>CM038674.1:146171461-147421461 GCA_021605145.1 Aegilops bicornis | reverse complement strand
TGGGATGCGCGACTCCCAAGGGAAAAAAGGTAATAGGTGAGGCAAATGGTAAAACCAATGTTGGGCCTTCTTTGGAGGAGTCTTATTCAAAGCGAACTGTCAAGGGGTCCCATAAATCACCCGACCGCGTTAGGGACGCAAAATCCGGGAACATAATACCGATATGACGGAAACTAGGGCGGCAAGAGTGGAACAAAACACCAGGCATAAGGCCGAGCCTTCCACCCTTTACCAAGTATATAGATGCATTAATAATATAAGAGATATTGTGATATCCCAACAAGTAAACATGTTCCAACAAGGAACAACATCTCCATGTTCCAACCAGGAACAAACTTCATCTTCACCTGCAACTAACAATGCTATAAGAGGGGCTGAGCAAAGCGGTAACCTAGCCAAACAACGGTTTGCTAGGAAGGGGAAAAGGTTAGAGGCTGACATGGCAAATTGGGAAGGCTTGAAGAGCAAATAATAGGTAGCGCAGCAAAGCGATAGAACGAAGCAACTAGCATAGCAAAGATAGTAGTGAGATCCAGGGTAGCGGTCATCTTGCCTGAAATCCCGCTAGGAAGAAGAACGAGTCCATGAAGAAGATGAAGCCACGAAGACGAACCAAGCGTAGACGAACGAATCCTCACGATCGCAACGAAACAGGAACTAACAACAAGAAGCACACAACAAAGTAAACACACCACACATGAACAAGGCATGATGCACAACCAAGCATGATGCATGACAAAGCTACATGAAGCTACTCATGGCAAGAGATGATGCATACAAGAGCAACACATCAAAGCAAGTTTAAATGAGGCCGGAAGCAACATATAACAATTCGGGTAAGTCCTCATATGCAAATTTCGAAATTGGTCCAGAACTGAATAACTTTATGTTCAAGTTGTTAAACAGCAAGTTAAAATGCACCACGATGATCTACACGAATTTCTAGTCAAGTTACATATAAAGTTCATTTAATTCGGAGCTACGGCCTAGAAGATATGAGCAAAACAAGTTAAACATGGCATTGATGCAAAATGCATACAAACATCAAGCAAACACCTCAAAAAAAGGATGCAACATGATAATATGAAGCTACATGCAAAATCAAGCAAGTTTCATATAGAGCACACTCAAAACGGAGCAACGGTTCAACACATACACACAAGTTTAAAGGGCAAGCTGTCCAAAACAGCAACTAGGAATATTGCAAGCACCTAAACATCAAGCTACAGCATCTCAACGTAATAAAAAAAGGCATGGGCATGATTTACAGGTAAAGCATGATAAAACATGAACACTGAGCTATCTCCAGGAATCACTAGAACATACTCAAAAAGACATGGCAAGATTGCAAATAATAACAGTTTCAGACTTTGCAGGAATAACATCAGGTTGCAATGTTTAGAGCTATCAAACGACATGTTATAGGAACTTAACATGGCAAACAAAGGCATGGCATGATACTACTAAATGCATAGAACAAAAGTCCTTTACTGACCATGAGCCAAAAAGGATCAGAAGATATGATGGCACCCATGTAAACATGGCAAGTTATATTACAGATTTAAACATGGCAGGAACAACGATAAGTAGGCATGTTGGTGAGCTTTAGCCACTCACCACAGAGCAATACATGGCATGGCAAGGCAACCAACAGTAAGAAGACATGTTTATTAAGCTAAGAATGACAATAGAAAGTTCATAGCATACACGGATCAGCTACAACAACCTTGGCAAAATTGAATAACATGTAAACAACCTGCCAGGAAACATTTTATAGCAAAAGTAGAGCTCGATTGACTCAAGCTATGGCACTCCATAATTTCAAACAAGGGCATGGATGGATAGAGAATAACCATATGTTCAAAACATCCTTACTGAAGTATCTCAAAATAAGCATGGATCTCTAGGTAGCATCAAGTTTACATGGCATAAAAATATCAGCAGAACAGGGGCTGAAATCAGCAACATCATGAAGCCTAGTTTGCATGCTTGTGCTAGTCACCACAGAGATCAACAAAATACATGGCATACATCCCTGTAAAGATGGCATGGCATAGTACAAAACACATGTAGGACTCAAGTTCATAGGATGCACACATCAATCATGGAAAAAATGACAAATCACCAAGTTATAACAGTTTCAGCAGATTAACATCATGTAGCACTCTTGCAACAATGATTCAGGAATCAAGATGAACTCAAATGAACACTATGCAATAGAATGAAATGATGTACTCGACGAGACGAACAATTTGACATATTACAAGCACGAAACGGAGCTACGGATGCAGAGTTATGACACGATGAACATGGCAACATGATGACAAAAAATTACAGGACTGCAGATTTTTATACCTAGCAAAAAAAAACAGAGGGCGAGGTGGGCCGATGTGGAGGCTGAAGCTGGGCTGGGCCTTGGCTCCGCTGGGCCTTAGCAGGGCCGGAGGAGAGGAGGCGAGGCAGGCCGGTGCCTGGGCCGGCGGGGCGGGGCCCACGCGGGGTTGGCGAACGGAGGCGGCTGGGGACGCAGCTCCGGCGAGCGCGGCGACGGGGAAGGCGCCGGATAGGGTCCGGGAGGGCGGATCCGGCGAGGAGATGCCCGGATCCGGCGAGGAGATGCGGATCCGGCCGAGGCAGTGGTGGGGGGCGCCGTGGGGCGTGGCGGGGTGGATCCGGGCCGGGATGGTGAGCACGGAGCTCCGGCGTCCATCGATCCGGCGGGGGCGAGGCTGATGACGGCCATCCATGGTGGCGGTGAACCCTGCGGGAGAGAGGGATTAGAGGGAGGAGAAAGAGAGAAGGAAGAGAGAGGGAGGCGATGGCGGCGACCAAGCGGGCGCTCCAGCGAGGCGGCGAGGGTCGGCACGGCGGCGGATCTCGCCGTGGAGCCTGGTCGCGAGGAGAGAGCGAGATCGGGACGGGCGACTCGGGCCTGGCGGCGGCGATATCCGGCCTGATGGGCTCGGAGGGCTTCCTGGCCTGGGCGGGCCGCGCGAGGTGGGACGGTCCGAGAATGTGGCCGCCTGGTTGGCTCCAAAGTGGCCGGGAGGCGGTGCAGACCAATGGGAGCACGCCACTTGGCGGCGGGGAGACGATGTGGCGGCGCCAAGTGGCGAGGAGGGAGCGGGTGGCGCGGAAACGGAGGTGGGAGGCGGCGGATCCGAGGAGGAAGCGGCGGCGACAGGTGGCGGCGGAGGATTGGCCGGGGTGAGGTGGCTGGCGGCGGTGGACACGTCCGACGGCAGAACGGACATGTCCGGCGAGCGAGAGGAGCGGGGCTAGGGTTTCGGGGGGGAGCGGGGGGGGGGGAATTGTTCCGAAAATGGAGAGGGGAAGACGTTTTTTATAGGTAGAGGGAGCTAGGAGAGTCCAAATGGAGCATGGTTTTCGGCCACGCGATCGTGATCGAACGACCGAGAGCATGGAGAGGAGTTGGCTGGGTTTTGGGCCACTTTGAAGGGGTGTTGGGCTGAAAAGAGAAGGGGCTTCTACGGTTACCCGGTTAACCGTTGGGGTATCAAACGACCTCCAAATGGCACAAAACTTGACAGGCGGTCTACTGGTGGTATACCAAGGCCGCTTGACAAACCTGGTCCATTCCGAGACCGTTTAACACCCGCACACGAAAAGAGGCAAAAGGGGGCGCCGGGAGACATAAGAGTGCCGGATTGCAAAACGGACAACGGGGAAAATGCTCGGATGCATGAGACGAACATGTATGCAAAAAGAGATGCACATGATGACATGATATGAAATGCAGATGATGACGTGGCGGCGCGGGGAAGTTGCTAGGAAACATGGTAAAGAAAAAGAACCATGGGTTCATAAAACCATGCCTTTTCCTCCTAAAGCTTCAAAGAATAAAATGATGAAGAATTTGAGCGCTTTTGTGAAATGCTTAGAACTGTCTTTTTTCCTCTTCGTTTGACCGATATTCAATGTCCCCTTATGCTAAGTATATGAAAGATATTGTCATAAATAAAAGAAAGATACCGGAAGCTGAAATTTCCATCATGCTTGCAAATTATACATTTAAGGGTGGAATACCAGACAAACTAGGAGATACAGGAATACCAACTATACCATGCTCTACTAAAAGAAACTATGTTAGAACCGCTTTATGTGATTTAGGAGCAGGTGTTAGTGTTATGCCTTTCTCTTTGTATCGAAGACTTGATTTGAACAAGTTGACAACAACTAAAATCTCTTTGCAAATGGCTGACAAATCAACTGCTATACCCATTGGTATTTGTGAGGATGTGTATGTGGTAGTTGCAAATGTTACTATCTTAAAGAACTTTGTTATTCTTGATATACCCGAGGACGACATATGTCGATCATCCTTGGTAGACTGTTTTTGAATACTGCAGGGGCTGTTATTGATTGCAATAAAGGCAATGTCACTTTTCATGTCAATGGTAATGAGCATACAATACACTTTCCAAGGAAACAACCTCAAGTGAATAGTATCAACTCTATTGGAAAATTTTCAACAATTGCTTTTGGAGGTTTTGAATTCCCTATTCCTACTGTCAAAAAGAAATATGATATTCTTATTGTTGGGGACATGCATATCCCCGTTGAGGTAACCTAGTGTTATACGAATATTCTCCGGTTTCATGTCATTCAGAAGAAGTTTGTTAACAAGACTTGATCAACCTTATTAATGGATTCCTTTTGACGGGCATAAGATGGATGAATTTAGTAAACACAACTTTCTGTACCTACTTTTGACTTTATGTTATTTACAATTAATAAAGTAGAAATACTATTATTTTACTGTTTTTTGAATTATTCATGCAATAAAAAATGACCAGAAAATAAAAGTTATCCAAATGCCCTGGAATTTAGTATGATTTTTTCTAGAATATTTAAAAAATATTGGCACTGAACACACCCTGGGGGGTGCACCTCTGAGCCACAAGCTCATAGGGCGCGCCCACCGCCTGGGCGCGCCTAGGTGGCTTGTGGGGCCCCTGTAGGCCCCACCACTTATTCCGTCCACCCATCCACTTCTTCTTCCTCCAGAAAAAATCACACCATTGCTCAAACCCGTGTTCTTGCCCATCTTGCTGCCATTTTCGATCTTCTTGGTTGTTGCTCCATTTCCGAAACTGTTTTGGGAGATTGTTCATCGGTATGTGACTCCTCCAATGGTCCAATTAGTTTTTGCTCTAGTGCTTTCTATATTGCAATTTTTTGCTGCTGTGGTGACCATGTTCTTGAGCTTGCATGCCAAATTTTTATGGTCCAAAGTAGTTTTGTTGCATGATATGGCCTCTGGACACTCGTAGGAGTAATTGCTATCAGTTTTTTTGAGTTTTGTTCACTTTTATCTTGAGTCACTAAAAATTTCTGAAATTTTTAGGGAAAAATAAAACAACGAGGAGGTGGTTAAGGGGCTCATCAAGCCGTAATTCGGAGGAAACTTTAGAGGACACTCCGGTGGAGAAGCCCAAGTACAACTTTCCACGTGCGGTGGTGGTTTGGCCGCGTGGATGGACAAGTGATACATTCTTGAGGGAGGAAGGAATTTATGAAGACTTCTATTATTTGGCGGACAATGCCGACATCATCTCCTTCCTCCAAGATAAGTGCGACCAATACCTCCTACTCACTAATACCTTTGTGCAAAACTTTCGCTTTCATCATAGGAAGGAACCACCCATGGTAGAATTCCACTTGTATGATGAGCCTAAGGAAATGACACTTTATGATTTTTGCAACGTTTGCAAAATACCTTATGATGGCCGCGTCAGTGAGCCACGTCCTAGAGACATGGCCGATTTCATCGCTGAAACTACTGTGGGGGAAGAGAGAGGAGTGTCTGAAGCTAGAGTTGCTAGTTTACATTTTTATGTTATTATGCTTTATTTGCCGGGAGATGTCTGACTGGTCATGGGGAGAGTGGAACTCTCAGTTCACCCGACCTTGCTATTTTGCGCCATGCTTTGTATCGAGATAGAACTTTTAGCTTGGGGGCTATAGTTGCTTGGCGGTTACACACAAACCATACAAAGGGTAGTATTTTTGTTGCTGTTTACGCCTCCCACCTCGCTAAGTATTTTGAGATACCTATTAGACATGATGAGAAGGAGGAGAGGCGGTTACCCACTAAATATTTAGACTATGCTAGTATGGTAGCACACGATTTTATTGCCAAAGATGATGTTAAGCGACTCGTGTACAACTTAGTATTCAGTCAGTGTATGTGTGAGATTATTACCTTGCCTGCACCTTCTTTGTTCAATATTCATCCAGGCAGGTACATTATTATGCCCAATGACATTTACGCATACTGGGAACTGATGCAACCCCCAGTATGTAGCAACCAGACCTCAGACAGTCTGATCTCTGTGCATCAGTGTCATCCATGGATCCCTAATGCTGACACACACAGTACTTGAAGGATTTATAACAGAGTAGCAATCACACACTTATTAAATCGAATGTCTCAAAAGAGAACTTATTACAATAAATATGGCTTAAGGCCATCTAAATACGATAACAGAGGAAGGCTTGGAAGATAAAGTGAGTCCATTAATTCCAACGACATCACTGAGTGAAAGACCACGAGTCCACGACCTATGGCACCTTACTCGTCGTCTGAAAAGTCTGCAACATGAATGTTGCAGCCCGAAAATGGGTCAGCAGATGGAATATGCTGGCAATGTAACACATAGAGAGTAATGAACAGAATAATACTATCGCTACATGCATATATGGCTGGTGGAAAGCTCTATGGTTACAATTTCGCGTAAAGCCAATTTTTTCCTACAACAAAGGAATAAATTTTATTTAACTATCATGGTGTTAAATATTGAGAAGGTTCACCCAACTCAATCCCAATTAAGCATCATCATTAAAACCAATCAAATTAAATTAAGAGTGTTGAGATCCACATGATAATCCAAGAACTAAATACTCAAAACGTCCATAATCGGGGACACGGCTAACCATGATTAGTTTATACACTCTGCAGAGGTTTGTGCACTTTTCCCCACAAGACTCGATCTCCTCCGTTGGATTTCTCTCACTACATGATGTTTGAGAAACGGATGACCGAGACACAGTCTTTCATAAGCGTTAGCACCTTACGATGGGTAGACAGTTACACCTACTTTCCCCTACATCTGCTAGTATACCATTGTAAGAGTTCACACGGCTTAATCAACTATGCTAGAGCCCATAATAGCTTGTGGCTGCACACGGAAGTTTCTAGCATCAATAATCTTATGATCCCTTTGAGCCTGGGCGGAGGTCCATAGGATAATCACACGGAACCCCGGGATTTCCAAAAATACAAGCAACACTGGGTTCCCCAGGTGCCTCAGTCCACCTAGATGTGTATTTAAGTAGCCACCGTAAGTTAACCATTAATTAACAATCTCACACCTGTCATGAATTCACTCAAACCCAATCCACGTCTACTAGCATAGCATAGCAATATAAGCAACATAGAAGTAACTCCCAAGGGTTTGATAATAAACAGGTAATAGGTACTACCTCAACTACTTCCCAATACCCACATATTAATCTGATCGTAACCATGCAATCGTTTGAGGATTGAAACTAATGCATAAAAATTGGGTATGAAAAGTATGATAAAGTGTTACTTGCCTTGCTGAAGATTCGTGAAACCTAGAGACTCGTAGTAGCACACTTCGCACTCCGGGTGCTCTATAGCAAACAAACAAGCATACAATAAGCACTCAACTAGAAGCACGGGTAAAACTCAAATAATAGATCTAACCAGAAAGTTCAACTTAAGAACTCTGGTTTGCAAAAAGAATCAAATCAAGCGAAGCAACGAAACTCAAACTACGAAAGAAACAAGCTTCATTTACTAATCTGGACTTCAATCAAATTTTATAGTAGCAAAAACTTGTTTGAGTGGGTTAAACAGAAAGAGGGCTTCGAGACGAAACTCTAGGCGCTTGGATCGCCTGATTCCGATAAACAAGAAAAAAGATAAACTAAAACAAAAAACAGGGCAGGAATCGCGATCGAAAATAATCGCGGAAAAACCCTGGAAAAAGAAAAACTGGCGAACAGGCTAACGAACGAACATTCGCTGTCTGCGGCTAAACGGTGAAAACCTTTCGTTAAAACGAATGATCGAACAGGCGTTCGCTAAATAACTAAACCGAAGAAAAAATAAAACCGATCTATAAAATAAATAAATAAATAAATAAACCGGGTTTTCTAAAAAACCCGACGGTTTTCTTATAGAAAATCAAGGCGGCGGCTACCTCCCATGAAGTCCAATGAGGCGGCAATGAGGCGTGATGGTAGGTGCCGACAAGAAGGGGCGGCAAGGCGTCGTGGCGGCGAAACCAATGGCCTTGGTGGGGTGAAATTTGGGCCGCTCGGGCGGCTTATAAGAGGTCCCATTGGGAGTCTGGCGATTCTGACGATGTCGGTTCGTTTTTTTAAATAATTCCACGCAGAGAAACAAATAAAAGAAATACTAAACGGACTCCAAAAATCCTGAAATAAATTTTCCCCGTCCTCTAAAAATATAGCAGACAAATTGAACATTTATTTGGGCCTATAATGCAATTTTGAGAAACGCATATTTTTCCTAATTCAAATAAAATAGCGATAAAACTCCGAAATAAAATCTTATTTGATTTTAATATTAAATCTCCAATATTTCTTTATTTTGGGAAAGTCATTTTATTCCATCTCTTTTATTTTTATAAAAGAAATATTCGAAGAGAAAATAATTAAAATCAAACGATCCTCTCCGTGGGTCCTTGAGTTGCGTAGAATTTCTAGGATCAAACCAAAATGCAATAAAATATGATATGCAATGACGATCTAAAGTATAACATTCCAAATTGAAAATTTGGGATGTTACACAGTACGTGAGTCAGCACCAGCACCTGAGCCATATCAGGAGCATGTCTATCAGTGGGAGCCATAGAAGCTCTCTAACTAGTGGAACCCTCAGGATCCACCTCAGTACCCACGAGAGGGCTACTTTGAGCCATGGCCATAGACCAACATAGGCCAAAAGCCTAAGCTTGGGGGAGTATGCATTTCTCACCGACAATACATTCATGCATCACACATTCATTCCAGTTGTCGGTGATCATCCTTTTTCATTGTATCATCCATGTTAGTTTATTTTTCTCGCTTTCTTCTTGAGTGTTTGAAAAACTTTGGAAAACCCAAAAATATTTCCCGCTTCTTTTTTTCTTTTCTTTTTTGTTTATTTGTTAAGAAGTTTGTAGTAATCAAAGAAAAACCCAAAAAGATTTCTCGTTCTTCTTTTGCTTGTTGGGAGTTCTCCCGTGTAAATAGTTTTTCTCGTTTTTGTTTTACTTTCGTTTGTTTACTTTCTTTAGAAAAACAAAAACTCCAAACATATTTTAGTGTGTTTCTTTGAATTTTTTTCTTTTCTTTCGGTCGTAGTAAGGAGAAGACCACAATGAAAATGTTGAGTGGCTCTCATAAGCATTATTGTTGATCTAACAAAGAGCCCATATTACCTTGTCTTCTCCTTTGAATAAATGTTTGCATAGTCTAGCTTATTCAAATGCACGAGCACTCTTATTATTATCCACATCATTCGGCCGTGCAAGTGAAAGGCAATAATGACAAAATTTGATGAAATGATTGAGATGGAAAAAAGCTGGTACAAACTCGACTTATTTTGTTTTTGTAAATATGTTTAGCTCATCGTTCTTGATTCAGCCTATTATAAATGAGATATGTTTGCAATGAAAATTAGATATCATAGTTACTCATGCCGTGCTTAATTAGCTAGGAGTTGATAATGGTTTGTCTTGTGTGCCAACATGCATTTAAAATGGTTATGATATAGTATGATAGGATGGTATCCTCCTCTGAATGATTCAAGTGGCTTGACTAGGCACATGTTCACATATGTAGTTGAATCAACATCAACATAGCCTCCACGATAATTATGTTCATGGTGTTTCATATCCTACTCATGTTTGCATTCAATGTTGATTTACCTCAAGGCATGTTTAAGACCGTTGTTGCTCTCTAGTTGGTCGCTCCTCAATCTAATTGCTAGCCTTCACTTGTACTAAGCAGGAATAATGCTTGTGGATCCACTTCCATAAACCCAAAGTTGTTCCATATGAGTCCACCATATCTACCTATATGTGGTATTTACCCGCCGTTCCAAGTAAATTTGCATGTGCCAAACTCTAAACCTTCAAATAATAATATGTTTTGTATGCCCGAATCGCTCATCTACCGATTGGGGGTTGTCAGTATCTGCCATGCTAGGTGGGTTATTCTCACGATGAGTGTTTATTCACTTGCCAATCACAAGAAAGTGGTTGGGTAATCGGGATGCCCAGTCCTACGCTCTAAATAAAAATCATAGTAACTAAACAAAACTCCCCCAGGACTGTTGTTGGTATGGACGACCCCCATGAATTCAGCTAGTCGTGGAGTGTGTTTGTTGGTGGAGGGGGAGTAAAACTTTACCATTCTGTTTGGGAACTGCCTATAATTTATTTAGCATGTAAGATATTGAGAAATCTTGGTCATTATCTTGACAATGAAATCATATCTCTCAAAATTATATTCATCTCTGTTTTAAAAGCTTCGAGCTTTGGCACCTCTGCAAATCACTGCTTCCCTCTGCGAAGGGCTTATCTATTTACTTTTATTGTTAAGTCATCATCTTCTCATTAAAGGACCAGCTGGAGAGCACTATTGTCATTTATATGCTTTGTTTTTAGTTGATGCTGAGTATGAGTGTGACTGGATCTCTTTTGCCATGAATTACAATGTCCAGTCAGTCCTTGATCTTCAGGGGTGCTCTGCATTTATGTTTTGTTCTCTCAGAAAGGGCTAGCGAGATATCATTACATCATATTGTATTATGATTGTTTTGAAAAAGTGTTGTCATCCGAGATATCCTATTATTGCTCGCTAGTTAATTATGCCATTGATATGAGTAAGCGTGAGACCTTAATGTTATTGTGAGTATGGTTACTTCATAATATTTTCTGAAAACCTGAATGTTGGCTAGACGTATTTGCAACAACAAGATCAAACAGAGTTTGTAGAAGTTTTTCTTTGTCACTTTCAGTTTCTCAACTTAATTGCTTGAGGACAAGCAACGGTTTAAGCTTGGGGAAGTTGATACGTCTCCATCGTATCTACTTTTCCAAACTCTTTTGCCCTTGTTTTGGACTCTAATTTGCATGATTTCAATGGAACTAACCCGGACTAATGTTGTTTTTAGCAGAATTGCCTTGGTGTTATTTTTGTGCAGAAATCAAAGTTCTCGGATTGACCTGAAAATTTACAGAGAATTTTTGTTTAATATATAAAAAATACTGGCGGAAAAAGATACCAGAGGGGGCCACCCAGAGGCTACAAGCCCTGGGAGCGCGCCTACCCCCCAAGGGCACGCCTCCCAGGCTTGTGGGGCCCCTATCGGTGTCAAAACCGGCGGATATCGGGTAGGGGGTCCCGAAGTATGCGTCTAAGGTTGATGGTAACAAGAGACGGGGGACACGATGTTTACCCAGGTTCGGGCCCTCTTGATGGAAGCAATACCCTACTTCCTGCTTGATTGATCTTGATGAATATGAGGATTACAAGAGTTGATTTACCACGAGATCATAATGGCTAAACCCTACAAGTCTAGCATGTATGATTACAATTATCTCTACGGACTAAGCCCTCCGGTTTATATAGACACCGAAGGGGCCTAGGGTTGTACAGAGTCGGTTTACAGAGGAAGGAATCTTCATATCCGAACGCCAAGCTTGCCATCCATGCAAAGGAGAGTCCCATCCGGACACGGGAGGAAGTCTTCTATCTTGTATGTTCATGGCCCATCAGTCCGGCCCATGTCACATAGGCCGGACGCCCTAGGACCCCTTAATCCAGGACTCCCTCAGTAGCCCCCGAACCAGGCTTCAATGACGATGTGTCCGGCGCGCTGATAGTCTTCGGCATTGCAAGACGGGTTCTTCCTCCGAACACTTCAAAAGCATCTGATCCGAAGAATTATACTCGGCCTTCCATTTAATGTTGCACCCCTAGGCTTCTGCTCCTCCATTGCTTCGGCTTCCACGTGTCGAGCGAACACGAAAGGTCAGAGTATTTTTGCACATAACACTCTGGCCATATAAGAAAGGCGTATATTTAAGTAGATTGGATCTCAGATGCCATCTCACACCAGGCGAAGAATCCTTAGAGCTTGCTAGGAGAAACCATTCCAGCATGGCTAGCATTCCCAGTTCTTCCTCCTGCCCCCATGGCTCCGAAAAAGGCGATTGTGAGAAATGTTCAGTATCCCACGACCAGCTGAGTAAGCTTCAAACGCAGGGATTCCTTCGCCCCGCGATTGTAGTCCCCGTTCAGGCAGGATTAACCACTTTCACAGGCGAAGCCCTGGCAGAAAATTTCCCCAATCCAACCAGGGGGAGCGAGTGTGCTTCATATCCTTCTTAATAAGAGGCGTCAGGTTTCCAATCGACCCTTTCCTCCGAGGTCTCTAGGAGTACTACGGACTCCAACTGCACAACCTCAGTCCGTCCTCCATCCTGCATATCGCGGGTTTTGTCGCTCTTTGCGAGCTATTCCTGGGCTGGGAGGCCCACTTTGATCTATGGAGGAAACTTTTTTGCCTTGTCCCTCGTACCCAAAAGGGATGCGTATTCGAGGTGGGCGGCGCCAAGATATGGCGCATAGCCAGGACCGGATACTTGCCCGGCACGCCGAAGAAGGCATCCAAAGACTGGCCCTCGACGTGGTTTTATATTGAAGACGCCGCTCTCCCCGACCCAGTCCGAATGGGCCTTCCTGAATTTTTCAAGGCCTGCTGAAGAAACGCCATACCAAGGCGTCCCCTGAGCCTCGAGGAGGAAGACAAAGTGAAGTCCGACAATTGATGGGCAAGATTAGGACACTTGCCTAGTCCGTATTATCAATAATCGAGGTGATGGCAACTTCCATAGCGCGAGGTGTTCAGCCGCTCCAATTCAGGGGGCTCCCCATGTGGCACTACAATGGGGAAGATGACGCCTCACGCTGCGGATGAAAGGGTCCGGATTCCCTCACTGCCCTGGCCACCATACTGGCCGATCTGTATAAAGGGGAGAAAGAGGAATTCACTCGTGTTACTCGCCGAGAGGGATTTTCCATGTACAATCCTCCTAGCTGGGTGAGTTTTAATCCCATCACTTTATTCAATCCTCTCCCCAAGTCATTTTTAACTGACATTAACCCGTATGTTAATAGGAATGGCGGAGGGTTACCGCGGTGATCCATAGCCCCGCACCACAACTGGAGAACCATAACCGGGACCTCGATCCCGGATTCAAAGAAGATACGGACATTTTTGTAGAGCTCAAAGAGGGAGTCTTCTACCAGGCGAGCTATGATGGCACAGAAGTGGCCATCACGGCCAATTATTCTGGCCTCCTTCCTGCCTCATATGTAAGTAACGAGGGGATATTTCCTCCAAAGAGCTTCCTCATTATGCCTCACCCGCCTGTAACATCCCAAATTTTCAATTTGGAATGTTATACATAGAGCATAATTGCATATCATATTTTTTTTGCATTTTTGCTCGATCCTAGAAATTCTACACAACTCAAGGACCCACGGAGAGAGTTGGGGATTTCGTTATTTTCATATTTGAGTTTTCTCAAATTTTGAAAATGGGATCATTTGATTTTAATTATTTTATCCTCAATTATTTTTACTATCAAAATATGAGAGAGGGAATAAAATGACTTTCCCAAAATAAAGAAATAATGAAGATTTTATAATAAAATCAAATAAGATTTTATTTTGGAGTTTTTCGACTTTTTATTTGAATTTAGGAAAAATGCAAGGTTTTCGAAATTGCTTTTAGGCCCCAAATAAATGTTCATCTAGTCCGGTTTGATTTTAGAAGCCGGGGAAATTTTATTTCGGGATTTTTGGAGTATGTTTAGTATTTCTTTTTATTTTTCTTCTGCGCGGAATTATTTAAAAAAAACTACGCACATACCTTGGGCCGTGCCCGAGCGGGACTCCGCTCGGGGGGCACATTAAATAGCGCCCCAGTGCCCGAGCCGCCCGGCCAGCCCACTCACGCCACGCCCACACCCCGCCCAAACCCTAACCCTAACCCTAGATCCGCGCCGCCGCCGCCAGATCCGCCGCCGCCGCCTCCGCCGCCTCGTAAACCGTGCCGCCGGTTTTTTAAACCGGGCGGTTTTCTTCGGTTTTTTTAGTTTTTTTTAGTTTCGTTTTTTTAGGTTTAGGTTATATAGCGAACGTTCGTTCGTTTGTTTGTTTTAACGAACGAGTTCGTCAGATTAGTTTAGTTAACGAACGTCTGTTCGTTAACCTGTTCGTCGTTTTTCTTTTTCTCGGATTTAATTCGTGATATTTTTGATCGCGATTCCTGATCCGATCTTCGTTTTAGTATAACTTTTTGCTCGTTTATCGGAATCAGGCGATTCAAGCGCCTAGAGTTTCGTCTCGAAACGCTCTTTCCGAATAACCAACTTCAGCAAGTTTTTGCTACTGTAAAATTTGATTTAGAACTAGATTAGTAAAACGGAGTTGTTGTCTTTCGTCGTTTGACTTTCATTGCTTCGTTTGATTTGTTTCTTTTTGCAAACCGGAGTTCTTAAGTTGAACTATCTGGTTAGATCTTCTATTTGAGTTTTACCTGTGCATTAGATGAGTACTTATTGTATGCTTGTTTGTTTGTCTGCGATAGAATAGCCGGAGTGCGTCGCCTGTTACTTTGAGTCTCTAGGTTTCGCGGATCATCAGCAAGGCAAGTAACACTTTGATCATACCTTTTCTACTACTCAGTTTTTATGCATTAGATCTATCCTCAAACATTGCATGATTAGGATCTAATTAAGTTGTGGGATGGGAAGTAGTTGAGGTAGTACCTATTACCTGTTTTATTATCAAACCCTTGGGAGTTACTTCTACGTTCGCTTATTATGCCATGCTATGCTAGTAGACGTGGATTGGGTGAGTGTATTCCATGACAGATGTGAGATTCTTAAATTAATGGTTTATTTAAGGTGGCAACTTAAAACACACATCTGGGTGGATTGAGGCACCTGGTTTCTATCAGGACTTGCCTGTATTTCTTCGGACCGCCACCCAGGCTCAAAGGGATCATGAGATTCTTCATGCTAGAAACTTCCGGGTGCAACCACATGCTACTATGGGCTCTAGCATAGTTGACTAAGTTGTGCGAACTCTTATGGGTAGTCTAGCTGATGTAGGGGTTGTAGGTTGGTACGGTCTACCCACATGTAAGGTGCTAAGCGCTTACGAAAGACTATGTCTCGGTCATCCGTTTCTCAAACACCATGTAGTGCGAGAAATCAAACGGAGGAGATCGAGTCTTGTGGGGAAAAGTGCACAAACCTCTGCAGAGTGTATAAACTAATCATGGTTAGCCGTGTCCCCGGTTATGGACATCTTGAGTATCTAGTACTTGGATTATCATGTGAATCTCATCATGTTACTCTAAATAATATTGTTGGGTTGTTAATGAGTACTTTTATTTGGGATTGAGAATGCTGTCAACCATTCTCAATGTTCAACAACCACCTTGATAGTTAAATAAAATTTATTCCTTTGTAGTAGGGGAAAATTGGCTTTATGCAAAAACTGTAACCATAGAGCTTTCCACCAGCCAAATATGCATGTAGTATAGGCTTATTCTTCCATTATTCTCTATGTGTTACATTGCCAGCATATTCCATGTGCTGACCCGTTTTCGGGCTCCAACGTATCATGTTGCAGACTTTTCAGACGACGAGTTTGGTGCTTAGGTCGTGGTTCTATACTCAGTGATGCTGTTGGAGTTGATGGACTCGCTTATTCTTCCAAGACTTCCGCTGTTATCGTTATTAGATGGCCTTAAGCCATATTTATTTTGTTAAGTTCTCTCTTGAGACATTCGATATAATAAGTGTGTGATTGCTTCTCTGTTATAAATCCTTCGAGTACTGTGCGGTGTCAGCATTACTGATCCAGGGATGACACTTGAGCACAGAGATCAGACTGTTTGAGGTCTGGTCGCTACAAAGATGGTATCAGAGCACACATTGACTGTAGGACACGACCATTAAGCTAAAGCCCTAGATCACTACTCTCTTCTCATTTCTGACTCCTCATCTTTTCTACTCTTTTAGGATGACGAAAGCGAGGATCAAGTTGACCCAAATTTGATGAAGATACACCCTTTGGACGACACCTGAAGGAAGTCACTAAGTACCTGAACATCGGAATACCAAGCTTCACCGGGACCTACAATTCCACTTTACCCGAAGAAGAGCGCTGGAAGATTCAAGCTCAAGATCCCGAAAGGACATTTGCACCAATCACGGAACCCATAGAGTGTGTTTTCAATGCACCAACCTGGAGTCTGGGAAAGAGCATGGCAGCTCACATAACCATGGGACGCATTGGAGAAGTTTATAAAGAAGACCTCAAGGATACTATCTACCAGATTTGCGGGCGCCGAGATGAACAATGGGAGATAGTTGGCACTAAGAAGGATCGATCCATTGCAGCTTTCATCCAGGAGTTAAATCAGCACATTCGACGCCAGGAGAACCACATGTGCGCAGACATGATGGAGTTGAAGACAGCAAAAGCCAAGATTATCAAACTAGAAGGAGAACTGAAGGCCACTCGCAAGGACTACATGGAAGAGATTGTAGCTCTAGTGAGACAAAACGGCGATCTTAGGGAGAAGATTGAAGAACTCATGGGAAATTCAGCACCCGGAGGAGAAGATGAAGATTGCACCTATCCAGAGAACTACATCATCATCGCATTTACACCGATTCCGATCCTAGTGATGATGATTTCAAAGATGAAGCTGGAGCAGATATCATGGAGTCTTCATCGGAGCAGTTTTTCTAGTTGACCACCATAACAGTAGTAGATTCCCCCATTAAAGATAAGTTTTAGTTCCAAGCATTTTGTAACGATAGATAGACCGTTGTATGCCCTTGTTTGAATTGATTGGAGTGATATTGTGTGATTTGTCTCATGTGCATATGGGTAGTGTTTCTCTCTAGACCTCATTCTATTCTAAACTCTCGTCTTTTCTATAAACCCTCAGATGCCTCCCGAGACGCGATTCTCGGATTTGTTTTCCGCCGGAGATCACTCAGTTGATTAAGCTGCGTAATGCCTTGATTCAAACATTGGTACGTAACCAAGGCAACAACAACAACAACAACAACAACAACAACAACAACCCACCGCCACCACCACACTGACCATTTGACCCGTTTCTTAAGGCTGAACCCGCCGGTGTTTTCCAGTAGCACTGAGCTGATTGTTGCAGATGATTGGCTCCGCAAAGTAGGGAGGGAGTTGACCATTGCAGGATGTACAGATGGGGAAAAGGTGAAATTTGCCGCACATCAGCTTGAAGGACCCGCAGCGGCATGGTGGGAGAATTTTACAGCCACTTACCCTGTAGACACTGTCACATGGGATCAGTTTCAGCAAGCCTTCCGTACTGCCCATGTTTCAGCAGGAGCTATGGCCATGAAGAAGCGTGAGTTTCGCAACTTGCGCCAAGGAGGACGGATAGTTGGCCAGTATGTGGATGATTTCAGTAAGTTAGCACGTTATGCCCGGATGACGCGTTACTACGGACGCAACTAAGCGGAGAAGTTTCTAGAAGGACTGAATGATGAGCTGAGCATGCAGTTGATGGTAGCCACCTTCAATAACTACCAGAGTTAGTAGATCGTGCTCTTATGATTGAAGGGAAGCAGCAACAGATTGACAATCGCAAGAGAAAGTATGGACGGGGAAGAATAACTCGAGCTCGGTGAAAGTTCGCTTTACCCGAAGCCGGAGGACAATTTCAGCATACCCACGGAGGAGGTAGCTCGCACAACCATAATGGCACTAAGAATGGGAACGGAATGGAGGAAGCAATGGACAAAACCGCACCAACCCGTCAACACCATCCAAGGCAGACTGAGCCATATCACTTGCTTTAAGTGCCGTAAGACCGGCATTATGCAAATGATTGTCCGTAAGGCCAAAATGGTAATGGCAATGGAAGCTCATGAAAGAAGCCGAACCCTTTCAACAGGGGACAAGTGAACCACGTTACCGTGGAGGAGGTTGAAGCTCAGCCAGACACCGTAATAGGTAAGTTTTTGGTTAAGACTTTTATCGCAGCTTGTTCTTTTTGATACCGGTGCATCGCATTCATACATATCAAGGGGATTTGTGGATAAGTATAAACTACCGACCCAAGCCCTTAGGTCACCCATGCTAGTAACCTCGCCCGGAGCAGAATACATGGCTAGTTTATGGTGTGATCGACTGCCATTAAGGATTGGACACTATGTATTTCCCTCAGACCTAATAGTTCTGGAATCGCAAGGATTGGATGTGATATTAGGCATGGATTGGTTATCGAAGTATGGAGGGAACATAGATTGCGCCAGTAAGTCGATTTTGTTTACCACCCTAGAAGGGAGGAGGATCAAGTTTGTATCATGGCATGAGCCGAGGAGAGCACATGTAAATTCCTTAACAGGAGTTGTGCCGGAGGAAGTACCAGTGGTAAGGGATTACCCGGACGTGTTTCCGGAAGAGTTGCCAGGCAGCCACCGGATAGAGACATCGAATTTCTGATTGAACTACTGCCAGACACTGGGCCGATATCTAAGAGACTGTATAGGATGCCAGCCCAAGATTTGGAGGAAATTAAGAAGCAGATTAAGGAGTTACTGGATAAAGGTTTTATTCACCCAAGTTATTCGCCTTGGGGATCACCGGATTTATAGTGGAGAAGAAGGATGGATCATTAAGAATAGTTGTTGATTATCGAGGATTGAATGAAGTGACCATTAAGAACAAGTACCCACTACCGATGATCAATGACTTGTTTGACCAATTGCAAGGAGCTAAGGTGTTTTCCAAGATCGATTTGCGATCAGGGTACCATCACCAAGATTCGAGAGCGGGATATACCTAAGACGGCTTTTACCACCAGTGCACGGGCTGTATGAGTATACCGTTATGTCATTTGGTCCGACTAACGACCTGCCTATTTTATGAACATGATGAACAAAGTGTTTATGGAGTTTTTGGATAAGTTTGTCGTGGTGTTCATTGATGATATTTTGGTTTACTCAAGAATGAAGAAGAACATATGGAGCATTTGCGTTTGGTACTCGAGAAGCTCGAGAGAACATCGCTTGTATGCCAAGTTCAGCAAGTGTGAGTTTTGGTTGAAGGAAGTTGGATTTCTCGGACATGTTATACCCGGAGAAGGTATAGCAGTAGACCCCACTAAAGTTACCACGGTGACAAACTGGGAAGCGCCAACAACAGTTGGAGAGATCCGGAGTTTCCTTGGACTCGCATGATACTACCGGAGATTCATTGAGAATTTCTCGAGGATTGCAAAGCCTATGACAGAATTGTTGAAGAAGGATACCAAGTTTATTTGGACTGAGGGGTGTGAGGCTAGTTTCCAAGAGTTGAAGAAGCGTTTGGTTACCTCACCAGTATTAATCCCACCAGACCAAAGCAAGGATTACGAAGTTTATTGCGACACTTCACGTCGAGGACTTGGAGCAGTGCTTATGCAGGAGGGAAGAGTTGTTTCGTATGCTTCACGACAGCTGAAACCCCACGAATTAAACTATGCCACGCATGATTTTGAGTTAGCAGCCGTAGTGCATGCGTTGAAAACATGGAGACATTTCCTCATTGGAAATCATTGTGAGGTGTATACGGATCACAAGAGTTTGAAGTACATCTTCACGCAGAAGGAGTTAAATCTCGTGCGAGAGAAGATGGTTGGAGCTCATCAAGGATTATGACATGAGATTGCATTACCACCCCGGAAAGGCTAACGTGGTAGCAGACGCTTTGAGCCGTAAGAGTCATGTTAACATCCTAATGACCGGAGGTTTACCAAAGGAATTAGCCGAGGAATTTCGGGAGCTATGTTTGGAAATAGTTCCGTGAGGCTATGCAATGGAAAAGGACAGATAAGGAAGTTGCTTCTATTAAGGAGAAGATGAGCAAGGGAAAAGCAAAGGGATTTCGTGAGGATGAGCACGATACCTTATGGTTTGAGGACTGCGTTTACGTACCAAGTGATCCGGAGATTTGGAAGTTGATTTTGCAAGAGGCACATGATTCACCGTATTCGATCCACCCCGGAAATACCAAGATGTATTTGGATTTGAAGGATACTTTCTGGTGGACCGGAATGAAGAAGGATATTGCAGAGTATGTAGCAGTTTGTGATGTATGTCAGAGGGTAAAGGCAGAACATCAGAAGCCAACAGGATTGTTACAGCCATTGCCTATACCCGAATGGAAGTGGGATAAACTAGGCATGGATTTCATCACGGGATTGCCCAGGACTCGTTTAGGCTATGACTCAATTTGGGTTGTAGTCGATCGTTTGACGAAGGTAGCTCATTTCATTCCAGTAAAGACTACCTACAGCAGTGCCAATTTGGCTAAGATATACATGACAAGGATTGTATGATTGCATGGAGTTCGAGGAGTATCATATCGTATAGAGGAACCCAATTCACCTCAAAGTTACGGAGGCGGTTGCACGAAACTTTGGGAACCCGATCGAGTTTAGTACGACTTTTCATCCACGCATGTATGGACAAACAGAGAGAGTCAACCAGATTTTAGAGGATATCTTTGAGAGCATGTGCTTTGGATTATGTATCAAGTTGGGATGATAACTTGCCCTATGCGGAGTTTTCTTATAACAATAGCTACCAATCCAGTTTAAAGATGGCACCTTTCGAAGCCTTGTACGGAAGGAGGTGCAGAACCCCGCTACTGTGGGATGAAGTTGGAGACCGCCAGTTGTTTGGACCAGATTTGATTAAGGAGTCTGAACGGAAAGTAAAGTTAATTCGCGATAGGCTCAAGGTAGCCCAGTCAAGACAGAAGAGCTATGCAGACTCAAAACGCAAGGAGACAAAATACGAAGCCGGAGACAGATTTTATCTTCGAGTATCTCCGCTTCGAGGAGTTAAGCGTTTTGGTGATAAAGGAAAATTAGTGCCACGTTTTGTGGGACCATACAAAGTTTTGGAGCGCATGGGAGAAGTTGCTTACAAGTTGGAATTACCCGAAGGTTTGTCAGGTGTTCATGATGTGTTTCATGTTTCTCAGTTGAAGAAGTGTCACACAGAGATGGCTGATATACCACTAAGAGATACAGTGCCACTAGAAGCGATTCGGTTGAATAATGATTTGACCTACGAGGAGAAACCGATTAAGATTCTGGAGTTTGCCACCAGTCACTCATGACAAGGTCATTAAGTTTTGCAAAGTTCAGTGGAGCCACCACACCGAGGATGAAGCCACACGGGAGCGAGAGGAAGATGTGCTTAAGGACCACCCTCACCTCTTTTCTAGCCAACCCGAATCTCGAGGGCGAGATTCATCTTAAGGGGGTAGGTTTGTAACATCCCAAATTTTCAATTTGGAATATTATACATAGAGCATCATTGCATATCATATTTTTGTTGCATTTTTGCTCGATCCTAGAAATTCTACACAACTCAAGGACCCACGGAGAGGGTTGGGGATTTCGTTATTTTCATATTTGAGTTTTCTCAAATTTTGAAAATAGGATCATTTGATTTTAATTATTTTATCCTCAATTATTTCTACTATAAAAATATGAGAGAGGGAATAAAATGACTTTCCCAGAATAAAGAAATAATGAAGATTTAATAATAAAATCAAATAAGATTTTATTTTGGAGTTTTTCGCCTTTTTATTTGAATTTAGGAAAAATGCGCTTTTTCCAAAATTGCTTTTAGGCCCCAAATAAATGTTCATCTAGTCCGGCTTGATTCTAGAAGCCGGGGAAAATTTATTTCGGGATTTTTGGAGTCCGTTTAGTATTTCTTTTTATTTTTCTTCAGCGCGGAATTATTTAAAAAAAACTACGCACCGACCTTGGGCCGTGCCCGAGCGGGACTCCGCTCGGGGGGCACTTTAGATAGCGCCGCCCCGGCGCCCCCCAGGCCCGAGCCGCCGCCACCAATCCACGCCCCGCCTCACCTCACCGGCCGCCGCCCACACCACCGCCCAAACCCTAACCCTAACCCTAGATCCGCGTCGCCGCCGCCAGATCGGCCGCCTGCTGTCGCCGGAGCCGCCGTCGGACCCCGCCGCCGAGGTTCGCCGCCGCCTCGTAAACCGTGCCGCCGGTTTTTTTAAAACCGGGCGGTTTTTCTTTGGTTTTTTTTAGTTTTTTTAGTTTCGGTTTTTTTAGGTTTAGGTTATATAGCGAATGTTCGTTCGTTTGTTCGTTTTCACGAACAAGTTCGTCAGATTAGTTCAGTTAACGAACGTCCGTTCGTTAACCTGTTCGTCGTTTTTCTTTTTCTCGGATTTAATTCGTGATTTTTCTGATCGCGATTCCTGATCCGATTTTCGTTTTAGTATAACTTTTCGCTCATTTATCGGAATCAGGCGATTCAAGCGCCTAGAGTTTCGTCTCGAAACCCTATTTCCGAATAACCAACTTCAACAAGTTTTTGCTACTCTAAAATTTGAATTATATCCAGATTAGTAAAACATAGCTGTTTTCTTTCGTCGTTTGACTTTCGTTGCTTCGTTTGATTTGTTTCTTGTTGCAAACCGGAGTTCTTAAGTTGAACTATCTGGTTAGATCTTCTATTTGAGTTTTACCTGTGCATTAGATGAGTACTTATTGTATGCTTGTTTGTTTGTCTGCGATAGAATACCTGGAGTGTGCCGCTTTGTTACTTGAGTCTCTAGGTTTCATGGATCATCAGCAAGGCAAGTAACACTTTGATCATACCTTTTCTACTACCCAGTTTTTATGCATTAGATCTATCCTCAAACATTGCATGATTAGGATCCAATTAAATTGTGGGATGGGAAGTAGTTGAGGTAGTACCTATTACCTGTTTTATTATCAAACCCTTGGGAGTTACTTCGACGTTCGCTAATTATGCCATGCTATGCTAGTAGACGTGGATTGGGTGAGTGTATTCCATGACAGATGTGAGATTCTTAAATTAATGGTTTATTTAAGGTGGCAACTTAAAACACACATCTGGGTGGATTGAGGCACCTGGTTTCTATCAGGACTTGCCTGTATTTCTTCGGACCGCCACCCAGGCTCAAAGGGATCATGAGATTATCATTCTAGAAACTTCCGTGTGCAGCCACATGCTACTATGGGCTCTAGCATAGTTGACTAAGTTGTGCGAACTCTTACGGGTAGACTAGCTGATGTAGGGGTTGTAGGTTGGTACGGTCTACCCACATGTAAGCTGCTAGCGCTTACGAAGACTATGTCTCGGTCATCCGCTTCTCAAACACCATGTAGTAGAAATCAAACGGAGGAGATCGAGTCTTGTGGGGAAAAGTGCACAAACCTCTGCAGAGTGTATAAGCTAATCATGGTTAGCCGTGTCCCGGTTATGGACATCTTGAGTATCTAGTACTTGGATTATCATGTGAATCTCATCATGTTACTCTAAGTAATATTGTTGGGTTGTTAATGAGTACTTTTAATTGGGATTGAGAATGCTGTCAACCATTCTCAATGTTCAACAACCACCTTGATAGTTAAATAAAATGTATTCCTTTGTAGTAGAGAAAAATTGGCTTTACGCAAAAACTGTAACCATAGAGCTTTCCACCAGCCAAATATGCATGTAGTATAGGCTTATTCTTCCATTATTCTCTATGTGTTACATTGCCAGCATATTCCATGTGCTGACCCGTTTTCGGGCTGCAACGTTTCATGTTGCGTACTTTTCGCATTTACGAGTTTGGTGCTTAGGTCGTGGTTCTATACTCGATGATCTTTGTTGGAGTTGATGGACTCGCTTATTCTTCCAAGACTTCCGCTGTTATCGTTATTAGATGGCCTTAAGCCATATTTATTTTGTTAAGTTCTCTCTTGAGACATTCGATATAATAAGTGTGTGATTGCTTCTCTGTTATAAATCCTTCGAGTAATCTTATGCGGTGTCGGCATTCTTGATCCAGGATGACACTTGAGCACGAGATCGACTGCTTGAGGTCTGGTTGCTACAAAGATGGTATCGAGCACACATTGGTATGAGGACACGACCACTAAGCTAAAGCCCTAGATCACTACTCTCTTCTCATTTCTGACTCCTCATCTTTTCTACTCTTTTAGGATGACGGAAGCGAGGATCAAGTTGACCCAGCCGGATGAAGATACACCCTTTGGACGACACCTGAAGGAAGTCACTAAGTACCTGAACATCGGAATACCAAGCTTCACCGGGACCTAAAATTCCACTTTACCCGAAGAAGAGCGCTGGAAGATTCAAGCTCAAGTTCCCGGAAGGACATTTGCACCAATCACGGAACCCATAGAGTGTGTTTTCAATGCACCAACCTGGAGTCTGGGAAAGAGCATGGCAGCTCACATAACCATGGGACGCATTGGAGAAGTTTATAAAGAAGACCTCAAGGATACTATCTACCAGATTTGCGGGCGCCGAGATGAACAATGGGAGATAGTTGGCACTAAGAAGGATCGATCCATTGCAGCTTTCATCCAGAGTTAAATCAGCACATTCGGCCTTGAGGAGAACCGGATGTCTTGTGAGACATGATGGAGTTGAAGACAACAAAAGCCAAGATTATCGAACTAGAAGGAGAACTCAAGGCCACTCGCAAGGACTACATGGAGGAGATTGTAGCTCTAGTGAGACAAAACGCGATCTTAGGGAGAAGATTGAAGAACTCATGGGAAATTCAGCACCCGGAGGAGAAGATGAAGATTGCACCTATCCAGAGAACTACATCATCATCGACGACACCGATTCCGATCCTAGTGATGATGATTTCAAAGATGAAGCTGGAGCAGATATCATGGAGTCTTGATCGGAGCAGTTTTTCTAGTTGACCACCATAACAGTAGTAGATTCCCCCATTAAAGATTAGTTTTAGTTCCAAGCACTTTGTAACGATAGATAGACCGTTGTATGCCCTTGTTTGAATTGATTGGAGTGATATTGTGTGATTTGTCTCATGTGCATATGGGTAGTGTTTCTCTCTAGACCTCATTCTATTCTAAACTCTCGTCTTTTCTATAAACCCTCAGATGCCTCCGAGACGCGACCCCGGATTTGTTTTCCCGCCGGAGATCACTCAGTTGATTAAGCTGCAGAATGCCTTGATTCAAACATTGGTACAGAACCAAGGCAACAACAACAACAACAACAACAACAACAACAACCCACCGCCACCACCACTTGTTGACCATTTGACCCGTTTCTTAAGGCTGAACCCGCCGGTGTTTTCCAGAAGCACCGAGCTGATTGTTGCAGATGATTGGCTCCGCAAAGTAGGGAGGGAGTTGACCATTGTAGGATGTACAGATGGGGAAAAGGTGAAATTTGCCGCACATCAGCTTGAAGGACCCGCAGCAGCATGGTGGGAGAATTTTACAGCCACTTACCCTGTAGACACTGTCACATGGGATCAGTTTCAGCAAGCCTTCCGTACTGCCCATGTTTCAGCAGGAGCTATGGCCATGAAGAAGCGTTCAACTGTTTAATTGGGATTGAGAATGCTGTCAACCATTCCCAATGTTTAACAACCACCATGATAGTTAAATAAAATTTATTCCTTTGCAGTAGGGAAAAATTGGCTTTACGCAAAAACTGTAACCATAGAGCTTTCCACCAGCCAAATATGCATGTAGTATAGGCTTATTCTTCCATTATTCTCTATGTGTTACATTGCCAGCATATTCCATGTGCTGACCCGTTTTCGGGCTCCAACGTTTAATGTTGCAGACTTTTCAGACGACGAGTTTGGTGCTTAGGTCGTGGTTCTATACTCAGTGATGTCGTTGGAGTTGATGGACTCGCTTATTCTTCCAAGACTTCCGCTGTTATCGTTATTAGATGGCCTTAAGCCATATTTATTTTGTTAAGTTCTCTCTTGAGACATTCGATGTAATAAGTGTGTGATTGCTACTCTGTTATAAATCCTTCGAGTACTGTGTGGTGTCAGCATTACTGATCTAGGGATGACACTTGAGCACAGAGATCAGACTGTTTGAGGTCTGGTCGCTACACCGCCGCACTATCTTGTGCTCCAAAGGGGAGGCGCTCGACGTGTCATATTGCACCAGAGGCGTCTCAGAAGAGAACGGCGCCTGCGCCGGGCGGGTCTTTGAAGAGAAAGGCAAACGACAACACGACCGAACCTTCATCAAAGAGGTATGGCTTTAAATATGCCATGTAACAGTCACATCGAACGATGACATTGTTGGCTGTGTTTTATTAGGAAGAGCGTTCGTCGGACCGTGTCCGAGGGGCCTACCAGTCGCGCCCCCACCAATCAGGTTCCAGACCCTCCTTCAGAGGATTCGGATAATGTGTCCGTCACGAACTCTGAAGTAGAGAGTGCCATGCATCATCGGTGCCGGAGGGCCGCACTTCACGACCCCGGCTTTAATAAAGAGGCGTTTGACGCCTTCAGCTCGGCTGATGCGTACATCCGAGCTGCTCGGGATGGGCTGACCAGAGCCACTGACCAGTATTTGAAAGATATGCGGGTAAGTGCGCATTGTATAGATCTAGTAATCATGTACTAGTAGCCCCCGAGACGTGAAACAGTTGAAACAACTAATTTAAGGATCGTTGTATAATCACGTACTCAAAGAGAAGAACAACATGCTGTCTCAAGAGATGGAAAAGTGCCGGACTCAGCTAGCTATTGCTACTGCCAAACTGGAGAAGTCCGAGGAGGCACCGGCCGGTAATGTCCCCCTCCATCCATAAAAATAATGTTACGTTTCTGGTGACAGGATCAGTAGATCAACTAAAGGAGGAACTGAAGGTCGCGTAGGCGGGTAAACAATAGGCCGAAAGGCAACTGGCCGCAGGCGAACGTGTATTGACACGGGTCAGAGATGATAAGAACAAGCTGCAGGATTCCAACACCCTGCTAGGCAAAGAGCTAAAAGATGTATGAGCCCAGCTAGCAGACGCCGTAAAGGAAAATAGGAGGCTACGAGGCGGTATATTCAGTATGCTTTTGAATTTACCTCCGTGTAATTCGGCAAATAAATGAGCTGACAGGTTTATGTCTGCAGGTATGCTAACTGGCCACCCCGAAGAGGAAGTGTCCGGATCTCAAGGCAATCTGCTGCAAAAGCTGTCCCAGGTGCACGAGAGAGCTCGACAAGCAATGCGGAGTGTTGCCAAGGCTTTGTGGCCATACGCCTCCCCTCCAGGAAGTATGGGGGATCTTGTGAAGCTATTCCAAGGAGCTCGGCGGCGCTTTCGACTATGGAAAATATCGGCCTGCCGAGAAGGTGCGCGAGAGGCCTGAGCCATGGTGAAAACACGGTACACCAAGCTTGATCCGAATCATATGGCCCGGGTCGGACCTCGGGGGTCAGATGGACAAGAAATTCCAGTTAGCTTGGTATATAACCAAGTAAAGATAGCCGCCAAGTTTTCCCAACAGGATTGTAAGCTAGACAAACTGTTAGATGGCATAGAGGAAGAAGTTTTTGAGACCAAGTGACTATGTACTTCAATTGACAAATTTTTCCCAAGCCGGATTGTAAAATACAGACCTTTTCGCTTCAACCTCTGGACCCGAAGGTGCGGAGTGTTTCCGAATACCGGATCGGCAATATAGATTGGAGTATGTGTGGAAACCAGGCGTAGGGGTCATAGTTGCTTGAACAGACAAGTTGTATCCGGCTAGGTATGTTATATTACATATTGATTGTAAGAAACATCTTCCAGGGAGAATAGTTCCGTTAAGGGTTCCTTTCCCTGGGTGAACATGCGTTAGTATGCATGCCCGAACTGTGATTGAAAAATCACAGTATACGTAACATCTGGGGGTTCACAGTGTAATTAGGGTATAACATATTTAGTCCACCGACCAAATATTCCCTTAAGAACGCTAGCTTTAGGCTTCACCCAGTCTGAGGTAGACGTCCGGATGACCCGGCTGTAATAATCGCAGAGGTGCTCCGTTTATGCCCTAGCCGAACAAACGGGAACATAGGGCATAAGCATAGGAGCCAGGCAACCCAGCTTGGCAAAAACTTAAGTCATAACGGTGCATATAATGGCGAAGAAAAGGTACATATGAGGAAAGGACACATATGTGGTGAGCTTGATGCTCGGAAAATAATAATAAGCTTCTGTAAAAGAAGCCCCCAGGTATTATGAGCGTATACGTTTAAGGATGTGTACGTCATGCGGTTTGGCTGCACAAGAGCTATAGAGCTAGAGAAAAATTAAAGAGAGAAAAAATGGAAACAAAGGGAGAATAAGACGAACAAAGAGTATGGCTCTAGGCGTAGAATCTTCAGAGTCTGGCAGCATTCCACGGGTTCGGCTCTAAGCGATTGTCTGATGCATCACGCAGACGGTACGCTCCTCCAGTGAGAACTTCTATGATGAAGGGACCCTCCCACTTTGGCTTGAGTTTGTCCCTTTTCTTTTCTGGCAAGCGTAGAACGAGTTCACCAATATTATAAGTCTTGGCCCGCACTTCTCTGCTTTGGTATCTGCGAGCCTGTTGTTGGTAGAGTGCAGAATGGGCTTTTGCAACGTCGGGCTCCTCCTCCAGGGCATCTAGACTGTCCTGCCGATCAAGCTTGGCCTCTCTCTCTTCATACATGCGCACTCGAGGTGAGTCATGAATGATGTTGCAGGGCAAAATGACCTCTGCGCCGTACACCATGAAGAATGGTGTGTATCCGGTAGTTCGATTGGGCGTGGTCCGCAGCCCCCAGAGTACGGAGTCGAGCTCCTCAACCCAGTGCTTGTCTGATTCTTTCAAAGACCGCACTAGTCTAGGATTAATGATGCTCATGATAAGACCATTAGCTCGTTCGACTTGACCATTTGTTTGTGGGTGGTAGACGGAGGCATAATCGAGTTTAATACCCAGATTAGCACACCAGGTTTTCACTTCATCAACCACAAAATTGGAGCCGTTATCAGTGATGATGCTGTGTGGGACACCATAACGGTGCACGACACCGGATATAAAGTCTATCACTGGTCCGGCTTCGGCCGTTTTAACTGGTTTGGCCTCTATCCACTTGGTGAATTTATCTACCATGACAAGCAGATATTTTTTCTTATGGCTTCCTCCTTTAAGGGGTCCGACCATATCCTGCCCCCAGACCGCGAAAGGCAAAGTAATGGGGATTGTTTGTAGAGAGGTAGGCGGCATATGGCTTTGGTTGGCAAAAAGCTAGCATCCGACACAATGTTGGACCAGGTCCTGTGCATCTGCTCGGGCTGTCGGCCAAAAGAAACCTGTACGGAAGGCTTTACTTACAAGGGCTCGAGCCGCGGCGAGGTGACCGCCGAGACCAGCATGGATTTCGGCCAGAAGCTTCCGTCCCTCTTCTTCGGAGATACATCTTTGAAGGACTCCTGTAGCGCTTTTTTTGTAGAGCTCCCCGTCATGGACCTTGTAGGCTTTCGAGCGCCGAACAATGCAGCGAGCCTCATTCTGATCCTCAGGGAGCTCTCACCTATTAAGGTAGGCCAAGAAGGGTTCGGTCCATGGGGAAATTACTACCATTATTAGATGGGCCAATGGTGTTATTTTGGTGGCTGAGCCTCCGATGATATCGGTATTGTGTTCGGAATCTGGGGGTATAACCAGATCCGGACTGTTGTTGCCGCTCTCACCCTGCCATACCACGGATGGCTTGAAGAGCCTTTCCAGAAAGATGTTAGGTGGGATGGGGTCGCGCCTACCGCCAATGCGAGCAAGAACATCCGCCGCTTGATTACTTTCTCGAGCCACGTGATGAAACTCGAGTCCCTCGAATCGAGCTGATATTTTGAGTATAGCGTTACGATAGGCTACCATCTTCGGATCTTTGGCGTCGAAGTCTCCATTTAATTGGGATATTGCGAGATTTGAATCCCCGCGCACCTCCAGGCATTGTATGCCCATGGAGGCAGCCATCCGAAGACCGTGCAATAAGGCCTCGTATTCGGCTGCATTGTTGGAGTCTGTGTATAATATTTGGAGAATGTGCTGGACTGTGTCTCTGGTGAGGGACATTAGGACAACACCCGCTCCTAAGCCGGCCAACATTTTAGAGCCATCGAAATGCATGACCCAGTTGGAATATGTACCGTACTCTTTAGGGAGTTTGGCTCTGTCCATTCGGGGACGAAGTCGGCCAATAATTGTGATTTAATGGATCGGCATGGTTTGCATGTTATGTCGAATGGCAGGAGCTCAATGGCCCACTTGGCAATCCAGCCCGTAGCGTCGTGGTTGTTTATTATGTCATTAAGTGGTACTTCGGAAGCCACCATGATCGAACACTCTTGGAAGTAGTGTTGTAGCTTCCGGGATGCCATGAAGACCGCATATGCTATTTTTTGGTAATGAGGGTACCGGGATTTGCATGGTGTGAGGACAGTGGATATGTAGTACACCGGTTTCTGAAGCGGGAATTTGTGTCCGTCCTCCTCCCGCTCAACGATGAGCACTGCACTCACCACCTGGTGTATTGGAGAGATGTATAATAACATCGGTTCACCGACGTTCGACGCGGCCAGGATTGGGTTGCTCGTTAAAAGAGCCTTTATTTCTTCCAGTCCGGCTGTTGCTGCGTCCGTCCACTCAAAGTGGTCGGTGCATCGGAGAAGGCGATAAAGTGGCAATGCTTTTTCTCCTAGTCTGGAGATAAAGCGGCTTAAAGCTGCCACGCATCCGGCTAGTTTTTGGACCTGTTTAAGGTTTGTTGGTGTAGCCAATTGTGACAAAGCTCTGATTTTGGCTGGATTTGCCTCGATTCCTCTATTGAAAACTATGAAGCCCAGCAGTTTTCCAGCGGGAACACCGAAAACACACTTTTCCGGATTGAGCTTGATGTCATATGTACAGAGGTTGTCGAATGTGAGTCGCAAGTCGTCTTTTAATGACTCGACGTGCCTAGTCTTGATGACGACGTCATCCACATATGCTTCAACTGTCTTGCCGATTTGTTTCTCCAGGCATGTTTGAATCATGCATTGGTAGGTGGCGCCGGCGTTTTTAAGCCTAAAGGGCATAGTGTTGAAGCAGAAAGGCCCGTATGGGGTAATGAATGTCGTTGCGGCTTGGTCGGACTCCTTCATTTTGATTTGATGCTATCCGGAGTATGCGTCGAGGAAACACAGTGAGTCGTGTCCTGCAGTAGCATCAATAATGTGATCGACGTGGGGGAGGGGGAAGGGATCCTTGGGGCAGGCCTTGTTGAGGTCTTTGAAATCGACGCATAGGCGCCAGGATTTATCCTTCTTTGGCACCATCACCAGGTTTGCTAGCCATTCCGGGTGTTTTATTTCTCTGATGGATCCAGCCTCGATTAGCTTGGCTAGCTCCTCCCCCATGGCTTGTTATTTGGGTTCAGAAAAGCGCCGCAGTGTTTCCTTGACCGGCTTATATCCCTTCAATATGTTGAGGTTGTGTTCGGCCAATCTGCGTGGGATCCCTGGCATATCAGAAGGGTGCCAGGCGAATATGTCCCAGTTCTACCATGGCGAGGCAGCTCGTAGTCTTGGCGTCGACCGTTGGGTCCAGTTATGCCCCGATGGAAGTTGTCTTCTTGGGGTCCGTCGGGTGGACTTGAAATTTCACTATTTCGTCTGCTGGTTTGAAGGAGGTGGATTTGGGTCGCTTATCAAGGATTACGTCGTCCCTATCCATCGTGGAGCGTAGTGCGGTTAACTCGTCGGCCGTGAGGGCCTCAGACAGTGCCTCAAGGGCCAGGGATGAGGTTTTGTTTTCGGCGCGGAGGGCTATGTCCGGATCACTAACGAGAGTGATAATACCATTGGGCCCGGGCATCTTGAGCTTCATGTACCCATAATGAGGTATAGCTTGGAAGCGCATGAATGCGTCTCTCCCCAGCAGGGCGTGATATCCACTGTTGAAAGGGGCCACCTGGAAGGTTATCTCTTTGGACCGATAGTTCTCCGGCGTGCCGAATACCACATCGAGTGTAATTTTCCTTGCGCGTCGCGCCTCCCGGCTAGGGATGATTCCTCGGAAGGTCGTATTACTTTGCTCGATACGGATCCTGTCTATTTCCATTTTATTGAGTGTGTCCTCGTAGATGAGGTTTAGCCCGCTGCCGCCGTCCATGAGCACTTTAGTGAGCCGAAAGCCATCCACAATTGGATTGAGGACCAAGGAAGCTGGTGCCCGGACTGACCGGAATTTCGGTTCATCACTGGAATTGAAAGTTATGGTCGTGTCGTTCCAGGGGTTTATTGCTGCGATTTGGCAGACCTCGGCGAGGTCGCGGAGTGCCCTCTTGTGTCAATTGTTTGAAGCGAAAGTCTAGAAGACCGTCAATACTCTGAGGTCGTCGTCCTCCGGGGGGCGTTGCTTTGAGGTGTTTTTGGTGAGGATATCCTCGCTGCTCTTGGCCACCTGCTGGAGTATCCAACACGCTCTAAGGATGTGGGTTGGTACGGTATCTGGTGTTGCATGTATTCTGCATGGCCTATCGAGCCATCCCTCCAGAATAGTTCCGCGACCTTTGATGGGCTTAGTTTTCTTCACTATGGGGTCGTGTGCCTCGCGAGGGTGCATCCTTTTTGCCCGCCAGAGGGGTTGAGTGGAGACCGGTGGTTCCCAGCGAGCTGTCTGAGTTTTCCAGGAGTTTTCCATTGCGCAGTACTTCTGTACTATGGTTGTCAAATCTGCAAAGTGTAATACATGACGGTGGTTGATGGCGTTGAGGATTCCTTCGTCCATGCAATTATTGCAGAATACTGAAATCGCGTCCTCGTCGCGACAATCTTTAATCTTGTCTTTGACAAGAAGGAATCTGGCACAAAAGTGATGGACTATTTCCTGGGACTGATGTCGTACGTACATGAGGTTGCATATATCCGGAGAACCGGAATCGCTCGGTGAATATTGCTTGTGGTGGGTGAGTGGCTTTAAATCCGAACCCTCACCCGATTTGGGGTCCGGAGTTTGAAAAACTTCTGATCTTATTAGTTCGGGCTCTAGGATGTTAAATAATTTTTCAGGCTCGACGCCCGATTCTAGGTTTGGAGGGCCGGGAGTGTCGTCCCGCAAACAGGTATCTGGCTCTTCGAGCTTGGAAATCCGAACATAACTGGTCTTCAACATAGGGGAAGAGTTGTTGTTTTGCTCCTCTACGACCGCTATCTGATGGGTGCTCGACGGAGATTTGATTTATCTCTGATCGGGTTTAAGCCCAATCTGATCATAGTCTATAGCGACCCCCATGGCGGCGATGCGATTAAGGAGTTCGTTTAAAGACAACAACTCCGCCGGATCCATCTTCTTGGAGAACTTAGAGTCAATACGGAGACGGATTTTGATGACCTGAGAAGTCATCATTGGCTTGACAGCCGAACGGGCGGCCATGGCAAAGCCGCCTAGCCGGAGGGTCTGGCCTGAGGCCAGGGCTCTTCCGGAGGAGATACTGTCCTTGATAACAAGGCGAGCCATAATTCCTGTCTTCGACATCACAACAGAACTCTCAACGAAAGCACCAATGTCGGTGTCAAAACCGGCGGATCTCGGGTAGGCGGTCCTGAACTGTGCATCTAAACCTGAGACGGGGGACATGATGTTTACCCCGGTTTGGGCCCTCTTGATGGAGGTAATACCCTACTTCCTGCTTGGTTGATCTTGATGAATATGAGCATTACAAGAGTTCATCTACCACGAGATCGTAATGGCTAAACCCTAGAAGTCTAGCCTGTATGATTATGATTATCTCTACGGACTAAACCCTCCATTTTATATAGACACTGGAGGGGCCTAGGGTTGTACAGAGTCGGATTACAGAGGAAGGAATCTTCATATCCGAACGCCAAGCTTGCCATCCATGCAAAGGAGAGTCCCATCCGGACACGGGAGGAAGTCTTCTATCTTGTATCTTCATGGCCCATCAGTCCAGCCCATGTCACATAGGCCGGATGCCGGAGGACTCCTTAATCCAGGACTCCCTCAGCCCCTGGACCGCCTACAACCCTAACTCCAACTCCATATATTTCTATTCATGGAGAGAAAAATCAGAGAGAATGATTCATCGCGTTTCACGATACAGAGCTGCCGTCACCTCTTGTTCTTCATCGGGAGGCTGATCTGGTGTCCGTTCGGGGCTCTGGAGAGTGGAATCCGTCGTCATCGTCATCATCAACCTTCCTCCATCACCAATTTCATGATGCTCACCTCCGAGAGTGAGTAATTCCTTCGTAGGCTTGCTGGACGGCGATGGGTTGGATGAGATTTATCATGTAATCGAGTTGGTTTTGTTGGGGTTTGATCCCTAGTATCCACTATGTTCTGAGATTGATGTTGCTATGGCTTTGCTGTGCTTAATTCTTGTCACTAGGGCCCGAGTGCCATGAATTCAGAACTGAACCCTTTATATTTCCATGAACATATTTGTGTTCTTGATAGGATCCTGCAAGTTATACGCACCTATTACGTGTTATGATCCACATACCCCAAGGTGACAATAATTGGATTCTTTCCGGTGATTACTGTTGTTTGAGGAGTTCATGTATTCACTAAGTGCTAATGCTTTGTTCCGGTTCTCTATTAAAAGGAGACCTTAATATCCCTTTGTTTCCATTAGGACCCTGCTGCCACGGGAGGGTAGGACAAAAGATGTCATGCAAGTTTTTTTCCATAAGCACCTATGACTATATACGAAATACATGCCTACATTATATTGATGAATTGGAGCTAGTTCTGTGTCACCCTAGGTTATGACTGCTACATGATGAATATCATCCGACACAATTATCATCACCGATCCAATACCTCCGAGCTTTTCACATATTGATCTTTGCTAAGTTACTTTCGTTGTTCTTTGTTACAATCACTACAAAACTATTGTTACTACGCCATCTTTATTACCGTTACTATCATATCACTTTGCTACTAAATACCTTGTTGCAGATATTAAGTCTTTCAGGTGTGGTTGAATTGACAACTCAACTACTAATACTCGTGAATATTCTTTGGCTCCCCATGTGTCGAATCAATAAATTTGGGTTGTACTCTACCCTCGAAAACTGTTGCGATCCCCTATACTTGTGGGGTATCAGGGGCGAAGTCTGGTCGGCAACCATGGCCGAATAGTGTCGCGAGCAGGGACGCCATGGCGCATTTGATAACCCAAAAGTGTAGGGGGTCGTTTGTAGCCTTTTTCGATAAGTAAGAGTATTGAACCCAATGAGGAGCTAAAGGTAGAACAAATATTCCCTCTAGTTCTATCGACCACCGATACAACTCTACGCACACTTAAAGTTTGCTTTATCTAGAACAAGAATAAAACTAGAAGTACTTAGCGAGAATAAAACTAGAATTAAATTACAAGAAAATAAACTTAGTAGTCTAGTAGAAAGCATTTTGTGACACAAGAGAAAGATTTTTCCCTAGGCAATCGATAACTAGACCAGTAATCATTATTGCAATTTTATATGAGGGAGAGGCATGAGCTAACATACTTTCTCTACTTGGATCATATGCATTTATGGTTGGAACTCTATCAAGTATCTGCAACTACTAGAGATCATTAAGGTAAAACCCAACCATAGCCTTAAGTATCAAGTCCTCTTTACTCCCATACGCAACAACCCCCTTACTCGGGTATGTGTTTCTGTCACTCACTGTCGGTGTACAAAAGTAGGGGCCTTTCTGTACCCCTTACATGTGCACGGGCAGTTGTAGTCACACCTGCGGCCATGCTTGGCAGGGCATAGGAAGCAAAGAACAAGACTACCAGGACAACGCTCAAGCCGGGGGCGCGAAAAGTGAAGGGACAGGGTGGACTTCCCCCGGCAAGAGCCTTGCCAGGGCAACTTCCCAACACCAGCAAGGCTGCCACCCTTGAGCCTAAGAGTTCCGACACCATCGACACCATTCGAACCAAGGCTTGGGAGGAGCCTGCATGGTGGCATGCAGATCTTTGTGAAGACCGAAGGCCTGCAAGACTAGATAAGAACCAGAAGATGAAGACCCCTGGCAAGACCCTTGCGGGGAACGCCCGCGAGACCCCGGCAAGACCCTTGCCGGGGATATCTGCGGGGCCACAACCAGGCCCGCACCTACCAAGGTTTCGCTGCCCCGCACCCGTTCCGACGTAGCAGCCGGCCCGCCAACTAGGCGAGCGCCTGCGTGGTAGCGTGCAGCTTCTAGGCCACCTAGCAAACACCTGCGTGGTGGCATGCAGATCTTCGTGTAGACTCTGTCACCGCACCAGCTCAGCAGCCAGCCAGCCAGCGTGGCGCTGCACTCCTCGTTAGCTTGGACGCATGTCGGAGCGAGGCGAGGCGGTGACAGACGAGACGAGCTCCTCCGCCATCCCCGATAAAGCAAGGGGGGCACGTCGGCAGCGCATTAAATTCGTTTATCCTACGGTCCCAAGGATAGACTTGTACACTGTAGATACTTTCCACCTCCCGTGTGCCACTGTGGCAACCCCTTTGACATATAAAAGGAGGCCCGAGGCATACTGAGGAAGGATTCAAACTTTTTGGGCTGGGCATGCACCGCAGCTACTTCAAGAACACTAAATATACACCAAAAGTAGGACTAGGGTATCACGCATCGTTTGCGGTCCGAACCTGGGTAAAAAAATCCCCCACGTTGATCTTCTCGACCCGCTCTTTGCGGAGCCCTACGCCCCGCCAACCGTAGAAGGGATTCCCCATGATACTATAGGTGTCGTTCCTGAGCCCCGACATCTTTGGCGTGCCAGGTAGGGGGCGCGGGCCGTGTAAATCCGGTTTTGAAGTCAACTCACCGACTCCTTCGTCGTGATGGCTCGAGAGAAGAAGGCGACATGGATCAGTCGCGCTCTCGTGCCATCAGCTAGGTGAGGCGGTGCTGTCTGCAGCCGCAACAACCATCCGCGTAGCGACGGAAAAGCTAAGTCACGCAAAACTTTGAGCAAGTTCCCTTTTTATAAGGTTATCTTCCTCGAAAGATCTTGCTCCTTGTATGGGAAACCTGCACGCAAGGGAACCCTTCCGCTATTGGCAACACCCTTGTTCTGTTTCGAGTCTGCTCAATAGTTCAAGCGGCTGCGCTGAGAACGACAAGGTGCTTCATTTCAAAATACTACAGAGTTATATTACATCAATGATTGTCGCGGTTCTAACTTAGGATAAATTGTCTTGGGCATGAACTCGCAGCGGCAAGGGGAAACGGGGAGGCTAGTTCCAGTGCTGACCCTCCACCCTCTGGATTCCGTCGACGTAGCTGATGATGGGCTTGATACGCTCTTCGAGCGTTGTGATGTCCGCATTCTCCGGCAGGCTCTCCAGCTCGTTGGCGAAGTCGACGTTGGGGTTCCAGAACGCCACCTTGGTGAACACCTTGGTCAGGGCACTCCGGTAAAGCTTTCGGGCCTCATTGGCCAGAGAAGTCGCTCGATTGGAGCAGAGCTGCTCCAGGGTGTCGAGGACGCGCTCGAAGAACAAGGTCAGCCTGGCATTGGGGCTCACGTTTGGCTCCTGGGAGTAGCTGACATCCGGCAGGCCCATGACGGCTAGCTGCGCGGTGGGCCTTTCTGTGACATTGATGAGACGGCATATCCAGAGATTTACCTGCGCCACATAGTCCTTGTGGGCGGCGGTGTCATCAATCCGCACCTACTTTTCAGTCTCGAGGGCCTTGTTCAGGGTATCCTCCCGGGCCCTGACCTCTGAAAGTGTCCTCTCCAAGCCCTCCAGTTTCAGCTTCAGATCGCTGATGGAGTCGTTGGCCTCGGAGACCAGCTTGGCCTTGTCGGAGATGGCGACCTGCGAATCCGCGAGAGTACGTTTGGCTGCATCCCTCTCCTCCGTCAGCTCCAAGACTCTCTTCTTCAGCTCCTCCCGCTCCAACTCTAGCTTCCCCACCTTGCCGGCGTGGTCCAGGGACAGAGCATCAAGTGCGTCCTTGTGCTTCTGCTCCAGCTCCTGGGTCCGCTGCGCGACGTTCTTCCCGATTTCCTTGTGCTTGCCACGGAGCGTGGCGGCAAGCGCCTTCTCGCGGGCGATGAGGTCTTCCTCCTGGCTGTTCAGTAGAGCTTGCTGCTGCAACCGGGCGGCTTCATCCTTGGCGGCATGTTCCTTCGCCGCCTCTTGGGCCTTCTTGATGTCAGCCTACTTTAGGATGAGCTCTCTCTTGCACTCATCCAGCTCACCTTGGGCAGTCCTCAGTTCCTCCCGGGCCTTGCCAAACCAGACCTACGTCTTGGCAACGCGCTCCTCAAAATCCGCCTATGCCTTATCCACCGCCGCCATCCTGGATTTCACCTTGTTTTGGCGGGCACGGTGGAGCGCTTGGAGCTTCTGGAAGTTGGCGCTCATGGCCCAAAGAAGCTGCTCCTCCTGGGAACCGCCGCCGCCGGTGCTCGGTTCATCACCAACCTGGAGCCCGGCGGTGGCGAGCACCTCATCGTCAAACACCTCCCCTTCGGCTGGCGCTCCGGTGCTCGCCGTCCCTAGGAGGCGGACGAACAAGTCATCGCCCACCCTCAGGTACTTGCCCGGGGCAGGGGCTGCAGGGGAGGAAGGTTGGTCATTGGCCACCCCCTCCTCGGCGGGCCCCTCGGCGGCCTCCCCGGCAGGCCCCTTGCCGGCCTCCTCAGCAGCGGCCTTGCCGGGCTCCTCGGCAGGCCCCTTGTCGGCCTCCCCGACAGCGGTTTCGCTGGTCTCCCCGGCGAGCCCCTTGCCGACCTCCTCGGCGGCAGACTTGGCAGCCTCCCCAGCCGCAATCTTGGTGGCCTCGGCTTCGGCATCCTTGGCGACCTCCTCGATGACGGTGTCGATATCCTCTTGGTCCATTGAGGGAGGGTGTGGAAACCAGAAAGGAGAATGAAACGAGGCCAAGATCATGGTTCAAAAAATGACAACAACAAGGACGGGAGGCAGGCCACTTACCCGTGCCGAGCTGAGATGAAGTGTTTCCCTCCCCGCCAACGTTCATTCCAGGATGGAGCCGCCGGCACCCAGGCTCGCCTCCTCCTCCATGCGCGTGGGCTCATCGGTGGGTGCCCTTGCCGGGGACGCCCCTCTGGGTGGCGTGGTCGATGGTGGCGGCATGTCAGGGGCGGCCCTCAGCGGCTCCTCCTGTTGCTGCTCCCCTCCTAGAAATCCAGCAAGGTCAGCACCAAGGATGCACGTCCCGATGCCTGACAACGAGAAGTGAATAATGAACTCATGCTGGGGACTGAAGCGGGGGCTGCGCCGAGGGCTGTTGTCCGGGATGATCACCACCAACGTTGTCGTGCACGGAGTGCTCGCCGGGGGCTTGTCGTCGGTCGAAGCCCTGGCCTTCTTTGCCACCCTCTGGGCTAGCGTCTCCGTGTAGCTGCAAAGACAAGACCAAGTCAGGGAAGAGGACACAGGCTGAGGGTTAGGAATGATGAAGGGAAAGCTGCTTACTCGTCCTCCTCCGCTTCCCTCCTCTTCCTATTCGGGGTGAAGGACCCAAGATCGAAGTCGACCTCTGGGGCAGCGTCCGCGGGGGGGGGGGGGGGGGGGGGGGGGGTGGCGAAGGTGTCCTGTGTCGCTTGGATGAGGAAGAAGCGGTGGCCGCGGCTTTCTTCGCTGACGCGACCCTCGTCTCGCGCGCGGGCTGTGCATGTGCCTGTTGCCACCGTGTGTTCCTGCCGGGCCGGACTGGCTCGCCGGAGCTAGCCTACCACAGGATGCGTCTCCTCCCCGGGGCCGAGGAGTCATCCACCTCGGTCTCCTCTCCGGTCGACTCCTCGACCACGTCTTCAACAAGGGGAGCCCCGGCGCCGACGCCGCTGGCTTCCCCAGCAAACCCCGCCCACTCGACGAGCTCTTTCTCCTCTGTGGCCATGTCGGATTCTTCCTCCATGGTACAGATGCTGCCGGCCTCCTTGGCGAGTGCTGCCTCCTCCGCCCTGGCGGCAATATATGCCAGCTCTTCCCAGGTGGGGTCGTGGACGAGCAGTGGCTCATCACGAACATACCTCTCTGACAAGTTGTCGAAAAATGCCTATACCCGCTCTGCTTATGGCTCATCGCAGAGTGGGTCGAGGCCATGCGCGTTGAAGTCCAGCATCGACGATGATGTCGGTCTGGCGAGAGTTGTTGCTCAATGGGAGCACCCCTGCCGGTAGCCCAAACAGAGACCCGCCGGCCTTGACGGCCTTGCTGGCCTTCACGGCCTTGCTGGCCTTCTCGGCCTTGCCGGTCCTCTCCACCTCGCCGACCTCGTCGACCTTGAGAAGAAAAAACCTCTGGCAAAGATGGGCATGCTGCAGCACCGTGAAATTGTGCTTCTAGCCAGGGCGGAGCCTCATGACGTTGGCCGCGTTCCAGAAGTCCCAGGCCGGCCTCCCCTTGTTGTGCAGTGGGGCAATCCGGTGGCAGATGAAGTCAGCCCCAATCATCTCGAGGGTGAGCCCAGCCGAAGTGAGGCGATGGATCCTGGTGGTGGCGACCTTGAGCTTTTTGTCGTTGGCATCGACATCCCCCCAATCCTTTCTGCGGACCGGCGGCTCCCGACGGACCCGGAAGAACTCCTGCGGATCGGCCTCCTTGATCCAGCACCACCAGCCCCGCCACTTGTCCCACCTCTCCTTCTGGGCACCCTCCGAATACGTGCCCTTGCTCTGGGACCTCGGGATCCAAGTAACACAGCCGGAGATGGCGCCCCTGGTTGGATGCGAGGGGTGAAGTAATGCCGGAAGAGCGCCATGCTGGGGTGCACTCCGGCGAAGCCCTCACAGAGATGGGCGAAGAAGGCCATGCACGCCACAGCGTTTAGCGTGAAATTCAGGAGATGGAAGCCATAGGAGTGCATGATGTCGTTGAAGAAATCAAAAAACGGGGGGGCAGAGCCCGCAGGAGAAATAATCGACGAAGAAGGGATACCGTTTGGACCGGCCTCGGCGAAGGTGGCGGGGATGATGCGCGTGGCAGGGTGCCCTGACGTCTCCCTTCCCCACAGGGGCCTGAACATGTCCCTGAGGGTGAGCGCATCGACCGGAGGTGAAGAGGGTGTGTTGCGTTCGCATTTCCACCAGCTCGCTCTCCGGCGCCTCCTTCCCCCCGGCGTCCTTGGCCGCTCCCTTGCCCTTTCTCATCTTGGGGGCCATGGTGGTTGAGAGGGGGTGAGGGATCAAAGGCAATGGGGGCATGGCAGCGGCGAGCAGGGGCGAGAGCTTCGACTTGCGTTTGGAGAAGAAGAGGGGAACGGCGGTTTCCAAGATTGGAAAGGGCGCAGAGGGTAAATGAGCAGCGCCCCTGCGTTTTCCTCTTTTTTATGGGGAAGATGCGGGCCGCCTCTTTACTATTCACCATGACGTGACGCAAGCGTGCTGCAACTGCTCCATGCACGACCCCCACGTCACACATTCAACGCAGGTCGTGGGGAAGCACAACTGGCGAAGGAGTTACCGCAATTAAAATTTTGCCACGCGTGCCCGCGCACCATTCTGGGCCTGGCCCAACAACGCTTCACGCTTATGTATGCCCAGGCCCGGGGGCTCCTGTTGGTGTACAAAAGTAGGCGCCTTTCTGTACCCCTTGTGCACGGGCAGTTGTAGCCACACCTATGACCATGCTTGGCGGGGCAGAGGAAGCAAAGAACAAGACTACTAGGACAACGCTCAAGCCAGGGTCGCGAAGAGCGAAGGGACAAGGTGGGCTTCCCCGGCAAGAGCCTTGCCGGGGCGGCCTACACGGCCCCGACAAGAGCCTTGTCGGGGCAACTTGCCCAACACTAGCAAGGCCGCCACCCTTGAGCCTAAGAGTTCTGACACCATCGACAACATTGGAACCAAGGCTCGGGAGGTGCCTGCATGGTGGCATGCAGATCTTTGTGAAGACCGCAGGCCTTCAAGACTAGATAAGAACCAGAAGACGAAGACCCCCGGCAAGACCCTTGCTGGGGACGCCCGCGAGACCCCAGCAAGACCCTTGCCGGGGACATCTGCGGGGCCACAACCAGGCTTGCACCTACCAAGGTTTCGCTGCCCCGCTCCCGTTCCGATGCAGCGCTTGGCCCGCCAACTAGGCGAGCGCCTGCATGGCAGCATGCAGATTCTAGGCCACCCATCAAACACCTGTGTGGTGGCATGCAGATCTTCGTGAAGACTCTGCCACCGCACCAGCTCAGCAGCCAGCCAACCAGCATGGCGCTGCATGCCTCGTCAGCTTGGACGCGCGTCGGAGCGAGGCGAGGCGGTGACAGATGAGACGAGCTCCTCCACCGTCCCCGACAAAGCAAGGGGGGCACGTCGGCAGCGCATTAAATGCATTTGTCCTACGGTTCCCGGGATAGACTTGTACATTGTAGATACTTTCCACCTCCTGTGTGCCATTGTGGCAACCCCTTTAACATATAAAAGGAGGCCCGAGGCGTACTGAGGAAGCATTCAGACTTTTTGGACCGGGCATGCACCGCAGCTAGTTCAAGAACTCAAGAACACCAAATATACACCAAAAGCAGGACTAGGGTATTACGCATCATTTGCGGCCCGAACCTAGGTAAAAAAATCCCCCGCGTTGATCTTCTCGACCCGCTCTTTGTGCAGCCCCGCGCCCCGCCAATCGTAGAAGGGATTCCCCTGATCCCATAGGTGTCGTTCCTGAGCCCCGACACTCACGCCACCCACTATAAGAGAATAATAAACATATTGCAACACCCTATAGTGGGGATCCCTCACATTTGCGCGACACGGAGGCCACCATATGACAGCACCATAATAAAATATAAAACTCATACTGAGGGAGTCCTGGATTAGGGGGTGTCCGGATAGCCGAACTATCACCGTTGGCCGGACTCCTGGACTATGAAGATACAAGATTGAAGACTTCGTCCCATGTCCGGATGGGACTTTCCTTGGCGTGGAAGGCAAGCTTGGCGATACGGATATGTAGATCTCCTACCATTGTAACCGCCTCTGTGTAACCCTAACCCTATTCGGTGTCTATATAAACCGAAGGGTTCTAGTCCGTAGGACGAACAACAATCATACCATAGGCTAGCTTATAGGGTTTAGCCTCTCTGATCTCGTGGTAGATCTACTCTTGTACTACCCATATCATCAATATTAATCAAGCAGGAGTAGGGTATTACCTCCATCGAGAGGGCCCAAACCTGGGTAAAAACATCGTGTCCCTTGTCTCCTGTTACCATCCGCCTAGACGCACAGTTCGGGACCCCCTACCCGAGATCCGCCGGTTTTGACACCGACATTGGTGTTCATTGAGAGTTCCTCTGTGTCGTCACCTATAGGCCTGATGGTTTCTTCAATCATCAGCAACGATGCAGTCCAGGGTGAGACTTTTCTCCCCGGACAGATCTTCGTATTCGGCGGCTTTGCACTGCGGGCCAATTCGCTAGGCCATCTGGAGCAGATCGAAAGCTACGCCCCTGGCCATCGTGTCAGATTTGGAAGCTTGAACTATATGGCCGATGTCCGCGGAGACTTGATCTTCGACGGATTCGAGCCACAACCGGCGTGCCGCCTTGTCTCGATGGAGTACGATCCAGCTCTGCGCCGAGCGGTGCCACAGAGGCCGCACGATGCCGCTCCGACCCTTAATCCGGAGCCGGTTTAGCGATCGAGGGCGGTTGGTTGGACACCGCCTCGGGGCTGAAATCTCTACAGCGATTGAGCCGAACACCATCCTGTCGCTGCGAAGCTTCGTGACTCCAGTGTCGGACTCCTTTCGGACTCCGAACCTCCCGGCGCCTCTACGGTCGAATCCGATTGGCGCCCGGATTATGGAGTTCACTGCCACGGACATCTTTCGCACTCGCCCTTCGGCAATATCCTGAACTCATTAAAGTCTCTCTCTTTGTCAGGAGAGCCCCGGCCGAACTACGGTCGGGAAGGTTGGGATTCGGATGACGAAGAAATTCAACGCCCACCCACCACCCACTTTGTAGCCATTGTCGATGATTTAAGCGGACATGCTCGACTTCGACTCCAAGACATCGACGGTATGGGCGACGGTGCCGGAGACGATCAAGAGCCAGCGCCACGGGGCACGGAAGGCCACCTCGTCATATGACATATACATGGTGGACATCCCAAAAGATGGGAATGGCGATGGAATGGCGGAGGATGACCCCTCCAAGAAACAACCCAAGCGCCAACGTCGTGGCGCGCTCTAAATCCCGCCACAATAAAATGGCGATTCCGCACGGAAGACAATAATACCGGACGGTGCGAAAGGCGACCCCCTCCAGCGGGACTCGGCGGGAGGAGGGAGAAGCAAGTCCGCACGACAAAGTCTTGGCGAAGAAAGAGAGGTAGAGGACGATAATTATGCGCCCCCTCCGAAGACGAGGCAAGCCTCGATGACGACGAATTAGTCGTGCCAGAGGACCCCGCCGAACAAGAGCGTTTTAAACGCAGGCTCATGGCCATGGCAAGCAGCCTCAAGAAAAAGCAGCAACAACTTAGAGCTGACCAAGACCTGCTAGCTGATAGACGGACTGAAGTCCTTGCAGCCGAAGAGTATGAACTCGAACGCCCTCAAAAGCTACCCCAAAGCGCAGTCCGTTGCCTCGATCGGAGGAGGAAGCACCCACGTCACCAGCGCATGACATGGCAGACCGGCCACCCCGTAGCCCACGGAAGAAGCCTCTCGGCCCTTCGCTCAAGCCACGCCCCGACGCCGCTCAAAAAGTACCAAGGCACGGGAAAACGCGCCGGACTTGCGAGATATATTGGAGGATACGGCAAAGCATACAAGATCGATCTACATATCGCGTGGGCGCTCAACGACTCGGGATGATTACCGTCACGCCGGATACAGCAAACCCGGCCGGGCCGAACATAGTAGACAAAGCTCATATGAGCACGTCGTGATATAGCCCAATACAGAGGCGCCGCACACCCACTATGCTTCACAGATGAAGTAATGGATCATCAAATCCATGAGGGCTTCAAACCCGTAAACATCGAATCATACGATTGTACCACAGATCCTGCGGTCTGGATCGAGGACTATCTCCTCCATATCCACATGGCCCGCGGTGATGATCTACATGCCATCAAATACCTCCCACTCAAGATTAAAGGACCAGCTCGGCATTGGCTCAACAGCTTGCCAGCAGAGTCAATCAGTTGTTGGGAGGACCTGGAAGCCGCATTCCTCGATAACTTCCGGGGCACATATGCGACCACCGCATCGCCGATGACCTTAGCCATATAATTCAGCAGCCAAAAGAATCGGCGGAACAATTACGGGACGCGGTTCCTAACAAAGAAAAATCAGATCGTCGACTGTCCGGATGCGAGGCGCTAGCAGCCTTCAAACACAACATCCGCGACGAGTGGCTAGCCCGGCACCTAGGACAGGAAAAGCCGAAATCCATGGCAGCCCTCACCACATTCATGACCCGCTTTTGCGCGGGAGAGGACAGCTGGCTAGCTCGAAGCAACAACTTGGCCAAACACCCTGGTAGTTCGGATACCAAGGACAGCAATGGCAGGTCGCGTCGCAACAAGCATAAACGCCGCGTAACAGCGATAATGCAGAAGATCTGACGATAAATGCCGGATAGAGAGGCTCTAAACCCGGTCAGCGGAAGAAGCCATTCAAAAGAAATACCCAGGGCCCGTCCAACTTGGACCGAATACTCGATCGCTTGTGCCAGATACATGGCACCCCCGAAAAACCAGCCAACCACACCAACAAGGATTGTTGGGTGTTCAAACAAGCAGGCAAGCTAAGCGCCGAAAACAACGACAAGGGGATGCATAGCGATGACGAGGAGGAGCCCGACGCCCGAACAATAGAGGACAGAAGAGCTTTCCCACACAAGTGCGGACGGCAAACATGATATACGCAACCCACATACCCAAAAGGGAGCGAAGCGCGCACTAAGGGGACGATATCTGGCGATGGAGCCACGCCCCAGTTCAACCCATGGTCCTCCTGCCCGATCACCTTCGATCGAAGGACCACCCACTAGCATCCGTCCACGGCGGTTTCGCGCATTGGTTCTTGACCCAATTATTGGCCGGATTTCACCTCACCGAGTCCTGATGGACGGCGGCAGCAACTGAACCTGATTTATCGAGGATACGGTCGCAAAATGGGCATAGACCCGTCAAGGATCAAACCCACAAAGACGACCTTTAAAGGCGTCATTCCAGGTGTAGAGGCCAATTGCACATGCTCTGTTACACTTGAAGTGGTCTTCGAATCCACGAATAACTTCCGGAGTGAGGAGTTAATCTTCGACATAGTCCCGTTCCGCAGTGGCTATCACACACTGCTCGGACGAACCGCAGTCGCAAAATTCAATGTGGTGCCGCACTACGCGTACCTCAAACTCAAGATGCCAGGCCCTCGAGGCGTAATCACGGTTAATGGAAACACCGAATGCTCCCTCCGAACGTAGGAGCATACGGCCGCCTTTGCGGCAGAAGTGCAGAACAGCCTCTTAAGGCAATTCTCCAGTCCGGCCAATAAACAATCGGACCTTTGTCAGCGGCGCCCGGAGTAACCTACAGCAAGACCGCCTGGCACGTTCCGAACAAGCGTAGTAATGCAGCCCCAACCCCAGCCCTCGCGAACTCGCGAAGCCATTACTACGCGCACGTAATTGCGCTCTGAAGCACCATGGGCATAGGGGATGGGCCACAACCACGGCATGCCCAGAATGCGGCTAGACCGCACTAGGGCTCCCATTTGTGTCATTCCTTTTTTTTTCTTTTTCTTCCTTTTACTTTCAGGACTCTGTTCTCCAGAAGCCCTGTCTGGCATTCGCGCCGAATACACGATGCAACAGCCAGGGAAGCAGAAAACTGCGTGCAGTGTCCAGGTGGTTTCTATTACGAGTAGTATACCTGTTTTACATACCACACCGCAAACTTACCCCTGGAAGGGGGACATGTTAAAAGTCCCGTACCTTGCTTATCGCACAATTTGTATCGTTCTGCTTTTATTTGCAGTTTCTTTTTAATAACCAATATATAGCTATTGCCTATTATTGCATTCTTTCCCATTATATATGTTCATTTATGACATTGCGCAACCGTACAGTTTTGTACGGCCAATACGCCAGGGGCTTATGTACCCCAAAAACATGGTGTGACAAGTCCGAACACTTTCACAAGTGCGACACCCCGAACTTATAGCATTATATGCATCGGCTCCGAATCATGTCTTGGGTCAATAGTTGGGTTTGCCCGGCTCCCATGTTTTGGTACCTTACGTTCCGTTATATCGGCTAAGGTAGCGCTGGGAGAACCACTGCGATTGTGCCCCGGTTGAGCTGGGTTGAGCACCTCAGTGGAGAAAGTTAAAACTGACCGTCATGATAAGGTGAGAGTCGGTCGCTGTTTGAGAGGTTTCTTCGAGTCCCTAAAGACTTATGCCGCTTCGAGCGAGGAACCGGCATTGTCCGGCCAAGGCGTGGATAGCGCCCCGAACTCGGTCTTCCGAATACTAGGGGCTTCGCCGAAATTTAAAATTATAGAATTCTATGGCTAAGTGAGAGTGTTCAAGCATTATAGTCCGGTTGCCTGGTTCGTTGCGTTGAGCGCCTCCCTCGAAGGACCCAAGAATGGGAACAAGAGCGCTCAAGTTTATCCCGAACAACCCAGCACTCGTGGCATGGGGGCTGAAGCCAATGACTCGCCATCTCTCAAATTTGATAAACGGCCGCACAGAAGGTAATATTTTAAATCCAAAAGCGTAGCTTAGCGCATATGAAAAAGTTTTTAGCGTACAGGATAACAAATACGAGTCTACTCAAATATTACATCTTTGGAGCATTCACCCGCTATAAGACGGGCACCCTTCAGGACGCCCTCATAATACTTCTCGGGCTTGCGATGTTCTTTGCCCGGTGGCGGCTCGTCTGTCACCAGCTTCTCCGCATCCAGCTTGCCCCAGTGCACCTTGGCACGGGCAAGGGCCCTACGGGCACCTTCAATACAGACGGAGCGCTTGATGACTTCGATCCATGGACAGACATCCACCAGCCGCCGCACTAGCCCGAAGTAGCTCCCAGGCATGGCCTCATTTGGCCACAGCCGAGCTATAAGGCCCTTCATGGCCTGTTCGGCGACCTTGTGGAGCTGGACCAATTGCTTCAGTTGGTCGCTCAAGGGCACCGGGTGTTCGGCCTCAGCATACTGAGACCAAAACACCTTTTCTGTCGAGCTCCCTTCTTCGGCTCAGTAGAAAGCGGCGGCATCGGAGACACTCCGCGGCAGATCTGTGAACGCTCCTGGAGAGCTCCGGATTCGGGTAAGTACTAGATAATTGAGTTTTACATTCTTGCTCTGCATAAAGAATGCCTTACCCGCCGCGATCTTCTTTATTGCCTCAATCTCCTGGAGGGCTTTTTGGGCCTCGGCCTTAGCAGCTTTTGAAGGAAATATGCCCTAGAGGCAATAATAAAGTTATTATTTATTTCCTTATTTCATGATAAATGTTTATTATTCATGCTAGAATTGTATTAACCGGAAACATAATACATGTGTGAATACATAGACAAACAGAGTGTCACTAGTATGCCTCTACTTGACTAGCTCGTTAATCAAAGATGGTTATGTTTCCTAACCATAGACATGAGTTGTCATTTGATTAACGGGATCACATCATTAGGAGAATGATCTGATTGACATGACCCATTCCGTTAGCCTAGCACTTGATCGTTTAGTATGTTGCTATTGCTTTCTTCATGACTTATACATGTTCCTATAACTATGAGATTATGCAACTCCGTTTACGGAGGAACACTTTGGTACTACCAAACGTCACAACGTAACTGGGTGATTATAAAGGAGTACTACAAGTGTCTCCAAAGGTACTTGTTGGTTTGGCGTATTTCGAGATTAGGTTTTGTCACTCCGATTGTCGGAGAGGTATCTCTGGGCCTTCTCGGTAATACACATCACATAAGCCTTGCAAGCATCACAACTAATGAGCTAGTTGTGAGATGATGTATTACGGAACGAGTAAAGAGACTTGCCGGTAACAAGATTGAACTAGGTATTGGATACCGACGATCGAATCTCGGGCAAGTAACATACCGATGACAAAAAGGAACAACGATATGTTGTTATGCGGTCTGACCGGTAAAGATCTTCGTAGAATATGTAGGAACCAATATGGGCATCCAGGTCCCGCTATTGGTTATTGACCGAGAATAGTTCTAGGTCATGTCTACATAGTTCTCGAACCGTAGGGTCCGCACGCTTAAGGTTTCAATGACGGTTATTATGAGTTTATGTATTTTGATGTACCGAAGGAGTTCGGAGTCCCGGATGAGATCGGGGACATGACGAGGAGTCTCGAAATGGTCGAGACGTAAAGATCGATATATTGGACGACTATATTCGGAGTTCGGAAAGGTTCCGAGTGATTCGGTATTTTTGAAGTACCGGTAGTTACGGGAGAAGTAATGGGCCTTGATGGGCTTTAGTGGGAAGAGGAAAAGGCTGCTGCGCCCCCTCCCTCTAGTCCGGGTGGACTAGGGAAAGGGGCCGCCACCTTTCCTACTCCTCCACTTCCTTCTCCCTTCCTCCCCTACATGGAAGGATTCCTAGTTGGACTAGGAAAGGGGAATCCTACTCCCGGTGGGAGTAGGACTCCCCTTGGCGCCAAACATAGGGCCGCCTCCTCCCTCCCTTGCTCCTTTATATACGGGGCAGGGGGCACCCCATAGACACACAAGTTGATCCTTGAGATCGTTCCTTAGCCGTGTCTGGTGCCCCCTCCACCATATTCCACCTCGGTCATATTGTAGCGGTGCTTAGGCGAAGCCTGCGACGGTGAAACATCAAGATCGTCACCACGCCGTCGTCTTGTGGAACTCCCTCCCGGAGCTTTGCTGGATCGAAGCCCGAGGAGCGTCATCGAGCTGAGCGTGTGCCAAGAACTCGGGAGGCGCCGGAGTAACGGCGCTGTGATCGGTTGGATCGTGAGGAGAACGTCTGACTACTTCCTCTACGTCATCATCGACTCGGAGGTGCCGGAGTAACGGCGCTGGGATCGGCAGGATCGCGAGGAGAAAATACGACTACTTCCTCTACGTTGTGATCGCTTCCGCCACGGTCTCTGAGGGTGTAGACAACACTCTCCCCTCTCGTTGCTATGCCATCACCATGGTCCCGTGTGCGTGGGAAAATTTTGAAATTACTACGTTCCCCAACAAGTGGCATCCGAGCCTGGTTTTATGCGTTGATGTCATATGCACGAGTAGAACACAAGTGAGTTGTGGGCGATACAAGTCATACTGCCTACCAAAGCATGTCATACTTTGGTTCAGCGGTATTGTTGGGCGAGACGATCCGGACCAACCTTACGCAGACGCTTTACGCGAGACCGGTTCCCTCGGCGTGCTTTGCACATAGATGGCTTGCGGAAGACTGTCTCTCCAACTTTAGTTGAACCGAGTGTGGCTACGCCCGGTCCTTGAGAAGGTTAAACGGAGTCTATTTGACAAACTATCGTTGTGGTTTTGATGCGTAGGTAAGAACGGTTCTTGCTCAGCCCGTAGCAGCCACGTAAAACTTGCAACAACAAAGTAGAGGCCGTCTATCTTGTTTTTGCAGGGCATGTTGTGATGTGATGTGGTCAAGACGTGATGCTAAATTTTATTGTATGAGATGATCATGTTTTGTAACCGAAGTTATCGGCAATCGGCAGGAGCCATATGGTTGTCGCTTTATTGTATGCAATGCAATCGCGATGTAATGCTTTACTTTATTACTAAGCGGTAGTGATAGTCGTGGAAGCATAAGATTGGCGAGGCGACAACGATGCTACGATGGAGATCAAGGTGTCGGCGCGGTGGCGATGGTGATCATGACGGTGCTTGAAGATGGAGATCACAAGCACGAGATGATGATGACCATATCATATCACTTATATTGATTGCATGTGATGTTTATCCTTTATGCATCTTATTTTGCTTGATTGACGGTAGCATTATAAGATGATCTCTCACTAATTATCAAGAAGTGTTCTCCCGAGTATGCACCGTTGCGAAAGTTCTTCGTCTTTGAGACACCACGTGATGATCGGGTGTGATAGGCTCTACGTTCAAATACAACGGTGCAAAACAGTTGCACACGCGGAATACTCAGGTTATACTTGACGAGCTATGCATATAAGATATGACCTCGGAACACGGAGACCGAAAGGTCGGCGTGAATCATATAGTAGATATGATCAACATAGTGATGTTCACCATTGAAACTACTCCATCTCACGTGATGATCGGACATGGTTTAGTTGATTTGGATCACGTGATCACTTAGAGGATTAGAGAGATGTCTATCTAAGTGGGAGTTCTTAAGTAATATGATTAATTGAACTTTAATTTATCATGAACTTAGTCCTGGTAGTATTTTGCAAATTATGTTGTAGATCAATAGCTCGCGTTGTTGCTTCCCTATGTTTTTATATGTGTTCCTAGAGAAAATTGTATTGAAAAATGTTAGTAGCAATGATGCGGATTGGATCCGTGATCTGAGGTTTATCCTCATTGCTGCACGTAAGAATTATGTCCTTGATGCACCGCTAGGTGACAGACCTATTGCAGAGGCGGTATGCAGGCGTTATGAGCGTTTGGCTAGCTCAATATGATGACTACTTGATAGTTTAGTGCACCATGCTTAACGGCTTAGAATCGGGACTTCAAAGGCGTTTTGAAAGCGTCATGGACCATATGAGATGTTCCAGGAGTTGAAGTTAATATTTCCAGCAAATACCGAGTTGAGAGATGAAGTCTCCAACAAAAGTTCTAAAGCTAAAAGATGGAGGAGAATCGCTCAACTAGTGAGCATGTGCTCAGATTGTGCAGGTACTTCAATCGCTTGAATCAAGTGGGAGTTAATCTTCCGTGATAAGATAGTGATTGACAGAATTCTCTAGACACCATCACTAAGTTAGTAGAACTTCGTGATGAACTATAGTATGCAAGGGATGACGAAACGATTCCCGAGCTCTTCGTGATGTTGAAATCGACGAAGGTAGAAATCAAGAAAGAGCATCAAGTGTTGATGATTGACAAGACCACTAGTCTCAAGGAAAAGGGCAAAGGGAAGAAGGGAACTTCAAGAAGAGCGGCAAGCAAGTTGCTGCTTTCGGTGAAGAAGCCCAAGTCTGGACCTAAGCCCGAGACTAAGTGCTTTTGCTGCAATGGAACTGGTCCTTTGGAAGCGGAACTACCCCAAGTATTTGGCGGATAAGAAGGATGGCAAAGTGAACAAAGGTATATTTGATATACAGATCATTGATGTGTACTTCACTAGTGTTCGTAGTAACCCCTCAGTATTTGATACTGGTTCAGTTGCTAAGAGTAGTAACTTGAAGCGGGAGTTGCGTAATGAACAGAAACTAGTTGAAGGGAAGTGACGATGAGTGTTGGAAATAGTTCCAAGATTGATTTGATCATAATCACACACTCCCTATACTTTCGGGATTAGTATGGAACCTAAATAAGTGTTATTTGGTGTTGAGCATAAATATGATTTGATCATGTTTATTGCAATACAGATTATTCATTTAAGTAAGAGAATAAATTGTTGTTACATTTACATGAATAAAACCTTATATGGTTACACACCCAATGAAAATGGTTCATTGGATCTCGATCATAGTGATACACATATTCATAATATTGAAACCAAAAGATGCAAAGTTAATAATGATAGTGCAACTTATTTGTGGCACTGCCGTTTAGGTCATATTGGTGTAAAGCGCATGAAGAAAACTCCATGCCGATGGACTTTCGGAATCACTTGGTTATAAATCATTTGATGCTTGCGAACCGTGCCTTTTGGGCAAGATGACTAAAACTCCGTTCTCGGAACAATGGAACAAGCTCTTGACTTATTGGAAATAATACATACCGATGTATGAGATTCAATGAGTGTTGATGCTCGTGGCAAGTATCATTATTTTCTAACCTTCACAGATGATTTGAGCAGATATGCGTATATCTTCTTGATGAAACATAAGTCTGAAATAGTTGAAAAGTTCAAAGAATTTCAGAGTGAAGTAGAAAATCATCGTAACAAGAAAATAAAGTTTCTGCGATCTGATCGTGGAGATGAATATTTGAGTTACGAAGTTTGGTCTTCAATTAAAACAAAGTGGAATAGTTTCACAGCTCACGCCACCTGGAACACCACAACGTTATGGTGTGTCCGAACGTCGTAACCGTACTTTATTTTGATATGGTGCGATCAATGATGTCTCTTATCGATTTACCACTATCGTTTTGGGGTTATGCATTAGAGATAGCTGCATTCACGTTTAATAGGGCACCATCTAAATCCGTTGAGGCGACACCGTATGAACTATGGTTTAACAAAGAAACCTAAGCTGTCGCTTTCTTAAAAGTTTGGAGTTGTGATGCTTATGTGAAAAAGTTTTCACCGATAAGCTCGAACCCAAATCGTAGAAATGCGTCTTCATAGAATACCCAAAGGTAACTATTGGGTACACCTTCAATCACAGATCCGAAGGCAAGTTTTTCGTTGCTAAGATGGATCCTTTCTAGAGAAGAAGTTTCTCTCGAAAGAAGTGAGTGGGAGGAAAGTAGAACTTGATGAGGTAATTGTACCTTCTCCCTTATTGGAAAGTAGTTCATCACGTAAATCAGTTCTAGTGATTTCTACACCAATTAGTGAGGAAGTTAATGATGATGATCATGAAACTTCAGATCAAGTTGCTACCAAACCTCGTAGGTCTTCCAGAGTAAGATCCGCACCAGTGTGGTACGGTAATCATGTTCTGGAAGTCATGTTACTAGACCATGATGAACCTACGAACTATGAGGAAGCGATGATGAGCCCAGATTCATGAAATGGCTTGAGGCCATAAAATCTGAGATAGGATCCATATATGAGAACAAAGTGTGGACTTTGGTTGACTTGCTCGATGATCAGCAAGTCAAGTTAAATAAATGGATCTTCAAGAGGAAGACAGATGATAATTGTAGTGTTACTATCTACAAAGCTCGACTTGTCGCAAAAAGGTTTTCGACAAATTCAAAGTGTTGACTACAATGAGATTTTCTCAAACTGTAGCGATTCTTAAGTCTGTCCGAATCATGTTAGCAATTGTCACATTTTATGAAATCTGGCAAATGGATGTCAAAACTACATTCTTTAATGGATTTATTAAAGAAGAGTTGTATATGATGCAACCAGAAGGTTTTGTCAATCCTAAAGGAGCTAACAAAATGTGCAAGCTCCAAGCGATCCATCTATGGACTGGTGCAAGCATCTCGGAGTTGGAATAAACGCTTTGATAGTGTAATCAAAGCATATGGTTTTATACAGACTTTTGGAGAAGCCTGTATTTACAAGAAAGTGAGTGGGAGCACTACAGCATTTCTGATAAGTATATATGAATGACATATTGTTGATCAGAAATAATGTAGAATTTTTCTGCAAAGCTTAAAGGAGTATTTGAAAGGAGTTTCTCAAAGAAGGACCTCGGTAAAGCTGCTTACATATTGAGCAGCAAGATCTATAGAGATAGATCAAGGCGCTTGATAAGTTTTTCAATAAGTACATACCTTGTCAAGATTTTGAAGTAGTTCAAAATGGAACAGTCAAAGAAAAGTTCTTGCCTGTGTTGCAAAACGTATGAAATTGAGTAAGACTCAAATCCCGACCACGGCAGAAAATAGAAAAGAGAATGAAAGTCATTCCCTATGCCTCAATCATAGGTTCTATAAAGTATGCTATGCTATGTACCAGACCTATTGTATACCTTGCTCTGAATTTTGCAAGGGAGTACAATAGTGATCTAGGAGTAGATCATGGACATTGGTCAAGAACATCCTTAGTGAGGACTAAGGAAATATTTCTCGATTATGGAGGTGATAAAAGAGCCCGTCGTAAAGAGTTACATCGATGCAAGCTTTTTACACTGATCCGGATGACTCTAAGTCTCAATCTGGATACATATTATAAGTGGGAGCAATTAGCTAGAGTAGCCCGTGCGAGCATTGTAGACATAGAATATTTGCAAAATACATACGGCTCACGAATGTGATGTAACCGTTGAAGAAGCTTCTCTCACGAGCAAAACATGATCATCCCTTAGTACTCTTTGGGTGTTAATCACATAACGATGTGAACTAGATTATTGACTCTAGTAAACCTTTTGGGTGTTGGTCACATGACGATGTGAACTATGGGTGTTAATCACATACAGATGTGAATATTAGTGTTGAATCACATGATGATGTGAACTAGATTATTGACTCTAGTGCAAGTGGGAGATCAAGGAAATATGCCCTAGAGGCAATAATAAAGTTATTATTTATTTCCTTATTTCATGATAAATGTTTATTATTCATGCTAGAATTGTATTAACCGGAAACATAATACATGTGTGAATACATAGACAAAGCAGTGTCACTAGTATGCCTCTACTTGACTAGCTCGTTAATCAAAGATGGTTATGTTTCCTAACCATAGACATGAGTTGTCATTTGATTAACGGGATCACATCATTAGGAGAATGATCTGATTGACATGACCCATTCCGTTAGCCTAGCACTTGATCGTTTAGTATGTTGCTATTGCTTTCTTCATGACTTATACATGTTCCTATAACTATGAGATTATGCAACTCCCGTTTACCGGAGGAACACTTTGGGTACTACCAAACGTCACAACGTGAATCGGGTGATTATAAAGGAGTACTACAAGTGTCTCCAAAGGTACTTGTTGGTTTGGCGTATTTCGAGATTAGGTTTTGTCACTCCGATTGTCGGAGAGGTATCTCTGGGCCTTCTCGGTAATACACATCACATAAGCCTTGCAAGCATCACAACTAATGAGTTAGTTGTGAGATGATGTATTACGGAACGAGTAAAGAGACTTGCCGGTAACAAGATTGAACTAGGTATTGGATACCGACGATCGAATCTCGGGCAAGTAACATACCGATGACAAAAAGGAACAACGTATGTTGTTATGCGGTCTGACCGGTAAAGATCTTCGTAGAATATGTAGGAACCAATATGGGCATCCAGGTCCCGCTATTGGTTATTGACCGAGAATAGTTCTAGGTCATGTCTACATAGTTCTCGAACCGTAGGGTCCGCACGCTTAAGGTTTCAATGACGGTTATTATGAGTTTATGTATTTTGATGTACCGAAGGAGTTCGAGTCCCGGATGAGATCGGGGACATGACGAGGAGTCTCGAAATGGTCGAGACGTAAAGATCGATATATTGGACGACTATATTCGGAGTTCGGAAAGGTTCCGAGTGATTCGGGTATTTTTCGAGTACCGGGTAGTTACAGAGAAGTAATGGGCCTTGATGGGCTTTAGCGGGAAGAGGAAAAAGGCTGCTGCGCCCCCTCCCTCTAGTCCGAATTGGACTAGGGAAAGGGGCCGCCACCTTCCTACTCCTCCACTTCCTTCTCCCTTCCTCCCCTACATGGAAGGATTCCTAGTTGGACTAGGAAAGGGGAATCCTACTCCCGGTGGGAGTAGGACTCCCCTTGGCGCATAAACATAGGGCCGGCCTCCTCCCTCCCTTGCTCCTTTATATACGGGGCAGGGGCACCCCATAGACACACAAGTTGATCCTTGAGATCGTTCCTTAGCCGTGTGCGGTGCCCCCTCCACCATATTCCACCTCGGTCATATTGTAGCGGTGCTTAGGCGAAGCCCTGCGACGGTGAAACATCAAGATCGTCCACCACGCCGTCGTCGACGGAACTCCCCTCCCGGAGCTTTGCTGGATCGAAGCCGAGGAGCGTCATCGAGCTGAACGTGTGCCAAGAACTCGGAGGCGCCGGAGTAACGGCGCTGTGATCGGTTGGATCGTGAGGAGAACGTCTGACTACTTCCTCTACGTCATCATCGACTCGGAGGTGCCGAATGCTTGGCGCTGGGATCGGCAGGATCGCGAGGAGAAAGTATCGACTACTTCCTCTACGTTGTGATCGCTTCCGCTTACGGTCTACGAGGGTACGTAGACAACACTCTCCCCTCTCGTTGCTATGCCATCACCATGGTCCTGTGTGTGCGTAGGAAAATTTTGAAATTACTACGTTCCCCAACAGCTTTGGCACTCTCAAGAGCCGAGGCAAGCTCGGACTCTCGGGTCTTCGAGTCACGCTCCAAACCCTCGTGTTTTTTCACGAGAGCCTGGAGCTCTTGCCGTACCTCCGCCAGCTGCGCCTCCCCCTTCTCTCGCTCGGCGCGCTCCGCGACCGCTTTGTTTTCGGTCGCGGGCACCGCCTCCTTCAGGGTCACCACCTCGCTCGTGGCCCCTGCAGTACCCATGTTATTCCTATTATCTTTTGCAACCACATTTTTAAATTCCATAAGGTATTACTTACCTTCCTTGTCCTCGAGCTGCTTCTTGGCTTGGGCAGGCTCGTTCTCGGACCGCTCGAGGCTCTCCTTCAATGCATTGACCTCCACAGTCAGTGCGGCAGAGGTCAGCAGGGCAGCCTGCATTCCCATATTGACATAATTATGTTAGACTCCTGCTTGTATCTTTTTAGATCCTCAGTCCGGCTTTTCTTTTCGAACACCGAACTAAGCATCAGGCTCTTGTCTGTCAGTAATCTTCTTACATATATTGAAAACTTACCTCAAAGCCTGTTAGAAGGCCGTTGCAGGCTTCAGTCAGCCCGCTCTTGGCGGACTGAACTTTCTGGATCACCACACTCATAACAGTGCGGTGCTCCTCCTTGATGGAGGCGCTGTTAAGCGCCTCCAGTAAGCTATCCGGTGCCTCCGGTTGGATGGAGGACACCGGCGTCTTACCCTTCCTACGAAGGGGCCGCTTGCCGGACTTCGAAACCGCTGAAGGTACGGTATGGAGTCCGGACAAGGGTCGGGCTTAGAGCCTGGGGTCTCGCTCCGCTCGCTGAGTCCGGGAGGCTGCCTTGCGGCGCCTCCTGCACCACCTCCTCTTGACCAGGCCCCTCGGGGCCCCACCTCGGCGTCGTCCAGCGTGAGGTGAGGAGGCGGCCGGAAGTGAAGTACTCTCCACTTCCACGGCGAATTGAGGACCCGCTCGGCAAGCGGCGAGCTCGTCCTTGGGCGGGCTGCATGGTTGTTCGGCATTAGAGAACACTATGCAAAGAAAAAAAAGCCATGGGTATCCGGACACTTACGATCTCGCCAGGGGCTTGGCCCTTGTTGGCCACTCCTCCTCGTCGTCGTCGGCGGTGGTGGAGATGTCCAGAGGAAGGGACCTTCCCTTCTTGGACCCTCCGGCCTCCCCAGTTGGGGCGGCCTTCCTTTTCTTCTCTCTCCCCGCTGGGAGAGAGGCTTCTTTTTCCTCCTCTTCCTCGGAGGAGGATTCCGCCTCAGGTTTGTCGGGCGATGAGTCCGACATCACCTGGCGCCGGGAGCTCCTTCGAGGTCCCGTGGCCTTCTTCATGGCCTTCTTCTCCGGCACCACGTGAGGTGCCGGAGCCCAGCAACCCGTCAATCGGGCGTCCACTGGTCTTCAGCGGGGCGGACGGTTAATCTGTCCGGACGTCTTCACCAGTCTGTCGAAAGGTTAGGGAGTTTTAGATCTCGCATAGAGTCAAACTATGAAAAAGAGTCCCATAAAGGGTAAAATAACTTACCTCGCTGGCTTGGCTGCGAGCTGAATCCGCGATCTTGATGGCGGATGTAGAACCTCGGCGCCTTGAACAAGCACCTTCCGGGCATCTTCGTGCGTAGTGTCGAAGAGCCTTTTCAGAGATTGGGTGCTGTGCGGATCGAACTCCCACAATTTGAAGGCCCGTTGTTGGCATGGGAGAATCCGGCGGATGAGCATCACCGGATAACATTGACAAGCCTGAGATTCTTGTCCGCCAGTTTGGACGCAGGTTTGGAGTCCGGATAGCTCGTCCGAATCACCCCACGACAGGCCCGTCTCTTTCCATGATGTGAGCCGCGTGGGGAAGCCAGATCGAAATTTGGGGGCCGCCGCCCATTGAGAGTCGCGCAGCTCGATGATGTAGAACCACCCCGATTGCCACCCCTTTATGGTCTCCACAAAGGAGCCCTCGAGCCATAGGGCTTTGGCCATCTTGCCAACCATGGCACCTCCGCACTCCGCTTGCAGCCGCCCACTACCTTCGGCTTGACATTGAAGATCTTCAGCCATAAGCCGAAGTGGAGCTGGATGTAGAGGAAGGCCTTGCACACGACGATGAACGCCGAGATGTTGAGAATGAAATTCGGGGCCAGATCGTGGAAGTCCAGGCCGTAGTAGAACGTGAGCCCCCGGACAAATGGGTGAAGTGGAAAACCTAGTCCGCGGAGGAAGTGGGTGAGAAACACCACCCTCTCATGGGGCCTGGGGGTTGGAATGAGCTCCCCCTCGTCGGGGAGCCGGTGTGCGATGTCACTGGACAAGTATCCGGCCTTCCGCAGCTTTTTGATGTGCCCCTCCGTGACGGAGGAGGCCATCCACTTGCCTCCCGCTCCGGACATAGTTGGAGAAGGTTGAAGTGGGATGTGCGGACTTAGGCGCTGGAGCTCGAGTCTTGTGAAATGGATGAGCAAAGGAGGAAGAAGGCGTAGGTGAAAAGGTGGATCCTTATCCCCATATATGGACGGACGAAGCTATGCGTCCCCCGCCAGCCTGGTAAAACTCGCTTATCTCCCAAGCGCCGTAATCAATGGCGCGGATGGGTTACCCACGTCCGCATTGATGGGAATCCCGGAATAAGGGGCACGATCTCCGCTTTGATAAGGCGTGCCAAGAAACCGCCTCGCTAAGCAGCGCTAAGGTGGAATAGTAAAAAGCGATTCGTATAAAGGCACGGCCGTGGTGTGATGTCACGCCCGCGGAATACGTCGGCAGATGTGTGCAAAGGTTATTCTCTCTCTGGTAGTATGTGGAACTTGTTTTGCAGAGCGGACACTATCCTTGTGTTCAAAATCTTCTATGAAGTATTCGAAGAGGAACCCGCCTTGCAATGCCGAAGACAATATGCGCGCCGGACTCGTCATTGAAGCCTGGTTCAGGGCTCTTGAGGAGTCCTGGATTAGGGGGTGTCCGGATAGCCGAACTATCGCCGTTGGCCGAACTCCTGGACTATGAAGATACAAGATTGAAGACTTCGTCCCGTGTCCGGATGGGACTTTCCTTGGCGTGGAAGGCAAGCTTGGCGATACGGATATGTAGATCTCCTACCATTGTAATCGACTCTGTGTAACCCTAACCCTATTCGGTGTCTATATAAACCGAAGGGTTTTAGTCCGTGGGACGAACAACAATCATACCATAGGCTAGCTTCTAGGGTTTAGCCTCTACGATCTCGTGGTAGATCTACTCTTGTACTACCCATATCATCAATATTAATCAAGCAGGAGTAGGGTATTACCTCCATCGAGAGGGCCCGAACCTGGGTAAAAACATCGTGTCCCTTGTCTCCTGTTACCATCCGCCTAGACGCACAATTCGGGACCCCCTACCCGAGATCCTCCGGTTTTGACACCGACACATACCAACCACGATCGTCGATTAACCCATAGGACAAAACAGATCTACTCAAACATCATAGGATAACCACATATCATTGGATAATAATATATAATGTTGAGCATCATGTTTAAGTAGAGAAATACAATGGGAATAGAGAGGTTACACCGCTGCATAGACGGGGGAAAGTTGGTGTTGACGGTAGCAAGATTGTTGATGTAGATCACCGTCACGATCATTGCCCCGGCAGCATTCCGGTTCCACCGGGAGATAGGGGGAGAGAGCCCCCTCCTTCTTCTTCTTCCTTGACCCCCCTGGATGGGAGGAGGGTTTCCCCTCAGGTCCATGGCCTCCATGGCGGTGGAGGGGCGAGAGCCCCTCCTAGATTGGATCTCTCTCTCTGTTTCTCTTCTGTTTCGCGACCCCCAGATCTGGCCTTTCATCGTTTCTTAAATATCCGGAGATCCGTAACTCCGATTGTGTTGAAATTTTAGCATGATTTTTTTCCGGATATAAGCTTCCTTGCACCCGAAGTAGAGCCCTAATCAACTTATGGGGTGCCCACTAGGCGCCACCGCGCGCCAGGGGAGGTATGCCACGCCCTGGTAAGTATGCGTTTGTGTTGATTCCACCTCCCAAAAATCACATATATTCCAAAATAATTCTGCGTAAATTTTTATCGCATTTGGACTTTGTTTGATATGGATATTCTGCAAAAAATATGAAACAAATAGGAACTGGCACTGGGCACTAGATCAATGTGTTAGTCCCAATAAATCATATTAAATGTTACCAAAAGCATGTGAAAGTTGTATAATATTGGCATGGACGTATAAAAAATATAGATACGATGGAGACGTATCAACATCGGGGAGGAAAGATGAGGAGGAGCGAGCTCCAGAGTGAGCGCATGGCTGCCATGCTAGGGCCTGTGGGATTGACGAGTAAAGGAAAGGCCGAAGCTAAGCGGCGGCTTGAGGTGCGGCCAAGCGAAAGCGAAAGCAGCGTTTGGTATGCTAGACCGCGTGGTCACTGCGTGCTTTATCTATAACAAGAATAAAACTAGAAGTACTTAGCGAAAATAAAACTACAAATAAATTACAAGAAAATTAGCTTAGTACTGCAGTAGAAAGCATTTTGTAACAAAACAGAAAGATTTGTTCCTAGGCAATCGATAACTAGACCGGTAATCATTATTGCAATTTTATATGAGGGAGAGGCATCAGCTAACATACTTTCTCTACTTGGATCATATGCACTTATGATTGGAACTCAAGCAAGCATCCACAACTACTAGAGATCATTAAAGTAAAACCGAACCATAGCCCTAAGTATCAAGTCCTCTTTACTCCCATATGCAAAAACCCCCTTACTCGGGCATGTGTTTCTGTCACTCACACCACCCACTATAAGAGAATCATGAACATATTTCAACACCCTACAACGGGGATCCCTCATGTTTTCGCGACACGGAGGGAACCATAGGACAGCACCATAATAAAATATAAAACTCATACCAGCCACGATCATCAATTAACCCATAGGACAAAACAGATCTACTCAAACATCATAGGATAACCACATAACATTGGATAATAATATATAGTGTCGAGCACCATGTTTAAGTAGAGAAATACAGCGGGAATAGAGAGGTTACACCGCTGCATAGAGGGAGAGAAAGTTGGTGTTGATGGTAGCAAGATTGTTGATGTAGATCACCATCACGATCCTTGCCCTGGCGGCACTTAGGTGCCACGGGGAGAGAGGGGGAGAGCCCCCCTCCTTCTTCTTCTTCCTTGACCTCCCCCCTAGATGGGAGGAGGGTGTCCCCTATGGTCCACGGCCTCCATGGCGACGGAGGGGTGAGAGCCCCTCCTAGATTGGATCTCTCTCTCTCTCTCTCTCTCTCTCTCTCTCTCTCTCTCTCTCTGTTTCTCTTCTGTTTCGCGACCCCCACATCTGGCCTTTCACCATTTCTTAAATATCCGGAGATCCTTAACTCCAATTGCGCTAAAATTTTAACACGAGTTTTTTCTAGATATAAGCTTACTTGCACCCGAAGTAGAGCCCCAACTGACGTACGGGGTGCCCACTAGGCACCTCCGTGCACCAGGGGAGGTAGGTCATGCCCTGGTAAGTTGTGGAGGCCATGGGCCTCCGTTTGCAAATATTCCACCTCCCAAAAATCACATATATTCCAAAATAATTCCCTGTAAATTGTTATCAATTTTGGAATTTGTTTGATATGGATATTCTGCGAAACAAAAAACATGAAACAAACAGGAACTGGCGGTGGGCACTGGATCAATATGTTAGTCCCAATAAATCATATAAGATGTTGCCAAAAGCGTGTGAAAATTGTATAATATTTGCATGGAACAATCAAAAATTATAGATACGATGGAGACATATCAGCATCCCCAAGCTTAATTCCTGCTCGACCTCGAATAGGTAAATGATAAAAAAGATAATTTTTGATGTGGAATGCTACCTAGCAAAATCTTGATCGTATAATCTAATCATGGCATGAATATTAAGACATGAGATTCAAAGCAATAGTCTATAATTTGACATAAAGACATTAATACTCAGGCATCCCAACGAACAATCATGTCTTTCAAAATATTAAGGCTAAAGAACGCTATCCCTAAAAAGTCATATAGTCTTGTCATGCTCCATCTTCTCAACACAAAGTATTAATCATGAACTACCCTGGTGTCAGTCAAGCAATTGGTTCATACTTTTTAACGCGCTTCAGCTGTTTCAACCCTCATGCAATACATGATTGCAAGCCGTGGATATAGAACCATGGGTGGAATAGAATACGATGGTAGAGATGAAAATGGAGAAGACAAAAAGGAAGATAGTCTCACATCGACACGGCTAATCAAGGGCTATGGAGATGCCCATCAATTGATGTCAATGCAAGGAGTAGGGATTGCCATGCAACGAATCCACTAAGAGCTATAAGTGTATGAAAGCTCAAACTGAAAACTAAGTGGGTGTGCATCCAACCTGCTTGCTCGAAGACCTCAGGCATTTGAGGAAGCCCATCATCGGAATATACAAGCCAAGTTCTATAATGAAAAATCCCCACTAGTATATAAAAGTAAAAACACATGAGACTCTCTATATGGAAAACATGGTGCTACTTTGAAGCACAAGTGTGGTAAAGGATAGTAGCAATGCCCCTTCTCTCTTTTCTCTCATTTTTTTTCTTTTTTTTCTTTGGGCTCTTTTTGGCCTCACTTTTTTCTTCTTTTTCCTTTTCTTTTTGTCTCGAGTCTCATCCTGACTTGCTCCATCATCCTTTCCTCACTAGGACATGCTCTAATAATGAATAATGATGATCATCAGACTTCTATTTACTTACAACTCAAAATTACAACTCAATACCTAGAACAATATGACTCTATATGAATGCTTCCAGCGGTGTACCAGGATGTGCAATGAACTAGCATAACAAAGATATCAAAAAACAAACAAGCCATGGAAATATCATGCTAGCTATCTTACGATCATGCAAAGCAATATGAAAATGAATGCTCAAGTCATGTATATGATGGTGAGGGAAGTAGCATGGCAAAATATCTCGGAATGGCTATGGTAATGCCATAATAGGTAGGTATGGTGGCTATTTTGAGGAAGATATAATAAGGATTATGTGTGATAGAGTGTATCATATCATAGGGTTTGGATGCACCGGCGAAGTTTGCACCACATCTCTAGTTGAAAAGGGCAATGCATGGTACCGTGGAGGCTAGCAAATTGCGGAAAGGTAAGAGTGTGTATAATCCATGGACTCACATTAGTCATAAAGAACTCACATAATTTTTGCAAAATTTTATTAGCCCTCGAAGCGAAGTACTACTTCCCATGCTCCTAGGGGGGGAGGTTAGTAGGAGTTAACCATCGCGCGCCCCCGGCCTTCAAGCAAATATAGACAATCAAGGATAAATTATGCTCCAATTTCCTAGCATAACGGGATACTATACGTGCATGCTTCGGGAATCGCAAACCTTAACACAAATATTCCTACTAAACACGATCATCCACTAGTACTTCCCACATATTATCATCTCTATATCGCAAAACTATTGCAAGGAATCAAACATATCATATTCAGTGATCCACAAGTTTTATGTAGGATTTTATGACTAACCATGTGAATGACCAATTCCTGTTGACTCTCTAAATAGATATAAGTGAAGAATGGGAGTTTAGTTCTTTCTACAAAAGATAATGCTCTAACAAATATAAGTGAAGAAAAAGAGCATTCTAAAAATAATGGTTTTGCTATGTAGATAAACAAGCATCCAAACTTCAATTGATGTAAGTGAAGCACATAAAGCATTCTATAAAGCCATACTCAAAAGATCTAAGTGAAGTGCAAAAGCATTCTATAAATCAACCAAGGACTATCTCATACCAACATGGTGCATAAAATAAAAGTGAAAAACAAACACCAATGACGCTACAAGAATTTATGCATATCATGTGAACGAAATGAAAACCGCGACATATCGATACTTATCGAACAAAGATAGGACGCCTTTCGGGGCATCCCCAAGCTAAGATGCTTGAGTAATTGGGCTTCCTTGGGCATCCCCAAGCTTAAACTCTTGCCTCTCCTCCTTCTCCTCACATCGAGACCTCCTCGATCTTCGAACACTTCATCCATACAAAACTTAACCGAACTTTTATTAACGAGGTTAGTACATGTAACAATCAAATCACATCATGTACTGCTGTAAAATTATTGTATAATTATAATCAAACATTACCCAATGTATGCTATCACAATTCTATGGCCCCAAGTAAAACCACGACAAGGCTCAACAGGATTTGAAACATACGCAAATAATGAGGCTAAAACAACAATCTGTGAAAACATGACAGTCGTTAAAGATTTGAATTATTGTCATAGTTCTGTAACCCTAAAAATTATGAAAAAATAGGATGTAATAAACAATTTGTATAGCAATACTATGTAAAAAATTCAGAATTTTTTTGACCTTCTAGTAAAAAATTGTAAATTCACGCACTACAACCAAAGTTTCTGTTTATGCACCGCACATACCAACCAAACAATCTAAACATCCTAAAGGTAAATCTTGGAACATTATTTTTTATAATACAATGGATTTATACAAGGGGATAATTATTTTTGTGAGAAACTTCCATGAAAAATTCTACATTGTTTCCATGAGCATGAACACAAGTGTTCAAGGTCGACCCTCACTTCTCCAATGCATAACCTTCCAATTGCTTCTCTTTTTGAAAAATTTTTTAAGTTCCCCTCTATATTTTTTGTTTTTAAACTTTATAAAAACACTCAGCAGAAATAAATGACTCTTTAAAACTTCCGGGTTGCCTCCCTGGCGGCGCGTTCTTTAAAGCCATTAAGCTAGGCATATAGTGATCAAGTAATGGATCCACCCGGATCCCAAGGTATATTAAATCCAATTTTAATTAACAATGATTTGTAATTTAGTAATGAGCACAAAACATATATCATGCAATGACGAAGCCTAAATCTGTTCCTATGCATCGGCATGTCATAAAGGAACAATGCATGCACATCAAGTAAAGGCAATGCATAGTATAAGCAATTTCTTGCAATTTTATCATGTTGGAAACATAGAGAGGTGGAGATGTAATTCCTCCCTCATAATAATTGCAAGTAGGAGCAGAAAGCATATGTATGTTATATTCATCAAAATTATCATGTGCAATGGTAGAATACAGCCCATCAATATCATCCTTAATAAGAGCAAACTTCTCCGATATAGTGTAGTCGGTTGAATTCAAATATATAATAGGAGTATCATGCGTGGGTGCAATAGCAACAATTTCATGTTTAACATACGGAACTGTAGCAAGTTCATCTCCATAAGAATAATTCATATTGGCATCATGGCCACAAGCATAGCAAGCATAATCAAAAAGGGGTATTTCGAACGAATCCAAGGGATCATAGCAATTTTCATAGCATTCATCCTTTGGTAAGTGCGAAGGGAAATTAAACAATGTATGAGTTGAGGGGTTACTCTCACCAGAAGGTGGGCACGAGTAGCTAATCCGTTCTTCCTCCTTTTGTTCTTCGCTCTCCTCCTCATCTATTTCATCTAATGAGCTCACAGTGTCATCAATTTCTTCTTCAATAGATACCTGCAAAAATATTAGTCTCTTCTTGATAGCGGAGACTTTCTTAATAAACTCATTAATATCGGCATTGTATTCATAGTTCTCGTAGCAATATTTAAGTATAGCATTATTTTCAGGTCTGTCAACAGCATCATCATAATTTTCACACTTTCAATCAAAGATTCAATTTCATTAGCACCCTTAAAAGCAACAAATTACTCTATTTGTCCACACCATAGTAATCATATACACCATTAGCATAAGAAGCCAAGGTTTCAGTATCATTAAATTCACAAGAAAAGGGAAGGTGTCGAGCCTTCATCCTAGAGCAACAAGTATAATCATATCTCTGGCATAAATTCCAAGCATACCAATGCAACATTTCAATTTGATCCCATAAGAGTTTCCCTTTTTGAGTCAAGTGCTAATCCCTAAAGTATTAACGTTGATCCGACATTACTCTCATTATCAAGTTGAATGGGGTTTTCTCAAGATTATCAAAGTAGTGTTTAATATTTTTTACATAACGAGCATCGAGGGTTTTAGGAGGTTCCCCATCTCCATGAGTAGCAAGTACAACTATTTTTTTGGGTATTTCGTGTTCCATATCCACAACTAAAGATATAAAACAACTTAGAACAAAAATTAAAAACTACTTAGTGATAAAGAAAACAAGCACACCCGAGAATATTCACCCCACACTATTGCTCCCCGGCAACGGCGCCAGAAAAAGGTTTTGATAACCCACAACTGTAGGGGATCGTTTGTGGCCTTTTTTGATAAGTAAGAGTGTCGAACCCAACGAGGAGCTAAATGTAGAACAAATATTCCCTCAAGTACTATCGACACCGATACAACTCTACGCACACTTAACGTTTGCTTTATCTAGAACAAGAATAAAACTAGAATTACTTAGCGAGAATAAAACTAGAAATAAATTACAAGAAAATAAACTTAGTAGTGTAGTAGAAAGCTTTTTGTGACACAAGAGAAAGATTTTTCCCTAGGCAATCGGTAACTAGACCGGTAATCATTATTGCAATTTTATATGAGGGAGAGGCATGAGCTAACATACTTTCTCTACTTGGATCATATGCATTTATGGTTGGAACTCTATTAAGCATCTGCAACTACTAGAGATCATTAAGGTAAAACCCAACCATAGCCTTAAGTATCAAGTCCTCTTTACTCCCATATGCAACAACCCCCTTACTCGGGTATGTGTTTCTGTCACTCACGCCACCCACTATAAGAGAATCATGAACATATTGCAAAACCCTACAGTGGGGATCCCTCACGTTTGCGTGACACGGAGGGCACCGTATGAAAGCACCATAATAAAATATACAACTCATAACAACCACGATCGTCGATTAACCCATAGGACAAAACAGATCTACTCAAACATCATAGGATAACCAGATATCATTGGATAATAATATATAATGTTGAGCACCGTGTTTAAGTAGAGAAATACAGTAGGAATAGAGAGGTTACACCGCTGCATAGGGGAGAAAGTTGGTGTTGACGGTAGCAAGATTGCTGATGTAGATCACTGTCACGATCCTTGCCCCGGTGGCACTCCGGTGCCACCAGGAGAGAGGGGGAGAGAGTCCCCCTCCTTCTTCTTCCTTTAGCCCCTAGATCGGAGGAGGGTTTCCCCTCAGGTCCATGGCCTCCATTGTGGTGGAGGGGTGAGAGCCCCTCCTAGATTGGATCTCTCTCTCTCTGTTTCTCTTCTGTTTCGCGACCCCCAGATCTGGCCTTTCATCGTTTCTTAAATATCCGGAGATCCTAACTCCGATTGCGCTTCCTTGCACCCGAAGTAGAGCCCCAACCAACTTATGGGGTGCCCACTAGGCACCACCGCGCGCCAGGGGAGGTATTCCACGCCCTAGTAAGTATGCGTTTGCATTGATTCCACCTCCCAAAAATCACATATATTCCAAAATAATTCTGTATAAATTTTTATCGCGTTTGGACTTTGTTTGATATGCATATTATGCAAAAAGAATATGCAAGAAATAGGAACTGGCACTGGGCACTAGATCAATGTTTTAGTCCCAACAAATCATATTAAATGTTGCCAAAGCTTGTGAAAGTTGTATAATATTGGCAGGGAACTATAAAAAATATAGATACGACGGAGACGTATCAGCTCGGGGAGGAAAGATGAGGAGGAGCGAGCTCCAGAGTGAGCACATGGCTGCCATGATAGGGCATGCGGGATTGACGAGCAAAGGAAAAGCCAAAGCTAAACGACGCTTGGGGCGCGGCCAAACGAGCAGAGCACGCGTTTTGTATGCCAGACCGCGTGGTCACCGCGCGTTGACGCGCGTATGGTGATTCAGCATGGCCGGTGATGACCCACAAGTATAGGGGATCAATCCTAGTCTTTTCGATAAGTAAGAGTGTCGAACCCAACGAGGAGCAGAAGGTAATGACAAGCGGTTTCCAGCAAGGTATTTTCTTCAAGCACTGAAATTATCGGTAACAGATAGTTTGATAGTAGAATAATTTGTAACGAGTGACAAGTAGCAATAGTAACAATAAGTGCAGCAAGGTATCCCAATCCTTTTTGTAGCAAAGGACAGGCTAGAACAGTCTCTTATAATAGGCAAAGCATTCTCGAGGACACACGGGAATTTCATCTAGTCACTTTCATCATGTTTGTTCAATTCGCATTCGCTGCTTTGATGATTTGGTATGTGGGTGGACTGGTGCTTGGGTGATGTTCTTACTTGAACAATCCTCCCACTTATGATTAACACCTCTCGCAAGCATCCGCAAATTCAAAAGAATAATTAAGATAAAATCTAACCATAACATTAAACATATGGATCCAAATCAGCCCCTTACGGAATAGCGTATAAACTAGGGTTTAAGCTTCTGTCACTCTAGCAACGCATCATCTAGTAACTACTCCACAATGCATTCCCTTGGGCCCAAAGATGGTGAAGTTTCATGTAGTCGATGTTCACATAACACCAATCAGGGAATCAACAACATACATATCATCAAAATATCAAACGAATACCAAATTCACATGATTACTTATGAAAAAACTCCCCCCATGTCCTCAAGAATGAAAGTAACTACTCACAAAATATATTCATGTTCAAGATCAGAGGGGTAATGAATAACATAATAGATCTGAACATATGATCTTCCACCAAATAAACCAACTAGCATTAACTACGAGATGTAATCAACACTACTAGCAACCCATAGGTACAAATCTAAGGTTTTCATACAAAGATTGAATATAAGAGATGAACTAGGATTTGAGATGAGATCGTGTTGTTGAAGATGTTGATGAAGATTGATCCTCCCATGATAAGAGGGTTGTTGGCGATGAAGATGGCTTCGATTCCCCCTCCCGAAGGGAAGTATCCCCGACGGAATCGCTCTGCCCGAGAGCAAAAGTGCTCCTGCCCAAGTTCTGCCTCGAGACAGTGGCGCTCCATCTTGAAAGTCTCTCCCTTATTTGTCCTAGAGAAAATGGGCTTATATACCAGAAGATGGCCACCGGAGGTTGGCCATGGGCCCTACTACCCACCAGGGCGTGCCAAGGGGCATAGGCGCGCCCTGGTGCCTAGTGGGCCTCCTGGTGGCCCCCTCTAGTATTTCTTTTCTCCAGTATTTTTTATGTATTCCAAAGTAAATCTACGTAAAATTTCAGCTCATTTGGAGCTGTGCAGAATAGGTATCTCTGACGTAGCTTTTTCAGGTCATGAATTCCAGCTACTGGTAGTCTCCCTCCTTGTGTAAACCTTGCATATTGTGAGAGAAAAGGCATTTGAATTACTCCACAAAGTGTTATATTGATTGAAAACACTATAAATAATAGTAGGAAAACATGATGCAAAATGGAGGTATCAACTCCCCCAAGCTTAGACCTCGCTTGTTCTAAAGCGAAAGCCGATACCGATAATCATGTCCACATGTTTAGAGAGAGAGAGAGATGTGTCGATAAAAACAAAATACGAACATAGTAGCATCATGATCATTATTATAACATCAACATTCATTATCATATAAATTCTCATGAGCAAGTAACAATTCATCACAACATCGTAGTATAAAGCATAAACTTTCTAGAAAACTAACAAACTTTGTTCTTAGTCAACAAGGCAATTGCAATTCATCATATTTTCAAGAAGGGTATCATGTTGGATCTGTTTAGCAAGTCCACATACTCAACCATCGTTTAGTATTCTATGCTTGCTAACACTCACAACATATATATGGAGCAAAAAGTTCCAGCCAGACACATAGAAAGATAGGGACTCATAGTTTCGCCTTCCAACTTATTCACCCGAGAGGTGATATCAACAATAATAACTCATGATCACTCATATCCAACTGGATATATGTGCCTAGATCATTCCCCACCACATGATGCTTGCAAAAGAGAAAAATAAAATGGAATAGAGGAGAACACGATTGAATCTTGCATAAAAAGGTAAATACATAAAAGTAAAAGATAGGCCCTTCGCACAGGGAAGCAGAGGTTGTCATGCGCTTTTTGTTTTTAGAGGCAAAAGCTCTTAATGCAAAGGAACGTCATGTTATATTCTTATGATAGCAACCTTTATTTTGCAGTCCATCGCTTTTATTACTTTGCCATCACAAGTTTGTATAACGCTTATTTTCCCTTACAATTAAAGATCAAAAATATTTAGGAGCAATTTTTATTGCTTTATGCACCGATGACAACTTACTTGAAGGATCTTATTCAATCAATAGGTAGGTACGGTTGACTCTCATAATAAAAAATTGGGTTTAAGGTTTTGTATGCACAAGTAGTATCTCTACTTGGTGCAGATTTTTGGCTAGAAAAGTTATTGGGCAAGCACCACATGGTGGAGGATCTATGACATATAACTTCTATGTGAATATAAGCAAACTTAATTCATCACGTTGTCTTCCTTGTCCAACGTTAACAATTTGGAATAAAATATTTAATGGGGGCTCACAATCATAAAAGAGGTCCAAGATAGTATAGTTGCATGTCAATCTTATCTTCCCTTATTAATTATTTCATGAATTGCATCATTGACCAATGCTATGTTTGTCAACTTTCAATAAAATTTACCACTTGTACTTTTCCTTATGTAATGTCATTACTTTCCATAAGATTATCATATGATATTTTCCTTATTTTCATTTCTAGGATTGAAACATAAAAGTAAAGAAGCGAAAACTCAAACTAAAATTTATTATATAACTCTCAACTTGGTTACATAGATAGATAGATCAAGAAACTAGCACTCGAAAATAGATCATATTAACTTTTATTCAACTAAAGGATCAAACTAAAAGCCGGTAAAGATAATAAAAGTGATGGCTATACAATACCGGGGAACCTCCCCAAAGCTTGGCACAAGCCAAGGGGAGTGCCCATACCCATGTGTTCAAGTTTCCTTCTTCGATTATGGTAGTGGTCATGAAGTAGTGAGATTCTCCAGCTTACGTTTGAGGCTAAAATTTTCCTCCCTCAAATCATCGACTTCTTGCTCAAGCTTTAATACTCTTTTACATAATGCCTCCTTGCTTTCCTGCAGGAAATGGGACACGATAAATTGGATCTTAGGTTTGTTTACTGTGTTTGGGAGGCTTGACTTCTTGAACTCCACATGCATATCCCCTAGTTGAGGTAGAGGAATGTCACCTTCATCCGAGCTCGTGTCTTCCATTTCCTTCAAGTTGGCCTCTTGCTCCTCCTCCGTAGACCATCCATAGGCATCTATATCCCCATAGATCGTTGGATTCGCAACATAGTGTGATACAAAGCTCTTCCCATCCGAGTCTTGAGAAGACATACTCCCAGATCTGCCAGGAAAAATAGCACGAAACAAGAAAAGAGGATATCTTCATGATGTGGTGGTCAAAACGTCCGGGAGTATATATAAAGAATTATTATCTTGCAAATCAAGTATACCACAGGAAATTGGAGTCAGGAAGGCTCACGAGGGGCCCACTACCCACTAGGGCACGCCAGCAGGGACAGGCGCACCCTGGTGCCTAGTGGGCACCTGGGTGGCCTTCTTGGGTGTTTCTTATTTTTCTATTTTTTCTAATATTCCAAAACTGACATAAATTATTTTTAAGGAATTTTTGGAGTCGGTTTACTTACAGCATCATGTACCTCTTCCTTTTCAGGGTTTTGGAGTGTTCTGGAAGGTTTCTTTTATGTATTCCTCCGAGGTCATGATTTGAATAATGTTAGTTTCTGTAACATCCCAAATTTTCAATTTGGAATGTTATACATTAGATCATCATTGCATACCATATTTTATTGCATTTTGGTTTGATCCTAGAAATTCTACGCAACTCAAGGACCCACGGAGAGAGTTGGGGATTTCGTTATTTTCATATTTGGGTTTTCTCAAATTTTGAAAATGGGATCATTTGATTTTATTTACTTTATCTTCAATTATTTCAATTATAAAAATAAGAGAGAGGGAATAAAACAACTTTCCCAAAAATAAGAAATATTGGGGGTTTTAAAATCAAATAAGATATCTACTTTGGAGTTCTCGCTATTTTATTTGAATTTAGGAAAATTGCACGTTTTTCAAATTTGCATTTTAGGGCCAAGAAAATGTTCATCTCATTCTAAATATTTTATTTAGACGGTGAAAATTTGTTTTCGCATTTTTAGATTTTTATTTATGTTCCTAGGATTTATTTTCTGTTCGGCGAAATTGTTTTAAAAAAACTTCCAACGCCCGACTGGGCCGAGGCCCACCGAGCTGCCCACCTCCCGCAGACCATTGCCTCCCACTGGAGATCACAGGCCCGCCGCCGACTCGGACTGGAGTCCGAGCCGGACTCCTCCTTCCCCGCCGCCTTGCCCCCTCCTCCAAGCCGCCCCTCCCCCTCTTAAATACCCCCCAACCCTGCCGCCTCACCCCGTCCCACCCCCGCCTCCTCCCCCCGTCCCGCCCCACCGCCGGTTACTGAAGCCGCCGCCAGGGAAGTCACCGCCGCCCGAGAGCCCGTCGCCGCCCACGCCACCCACCCCGCGGGAGCCCCGAGCCCCGCCGGACCTGACGAGGTAGCCGTCGTTCGCCGCCGACGGGTTTTTAGAGAACCGATTCAGTTTTTTTAGAAACCCTAGTTCATTTTTTAGATCGGTTCACCGGTTTTCTCGGTTTATCTATTTAACGGACCTTCGTCCGTACATTCGTTTTAACGAATAATTTTCGTCGTTAGCCTGTTCGTCCGTTTTTTCTTTTCTCAGATTTTCCGCGATTATTTCTGATCGCGATTTCAGATACGATTTTCGTTTTGGTTTAACTTTTCGCTCGTTTATCGGAATCGGGCGATTCAAGTGCCTAGAGTTTCGTCTCGAAACCCTCTTTCCGTTTAACCAACTCAAACAAGTTTTTGCTACTGTAAAATTTTACTTAGGTCCAGATTAGTAAACGAAGCTTGTTTCTTTCGCCGTTTGACTCTCGTTGCTTCGTTTGATTTGATTCTTTTTGCAAACCGGAGTTCTTAAGTTGAACTTTCTGGTTAGATCTTTTATTTGAGTTTTACCTATGCATTAGATGAGTGCTTATTGTATGCTTGTTTTTTTGCGATAGAGTACCCGAGTCTTGCGCTTGCTACTTCGAATCTCTAGGTTTCACGGATCATCAGCAAGGCAAGTAACACTTTGATCATACCTCTTTACTACCCAGTTTTATTGCATTAGATCAATCCTCAAACAATTTCATGATTAGGATCTGAGTAATATGTGGTTTCGGGAAATAGATGAGGTAGTACCTATTACCTGTTTTATTATGAAACCTATGGGAGTTACTTCTACGTTTGCTTATATTGTTATGCTATGCTAGTAGACGTGGATTGGGTGAGTGTATCCATGACAGATGTGAGATTTTTAATTTATTGGTTTACTTAAGGTGGCAACTTAAACACACATCTGGGTGGATTGAGGCACCTGGGTATTCCAGTGATTGCCTGTTTTTTTATGGACCACCACCCAGGCTCAAAGGGATCATAAGATTTTTCATGCTAGAAACTTCCATGTGCAGCCGCAAGCTATTATGGGCTCTAGCATAGTTGATTAAGTCGTGTGAACTCTTATAGTGGTAGACTAGCAGATGTAGGGGAAAGTAGGTGTAACTGTCTACCCAATCATAAGGTGCAAACGCTTCTGAAAGACTATGTCTCGGTCATCCGTTTCTCAAACACCATGTAGTGCGAGAATTCCAACGGAGGAGATCGAGTCTTGCGGGGAAAAGTGCGCAAACCTCTTCAGAGTGTACAATCTAATCATAGTTAGCAGTGTCCCCGGTTATGGACATCTTGAGTATCTAGTTCTTGGATTATCATGTGAATCTCATCATGTTACTCTAATTAATTTTGTTGGGTTTAATGATGATACTTAATTGGGATTGAGTTGGGTGAACCTTCTCAATGTTAACAACCACCATGATAGTTAAATAAAGTTTATTCCTTTACGGTAGGGAAAAATTGGCTTTTCGCAAAACTGTAACCATAAAGCTTTCCACCAGCCTAATATGCATGTAGTATAGCATTATTCTGTTAATTACTCTCTATGTGTTACATTGCCAAAGATATTCCTTGTCTTTGACCGTTTGAACTGCAACGTTCATGTTGCAGACTTTTCAGATGACGAGTAAGGTGCCTTAGGTCGTGGTCTTATACTCAATGATGTTGTTGGAGTTGATGGACTCGCTTATCTTCCAAGCCTTCCGATGTTATCGTTATTAGATGGCCTTAAGCCATATTTATTGTAATAAGTTCTCTTTTGAGACATTCATTGTAGTAAGTGTGTGATTGCTACTCTGTTATAAATCCTTCGAGTACTGTATGTGTCAGCATTACTGATCCAGGGATGACACTGATGCATAGAGATCAGACTGTTTGAGGTCTGGTCGGATGTGATAGGCTCTAAGTTCAAATACAACGGGTGCAAAACAGTTGCACACGCGGAATACTCAGGTTAAATTTGACGAGCCTAGCATATGCAGATATGGCCTCGGAACACTGAGACCGAAAGGTCAAGCGTGAATCATATAGTAGATATGATCAACATAGTGATGTTCACCATTGAAAACTACTCCATCTCACGTGATGATCGAACATGGTTTAGTTGGTTTGGATCACGTGATCACTTAGATGATTAGAGGGATGTCTATCTAAGTGGGAGTTCTTAAGTAATTTGATTAATTGAACTTTAATTTATCATGAACTTAGTCCTGGTAGTATTAGAATATCTATGTTGTAGATCAATAGCTCACGTTGCTGCTCCCCGTTTATATTTTGATATGTTCCTAGAGAAAACTAAGTTGAAAAATGTTAGTAGCAATGATGCGGACTTGGTCCGTGATCTGAGGATTGACCTCATTGCTGCACAGAAGAATTATGTCCTTGATGCACCGATAGGTGACAGATCTATTGCAGCAGCAGATGCAGACGTTATGAACGTTTGGCTAGCTCAATATGATGACTACTTGATAGTTTAGTGCACCATGCTTAACGGCTTAGAATCGGGATTTCAAAGACGTTTTGAACGTCATGGACCATATGAGATGTTCCAGGAGTTGAAGTTAATATTTCAAGCAAATACCCGAGTTGAGAGATATGAAGTCTCCAACAAGTTCTATAGCTAAAAGATGGAGGAGAATAGCTCAAGAAGTGAGCATGTGCTCAGATTATCTAAGTACTACAATCGCTTGAATCAAGTGGGAGTTAATCTTCTAGATAAAATAGTGATTGACAGAATTCTCTAAGTCACCATCACCAAGTTAGTAGAACTTCGTGATGAACTATAATATGCAAGGGATAACAGAAACGATTACCAAGCTCTTGGTGATGCTGAAATCGACGAAGGTAAAAAACAAGAAAAGCATCAAGTGTTGATGGTTGACAAGACCACTAGTTTCAAGAAAAGGGCAAAGGGAAGAAGGGGAACTTCAAGAAGAACGGTAAGCAAGTTGCTTCTCAGGAGAAGAAACCCAAGTCTGGACCTAAGCACGAGATCGAGTGCTTCTCTGCAAGCGGTAGTCACTTTGGAAGCGGAACTGCCCCAAGTATTTGGCGGATAAGAAGGATGGCAAGGTGAACAAAGGTATATGTGATATACATGTTATTGATGTGTACCGTACTAATGCTCGCGATAGCACTGGTATTTGATCTTTGGTTCAATTGCTAATATTTGCAACTCGAAGCAGGGACTACGGATTAAGCGAAGATTGGCTAAGGGCGAGGTGACGATGCGGCGTGGGAAATGGTTCCAAAGTCGATGTGACCCGCGGTCGGCACGCTACCTCTACATCTACCTTCGTGGATTTGTTTTAGACCTGAATAATTGTTATTTGGTGCCAGCGTTGAGCATGAACATTATATCTGGATCTTGTTTGATGCGAGATGGTTATTCATTTAAATCAGAGAATAATGGTTGTTCTATTTATATGAGTAATATCTTTTATGGTCATGCACCGTTGAAGAGTGGTCTATTTTTGTTAAATCTCGATAGTAGTGATACACATATTCATAATATTGAAGCCAAAAGATGCAGAGTTGATAATGATAGTGCAACTTATTTGTGGCACTGCCGTTTAGGTCATATTGGTGTAAAGCGCATGAAGAAACTCCATCTTGATGGACTTTTGGAACCACTTGATTATGAATCACTTGGTACTTGCGTAACCATGCCTCATGGGCAAGATGACTAAAACACCATTCTCCGGAACTATGGAGCGAGCAACAGATTTGTTGGAAATCATACATACGTATGTATGTGGTCCGATGAATGTTGAGGCTCATGGCGGTATCAAGTTATTTTCTCACCTTCACAGATGATTTGGCCAGATATGGGTATATCTACTTAATGAAACATAAGTCTGAAACATTTGAGAAGTTCAAAGAATTTCAGAGTGAAGTTGAAAATCATCATAACAAGAAAATAAAGTTGCTACGATCTGATCGTGGAGGAGAATATTCGAGTTACGAGTTTGGTCTTCATTTGAAACAATGCGGAATAGTTTCGCAACTCCATACCGGAACACCACAGCGTAATGGTGTGTCCGAACGTCAGTGTCGTACTTTACTAGATATGGTGCGATCTATGACGCGTCATTCTTGATTTACCGCTATCAATTTGGGGTTATGCTCTAGAGACAGCTGCATTCACGTTAAATAGGGCACCATCTAAATCCATTGAGACGACGCCTTATGAACTATGGTTTGGCAAGAAACCAGAGTTGTCGTTTCTTAAAGTTTGGGGCTGCGATGCTTATGTGAAAAAGCTTCAACCTGATAAGCTCGAACCCAAATCGGAGAAATGTGTCTTCATAGGATACCCAAAAGAGACTGTTGGGTACTGTAACATCCCAAATTTTCAATTTGGAATGTTATACATTAGATCATCATTGCATATCATATTTATTGCACTTTGGCTCGATCCTAGAAATTCTACGCAACTCAAGGACCCACGGAGAGAGTTGGGGATTTTGTTATTTTCATATTTGAGTTTTCTCAAATTTTGAAAACAGGATCATTTGATTTTATTTATTTTGTCTTCAATTATTTCTATAAAGAAAATATGAGAGAGGGAATAAAATGACTTTCCCAAAATAGAGAAATATTGAAGATTTAATAAAAAATCAAATAAGATTTTATTTTGGAGTTTATTGCTATTTTATTTGAATTTAGGAAAAATGCACGTTTTTCAAAATTGTGTTTAGGCCCCAAATAAATGTTCATCTAAACCGGCTTGATTTTAGAAGTCATGGAAAATTTATTTCGGGATTTTTGGAGTCGGTTTAGTATTTCTTTTAATTGTTTTTCTGCGCGTAATATTTTTTTTAAAAAAGGGGGAACCGCCTTACTGGGTCGTGTCCGACCTGGACATTGCGCCAGGGCGGCCTTTAAAGGCCAACGGCCGCCTCAAAAACCCTAGCCGCCGCTTCGCCTCGAAACCTCAGCCGCCTCTCACGGATCCCGCCCTTGCCGCCGCCACCTTGCCCGCCTTGCCGACCGCCGCCTCGAGTCCGCCCGCTGCCGACGCCCTTGCCGGACTTGCCGGAGGTAGCCGCCGCCGCCGGTTTTCTTCGGAAAACCGTACGGTTTTTCTTTTTAGATCTGCGGTTAATTTTTTTTAGATCGGTTTGATTTTTTTGGTTTAGTTATTTAGCGAACGCCCGTTCGTTCGTTCGTTCATTCGTTTTGACGAACGATTTTCGTTTTTTTCAGACAGTGAACGTTCGTTCGTTAGCCTGTTCGTCCGTTTTTCTTTTTCTCGGATTTTCCGCGATTATTTCTAATCACGATTTCTGATCCGATTTTTGTTCTATTATAACTTTTCGCCCGTTTATCGGAATTAGGCGATTCAAGCGCCTAGAATTTCGTCTCGAAACTCTCTTTCCGTTTAACCAACTCAAACAAGTTTTTGCTACTGTAAAATTTGACTTAGGTCCAGATTAGTAAGCAAAGCTTGTTTCTTTCGCCGTTTGACTTTCGTTGCTTCGTTTGATTTGATCTTTTTTGCAAACCGGAGTTCTTAAGTTGAACTTTCTGGTTAGATCTCTTATTTGAGTTTTACCTGTGCATTAGATGAGTGCTTATTGTATGCTTGTTTGTTTGCGATAGAGTACCCGGAGTGCGCCGCTTGCTACTTCGAATCTCTAGGTTTCACGGATCATCAGCAAGGCAATTAACACTTTGATCATACCTCTTTACTACCCAGTTTTATTGCATTAGATCAAATCCTAAAACAATTGCATGATTAGGATCTGATTAATATGTTGGTTTTGGGAAGTAGATGAGGTAGAACCTATTACATGTTCATTATCAAACCTTTGGGAGTTATTTCTACGTTTGCTTATATTGCCATGCTATGCTAGTAGACGTGGATTGGGTGAGTGTTTCCATGATAGATGTGAGATCGTTTAATTAATGGTTTACTTAAGGTGGCAACTTAAATTCACATCTGGGTGGATTGAGGCACCTGGGGAACCCAGTATTGCCTGTATTTCTGGAAATCCCGGGGTACCGTGTGATTCTCCTATGGACCGCCACCCAGGCTCAAAGGGATCATGAGATTTTCATGCTAGAAACTCTTGTGTGCAGCCGCAAGCTACTATGGGCTCTAGCATAGTTGATTAAGTTGCGTGAGCTCTTGAAAAGGTAGACTAGCAGATGTAGGGGATGTAGGTTGGTACGGTCTACTCGGAGTAGAGAGTTAATGCTTCTGAAAGACTGTGTCTTGGTCATCCGTTTCTCAAACACCATGTAGTGCGAGAAATCAAGCGGAGGAGATCGAGTCTTGCGGGGAAAAGTGCACAAACCTCTGCAGAGTGTATAAACTAATCATGGTTAGCTGTGTCCCCGGTTATGGACGTTTTGAGTATCTAGTACTTGGATTATCATGTGAATCTCATCATGTTACTTAATTAATCTTGTTGGGTTTAATGACGATGCTTAATTGGGATTGAGTTGGAGTACCCTTCTCAATGTTTAACAACCACCATGATAGCTAAATAAAATGTATTCCTTTGCAGTAGGGAAAAATTGGCTTTATGCAAAACTGTAACCATAGAGCTTTCCACCAGCCATATATGCATGTAGTATAGCATTACTCTTTCATTACTCTCTATGTGTTACATTGCCATCATATTCCATGTGCTGACCCGTTTCGGGCTGCAACGTTCATGTTGCAGACTTTTCAGACGATGAGTAAGATGCCTTAGGTCGTGGTTCTATACTCAGTGATGCCGTTGGAGTTGATGGACTCGCTTATCTTCCAAGCCTTCCACTGTTATCGTTATTAGATGGCCTTAAGCCATATTTATTATAATAAGTTCTCTTTTGAGACATTCGATGTAATAAGTGTGTGATTGCTACTTTGTTATAAATCCTTCGAGTATTCTGCGTGTCAGCATTACTGATCCAGGGATGACACTGATGCACAGAGATCAGGCTGTTTGATGTCTGGTCGCTATAGGTACACCTTCTATCACAGATCCGAAGGCAAGACTTTTGTTGCTAAATTTGGATCCTTTCTAGAGAAGGAGTTTCTCTCGAAAGAAGTGAGTGGGAGGAAAGTAGAACATGATGAGGTAACTGTAGATGCTCCCTTATTGGAAAGTAGTTCATCATAGAAACCAGTTCGTGTGACACGTACACCAATTAGTGAGGAAGTTAATGATGATGATCATGAAACTTCAGATGAAGTTTTTACTGAACCTCGTAGGTCAACCAGAGTAAGATCCGCGCCGGAGTGGTATGGTAATGCTGGTCTAGAAGTTATGTTACTAGACCATGACGAACCTACGAACTATGAAGAAGCGATGGTGAGCCCAGATTCCGCAAAATGGCTTGAGGCCATGAAATCTGAGATGGGATCCATGTATGAGAACAACGTGTGAACTTTGGTTGACTTGATCGATGATCGGCAAGCCATTGAGAATAAATGGATCTTCAAGAAGAAGACTGACGCTGACTCTAATGTTACTGTCTATAAAGCTCGACTTGTTGAAAAAGGTTTTCGACAAGTTCAAGGGATTGACTATGATGAGACCTTCTCACCCGTAGCGATGCTTAAGTCTGTCCGAATCATGTTAGCAATTGCCGCATTTTATGATTATGAAATTTGGCAAATGGATGTCAAAACTGCATTCATGAATGGGTTTCTAGAAGAAGAGTTGTATATGATGCAACCGGAAGGTTTTGTCGATCCAAAGGGAGCTAACAAAATGTGCAATCTCCAAATGATCCATTGATGGACTGGTGCAAGCCTCTCGGAGTTGGAATAAACGTTTTGATAGTGTGATCAAAGCATATGGATTTATACAGACTTTTGGAGAAGCTTGTATTTACAAGAAAGTGAGTGGGAGCTCTGTAGCATTTCTGATATTATATGTGGATGACATATTGTTGATTGGAAATGATACAGAATTTCTGGATAGCATAAAGGGATATTTGAATAAGAGTTTTTCAATTAAGGACCTCGGTGAAGCTGCTTATATATTGGGCATCATGATCTATAGAGATAGATCAAGACGCTTAATTGGACTTTCACAAAGCACATACCTTGACAAAGTTTTGAAGAAGTTCAAAATGGATCAAGCAAAGAAAGGGTTCTTGACTGTGTTACAAGGTGTGAAGTTGAGTAAGACTAATGCCCGACCATGGCAGAAGATAGAGAGAAGATGAACGATGTTCCCTATACTTCAGCCATAGGCTCTATCATGTATGCAATGTTGTGTACCAGACCTGATGTGTGTGCTATAAGTTTAGCAGGGAGGTACCAAAGTAATCCAGGAGTGGATCACTGGACAGCGGTCAAGAACATCCTGAAATACCTGAAAAGGACTAAGGATATGTTTCTTTTTTATGGAGGTGACAAAGAGCTAGTCGTAAATGGTTACGTCGATGCAAGCTTTAACACTGATCCGGACGATTCTAAATCACAAACCGGATACGTGTTTACAATGAACGGTGGAGCTGTCAGTTGGTGCAGTTCTAAACAAAGTGTTGTGGCGGCATCTACGTGTGAAGCGGAGTACATAGCTACTTCAGAAGCAGCAAATGAAGGAGTCTGGATGAAGGAGTTCATATCTGATCTAGGTGTCATACCTAGTGCATCGGGTCCAATGAAAATCTTTTGTGACAATACTGGTGCAATTGCCTTGGCAAAGGAATCCAGATTTCACAAGAGAACCAAGCACATCAAGAGATGCTTCAACTCCATCCGGGATCAAGTCCAGGTGGGAGACATAGAAATTTGCAAGATACATACGGATCTGAATGTTGTAGACCCATTGACTAAGCCTCTTCCACGAGCAAAACATGATCAACACCAAGGCTCCATGGGTGTTAGAATCATTACTGTGTAATCTAGATTATTGACTCTAGTGCAAGTGGGAGACTGAAGGAAATATACCCTAGAGGGAATAATAAAGTTTTTATTTATTTCCTTATATCATGATAAATGTTTATTATTCATGCTAGAATTGTATTAACCGGAAACATAATACTTGTGTGAATACATAGACAAATAGAGTGTCACTGGTATGCCTCTACTTGACTAGCTCGTTGATCAAAGATGGTTATGTTTCCTAACCATTGACATGAGTTGTCATTTGATTACCGGGATCACATCATTAGGAGAATGATGTGATTGACTTGACCCATTCTGTTAGCTTAGCACTCGATCGTTTAGTATTCTGCTATTGCTTTCTTCATGACTTCTACATGTTCCTATGACTATGAGATTATGCAACTCCCGTTCTGGGAGGAACACTTTGTGTGCTACCAAACGTCACAACGTAACTGGGTGATTATAAAGGTGCTCTAAAGGTGTCTCCGAAGGTACTTGTTGGGTTGGCGTATTTCAAGATTAGGATTTGTCACTCTGATTGTCGGAGAGGTACCTCTAGGCCCACTTGGTAATGCACATCACTATAAGCCTTGCAAGCATTGTAACTAATAAGTTTGTTGCGGGATGATGTATTACGGAACGAGTAAAGAGACTTGCTGGTAACGAGATTGAACTAGGTATTGAGATACCGACGGTCGAATCTCGGGCAAGTAACATACCGATGACAAAGGGAACAACGTATGTTGTTATGTGGTTTGACCGATAAAGATCTTCGTAGAATATGTGGGAGCCAATATGAGCATCCAGGTTCCGCTATTGGTTATTGACCAGAGATATGTCTCGGTCATGTCTACATAGTTCTCGAACCCGTAGGGTCCGCATGCTTAAAGTTAGATGATGGTTATATTATGAGTTTATGTGTTTTGATGTACCTAAGGTAGTTCGGAGTCCCGGATGTGATCACGGACATGACGAGGAGTCTCGAAATGGTCGAGACATGAAGATTGATATATTGGACGACTATATTCGGACACCGGAATGGTTCCGGGGTTATCGATATACCGGAGTATCGGGGGTTACCGGAACCCCCTCGGGGGTTTAATGGGCCTACATGGGCCTTAGTGGAGAAGAGGAGGGGCGGCCAGGGCAGGCCGCGCGCCCCCTCCCCCTCTAGTCCGAATTGGACAAGGAGGGGGGCGGCGCCCCCCTTTCCTTCCTCTCTCCCTCCTCCTTCCCCCCTTCTCCTAATCCAACAAGGAAGGGAGGGAGTCCTACTCCCGGTGGGAGTAGGACTCCTCCTGGCGCGCCTCCTCCTGGCCGGCAGCCTCTCCCCCCTTGCTCCTTTATATACGGGGGCAGGGGGCACCCCATAGAGACAACAATTGATCATTGATCTCTTAGCCGTGTGCGGTGCCCCCCTCCACCATATTCCTCCTTGATAATATCATAGCGGTGCTTAGGCGAAGCCCTGCGTCGGTAGAACATCATCGTCGTCACCATGCCGTCGTGCTGACAGAACTCTCCCTCAAAGCTCGGCTGGATCGAAGTTCAAGGGACGTCATCGAGCTGAACGTGTGCTGAACTCGGAGGTGTCGTACGTTCGGTACTTGGATCGGTTGGATCGTGAAGACGTACGACTACATCAACCGTGTTGTGCTAACGCTTCCACTTTCAGTCTACGAGGGTACGTGGACGCACTCTCCCCTCTCGTTGCTATGCATCACCATGATCTTGCGTGTGCGTAGGAAATTTTTTGAAATTACTACGTTCCCCAACAACAATTTCTGTAGTGCAATCAATCTTAGCCTTAGCAGTGTTCAAGAAAGGTCTACCAAATATTATGGGACAAAAGTCATCTCCTGGGGAACCAAGAACTAGAAAATTAGTAGGGTATTTTATTTTCCCGCACAAAGCTTCAACATCTCTAACAATCCCAATCCGGTGAAATAGTGTCTCTATTAGCAAGCTTAATAGTAACATCGATGTCTTCTATTTCAGCAGGAGCAATATCATTCATAATTTCGTGATATAAGGTAAAAAAGATAGCACTCACACTAGCACCCAAATCACATAAACCATGATAACAATGATCTCCTATTTTAACAGAGACAACAGGCATGCCAACAACAAGTTTATTCTTATCTTTAGTATCGGGTTTAGCAATTCTAGGAGCTTCACCACATAAATAAATCACATGCCATTCAATATTATCGACTAGGAGATCTTTAACCATAGCAATATTAGATTCAACTTTATTTTTTTTGGAGGGTCTAGGTGCTCTAGTATTCCTTGTGTTAACCATGGTAGAAACCTTAGCATGTTCCTTTATCCTAATAGGGAAAAGTGGTTTCTCAATGTAAGCAGTAGGAACAATTGGATCAACATTGTAAATGATAGTTTCATCTTTATTTATAACCAGTTCCTCAATCTTTTCCTTAATCAGGGGATGATATTTAGACCATTTCTCCTTAGGTAGGTCAATATGAGCAGCAAAGGATTCACAAAAGGAGGTTTCTATTTCAGAGTCAAGTCCATATTTAGTGCTAAACTTAAGAAAAGCTTCGGTATCCATATAAGATTTAACACAATCTAACTTAAGTGTTATACCTAAATCATTACCTTTGTCGAGTTCCCAATCTTCAAAGATGCATTTAATTATTTCAAGAAGATTCCATCTGAATTCAATAGCCTTCTTCATAAAGGAACCAGCCGAAGAAGAATTGAGCATGTTTTGATTATCATGAGAAAGCCGAGCATAAAAGTTATGTAAGATAATTTCTTTTGGGAGCTCATGATTGAGGTACGTATACATAATATATTTAAGCATCCCCCAATCTTGAGCGATGCTTTCTCCTTCACGAGGACAAAAATTATATATATAATTCTGATCAGGATGAACTAGATGCATAGGATAAAACTTTTAATGAAATTCCAATTTCAATCGATTCCAATCCCAATCTCCAATATCATCACATAGCCAATACCATATTAATGACTTTAACTTCAAACATAAAGGGAAGACCTTCTTCTTAAATTCATCTTCGGTAAACCTGCAAGCTTAAATAATCCACAAACTTCATCCACATGGATTATGTGCATATCAGGATGTAATGTTCCATCTCCTGCATAAGGATTAGCTAGCAGTTTCTCTATCATACCCGAAGTAATATCATAATAAATATTTTTAGTAGGTGCAGTAGTTTGAGGAGAAACACTTTGTGCTTCCGGTCGAGGTGAAGATACCCTGAACAAACCCCTCAAAGATGATTTTCCATAGTAACAAGTGACAGTAAATTTTAGCGCGTAATATAAATTTTTCCTTCCCAAATTCCAGTTACCAGAGGTGCTTCATTCCCCGGCTGCGGTGCCAGAAAAGATTCTTGATGACCCAAAAATATAGGGGATCAATCATAGTCCTTTCAATAAGTAAGAGTATCGAACCCAACGAGGAGCGGAAGGAAATGACAAGCGGTTTTCAGCACGGTATTTTCTGCAAGCACTGAAATTATTGGTAATAGATACTTTGATAGTACAATAATTTGTAATGAGTGACAAGTAGCAATAGTAACAATAAGTGAAGCAAGGTAGCACAATCCTTCTTGTAGAAAAGGACAAGCCGGAACGGTCTCTTATAATAGGCAAAGCGTTCTTGAGGACACACGGGAATTTCATCTAGTCACTTTCATCATGTTTCTTCGATTCACGTTCGCTACTTTGATAATTTGATATGTGGGCGGACCGGTGCTTGGGTTCTGTTCTTACTTGAACAAGCCTCTCACTTATGGTTAACCCCTCTCGCAAGCATCCGCAACTACGAAAGGATAATTAAGATAAAATCTAACCATAGCATTAAACATATGGATCCAGATCAACCCCTTACGGAATAGCGCATAAACTAGGGTTTAAGCTTCTGTCACTCTAGCAACCCATCATATAATAACTAATCCACAATGCATTCCCTTAGGCCCAAATATGGTGAAGTGTCATGTAGTCGACGTTCACATAACAACACCAAGGGGATCAACAACATACATATCATCAAAATATTGAACAAATACCAAATTCACATGATTACTTATGACAAGACTTCTCCCATGTCCCCAAGAACAAAAGTAACTACTCACAAAACATGTTCATGTTCAAGATCAGAGGGTATTTAATAACATAATAGATTTGAACATACGATCTTCCACCAAATAAACCAACTAGCATTAACAACGAGATGTAATCAACACTACTAGCAACCCACAGGTACCAATATGAGGTTTTGATACAAAGATTGAATACAAGAGATGAACTAGGGTATGAGATGAGATGGTGCTTTTGAAGATGTTGATGAAGATTGATCCTCCCACGATGAGAGGGTTGTTGTTGATGACGATGGCTTCGATTTCCCCTCCCGGAGGGAACTATCCCTGGCGGAATCGCTCCGCCGGAGAGCAAAAGTGCTCCTACTAAAGTTCTGCCTCGAGATGGCGGTGCTCTTCCCCGAAAGTCTCTCCCTTATTTTTTCTAGAGTAAATGGGCTTATATACCAGAAGATGGGCACCAGAGGCTGGCCACAGGCCCCACTACCCACTACGGCGTGCCAGGGGGTAGGCGCGCCTGGTGCCTAGTGGGCTCCTGGGCGGGCCCCTCTGGTATTTCTTTTGTCCAGTATTTTTTATATATTCCAAAATAAATCTCCATAAAATTTTACCAGGCAGCAAGCCTGGTAAGCTATCTCAAAAAACAAAACAAAAACAAAAAACAAAAAATCTCCATAAAATTTTAGCTCATTTGAAGATGTGCAGAATAGGTATCTCTGATGTAGCTTTTTCAGGTCCAGAATTCCAGCTGTCGGTAATCTTCCTCCATGTGTAAACATTGCATATTATGAGAGAAAAGGCATTAGAATTACTCCACAAAGTGTTATATTGATTGAAAATACTATAACTAATAGTAAGGAAACATGATGCAAAATGGACGTATCAGCCGGTCATGTCCAGCTTGTGGACCTTCCAAAGTGGGGCCTCTCTGAAGTGATGGTTCGACTAAAGACACTATGGGCTGATGGGATAGGTCAGCTAAAGTTTGATGTGGCAAACTTGGGCCAGTAGCTAAGGTAAAATGGGATGGTTAAATGGAGTAAAAAGGTGTCACAGAGGCTTAAGGTAGGAAGTACTACAATCCTGTGAGAAATTTGAGATGATTTGGACCAAGTTTGAATGGTGTTGCTTCACAACTGCAAATCTGGTCTAGAAACTAGGTTTAGATGCTACACTCAAATTGAGTGTTGGATTGGGCTGAAATTTGGTGGGGTTACCATTTGGGCATATGAAGGCACTATAAAAATTTCATACCATATGGATAAATAAAAATGGTACTTGCTTCATAGTGATGCCTGCTGGACAGAATCTTGGGAAAATTCTTGAGAATTATTGGATGAATGAAATGAGCTCATATTTAGTGGAGGTAGGTTTTATATGTACGAGAATGTCCTGGTAAATTTTCAGAAATTATGGAGCAATACAAATATAGTTGCTTCACAATTTGAAAATATGACCAGAATCAAAGATCGGAGGGTGTGCTCACCATGAGCATGGAATCTTGAATATTTTTGCATATCCAATGTTCATATCGTCCAAAGGAATTTTGAGAACTTTTGGAATGACAGAAATGTAGGTTGCTTCACAAACTAGGACAAAAGGACTATTCCTTTAATAGAAAAATTAATATTCCCAAGAAAAAGAATTTGGGTTTGGGCTAAGATGCATGGAAATGATATGGTCTAGGGATGGATTTGAGGAGGACAAGCCACTTGGGGAAGGAAGAAGAGATACTCTTCCCGAGTTTCCAGACCATAGAGCCGCACAAAAAGTAATCCAAAGCAAAATTCAAAGAAATCCAAAAGAAAAAGAAATGGCCAAAATTCGGGATGTTACAACTTAAGAGCAAAGAGGTCGAGAGGGAAAGCATCCGGGCTTGGATCACGACAAACGACATAACACCTTCTTTTACTTTCTTCTTCCTTTTTCCTTTGGCAAGTTGTACCAAGATAGTGAGTGATCCCCTACCGTGGTTGTAATTGTGTTGTGAGAGAGAAACTAGATCGAGGTACCTAACACTTCTCTATATGAAATCGCCAAATCCTATAGTAGGAACCCTGAATCCCATTTATCTGGTTGGTATGTTGCCTCCATAGTGCAGGGAACATGACAACCAGTTCAAGAGCCACCGATCCACCAGCAAAATCTAACAAGTTTCTCTTCACTACCTTTGCGCATCACCTGTTTGACGAAATTGCAAGCTCAATTTATTGTCCATTGCAACACAATATCTTGCTGAAATCCATAAAACCGGGATGAAGGGTGCCGATCTCTTGCAGATTGGCGTAAAACACAAAATTGTAACCTAGCTGGGTTGGAATTCATTCAGAGCGTTTCCACGATGAAGATTGCGAGCTCCATCGCTCATAGCCAGGATGACGGGTGTCGAGCTGCGGCTGGACACGATGGAAAACACCATCATGAACATTGACAAGCGCATCAACGTCCTCAAACAGGGGAACGAGATGACGACCACCGTTGCACAGGCAATGACAGAGGCTATGGAAGCGACGATGGCGGCCAATACGGCTACGAGTCTCTGCACTGACATCAAGACCTAGACCACCAAGATTGGGCACATGCAAGATCGCATGATCCATGGACTTAATGAGTTGCAAAGATGGCAGCCGGTCGTGGACAGGCAACTCAAATTGGTCACTACATGCATCGAGGGAGTGGGCCAGCGCCTCTCGACTCTGGAGAGTTCTTCTTTTGTGACCCATGGAATCCCTGGCCCAGATGGGTGGCACGAAGTTTTTTTCTAAATGCCAGCAATTTCTGGCCATTATATTATCATAGGCAGGGAGTAGTATTTACATCATTGTTTTCACGGTCTTAAGGAATGAAGGTCAGAGAAAAGAAAAAAGTGACCTCAAAAGGCCCTAGAGCAAAGGACAATTTTTCATGTCAGATCCCCAAAGGGGTGCTGCAGGCATTTTGCTCCCGCTAGTCTCCATGATGAAAGTGCACGCCTGATGGCCTGAATGATGCTCGATGGTGCGGTGATCTTCTGCTGGAACACTCTATTATTAATCTCTAGCCAAATTTCCCATGGTATTAGGGCAGTGATTGACTTGATTCCCTTCTAGTGCTCGGCAGGAGTGGTAGTTAGGATTCCAATCTAGTAATCCTCCGAACGCTCACGGTCGAGTGCAATGCAGCCAGTCTACATAGCCGTTGTGTGCCAGATTTGTCTTGCTTCCAGGCACCGCCACATGACATGCATGGAGGTCTCGAGGTTTCGGACACACAGTGGGCAGAAATAGTCACTGGGCCATCCTCTGTGTTGTAATCTAGCAGCACACCATAGTCTGTCTAACATCAGCAGCCAAATGAAAAAATTGCAGTGTGGGGGTGTGCAGGCCTGCCAGAACATAGCTGTGAAATTGGAGCCATCTGGCCATCGAATTGCATCCTGTAGGCTGCTTCAGCGCTATAGTAATCTGAGCTCGATGTGTATTTTAGTGATACTATCTGGCACACCCTGTTGGAGGGTGATCCCGGCCTCTTTGATTAGGTTGCATAGCCGACGGAATTCAACGATGTTGGTGTCAGATAGAGGTGGTCGTCTGATATCCGGAATCCATTTGTTTTCCTACAAATCCTCCTTTAATGATCTCTTCTTGAACCTAGAGTGGCTGAAGAGCGATGGCGCGACCGTGCACAGTGGAGCCAAGCCCAGCCAAGAGGATTTCGAGAAGGGGATTCCATGTGTGGTCAATTCTTCATGGCAGTCCGGTGCCATGAAGAATTGACTACATAGGCTGACGATGTGCGAGTGTCCAACACTCCAGCGCTTGCTCTGGAAAATGGTGTGCCTCATACTCATGATACTACTTTTGAGTTCGGTTCACCATGGGCAGAAATAGATATACATGGTATCAACTATGTGTAGCAGTACACCAAAAATTTGGTAAAGAACTTTTTTTGAGAGTACGCCAATGGCGTACCGTATTTATATAGAAGGAAGAAACAATGCTTACAAGAGTCTGTGGCGGATGCGAACATCGTCACGGGTACACCAACTCCAAAGGAGGAAGAAAAAACCTACTCTCTCGCGAATCTAGTTAAACCCACAACTCCCACTCCGGCAAGTTTCCACAACTTAATCTCCTAAAAAATTGATACACTAGATTAGTTGGCATTCTGATTTGGTCGTCCCGATTGAATACCCTCGCATTCCTCTGCTTCCATAGCTACCATACGGTCGCAATGATGAAGGAGTCGAATCCTCTCTTGTCCAACCCCTGCAAAGTATCACGGAACCTCTCCCACCACTCCATGAAGGAGTCACCATGGCTCGAGATGTGTATGTTGACTCTCAAATACTCTAAACATCCATGCCACACTTGCCTCCCAAAGACACATTGTGCCAAGATGTGATCCACATTATCCTCCTCCTGACAACACGTGTAACACGCCGAACGAGCGTCCTGCAACCCATGTCGCGCCCTCCGATCAGACGTCCATAGCCGGTGTTGCGAAGCCAGCCAAGCAAAAAAATTGCACTTGAGGGGCGCCCAGCTGCGCCAGATGCGCTTGGCTGTGGCAGAACGCGTCAAGCCCTGACACAAACGACTATAGGTGGATTTCGTGGTGTTAGTACTTGAAGCATCACAAAGGACAAGTAAATCGATCCTCCTCTGGTACATCCCTGTCCATGGTTGCAATCTCTTGCTGCAGGTGAATTAGCTGCAGGTGTACCATGAAAGTGAGCTCGTCTCTGATGTCCTGTAACCAAGCTCCCTCCACCAAAGCTTGTTGCATGGTTCTCTTTCTTTTTATAATAACATCTACCAGGCTAGCAATCAAGGGAGCTATATCGCCAATTGCAAACCCATGCAACCATCTGTCAGTCCAAAACAGGACCCTACTGCCATCTCCTACCTTTATGAGCACCATACTATCAAATACTGCTCTAGCCTCCTGATCAACCATGAGTTGTAAACCTTGCCAAGGACAAGTGGGATCCGTCCTCCTCAACCATTCCCATCGCACGCGCATGGACAGACCTTGCAACTTTAAGTTCTTGACTACCAAACCTCCATAACAAGTTGGTCTGCAAATTGTTTGCCATGCAACCAAACATTGCCCATCTTGCGATGTTTCCTTCCCGACCCAAAAAAGGCATGCATCCATTTATCAATCTCTTCGAACACCCATTGCGGTGCATCCATTACCAGCAAGTGATGTACTGGTCGCGCCAAGATCACGCTCTTGACTAGCACGAGTCTATCGGGTCTCTAGATCAATCATCGTTGCCACGCTGGTATGAACCTCTTGACCTGATTAAGCATGGGCTGCCACTCCACACGGGAGAGATGATGGATGCTTAGCTGCAAACTAAGGTATTTGCATGGCCACTCTCCCAGCTGACAATTCAAAAATTGTTGAACCATCACTCCATCTTCTTGCTGCCTTGGATCATAATGGCAGAGGTTTTCCTGTAGTTAACTCGAAGGCCAGAAGCTTCACCGAACACTTGCAGCACTAATCTCAGACATGAGAGGCCATGGGTTGTGGGGCGTATGAATAATGCCACATCGTCTGCATATATGGAAATCCTCTGGTTTGCCTTGATGCCACTGAAACAGGACAACACTCCCTCGTCGGATGCCTTACAGATCAGAGCCGAGAGAGCTTCCATTGCTATGACAAAGAGCAACGGGGAGCTAGGATCTCCTTGAAGCAAGCCTTTCGCATGAACAAACCTACGGCCTTGGCTTCCATTAACAATGATCCTGGTAGATGCCGATTGGAGTAGAATTGCTATCCATCTCAAGAAATTGTTGCCGAATCCCTTGGCTCTGAGGACTTCAAAAAGAAATGGCCAGGAGATGTTGTAAAAAGCCCGCGAGATATCAAGTTTCAAAAATACTCCTGGAGCTCTCCTGGCGTGGGTTTTCCTGGCTACTTGTCTCGCCAAGAGAAAGTTATCATGGAGATTCCTCCCTTGAATGAAAGCTGATTGGTTGACATTGATTAGCTCTTTCATCCTTCTTCGCACTCTGGATGCCATCATCTTAGAAAATAGCTTAGAGAAGCTATGGGGTAAACTAATAGGTCGATAGTCTCTGATCTCTTCCGCATCTCTCTTCCTTGGAATGAGGACCATGAGGGCTCGATTCAGTTTAGCGAAGCCCCTTCAATCGCACACATATAAATTCATGATTGCAGCCATGATTTCATGCTTTATTATCGGCCATGCTCGTTGATAGAATGCACCACAAAAGGCATCAGGCCCCGGAGCTCTATCCATATGGAGCTCTTTAATAACCTGCCACACTTCTTCTTACATGAAAATCTCCTCGGGCTCATTTAGGTCAATCGGCTGAATTCCAAGGAACTCAAGGTCCAAAGAGATGTCTCTGGCCTGATCAAACCCCAACAGTTCTTCGTATGCAAAAGAAAAGGCCTCTTCAATAAGCACTTGGTCTGTCACCACCTCTTCTCCGATTTTGATCTTAGGGATGAAGTTTTTTGCCCTCTTGCCATTGGCAAAAGCCTGGAGCAGCTTCGTGTTAGCATCCCCCTCTTTGACCCATCTCATTCTAGATCTTTGGTGCTCGATGGTGCACTCCAGCGAGGCCATACCGAACAGAGCCAACTTTAGTGTACGGCGCAAGCAAAGCTCCTAATCCATGAGGGTTCGATCTTCCTGCGCCTTGTCCAACCAACATATCACGAACGTTGCTACAGCCATGAGAAGTTTGATGTTACCCGTTGTCCTCTGTCCCCAAGCTTGTAGGGATGCGGCAGCATTTCTGAAGAGAGCATCAAGCCGCTTAAAAGGGTCCACAATCGTGTCATTGCATACCCAAGCCTCCCTCACCGCATCATGAAAACTCTCCAGCTTCAACCAATAACTCTCGAATCTAAACCTTTTCTTTGGACACACCAGTGCCCCTGTACTCAGATGTAGGGGAGCGTGATCCAACACTCCAGATGACAAAGCTTGCAGCAAATAGTCTGGGTATTCCAAGTCCCAATCAACCGACACGAGCACACGGTCAATTTTGGTCATGGTAGGCGCATCCCTCTCATTCGACCAGGTAAACCTCCTTCCATGCATGTACATTTCTTTCAGTTCATTATTGTCCACGAAGCTTTGGAATTTAGCCATCATACTCCTGTTCAGGTTGGTATTGTTTTTTTAGAAGCACGCAAAATCATATTGAAATCTCCGAGCACCATCCAAGGCCCCGGGCAAAGCGCCCTTTTAGTTTGCAACTGCCCCAAGAATTCTGTTTTGAGTGCGTAACCTTGCGATCCATAGACCACAGATAGCCACCAAGTAGCCCCCGTTCTAGTATGCACTTGACCCGTGATGAAGTCAGAGTCCAAGTGAAAGTGGTCGATCTCCATGATGGTCGAGTCCCAAGCTAGAAGGATGCCACCTTTAGACACTAAGCTTGGCCCATGTGTTTGTAATATTAATATTGTGCACAATATTAATATTACAAACACATGGGCCAAGCTTTAGACATTAGACAAACATCTGATGTGGAGTCCCACTATAAGGAATTCCAGCTGCTCATGCATAAATTACTTGTGCACAATAATAGAGGTGATCTAAATGACCTTACACTTTTTAAAGAGGGAGTGCATTAGATCACACTTTCTTCCTAGCCAAGTTTATGAAAGGGTTAGGCTAGTTTTATAAGTCATGTGAAGTCAACACGCCCCAAATAAAGTAAAATATGAAATATAGCCCGGTTGACCATACTGGCTAGTGGATACAGTCGACCTCTCCTGCATGCATGTCTCCTCGCTCTAGGTGGTGATGTTGGTGCGGCAAGTAGCTCGTAAAATTCATGCGGCTAGGATCAAGGGGCTCTTCCTTAAGCTGGTCATTGCGAGAGCTTTTGACTTGCTCTCGTGGCCTTTCTTAATTAATGGAAGTTCTGTGGGCGAGAGGTTTCGGTTGGAGGTGGATCGGTTGGGTCTCCACGCTGCTCCACGGCGAGCACCAAGATCATCGTGAACGGGAGCCCTGGTCGTACTATATTCCGTGCTAAAGGCTTGCGACAGGGGAACTCGGTATCCACCCTGCTATTTGTGATTGCTATGGATGTGCTTACATCGATCATCTGCAAAGCTACTGATGAGGGTGTGATGTCTACTACACAACCTTCTTCTTATAGACGTTGTTGGGCCTCCAAGTGCAGAGGTTTGTAGGATAGTAGCAAATTTCCCTCAAGTGGATGACCTAAGGTTTATCAATCCGTGGGAGGTGTAGGATGAAGATGGTCTCTCTCAAGCAACCCTACAATCAAATAACAAAGAGTCTCTTGTGTCCCCAACACACCCAATACAATGGTAAATTGTATAGGTGCACTAGTTCGGCAAAGAGATGATGATACAAGTGCAATATGGATGGTAGATATATGTTTTTGTAATCTGAAAATATAAAAACAGCAAGGTAGCAAGTGGTAAAAGTGAGCGTAAACGGTATTGCAATGCTAGGAAACAAGGCCTAGGGTTCATACTTTCACTAGTGCAAGTTCTCTCAACAATAATAACATAATTGGATCATATAACTATCCCTCAACATGCAACAAAGAGTCACTCTAAAGTCACTAATAGCGGAGAACAAACGAAGAGATTATTGTAGGGTACGAAGCCACCTCAAAGTTATTCTTTCGGATCGATCTATTCAAGAGTTCGTACTAGAATAACACCTTAAGACACAAATCAACCAAAACCCTAATGTCACCTAGATACTCCAATGTCACCACAAGTATCTGCGGGTATGATTATACGATATGCATCACACAATCTCAGATTCATCTATTCAAACCAACACAAAGTGCTTCAAAGAGTGCCCCAAAGTTTCTATCGGAGAGTCAAGACGAAAACGCGTGCCAAACCCTATGCATAAGTTCACGAGGTCACGGAACCCGCAAGTTGATCACCAAAACATACATCAAGTGAATCACGTGATATCCCATTGTCACCACAGATAAGCACATGCAAGACATACATCAAGTGTTCTCAAATCCTTAAAGACTCAATCCGATAAGATAACTTCAAAGGGAAAACTCAATCCATTACAAGAGAGTAGAGGGGGAGAAACATCATAAGATCCAACTATAATAGCAAAGCTCGCGGTACATCAAGATCGTACCACCTCAAGAACACGAGAGAGAGAGAGAGAGAGAGAGAGATCAAACACACAGCTACTGGTATATACCCTCAGCCCCGAGGGTGAACTACTCCCTCCTCGTCATGGAGATCGCCAGGATGATGAAGATGGCCACCGGTGAGGGATTCCCCCTCCCGTGAAGTCTTGGGAGCAGGTCCCGATTGGTTTTTGGTGGCTACAAAGGCTTGCGGCGGTGGAACTCCCGATCTTTTGTGCTCCCTGATGTTTTTAGGGTATATGGATATATATAGGCAAAAGAAGTCGATCATGGGAGCCACGAGGGGCCCACGAGGGTGGGGGGCGCGCCCAGGGGGTAGGGCGTGCCTCCCTGCCTCGTGACTTCCTTGAAGCTTCCCCGACGTCTACTCCAAGTCTCCTGGATTGCTTCTGTTCCAAAAATAACTCTCCCAAAGGTTTCATTCCGTTTGGACTCCGTTTGGCATTCCTTTTCTTCGAAACACTGAAATAGGCAAGAAAACAGCAGGGCTGGGCCTCCGGTTAATAGGTTAGTCCCAAAAAAATAATATAAAAGTGCTTAATAATGCCCATAAACATCCAAAACAGATAATATAATATCATGAATACTTCATAAATTATAGGTACGTTGGAGACGTATCAGCATCCCCATGCTTAATTCCTGCTCGTCCTCGAGTAGGTAAATGATAAAAGAAATAATTTATGAAGTGTGAATGCTAGCAGGTGCACAAGTTTGATCAATGATAATTTCAATCACCTTTTCTAGCATCAACATATGCCATAACAGTAGCTCATCTCATAAAACTTTTCATGATCAAGTAACAAACTGTTCACATGTTAAAGTATAGATCATAAACTTTCTTGAAAACTAACAAACCGTGTTATTAGTCATCAAACAATTACAATTCATCTTATTTTCAAGAAGAGTCTATGTCAGAGCTTTGATTCAGCAAACTTCACATACTCAACTATCATTTAGTCTTTCACAATTGCTAACACTGACGCGATATTTATTGGTTCAAAGTTTTAATCAGACACAGAGAAAGATAGGGGCTTATAGATTCGCCTCCCAACCTTTTACCTCAAGGGTAATGTCAACAATAATAGTTCATGATGCCTTACATCCAATTGGATATATATATATATATATATATATATATTTATTTATTTATATATATATATATATATATATCAGGATCTTTCCAACACAATGTTCTTGCCAAAGGGTAAAATGTAAAAAGGAAAGGTGAAGATCACCATGACTCTTGCATAAGGTATAAGACAAGAATAAAAGATAGGCCCTTCGCAGAGGGAAGCAGAGGTTGTCATGCGCTTTTATAGTTGGATGCACAAAATCTTAATGCGAAAGAACGTCACTTTATATTGCCACTTGTGATAGGGACCTTTATTATGCAGTCCGTCGCTTGTATTGCTTCCACATCACAAGATCGTATAAAGCTTATTTTCTCCACACTGATAGATCATACATATTTAGAGAGCAATTTTTATTGCATGCACCGATGACAACTTACTTGAAGGATCTTACTCAATCCATAGGTAGGTATGGTGGACTCTCATGGCAATATTGGTTTAAGGGATGTTTGGAAGCACAAGTAGTATCTCTACTTGGTGCAAAGAATTGGCTAGCATGAGGGAGAAAGGCAAGCTCAGCATGTTGAATGATCCATGAAAATATACTTTATTTCGGATATAAGAAAACATAACCCATTACGTTGTCTTCCTTGTCCAACATCAACCTTTTAGCATGTCATATTTTAATGAGTGCTCACAATTACAAAGGATGTCCATATATGTGAAATCTCTCTTCCCTCAATATTCTTTCATGAATTGTTCAAGTGACCAATACAATGTTTGCTAACCTTCAATAAATTTACCACCTCTACTTCTTATATGTGAAGTCACTACTCCCCATGGGATAAGCATATGAAACATATATAATTTCAAATTTATTATATCCAATTCATTCAACCATTTACTCATAGTATATATGTGAAGCACGTGAATGAATAACAAACTACTCCAAAAGATACAAGTGGAGATCAATGAGTACTTAAATAATTATTTAGCTATGTGAAGACTCTCCCATTTAATAATTTCAGATCTTGATACTTTATTCAAACAGCAAGCAAAACAAAATAAAATGACATCTAAGAATAGCAAACATCATGTGAATAAGCAAAAACTTAGGATCAACCGATACTAACCGATAGTTGTTGAAGAAGAAAGGTGGGATGCCAACCGGGGCATCCCCAAGCTTAGACGCTTGAGACTTCTTGAAATATTATCTTGGGATGCCTTGGGCATCCACAATCTTGAGCTTTTGTGTCTCCTTAATTCCTCTCATATCACGGTCTCCCTAAATCTCAAAAGCTTCATCCACACAAAACTCAACAAGGACTAGTGAGATAAGTTAGTATAAACCAATGCAAAAACCTTATCATACTCTTCTGTAGCAAATCACTAAAATTATTATTCAACATTTCATACTAAATGCCTCTGCATATTTAATAGTCCTATCCTCAAATAGAATCATTAAAGATGCAAACATATGCAAACAATGCAAACATAACAGCAATCTGCCTAAATAGGACAGTCTGCAAAGAATGCAGCAAGATCCATACTTTCCTAACTCCAAAAACTATGAAATTCTACCACACTGTAGAAAATTTATCATATCTCAATATGAAAAAAAGTTTCAACATTTTATCATATTCTGACTTTTCTAGGGAATTTTTGCAACAGCGGTAAACTTTCTGTTTTGAAACAGCAACATGTATACTTGCAAAATAAGCATGGTAAAGGCTATCCTTGACATTTTTATTGAAAATAGAGATGCAAAACATTATTCTAAATAACAGCAAGCAAATACTAACAAAATAAAATGACGCTCCAAGCAAAACATATATCATGTGATGAATAAAAATATAGCTCTAAGTAAAGTTACCGATGAGCGAAGGCGAAAGAGGGATGCCATCCGGGGCATCCCCAAGCTTAGGATCTTGGTTTTCCTTGAATATTACCTTGGGGTGCCTTGGGCATCCCCAAGCTTAGGCTCTTGCCACTCCTTATTCCATAGTCCATCAAATCTTTACCCAAAACTTGAAAACTTCACAACACAAAACTCAACAGAAAACTCGTAAGCTCCGTTAGTTTAAGAAAATAAATCACCACTTAGGTACTGTTGTGAACTCATTATAAATTCATATTGGTGTAATATCTACTGTATTCAAACTCCTCTATGGTTCATACCCTTCGATACTACTCATAGATTCATCAAAATAAGCAAACAACACATAGAAAACAGAATCTGTCAAAAACAGAACAGTCTGTAGTAATCTGTATCAAACGTATACTTATGGAGCTCCAAAAATTCGGAAATAAATTGGTGGACCTGAGTAATTTGTCTATTAATTTTATTCAAAAATAATCAACTTAAAATCACTCTTCTGTAAAAAAAATGACAGCTAAACTCGTGAGCGCAAAGTTTCTGTTTTTTACAGCAAGATCACCTTAACTTCCACTCAAGTCTTCCCAAAGGTTCTACTTGGCACTTTATTGAAACAAAGCTATAAAACATGATTACTACAGTAGCTTAATCATGTGAACACACAAAAACAGTAGGGGTAAATATTGGGTTGTCTCCCAACAAGCGCTTTTCTTTAATGCATTTCTAGCTAGGCATGATGATTTCAATGATGCTCATATAAAAGATAAGAATTGAAACATAAAGAGAGCATCACGAAACACATGGCAAGCACATTTAAGTCTAACCCACTTCCTGTGCATAGGGATTTTGTGAGCAAACAACTTATGGGAACAATAATCAACTAGCATAGGAAGGCAGAACAAGCATAACTTCAAGATTTTCAACACATAGAGAGGAAACTTGATATTATTGCAATTCCTACAAGCATATGTTCCTCCCTCATAATAAATTTCAGTAGCATCATGAATGAATTCAACAATATAACCATCACATAAAGCATTCTTTTCATGATCTACAAGCATATAATTTTTATTACTCTCCACATAAGCAAATTTCTTCTCATGAATAGTAGTGGGGGCAAACTCAACAAAATAACTATCATGTGAAGCATAATCCAATTAAAAATTAAAATCATGATGACAAGTTTCATGGTTATCTTTATTCTTTATAGCATACGTGTCATCACAATAATCATCATAAGTAGGAGGCATGCTTTCATCATAATAAATTTGCTCATCAAAACTTGGGGGACTAAACATACCATCTTCATCAAATATAGCATCCCCAAGCTTGTGGCTTTGCATACCATTAGCATCATGGGTATTCAAAGAATTCATACTAACACCATTGCAATCATGCTCATCATTCACATATTTTATGCCAAGCATTCTATGTAATTCTTCTTCTAGCACTTGAGCACAATTATCGGAATCCTTATTTTGACGAAAGACATTAAAAAGATGAAGCATATGAGGCACTCTCAATTCCATTTTTTTTGTAGTTTTCTTTTATAGACTAAGCTAGTGATAAAACAATAAACAAAAAGATTCAATTGCAAGATCTAAAGATATACCTTCAAGCACTCACCTCGCCGGCAACGGCGCCAGAAAAGAGCTTGATGTCTACTACACAACCTTTTTCTTGTAGACGTTGTTGGGCCTCCAAGTGCAGTGGTTTGTAGGACAGTAGCAAATTTCCCTCAAGTGGATGACCTAAGGTTTATCAATCCGTGGGAGGCGTAGGATGAAGATGGTCTCTCTCAAGCAACCCTGCAATCAAATAACAAAGAGTCTCTTGTGTCCCCAACACACCCAATACAATGGTAAATTGTATAGGTGCACTAGTTCGGCAAAGAGATGATGATACAAGTGCAATATGGATGGTAGATATAGGTTTTTGTAATCTGAAAATATAAAAACAGCAAGGTAGCAAGTGGTAAAAGTGAGCGTAAACGGTATTGCAATGCTAGGAAACAAGGCCTAGGGTTCATACTTTCACTAGTGCAAGTTCTCTCAACAATAATAACATAATTGGATCATATAACTATCCCTCAACATGCAACAAAGAGTCACTCTAAAGTCACTAATAGCGGAGAACAAGCGAAGAGATTATTGTAGGTACGAAGCCACCTCAAAGTTATTCTTTCGGATCGATCTATTCAAGAGTTCGTACTAGAATAACACCTTAAGACACAAATCAACCAAAACCCTAATGTCACCTAGATACTCCAATGTCACCACAAGTATTCATGGTATGATTATACGATATGCATCACACAATCTCAGATTCATCTATTCAAACCAAAACAAAGTACTTCAAAGAGTGCCCCAAAGTTTCTACCGGAGAGTCAAGATTTAAAACGTGTGCCAACCCCTATGCATAAGTTCACGAGGTCACGGAACCTGCAAGTTGATCACCAAAACATACATCAAGTGAATCACGTGATATCCCATTGTCACCACAGATAAGCACATGCAAGACATACATCAAGTTTTCTCAAATCCTTAAAGGCTCAAACCGATAAGATAACTTCAAAGGAAAAACTCAATCCATTACAAGAGAGTAGAGGGGGAGAAACATAATGAGATCCAACTATAATAGCAAAGCTCGCGGTACATCAAGATCGTACCACCTCAAGAACATGAGAGAGAGAGAGAGATCAAACACATAGCTACTAGTACATACCCTCAGCTCCGAGGGTGAACTACTCCCTCCTTGTCATGGAGATCGCCGGGATGATGAAGATGGCCACCGGTGAGGGATTCCTCCGCCGGTAGGGTGCCGGAACAAGGTCCCGATTAGTTTTTGGTGGCTACAGAGGCTTGCGGCGACGGAACTCCCGATCTATTGTGCTCCCCGATGTTTTTAGGGTATATGGATATATATAGGCAAAAGAAGTCGGTCAGGGAGCCATGAGGGGCCCACGAGGGTGGGGGCGCGCCTCCCTGTCTCGTGGCTTCCTCGAGGCTTCCCTGACGTCTACTCCAAGTCTCCTGGATTGCTTCCATTCCAAAAATAACTCTCCCGAAGGTTTCATTCCGTTTGGACTCCGTTTAATATTCCTTTTCTTCGAAACACTGAAATAGGCAAGAAAACAGCAATTTGGGTTGGGCCTCCGGTTAATAGGTTAGTCCTAAAAAATAATATAAAAGCGTTTAATAAAGTCCATAAACATCCAAAACAGATAATATAATAGCATGAATACTTCATAAATTATACATACGTTGGAGACGTATCAGGCTGTCCTCAGCTCGTTTTGCGGCATTGATCCGCTGCAAAGGTTGTCTTTCTACGCCAACGATGTTGCCATGTTCATAAAGCCTGAGATGCAAGACTTGCACTGTGTTAGGGAGCTCTTAGAGGTTTTTGGTGAAGCATCGGGGATTAAGATCAACTTCACCAAGTCGTGGCGATCCTGATCCGTGGTACTAAGGAGGATGGACGGAGAGTCAGAGCAATGCTTCGCTGCCAACTAGGCGTGTTTCCTTGCAAGTATCTTGGAATACCCTTCGCGATCCACCAACTGAGGTATGGCACATACGTGCAAGAGGTATGAGGATGGACAGAGAGTCAGACCACATACTCGTGCAATGTGTTTACGTGCAAGAGGTATGGCGCCGCTGTCTCGACACCCTGCAGCTGGAGATCCTGGCGCCCACCCAGAGCAGCATGTTCACTTAGTGGTGGCTCCAGCAAAGAAGGAGGTTTAGTGGTAAAACTCGCCGAGGCTTTGACTCTTTCATCATTGGGACGACTTGGGCTGTGTGGAAGCAGAGAAATGCGAGGGTGTTCAACAGAGTTCATGACCAAAGGATGCCAGGCCAATTGGTGACGCAAGTGCTATCGAAAATCAAGGATTGGTCGCTCGCAGGTTTCGGTGTAGGAGGTTTAGATCCATTCATGAGAGAATGGCCTTTGTTCTTGGGTTGGTGTTCGTGTGGTGTCCGCCAAGCAGGATGTGCGCATCCCTGCTTGACTGCTTGTAATTATCTTTTCGCCAGTGGTGGAGGCCGGGGGTGGCCAGCAGGGGCAAGGCCCTCCCCATGATCACACTCTCCTTTATATTATGCATGTGAACAGTGAATATTTTTTGATTTTTCTTTCAGCCGGTCCTTCTTAACATCAAATTATAGGCAATCCTGCCTTCGCCACTGCTTTTTGCTTTCTATAAAAATACAATACACCTTTGGTATACCTTCGGAAAAAAAAATGTGTCCTCGCTTGGGTAAAGCTTCTGTCGCTTTCCACCGTGCCGTATCATTTACCATCACAACAATTTGCTAATGGCTCCCTCAAGAAATAATTAACTAATGTCCGGCTCATGAAAGTTGACCAGAAATGGGAGTTGAAAACACGCACTTCTCGTCAAATAAACACTATGATCTCTTTTTTTTTGAATAAATAACACTATGATCTCTTCGTCAAAGAAGCACCGAGTTTATCTTTCGCGCGCCACGCAGCCACGGACGGCGGCTGCCGCGCTCGATTTCCAGCCCCGTGCTGTAATTCTCGAGCTCAAACGCAGACTATTTCTTGCCACAGCCCACAAGGCAAACCCTGCAGCGGCACTAAGCTTTGCACACACGAGCGCAAGTTCACAGAGGACCGTCACAGAGCTACCACCTCAAACGTTAGCGAGTGATCATGTCCAGTCTGTTCGCAAGGCTCCCGGCGTGGTTCCGCGGCGACGGCAACGGCGGGCGCGGCGCCTGCTATGGCGTCACGGCGTCCTTCGTGTCCGTGCTCGTGTTCTGCGTGCTCGTCGCCACCGCCAGCGTTTGGAAGGCGTTCCTGTTCGCCGGCCTGGCGCTGGCTGCCTTCGGGCTCGTGGCGTGCCTCGCGCCCGAGAGTGGGCGGAGAGGCGCCGAGCGTGAGGTCGCGGCGGGCGTGCCCTGGGTGGCAGCATGCCGAACTGGGCTCGGTAAGGCTGCCACCGAGTCGTTGCCCACGTTCGCGTACACGTCCCGTGGCGCCGAGGCCGGCGGTGCGGACCTCGACCTGGAGTGCGGCGGGAGCGGCCAGCCGTGCTCCGTGTGCTTGGAAGACCTTGAGGACGGCGAGATGGTGCGGCAGCTCCCGGCGTGCAAGCACCTCTTCCATGTCGAGTGCATAGACATGTGGCTGCACTCGCACACGACTTGCCCTGTTTGCCGGTGCGACCTCTCGCCACCGCGGACGGTTACTGCCAAAGTGGCGGCTGTAGAGATGGAACCGCCGGCAGATGATGCTTTGCCGCCAGTGTAGCCAACTAGCCATAGTCATGTATGTTTTTTTGGGTTGACACATGTATATATGTATATATTACAATAGTACTAGCAAAAGAGACCGCGTTGCAACAGGAGAAAAAGATAGCACATGCTCGTAACCCAAATAATCATGAGTCAAGAAACCAATAGATCCATATTCTTTATTTTAACATGACATCCCATCTTGTTACCATTTGTCCGTCGTCGCATTCTCGCATAAGATGATCATAGTGCTTACAGAAACACAACACAATTGAATGTGGTCAATCGGAAGCCATCTCTCTCGTGGCATAAGATGAGATTTTTTCTCTTGGTACATTCATTTCATCTCCAGTTTGTTTGTGCGCTATTGTTTAAGGTTGCATTCTAAATAGCAATTTAAAAATGGTTAAGAGGTAAAAGAAATAACATCATATCCGGATCTACAAAAAAATCATCAAATTTCATATATAACATAGTGAAAATGACGTTATGGTTTAAAAGATATGGATATTTCAAAAAAAAATTGGTCTACGTTGACTGCTGGTTAATTAGCATAAAAAACGTGGTGTTTTCAGTAAAAACATAAAAAAACGATTCAAGTTATCACTTAAAAGTGAACTGCGAGTTGATTACCTGAAAGTGTAAACGGTTTTGTGTAAAATCTGAAAAAAAAATGTTTTGCCATTTAAAATAGGACTGTGGGTTGAATATCGAAAAACACAGGGACTTTTCTATAAAAATGTCGACGACGTATGGGCAGACCTAGTAGATGCGTTGCACGCAACACCGAAATGCATTGATGCGGGTCATCTCATGTTTAACAAATATCGATAGGTTTCTTCGGATATTGATTCTTCTCTAGAGCTCACAAGTATACGGGTAAATAGTAAATGTAGGAAAATAGATAAAAAAAATATCTTTTGCAAACAAAAGTGTTGAAGTGTTCAACCTGCATCCAAAACTTCATGAAGAAATAACACTTATTGTGCTTTTGCAAAAAATGTTCTTCAAAAAATATTTTTTAAGTATCGATTTTGTTTATTTTTTCTAGACAGCTATGAATGTAACTCAGGATGCCTTGGAAGGGGGCGGAGGAGATGGCGAGGAGGAGGGGGTCGTGGTGGTGATCAGCAATGCGGCCCAAGCGAAGGCATGAGAGGCGTTGGGGGCAGACGACACCAAAAGCAGCGACCTCTCCAGATTCTTCTTATTTTGTCATGAGATGGCTAGATGAGGTGAGAGGCAGGGGGTTATCTACAAACGAGTAGTGAAGTACGGCAGCTTTTTTATAAAACTGACATAGTTTGTCTCAGATACGTTGGGTGTAAATCGAACGGTTGTAAATGAAGGGTGGCAGACACACCATCATCACCAATTCAGCTTTTTATAAGAGTAGAGATAGAGATATAGCAATAAAAAAATCGGAAAAACAAAAAGGAAAAAACATGGGAAAATGGAAAACCCGGTTACCGGTGGGAAGAAAAACCAGGCATGGGTGGACCCAGGAAATCTCTTGCCAGGGATGCGCATTTTCTCGATATTAACCACATTATGCAGGGAATAGGATTGGCCACCCTATTTGGCGTGTAAAGGGTCGGGGCAAATGCAAACAATTCTCCTATTAATGCGCCCACAGGTGACCCTATAAACATTTTTTTAAATTTAATGAAAACATTCAAAAGTGTACTTTTAAAACAAGTTTATGATGCAAAACGCTGTATGTTTTTTAATGCATAAAAAAGGTCATGGTGTATCAAAAAAATATCCATTGTTTTTTCAAAAAAAATCATCGTCTATTAAAGAATGTCCGTCATGCATAAAATATGCAGGATGTATATAAATATTTCGTGTATATTTTAAAAATATTCATAGTGTATTTAAACAACAAAATATATTTTACAAATGTTCATCATGTAATATCAAAAAAAATATGTATACAAAAAACATTTTTCATAAAAATTATGAAAAATTATTATTTAAACAAAAATACATTTGAAACATTTTTCACATGTCAAATTGTTTCCAAAAGAATATCCATATGCTTGCAAGATATATTTTAATGTACTAAATCATATTTAATGCTAAAATTACTGCAATAAGACCACAAATCTTTTTATACCGTACATAAAACTATTTGGCCGGCTCATTTGCATTTGCAGTTAGACTAAAAAAAACATAATGTAGAGAACCTATACTATGGTGCCCCAGTTTGTTGTTCTGCTTTTCTTCAAACATATTTGAAAATATGACTATATGCGCTGCACATTTTTTAGTACACTTTGAAAGTTTTTGTAATATATACGTTGGAGAAATTTTGAATACACATATGACATTTGTGTAATATATGCTGAATTAGTTTTAAATACACAATGACCATTTGTAGCATACATTAAAAATTCCTTAATATGAGATATCCACTTTTATAATGCATGGTTCACTTTTTTGTAATATACCGTGAACATTTTCTTAATATATCATGAACATTTTTGTAATACATAATGAACTTTCGCATAATACACAGAAAAATTAAATTTTAAAAATAAAATAAAAAGAAAAAGAAACAGAAAAGAGAAGGCAAAAGAAAAGGTAAAAAAATAAACAGAAAAGAACAACTTTTTTTGAGACAAAGCATAAAAAGAGCAGAAACAGCGAGGCCAACCGTGGGCTGGTCCAAAATAGTGCATCGGGAGGGACACCTTCAGCGAACCAGCACCTATATGACGACCGCAGGCGTGATATATGATTGGACACAGCAGACACCCTCTTTCCTCTTTTTATTTTTCTGCTTATTTAACTAATAAAAGTGTTCACGAATTTTCGAAATATGTTTGAAAAATCTAAAAAGGTTTGTACAATCAAAAAATGTTAATAATTTTAAAAAATATTCCCGAATATAAAGAAATGTTCCTGAATTTGGAAATTATTCTCGTATTTTAAAATGTTCTGAAAGTAAAAACAATGATGCATTTGAAAATTATTCCTGTATTTGAAAATAGGTTCCTTGATTAAAAAAATACTCATAAATTTGATTTGTTTTCATATTTTAGAAAATATTCCTTTTGTGAAAAAACAATCAAAATAGTTTCTGAAATTTGTAAAATTTCCCAAATATCTAAAATGCTCCAAACTTCAAAAACTTATCAAATTTCAAAAATATTACCACATTGAAATTTTCTATGGATTTTAGAATAATGTTCGTGGAATTGAAAAGGGAAAATTAAAAATAGATAAGGGAAAAGTAAAATGATAAGAATAAAAATGAAAATCGGAAAAATGGAAAGAAAAACACAGGAAAAATTGAGGCAAAAAACATAGGAAAAATGAAAGCCCAGTTACGGGTGGGAAGGAAACTGCGAGTGCGTCGGCCCATATAGCAGGACATTTGTTGCCAGGGATGCACGTTTATGCAGGGAATAGGTTTCGCCCCCTATATGCGCGTCCACAAAGTGGCACGATAAACATTTTTTTTTGTTTAATATTTAATGAAAACTTTCAAAAGTGCACTATTAAAACAACTTTATGATGCAAAACGTTGTATCAGTTTTCTAAAATGCATATAAAAAATTCATCATGTATCAATCTATTAAAGAATATTTGTAATGTATAAATCTGCGTGATATATTTAAATATTTCATGTATATTTTAAAAGTATTCATAGTGTATTTCTAAAAGCAACATATATTTTACAAATGTTCGTCATGTAAGTCCAATAAATTTATGTATACAAAATAATTTTATTTTCTTAAAAATATGATACGCTATTATTTAAAAAATATACTTAAAACACTTTCACATGTCAATTTGTTTCCCAAAAAGACTCCATATGCTTGCAACATATATTCACAAATATTAAATATTATTTTAATGCTAAAACTTTTACCGTAAAATCACAAATCTATTTACAGCATACTTAAAGACATTTTTTATATTAATATATATATTGGAGACATTTATGTATCTCAACAAAAAATTCATGCTGTCAAAATAAAGATTAACTTATTTAAAATCCAATATCAGGCAAGCACATCTTCTACTACTGCAAGGAGCATGTGACTTATTCAATAAGAGCGGAGGCTGAATGCCAACTTCCAACTTTGTTGAGTGACTTGAGTCGAGGGGAAGCTAATTTGTCCTTTAAAAGTAGTGGCTGAGGTAGGAATTTCCCCCTTGGTATTCATCAATAGTGGGGCAATATCAATAAACTTAACATATACAACAAGCTAGCGACAATATCCCACGGATCAACAAACCTTTGGTATTCACATGAATACCAAAGAATACCCCCTAGCACTGCCTCCGTTTGGAAGGTGGAGAAAAAAATTGTCTCAATTGTGCACGTTATGTTAGTCCCTGAAATTTGTGTAAGTGCATCTAGTGCCCCTTAGTGATTTTGGTATATTGAAAACTTATAGGTTAAGGAACTAATGCGTTTGTGAGTGTACACAGGTCTATAAGTCTATGAGAAGTTTGATATTTACAAAGAAAGTTGACCCCTAAAAATGAAGTTCTTCGACTGAAGACTTTGATATTTTGAAGACTTTCTGAAGAGTTTGAAAGTGAAGAAATTGGTGTGACCTTGAAGACTTGGTATTCATTTGAGGAACATGAAGCGTGAAGACTTTTGTTTTCGTAGTTTCATTTTCTCTTTCTTGAGTCATAGGAAACACCGTCTTTGTTAAAGGGGGTCGAGGAAATACTAAGGAAAGATTTCCATGTGATGCTCAACTCAAAATCCTACACCTACCAATCCCTTCGAGTGAAGCCTTTGAAAATATCATACAGTTCAGTCAATTTCTTGATATGAAGACGAAGTTCTTCCGTCGTTGAGAATTTGTTCTGACCGAGGAGTTAGGAATTCGCAAGTCTGGATTGCCTACGATGAGGAACATGATAGCCCCGAGGAAATTGAGATTCAAATTTCCGACCGTTCTTTATCTTCTTGGCACCTGTCCCAAAATATCTTATCCACCTAACGGTCATATCATTGAATGGCATTTATGTCTTATCATGCCGGGCTGCTCCCTAGGCTATAAATAGCCGCCCCTACAACCACTAGCTGGTTGGCTGCTCGAGAGAACTTGACACTTGTCATTTGAGAGCAACCCATCCTCCGAGGACTTTGAGCGAATATCATCGAAAGTGAGGAAAAACCCAAAACCAAACACCTACAAACCCAAAGTGATTGAGCATCACTGAAGAGATTGATCCTGCATGGATCCGGCGCTTGTTACCTTTGAAGACTGTGCTTCTTCCAGACGGTTAGGCGTCATGGTCTAGAGCATCCAAGAGGAATGGTGGATCACCGAGTGACCAAGTCTGTGAAGGTTTGGAAGTCGCCTGAAGACTTACCACGAGTGATTGGACGAGGTCTGTGTGACCTTAGTTCAAGGAGAATACGGTGAGGACTTGCTGTCCTGAGCTGCGTGCTTTCGGCCCAGGTGTCCGGGGCTGTGTCCTCGAGTTTAAATACTCAGCCGCTCCAACCAGACGTATTAAACCGAGACTGCAGCTTGAACTGGTCTACCAAATGATTGTCTTCACCAACCTTACTGGTTCTATTTTCTCAACCCTTTCATTTCCTCATTATTGTGTTGAGTGGTTGTTCATATCTGTGTTTGAAGACTTTGACTGAAGACTTTCTCAATTTCCTCAGTTCAATTTCTTCAGTCTGTTTGTCTTCATCTTGTGCTATCCTGTGTTTACGCTTTCTGTACTCTTCGTTTGTCTTCATTTCATCATGATGACCATGCCCGCATTCTGTTATGCTTACTTCTGAGTACTTATTCCGCTGCAAGTAGTTCTTCGCTAAGGAATTTCCTCACAGGCAAATTCCTCGATGAAGAATTCATAAAATCGCCTATTCACCCCCTCTAGTCGATATAACGCACTTTCAATTGGTATCGAGCAAGGTACTCCTTGTTACGTGTGATTTTGGTTTAACCACCGAGTTTTAGTTATGTCGACCGCGGGTATGAAGAAAGTGACATGCCCTATCTTTGACGGTCACGATTATCCCAAGTGGAAGGCCATGATGAGGAAGCGTCTCATGGCAATGGACAAAAGTTGTGGACCGTCACCGAAATTGGTCTTCTTGATACGTGCAAGGCGGCAAACGCAGATGATAATCGCAAGTACACTCGACTTGACATCATGGCAAAGGATATCATCTGTTCACGCCTATCTAGAGATGAATTCAAGCGCATTATGCATCTTTGCAATCTGAAGCTTATCTGGGACCGAATCTCCGACGTCTATGAAGGTCATCGAACCCGTCATGATCCTTGGTTTGAGGACTTCAAGGAATCTCTCAAAAGCGATGACTTTCGAACCGTAATCATCATCTTGACATCATGTCTCATGGCAAAGGGTGTCGATGTAACGAATGTTCCTCATCTGAATTTAGTATTTGTGAATCGATGATGATGGATCTGATGATGACAATGAACCTAGCTATACCAAACTTGTTTGCATTGCCGCAAACAACAACATGCCTTGGAAAAGGTTCAAAACATGCTAGATAAGAGTGATGATATGTTAGGTGAAGAAATGGATCGCACTAAAGCCTCGACTGAAAATCTTGGAGACTTGATCTAGGTTTGACAACCTTCAAGGTCATCATAACACTCTCTTATCCGATCATGAGAAACTTTCTTATGAATTTCTTCAAAGAAAGCAAGATCTTGAGAAGCTAAGAGTGAATTATGAAGATCTTCAGAAGGAGCGCGATTCATTACTTGCTCAACAAATCAGCGCTTCTCAGGAAGAATTTGTTCCTCCATGCTTAAAGTGCATTGAACGTGACTCTACTAATTCTTCACCTGAATGTTCAAATGCTTCAACTGTTACAAATTCTTCACCTGCCTCTGCTATCACTAATTCCTCATCTGAGGACATTGCTAGTATCACTTGACGATGCATTTGAAGGAATTGTATATGACAGGCATGTACAAAAGCCTCAAAGGGCATCGAGACTCTTTGTGATGTGCTTAAAAAGCACATCCTCAAAAGGAACCCTAGGAAAGAGGGTATTGCCTTTGAGAGGAAACTCAATCTTGATGGAACATATTGGAAGCTGAGCGGTATCCCAAAACCTCATGGGTTCTTTGCAACGGGTCCTCCAGTTGATCCATCTAACTTATCTGGCTTTTCATGCGAATCTCCTCATTCTTCTGATGAGTCATTTGACTCCAACTATAAACTGTTCAAAAATCAGAATGGTGAAGTATTTACTAGATATGTTGGCACTAACTGCAGGAACGGTTCCCCTATGAAGAAAATCCGGGTTCCCAAGAAGTGCCTTGAAAGTCTTCAGGTGAATGTCCTCATGACACCACCCGTGAAGAATAGGAACCCCAGATCAAATTCTTCATATGGACCAAATTCTTCATATGGACCAAATTCTTCATATGGATCCAAGTCCTCATACGGACCAAATTCCTCACATGGATCAAAGTCCTCATATGATTATCATCGTGCTAACAACTCTGTTTCGCAGGGTAGAGCTAAGGGCTATGAATATGTGCATTATTCTTTAAACCAATATGTTCATAAGTCCTCGAAGAATTTCTCTGCTTATTCATATGCTTACCCTAACCCCTCTTATGTGAAACGAAATGGATTGGCCTCTATGCCATCATTCTCATATGGTGCTCATGAGTGATGAACTCTTTGCCACCCCTTCAGATGTGGGTGGTGAAGAAAAGAACTAACCTCTTCTGCGAGGTCAGGTCTCCAGACGTGCTTTGAACGTCTGAAGAATTTGCTGGGGGCCTGACAAAATGCCTGATAGGTCGCAGGCTAATCATGATGAAATGAACTTTCATTTCACACGTCCTCATACCGCTTATATGTTATACTGTCTGATGAAATTCATCTGATGAACTTGATATCATATTCTTCACTGATGAAGTATATGAGATCGTAAGTTGCACTAATTCATCTGCAGGATGATCAACCCAAAGCCACTGAGTTGGTTCTCGATAGTGGATGTACAAATCACATGATTTGGTGACAAGAATCTATTGATGGATGCTCCCTTATCACCGTCTCATCTGAAGCATATCATCTTTCTTGACAAAGGCAAAAGTCGGTATTGGGTCTTGGTAAGGTTGCGATCTCTAAGGACATACACATGGACAAAGTCATGCTTGTTGAGTCCTTAGGATACAACCTCATGTCGATCTCAATGCTTTGTGATCTTGATATGGTTGTTATCTTTGGCAAGTATCGTTGTGTTGTGATTATGGAAGTGACAATTCCAAAGTCTTGAAGGCTTTAGGAGAGGAGACTTGTATATTGTTGATTTCTCTCTGAGGACCACAACCAGCCGTGTGTCTACTTGCAAAAGCTTGAGAAAGGCTGGCTATGGCATCGGCGACTTGGTCACGCAGGCATGAGGAATTTGAACACGCTTGCAAAGAAGAAGCATGTCATTGGCATTGAGAATGTCAAATTCCTCAAGGATCACTTGTGTGGAGCTTGTGAAGTTGGAAAAATGACCAAGGCAAGCATCCAGCGAAGACTATCATGACCACTACTCGTCCCTTCGAATTGCTTCACATGGACCTCTTTGGTCCTAATCATTATTCAGCTGTCACTAATGACGCATCTCTATATGGCTTTGTTATTGTTGATGATTACTCTCGTTACACATGGGTACACATTGTTACTTACAAAAATCAAGTGCAGGAAGTCTTCAAACGATTTTCCTCGAGGGCTTCAACTAACTTTGGTGTGAAGATCGACACATCGGGAGTGACAATGGGCCGAAGTTCAAGAATTCCGGTCTTGATGCCTATCTTGATGAACTCAGTATTACTCATGAGTTATCTGCTCCCTATACTCCTCGGCGAGAATGGCGTCGTGGAGCGCAAGAATGTAACTCTCGTTGAGATGGCTCGCACTATGCTTGATGAATACAAAACGCCTAGTCGTTTTTGGATAGATGCAATTGATACTGCGTGCCACATCATCAACAGAGTATATCTTCACAAATTCTTCAAGAAGACTGCCTATGAACTCCTCACTGACAAGAAACCCGATGTAAGTTATTTCAAAGTCTTCGGTGCTAAATGCTGGATTAGAGATCCTCATCACAATTCTAAATTTGCACTGAAAGCACATGAAGGTTTTATGCTTGGTTACGGAAAGGACTCGCACACCTCTGAGTCTTCAACATCGCTCTTCACAAGATTGTTGACATCAGATGTGCGGTTCGATGAAACTAATGGCTCGCAAAGAGAGCACCTACCTTCTGTGTTAGATGAACCAGCTCTGAGGAATCTATCAAGTTCAAGGCAACCGAGGATGTCATTCCCTCTTTGAAGAATCAGGTGAAGAATTCATTCCAAAGATCGCTGAAGAACGTCGGTGATGCACTGAAGATAATCTTTGAAGACAATGGTGCCGAGGAAAATGATCAAATTCCTCGGCGACAACCAGCTCATCCTCGCGTTGCAAAAGAAGTACAAGTTGACAAGATCATCGGCGACATTGAAGCGCCAGTCCTCTCCCACGCTCAAAAGCTTCACATTTATCTAACTTTTGTGGGCACTATGCTTTTGTCTCTATCACAGAGCCCACTAAGGTAGATGAAGCATTTCTGGAGCCCAGGTGGATTCAAGCCATGCAAGAAGAATTACATCGATTCGAGCTCAACAATGTCTCGAACCGTCAAACGTCCAGATCCTCGCAAACATAATATCATTGGCACAAAGTGGATCTACCGCAACAAGCAAGATGAAAATGGTCTTGTGGTGAGGAATAAGGCCGCGACTTGTAGCTCAAGGCTACACACAGGTTGAAGGAATTGATTTCGATGAAACTTTTGCACCTGTTGCTAGACTTGAGTCTATTCGCATATTACTCGCCTATGCTAACCATCACAATATCACTTTATATCAAATGGATGTGAAAAGTGCATTCCTCAATGGTAAGCTTGAGGAAGAAGTATATGTTGCTCAACCCCTGTGTTTTGAAGATCCAAAGAATCCCGACAAAGTCTTGAGACTCAACAAGGCTCTCTATGGTCTCAAACAAGCCCCACAGGCGTGGTATGATACATTGAAGGAATTCTTCATGAAGAATGGCTTCACACCAGTTCACTCGACCCTACTCTCTTTACTAAATCATATGATGGTGAACTGTTTGTGTGCCAAATATATGTTGATGATATTATCTTTGGCTGTCTTGACCAATGTTATAGTGATGAATTTGCCTATATGATGAGTGAAGAATATCAAATGTCTATGATGGGAGAGTTGAAATTCTTCTTAGGTCTTCAAATTCGTCAACAACACAATGGCATATTCATATCTCGTGAGAAATACCTCAAAGATGTCCTCAAGAAATTGGCATGCAAGATTGCAAAGGTGTCAAAATTCCTATGCCCACAAATGGCCATCTATGCCTTGATGAAAATGGTATTGACTTCGATCACAAGGTATACCGCTCCATGATTGGTTCTTTATTGTACTTATGTGCATCTAGGCGGATATAATGCTTAGTGTTTGCATGTGTCCCCGATTACAAGCTACACCGAAGGAATCACACCATAAGGAAGTGAAGCATATTCTTCGATATCTAGCTCACACACCAACACTAGCATTATGGTATCCCAAGGGCTCTACTTTTGATCTCATTGGATATTCTCGACTCGACTATGCTTTGGTGATCGTGTGGACCGCAAGTCAACATCTGGTACTTGTCATTTCCTCGGACGATCTTTGGTCCGTTGGTCCTCGAAGAAAGCAGAACTGCATATCACCATCTCATCGCGAAGCTGAATACATTGCTGCTGGCTCGTGTTGTGCTCAATTGCTGTGGATGAAGCAAACTCTCAAGGACTACGGCACCAACGTGAAGAATGTGCCTCTCTACTGTGACAATGAGAGTGCCATCAAGATTGCTCACAACCCAGTTCAGCACTCGAAGACAAAGCACATTCAAATTCGTCATCATTTTCTTCGTGATCATGTGTTGAAGGGTGACATCTCCATCGAGCATGTGAAGACTGAAGAACAACTAGCCGATATCTTCACTAAGCCCTTGGATGAGAAGAGATTTAGCAAGTTGCGGTGTGAGCTAAATATCTTAGAATCTTCAAACGTTCTTTGAAAAGGACACACATCCTGACACTTATGCAAAATTGATGACTTAGATGTGCAACACATGAAGAAACGTTTTTCTTCAATCAATGAAGAATAACACTCTAAGTGTGAAGAAATTAATGAAGAATTTGATTCTCAGAACCCTACGACAATTGTACGCGGTGTCTGAAATCATCATTCTTATACGGAGGGTCACGCCACCACCAAAGCTGAAAATCTTAAATTTGAGTTTTTCCTTAGTTTTTTTTAATTCTTCAACTTTGCAAAATCTTCACTGTTTCCGTCGTTTTTATTCATTGGCAATACATATATATGGGTTTATGTCCTCTACAGCATTCACTTATGGCTATTTCTTCAAGTCGTTTTTTCTGCTAAGTGAATGTGATCGGACCCTTCCCCCTCTATGCTATACTCAACCCAATCTATTCACAAATTCTTCATGTGCGTTCTATTTGAAACTCGTTCAAAATCTTCACGGTGTCCTTGTCAGCTGAAGAAATTGCGAACAAAACTTTAAAACTGATCTTATCCAAACTTTCGGTTTTGCCGCTCAAACCGTTCTGCGTCCCACGATGCATTATTTTACTCACCCACGATCGTACACGATCTCCACTACACAGTACGTGGGTGACACATGTCGTGAGAAGGAGAATGGTCAGGAGACGCTCGTCCTAAATCTTGAGCGAACAGTTTTTCACCGCCTCTATAAATACCTCTCTCCATCCTCACTTCTTTTACTCCGCTCGACCTCTCTCTCCCGCCGAGCTCCTCAAACCCTAAGCGCCACGCTACTCCATCGTCGCCGGTGAGGAAGAGCTTCGCTACCTCGACCTCGTCGCCGACGTACTCGCGCCGACCGCGGAAATCTTCACTCCGCCGCCGTCGTAGCTGTCTTCCTCCGCCGAGTTAGGGCGTGGAAGATATGAACATACGAGCTTCACATCTACAACACCCAGTTCGTCGTGTTCTTCATTTCGGGTAATTAAAAGTTACTTTTACTACCCTCGTTGATCCAAATTTTACACTACAAAATCTTTAAAGGTGTTTTATTCTTCAAATCCTCACACACAAACACCTCACTAGTTATATGCTCTTGATTCGTTTCTCTAAGCAATCATTTTTTCTTCAAGATTCCTCAATTGTGTGGATCCTCGATCTGTACAACTCTGGAACCTAAGACAAAGAACGCTTAGTGAAATTCTTCAAAGCTCATCTGGTCAAAATCCTCAAAACTTGTTCTTTCTGAAAAACCTTCTGAGAACGCATATGACCTCTCCAAATTCCTCGCAACTATACTCTGTTCACAGGTACGCATGTCATTCTTTGAATCACTAGGTTCTCATCAACTTAACTCATTTGCAGCGTTCCTCGAAGAAAAGTTGCATACTTCTTGAGAGAATTCGTTTGTTCAAATTCCTCAAATTTGAAGAATATGGCGAAGGAAAGAAGCCACGAAAAGGAGGAAAGAGGCACGAGGTCATGACCGCGTTTGAAATCCCCGAGGAAATATATGCTGATTATTGCACACACATGAAGCCGAGTTCGCAAAGAAAACAAAAATCAGCGCAAGGTGCGCATCCAAAGGATTGAGCGGAGATGGGCACGGGAATGGAGGAGTATGCAGATATGTAACTCCAAACTACATGAAGAAATTCACACTCAATCCTCCATGCCCAAGAGCTCCATTGGCACTGCCAAGAAGTGACCCCACCAAAGATCAAGCGTGGTGAGGACTTTCTGAAGAATGGGCCAAGTGCCAAGCCAAGTTGGCAAGACAAGCCAATGAGGCGGTGAGGAAATTCAATGAGGACTCGCCACTTCTTTGCTGCCCACAGGGCCTCTGTCAAGCCAAGAAAATCTATGGCAAAGAAGCCCGCACACAAGCCAAGTGCTTCACCAACAGTGCCCTCACGGCCAAGTTCCTCATGGCCAATTCCTCATGCTGCCCCTACTCCTCCAAAATCCTCAGCTCCTTCAAAGTCCTCAGCAGCTCCTCCCAAGTCCTCAAAGATTCCGACAAAGTCCTCGGCACTGTGCATCGGCCCACGTGCCAAAGGACTGCTGGCTTCTCCATTGCCTCTCGTGTCTCGGCAAGTTCCTCACCGCACCAAAGTCTTCATCTGGCCCGACTTCTGCTGAAGACTAAGGCCACAATGGGACGAGGTCCTCGGCCAAGTCCCAAGAAGAAACAGGTCGCCTTCCAAGAGCCACCTGAAGATGATGAGGCTGATGATGATGAACTTGTGGAAATCATCAAAGACCGCCAAGAAAGGGCCGCTAGAGCCAAAGGCACATCTGTGCCTCTGCTATTGGATCCGAGGAAAATCCTCGATTATATTGATCTCTGGCACAAGGATCCAAACACCCCTATGCCTGACTTTCATCTGACTCCTGGACAAAGTCATATCTTGACCCATTTCATCATCAAGAGAAATGGAAGTTTGAAAAGGCAAGAGAGATCAAGAAAGCTCAATACGTAAAGGAGAAGTTCTGAAGAAAAGCGTTGTTAGAATGACACCGAGGAACTTCTCAAGGTCCAGATGAAATTCAAGACCTCAAAGAAAACTTCGATGCTTATTATGCTGATTGGCAAGGAGCCAAGGTCGATTCACAACTTTGACGAAGAAGTTCACCAATGTTGCAGCCCCAACGCAACATGAATTTCCTCAGCTGGAGCCTCGGCTCACCGATCGAAGAACATGCCAAGACCAATCGATGAAGTTCAGGCTCTTGAAGAAAATGCCGGTTCGGCTGATGATCCCATTCCAGCCAACAAGAAATTGCGTGGCATCCACTAGTGATGTGCCTGAAGACACTAAACAAGACAAGACAACTGCATCAGTTGCGCCTGAGGAAAATCAACCAGATTCCTCAACTCCTCCTGCGCCAACACCAACTCCTATTCTTCCATCTGCCACTGATGTGAAGAAGACCAAGGCTGCAGAACGAGCTGCTGTGAAGAAACGGAAAGCATCACCATGCGCCAAATTCTTCTTTGCGAAGAAAATGAAGCCAATGACTAGCTCCTTTGAAAATCCTATTGATGCTGTTCCAATTTCCTCAATTCCATCAAAGGACCTTGTTCCTTTTGATGAAGATTATGTGATCCCAAGCGGATCGATGAAGAAAATCATTCTGCTTTGCCCGTCGAGCAGATTGATGAAGAAATTGAAGTGGAAGCAATCCCTTCAACCCCAATCATTTCCTCTCCTATGCCTCGGTTCACAGTGAAGAGGCGGTGTTGAGGAACTTGAAGAAGATGTGGATATTGGAAGCACAACGCCCGGTGATGAACGATGACTTTTGGGAAAGTCGACATCCAAATTCTCCACTCTTCACCCCAATCCAACAGATACCTCGGTCCCCTGCTCCAACTGCTCAAATGGGCTCAAGAAACTCATCCCACTTCATCATCCATGAAGAAATTCCAGCCACTAGCGTTGATGAACTCTGCTGCTGATCCTCGGTATCGCACTGTTGAGGAACAAAAATTCCTCGACTGAAGAACCCGAGATTGCGATTCACGAGGCCGTGATGCAACTCATCGACACTCCTTTGCCAAAGCCAAAGGATCCCTTCTCAACAAAGCAAAAGTTCAAGGCTGAAGACTTCTTCACGAAAGCACGTATTCTTCATCGATTACAATCCGTATGATTACGGTCGCATAAGGAAGAGGCGTTTACGGACTGCCGGTCAAGCCAATTTCTATTCCTCGGTGCTCTTCAATAAAGACAAAGTCTTCGATCATGCTCATATTCCTCATGTGGACATGGAGTCTCTGCCGGGCTTCGAGCCGGTCCTCGGTGTTCTTCACGACGCATGACTTCTGAATTTCTGCACCGATATACGTGGATCGGAATGAAGAACTCATTCTTTAATTCTATGCAACGCTGCACATCACCGGAGACGTCAAGACGTGAACTCATGGGTATTAGACCGGATGTCTGAAAATACTCACTACAAGGCACCAAGAATCGAATTGCTTCGTGCTCTACCACTCAGTCCTCCACTTGACGGTGCTCGTTGTATCTACAACGAACCAGAACTTTCAAATCACTATATGCAAGTGCTGATGAAGCCTTTAAAGGCAAGGCAGGCCCCAAGAACCAAATTCCTTGTCAAGGAATTATTGTATGTGCCTCGGACTGTCTATCGGATTCTGACGAAGACAATGAGTCCTATCAAGGGCCACGACTCGAATGATGAAGAAGTCGTTGGCATCATGAAGAATATGCTTTTCAATATCATTCATGGCGTTCTCGTCAACTTCCATGATTTCTTCATGAGGACTCTGGCAAACATTGATATGTCACTATTTGAGTTGAAGCCTTATGCGCCTTGGATAATGAGATTCATCAGGACAAGGTCTTCACTCAATTACAAGGCTGATACTCTGAACCACTGCAGCTACTTGCCCCCGATTGAAGTCCTCAAACGGACATTTACCTCGGTGATGACAAGGGCAAGGCTACTGCTGTGATCGATGAAGGCATTCGTCCATTGGATGGACAGTTTAAAGCAGCATCCTACTCCACCAATGATGACTCGCCACACATGACTCTCGCCGCAAATACCTCGGTCAAGCAAAGTCCTCAAGCTCACGCACCTGTGGTGATGACTGATCGTGAGTTACTCCTCAGTCTTCATCAGAAGGTTGATCGCAATCATAAATGGGTCAAGCGTCAGTTTGGTTCAATTCTTCACAACATGACCTCAACACACAATGCAGGGAAGAAAAACTACTACTACCTCCATGAAACCTTCAAACGCACCTGGGCTGTTCTTTCAAATGTCTACAGTGCGGAAGAACTGACGACAATGGGACTCAAGGAAGAATTTGACTGGTCTACACCTCCTCCGAAGAAATACAAGAAGGTCAAAGTTCCTTCCTTGGTGGCCAGCTCCTATTCTTCATCGCCCGACACTGATGAAAATGAAGACTTGGACGACACTGCGGCAGGCCCTACTACAACAACCGACCCCAACAACGCTGGCGCTCCTTCTTCAACTTGAAATTCTTCAGGGGCGTTAGTCCTCAGTTTCGATCCTTTTGGTCATTCGATGACAAAGGGGGAGGGAGTTAGTCTTCAAGCGGGTCTATTATATGGGCAATTTTTTTGTTAAGTTACAACTCTCGTTTTTCTGGAACTTTTATTGGATCGAGTTGTAATCTTAAACCCGATGGTGCTTTGATACTTTTGATGCACTGTGCTCTTGCACTATGCTCTGATACTAGCTCTGATTCTCTTGAGCTCTGACACTCTTGATGCGTTATTTTGCATGCTTGCTCCTCATTAATGTTACCGCACTCATGCTGAATTACATCAAGCACCATATTTCATCATGCATTTCAAATTCTTCATACTATATGTCAAATGCGTGTATGAATTACAAGATATAGGGGGAGATCTCCATGATTCAACTCTTCAAATGTGCACGGCCTCAAAAGCAAATTCCTCACTATGCACATCTTCGTGGGGAGTTCTTCTATATCTTGCAATCAAATTCCTCAATATCAGTATTTACACTTCATATGTTTATCCCGTTGAAAACTTAACCTATATTGTCATCAATCACCAAAAGGGGGAGATTGTAAGTGCATCTAGTGCCCTTAGTGATTTTGGTGTATTGAAAACTTATAGGTTAAGGAACTAATGCGTTTGTGAGTGTACACAGGTCTATAAGTCTATGAGGAGTTTGATATTTACAGAGAAAGTCGACCCTAAAAATGAAGTTCTTCGATCAAGACTTTGATATTTTGAAGACTTTCAAGACTTTGAAAGTGAAGAAATTGGTGTGACCTTGAAGACTTGGTATTCATTTGAGGAACATGAAGCGTGAAGACTTTTGTTTTGGTAGTTTCATTTTCTCTTTCTTGAGTCATAGGAAACACCGTCTTTGTTAAAGGGGTCGAGGAAATACTAAGGAAAAATTTCCATGTGATGCTCAACTCAAAATCCTACACCTACCAATCCCTTGAGTGAAGCCTTTGGAAATCTCATACAGTTCAGTCAATTTCTTGATGTGAGACGAAGTTCTTCCGGTCATTTGAGGAATTTGTTCGACTAAGGAGTTAGGAATTCGCCAGTCTGGATTGCCTACACAGTGAGGAACATGATAGCCCCGAGGAATTTGAGATTCAAATTTCCGACCGTTCTTTGTCTTCTTGCCGCCAGCTGTCCCAAAATATCTTATCCACCTAACGGTCATATCATTGAAGGGCATTTATGTCTTATCATAATCAGCTGAGCGGTACATACAAGATACCTCACGCACAACACTATGAAGAAAGCCTCGCCTAGGTAGCACATTAGCGTCATCGTCATCACTTCTCCTCGAGCCTGCATCATTGCCACCCCTTAATTCTGAGCAAGCGGTTGCAACTTCGTCACAGACGACTGACAACCCAGCCCACATCATCAAGGGAGCGCAAATTCACATGAAGGTCCATGCAAAGCACTCAGCCACCCGCACCAAGGACATCACAACTTTAGTTCCGACGAAGAGCTAAAAATGGGAACTATGCAAGTTTGGCGCCACTGAAGATCACTGAGCTGACCACTTGCAACTCATCACTGAGCTTTGTCATCCCCGGCTACGGCCATTACAAGAGACGAGACTTTTGCATCGGCCAACCTTCTAAGCCACACACAACGTATTCACAAAGCTCAACCAACGAGCTTCTGCCGCTGGATCCGGCCAAAAGGACGACCGGGGTGCGGTGGAGTGCGGCCGCGGCTAGGGTTTGCTACCGGGCCATCTCGGGAGTGACATGAGAGCTCTACACAAGGTTATAGCTGTTCCTAACGAGACATTTTATTTAATTATGTCTCAATTAGTAGTCTTTTATTTATTTTGGATATGTTCATGTTTTTCTGGATTTATTTAGTCTTTCGATGCTATTCTCTCACAAGTATAGTGCATGCGTCAACTACATAACGTTTGCTGCGACTTCACCAATCTCAATATCACCTGGTTTAATATCTTAGAGGTGTTCATAGGGTAGCGTATGCATGCATGCGTACGTGAGGGTCTCCAACTATACATCTCGGAAGAAAATTTTGCAGTCTTTATCTGTAATGAAAGGCTGAGTAGCCGTTGAGTTGCTCTGGTAAAGTATGCTGGTTTTTGTGCAGCTGGATCCCCTCATCCAACCTGTTAAACTACAACTTTCATTTCAATAATGAAACTGGGAGCAGTCTGGCGGTCTGTGCCTTTCGTCAATTTCTTTTCTTTTCTCTGTTTTGCGATTGCCATGTCCGCTCTTGAGTATTTCCGGATAAAATACTGAGACTAGCTGGCCGGGTAAGAACAAAGACCACAACTGTATTTTAGTGATTTTTTGTCCAAAAGGACCCTCTGCCGAGATGATTTGTCAAAAAAGACTACCTCTGAATGAATTTGACAAAAAGGACCCCCTCAGCGGTGGCGGCAGGCGCGGCAGGCGACACGTGGCACCTGCCGCCACGCCAGGAGGCGGCGGGCCCTGCCGCCACCGCAGGAGGCGGCCACTCCAGCCGAACGGATTCCCAGCTGCTCCCCACGCCGCGACGGAACGGGGCGGGCCAGGTGGGCCCTGCCGCCACCGGGCGAGGCGGCCAGCCCTGGCACGGTCGCTGCTGGCCGACAGGCCTGCCACGCGGGTCCCGCCAGTGGGCCTCGCCGCCACAGCCTGAGGCGGCCTCACCTGCCGACAGCTGCTGCTGCTCACTGGCCGAGGCGCGGGCCCTGCCGCCACTAGCGCTGGCGGCCCATTGCTGCATGCGCGCGCTGATTCCCATGGCTGACAGCTGCACTGAGGCAAATGGCGTTGATTCCCACGTGTGATTGATGATGCTGATTTCCAGGATTGAGCGGGAATCCGATGCGGTGCACTAATTTCCATGGGCGCGAATCCGACTTTGTGCGGTGATTCGTATACCCGGGAATCACTCAGCTAGCTTACTTTTGCTTCAGCGGACGCGACCGCATCAGTCACTTAGCACTGCTTTTGCTTTAGAGGACACGACAGCACTGCGGGAATTAACTCACTCGGTGCAGGAATCCGAGGCTGCAGTAGGATGAGTTTTAACCTGATCTGCCGACACTACAAGGATTATCTTCCTTTTTATATGCCATGCTTCAGCTCCGTGCGCAAGCATACTCTCTGTGACCTCGTTCCTCTCCTTTGCTCTCTAAGTCTCTAAGTACAGAGAGAAAAAAGCTCGATAAGCACTTTCACTTTCGTGATTTAGGGCGATTTAGAGTTGGATTTTGAAGATGATGAAGTTGAAGAAAAGATAGATTAAGGTCAGATCTATCCATTTTTGTTGATTTCATTCGCATGCATGATGTTTTTATTTTGTTTGATTAGTTCCTAAGTGTGTATTCTATGTTGCTTTAGGCATTATTTCAGCACTTGGAGGAGTCATTTGGAGTTTCTGGAGTAGGATTTGCCGTGCAAAGTGAAGTACAAAGGGTAAGAACGAGGTATGAGCTTTGCAATATAAGTATTTTTTTGTGCATGCACGGTGGTAATTAGTTAGTCTTTTAGCTCGTCATTAGCTATGTGATGTAAGTGCCTAGAGGTTAGAAAAATTTGCAGACGACAGATACAACATTTATACTAATTTTTTAGAAGAGTAGGTTGAAGATGTTGTATCAATGTTAGCTGTGTCCATTAGTATTGAGATGTGAGAGAAAATCAATATAAGGTAATTAAGAAAAAAATAGCACTGCAATTGTTCATTGCATGTGGTATGTTATTTCATGTGGTATGTTTATTACTAAGTCTATAGTTGGGAAGCCGTGGGTCTACATACAAGCAAGTGCTATTTTTATACTTTTGATAGCAGAAAGAAAAATCCGTGTGTAATATTGATGTTCATGTGATAATAGGTTGACTCCGTTCATATAATACTGGTGACGGATATTTATTCGAACTATTTGGACGCTTAATTGCAGTCGTAAGCACATCCATATTGGAGCTGAGGTATAAATGACTCCGTAATATTGTTAATATTTTTTATATTGATGTTATGTTGTGAATAATATGCATGCCGCGGCGAATATTAATATTTGTAAATAAATGATTATAATCGTATGATATGAAAAAAATTATATAAAGCCGGAAGAAATATTAAATGTTTTAATCATATGATATTAAAATGTTATTGTCATACTATTATGTTTAGTGGTTGTTTGGATAGCAAGTAATTACCACCGGTTTTGCTTGTAAGAAAATTAGATTTTACTAATAGTGGTTTTTCCAAAAGCTCAGTTTTTGCATGTTACAAGAATCAGTTTAGGATATTTTTGGGGTAGTTAGAGAAAAGCAAACAGAGTTTTAGTTTGTGACGCTCGTAGACGAGTTTGAGAAAAAATAGTTCTGTAAATACCAACAACCCCGGAAAGTCTAAGAAAATGATTCTAAAAACAAACCGAATATTTGTAACGAAAATACGATTATTATTATAGTCGTATGATATGTAAATATTGTCATCGTACTACTATTAAATGTTCAGTTACTAATTGTTTGAAATGTAAACATGTATGTTGGTTAGGTACTATGGAAAATTTAGTAGTGTACTATGGGAACGTCTTACGCGACGGTCCTTTCGGGGTGGATGTGTCCTTGTGCGAGTCGACTACAGTTGTAGTTAGAGACATGATCAACGTGGGTTACGCAGCTGTCAGAAGGTGCATCCGAGCGGTGTTTGGCCCAGGGATGCAGGGGGAAAATGTTGGGGAACGTAGCAGAAATTCAAAATTTTCTACGCATCACCAAGATCAATCTATGGAGTCTTCTAGCAATGAGAGGGAGAGGAGTGCATCTACATACCCTTGTAGATCGCGAGAAGAAGCGTTCAAGAGAACGGGGTTGATGGAGTCGTACTCGTCGTGATCCAAATCACCGATGATCCTAGCGCCGAACGGACGGCACATCCGCGTTCAACACACGTACGGAGCGAGGACGTCTCCCGCGCCTTGATCCAGCAAGGAGGAGGGAGAGGTTGAGGAAGAAAGCTCCAACAGCAGCACGACAGCGTGGTGGTGGTGGAGCAGCAGTACCGGCAGGGCTTCGCCAAGCTCTTAAAGGAGGAGGAGAGGTGTTGGGGAGGGGAGGGGCTGCGCCTTGGGAAGGGGTGAAGCTCCCATGCGCCTCCCCACTATATATAGGGGTGGAGGGGCCTGGTTTCTTACCCTCCAAGTCCATTGGGGCGTTGGCAAAGGTGGGAGGAAAGAAATCCCATCATTTCCTTCCCCACCAATTGTTATCCCCTTTTTTAGGGATCTTGATCTTATCCCTTTGGGATATGATCTTATTCCTTCTAAGGGGGGATCTTGGTGCGCCTTGACCAGGGGTGTGGGGCCTTGCCCCCACTACCCACGTTCATGTGGGTCCCCCCATGCAGGTGGGCCCCACTCCGGAACCTTCTAGAACCTTCCCGGTACAATACCGAAAAATCCCGAACATTTTTCGGTGGCCAAAATAGGACTTCCCATATATAAATCTTTACCTCCAGACCATTCCGGAACTCCTCGTGACGTCCGGGATCTCATCCGGGACTCCGAACAACATTCGGTAACCACATACAAACTTCCTTTATAACACTAGCGTCATCGAACCTTAAGTGTGTAGACCCTACGGGTTCGGGAATCATGCAGACATGACTGAGACAGCTCTCTGGCCAATAACCAACAGCGGGATCTGGATACCCATGTTGGCTCCCACATGTTCCACGATGATCTCATCGGATGAACCATGATGTCAAGGACTCAATCGATCCCGTATACAATTCCCTTTGTCTAGCGGTATTGTACTTGCCCGAGATTCGATCGTCGGTATGCCGATACCTTGTTCAATCTCGTTACCGGCAAGTCTATTTCCTCGTTTTGTAACACATCATCCCGTGATCAACCCCTTGGTCACATTGTGCACATTATGATGGTGTCCTACCGAGTGGGCCCAGAGATACCTCTTCGTTAACCGGAGTGACAAATCCCAGTCTCGATTCGTACCAACCCAACAAACACTTTGAGATACCGTAGTGCACCTTTATAGCCACCCAGTTACGTTGTGACATTTGGTACACCCAAAGCATTCCTACGGCATCCGGGAGTTGCACAATCTCATGGTCTAAGGAAATGATACTTGACATTAGAAAAGCTTTAGCATACGAACTACGATCTTTGTGCTAGGCTTAGGATTGGGTCTTGTCCATCACATCATTCTCCAAATGATGTGATCCCGTTATCAACGACATCCAATGTCCATGGTCAGAGAAACCGTAACCATCTGTTGATCAACGAGCTAGTCAACTAGAGGCTTACTAGGGACATGGTGTTGTTTATGTACCCACACATGTATCTGAATTTCCTATCAATACAATTATAGCATGGGTAATAAACGATTATCATGAACAAGGAAATATAATAATAACTAATTTATTATTGCCTCTAGGGCATATTTCCAACAGTCTCCCACTTGCACTAGAGTCAATATCTAGTTCACATCGCCACGTGATTAACACTCACAGGTCACATCACCATGTGACTAACATCCAAAGAGTTTACTAGTGTCACTAAACTAGTTCACATCATCATGTGATTAAGACTCAATGAGTTATGGGGTTTGATCATGTTTTGCTTGTGAGAGAGGTTTTAGTCAACGGGTCTGCAACATTCAGATCTGTATGTACTTTGCAAATCTCTAGGTCATATTGTAAATGTTGCTTCCACGCTCCACTTGGAGCTATTCCAAATGGTTGCTCCACTATACGTATCCGGTTTGCTACTCAGAGTCATTCGGATAGGTGTTAAAGCTTGCATCGACGTAACCCTTAACGCTGAACTCTTTATCACCTCCATAATCGAGAAACATGTCCTTATTTACTCCAAGGACAATTTTGACATTGTCCAATGATCCATTCCTGGATCATTCTTGTACTTGATCGACTCATGGTAGACACACTTCCGGTGCGGGACACGACATAGCATACTATAGAGCCTAAATGCGAAGCATAGGGGCGACCTTCGTCCTTTCTCTCTCTTCTGCCGTGGTCGATCTTTAACTCTTAACTTCATACCTTACAACTCGGGCAAGAACTCCTTCTTTGGTAGATCCATCTTGAACACCTTCAAGATTATGTCAAGGTATGTGCTCATTTGAAAGTACCATTTAGCGTTTTTGATATATCCTCATAGATCTTGATGCTCAATGTTCTAGTAGCTTAATCTAGGTTTTCCATTGAAAAACACTTTTCAAACAACCCTATATGCTTTCTAGAAATTCTACATAATTTCTGATCTACAATATGTCTACAACATATACTCATCGTAAATTCTATAGTGCTCCCACTCACTTCTTTGGAAATACAAGTTTCTCATAAACTTTGTATAGACCCAAAATCTTTGATCATCTCATCAAAGCGTATATTCCAACTCCGAGATGCTTACTCCAGTCTTTAGAAGGATAGCTGGAGCTTTGCATACTTGTTAGCGTCTTTCGAGATTGTCAAAACCTTACGGTTGTATCACATACAACCTTTCCTCAAGAAAAGCATCAAGGAAACAATGTTTTGACATCCTATATGCAAGATTTCATAAATAATGCAAGAATCGCTAATCCAATTCCAATGACTCTTAGCATTGCTACGGTGAGAAAGCCTCACCGTAGTCAACTCCTTGAACTTGTCGGAAAATATCTTTAACGACAAGTCAAGCTTTCTTAATGGTGATACTTACCATCATTGTGCATCTTCCTTCTAAAATCCATCTTTACCCAACGTCCTTACGACCATCAAGTATTTCTTCCAAAGTCATGGATCCTCTCTCGGATGTTATGGCCTCGAGCCATTCGTCCGAATCCGGGCCCACCATCGCTTCTCCATAGCTCGTAGGTTCATTGTTGTCTAGCAACATGACCTCTAAGACAGGATTACGTACCACTCTGAAGTAGTATGCGTCCTTGTTGACCTACGAGGTCCGGTGGTGACTTGATCTGAAGCATGATGATCACTATCATCAGCTTCCACTTCAATTGGTGTAGGTGCCACATGATCAACTTCACATGCCTGCTACACACCTTTGGTTGAAGTGATGGTTTAATAACCTCATTAAGTCTCCACCATCCTCCCACTCATTTCTTTTGAGAGAAACTTTTCCTCGAGAAAGGACCCGTTTCTAGAAACAATTACTTTTGCTTCCGGATCTGAGATAGGAGGTGTACCCAACTGTTTTGTGTGTCCTGTGAAGATGCATTTTTATCCGTTTTGGGTTCGAGCTTATCACGATGAAACTTTTCACATAAGCGCCGCAGCCCCAAACTTTCAAGAAACGACAGCTTAGGTTTCTCTAAACCATAGTTCTCACGGTGTCATCTCAACGGAATTACGTGGTGCCCTATAAAGTGAGTGCGGTTGTCTCTAATGCCTAACCCATGAACGATAGTGGTAATTCGATAAAAGACATCATGGTACGCACCATATCCAATAGGGTGCAACTATGATGTTCGGACACACCATCACACTATGGTGTTCCAGGCGGTATTAATTGTGAAACAATTTCCACAATGTATTAATTGCGTGGCAAAGCTCGTAACTCAGATACTCATCTTTATGATCATATCATAGACATTTTATCCTCTTGTCACAATGATCTTCAACTTCACTCTGAAATTACTTGAACCATTCAATAATTCAGACTTGTGTTTCGTCAAGTAAATATACTCAACATCTACTCGAATCATCTGTTGAAGTAAGAACATAACGATATTCACTGCATGCCTCAGCACTCATTGGACTGCACACATCAAAATGTGTTATTTCCAACAAGTTGCTATCTTGTTCCATCTTCTTTGAAACGAGGCTTTTCAGTCATCTTGCCCATGTGGTATGATTTGCATATATCAAGTGGTTCAAAATCAAGTGAGTCCAAACGATCCATCTGCATGGAGTTTCATCATGCGTATACACCAATAGACATGGTTCGCATGTCTCAAACTTTTCAAAAACGAGTGAGTCCAAAGATCCATCAACATGGAGCTTCTTCATGCGAATTATACCAGTATGACTTACATGGCAGTGCCACAAGTAAGTGGTACTATCATTTCTATCTTATATCGTTTGGCATGAAAATGTGTATCACTACGATCGACATTCAATAAACCATTCCTTTAGGTGCAAGACCATTGAAGGTATTATTCAAATAAATAGAGTAACCATTATTCTCCTTAAATGAATAACCGTATTGCGATAGACATAATCCAATCATGTCTATGCTCAGCATAAACACCAAATGACAATTATTCTGGTTTAATACTAATCTTGATGGTAGAGGGAGTGTGCGATGTTTGATCACATCAAACTTGGAAACACTTCCAACACATATCGTCGACTCACCTTTAGCTAGTCTCTGTTTATTTAAGTAGCCTTTTATTTCGAGTTACTAACACTTAGCAACCGAACGGTATCTAATATACTGGTGCTACTAGGAGTACTAGTAAAGTACACAATAACTTAATGTATATCCAATATACTTCTATCGACGTTGCCAGCCTTCTCATCTACCAAGTATCTAGGGTAATTCTACTCCAGTGGCTGTTCCCCTTATTACAGAAGCACTTAGTCTCGGGTTTGGGTTCAACCTTGGGTTTCTTCACTGGAGCGACAAGCGATTTGTCGTTTCATGAAGTACCCCTTCTTGCCCTTGCCCTTCTTGAAACTAGTGGTTTCACTAACCATCAACAATTGATGCTCCTTCTTGATTTCTACTTTCGCGGTGTCAAACATCGTGAATATCTCAAGGATCATCATATCTATCCCTGATTTGTTATAGTTCATCACGAAGCTCTAGCAGCTTGGTGGCAATGACTTTGGAGAAACATCACTATCTCAACTGGAAGATCAACTCCCACTCGATTCAAGTGATTGTTGCACTCAGACAATCTGAGCACAAGCTCAACGATTGAGCTTTTCTCCCTTAGTTTGCAGGCTAAGAAAATCGTCGGAGGTCTTATACCTCTTGGCGTGGGCACGAGCCGAAATCCCAATTTCAGCCCTCGAAACATCTCATATGTTCCGCGATGTTTTGAAAACGTCTTTGGTGCCTCAACTCTAAACCGTTTAAGCGAACTATCACGTAGTTATCAAAAGCGTGTATGTCCAATGTTCGCAACATCCACAGGACGGCGTTTGGGGTTCGGCCTGTGGCGGTGCATTAAGGACATAATCTTTTTTCTGTCCGCATAATCGCTACTGTCAACTTTCAACTATATTTTCTCTAGGAACATATCTAAAACAATAGAACTAAAGCGCGAGCTATGACATAATTTGCAAAGGGCTTTTGACTATGTTCAGGATAATTAAGTTCATCTGATGAACTCCCACTCAGATAGACATCCCTCTAGTCATCTAAGTGATTACATGATCCGAGTCAACTAGGCTGTGTCCGATCATCACGTGAGACGGACTAGTCATCATCGGTGAACATCTTCATGTTGATCGTATCTACCATACGACTCATGCTCGACCTTTCGGTCTCTTGTGTTCCGAGGCCATGTGCATGCATGCTAGGCTCGTCAAGTCAGCCTAAGTGTTTGGCGTGTGTAAATCGGCTTACAACCGTTGTATGTGAATGTAAGAATCTATCACACACGATCATCACGTGGTGCTTGAAGCAACGAACTTTCGCATAGCGGTGCACGATTAGGGGAACACTTTCTTGAAATTTTAATGAGGGGTCATCTTATTTACTACCGTCGTTCTAAGCAAATAAGATGCATAAACATGATAAACATCACATGCAATCAAATAGTGACATGATATGGCCAATATCATTTTGCTCCTTCGATCTCCATCTTGAGGCTCCATGATCATCATCGTCACGGCATGACACCATGATCTCCATCATCATGATCTCCATAATCGTGTCTTCATGAAGTTGTCTAGCCAACTATTACTTCTACTACTATGGCTAACGGTTAGCAATAAAGTAAAGTAATTACATGGCGTTGTTCAATGACACGCAGGTCATACAATAAATAAAGACAACTCCTATGGCTCCTGTCGGTTGTCATACTCATCGACATGCAAGTCGTGATTCCTATTACAAGAACATGATCAATCTCATACATCACATATCATTCATCACATTCCTTTTTGGCCATATCACATCACATAGCATACCCTGCAAAAACAAGTTAGACGTCCTCTAATTGTTGTTTGCATGTTTCTGATGGCTGCTATGGGTTTCTAGCAAGAACGTTTCTTCCCTACGCAAAAGCCACAACGTGATATGTCAATTGCTATTTACCCTTCATAAGGACCCTTTTCATAGAATCCGATCCGACTAAAGTGGGAGAGACTGGCACCCGCTAGCCACCTTATGCACCAAGTGCATGTCAGTCGGTGGAACCTGTCTCACGTAAGCGTACGTGTAAGGTCGGTCCAGACCGCTTCATCCCACGATGCCACCGAATCAAGATAGGACTAGTAACGGTAAGCAAATTGAACAAACCAATGCCCACAACTACTTGTGTTCTACTCGTGCATAGAATCTACGGAATAGACCTAGCTCTGATACCACTGTTGGGGAATGTAGCAGGAATTCAAAATTTTCTACGCATCACCAAGATCAATCTATGGAGTCTTCTAGCAATGAGAGGGAGAGGAGTGCATCTACATACCCTTGTAGATCGCGAGCGGAAGCGTTCAAGAGAATGGGATTGATGGAGTCGTACTCGTCGTGATCCAAATCACCGATGATCCTAGCGCCGAACGGACGGCACCTCCGCGTTTAACACACGTACGGAGCGAGGACGTCTCCCGCGCCTTGATCCAGCAAGGAGGAAGAAAGCTCCAACAGCAGCATGACGGCGTGGTGGTGGTGGAGCAGCAGTACTCCGGCAGGGCTTCGCCAAGCTCTTAACGGAGGAGGAGAGGTGTTGGGGAGGGGAGGGGCTGCGCCGTGGGAAGGGGTGAAGCTCCCATGCGCCTCCCCACTATATATAGGGGTGGAGGGGGCTGGTTTCTTGCCCTCCAAGTCCATTGGGGCGTTGGCAAAGGTGGGAGGAAAGAAATCCCATCATTTCCTTCCCCACGATTGTTATCCCCCTTTTAGGGATCTTGATCTTATCCCTTGCGATATGATCTTATTCCTTCTAAGGGGGATCTTGGTGCGCCTTGAACAGGGGTGTGGGGCCTTTCCCCCACTACCCACGTTCATGTGGGTCCCCATGCAGGTGGGCCCCACTTGAACCTTCTAGAACCTTCCGGTACAATACCGAAAAATCCCGAACATTTTCCGGTGGCAAAATAGGACTTCCCATATATAAATCTTTACCTCCGGGCCATTACGGAACTCCTCGTGACGTCCGGGATCTCATCCGGGACTCGAAAAACATTCTGTAACCACATACAAACTTCCTTTATAACCCTAAGCGTCGCCAGAACCTTAAGTGTGTAGACCTTACGGGTTCGGGAATCATCTTGAACATGACCGAGACAGCTCTCTGGCCAATAACCAACAGCGGGATCTGGATACCCATGTTGGCTCCCACATGTTCCACGATAATCTCATCGGATGAACCACGATGTCAAGGACTCAATCGATCCCGTATACAATTCCCTTTGTCTAGCGGTATTGTACTTGCCGAGATTCGATCGTCGGTATGTCGATACCTTGTTCAATCTCGTTACCGGCAAGTCTCTTTACTCGTTCGTAACACATCATACCGTGATCAACCCCTTGGTCACATTGTGCACATTATGATGATGTCCTACCGAGTGGGCCCGGAGATACCTCTCCATTAACCGGAGTGACAAATCCCGGTCTCGATTCGTACCAACCCAATGTACACTTTCGGAGATACCTGTAGTGCACCTTTATAGCCACCCGATTACGTTGTGACGTTTGGTACACCAAAGCATTCCTACGGCATCCGGAGTTGCACAATCTCATGGTCTAAGGAAATGATACTTGACATTAGAAAAGCTTTAGCATACGAACTACGATCTTTGTGCTAGGCTTAGGATTGGGTCTTGTCCATCACATCATTCTCCAAATGATATGATCCCGTTATCAACGACATCCAATGTCCATGGTCAGGAAACCATAACCATCTGTTGATCAACGAGCTAGTCAACTAGAGGCTTACTAGGGACATGGTGTTATTTATGTACCCACACATGTATCTGAGTTTCCTATCAATACAATTATAGCATGGGTAATAAACGATTATCATGAACAAGGAAATATAATAATAACTAATTTATTATTGCCTCTAGGGCATATTTCCAACAGAAAAAATGACAATGGAGGCCTTCGTCGCTGTCGGAGCAAATGATGGGAAACCTGCCCGTTTGGGTTTGCGGCCTGTCAGGTGATCAGTCGTGGGGGTCGTACATGAGGTTTGCAAGCAATCCCAATAACCCAGTGTTTGGTCAGCCGATGGTGTATGTGGAGTTCATTTCAGTCCTTGATGTTGCGGATCACGATGGCGAGGCGGTGAGGTCGAGTTGGCCATCACATCAGCCCCTAGCATCGGCCCACCGGAACCGACGGGCGACCAGCCTGTGTATGACACAGGATATTGGTATGCGGCCGTTGACATGAGTGAACACGTGGAGGGATTGCCAGAGGCGCTCGATGATGACGATCACTCTTCCGCGTCTTCCGAGTCAAGCAAAGAAGAAGATGTTCCTCCCGGAGGGCGCGGCGTCAACGCAACCTGGGTTTTACGAGATATGAGCATCACAAATGAATTTCACTCTGTTTACGGCCTAGAAGCGGGAGCACGGAGGTTGGGCAGGTTTTCCCGGACAAGAAGTCTGCTTACCAAGCAATAAATAGGTATGCAATCGCCCTCCACCGACAAAAAAAGTGAAGCGATCGATAAAAAGAGTTGAAGGTCATATGCATCCACACATGAAAGGTTGCCGCGGAAGAGTTCTCGCTAGGCTGAAGCACAGGGTATGTCGGTCATGGCATATCACAAAAATAGTGCAGTCATAGCTGTGAGCAAACCGGGACTCTTTCGATCACCGCAATGTGACGGCAAGATATGTGGCACGGTGATGGAAGCGATTGTGCAGGGAAGTCTCAACATTAGTGTTAGGGCTTTGCAAAAGATGCGAAGATTAGATTGGCTTCCACATGTCATTCTGACAAGGCTAGGCGTGCGAAGGAAAATATATTCAAGAACTTGTATGGAACCTATGAGGAGGCTGTTGGAAATATGCCCTAGAGGCAATAATAAATTAGTTATTATTATATTTCCTTGTTCATGATAATCGTTTATTATCCATGCTATAATTGTATTGATAGGAAACTCAAATACATGTGTGGGTACATAGACAACACCATGTCCCTAGCAAGCCTCTATTGGCTAGCTCGTTGATCAATAGATGGTTACGGTTTCCTAACCATGGACATTGGATGTCATTGATAACGGGATCACATCATTAGTAGAATGATGTGATGGACAAGACCCAATCCTAAGCCTAGCACAAAGATGGTAGTTCGTATGCTAAAGCTTTTCTAATGTCAAGTATCATTTCCTTAGACCATGAGATTGTGCAACTCCGGATACCGTAGGAATGCTTTGGGTGTACCAAAGCGTCACAACGTAATCGGGTGACTATAAAGGTGCACTACAGGTATCTCCGAAAGTGTCATTGGGTTGGCACGAATCGAGATCGATTTGTCACTCCGTGTGAACGGAGAGGTATCTCTGGGCCCACTCGGTAGGACATCATCATAATGTGCACAATGTGACCAAGGGGTTGATCACGGGATGATGTGTTACGGAACGAGTAAAGAGACTTGCCGGTAACGAGATTGAACAAGGTATCGGGATACCGACGATCGAATCTCGGGCAAGTACAATACCGTTAGACAAAGGGAATTGAATACGGGATCGATTGAGTCCTTGACATCGTGGTTCATCCGATGAGATCATCGTGGAACATGTGGGAGCCAACATGGGTATCCAGATCCGCTGTTGGTTATTGACCGGAGAACGTCTCGGTCATGTATGCATGTCTCCGAACCCGTAGGGTCTACACATAAGGTTCGATGACGCTAGGGTTATAAAGGAAGTTTGTATGTGGTTACCGAATGTTGTTGAGTCCGGATGAGATCCCGGACGTCACGAGGAGTTCCGGAATGGTCCGGAGGTAAAGATTTATATATGGGAAGTCATGTTTTGGTCACCGGAAAAGTTCCGGGTGCTATCGGTAATGTACCGGGACCACCGGGAGGGTCCCGGGGGTCCACCAAGTGGGGCCACCAACCCCAGAAGGATGCGTGGGCCAAGTGTGGGAGGGAACCAGCCCCAAAGGGGCTGGTGCGCCCCCCACAAGAGGCCCAAGGCGCAAGGGAGAGTGGGAGGGGGCAAACCCTAGGCGAGATGGGCCCTAAGGCCCATCTAGTGGGCGCCTCCCCTCCTCCCCTCTTGGCCGCCTCCCCTTTTCCCATCTAGGGCTGCCGCCCCTCTAGGGGTGGGAACCCTAGAGGCGCCTCTCCTCCCCTTCCCTATATATATGAGGCCTAGGGGCTGCCCATAACACATGAGTTCTCTCCCTCTTGGTGCAGCCCTGCCTCTCCTCCTCCTCCTCTCCCTTGGTGCTTGGCGAAGCCTGCTTGGGATGCCACGCTCCTCCATCACCACCATGCCGTTGTGCTGCTGCTGGATGGAGTCTTCCTCAACCTCTCCCTCTCTCCTTGCTGGATCAAGGCGTGGGAGACGTCACCGGCTGTCACGTGTGTTGAGCAGCGGAGGTGCCGTCCGTTTGGCACTAGGATCTCCGGTGATTTGAATCACGGCAGTGCGACTCCATCAACCCCGTTCACTTGAACGCTTCCGCTTAGCGATCTACAAGGGTATGTAGATGCACTCTCCTTCCCTCGTTGCTAGTTTCTCCATAGATAGATCTTGGTGACACGTAGGAAATTTTTGAATTTACGCCACGTTCCCCAACAAAGTGGCATCATGAGCTAGGTCTATTGCGTAGATTCTTTGCACGAGTAGAACACAAAGTAGTTGTGGCCGTTGATTTTGTTCAATATGCTTACCGTTACTAGTCCAATCTAGTTTCGACGGTATTGTGGGATGAAGCGGCCCGGACCGACCTTACACGCGTGCTCTTACGTGAGACAGGTTCCACCGGTGACATGCACTTGGTGCATAAGGTGGCTAGCGGGTGCCGATCTCTCCCACTTTAGTCGAACGGATTCGATGAAAAGGGTCCTTATGAAGGGTAAATAGCAATTGGCATATCACGTTGTGGTTTTGCGTAGGTAAGAAACGTTCTTGCTAGAAACCCATAGCAGCCACGTAAAACATGCAACAACAATTAGAGGACGTCTAACTTGTTTTTGCGGGGTATGCTATGTGATGTGAAATGGCCAAGTAGAATGTGATGAATGATATGTGATGTATGAGATTGATCATGTTCTTGTAATAGGATTCACGACTTGCATGTCGATGAGTATGACAACCGGCGAAGCCATAGGAGTTGTCTTTATTTATTGTATGACACATGTGTCATTGAACAACGCCATGTAATTACTTTACTTTATTGCTAACGGTAGCCATAGTATTAGAAGTAATAAGTTGGCGAGACAACTTCATGGAGACACGATGATGGAGATCATGATGATGGAGATCATGGTGTCATGCGGTGACAATAATGATCATGGAGCCCGAAGATGGAGATCAAAGGAGCAATATGATATTGGCCATATCATGTCACTACTATATAATTGCATGTGATGTTTATTATGTTTATGCATCTTGTTTACTTAGAACGACGGTAGTAAATAAGATGATCCCTTACAAATTTCAAGAAGTGTTCTCCCACGGTATGCACCGTTACTTTCTGATTAAATTCGCTTCTAAGCACCACGTGATGATCGGGTGTGATGGATTCTTACGTTCACATACAACGGGTGTAAGACAGATTTACACAGCAAAAACACTTGGGGTTAACTTGACGAGCCTAGCATGTACGGACATGGCCTCGGGAACCTGAGACCGAAAGGTCGAGCATGAGTCGTATAGTAGATACGATCAACATGAAGATGTTCACCGAGTCGACTAGTCCGTCTCACGTGATGATCGGACACAGCTTAGTTGACTCGGATCATGTCATCACTTAGATGACCAGAGGGATGTCTATCACGGTGGGAGTTCATAAGATGAACTTAATTATCTTGAACATAGTCAAAAGACCTTTTGCAAATTATGTCGTAAGCTCGCGCTTTAGTTCCACTGTTTAGATATGTTCCTAGAGAAAATATAGTTGAAAGATGAAAGTAGCGATTATGCGGACAGTATAAAGCTTATGTCCTTAATGCACCGCTTCGGTGTCTTTGAACCCCAAAGCGTCGTTTGTGGATGTTGCGAACATCGGACATACACGTTTGATAACTACGTGATAGTTCGGTTAAACGGTTTAGAATTGAGGCACCAAAGACGTTTGAAGCGTCGCGGAACATATGAGATGTTTCGTGGGCTGAAATTGGGATTTCGAGCTCGTGCCCACGTCGAGAGGTATAAGACCTCCGACGATTTTCTTAGCCTGCAAACTAAGAGAGAAAAGCTCAATCGTTGAGTTTGTGCTCAGATTGTCTCGAGTCAAGGATCACTTGAATCGAGTGGGAGTTAATCTTCACGATGAGATAGTGATGTTTCTCCAAAGTCAGTGCCACCAAGCTGCTAGAGCTTCGTGATGAACTATAACATATCAAGGATAGATATGATGATCCTTGAAGTGTTCGCGATGTTTGACACCGCGAAAGTAGAAATCAAGAAGGAGCATCAATTGTTGATGGTTGGTGAAACCACTAGTTTCAAGAAGGGCAAGGGCGGAAGGGACACTTCATGAAGCGGCAAATCGATTCTTTGCTCGATTGAAGAAACCCAAGGTTAAACCCAAACCCGAGACTAAGTGCTTACGTAATAAGGGGAACAGCCATCGAGCGGAACCACCCTAGATACTTGGTAGATGAGAAGGCTGGCAAGGTCAATAGAAGTATATTTGATATACATTAAGTTATTGTGTATTTTACTAGTACTCCTAGTAGCACCAGGGTATTAGATACCGGTTCGGTTGCTAAGTGTTAGTAACTCGAAATAAAAGCTACGGCATAAACGGAGACTAGCTAAAAGGAGAGCTGACGATATGTGTTGGAAGTGTTTCCAAGTTTGATGTGATCAAACATCGCACGCTCCCTCTACCATCAAGATTAGTATTAAACCAGAATAATTATCATTTGGTGTTTGCGTTGAGCATAGACATGATTGGATTATGTCTATCGCAATACGGTTATTCATTTAAGGAGAATAATGGTTACTCTATTTATTTGAATAATACCTTCGATGGTCTTGAAACTAAATAAATGGTTTATTGAATCTCGATCGCAGTGATACACATTTTCATGCCAAAAGTATAAGATAGTAATGATAGTACCACTTGCTTGTGGCACTGCCATGTAAATCATATTGGTGTAAAACGCATGAAGAAGCTCCATGTTGATGGATCTTTGGACTCACTCGTTTTTGAAAAGTTTGAGACATGCAAACCATGTCTGTTGGTGTATACGCATGATGAAACTCCATGCAGATGGATCGTTTAGACTCACTTGATTTTGAATCACTTGAGATATGCAAATCATACCACATGGACAAGATGACTGAAAAACCTCGGTTTCAAAGAAGATGGAACTAGATAGCAACTTGTTAGAAGTAACACATTTTGATGTGTGCAGTCCAATAAGTCTGAGGCATGCGGTGAATATCGTTATGTTCTTACTTCACAGATGATTCGTAGATGTTGAGTATATTTACTTGATGAAACACAAGTCTGAATTATTGAATGGTTCAAGTAATTTCAGAGTGAAGTTGAAGATCTTCGTGACAAGAGGATAGAATGTCTATGATATGATCATATAGATGAATATCTGAGTTACGATTTTGGCACACAATTAAGACATTGTGCAAATTGTTTCACAATTAATACCGCCTGGAACACCATAGTGTGATGGTGTGTCCGAACATCATAATTGCACCCTATAAGATATGGTGCGTACCATGATGTCTCTTATCAAATTACCACTATCATTCATGGGTTAGGCATTGGAGACAACCGCACTCACTTTAATAGGGTACCACGTAATTCCGTTGAGATGACACCGTATGAACTATGGTTTAGAGAAACCTAAGCTGTCATTTCTTAAAAGTTTGGGGCTGCGACGCTTATGTGGAAAAGTTTCAGGTTGATAAGCTCGAACCCAAAGCGGACAAAATGCATCTTCATAGGACACCCAAAACAGTTGGGTATACCTCCTAATTCAGATCCGGAAGCAATAGGGATTGTTTCTTGAATCGGGTCCTTTCTCGAGGAAAAGTTCGTCTCGAAAAGTTGAGTGGGAGGATGGTGGAGACTTGATGAGGTTATTGAACCGTCACTTCAACTAGTGTGTAGCAGGGCACGGGAAGTTGTTCCGTGGCACCTACACCAATTGAAGTAGAAGCTTATGATAGTAATCATGAAGTTTCGGATCAAGTCACTACCGAACCTCGTAGGACGACAAGGACGCGTACTGCTTCAGAGTGGTACGGTGATCCTGTCTTGAAGGTCATGTTGCTAGACAATAATGAACCTACGAGCTATGGAGAAGCGATGGTGGGCCCAAATTCCGATAAATGGTTAGAAGCCATGAAATCCGAGATAGTATCCATATATCAGAACAAAGCATGGACTTTGGTGGACTTGCACGATGATCGGCAAGCCATTGAAATAAATGGATCTTTAAGAAGAAGACGGACATGGACGGTAATGTCACCTTCTATGAAGCTCGACTTGTGGCGAAGAGTTTTTCACAAGTTCAACGAGTTGACTACGATGAGATTTTCTCATCCGTAGCAATGCTTAAGTCCGTCGGAATCATGTTAGCATTAGCTGCATTTATGAAATCTGGCGAGATGGATGTCAAGGCGAGTTTCCTTACCGGTTCGTAAGGAAAGGTTGTATGTGATACAATCGGAAAAGTTTTGTCGATCCTAAGGATGCTAAAAGGTATGCGAGCTCCAGCGATCCTTCTAAGGACTGGAGTAAGCATCTCGGAGTTGGAATGTGCGCTTTGATGAGATGATCAAAGATTTTGGGTTTATACAAAGTTTATGAGAAACTTATATTTCTAAAGAAATGAGTGGGAGCACTATAGAATTTCTGATGAGTATATGTTGTTGACATATTGATGATCAGAAATGATGTAGAATTTCTGGAAAGCATATAGGGTTATTTGAAAGATGTTTTTCAATAGAAAACCTGGATTAAGCTACTTGAACATTGAGCATCAAGATCTATAAGGATAGATAAAAAATGCTTAAATAATACTTTCAAATGAGCACATACCTTGACATGATCTTGAAGGTGTTCAAGATGGATCGATCGAAGAAGGAGTTCTTGCACGAGATGTAAGGTATGAAGTTAAGACTTAAAGCTCGACCACGGCAGAAAAGAGAGAAAGGACGAATGTCGTCCCCTATGCTTCAGACGTAGGCCCTATAGTATGCTATGCTGTGTACCGCACCGGAAGTGTGCCTTGCCATGAGTCAGTCAAGGGGTCAAGAATGATCCAGGAATAAATCATTGGACAGCGGTCAAAATCGTCCTTGGCATAAATAAGGACATGTTTCTCGATTATGGAGGTGATAAAGAGTTCGGCATAAAGGGTTACGCCGATGCAAGCTTTAACACCTATCCGAGTGACTCTGAGTAGCAAACCGGATAATGATAGTGGAGCAACCATTTAGAATAGATCCAAGAGGAGCGTGGAAGCAGCATTTACAATATGAAATAGAGAATTGCAAAGCACACACGGATCTGAAAGGTTCAGACCCGATGACTAAAAACCCGTTGACTAAAACCTCTCTCACAAGCAAAACATGATCAAACCTCGTAACTCATTGAGTCTTAATCACATGGTGATGTGAACTAGTTTAAGACACTAGTAGACTCTTTGGATGTTGGTCACATGGCGATGTGACCTATCACTGTTGATCACATGGCGATGTGAACTAGATTATTGACTCTAGTGCAAGTGGGAGACTGTTGGAAATATGCCCTAGAGGCAATAATAAATTAGTTATTATTATATTTCCTTGTTCATGATAATCGTTTATTATCCATGCTATAATTGTATTGATAGGAAACTCAAATACATGTGTGGGTACATAGACAACACCATGTCCCTAGCAAGCCTCTATTGGCTAGCTCGTTGATCAATAGATGGTTACGGTTTCCTAACCATGGACATTGGATGTCATTGATAACGGATCACATCATTAGTAGAATGATGTGATGGACAAGACCCAATCCTAAGCCTAGCACAAAGATCGTAGTTCGTATGCTAAAGCTTTTCTAATGTCAAGTATCATTTCCTTAGACCATGAGATTGTGCAACTCCGGATACCGTAGGAATGCTTTGGGTGTACCAAACGTCACAACGTGAATCGGGTGACTATAAAGGTGCACTACGGTATCTCCGAAAGTGTCATTGGGTTGGCACGAATCGAGACTCGGATTTGTCACTCCGTGTGAACGGAGAGGTATCTCTGGGCCCACTCGGTAGGACATCATCATAATGTGCACAATGTGACCAAGGGGTTGATCACGGGATGATGTGTTACGGAACGAGTAAAGAGACTTGCCGATAACGAGATTGAACAAGGTATCGGGATACCGACGATCGAATCTCGGGCAAGTACAATACCGTTAGACAAAGGGAATTGAATACGGGATCGATTGAGTCCTTGACATCGTGGTTCATCCGATGAGATCATCGTGGAACATGTGGGAGCCAACATGGGTATCCAGATCCGTTGTTGGTTATTGACCGGAGAACGCGTCTCGGTCATGTCTCGCATGTCTCGAACCCGTAGGGTCTACACACTTAAGGTTCGATGGCGCTAGGGTTATAAAGGAAGTTTGTATGTGGTTGCGAATGTTGTTGAGTCCGGATGAGATCCCGGACGTCACGAGGAGTTCCGGAATGGTCCGGAGGTAAAGATTTATATATGGGAAGTCATGTTTTGGTCACCGGAAAAGTTCCGGTGCTATCGATAATGTCACGGGACCACCGGAGGGTCCCGGGTCCACCAAGTGGGGCCACCAACCCCGAGAAGGATGCGTGGGCCAAGTGTGGAGGGAACCAGCCCCAAAGGGGCTGGTGCGCCCACAAGAGGCCCAAGGCGCAAGGGAGAGTGGGAGGGGCAACCCTAGGGCAGATGGGCCCTAAGGCCCATCTAGTGGGCGCCTCCTCTCCTCCCCTCTTGGCCGCCTCCCCTTTTCCCATCTAGGGCTGCCGCCCCTAGGGGTGGGAACCCTAGAGGGGCGCACCCTCCTCCCTTCCCTATATATATGAGGCCTAGGGGCTGCCCATAACACATGAGTTCTCTCCCTCTTGGTGCAGCCACGCCTCTCCTCCTCCTCCTCTCCCTTGGTGCTTGGCGAAGCCTGCAGGATTGCCACGCTCCTCCATCACCACCATGCCGTTGTGCTGCTGCTGGATGGAGTCTTCCTCAACCTCTCCCTCTCTCCTTGCTGGATCAAGGCGTGGGAGACGCCACCGGGCTGTCTGCGTGTGTTGAACGCCGGAGGTGCCGTCCGTTCGGCACTAGGATCTCCGGTGATTTGAATCACGACGAGTACGACTCCATCAACCCCGTTCACTTGAACGCTTCCGCTTAGCGATCTACAAGGGTATGTAGATGCACTCTCCTTCCCTCGTTGCTAGTTTCTCCATAGATAGATCTTGGTGACACGTAGGAAATTTTTTGAATTTCTGCTACGTTCCCCAACAGAGGCCTATTCTTATGCCCCCAGAATGCTTCATCAGATAGCAAGTGCTAACAGGGGGACTCAAGTTTGGCGGAGAGAACGTCAGAACCCAAAGAACCTGGGTGAGCTAATCCTGGACCGCTTATTCTGGGCATTCGCCCAGACTATACAAGCCTTCAGGCACTGTCGCCCGGTATTATCAGTTGATGGTACCTTTCTCACTGGAAAGTACAAGGGCACACTATTGGTGGCGATTGCAGCAGATGCAAATAATCAGCTTCTTCCTATTGCATACGCACTGGTTGAGAGCGAGAACAAAGATAGCTGGTTGTGGTTCCTGAGCTGCGTGAAGATGGGTGTCGTGAAAGAGCGTTTAGGTGTTTGCATCATCTCTGATCGCAACACGGGATTATTAAGTGCTCTCGACATAATTAAGCAGTCGTCAGAAGAGTGGAAGTGGCCTGATCTAGAGGGAAGGTGGTGCATGCGGCATTTGGCAGCAAACTTTTACTTCAAATTCAAGAATAAGGATTGGTTCAAGTTATTCAAGAGGATGTGCATGCAGAAAACTCAAGCCAAAATGAATGCCATCTGGGCAGGTATCAATGGTGAGATCGAGCGCGCGGCCTTGCCGCAAAGAGAAGACCGGAGGGGTCGAAGGACGGCCATAAATTTGAGCCAGTGGATCGGCGAGAATTGCCCTGATTTTTCCAAGTGGGCGCAGGCTCACGACACCGGGGCTCGGTATGGAATAATGACCAGCAACATGTCAGAGGTGTATAATGGTGTTCTTAAAGGGGTGAGAGCCTTGCCTATCACAGCCCTAATTGAAGAAACTTGGAACCGGACCCTGTCATACTTTGCAGACAGGGTTACCGTGGCTAAAGCACTAGTTGAATTGAACAAGCCATGGTCCGAGAAGATGCAAAGACATCTGGATGAGAAAGCAAAGAAGTCACAAAGCCATGGCTGCAGGAAAGTGGACGCACTTAGGAATAAGTGGGAGGTAAATGTGCGAGCCAAGTACGTTAAGGGTCACCACAGAGGATCAAAAAAGCAAGCTGTCACCCTCGGCCCAACGTCCTGTGAGTGCACGTGTAACAAGCCCAAGCTTGAGGGCTACCCTTGTAGTCATGTGCTCCGGGCGGCTGCAGATCAAAAAATCAGTGTTGAGCCATACATATCACCGTACTTCAACATGTACAATCTGTACAACACTTGGAACGATGAGTTCTGGTCCTGGGGCATTGATATGAACTACAAAATGCTGTGGCCAGATGGGCCGAAATAGGTTCCGAACGCCGACTTGATGAGAACCGCCAAGGGACGACGTCAGTCTAGGCGTCATCGACAAGTGTCTAAAACTTGGGCACAAAATATATCAGACCGTCTTGGGATGACAATGCCAGAATCACAACGTACTGGTGGCCCTCGTGGCATCCCACTCCCCTGGCTTCATGATAACTTTCTTAATATTTCTAGCTTCGCTGATTCTGAGACGAGGAAAAGACATCTGTTTGCGTATTTGTTGTGGCTCCTCGGGGTTATGTTTCCAAATTCACACGGGGACGTAGTTCTCCCTGGTCTCATCTCCATTGTGGAGAAGATGGTAGATGAACCTTTACCCGAGCAGCCAAAATACAGCTTGGTTACGCCATTCTATCTCATACATATAGAGGCTTGTGTGATGCCACACAAAAACTTCCTTCGCACAAAAGCCCGTTACTTTGTATCCCCTACGAGTTTCTACTGATTTGTGGTCCTGGAATACCTCCTGTAGGGCGACCTCGTATAATAAATCCCATACACCCATACGACTATAGCGAGGGCAGCTGTGTAACTATGGCGGCCAATTGGACAAAGGCATGGAAACATTGGTCTCCAAGTATTGCGAAAAATTGTTATCCTATATACCACCAGCAGTTTGAGGCACTTGATGAGTCCGTAGTCACATGGAACCCATGGACTCGGGAGCATGTCTGAGATGGTCTTTAATATCTGAACCATCACACCATGCATGTTGACCGATAGTGCATTACGGCTGACTCATTGCTACTTATTGTTCTGTGGTGTGTTGAGCCATACAACCCAGATCGTGTCATGAGACGATTCGATCATGTCGGAGATTCCACCACCTTTTTCAAGATGTACCGACGAGGAAACCCATAAGTAAGATGTGACCTCCCTAAATAGTTAGTGTCCTTTTTAATTTACTAAACTCACACTTTGTAACATAATTTGCAGGCTAACCAATATGGGACACGGTTGGAGTCTTTACGATTGGAGGAACGCAACATTCAATGGCATGTAGTGGGAAAATGACGCTAGCGTATAGAGTGTATCAACTCAGGTACATTTTATTTACATTATTTATTACGATGACCATACGATGCGCGAAGATGCTTTGCTTTCATCACAATGGTTGATGTTATTATATAATTTTGCAGACCGTACGATGGAAGTACAGCTCAAGCGTATAAGCGCGGTAATCTTGCATCAACACACGCATAAGCCCTGGCGGTCAACCAGCTACAATACCAACAAATCTCACGCACGAGGAGCGGATCACGAGACCTGTTGAGCTGCATGCAGCTTACTATCATGACCAGATGGTAATCAGTAGTAATTTTTTCAGGTCCATCATTTCATAATCATTTCAACCAAATAACAACCAAATATTTTTCCAGTTTCAAACTGCCCACGATATAGGGCAGATGGCGACGGAAAGCATGCCGCCCAGGGTTGTCAAGTCATTCAATAAACGTGTTAAAGAATACATGCTAACAAAGTTGAGATGTGGTAGAGGCGATGACGTTGTCACTGGAGCGTACAACATGCCAGTACCGAGGTCAGCCGCATCGAAAAGCGGCGTCGTCGTCGCATCGAAGCGAGGCGCGTACAAGCCATGGGCAGCGGGGAGGGTCCGAGTACTACAACGACATTGCCACGACATGACTCTTCTCTCGCCACTATATCGCTCTTCTTCGGTGCCGCTGTCGAGGCGTACATCGCAGGACCATGGCATGGGCTTGGATTCGATGCCCGAGTTGTATCTTTCCCCAAACCCATATGGATACACAGGATATGGCACATACACTCAAGGTGAGGGATCTCAGCCGTATCTCTCCACGCGAGGGATCTCCATGCCCGAGGAGACTCGTGTCCCAGATTTAAACTAGTACCAGGTAGAATGTCCAGACAGTACAGGCGAGGGATCTGATCAGGTAGTCATGTTTACATTTTAATGCATTTACATTGATATTACATATTATCCTCTAATAGTTTTTGTTTACAATGTTTCTATGTGCAGGGCATACCTGATGTAAATTGGAACGATGAGTACACCCAACCCGGCGACAATGTTAAGGCAGTAGATACGGATTTCTTCAGAGAGGACGTTATTGGCCCATTTTTTATCCCCGAGGAGTCACAAGAACCATACGCCTACAATTACACATCAGGTTCGCAACAAGGATTACAGACTCCACCACCAATGCAGGAGTCGCAGACACAGGAAGACCAACTGGAGTACGGTCGCGGTCTTCGTGTAACTCGACCACCTAATCGCTTGGATCTTTCCGGTCCAAAGGGAAGGCCAGGTGGCCGTCGTCGACTACAATGATTCATCTATCCACGTGCGCGACCCATTGTATCTACATATGTCAGTATCATACTTTTTGATTTGAACATCTATGTATGCTGAAATAAATATGCACCAGTCAGGAACAATTTTCCCCGCCTATATCTCCTGACATACTATCCCGCTCGACTCTTCGGCTTATGTTCTCGCGCAACCCTTTCCCCTCAATATTTTCCCGCCAACGCTTTCCCTCCATATGTTCCCGCCAATTCGCTTCCGCCAACCCCTTCCGCCATATCTTCCTCGCCAACCGTTTCCGCCAACCCCTTCCCGCCATATGTTCCCGCCAACCCTTTTTCCGCCATATCGCAATGTTTCTTTCCGCCATTTTCTCCTCTCTACCTATAAAACCCCTTGACGGAGATGGATAAGCATTCGAGTGTAGTGTAGTCGAGATGTCCCATTATCCTTTCGATCGTAGTTTTCACCCTGGGATGAGCAGCACTCTTCTTAGGCTAGCTACCGATTTCAGGATGGACAATAGTATAGTTCCATGGGACGAACACACCGGTAGTGACACCAAAAAGAATGAGTTGGCTCGCCAATTACGTAGGTCCGGGTGGCCTGAAAGGACCTATGAGGAGGTACGTAAAGAACTTCTTAGGTTGAATGCAAGGTGGAAGAAGGTAGTGGAGCGAAGAGTGAAACTTTCGGAAGGACTGCAGAAAAGCATCCATTTTTATGGATCGAGGAGAGCGAGGACGAAGCCGATATCTTCATGTCGCCGCTTCCGGTGCTGCATCGTCAAAAGGGCAAGAGTTCTCGCATCGTCTAAGGGAAGAGTATCGCATCTTGAAGGGCAAGAGTTCTGCATCGTCCAAGGGTAAGAGTTACGCATCCTCGAAGGGCAAGAATTCTGCATCGATGGAGGATGACGATGATGCCTTCATGTAGTTTTTAAGTCGTATTCCAGTTCTACCGTTTAATTCGGATGTACTTGCATTATTAGTTTGTACTCTCTTATTGTAGGGCATTATGTTCTATCTTTATTTTATTTTGTAGTTGTTGCACGATGTTCGATATTAGTGGAGGGAAAGAAAATGCCACTACTTTATTCTAAAACTATATTTTTTTCCATTACGAGGCAATTTTACAACTGAAAATAAGATACATCGTAGGAATAAAGCTACATTTAACTCCTAAAATAAAGCTACATTAAAGTGCAGAAATAAAGATACAAATGATTGCGAAATTAAAAATACTAAAAATACTACCACAGGAATCTACTGAGTCCAGCGTGGATATTTTCCTTTTCCATCGCCAGCTTCTTCTGCTGCCTTGGCCTCACGAGCCCTTTCTTTCTTTCTCTCCCTCTCCGCCTCACGAGCCTCCTTTCGCTGTCGTTCTGCTCCTCCATGCGACGAGCCTCTTCCCTGTTTTTTTTCCTAAATCCTGAAAAAAGCGGTGTTGCTCGCATAGTATTCTTTTAACTCTCTCTCTTGCTCGCTTTCTCCTCGACTTCCGCCTTCTCGTCGCTCTTCCGCAAATAAACTATTCCACGCATGGCGACTTCTTTCACGAATCTCAGTCCATCGCCCAAGCCGGCTTCTCCGTGTCAATCCAACGATAGTACATGCACAAAGGGCGGAGGAGACTACAACAAGAAACAAGAATGTTATTAAAGAATAAATCAAAATACCAACAATATCTATTCCTGATGGTTAAAGCATACTGGAGGCTTGTCGTACTCTGAAATAGCTACGGCAGGATCTTCCTCATAATTGGCGCACATGAAAAACTTCATGCCCAACCAATCTGAAAAATCCGTCACCTCCTTCACCTTGCAAAGATCGCCACACCAACACCGCAGGACTGCCACCCTGTTATGCCCTCACTAGGATTTTGGCCCTCCTTTGATTACAATTCTGGATACAGGAGGAAGGATTGGGGAAGAAGGAAAGGGAAATTCGGTAAGTGCTAATTCTCGACCCCCTCTCATGCCCGTGCTCCACCTACTTATTTCTCCCCTTTGCTGCTGGTCGCCGCTGGACTTCTTTGGGCCCGCCAGTTCGATCGAGTGGCGATCGCGCCTTGAGGCCTTGGGCCTTCTCCCGGGTTGGGCCACCACATGACATTCCCCACCCCTTGCGGCGGCTTGACCCCAAGCCGGGTGAGTAGGAAACTGTTGATGCGTAACAAAGGCTTCCTCCTGTATCCCGATCTTCACTTGACCCGCCAACAAGACTCGAGGCGAGGTTTCAACTTGCCACCGCTACCGAAGAGCTGCTTTTGCACCACCGCCTCAGACGGAGAAGACACAACGATCTTGGGCGACGTGGAGACGTCCGGCTCGCTGGTCATCTTGGGCGGCACTTGTTTCTTCAGCTGCGAAACATGAAGCACGTTATGGATTCGGGAACTGGCTGGCAAATCAAGCTTGTATGCCACCGCGCCCACACGACTCAGCACTGTGTACGGTCCGAAGTACTTCAGCGATAGTTTCTGATTGCGACGAGCAGCCACCGAGGTTTGCAGGTAAGGCTGCACTTTGAGAAAAACCTGATCCCCCACTTGAAACGCGCGCTCACTGCGATGTTTGTCTGCCTGTTTCTTCATGCGCTGCTGAGCTTTCTGGAGGTGTTGACGGAGGAGTTCTGTCATGGATTCTCTTTCTTCGATCAGCTCCCGCAGGTCTCCGCTGGTGGCTGGAGCAGTAATGCCAAACGGACGAGGCTGATACCCGTACAGAGCTTCAAACGGAGTAATGCCAGCCGCCGTGTGGTAGGTGGTGTTATACCAATGTTCTGCGAGGGCCAGCCATTTCACCCACTTGGCTGGAGCATCATGCGTAGAGCAGCGAAGAAATGCCTCGAGGCATTGATTCAATCTCTGTCACAGCCATCTGTCTCCGGGTGACGTGCCGAGCTCATATTCAGAAGAGTGTCTGAAAGCCGGAATAACTCTTGCCAAAACAAGCTAGTAAACACGGGGTCACGGTCAGAGATGATGCGAGCAGGCATACCATGAAGTCGATAGACATGGTCAAAGAACAACTGAGCCACTTGCAATGCCGTGTACGGGTGCTTGAGCGGCAAAAAATGTGCAAACTTGGTGAATTTGTCAATCACAACCAGAATCACTTCATAGCCGTGAGAGGACGGTAGCCCTTTGACAAAATCCCAACTGATGGTATGCCAAGGATGTGGAGGAATCTCATGTGGGTGAAGCAGCCCTGGCTTGCGGCGATGTTCGATCTTATTTCACGACAAATATCGCAACTCTGAACATATTCAGTGACTGCCAGTTTCAGCCGTGGCCATGCAAAAAGCTTCTTGACACGCTGGTACGTTGCTAGGACCCCAGAGTGCCCTCCCAGCGCGCTTGCATGTAATGACTGCAGAATATGCTGTTGTGCCAACAGGTTCTGACCCACCCATATGCGGCCCTTGTATCGGATTACTCCCGCTTCGAGAGAATAACCTTGAGCATTTGGAGAGGTGACAGCCAGTTGTTGCAGTAACTGATTTGATTCGGGATCCTCATTGTACCCATCCACCGTGGTCTCGAGTCAGAGGGCACCGCTGCCGAAATCGCCAAAGAAGGGTGCCCCATGCTCACTGGCGATAAAGCATCACCGCCGCGTTAGTAATCCCTTTTTATATTGGATAGTGTAATCAAGTCCCATGAGTTTAACAAAAGCTTTGTGTTGGATCCCGATGCTTAATCGTTGCTCAGTCAAGTGCAGAAGGGCTTGTTGATCGGTGCGGATCACAAAATGCTGGTGTTGTAGGTAAGGTCTCCACTTGTCGACCGCCATGAGGATCGCAAGGCATTCTTTTTCATATGTACTTAAGGCTTGGTTCTTTGGACAAAGTGCTTTGCTGAGATATGCCACCGGGTGCCCTTGTTGCATCAGGACTGCCCCCACTCCATCTTTGCATGCATCTGTTTCCAGGACAAACTGCTGATGGAAATCTGGCACTGCCAGTACTGGGGCTTGAGTCATGGCTGTTTTCAGAAGTTGGAAGGCTTGATTAGTCACTGGTGTCCACTGAAATATTGTCCCCTTCTTGAGCAGATTGGTCAGAGGCTTGCTGATGACCCCGTAGTGCTGAATAAATCTTCGGTAGTAGCCGGTAAGCCCCAAGAAACCCCGCAGAGCGCGTACGGTGGTTGGTACCGGCCACTGCTTGACAGCTGCTACCTTTGCTGGATCGGTGGACACTCCTGCCGCACTGATTACATGGCCGAGATACTCAATTTGAGGCTTGGCAAATTCACACTTGGACTGTTTAAGCACCATGTGGTTGTCGCGCAGGAGCTGCAGAACGGTCCTCAACTTTGCAATGTGTTCCTGATGTGTCCTACTGAACACCAAGATATCGTCCATGAACACGACTACCCCTTCACGAAACACCGGCGCTATAGCCGTATTCATCACACCTTGAAATGTTGCGGGAGCTTCTGACAAACCAAAGGGAACTACCAGGAACTCGTATAGCCCATGGTGCGTCCGAAAAGCTGTTTTGAATTCATCCCCCTCCGCCACTCGAACCTGATGATAACTTGCCAACAAATCCAATTTGGTGAACCAAGCTGCTCCTGCTAGCTCGTCAAGCAATTCTTCTAATATAGGCATTGGGTGCTTATTTTTGATGGTTATGTTGTTTAGCTGCCGGTAGTCCACACAAAAGCGCCACGATCCATCTTTCTTGCGAACCAGCAGAACGGGTGATGCAAAAGGACTGGAGCTAGGACGAATTATGCCTTTGCGCAACATCTCTTTGACCTGCCTCTGTATTTCATCTTTTTGCTGGGGGGTGTAGCGATACGGGCGGACGCTGACCGGTTGAGCACCCGGAATGAGGGGAATTTTATGATCACCCAAACGGCGGGGTGGCAGGGTGGATGGCTCCGCGAACACATCCTTGTACTCTTGCAGGACCGTGGCTACCTCTGGAGGAAGTGGGTCAGGGGTTGGAACAGTATCAGCCACGGAGCATAATTCTTTCTCTTAGTGCATGCGCTTGATCTGCACTGCTTGTTGAATTGCCCCTCGGCGCAGCAGCCCTTTCAATTTGCCTGCCGAGACGGGTTTAAGATGCTGGATTGTGTCCTGAATGCCTCGCAAGGAGATGCGGCGCCCTTCGTGAGTGAACTTCATCCACTTTTTGTGCCAATGAACCCACATAGGGCTGTGCTGCTCGAGCCAATCCGCGCCAATGATGATATCATAACATCCGAGGGGAAGCACTTTCATGTCTTGGCAGAAGGTATGGCCTTGAGTCCACCATGAGAGCTGGTTCACCATTTGAGAGCTCATCAGTGTCCCTCCTCCCGCGATTACATATGAGGCTGGCTTCGTTTGTTGTACTGGAGAAGTTGCAACTCATCGACTATCGCCGCATCCACAAACGAGCAATTGGCGCCAGAGTCCACCAAAATTAGCACCTCTCGGCTACCAATTCGACCATGGAGACGCATGGTGCGTCGCTTGACTTGCGGAGTTGAGCCACTGTCACCGGCCAAAAGCATTACCTCCTCATCTGAGCTGGAATCTGATAAATGCTGAGGATCGGGAGGGTCATCTAACTGCAAAATCTCCAGTAACTCTTCCATGACATGAATGGGCACCTTATCAGGACATTTGTGGCCGCGTACCCACGGATCACCACAAGTGAAGCAGAGATTCTTCGACTTGCGGTAGGCACGCAGTGCTTCCAGCTTTCGCACCACTTCCATGAAGTCCTCCGTGGCGGAAACCCCTTTGTTCTTCTCTGTTGATGATTTGTTGTAAGAGCACGAGCCATGCTTCCTAGTCGACAGAGATTTGTCATGTTCCACCTCGACTTCCCGCAACAAGGCCAAACAACTAGCGGTATCCACACTTTCGGGACGGTGTAAAAAACAGCAGAATCTAATGTCGGGACGGAGCCCTGCAATGTAGCGCTCTACAAAGAGCACCTCATGTGTATGTGGATCAGCTAACAAAATCGATGACGAAGAGTGTCAAATTTGGTAGTGTACTCAGCCATGCATCCTATCTGACTCAATAACAACAACTGACGCATATAAAACTAATGCTTATCCTTGCCCCATTTTTCTGCTACTGCTGCACGCAATTCATCCCAATGTTGGAGGGGTTTGCGTTTTTGGGCCATTTTGAGCCAAAGTGCAGCGTTACCGATCACATTCAGAGATGCAAATTTAACTTTCATATGGTCTGAGACACCATAGATGTCAAAATACAACTCGCAATTGTCGAGCCATACTTGATAGTCCTCCCCATCAAACTTGGGGAAGTCCATCTTCGGTGTACTACCGAAGGAGGAGCGACCCGACTGTGCTTGATCGACGGTCACCATGGATGACTCTCGAGATCGAACCCCGTGCGGGTGTTTGGGTACATACCATGAGCCGGTGGCAGCTGAGGGAATGGATGATCCCCAAAAGCTGGCCCCGTGGAGTTGGATGCACGCCGTGCCCTTTGGGGCCGATTCAGGTTACAGCGCACCTCCACCGTGGGAGGCGGCGCCAAGAGGAGGCCGGATCTGGAGGTATCGTGGGACGCGGTGTAGAAGACTCCAGTAGCCGAGGCGAGTGGGCGCATCCTCGGCATGGAGCTGCAGGCGAAGCCGAGGAGTTGAGGGCGCTGGTCGTCTCGTCCATCGTCGCATCCAGTTGTGATGCCCTTGAGCTGCTCCGCGATCTCGTCGAGCTTGGTGGCGGTCTCCACGTTGTCTTTGCTCGATTGACCCCATCGCCGCCGAGAGTGCGCTGAACGACTGGATTGTCGACGCTACGCCAGATCGACGCCGGATCGGGCGTTCTGCCGAAGGATGGGGATTACGGCGGAGCGAATCCACCACCAACCGCGATCGGATCGATGGATCGAGCCGGAACCGGGAGGATTGATGACAATCGATACCAATTGTTATGCCCTCACTAGGATTTTGGCCCTCCTTTGATTACAATTACGGATACGGAGGAAGGATTGGGGAAGAAGGAAAGGGAAATTCGGTAAGTGCTAATTCTCGACCCCTCTCATGCCCGTGCTCCACCTACTTATTTCTCCCCTTGTCTTTCTTTGGTCGTCATTCTTTGGACTTCTTTGGCCCGCCAGCTCGATCGAGTCGGTGGCGACTGCGTCTTGAGGCCTTGGGCCTTCTCCCTGGGTTGGGCCACCACATGACACACCCCCAGAGGCAAACTTGCATTCTTCATTTTTTCTCGGCCTAATGCTTTGATCCGAACAAGGCAAACTCATACCGACTAAAAAAAATGTGTTACACACTTTGCGCACTGGCGATTTCGAGGATGGTTGGACGAGAGCCTCGGTGTCTCCTTTTATAGGCTCAGACGATAAATGATGGCGAAAAAATAAGCGCGAACAGACGAAATTAGGCGGGAAATTTTAGGATCCCTGTAGTGTCGGCTGTGAGGAACCTCGGATTCCGCAACGAGTGAGTGTATTTCTGCAGTGCCGTCGCGTCCTCTCAAGCAATAGCCAGCACGCGCGTGGGAATTAGCTAAGTCTGCAACAGGGAACCTGTCGCCGCGCATGACTCAAGCAAAACAAGCAAAAGCAGGCTATCAGCATCAATTTTCGAATCATCGGAATGAGCGAAGTTTGTATCGGAATCAGCGCCGTCAGTCACGGAATCAGTGTCGTTTTCCCGCGCATGCAGAAGAAAAGATGCCGCCAGCAACAGTGGCGGCCTGGCCCGCGCCTCGGCCCGCGCGCAGCAGAGGCTGTCGGCCAGCCAGCGCGCCAGTAGGATGCCGCCTCCCAGTCCATAAGTACCCCACTCAGACTCAGAGTTCAAATTACGAAGTCAATGCCAGCAAGCTCCAACTTCCTCCCCCCTCCAACACCCTCCGACTCCAAGATCTGAATCAAGAAACCCACCGGCGATGGGCTGCTTGGGCGACTGCTGGGACGACTGCAAGTGGGTATTAGCGTGCATCGCCGCCGTCGCCGTTGCCATCGTCATCGTCGTCATGGTCGCCGCCTACAGCTTCGCCGTCCAGCCATCCATCACCGTCGAGGACGCCTCGCTGACCAGGTTCGCGCTGGCGACCTCCCCGGTGACCTCGCTCGGGTACAACCTCTCCCTGAAGCTCGTCGTCCGCAACCGCAACTGGGCGACGACCATGAAGAACACGGAGCCGCTGGAAGCGGCGTACAAGTTCGACGGCCAGCAGTTCGAGCGCGTGCAGGTCGCCGACAAGGGCGACAAGCACGGCCCCAGGAAGACCAGGTGTACCGCCTCGACTCTGGCTCGGACAGCGCCTACGCGGCGCTGGGTAACGCCGGCGTCGCCGCGTACAAGGACCAGAACAAGACGGGGGAGTTCGAGCTGGAGGTGGCGGTCACCGGCGAGGTGCGGTACACGCTGCAGCTGAAGAAGAACAAGCTGACGGGGACCTGCAAGCTCAAGCTGAAGCTCGACTCGCCGGCGACGGCCGCCGTGGTGTTCGAGAAGGTGAAATGCAAGCTCGAGAAGGAGAAGAAGGACAAGGAGTAGTTAATTTGCTAGCTACTGTGTACTGTATGGTTTTCATCCAAAGTTCCAAGCAATCTATGGCGGCCGGTTGCCAACTTGCCATATCGAGTAGTTGTAGTACTTCTCAATTATTTGATTCCTTCCTTATCCTTATGTAAAATGATTTTCGATGGTGAATCTTGGTTACTAGTGTTTGAAATTTACATATGCTATGTTTCCCCCTTTTTTTTGGCTACAAGATGTGAACAGCTAGATGGTAATCCCTCCGTTACAAATTACGATGTCTTGGATATTTTACTAAGAACATTCTCTCCGTTCCTTTATGTAAGGTGTACTATTTTTGGTACGGTGACCAAGACACAGAATTATAGATATGTTAGGACGAAATTACCCTCGGCAAATTTATTTGTTAGTGGCAAGTAAATCAGTTAGTCGAGGAAAGTATGAGATACATGCAATCGATAGAGAGATACTTTCCTTCTTTTGCTACAAGAAGAGATACGGACAATCAGGAGAGAGATACTTTCCTTTTTTCTGGAGGGCTAACAAAGGAATTATGAGAAATTAAAAAAATACACCTTACATTTTAAAATTTTATCAAAAAACAAATACACCTTATATAAAGAAACGGAGAAAGTACTATATACATACTGAAATACTGAAACGGTAAACAAACACACTAAAACATGTCTGTATACATTCGATTCAGAAAAAGGTGTTTCACAAACACTATAAAATGTTCTACACATTTCAATATAAACTATATATAGACTGAGATGAGTGAACAAATACATTAAAATATGTCTATATACATTCGATTCTGAAAATAGTTAGAACATCTTATTTTTGTGAACGGATGGAGGAGCATTTAACCATATTTTTTCGAAAGAGGGTAGTATTAAAAATGTTAACGTATTTTCTGGTATAATGGGTCAAATTCTACAAAGTTTGACATCGAATAAATCTAATATGCTACCCGCAAAAAAAAGAATAAATCTAATATGCACTAATACGCGTTATATTTTAGAGGAGTGATGAATATAGTACGCACGGTGGTTCGTACCGGCATCCCGCGTCGAATGGTAGAAAGCGCCGTCCCAGCTTGACAATAGCTAGCACAGCCACGCAGTGTTCGTGTCAGACATGTTACACGGTTTTTTATTGTTTTTATTTAAAGAACCGAACGAGTTCTTTCTTTATCAGCAGCTCTCTCAGGCACACATGGGCGCTCTGGTCAGTTTGGCTCGTGGCTAACCATGTGCACATCAACTGAATTAAAGGCGCGCAGGTTTCGCCGAATCTACACGCACTACACCCCACAAATTCCCGTCTGTCCATACTGGCCCGCGGCCCGCGTCTTCGCCCACAGTCGTTGTTTTTCATTTTTCTTGTGGCCAGCCGTAGGGCCCTATGCTATGTAGACGCGCAAATGACCGTTGCCCGGGGTCGGTCGCCGGTCGCCCTCATCCCGGTCAGTCAACGGAGTTGTCGCCAGGCCTTGCAACTGAACTCTTGAGGAGTTAAATGCACAGAACCACTACATTGATATTAATGATTAAAAAAATCATCACTTTACAAATCCTGTCATTTTACACCGCATCAAAAATTGACAATGGCAAAAACTACACGCAACGTTCACCAAGTCAGACGCGGCGCCGGCCTGAGTCCTCAACGACCACGACTTGGCAGCCGCATGGGCCCTCGACCGCTCCGTCAACACTATGGATGTGTCTGCCAGGCGCCGCCGCCACCTTGACGACGAGCAGTGATCACTTAGCGATTCCTCAGCAAAATGTTGAGGCAAGGCTGCCGCCAGGGCTCTAGGGGCGCCATCGGTATTGGCTGCCACGGCCCTCCGCACTGCGCAGGAGGACGTAGAGTGACTGCTCCACGAGCACCAGGCAGCGGAGCAGCCGCTCCCTTCCGCCACTAGAGAGACAACAATGGCACAGACGGCGACGGCGGTGCGGGTGGGTAGGGCGGCCACGCGTACTAGATTTAGTTTTTCCTCATAGTTTTATCTTAATAGACGAAAATATCATCTGTCCTATGTAATTTATGGTCGAACTTAAGTGAATTCCATCTTATTTGCATGAATTTCATTCGGTTTGTTCAAATACGATTTCAATTGTATGCGGCTAGTGGATGGACGGCTCCCGCATCCGTGTCTACGGGTTGGCCCCTCGGTTCATGAACGGATGCAATGTCCGGTTTGCAGGTCGGTGTTGGAGATGCCTTCTGCCCCAAATGTCTGTACATTTTTAATCCCTTCTTAATATCCGAAACATTGAGAATAATTAAAAAATATCACAACCGTAGTACAAATGTTTCAATGCAATAATATTTTAAATATAAATATTACAATCCAAACATGCTCTAATTTTTTCTGTAAGCGCCCACAAATGCTCAACCTGATCATTCAGAAGTTGCTTATGAGTATCAATGTTAAATCTACTAATATATTTGGATAAAATCCTAAAACATAGTCAGATTCTACTATGTAAGTTGGATAGGATCACCCATGTGCTCAAATTCTAGACCTTCGCGAGATCCCTCGTCCTCATCCTCCATAGTTGTGTTGTGCATGATCACACAAGATGTCATCATCTCCACAACATATCCGGAACCCATCTTTTATAGGTCTTCGAACAATTGCAAAGCACACTTAGAGCACTCTTAATTCTCTCTCCACATCCTTTCTAGCTTTTCCTTGTCATTGGGCAAACTGGGATCTTTTGTGACCCCTTGACCCAGCCCATGTTGCAGCCATGATCATTGATGGTATAGTTCTTTCAATTACTTCGGTCAAACACTTTCACCACCACGGTAGAAAAAACTGACTCTGGCTTTGAGGCATGTGCTTTCGGACAACTGGAGGTACCCATCTCATTATCTGTGGTCGTGCCATAGGCAAGCATCCTCAATGTAGTTGTGCACTTATGGTAACCAAAGAAGCGTCAATGGTTCCAATGACATCCTTTTTCAAAATGAAGTAGTCATCGTAGGCTCTGACACCATTGTAGAGGTGATCAAATACATTTTTCTACATCCAAAAGTGCCGGTGAAAATAGGGCTCAAATAGCCATCAGGGACAAAGTAGTTGCCCATCAGTATCTTATGCCCTCGTGCCTTATTCCAATTCAACACACGATGTCCCTCGATAGATCCCTTGTAGTTAAGAACTTGCTCCTCTGGATGCTCCGCGTTTGCAAGGACTGTCTTCATTATTATCGTTTCATCCTCATACTTGTCTTCATCTGACGAGGACGAATCCATGAGCTCGGCGTAGAAGTACTCCTCGTCTAAATCCATCGTGTTTGCTTCAGAGTTGATAGCAAAAACGTCAAAAATTTCGGCTATGGTATTCTACCGAACACTTGCCGAGCGTGGTGTTCACCATGGACGACTGTCTGTAAGGATAGAGGGTACATGGGCAGGTAGCCGGACCAGTAGTGGAAGGGAAGCGTAGGCGAAGCGGGACTGGCACTAGGGTGGAGCGGCGGAGGTCCGACAAGGCCTAGGCGGCGGAGTGTGTGGTACAACAGTGGCGTCGGACTGGCCTATGCGGATACAGAGCAGGTAGGGACAGAGGGAGAAAACCGGGGCTTCGGGTTGGGTTTTTGGATGGGTCAAGGGTGTCGGATGCCTATGTGATGGAAGTCCGACACCCGCAAACCTTTTCCATGCCCAACATCGAAGGGTAAAAAGCGTCCGGAGGACGCGATCCACGCATTTATGTGTGTTTTAATACACGGTGTTGGAGTTGCGTAATCTGTTTGGATCACCGTTTTCCTTCGAAATACGCTTGTAAAAGATACAAGCCTCGGTCCGTCGTTTCGTTTTCATTCGGAATTTGCTTAGCAGCCAGTAGAATACACGTGTAAGTTATACACCTCCGTAATAGATTACATCCCATCCAAGCGCGGCCTAAGTTGGATATGGAGCGGGTGTGCATATAATGTGATCAGCCAAAGCTTGTCTTAGGTGTTGCCCTGCAGGTAAACTGATTAAACCTTGTGATCTTGAACGAGCACATGCACAGAATGTTACGACAAGAAAACAAAGGCTCCAGCGTAATCATGCCCGACCAAAATGCTAACCTCGCTGCATTTACCTGACCAGAATGGAAAGACATTAAGCATGAAATACATGTCCTGAGTTGGTACCAATTTCTGTTGATGGTTCATGTCATGCTTCTTCCGACGCTTGGCAATGCCGCCGTCGGTTGCCCGCTGTTAGATCTTAAACGAGAGAGACGAGAGACAAATGATTGAATCGAACACTTTATTGATGGTTACAGAATCCTTATATACAATGGGAACGGACGCGTTCGTAAGACGCGACTGTTCGGGCACGGGCGCGACGGGACGGGGATTATTCCCTTAATTAACGATGTGTTAATTAATCTTAACACTCCCCCTAATCACCGCTTGACCGCATAAGGATCCATCATCTTCGATTAAATCTCCTCCAAAAACCCTGTGGGAAAAATATGAGTAGTGTATGATATGCTGGTAAAACTCCTTCAAACCATGTAGGAAAATAAGGAGAAATTGATCCAACATATAATAATTATTGCCTCTGTTAACTCAATATGAAGTATATCCATAGAATTTAGAGGGCAATAAATATGTCGTATATACTTTCCTAAAAACCCCGGTGAGGAAAACGAAAGTATGACATATAATCTTGCGTTGATATTACCTCATTAAAAACCTTTATGAGAACCTATATAGTAAACTCATGAAGGGAAAAAGAGTATAATATGATGCATTGAACAGGAACAATTCAGGAAGATACTCCCCCTGATTCTTGCAAATTTCGAAGCCGTCACACACCAATTCCAAGAACATATATCTGGAATGTAGAAGTTGGTAGAGACTTCGTGAACAAATCAGTCACATGATTTGACTTGCAAGATATGCAATATAGCGATATTGCTTATTATGTAACCTGTTTGCATCCGGGCAACATAAGAAACATTATCCTTGAGATAATGTTTGGTGGATGTAGCCATGAGGTCTGTCTCGAAGACTCTTCATGAGAGGGCTACCACACCTAATAGGAACACTAAGCTTGTCTACGATCTGATATAGTGGGATCTGATCGATGTATCCAATGATATCGGTGTTCACATTTCTGTGAAACTGAAAAACCAGGACAAGATGTTTGATGCCTTGAAGATATTGAAAGATATTCTTGAGTACCAACCAATTGTGTTTGGTGGATCCAATGGCATTAAGGAACGTTGAGTCCCAATATTTCATTTCCATCATCTCTTGGTCTAAATAGATCTTTCTCTATGTCTAGAGAATGAACCACCATGAGAGTTATGGATGTATAAGACTTGTCCACAATGAATTTCTCCAATATATTTTGAATATAGACAACATAGTGTACCAAAATGTATGAGTGAAGGTGCTCAAGTTATAGTAACGAGCGGTATCTTGGTTTTACCCAAATCCTTCATTTAAACTCCGTCGTTTAGATGATTACATGTATCGTCATTGCAGGAGTTATCACTGTGCATGACAGACAAACATGGATAACCATCCTTGTAGGAGTAATCCTTGTGGAAAGGAACTCACAAAGTCGGTTGTACCAAATGTACCGACAACAATAAGTCATGTGGTGACTTACTGATTTTTACACAATGTATGCTGCATTTTGTATTTCGATTCAGAATTGAGATTCCATTGGAAATCAATCATACATGTCTGAATCTAGTGAGCCACATGGATATGTGATCACTACATCTATCAACTGCAGAGATAGATGATTTTGTACTGCCAATGATATAAGTTATCGGAATGAGATTCCACCTCCGGAGAATAGTTAGGTATCTGCGTAAACCCTTATGCTACAATACTTGCTCTTTGTTTCACCACCTCGTTGTTCTCAATTCTGTCTCCAGAAGAAAACTGGTGTAGGTATTGCTTATGAATACCTTCCCATTATTGAGCAAGATCATTTCTACCTAGATTATACCCTTTGCTTGAGTTCAGTCCGAGTGTTGTTCACACTTTGCCATGGCCATGGTCTTTGGATCCGTATTATTTGAAAGGTTTTTGCAATCTAGTTGAGAAATGTATGTCGACAATTGTAGACTTCCGGTTATATGATACTCCAGAATCTATATATCAATATATAGTTGATGGAAATATCGTTACCCATGGTGACTGCTCGCGATTTCCCAATGCGATTGATTCGGGTATTCCGAGACTATGACCTGGGTTGGTGGAGGTTTCCCATCCACTGGGTGTATACTACCCATTAGGTGTATGCCAACGTGAAGTTGACTTGCATTTACTGATTCACAGGCCTTGATATCCTTGCTTGCGAGAAGCTGAATCCTGATGTACTTCTGCCATACATCTCCCCCTGTTGCTTTGAACGGGGAGTGGAGTGGATTTTGTTGGTACCTCCACTCTTTCAGGCATACTTTTGCAGGATTGTAGGATTGTGTGACACCTTTATAGTCAGTAAATGAATCTGGAAGGTTATTTGCAATATGTTGCAAATCTTCTGAACACATGGTTCAACTCTTTGATTACGTGGATATGAGGCAGAAATGTGTTGAACATTCCACTAATTTCCTGGCATTCTTTATGGTACTTGAATTCTCCCCCTAATGCCTGGAAATATTCCTCATTGAATCAACATACTGGCCTTGAATAACTCCCCATGAGAGGGGCTTGAGGTATTGACAGTAATACAGTTATTCCTCACATAGATCCCAACTATATGTTGAGGGGCCAATGATGTATGTCGGGGTGATGATATCGGTGTGTAATCGAATTACATGAGATAGGAAATACTTGGTAGATTTCCACGTATCAAAGATAGAGGGAATAAAATTATGCAGTTTGGTCATGAGCATGTAAAACTCCATGACTCCAACGTAAAGTTGGTAAGTTGCAATTTCAAAGTAAAGATCTTGCAATGAGCTCAATTCTTTGGATGGGGTTCTACCAAACCATTTTGAGTCTAGACATTAGGACAAATTGCTAAACTTCAATCCGAGGGCCATAGAAAAAGGCACTCAAGGAGAATTCTGCAAATGCTATCCATTCGATTTTCTTGAAATCAATGTCAGGATAATGAGTCAATGGTTTCGTGTGAATAAAACACACTTGAGACCATCTTGTAGATGTGTCTTTGGAAAACCATGGATACCTGAATAGTCTAGTCAATGGTTGGGAAAAACCACTTACCTCGACTTGATGCATTCAAGGAGTCTGAGTGGTTCAGCGTAAACTTTAAGGTGCGCAATCCTTAAAATTAGCTTCCCTGTGTCATATGTAGTGCACACAAAATCCAAATATTGTTAGAATTTAGCATCATAATAATCATAAACCAATGGAATTGCTGATAGTTTCGGTTTCAACCCAATGTCTCGATGACCAAGGCGAGTATGCCAAGTGTTTCATGTACAATACATTTTGGAAAACTATCTTGGGCGCAACATGTGCTACGGGTTTTGTAGTATGTGTAGTACAATCCAGATGATACATAGAGAATGTGCTTGCCATATCCATTGCATATGGTAAAGAAAATGTATTTCTTTTGCTTGTCAGCATAAGTTTCACTATGGAAACCATTTTGACGAATATCTCTATAGCTTAGTAGGGTACGAGTTAAACTTGGAAAGCAATGAAGCATCCCGACGTTACTCGAGTACCCACAGGGATAGTAAATATGACTTGAATTGAGCCAACAAATACCTCATCGCGTCTAGCGATTTTAAAATATCTCCTTTCTCTCAATGAGAGTGGAAACATTGGACTTCCCTGAGTATAGAGTTTGTGGTGCATATGTTCACAAGGCACATATCATTTTTCATCGGATTGACTCCCGTAGAAACTTATATATCGACATGAAGATTCTCAAGAAAATCATTGTCGGATATACAGATACATACAAATGAATTTGTATCAAAGTGCTGATATAATGTATTGTGGTATACAATATATGATGACAACAATACTCATGTTCATACTAGAACATCAGCAATGGACATAAATTAATAGATCACTAAGGAGACTAAGGGGACTAATGTATAGTCTCCAAACATGTCGGTTGATACATCATCATGCTCTCCATGCTCATAGGATCTCGTGACAGCTGGATAGTCATTTTATTGCTCGGTTCTAGAAGAACGTCACGCAAACAACTGACTGCCATGATGGTGTCAGGTTGAAGGTTTGGAGTGACCTTCAAACCTTTTTGCCCTTGAGGTTCTTTGTATCCCAGGGATTGCTACTATAGAATAACCAGATGCTGAGATCTGGATCGATATAATGCCTTATGATGCATAAAGCAATATGTTTATTCTGTTAGTGGTGTGACTCCAACCGTAGGAGAATCCGACAGGTCTTGGATGGCACACATTATCCCACGAGACACAAGAGCGATCATGATGTCCATGGCCCAGGTAAGGCAGTGGTGGCCATCGAGGGCGAATGCCTCAATTCTCTAGCCATCGGTTACCAGAGATAATTAATTTACGATTAGTAAATTAAAGACCATCATGGTAATGTTGCAAATTAATGGATATTTCAAGAAGTTATCTTGAAACCATTAATGTGAATCTCAAATTGCTAAGCATGACACCTATGACACCTTGAAGATAATCTCCAAAATGAAGTAGATCTCGCAGCACTAGGGAGTATAATCTAATGAAATCAGTAAATACTCACTCATAATGCCTTATGTCATGACTTAGAAAAATGTGTGGGAGAGCACTTTGTAAAGCAATCATAATGTCGAAACGACAAAATGTAGACTTTATCAGTAGCCATCGATAATCTGCGTAGGCAGTAGATCCATATGGCTATCTTGTGATCCCAAGCATCAACTTGAAGAAATCACTTTAAATTTCGCACATGTATTCGCAAGAGATTAAAAATCTTAATTACAAATAGACGTATTAATCTTGACATGTGTTTAACATGAAATAGATACATCACAAAAATATTCCGGAATACTGCATACTCAACGGAGAAACAGTACTGTAGAAGTACTTAATTATCTTTGCAAGAGATTCAGAATCTCAATCACAAATAATAGATATAAATAATCTCAACCTTTATAGGCGTGGAAATGATTTATATCTTAAATTTCTGGAGCATTATACTCAACAGAAAAATGTTTGAAACAACGGGTCTAAAACAGGTAAATACTAGTAATTAGTAGTACTTTTATTAGGATTAGTAGTACTTTTATTAGGACCGATTTGACCCCTGTTTCAGCCTATTTTACCATTTCCTGCATATGAGAGGATGTTAATGTAAAATGGCGAAGGGATAAGATTTCCCTTGTCTTCTCCCGTGCAGTTACTGCAACTGCCACCGACTCTCGGGCTCGCCGGCCATGGGCACAGCCTGGCGGGGGCCGGACGGCCGGGCGGCTGGGCAGAGCGCAGCCACGGGCATGGCCGGCGCGGCCATACGGCGATGGCGGGCGAGCGCGGCGCGGAGGCCGGGCAGCCGGGCGTGGGGTGCGACGCGCGGCCACGGGTGCGGCTGGCGCGAGGCGCTGCCGGGGCAGCCGGACGGCGCGAAAGCCGTGTCCTGGGATGCGGCGCGGCCACAGGCACGGTCGGGCAGCCTTGGCGCGGGTAGGAGGGCGCGCAGGGCGGAGCGTGGCCGCCGAACGAAGCGCGGAGCAAAGGCTCCGTCAACACGCACACGCATGGTGTGCCGTGTGCGGGATCCCGCTGTCAAGCAAGGACTCGGATCATGGACTATCCATGTTGATGGATTTCCTTTGTACAGGAGTATGCATTGCATGCCAATACATGCACGGACGGCATGGTCGCTGCGTTCAGCGCCGATGGCGATGCTACCACGCGCAGGCCGTGGGAGAGACGAGCGTGCACTGGGAGGCCGGGCGGCCACTGGCGCGGCGCTGCAGGGCACGGGCGGCCACGGAGCGCGGGCGGGCACGGCCAGAGGCTGCGCGGCGCGGAGGCCGGTGAGCGCAACGGCCATGCTGCTTACCTCTTGTTCGCCGGGGAGTGCGTCGCCGGAAACGCTCTGCCAGGAGCGTGCTGATAACGTGTTAGATCTTAAACGAGAGAAACGAGAGACAAATGATTGAATCAAACACTTTATTGATGGTTACAGAATCCTTATATACAATGGAAACGGACGCGTTCGGAAGACGCGACTGTTCGGGCGCGGGCGCGACGGGACAGGGATTATTCCCTTAATTAACGATGTGTTAATTAATCTTAACACCCGCCACCATCTCCTTCACCTCGTCGTGCTGCCTGGGCGTCCTCTTCTTCGTCCTTTTCTTCTCCCTCTTCAATCCTTTCTCAGGGTTGGTGATGCCGACGCCGCACATGGAGCCTTCGCCGTCGCCCGCCACCTGCTGCTGCTCCTCATCGTCGGTGACCTCTTCCTGGATCTCCTCGTAGCCCACGGTGCGGTACTGGTAGAGGACGTGCGCGTCAAACTCTCGGTTCTCCTCGAATTCAGCGGCGATTTGCTCTTTGAGTTGCTGGTCGAACAGGTCTTGTGGGACGTGTATCAAGGTTGGCCGAGGTGTCTCAGTCGCCACGTAGCCCATCACCTCCTTGGTCCGGATGTACTCCAGCAGCTCCTGGCTCAACCGCCGCGTCACCAGCTTCTTCCGACGCTTGCATCCGGCGTCCACCACTGCTGTCTCCTTGGATCCCATCGCTGGGTCGGGCCTCTCGTGTCTTTTCCTCTTCTCTTTCTTCGTCTTCTTCTCCCCCTTCGGTCCCTTCTCGGGCTTGGTTACGCCGACGCTGAACATGGCAACGCCGGCTCCGGACATGCCCCTCGAGGTCGGCGCGTGATGAGTACTAGTGGCTGGGACGCGCCCAGTCTCTTGAGGCGGGGTTGTGCACACTAATATGTTGTTGTATTTGTTAACAGACTATAGTGAAAAGAGAGGTAATCTAGATGAGCAACAATGGTATGATAGTGGTTAAAAAATGTAACAAACGCATTGTTACATTTAGCCTTGCATTATACAAAACACACAAAAGTGAGACCTAGTACTTTTTACATATCCAAAAGAAGCGCACATATAAGTTAAGTGGGGTTGAAATAAGCTTGCTAGCACGATATTATCCTAAGTTGTGGCAACAACATTTGGATGTTGTAATTCTAACCAATGCACAAAAATTAATTTGACATTGCATAACATTGCATCTCCCTCTCGGTATGCCAAAAAAAAAAGAACAGAGCATAGGCTGGTGCTTAGATGTGATCGCAACCTTTTTTTATGTCCTTCCCTCGGCAACAGCCTAGAAGACAGCATTGTGGATCCAATCTGCTTGGTTGCTAAACTGAAATTAACACAACATCATAACAACACTCAGCATAAGGGATGGGTTTGCAAGGTTCTGCAAGCAATCAAATACTCCCTTCGTCTCATAATATAAGAGCGTTTTTTACACTAGTCTAGTCAAAGATGAAGGAACAATCATACTAATGAAGATTGGGTCTAGAGACCATGAGACTAAGACACAATAACATTTGGTTTCATATATACAAACATAATGCAATAAGCCAGAACTCGCAAATTTAAATATCATGAAAGCTAGTGATATAAAGGAGTAGTTATTAAGGCCACTTTTAACTTGTCAGAGATATCAGGTTGAGAACTTCGCCAATATTGAGCTAGGGAACCAATAATAGTGACTTACTGAGTTAATGTTGTCTCATTACCCAAATATTAAATAAAAAATGGAACATATCAGTCCAAATTTCAAGCATCAATAAATTCAGTTTTGCGCTGGTTCCCATAGGCTATATGATCTGAATACTGACGCAGTTACATACACAGTAAGAAACGCAGAAACAGGAAAGCAATTTGCATCAAGATGTCATTGTTCTATAGTGCCAAACAAAAAAAGGATGCTGACTTTGCACTGCCACTGTCACTCACAAAACTGCAAGCGAGCAGCTTAATAGTACTGAGATCTACCAGTTGGCTAGTTTTCTCTCTCTTTTTGCGGAAACTATACTACAGTACAGACTACACTTGTAATGACTTGTAATCACCTGCTGAATAACTGTAATTTGCGGACCAAGAGTTCATCAGTTAGGGACCACATTAAAATCAGAACACCTTTAGATAATAAGTTTTCATTAAAAAAATCCTCACTTTTAAGTTTGGACTATCAGATCCAGAACACTAAAGCGGAATAACCAAGCTTATCAACTATCACATGTGCACGATTGAATCAGAAATAGTACTTATAACTTCTAAATGGAGCATCGAGAAGAAATCGATGTGAGCTGGGCAAATGAAATACAGATGAATAATGGTACATACAATTAATATATATCAGCTACGTATCCGTCGTTGTAGCTAAAAACAACAAGAATTTAAATTCATACTCACTCTGAATATTGAATTCTTTACATTAGCTTCTTGTTGTCTTCCATATAGTAGATAGCAGTCATAGCATTGCATATATGGAGCAACAAATAGATCTAGTCACGACAACAGAAAAAGAATAAATCTAGATCAGGGGAGAGATGATTACTCATGTCCAATCAAGGGCCAAGCAAGTGTTGTTCATAATAAGTCCAGAGCTGAGTAAGTGCCATTGGTACAGTCCCCACACATCGGGGTGGAGTCAGCACATCCTGCTCAGCCGGCCAGCAGCTGAGTATCACCAAGGGAAGTCACATGTAAATGCACTTGCAAGAAGAAACAGGGGAGGGGGCTGACCTCAGTTCGATTTCCTCATCGTTCCTTGCAGCAGCGGCCTGGGCGTTGCACGCTGCCCTGCTTACTACAAGCAACAGCAGTGAGCAGGCAGCGGCAGGTCTGCCGCACATTAGTTGCAGTTGTAGTACGCCCCCTAGCTGTCCTCACACATCCTCCTTTCTTCATGGCCCCACGTTGCCGGCACCCAAATCCTTCCTATCCGCTCCCAGGTAGGAGAACAATGGCTCTTTAGGTTTGTAGGAGCTTCAGCAAGTGAATGAAGCAATAAGAATTTTTAAAAATAGGCGTGCAAATTATAGTAGATCAAACAGAGCAACCCAACATTGTTGTATTTATGGATTTAGATCTGTCAGAGTGTGGAGCAAGTATATAGAAAGAACAAGAACACAGCAGCTGAGTTGTGTCGGTTTGATACATGTGAATTATCAAAATTGATCATTTCATGGCACTGAAAATATTCAAAAAATACAAGCTAGAGACAGCTAGAGACCTGCACTTAGGAAGAACACTCATGCCTGATCATTGTAGAAAGAATAACAAAATCAGAATAAAGTGATAATAGCACTCATTTCATGTGATAAATAAATAAAAAAGCTTCCCTGATTTTCATGGCTACATCACTAACTTTCAGGATTTGAACCTCAACCTGTTCTAGAAAGACCACATCCCGGTTTTTATTACACGATTCGCAAATCCAAATACTTCCTTTGGTATGTATGTAGTATTTTTTACAGATCACACGACTACTCCACAATCTAAAACAGAGAAACATCTCATAACTCATAAGTACAAAGTAGATGAACCAAGAGCAACCTATATATCATTCCTGTGAGAAATAGGTAGCAGGGATTTATCGAAAGAAACGATAAATGACAGCTGATACGAGTGCTGCCTTTCAATTTCTTTGGCAAAATGTTTCCAGAAAACATACTCACTATGATCACTTTTGTAAATACAGGATACCAAACCATTGGTGGTTCTCTAAATCATAGGCAATCACCTGAAACTCTGACAAGAATTAGACCAAGATCCAGTGCATAACAACACTCCATGCTCATCCCTAAAGTAGTGGGACAAATCATTAAAGTGCAAATAGTAGCAGAGGAAAGATGAGCAGAAGATTTCAGAGAGAGATAATTCAAGACCTTTCATTTTTGGACACATACAAGAGACATTTAGTTAGGCGGCTCATAGCTAAGTCCCCCATATCAAGCATCGCCTGAATCTGCTGCCGAAGAGCCTCCTTGAGAAGCCTTCTCAGGTACAATTCCAGCTTGCTGAAAACCATGATCAAGACGGTGACTACCTGTTGGATCATTTAAAAGGCGCGCAGTATATTACACGAAATACAGAGAATAAATAAACAGATTAGTCTGAAGCAAATTTATTTTGGCTCCTAATATAAATAGTAAGAGAAGTTCAGGGTTTAGGCACTATTAGTAATAATCTGAACATGCAGAGCAATAAATCTTTCACAGGAAATAAAGACAGAGAGAACACGTGGAAGGGGGCAACCTGTGGTCGACACACGTTCGCTTGATTGATCTGTCGAGGAGGGTGGACGTTGATGGCAACATGAAGAGATCTCGAATGGGGAAGAACATGAGAGCTGGGAGGTTGCTATTTTCACAAGATGCAACAAAAGTGTCATTTACTCTTGAAAGAGATTTGATCCACTCATGTTGTTGTGATACAATAATGGACCGGTATCATAGGAAAATGGGGGCAGAGAGTGGAGACGAATCAATCCTCAAGCCAGAGAGCCAACCAACCATCCATGAGCGCACGAGCGGAGGAAACTACGCACGCGCACAACAAGCACGGACGGAGGGAGGTAGTAGCAGGGCATACCTGTACTTGTCATAGAGGATGGCGAAGCCGCCGGATCGCAGCTTCCTCCACTCCCCCGCCGCCGCTGCGTGGGCCGGCGCAGGATCTAGTCGACGATGGTGCTTTTCTGACGTTGATGGCAACGAGGTGGCCACGCATCTGGCAATAGAAGCGCCTCATCCTCTCGACACCATGGAAGAGCACATCTTCCTCTCGTGACCTCCGCGAGGAGGAGGCCGCTGCACGGACCCGACGCTGCAGCTCCTCATCCGTGGCTTGAGAATCGAGGGAGCGGAGAGGAGGCGGCGGCGTCAAAGAGAGAAGGAGCTTGTGCAGAGACCCCCGTGCTAGGTCTTTGCCCAATTGCGTGTCCGCTCGGTCCGCCCCTTTTTACCCCTTTCTTTTTTTTTCTCGCCAGCACAGTAAAAATGAAGAGGTGGGCAGCGCGAGGAGGCGCCATTGTGGCGACTATTAATGGGTTTAAATATTGCCCCCCGAAACCCTATTCGCTAAATGGGCCAGACCAAACACAAGGCCGACTAATTACTCAGCTGGGCTTTGGCTTTCCCGTGGGGGGAGTTGCTGTCCGATGGGTTATTTTTGCGGCTAACCCTATTTGACGGGAGCAACTAATTAACGAGCTTGTCTCGAGCTTTTTCTCAAAAAAAAAAAAACTAATTAACGAGCTTGTCTCATAAAAAAACTAATTAACGAGCACTCCTTCGGAAGCCTCACAACGATCAGTGTCACCTGGCGCGCTCTCAGTCATTCACCACGTGTCGTGCTGTGGGCGCTCCCTCCGGATTTTATTTTTTTATTTTTTCGCACGCGTTTTTGGCTTTTTAAACGGGGTTTTTTCCCTGATTTTTTTTTACGTTTTGGTTTTCCACCGATCTTCCCTAGCTTTTCGACCAAAAAAAATTTTGTGCAAAAAAACGCATTTATTCGCAAGCATCACGGTTTTGTTTTCGCGAGAGGCACGGCCGTGCCTCTTGGAAAAAAACGCATTATTTATTTTTTTTTCCTTTCGCGGGAAGCACGGTTTTGCTTCCGCGGGAGGCACGGTTGTGCTTTCGCGAGAGTCATGGCCGTGCCTCTTGGAAACGAAAAATAAAACATGTTTTCAGTTTTTTTTCTTTCGCGAGAAGCACGGTTGTGCATTCGCAAGAGTCACGTCCGTGCCTCCTTAGAAACGAAAAAAACACGTTTTCAGTTCTTTTTCTTTCGCGAGAGGCACAGTTTTGCTTCCGCGAAAGTCACGGCCGTGACTCCTCGAAAACGAAAAAAAACATGTTTTCTGTTCTTTTTCTTTCGCGAGAGGCACGGTTTTGCTTCCGCGAGAGGCACGGTTGTGATTTCGTCAGAGGCACGGGCGTGCCTCTTTCGGAAAGGAAAAAAACCCATGCTTTTGATTCGGTTTTTTCGTCCGTTTTTTTGTGAAATAAAGTTCGTCAAAACCTATCAATATGAGATCTAGTTTTGAAGATCTCGACGCAAGGAATCCAACGGCGAAAGCGGTTCGAGATTTGGACGCACGGTTTAAGAGATAAAACATTTTGAATAAACGGATCTATGAAAAAAGGGAAAACTCTCAGGTTGCGACAAGTGGCGCATATGCAGCACGCCACGTGTCGCAACCTGGGGAAGTTGGAGTGATCTCCGCAAGAAATACTCCTTTACTAGTGATTTCGCTATTTGACGCCCGCGTGCGTCAAACTGCTGCAGCTTCACTGAAGAGCACGCGGGTGGGCCGGCCCAGTTCGGGGCAGAGCGTGCTGCCCGTTCGCTGCTTTGATTTTTCGTTTCTTTTCTTCTGTTGCCTTTTTGTTTCGTTTTATATATTTTCGGTTTTTCCTTTCTTGTTCTTTTACGTTATTTTCTTTTATAGTTTTATATCTTTCTCTTTTATTTACATTGAGGAAATGTTTCATCATGCATTTTTCATTAATACTTTAATACAATGAACAGTCTGTGTTTCTTCTATTTATTTTAATTTTCTTTCTTTCTTGTGTATTATACAAGAGTTCATTGTGTATTAAAAAAATGTTCATCATATATTTAAGAAAATGTTCACCGCATATTAAGAAATGTTCATTGTGTACTTAAAAAATGTTAAGCATATATCAAAAAAATGTTCAGTGTATTTTCAAATTGTTCAAGGTATACCACAAAAATGTTAAATATATATTTGAAAATTGTTCAGCATATGTCACAAAAAAGGTTTAATGTGTATTTGAGAAAGGTTCATCATATATTACAAAAATGTTCAACGTATATTAAAAATATTCAATGGTCAACTTTTTATTTTTGGATCTGTCACTACATATAGTTCTTAAGTATTCATGTAGCCTGTTGATCTCAATCACGCAGCAGCTCAAGTGGTAAGGAACGCTAACTCTCTATCGTATGGTTCGGAGTTTGATACCTTGATACATCATTGTTTTGGGATTTTTAGTACTGGCGCGCTGTTACGCCAGGAAATGGACCGGCCCATTCAATCGCGCCCATGCGCGAATCCTCGTCTTCTTGACGCACGCGCCGTCACCTAGGGGCTCCCCATTTTTCCATGGCTGGATCCTATTTCCCTTAACACGCCAATTTTGATAAACCAGCGCACATGTTCCCTACTACACTCGTTCCTATATTGCCGGCCCAAGTAGATTCTTTTCGCGAGTTCAGGTTCGGCCGGTTTTTTCAAGAAACGCTATAGTTCAGCCAGCGAATTAACAAACTTGCATCTGCCGCCTTGGTTGCATGCCACGTGTTCCACTGACATGGTGAACCCCCCGATCTCTCATTTGTGCAACAACGCCTCTGTTACAAAATGAAACTGCAACAATACCTCGGTTAGAAAAAAAATTAAACTGCAACAACATCTCTGTTGCAAACAAACAAAAAACTGTAACAAGACCTCTATTACAAAAAAATGGTACCATGGCCCTCATTGCAAAAAAAAAACTGTAACACAAGCTCTGTTGCAAAAATAAATTTGCAACCTAACCTATGTTCTGCAAAATTTCTACAACATGACCCGTGTTGACGAAAATTACTCCAACACGATCTTTGTTGCAGTGGTAGAGGGTGACGCTTGCCGCTCAATCCGTCGACGTCTCGTGAGGCGACAGATATTTAAAAAGATCCGCCGGCCAACGCATAGTAGCGCCTAGGTTTTTCTGGACGATTTCCCTTTCGGTTTTCTCATGCACAGTTTTTGCTCGGCTTTTATTTTTATTTTTATTTTATCGGTTTCATTTTCATTTTCCATTTTCCGTTTCATTATCACTTTTCTTTTTTATATTTTTCAAACTTTCTTTTGAATTTGTGATCTTTTTTCAAATTTTGAACTTTTTATAAATTCATGAAAGATTTTTCAAATCCACAAAGTTTTCCCAAATTTTCAAAGATTTTTTGAACTCATGAAATTCAAATTCACAAAGATTTTTTTCAAACCCGTCATATTTTCAAATATATGAACTTTTAAATTTTAAACTTGTGAACAATTTTCAAATTTATGATATTTTTCAAACACGTGACTGTTTCTAAATTCATGAACTTTTTCAATTTTGACTTCATAAAAAATCTATATCCTGAAGTTTTCAAACTCCTAATTTTTAAATTCATTAAATTTTATATTTTCAATTCGTGTATTTTCCTAAAAATTCACGATTTTTTTTTCGGATTCATGATTTTTAGATTCCCCAAATTTGTTTCAAAATTCATGAATTTTTTTAGATCCACAAATTCATGAACATTTATCCAATACTCGAACTTCTTTGAAATTCATTAATATTTTAAAATCCATAAATTCATGAAAACAAAAATTTGAATTCATGATTTTTTTTCATATTCCTGAACTTTTTTCAAATCCAAAAATCTTTCCAAATTCATCTTTTTTCAAATTCCTGAACTATTTCCAAATCTATAAACTTTTAAAATTTCACACAAAATAAAAAATACCATGGAAAACTGGCTGTTTTTTTTCGGTAGCAGACCAACTGCAGAATTTTTTTGGAAAAAGAAACTAGCTTTTTGGAGAAAGAAAAAAAACTAGCGGGCAAAGCGAGCGAGCGAGCGGAGCGGGCAGGCAGCTGGCGCGATATTGGGCCACAAACAAGCCTGAAAGTGCGATATTGGGCCATGGTAGGTGGGATGCGCGCGAGCGCTAGCTTCCTAACCGGCGCTTAAAGCGCTGACTAGGAGCTTTCTTTGCCATGACATCCTATACGACAATTGGGCGTGCTCCCCAAATCACTAGTTAAGGAATACTCGTTGCAAAGATTACTCACACTTTCCCAGCTTGCGACAAGTGGCGTGCTGCATGTGCGTCATTTGTCGCAACCGGTGAGTTTTCTCTTATTTCATAGATTCGATTATTCAAAGCGTTTTATCTCTTAAACCGTGTGTCCAAATCTCGAATTGTTTTCATTGTTGGATTCCTCACGTCGAGATCTTCAAAAAGATTTCATGTTGATAGGTTTTGACCAACTTTTTTCATGAAAAAACCGGACGAAAAAATCGAACCGGGAGCACGGGGTTTTCCCTTTCCGAAAGAGGCATGCCCGTGCCTCTCGCGGAATCACAACCGTGCCTCTCACGGAAGCAAAACCGTGCCTCTCGCGGAAGGAAAAAAAAAGAGAAGACGTGTTTTTCTCGTTTTCGAGGAGGCATGGCCGTGCCTCTGGCAAAAGAACAACCATGCCTCTCACGGAAGTAAAATCGTGCCTCTCACGAAAGAAAGGAAAAAAACGGAAAACGTGTTTTTTCCCGATTCCGAGAGGCACGACCGTGCTTCTCGTGAAAGCACAACCGTGCATCTCGCGAAAGCAAAACCGCGCCTCTCTCGGAATGAAAAAAAAAACAAAAAACACGTGCTTTTTCGTTTCCGAGAGGCACGGCTCAAAAGCAAAACCGTGTGAGGAGGTGTGCTGCCGGCAGCGAGCATCGGCGGTGGCCGCCGAAGCAATGCAAGGAGGTGTCGGTTTGTCGGGGAGCTTGGGAGGAGCACGAGTGGTGGCTGCTCTCGTAGAGATCTAGATCCAGATCCCGCAACACACCGGTTATTGCGGTGGGGAGGAGTGCAACAATCACTCCGTTGTAAAAATTACTCTAGATAATATGTTGCTTCTAACCATACTGTCCAATGGCCACGGAGGCGGCGAACGCATGCGTGGTTATCCGTTCGCTGATCCCAATCATTCCTCTTCATATAAGAGCTTCTTTGGATTACGGGAATATGAAAATGTAAGAATAGAACAAACGTGGGATTGAGATGTCACATACCGTGGAATCCTACAAGATCCCAAAACACATAATCATGCAAGAGAGTGGTTTTTCAACTCGTGTCCCTACATCCTCATAAACAGTCAATTTTAAAACTAGAAAAAAATCAAAAAAAATCTGAAATTTCGTGCAATGAGTGAAGGTGCATTTGTGTAATGAGTGCTTTTGGATGGTGCACAGGAAAATGCACATGAATTTTAGAGAATTGAAGGAGAGAGGATAGAGAGAGATTAGTGAAGGTGCGTTTGACTTCTGCCGTTCGTGCGCTGTTCAAGTGGTACTCCAATCCTTTAGCTTTGGATGACAGCTCAATCAGTTGCAAAGAATAAACTGGACTGCGTCTGACCTCAATCAGTTGCAATGTTTTTTTTTTAACTTGGAACATCTCATTCCATTAATCCACGTGCCGATAAGGCTGGTTGATGGCGAACCTCTCTATGACCGCGTCTCCCTCTCCCCCGCCCTCGCCTCTCACATCCACGCCGGCGTCTACCACCAACCACCGCTACCCACCGAGGGCGGTCGGTAGCGCGCTCTCCGGCGCGAGCGCGTGGACCTGCTCGCTCGGTCGCTCTGGTCTCGGAGTCGGTTTGGGGGTCGTTTTGACTCCAGATCCAGTTCGAGATGAGAGGCGCTTCGAGCGAGAGGAGACCGCCGGACGAAGACCTGGTGGCGCTGCTGCGGGCGGCGTACAAGGCGGAGAAGGCGGCGGTGCGCGCGGCGGAGAAGGCGAGAGAGGCCAAGCTGGCTCTCATCGAGCGTATCATGGTGAGAGTGACAGGGGAGGAGGCGGATCGGCTATTCCAGTCAGGGGAATACCTCGAGCCGGATCAGGTGGTGGATTGGGCGGTTGCAGAAGCGTCGTCCACATTGCGCGTTCAAATGGCGAGATGGCGGCTGTTCCGACGAGATCCATGGTGAAGCAGAGGAGGAAGGAAGGGGGCCGAATGGAGATCGCAATTGGAAGTGTATATATTCCATTGGTAGCCAGGTATGGGTCCCCTTGCCGCCCTTCTCCATTCAAAGCAGCTCTGGTGAAGAATCAACTGCGCTGGCGAGATGCATCCATGGATTCAAGGACCGTTGGGGATCCAGGAGAGAGAAGGGCCCCGCGGGTCAGCACGCAGGCGTTGGATAAAGTTGGATTGGACCAGGAAATACGCTTTCAGACAAAGGAGGCGCAATTGCGGAAGGCGCGTCCGCGGAGTGATGACGAGGAGTTGGTGGATATATATGGGCAGCTCTGGTCCGTTCCATCACCGAGGAAGGCTAGGGTTCCTGCCGCCGGCGGTAGGCTAGTTTGGATCCGCAAGGATTTGTTCCTATGCGAGCGACTGCTAGAAGCAGATAAGCGTCAACAGCCGCCAAAGAGTTTCAGCTTCTCCAAGGATCTGTGGAAGAAGGGATCGGGCAGAGAAACATACGCTGAGGTGGTGATGGGGGTGACGGGGAACAGAGGAGGTGGCCGTCGTGGTGGTGGAGGAGGAGCTGGTCGAGGAGATTCGTCTCGCGCGACTAGTGACCAGAGTCGTTCTTCATCTCAGGGACAGATCCAGCAGATGCCACAGCAGATGGGCGGCTTCCACCATCAAGCCCCCCCCCCCCTGGCATGCAAGCGCATCAAGGTAACTTTGTCCCCATCCAGCAATTTCATGGGCAGGGGAGAGTGCAAGGAATGCAGCCGTGGCAAGGGGTCCAATTTCCCCATTTCAACCAGTGGCCGCAGCAGTTCCCTCCTGCAATGCCAGTTGTGCAACAACAACAACAACAACAATATGGTCCTTCTCCTGCTCAGTTCCACTCTGGGCCTCAATTCCAAGGTTTTGGAGAAGGACAATCAAGCACCTTCCAGAGTACTCAAAACCAACAGAAGAAGAAGATCAAGAATTTCAATTCCCAGAAGGAGCAGCAGGGGAATTCAGGCAATGTTGACAAAGCTGACAGTAGTCAAAGCAGAAAGGAAGAGGTTGTTATCAACTATGATCCAAAATTGAAAGATGTGATATGCTATAACTGTGGAGAACCAACTCACTTTGTTGGGACTTGCCCTATCCCAAAGAATTGCTTCATCTGTCACAAGGCAGGGCACCATATGGATAACTGCCTGGAATGGTATAAACCTCAAGTCACAGCACAACATTTTGGGAGTGGCAATGCTGGGCTGGGCTTTTTCCATATTGAGTCTGATGGCAAGGAGGCTACAAAGTGGCTAAACTTAAACAATGTTTGTGTGGCTGTGATTGAGGAGGGGGATATCACTACTCAAGAGCTGAAACACAACTTCTCAGAGATTTGGAAGACCAATTGGCCATGGCAAGTGAGACAATTGACAGAGAAAAGGTTCCTGGTCAGATTTCCACCCCACAAGAAAGTTAAAGACTTGGTTGAGCTCCCATCTATCAACCTCAAAAAGAAAGGAGTGAATGTCTCTTTTGATAAATGGGATGGTGAAGAGGTGGCTTATGCTGAGCTACAGGAAGTGTGGGTTACTATGATGGGAATACCAGTTAACAAGCTTTCATGGAAAGTAATTTCTCAGATTGCCTACATATTGGGAATCCTTGTCAATGTGGACTGGCATGAGATTTTCAGAAGTTTCTATGAAAAGGTGAAAGTGCAGGTTGCTGTTAGAGATGTCTCCAAAATACCAACTGAGAGGCTGGTAGAGATTGACAAGGAACTCTTCCTCATTTCTTTCCTGGTGGACACATCACCCCATTTGGAGGTTGCTGCTCAAAATGAAGATGGGTCAGAGATATCAGATGAAGACTTGTTGGAAGGTGATCCTGACAAAGATCTGCAAATGCAGGGGCCCAAAGAAATGGAGACTGATAGAGACAAAGACAAGAACAAAAAGGGGTCTGCAAAAGGGCCTGGCCAAAAATCCCAGAACTCTCAAAGGGCCCTAACACAGTCAAAAAACCCTATGGAAGTGATGGACTCACTAGAGAAGAGGGTTCAGAGTGTGATTCAGGGTATGAAGAGTGATGGAAATATCAAGAAAACTATTCAGAAGAATCTGCCTGGAGAAAATATTGGTGTTCAGTTACTTGAACAATTCAATGAAGAATCTGAAGAGGAAGGATCAACAGAAATACCAATCCAGCAGATAGCACAAGGGAGACAAGAAAAAAATTGGGGCCCTATTGTGGCGCCCAGGATGAGCACTAGGATCAGAAGAGATGGGAGGACAGCAATCCAAAAAGCTGAGGACCTCAAGAAGAGAAAAGATCTGGAAATGCCTAAAGGTAACATAAATTGCAACTCATTCTCTACTTTTAATGATGAGGAGTTGTTATCAAAAGCCAGGAAGGCTGGCCTTAATTTGGATGATAATGTGGAAACTATTTCACAGAATATACAAGCCATCAGGCTGATTGAGAATGATAGGATATCTAGCTTTAAAGAGTCACACCCTGAATGTTTTCTCCCTGTTAACCTAGATATTAGTTTTGAGGGGAGTAACAAGGAAAACTCACCAAATGTAGGACCTAGCTGTGCTCACAGTAGTGATGCAGTAGGTGATATCCCTACTTGGGCTGAGGTGGTGTCAGGTAAAAAAAGTAGCTATAGAAAATTGGATTTTAATAATGATAGTAGGACTGATATGGAATGTTAGAGGGCTTAACAAGCCTGATAAACTAAGTGCAGTGGGGAAACTCATTAGAGACACCCATGCTGACTTGATAGGATTTTCTGAATCTAAGAAAGAGACTTTTACTAGCTTTCAGCTTAAATCTTTAGATCAAAACGAGGAGTTCACTTGGAATTGGATGCCAGCTACTGGTACAGCAGGTGGCATCTTGGTGGGAATCAGACATGATGATTATGAGATCCTGTCTGTGGATATCCTCCAGTACTCTGTTGCCTGCATAATTAAAAATAAAAAGGATGGTAATGTGTAGAGATTTATTACAGTGTATGGGACTGCTTATGATAATTTTAAAGTAGATTTTATTAATGAACTCCACAATACTATGGAGACCTGGCTGGGTCCTACTATTATTGGTGGGGACTTCAACTTGGTGAGAAATAGGGATGAGAAAAGTACTGGAGCTGTTAATTGGCATTGGGTGGCTCTTTTTAATGATTGGGTCAATAAATATGGCCTGATTGAATTAAAGAATTATACTAGGAAGTTCACCTGGGCCAACAACCAGGATAATCTGGTGATGGCTAATATTGATAAAGTGTTTATTTCCACTTGTTGGGAGAGTTTATTCCCAGCTGTGCAACTAAATGCCCTGCCTAGGGTGGGGAGTGATCATACCCCCCTAGTTGTGGACACTGGAGCCATTAAGCCACCAAAAAATAAACAGTTTAGGTTTGAAAAGTGGTGGCTCCAGGTAGAGGGATTTGTGGAGATGGTCAAAAACACTTGGAACAAACCTTGTTCTATTATAGATCCTATGGACAGATGGCAGTTTAAGATTAGACTGCTTAGTAGAGTCTGTAAAGGATGGAGTGCCAACTATGAGGCCTCTAAGAATAGGAATAAGCAACAGCTAGTGGCTGAATATAACCTTTTGGACATAGAGTCAGAAACAAAAGTGCTCTCTCCACCCTCTAAAGCTAAGATGGATAAGATTGCCCTAGATCTCCAAGATATTTGGAGGTTAGAGGAGATTAAATCTAGGCAAAGATCCAAAGAGAGAAATATACCGGAGGGAGGGAGAAATACTGCTTATTTCCATGCTTTGGCTAATCAAAGAAGGAGGAAGAAGCAGATTAGTGTGTTAAAAGGCCCAGATGGACCTGTAGAGGATACCAAGAGTATTATAAACATTGCTGTAGATTACTACAAGCAACTGTTTGGTAGGGAGGAAACCCTGGATATTACTCTAGATGATGATTTTTGGGACCCTTCTGAGAAGGTGTCTAATGAGTATAATAGGAAATTAGAAGCTAATATTACTGAGGAAGGTGTCAGGGCAGCTGTCTTTGGATCTTATGCTGAAGGAGCCCCTGGGCCTGATGGCTTCCCTTTCCTCTTCTATCAACATTTTTGGGACACTATTAAGGGTGACCTAATTGTTTGGGGAACGTTGCAGAAAATTAAAATTTTTCCTACGGTTTCACCAAGATCCATCTATGAGTTCATCTAAGCAACGAGTCATGGGAGAGAGATTGCATCTACATACCACTTGTAGATCGCGTGCGGAAGCGTTCACTAGAACGTGGATGACGGAGTCGTACTCGCCGTGATCCAAATCACCGATGACCGAAAGTGCCAGACGGACGGCACCTCCGCGTTCAACACACGTGCAGGGACAGGAGACGTCTCCTCCTTCTTGATCCAGCAAGGGGAAGGAGAGGTTGATGATGATGGCTCCAGCAGAAGACAACTGTGGCGTGGTGGTGGTGGAGCAAGAAGATTCCGGCGAGGCTTCGCCAAGCACGTGACGGAGGAGGAAGAGGTGTAGCAGGGAGGGAGGCGCCCGGCGTTTGAGTGCGGCTGCCTCCCCTCCCTTTATATAGGCCCCGGGCGGCCCTTGGGGATCCCGTCTCCCAAGGGGGCGGCGGCCAAGGGGTGGAGTGCCCCCAAGGCAGAGTGGCGCCCCACCCTAGGGTTTCAACCCTAGGCGCAGGGGGTGGGCCAAGGGGGGCGCACCAGCCCACTATGGGCTGGTTCCCCTCCCCACTTCAGCCCATGGGACCCTCCGGGATGGATGGCCCCACCCGGTGGTCCCGGTACAATACCGGGTGACCCCGAAACTTTCCCGATGGCCGAAATACCACTTCCTATATATAATTCTTTACCTCCGGACCATTCCGAAACTCCTCGTGACGTCCGGGATCTCATCCGGGACTCCGAAAAACATTCGGTATACTGCATACTCATATTCATACAACCCTAGCGTCACCGAACCTTAAGTGTGTAGACCCTACGGGTTCGGGAGACACGTAGACATGACCGAGACAGCTCTTGGGCAATAACCAACAGCGGGATCTGGATACCCATGTTGGCTCCCACATGCTCCTCGATGATCTCATCGGATGAACCACGATGTCGAGGATTCAAACAATCCCGTATACAATTCCCTTTGTCAATCGGTATGTTACTTGCCCGAGATTCGATCGTCGGCATCCCAATACCTCGTTCAATCTCAAGCATCGCAAGTCACTTTACTCGCATCGTAATGCATGATCCCGTGACCGGACACTTGGTCACTTTGAGCTCATTATGATGATGCACTACCGAGTGGGCCCAAGTGATACCTCTCCGTCATACGGAGTGACAAATCCCGCCTCAATCCGTGTCAACCCAATGAGCACTTTCGGAGATACCATAGTGCACCTTTATAGTCACCCGCCACGTTGTGACGTTTGATACACCCAAAGCACTCTTACGGTATCCGGGAGTTACACGATCTCATGGTCTAAGGAAGATATACTTGACATTGGAAAAGCTCTAGCAAAATGAACTACACGATCTTGTGCTATGCTTAGGATTGGGTCTTGTCCATCACATCATTCTCCTAATGATGTGATCCCGTTATCATTGACATCCAATGTCCATAGTCGTGAAACCATGACTATCTATTGATCAACGAGCTAGTCAACTAGAGGCTCACTAGGGACATATTGTGGTCTATTTATTCACACGTGTATTACGATTTACTGGATAATACAATTACAAAGCATGAATAAAAGACAATTATCATGAACAAGGAAATATAATAATAATCCTTTTATTATTGCCTCTAGGGCATATTTCCAACAGTCTCCCACTTGCACTAGAGTCAATAATCTAGTTACATTGTGATGAATCGAACACCCATAGAGTTCCGGTGTTGATCATGTTTTGCCCGCGGAAGAGGTTTAGTCAACGGATCTGCGACATTCAGATCCGTATGCACTTTGCAAATTTCTATGTCTCCATCTTGAACATTTTCACGGATGGAGTTGAAGCGGCAACTTGATGTGCTGGTCTTCTTGTGAAACCTGGCTCCTTGGCAAGTGCAATAGCTCCGGTGTTGTCACGTAAGAGTTTGATCGGCCCGACGCATTGGGTATGACTCCTAGGTCGGTGATGAACTCCTTCACCCAAATTGCTTCATGCGCTGCCTCCGAGGCTGCCATGTACTCCGCTTCACATGTAGATCCCGCCACGACGCTTCCGCTTGGCAGCACTACCATCGCTTCCACCATTCAACATATACACGTATCCGGTTTGTGACTTAGAGTCATCCAGATCTGTGTCGAAGCTAGCATCGACGTAACCCTTTACGACGAGCTCTTCGTCACCTCCATAAACGAGAAACATGTCCTTTGTCCTTTTCAGGTACTTCAGGATATTCTTGACCGTTGTCCAGTGTTCCTTGCCGGGATTACTTTGGTACCTTCCTACCAAACTTACGGCAAGGTTTACATCAGGTCTCGTACACAAGCATGGCATACATAATAGATCCTATGGCTGAAGCATAGGGGATGACACTCATCTCTTCTTTATCTTTTGCCGTGGTCGGGCATTGAGCCGAGCTCAATCTCACACCTTGCAATACATGCAAGAACCCCTTCTTGGACTGATCCATTTTGAACTTCTTCAAAATCTTATCAAGGTATGTGCTTTGTGAAAGACCTATGAGGCATCTCGATCTATCTGTATAGATCTTAATGCCTAATATATAAGCAGCTTCTCCAAGGTCCTTCATTGAAAACACTTATTCAATTAGGCCTTAATGCTGTCCAAAAGTTCTATATCATTTCCCATCAAAAGTATGTCATCTACATATAATATGAGAAATGCTACTGAACTCCCACTCACTTTCTTGTAAACGCAGGCTTCTCCATAAGTCTGCATAAACCCAAACGCTTTGATCATCTCATCAAAGCGAATGTTCCAACTCCGAGATGCTTGCACCAGCCCATAAATGGATCGCTGGAGCTTGCATAATTTGTTAACATTCTTAGGATCGACAAAACCCTCCGGCTGCATCATATACAGTTCTTCCTTAAGATGTCCGTTAAGGAATGCCGTTTTGACGTCCATCTGCCATATCTCATAATCATAGTATGCGGCAATTGCTAACATGATTCGGACGGACTTTAGCTTCGCTACAGGAGAGAAAGTCTCATCGTAGTCAATCCCTTGAACTTGTCGATAACCCTTAGCGACAAGTCGAGCTTTATAGACGGTAATATTACCATCCGCATCCGTCTTCTTCTTAAAGATCCATTTGTTTTCTATCGCTCGCCGATCATCGGGCAAGTCTGTCAAAGTCCATACTTTGTTTTCATACATGGATTCTATCTCGGATTTCATGGCTTCAAGCCATTTGTTGGAATCTGGGCCCGCCATCGCTTCTTCATAGTTCGAAGGTTCACCGTTGTCTAACAACATGATTTCCGGTGACGGGGTTGCCGTACCACTGCAGTGCGGAACGTGTCCTTGTGGACTCTGAGTTCAGTAGCAACTTGATCCGAAGTACCTTGAGTATCATCATTATTTTCCTCTTCAGTTGGTGTAGGCATCACAGGAACATTTTCCTGAGCTGCACTACTATCACGTTCAAGAGGTAGTACTTCATCGAGTTCTACTTTCCTCCCACTTACTTCTTTTGAGAGAAACTCTTTTTCCAGAAAGGATCCGTTCTTGGCAACAAAGATCTTGCCCTCGGATCTTAAGTAGAAGGTATACCCAATGGTTTCCTTAGGGTATCCTATGAAGACGCATTTTCCGACTTGGGTTCGAGCTTTTCAGTTGAAGTTTCTTGACATAAGCATCACATCCCCAAACTTCTAGAAACGACAGCTTAGGTTTCTTCCCAAACCATAATTCATACGGTGTCGTCTCAACGGATTTAGATGGTGCCCTATTTAAAGTGAATGTAGCTGTCTCTAGAGCGTATCCCCAAAATGATAGCGGTAAATCGGTAAGAGACATCATAGACCGCATCATATCCAATAGAGTGCGATTCTGACGTTCGGACACACCGTTCTGTTACCGAGGTGTTCCAGGCGGCGTGAGTTGTGAAACGATTCCACATTTCCTTAAGTGTGTACCAAATTCGTGACTTAAGTATTCTCCTCCACGATCTGATCGTAGGAATTTTATCTTTTGGTCACGTTGATTCTCTACCTCATTCTAAAACTCCTTGAACTTTTCAAAGGTCTCAGACTTGTGTTTCATTAAGTAGACATACCCATATCTACTTAAGTCGTCTGTGAGAGTGAGAACATAACGATATCCTCCATGAAGCCTCAACGCTCATTGGACCGCACACATCGGTATGTATGATTTCCAATAAGTTGGTTGCTCGCTCCATTGTCCCGGAGAATGGAGTCTTGGTCATTTTGCCCATGAGGCATGGTTCGCATGTGTCAAATGATTCATAATCGAGAGACTCTAAAAGTCCATCGAATGGAGCTTCTTCATGCGCTTGACACCAATGTGACCAAAGGCGGCGATTACACAAGTATGTGGGACTATCGTTATCAACTTTACATCTCTTGGTATTCACACTATGAATATGTGTAATATTACGTTCGAGATTCATTAAGAATTAACCATTGACCATCGGAGCATGACCATAAGACATATCTCTCATATAAATAGAACAACCATTATTCTCGGATTTAAATGAGTAGACATCTCGCATTAAACGAGATCCTGATACAATGTTCATGCTCAAACTTGGCACTAAATAACAATTATTGAGGTTTAAAACCAATCCCGTAGGTAAATGTAGAGGTAGCGTGCCGACGGCGATCACATCGACCTTGGAACCATTCCCGACGCCAAGATCGTCACCTCGTCCCTTCGCCAGCCTCCGTTTATTTCGCAGCTCCTGCTGTGAGTTACAAATATGAGCAACGGCACCGTATCAAATACCCGGAGTTACTACGAGTAATCGTAAGGTACACATCAATTACATGTATATCAAATATACCTTTAGTGTTGCCGGCCTTCTTGTCCGCTAAGTATTTGGGGCGATTCGCTTCCGATGGCCCTTCCCTTTGCAATAAAAGCACTCGATCTCGTGCTTGGATCCATTCTTTGACTTCTTCCCGGTAACTTGCTTACCGGGCGTGGCAACATCCTTGCCGTCCTTCTTGAAGTTCTTCTTACCCTTGCCCTTCTTGAACTTAGTGGTTTTATTGACCATCAACACTTGATGTTCTTTCTTGATTTCAACCTCTCACGACTTCAAAGATTGAGAATACTTCGGGAATGGTCTTCACCATCCCCTGCATATTGTAGTTTATCACAAAGCTCTTGTAGCTTGGTGGGAGCGATCAAGGATTCTGTCGATGACCGCCTCGTCCGGGAGGTTTATGTCCACTGGGACAAAGGTTGTGCAACCCGGACATTTTGAGTATGTGCTCACCTTGTGAACTGTTTTCCTCCATCTTACAACTATAGAACTTGTCGGAGACTTCATATCTCTCGACCGGGCATGAGCTTGGAAAACTAGTTTCAGCTCCTCGAACATCTCATATGCTCCGTGTTGCTCAAGACGCTTTTGAAGCCCGGTTCTAAGTCAGAAAGCATGCCGCATCGAGCGAGGGAGTAATCATCAAGACGAGACTGCCAAGCATTCATGATGTCTTGGTTCTTTGGGACGGTGCATCACCTAGCGGTCCTTCTAGGACATATTGTTTCCTGGCAGCTATGAGGATGATCCTCGTGTTCGGACCCGATCCGTATAGTTGCTGCCATCATCTTTCAGCTTGGTTTTCTCTAGGAACGCGTTGAAGTTCATGTTGACATGAGCGTTGGCCATTTGATCTACAAGACATATTTGCAAAGGTTTTAGACTAAGTTCATGATAATTAAGTTCATCTAATCAAAATTATTTTAATGAACTCCCACTCAGATTAGACATCCCTCTAGTCATCTAAGTGTTACACGATCCGAGTCGAATAGGCCGTGTCCGATCATCACGTGAGACGGACTAGTCATCATCGGTGAACATCTCCATGTTGATCATCTTCCATACGACTCGTGTTCGACCTTTCGGTCTCCGTGTTCTGAGGCCATGTCTGTACATGCTAGGCTCGTCAAGTTAACCCTAAGTGTTTTGCATGTGTAAAACTGTCTTACACCCGTTGTATGTGAACGTGAGGATCTATCACACCCGATCATCACGTGGTGCTTCGAAACGACGAACTTTAGCAACGGTGCACAGTTAGGGGAGAACACTTCTTGATATTGTTTTAAGGGGTCATCTTATTTACTACCGTCGTTCTAAGTAAACAAGATGCATAAACATAATAAACATCACATGCAATTATATAGTAGTGACATGATATGGCCAATATCATATAGCTCCATTGATCTCCATCTTCGGGGCTCCATGATCATCTTGTCACCGGCATGACACCATGATCTCCATCATCATGATCTCCATCATCGTGTCTTCATGAAGTTGTCACGCCAACGACTACTTCTACTTCTATGGCTAACGCGTTTAGCAATAAAGTAAAGTAATTTACATGGCGTTCTTCAATGACACGCAGGTCATACAAAAAATAAAGACAACTCCTATGGCTCCTGCCGGTTGTCATACTCATCGACATGCAAGTCGTGAATCCTATTACAAGAACATGATCTCATACATCACAATATGTCATTCATCATTCATCACAACTTGGCCATATCACATCACATGACAATTGCTGCAAAAACTAGTTAGACGTCCTCTAATTGTTGTTGCATCTTTTACGTGGCTGCAATTGGGTTCTAGCAAGAACGTTTTCTTACCTACGAATAACCACAACGTGATTTTGTCAACTTCTATTTACCCTTCATAAGGACCCTTTTCATCGAATCCGCTCCAACTAAAGTGGGAGAGACAGACACCCGCCACCACCTTATGCAACTAGTGCATGTCACCGGTGGAACCGGTCTCACGTAAGCGTACGTGTAAGGTTGGTCCGGGCCGCTTCATCCCACAATACCGCTGAAGCAAGATAAGACTAGTAGCGGCAAGCAAGTTGAAAAGATCAACGCCCACAAAAAAATTGTGTTCTACTCGTGCAATAGAGAACTACGCATAGACCTAGCTCATGATGCCACTGTTTGGGGAACGTTGCAGAAAATTAAAAATTTTCCTACGGTTTCACCAAGATCCATCTATGAGTTCATCTAAGCAATGAGTCATGGGAGAGAGATTGCATCTACATACCACTTGTAGATCGTGTGCGGAAGCGTTCACTAGAACGTGGATGACGGAGTCGTACTCGCCGTGATCCATATCACCGATGACCGAAAGTGCCGAGCAGACGGCACCTCCGCTCAACACACGTGCGGGACGGGAGACATCTCCTCCTTCTTGATCCAGCAAGGGAGGAGAGGTTGATGATGATGGCTCCAGCAAAGACAACGGCGTGGTGGTGGTGGAGCAGCGGATTCTCGGGCTTCGCCAAGCACGTGACGGAGGAGGAAGAGGTGTAGCAGGGGAGGGAGGCGCCCGGCGTTTGGTGCGGCTGCCCTCCCCCTCCTTTATATAGGCCCCAGGCGCCCGCCCTTGGGGATCCCATCTCCCAAGGGGCGGCGCCAAGGGGTGGAGTGCCCCAAGGCAAGTGGGCGCCCCACCCTAGGGTTTCAACCCTAGGCGCGGGGTGGGCCAAGGCGCACCAGCCCACTATGGGCTGGTTCCCCTCCCCACTTCAGCCCATGGGACCCTCCGGGATGGGTGGCCCCACCCGGTGGACCCCCGGGACCCTTCCGGTGGTCCCGATACAATACCGGGTGACACCGAAACTTTCCCGATGGCCGAAATACCACTTCCTATATATAATTATTTACCTCCGGACCATTACGAAACTCCTCGTGACGTCCGGGATCTCATCCGGGACTCCGAACAACATTCGTATATCTGCATACTCATATTCATACAACCCTAAGCGTCACCGAACCTTAAGTGTGTAGACCCTACGGGTTCGGGAGACACGTAGACATGACCGAGACGGCTCTCGGGCAATAACCAACAATGGATCTGGATACCCATGTTGGCTCCCACATGCTCCTCGATGATCTCATCGGATGAACCACGATGTCGAGGATTCAAACAATCCCGTATACAATTCCCTTTGTCAATCGGTATCTTACTACATTACCGGCAAGTCACTTTACTCGTACCGTAATGCATGATCCCATGACCAGACACTTGGTCACTTTGAGCTCATTATGATGATGCACTACCGAGTGGGCCCAGTGATACCTCTCCGTCATACGGAGTGATAAATCCAGTCTCGATCCGTGTCAACCCAATGTACACTTAAGGAGATACCTGTAGTGCACCTTTATAGTCACCCGATTCGTTGTGACGTTTGATACACCCAAAGCACTCTTACGGTATCCGGGAGTTACACGATCTCATGGTCTAAGGAAGAGATACTTGACATTGGAAAAGCTCTAGCAAAATGAACTACACGATCTTGTGCTATGCTTAGGATTGGGTCTTGTCCATCACATCATTCTCCTAATGATGTGATCCCGTTATCATTGACATCCAATGTCCATAGTCAGGAAACCATGGCTATCTATTGATCAACGAGCTAGTCAACTAGAGGCTCACTAGGGACATATTGTGGTCTATTTATTCACACGTGTATTACGATTTCCGGATAATACAATTATAGCATGAATAAAAGACAATTATCATGAACAAGGAAATATAATAATAATCCTTTTATTATTGCCTCTAGGGCATATTTCCAACACTAATGTTGTTGGTGGATGCTTGGAACAATGATTCTTTGGATCTTTATAGATTAAAATTTTCTTTGTTAACATTAATTCCCAAAGAGTCTGATGCTGATACTATTCACTTATTCAGAAATTTAGGCCTATTGCTCTAACAAATTGTAGTTTTAAAATCTTTGCTAAGTGCTTGGCTAATCAGCTAGGTGATATTGGGGATGAGATCATTTCCCAAAATCAAACAACTTTTATTAAAGGAAGATACATAGTTGAAAGTGTGGTTACAACTCATGAGATAATTCATGATGTTGTGACCAACAGTAGGGAAGGGTTTGTTTTTAAGCTTGATTATGAAAAAGCTTATGATAGAGTCAGTAAAGAATTCCTCCTGAAAATCATGTATCAAAGAGGGTTTAGTCCTAAATGGATGAAAAAGGTGGAATCTCTGTTATATAAGAGTTCAGTAGGGGTTAGGATAAATGATTGTAATAGTGTGTTTTTTGAAACCTTTAAAGGAGTCAGGCAAGGGGATCCTGCTTCTCCGGTGCTCTTTAATCTAGTGGCAGATGTATTCAGTAGAATGCTCAATAAAGCTGCTAGTAAGAATATGTTGACTGGGATGATGAGTAACATCTTCCCACAAGGGATAATTAGCTTGCAAGATGCGATGATACTCTGTTGTTTGTAGAAAATAATTTGGAGTCTGCAAAGAATTTAAAATGGCTACTTGCTTGCTTTGAGCAAATGTCTGGGCTAAGGATCAACTTCCACAAGTGTGATATGGTTCCCATTAATGTTGATGATGAGGATACCCAATGTGTTGCCCAAGCTTTTTCTTGTGGCCTGGGATCTTTTCCTTTTAAATATCTAGGATTCCCTCTCCACCACTCCAAATTAAGGAGAGAGGATTTGCAACCTGTGGTTGATAAAGTCCTAAAAAGGCAGCTCGGTGGAGGGGAAGACTGCTAGGTTATGAGAAGAAGCTGATTCTAGTTCAATCGTGCTTAGCTAGCATCCCTACCTATCTGATGAGCATGCTTAAATTCCCTAAATGGGCTATTAATTTGATCAACTCTCAGATGGCCCACTGTTTTTGGGATAACTATGAGGGTCACCATAAATACCACCTAGCTAGCTGGGGTCTTTTGAATCAAAAAAAGCAATATGGTGGTTTGGGGATCCCAAACATTGCTGACATGAACCTTTGCTTGCTTGCTACTTGGGTGGACAAGTATCAAAGAGGTGAGCAAAAAATATGGAAGAAAATTGTGGATGCCAAATATAGGACTAGTAACCCTAATATTCTTTCTTGCCTAGAGAGCAATGCCTACTCCCCCTTCTGGAAATGAGTCCTTTGGGCTGCTAAAGCAGCAAAGATGGGATACCAATGGAAAGTGGGGAATGGTAGGAAAGCTAAATTTTGGGAAGATCACTGGTTTGGGTCCTGTAGCTTATCCATTCAATTTTGGGAGTTATATAGTATTGCCAATGAACACAATAAAACTATTGCTGAGGTTTGGGATGGAACAAACCTTAAGATTTCTTTCAGAAGATGTGTAGACAATAGGCTACTGCATCTTTGGTTTGACTTGCTGAGTATTGTGCAGTCAGTCATTCTAAATGATGATGATGATGCTATTATTTGGAAACTTGAGCATAATGGGAGATACTCAGTGAGATCCCTGTATGCCATGATAAACTTTAGGGGGATTACCCCTGTACATATTCCAAAAGTTTGGCAACTGTATGTCCCACCTAACATTCATATTTTCCTGTGGTTATTTGCTCAGGATAAATTGCTAGTTAGGAGTAACCTGAACAAGAGGCAGCATGTTGATGATCTTAGTTGCTTATTTTGCTGTGAAAAAGAGACTAGTAGCCACCTTTTCTTTGAATGTGTTGTGGCTGTTGAAGTGTGGAAAAAATTCATGAGGTTGTGGGATGTATGCCCCAGCCTGGATTGAACTTTGTGACTGACAAATGGGATAAACATAAGTCCTTGCAAACTGAAAATATGTTTGTCTCGGCTACTCTCTGGGCTATCTGGAGATGTAGAAATGATATGTGCTTTAACAATTCCCCATGGTTGGGAGTGCAGGTGATCCTGAGGAGAATTGCAGGATTCTGCAACCAATGAAAGATCCTATGCAAAGAGGCTACAAGAGGGCGCGTGGAGAATCTAACATCATCTCTGTGGGAGCTGTCCAGGCAGCCGCCTCTGCTGCTCTGGCCAGAGCCAGGATGAGGAAGAAGGAACTGTGGGTGAAATACTGTCAGAAGAAGAAGACGGAAGGATGGTGCGGTATCGAGGGAGGGCTACTCATAGCTTGATTTCCAAGCCTCCCCCGAGTCGTGATATTAGCCTTTTTTAAATTCTTGTCAGTAGACTTTTGAGTAGCTCGAGAGTGTATGAGGTTTGGAGCAGGGTCATGATGGATTTTTATGCCGGAGTGCGTTAAAACCTCTCCCGCGGGCTGTAATGAAGATTGATTCTGTGGTTTCATTTTAAGTAATGGAACCGGGGCAGGAGCCCTTTTTCTCTAAAAAAAATAAACTGGACTGCAATTAACATAGTAGTACTGATAACTGAAGCAGCTATTGTTAGTAAACAAAAATTTGTTAGTATCGTTTAGATCATCTCAGTTTTTTGACTTTTTCAGATTGCTGCCGCATCAAACTGGCAGTTTTACGTGGACCACCCGCAAAAACTCGTCGACTGGGAGGAGCACAAGCAGAAGCTGAGGACAAGTATTGGAGGAGTACAACAGCTTTATGCAGAAAAAGCACTACCCCCCCCCCCCGACACACACACACACACACACAAAGAAGCAGTACCAATGTAGGGCAGTTAGAGAAAAAGACTAATTAATTTAACAGGGACACTGCAGAATTCAGTTAATATGACTACTGCAATGGATAAGCCGAATTCTTCAAGCATTTAAATGAATATTTCTTCTCACAATCAGTTTCATTTACATGCTTAGGACATGCAAATGGCCTGACAGTCATAATGTACTTGCAGTTAAACACAAACCAAGCAATGACAGGGCACACTATCAGTAACATGATCCGCCACACTCATCAAAGTTAACTTGACATGCAATATTCAGTTAACTTAACTGTTTTACAAAAAATATACTGGCATTCAGTGTAAACATCCAATACTGACATTCCACATTTAGTTATAGCAGAACAGAGCACAACACAACACAGAAACCTGCACAATAGAGCTAAAGATCACAAGTTCTTCACAAAGCTGCACAACGCATCCTAAAAATCTCCTACTGGTTAGTCTTCGCCCTCTGACCATGGAGCATCCACTCTGGCTTGGATCCCAACACCGAGCCACAAAAAAGATGGATCCACCACATGTCAGGGTTTCCTGCAAGCATTGAAGAAAAATCAAGGGTTAAATAGGAGCACAATAGCCAAATCGGAGCTCAAATTGAAAAATCCCAGATTACCGAAAAAGGCTTCCGCCCCGCTTTATATATAAAGCCAAGATCACCAACATCCTGATACAAACGCACGCCACCACAGCAAACGCACACACCCAAGACATGAAACACAGGCGCTGAGCGCAGCAACACCATCCCTAACTACGAAGAGATGAAGCCGCATACGATGATCTGTGGGCTTCAAGGCGGCGCCTTCAGCAAGGATATGACACCAGAGCGCCGCCATCGCCCGATCCAAGGATCAGAGTTTCCCCTGGCGCACACGATGGGCAATGAGAGCCGCGACGACACCTTCAAGAAGGGAACGAAGTTCGCCACGGCCCGTCTGCAGAGAGAACAGGTTTTCACCCCGCCACCTCACCGCCACCGAACACCGCACTCGGTTGCCACGCCGCCGCACGGCCATGGCCACCGGCAGCACTAAGCCGCTGGCTCGCCAAAAGCACCGCGCCACCACCACCGGGCCGCCCCGACATCCAAGACCAGGGCACCACCTGACCCGAGACCCGCCGCTAGTCTAGCTGAAGAGACGAGCGGAAAGGCCCCGCCTTTCGCACCCCTGGATCACCCCCAACGCCGAGACCCAAAAGGACGGCCAAAACTGGCCTCCACTGCCCGTCCTGCAGCCCCGAGCGCGAGACGAGCTCCGTCCTGCAGCCGAGCACGAGACGAGCTCCGTCCTGCTGCCGGGAGCGAGACGAGCTCCGTCCTGCAGCTCCGGGCGCGAGACGAGCGATGGACCGTAGCTGGGAGAGGGCCAGCCCTTCGACCGATCGCTCGGACGACGAGGAGATAGAGCGACGGTCGAAGCGGTCCGACCGCAAACGAGCTGACGCCGGAGAAAGCCGGCCGTCGCCGCGGGCAGATCCTGTTGGAAATATGCCCTAGAGGCAATAATAAAAGGATTATTATTATATTTCCTTGTTCGTGATAATTGTCTTTTATTCATGCTATAATTGTATTATCCGGAAATCGTAATACACGTGTGAATACATAGACCACAATATGTCCCTAGTGAGCCTCTAGTTGACTAGCTCGTTAATCAATAGATAGTCATGGTTTTCTGACTATGGACATTGGATGTCATTGATAACGCGATCACATCATTAGGAGAATGATGTGATGGACAAGACCCAATCCTAAGCATAGCACAAGATCGTGTAGTTCGTTTTGCTAGAGCTTTTCCAATGTCAAGTATCTCTTCCTTAGACCATGAGATCATGTAACTCCCGGATACCGTAGGAGTGCTTTGGTGTACCAAACGTCACAACGTGAATCGGGTGACTATAAAGGTGCACCGCAGTATCTCCGAAAGTGTCTGCTGGTTGACACGGATCGAGATCGATTTGTCACTCCGTATTACGGAGAGGTATCACTGGGCCCACTCGGTAGTGCATCATCATAATGAGCTCAATGTGACCAAGTGTCTGATCACGGGATCATGCATTACGGTACGAGTAAAGTGACTTGCCGGTAACGAGATTGAACGAGGTATTGGGATACCGACTATCGAATCTCGGGCAAGTAACATACCGTCTGACAAAGGGAATAGTATACAAGGTTGCTTGAATCCTCGACATCGTGGTTCATCCGATGAGATCATCGAGGAGTATGTGGGAGCCAACATGGGTATCCAGATCCCGCTGTTGGTTATTGACGGAGAGTCGCCTCGGTCATGTATGCATGTCTCCGAACCCGTAGGGTCTACACACTTAAGGTTCGGTGACGCTAGGGTTATTAGGAAGACTTGTATGTGATTACCGAATGTTGTTCGGAGTCCCGGATGAGATCCCGGACGTCACGAGGAGTTCCGGAATGGTCCGGAGGTGAAGATTTATATATGGGAAGTTGTCATACGGTCACCGGAAAGTTTCGGGGGCATATCCAGACAGGTGGGGCCACCGGAAGGGTTCCGGGTCCACCGAGGGGCCACCCTCTCGGAGGGCCTCATGGGCCGCAAGGGGCGTGGAACCAGCCCCGGAGGGCTGGGCGCCCCTTGGGCCCATGCGCCTAGGGTTGGGGGGAACCCTAGTGGGGCGCCTTTGCTTGGGGGCAAGCCTCCTGCCCCCCCAGATCTCATCTAGAGGGGCCGCCCCTTCCCCTTCCCCTATAAATAGAGGGGCGAGGAGGCTGAACACCGATCCAAGGCGCAGCCCTCCCTCCCCAACACCTCTCCTTCTCCGCTGAGTGCTTGGCGAAGCTGCTTGAGAGTATCGCTTCTCCACCATCATCACGCCGTCGTGCTCGCTGGAGCCTTCTTCCTCAACCTCTCCTTCCCCTTGCTGGATCAAGAAGGAGGAGACGCCGTCTGCCTGCACGCGTGTGTTGAACGCGGAGGTGCTGTCCGTTCGGCACTTGGTCATCGGTGATTTGAATCACGGCGAGTACGACTCCATCATCACCGTTCCCTTGAACGCTTCCACACGCGATCTACAAGTAGTATGTAGATGCAATCTCTCTCCTATGACTCGTTGCTTAGATGAACTCATAGATGGATCTTGGTGAAACCGTAGGAAAAATTTTAATTTTCTGCAACTTTCCCCAACAGATCCGCCAAACCACCGTGTAGCCGCCACGCCCCTGGGAGGCCACCACCACATGCCGTACCTCCGGCGCCCGTGCCACGGCCGAGCAAACTACGCCAGTCACGCCTTCACCCACGCCCGTCCACCCGGATCCCACGGCAGATCCAGACGGACGCGCCGCCACCCGCCTTACGTACCGAGCCGCACCATCGCGACGGGCGCTACGCTCATTGATCCACGCCAAAAGACGCACCCACCGCCTCGCGCCCTGCGTCGCCCAATCCTGCGCGATCTGGGAGGATAAGGTCAACCCGCCACCAATCAAGATGCAGCCACCACACCACCCAGAACAAGAAGGCACCGCCACTCCGCCACCAGACGCCGCCGACGCCGCCTCACGCGCCATCAGAGTGCCGCCGAGCCCCGCAGCACTGACGCCTGATGGCAGGTTGTCCCGCCAACCCGAGCCTCACATGAGAGAGGAAGAAGAGGCCCCACCGCCGCTTACGCCGGGCCGCCAGCGGCCAAAGCGGCCAGGGAGCCGCGAGGGAGAGGAACGGGCCGAGGGCTAGGATTCTCTGTCCGCCATGGAGCGGAGCGGGGGTCGGGTCTCTTCTCCTGAACCAAGCCTTCATCTGCATTAACATTCAACAATAATCAAAAAAGAATCCCAGATTACACAAGACCTAACCCTAGAGATGAATTTGGCTTACGAAGAGCTCCATCTCCATGCCAACCATGGACGCGTCGTCGTTCGTGCTCTCCTCCCTTCCTTCCATGACGGCATAGGTCAATGTCGACAAGCAGGAACCACGGCGACGAAGCAGGGAGATAGCGAGCTGCGAGAGAGTGAGCAAGGTGATTTGGGTTTCACGGGAGAGAGAGCCAGACCATGCGCGGCGTGGGCCGGCCTAAACCAGTTTTGGCACACAGAAAAACAAACTGAACCAAGAACAAAACATAAACAACATACGTGGCTTGCATAGTCCGGACTTGAATGGGGATAAAAATGTGGAATGAAATATTTAAATTAGGAGTTTAAATTGAGACTTTTCTCAAGGAAGGTAATTCGTGATAATTTTGTGAATCTTGAGGGTAAAAATGAAATTAACTTGAAAGAAAGCATTCCTAGTACAATCAGTCAATAGGCTGGACATTAAAAGGATGAAGTCTCATCGAGTCAACTCTCAATCACATCCGATGTGCAAGCACGCTTAACACAAAGATACGCCGAGACATTTATTGCCGGATTCTTTTTCCATGCTACTTCAGTCTTTACATAAATCTTTTAAGTAATAAAGCGTCCCTTATCGATTATTTTTCTTCAGGTTTTACGCTTCAAACTGTGATTTATTTGTGAGAATCCTTAACCATTTGTCAGCAAAAATAGACCGTTCTAGGAACAATGCAAATGTTTGCCCAAAAGAATACTAATAGCAGTATCCATCGTGTCAGCCAAACAGCTAGCCGCATACGGATCATGCATCAGGCATGTCATCAAATCTTGACCGAGAGATCTCACAGCGACGTGTGACAAATAAATCAAGCGGGGCGCCGATGAAACCTCGCTAGAACATGCACGCACCCACGCACGCTCCTCTCCGCCGCTGACTCGATTTTTCGCGGCCTTGCTAAACCGCCGGCACGTCCTTGTCAACGTCCCCTCTGCTTGCACGCAACGCAATCATGGGATTGGAATGAATCCCTAGTGGCTCCTGCTAATCACCGTGTGACGCACTTGCCCAAATCCAAATCTTCCTGTCCTGCCTCTCTAATATGGTACTCCCTTCATTTTTATTTACTCTGCATATTAGAGTTGACTGAAGTCAAACTTCGTAAAGTTTGACCAAGTTTATAGAAAACAATATAGACAGAATCTAATGTTGTTGAATTGTTATTGTATATCTTAATATTTTTGTTTATAAACTTGGTCAAAATTTGTAAAAGTTTCGACTTTAACCAAAAGTTTAATACGCGAATCTAAATAAAAACGGAGGAGTACTAATCCAATCCAAATACTACCTCCGTCTCAGTATTTTGGTCCTATCAGATTTCGCACAAATTTTGACCATAGATTAAACTAACAAAATATTGACGCATGTCACTAAACATTATATTTTTGAAAACTATGTTAAAATACGAATCCAATGAGATGATTTTTCTTGACATGCATTAATATTTTGTTAGTTAAATCTTTAATCAAATTTTGGCACAAACTATAAAAGAGACCTATAAACCAAGACGGAGGTAGTACTAATCATCAACCGATAAAGCAATAGCTCCGGTTCGTTGTCGCGAGGACCCGACAGCGAGTGGCGATTGCGGAAATGGAATGGAATGGGAGGTTGGCAAAAGCGAGAAGAAGACATCCGCCTAGTGGCCTCTTGATCAAGGAACCGGTGGTGGGTGGATGTGGAGCTGCCCTACGTCAGGTGGCACAGCTGTGCGTGCTTACCCGCTAATTCTAATTCTAGTATCTGCAGTCGCGTGGCGAGGGGAGGGGCATCAAGTAGCAGAGTTTGTGCCGGCGACTAATCCGGGAGCAAAAGCGAAGGCCAACACAGCAAACTTCCTGGCTGGCTCTGTTCAAGATTCCTGCGTTGCTTGCAAAGTGTCCGTGCTGGTTGGAGGAGCTTGCTCCGGTTCATCATCACCAAGGTAAACAAGCAATTGCTTACTCGTTCTCTCTTTCATTTTGATGAAATCGAAGCAAACGCTCTCGGCAAGGCCCAGCCTTTGGTCGTCGTCCTCTCTTCATTGCTTACTCGTCCTCTCATCAAAGCTGCAGGGTAGGTGTTTGTGGAATTGCCTCCTTTGCAATTGCAACAGCGCCGGAGGGAAGGAAGGGCTAGGGAGAGCAGCGAGGAAAGGATGGGCATGCCGCGGGGGCTGTCGGCGTACATGGTGGATATGGTGTGGGCGGTGCTCGCCGGGTGGGTGTCGGCGTGCCTGCTGGTCGCCGACGAGATCGCCCGCAGCATGCGGGCCGGGGAGATTGGCCCCTTCGTCGTGGGCTGAATCGAATCTCACTTGGGGGGAAATCCTCCCTCCCTTCTGACTCCTTCCTTCACGCAGGTGCTCTGCTCTCAACCTTCTGCTCTTAGTTTCTTTGCTAGTAACTCGGTCGGTGCTTCCCCTCTGAGAGGAAACTATGGTGTCATATTATGTCTTGTTTTTTCTTGCACAATTTTGTGATATCAAGCGACTGCGGATACCTTTGTTGATTAGAGTCTCTGCTCTGCATCCTGAAATAACCGGCTATGTGTTAATTTACTCTGGGATTTATGTTTCGAAAATCTATTCTAGTGGTACCTAACAAGAAGCTAATGCGGCACTTTATGCGGAGTAGTTTTTCATGGATCAGTCATGGTGTATTGGAGAGAACTCATACATTTTCCAAAGTCACTTATATTAGTCCTATCAGACTCGGACGTGCCCTTGCTTGTGCGTTTCAATCTTTTAGGCATCACATAGATGATGGAATCTGACATTTTGTTTCCATTAGTCATGGCTTATTAATTTATGATACAATTTTCAAGAGGTAATAGTTACTTCCATGGCTATAAGTTTTATTGGTTCCATTCTAAAGGGTGTCATGCTGTAGGTTTGTACTGTACTAAAATTGAATGGCATTGCCATACTCAGCCCCGATCAGCCTGAATTCCTGAATGAAACACTCCTTTGATGCTTTTGAAATCTTCACCGTCTCAGTGGCACCAGCTGGAATAGCTACCCAAGAAGATCATTAGCTTGTGTAGGCTTATGATAAACATTCTTATTATTCTTTCCGAATCAAATGAAACAATTTACTTGTGTAGATTGATGTGCTTGGTCATTTTTTAACCTTACTTTAACTCCCTTTCTGTCATCAAGTGGGAAGAAAGGTTTCATGCCCATTGCTTAATGCATCATTCTTAAGCGACCTATTTTAATCACTTATGTTTCTGGTTTGGAGCCATAATGACATGTTCAGTTAATTTCAGTCTGCTTGCCTGATTAATAACTTATTTCAGATTGAAATAGGATTTGCTTGTTTTAATAGTTATGTTTGCCCTGCTACTTCTTATGCTTTTCATCACTTGATCTGACGACTTAATTGTTATTGCAGATAGTTTTTTGGCGGATCCATCCATGGATACACATTGCATTATACTGTACAAAGTCCCTAAATCTCCATTAGTGTTCAGCTGAATGGCTTGGCCATTAATAGAAGTGACAAAGATTCTAGATGATGTTTTCTTCTCTCCTTTCTTTCCACAATTCTTCTGTTCTGCATAGTAATGTAAACAATTTACTGCATAGTAATGTAAATAATTTATTTCCTTTTTACATTATGGTTCTCCAAAGATATGTGCAACTGCATAAGAATGTGTCATAAACATATGTGCAACTTCATATTGTGTCTTTTACATTATGAATACCCTAGTCCAGAGACTTGGTTCCGAAGATGAAGATCGAAAGAATTTTCCTCTTGAGGCAACCACCTACTCGGATAAGCTCAGGAGTTCTTCGACATCACTCGGATATGCTTCATCACAAGCCACAAGCCAAGTTCTCAGACGGGCAAATTGGGTATCACAAAGTCTTTGTTATAATCTGCCTCCTACTAACCTTCTTTAACGTATTGATCGAGTCCATCAAGGCCTCTCCATAGGTGACCCAACGACTTTTGGAGTCGGTTCTTTCAGCAAAATCTTCCTCATTCTGAAGGAGTCAGCGCCACCAGCGAGAGCTTGAAGGACTCCGGGGCTACCGAGGATAGGTTCCCCCAGGGTAGGCGAATGACGAGGATACGGACCAGCAAGCCCAAACAACCCAAGTTTAGGGCTGATTTACCGGGTGGGGATGGGTGGGTCGTATTTTCTTCACTGACAGGGCTGTTAGTCCATCCATCCAATGGGAAGAAGTTGCAACAGTTTATCCCTTCAAGAGGGATCAGACAGGGGGACCCGATCTCCCCATACTTGTTCTTGCTAGCAGCAGAGGGCCTTTCGTGCCTCCTAAAATCAAAAAGTGAGTCATCCAACCTGCATGGTCTACGGGTAGCTCCATTGGCGTCATCAGTGAACCATCTCTTATTTGCTGATGACAGCCTGCTGTTTTTTCAAGGCAAATGGTGTGGGGGCCAATGAGGTCTACCAGGTTCTGGAAACTTATTGTCAAGCAACTGGACAACGCATCAATTACTCAAAGTCCTCCGTGTACTTCAGCAAAGGAGTTTCGGATTCAGTCAGACAAGAGATCAAGGACACTCTGAACATCCCTAATGAAACACTAAATGAGAAATATTTGGGGATGCCGTCAGATATTGGCAATTCAAAAAACGGTGCTTTCAAGTACCTCAAAGACCGGTTGTGGAGTAAGGTGCAGGGCTGGATTGAGCAAACTATGTCCATGGCAGGAAAGGAGGTGCTGGTGAAGGCGGTAGCCCAAGCTGTCCTGGTCTTCTCAATGTCGTGCTTCAAGCTACCGAGGGGGCTATGCGAACACCTTAATATGCTCATCAGAAAATTTTGGTGGGGAAGCAAAGAAGGAAAAAGAAAACCCCACTGGGTTTCATGGAAATCTATGACCCAGCCCAAAAGCATGGTGGGTTTGGGATTTAAGGACTTTGAATTATTCAACTTAGCCATGCTGGCCCGCCAGGCTTGGCGTCTTTTGCAGAATCCCGAGTCCCTAAGTGCAAGAATTCTGAAGAGCATCTATCACCCAAACAAAGATCTCCTAGAGGCTGACTTGGGGAACCACCCTAGTCAGGTTTGGAGAGCGGTTGTAGAAGGAAGGGACACTCTAAAACTCGGTCTGATCAAGAGAATCGGTAATGGAACCTCTACGACGATATGGACACAAAACTGGTTGCCCAGAGATGAACAAAAACAACCCTACGGAAGTCTAACGGCCAATCCTCCAACGTGGGTATCTGAGTTGATATTGAGTAATTCAGCTTCATGGAATAAACAGCTGGTTGAGTCTACGTTTTTGCCGATGGATGCTCAAGTGATCCTAGGGATCCCACTGTGCACCCGTAATCTCCCGCACTTCGGCCCGGCATCATGAGAAACATGGTAATTTTACCGTGAAGTCCGCTTACAACATGCCGGTATGCATAAGAGCTCGAAGAGAAGCATGGCTAGAAGAGGGACCGGGGCCTTCAAGCACAAGGTCTGAGGAGGGAGCCTGGAAAACCCTGTGAAAAGCGGCGGTTCCAGGGAAAGTACACATGTTCTTATGGCGGCTTGCCAAACATTCACTTCCGACAAATGATGTGCGTGCTCACCGGCACATGGCTGATTCTCCACAATGCGGACTGTGCGGCGCAGGGGACTCATGGCGTCACTCGCTTGTGGAATGCACCCCGTCGAGAAGCGTTTGGGCACTTATGGAGGAAGAGATCACGCATAAAATCATAACCACTACCGAGCCCAAGGCGAAACAGTGGCTATTCACACTGATGGAATTGTTCTCTCCGGATGATTTTGTCCTCGTGGCGGTAACACTGTGGTCAATATGGCATGCAAGACGCAAAGCCATCCACGAGTCAATTTTCCAAAGCCCCCACGCTACACACGGCTTCATCACGAGCTTCATTACGGAGCTGGGAACACTAAAGGGCAACAAGGAACAAACAAGGACAAGTGGGTCGGCCTCGGTGCAAAGAGCCACACAACCAAAGAAGCCGCCACTAGGCTATTGCAAGATACATGTGGACGCCGGAGTGCGTGGGAGAACAGGAGGTTCTGCAGTAGCAATATGCAGGGACGAAGGGGGGAGTTATCTTGGTAGCTCGGCTACCGGTGATTGAAGGAGTCACCGATCCGGCTACTTTGGAAGCAATGGCGTGTCGGGAGGCACTAGCCCTCGCCGAAGATCCGGGATCCACCAGTTTATAGTGGCATCGACCGCCAACAGGTGGTCTCGACATATCAAGGAGAACCAGAGGACAATATGGAGCTATCATAAGCGAGATCAATCTGAAAGTTTCCTTTTCCAATGTTCGTTAACTTTCGAGAGTCGTCGTTAATTATGAAGACATAGATTAGCTAAGTTTTGTTTAAGTCAGGGCCCGGGACGCCATGTCTGGCTTGGCACCCCACATGACCCCAGATGTATCCCACTTTTTGTGGAATTCCATGAATAAATTGGTTTTCCACCCTCAAAAAAAAATCCATCCATGAAGGTAGTATCATATACTTCCTCCATCTCATAATATAAAATTATTTTTGACACTACACTGCATGATACTATGATGGTCTATGATCAGCCTCATGCACCATGTGTGGCATTAAAGCTTGACCGAAATCTAAACACTGACATGGTCCCGTAAACTACGGCTGAGCCAGCTCGTGGTCTTGGTAAAACCACTGGTACGTCGTTGTCAATGTCAAGATCCCCTCGCTTGTACGCAATGATGGGCTCTTGCTAATCGCCTCTCTAATCTGGTAGTAGTACTACCACTAAATCCAACCGATAAATGATTGATTGGATAAAAGGTCCGGCTTCTCCACCACGTGGCGATCCCCCGTTTGCCCCTGCGAGGCGATGCGGACACGGAATGCAAGGCTGGCAAGTAGACGGGCAAAAGCAAGAAGAAAACATCCACCCACCGAGTTGCCTCTTGATCAAGGAGCCGATGGTGAATGGAGGAGCCGCCGCCGAGTGCCGCTGCCCTACGTCAGGTGGTGCTTAAAGCGAAGGCCAACACTCGGTCTCCATGCTCCGTTCAAGATTCCGGCGTCGGTTGCGTGCTGGTTGGGGGTCGCTCCGGTCCATCGCCAAGGTGAAGGGGCGATTTACTCGCTCATCCCCTCTTTGATTCGGTTCCCGGTCTTCATTTTGTTTATTCAAAAAACTGCAGGCTAGGTGTTTGTGGAATTGCCTGCCTCCTTTGCAACTGCAACGGCAGCGCCAGAAGAGTAAGGAAGGCTAAGGCTAGGCAGAGCAAGGAAAGGAAAGGATGGCCATGCCGCGGGGCCTGGCGGCGTACATGGTGGACATGGTGTGGGCGGTGCTCGCCGGGTGGGTGTCAGTGTGCCTGCTGGTAGCCAACGAGATCGCCCGCGGCATGCGTGCCGGGGAGATTGGCCCCTTCGTTGTGGGGTGAAAGTCTCAGTTTCGGGTCCTCCCTTCTGATTCATTCCTTCATGCAGGTGCTCTGCTCTGAATCTTCTGCTCTAGTTTCTCTCTATCTTTCCATGTCTTTTTTCCTTGCACAACTTGTGACATTAAGCGATTGCGACACCTTTGTTGATTACCCTCCCTGCTCTGTGTCCTGAAATACCCGGCCATGTGTTAATTTGCTCTGCGATTTGTGTTTGGCAAATCTATTCTAGTAGTACCTAACAAGAGGCTAATGAGAGCGAAGACTTTATACAGACTGGTTTTACCTGGATCAGTTATGGTGTATTAGGGAAAACTGATACATTTTCCCAAGTCACTTCTGTTTGTCCTGTCAGACATACCCTTGTTCCCGTGGTTCAATCTTTTAGGCATTATTACATAGATGATGGATTCTGACATTTTGTTTCCATTAGCTAGTCATGGATTATTAATTTCCGATAACAATTGTCAGGAGGTAACAACTAATCTACTGTGCTAAAACTGAATGGCATTGCCATACTGAGCCCTGATCACCAGCTGGAATAGCTTTTCCTGAAGAGCTTCAATCAGCAAACTGCCAAATAAAATGTGCCCCAAGCAGAAATATCACAAATACCGCCTCGCCCTGGGCCACCACAAGGAAAACTATACCTAAAATCCTTTTTATACGGCATTAATTTGGAACTGCGTGCATCTAAAACGCCCTTTGTGTAGGCTTATGATAAACGTTCTAATTATTCTTCCGAAGCAGATGAAACAATTTACTTGTGTAGATTGTTCCAAAATGCGCCTGATCGTCTTTTCAACCTTACTTTAATTCCCTTTCTGTTGTCAAGTGGGAAGAACGGTTTCATGCCATTGCTTGATACATCACTCGTAAGCTGCCTAATTTCATTGATTATGTTTCTGGTTTGGAGCCATAATGACATGTTCAGTTAAGTTCAGTCTGCTTGCTTGATTAATAACTTCTTTCAGATGGAAATAGGATTTGCTTGTTTTAATAATTATGTTTGCCCTGTTGCTTCTTATGCTTTTCATCACTTGATCTGACAACTTAATTGTTATTGTAGGTACTTTTTGGCGAAACCGTCCATGGTTACATCGCAATATACTGTACAGAGTCCATAAATCAACAATAGTGTTCAGCTGGATGGCTTCGGCCATTAACAGAAGTGACAGTTTTCTAGATGATGTTTCATTCTCTCTCCTTTCTTTCCACAATTCTTCTGTTCTGTATAGTCATGTAAAGAGTTTATTTTCCTTTCACATTATAGTTCTCTAAAGATATGTGCAGCTGCATAAGAATGGGTCATGTTATGTTCTTCGCCCCTCTTTTATTTATGATCAAGGGCTAGTTTTGCAGCATCCATACAATCTGCTGCATGGCTAGCAACTCTGGAGAAAGATGGGAGAATTCAATCGCTTGGTCGACTCTACTAATGTAGCCATGTAGGCAACAAGGATAGCTAGACATATTTCCAGGACATGTAATGTTAGTCTGTCATACGACATCTGTATACTAAAACAAAATAAAAACTACAGGTTCAGAAACAGGACGAGATTACAATACAGTACATGTCTTTGTCCTAGCCATCAATTTGTGTAATCTGATCAGGTTGTTCAAGGCCAGTTTGGCAGAAATTACACTGATATGAAGTTCCATACATGTCAAAGGTATAGTGATGTTTTTTCATAGGCTGGTTGTTCATGGCAACCGAGAGATGTGAAGTTGCTTATCCCCGACGGTCGTAATTGTTTGTAGACATCTGCAGGTCTCTACAGATCTCTCAGCCTGGCAGTTATATCATCCACTGTGTTTGGCACCTGCAAGTACAAGGTTCGAGTGAGAACGGATCATGAGACGCATCGATGGAATAACAGATCCATCGTACTCCACACATGCAAGCACAAGTTCAGCAGATCGTGTAGGTGGAGAAGTGGAGTTTTTTTGTTCCACGTGGAGAAGTAGAGTTGTGAGGGAATAACTCCACCCACACGGTTCAAATCCAAGTGCTCAAATTGCATGTACGCAAGTGCATTTTGGTACAAATTCAGTGACATGCTCTCATTTATCCTACCAATTCTAAGCATGGAATTAGGGGATGTGTTCACGTGGGTGTTTACGGTGCGATTGTGCATGTACAGTGTTGTGTATGCCTATGTAAATGCCTTGTAGTTGATAACAGAGTAACACTATTATGAAAAGGAAATGGAAGTTCTCCACCCTGAAGATCTCAACGCATGATGAAGGTTAGTACATATGTCCAATCCCAAAAATCCTAAAACAAGTATGGTAATAGAACATAGCGAAACATACGTCTTATGTCTGGTACAAAAACATGATCATGCTTAGTACAAGAAAATAAATATTCTGTCATTTTTGTGTACTATGAAGAAATTTCGGTACAAAATGTACATGTACATGTACATGTACCATACCATGTTCTACTATAGTTTTGTCTGGATTTAAATTGTACAAGTAACTACTATGAAATCGGTGGAGGTCTTTTCATAGGTGGAGTACCATTCTAGCTGACCATATGGTTCTAGCGATGGACCAAACCTTAGTGCGTGGGAAAGGCAAATGTTTCCCATCAATCCCTAATGCTTTTGGAAGCAGGTTGAAATATTGGAACTAGAGATACTTTGTCATGATCAAAAGGAGAGGAGAGACATTGCGTCAAAGGCATATGTGTTACTCCATCCATTCCAAAATAACTGTCGTGGTTTTAGTTCAAAATCAATACTAATGCAGGATCATGTGGTTAGATTTCCAACTCAAAACATGGTTCATCAATTAAAAGAGGCTAAAATGTGCCTGGACGGGACATATGCACACTTTAAAGGCGTCGGAAATATTGACCTGGGGAATTTCCGGAAATATATTCAATTGTAGGCAATGGTAATTCTCGAGAAGAAAACACGACTAACCAAGAATTTGGCTATCACATCCTAAGCAGTAATTTATTTGCCATTGTGGTGATTAATATACAATCATAAGGAAGTTAAAACAGTAGTCCATGCTTGCAGAGAAAAACAAAGAAATATAATTCTGACGACTGTTTATTACCTGAAAGAGGCCGTCGGGTACTGCGATACAACTTGGAAAAATGATGTCAACATTTTCTATAAGCTGATGAGGAACAGGTGTTATCAGATGAATGCAGTCTCCTGGAATATCAATAGCCTTGACGAAACCTAATGTCCAACTCAGCACGAGACCAGTACCATACAATAAATTAGTTAGTCTTATCAGTTTACTTTAACAAAAACACTAAACAAGGAAAGAATAAATCTTACATACCAAGTCCCAGGCACCAAGGGGATGAGCATTCCGTTGACAAAGGGACAGATGAACTTGATCCAATACCGACGATAGTACCAGCCAAGATTTCATATACTGAATCACCAGAAATCTATACAAGAACACCCATAGAAACTATATTAATAGACAGACCCCAAAATAAATATTCTGAGCACTGATAGTCCGTACCAAATAAGTTTGATCTACACATAATGAACTGGAATTAAGAGTTAATTTGCCCACACTGTTTTATTTGAAACTGTAAGTTGCTAAACTACCACTGCATTATGTCGACTTATTTAGGTAGATTAATTTTGCAAGTAGTAAATTGTTTTATTCTGTTGTATTAGACAAGCGGTACATATTCATTAGCATTCTGGTCAGCAGTTTATCTTATTTATGCAAAATAAAAGTAATTGCGTAAACATTAAGTTCTCTACATACAAATGAGGAAAATTATAGCTACAACTTAGAAGATAAGATCTGTGCACATTACTACCCTACCACGTGACACTATGTACGCAGATATATTTTTGGCAAAACAACCATAGGGGGGAGGCCCCTACGTTTCACACATTTAGATTGTAACCATAACTGAGGTCTCCTGCATCCTTTGACCCAAAGACTCACAATCCAATTCATTTTGATGATTTGGCTCAATGTTGAAGCTTCAAAGGAGCCTCCGATTACTATCCAAGATATCATCCTTTTGTGGCTCTTTATTCGCACTAGTGTAAAAGGAGAATGCAAACTCGGCGTTGCTAAAAGCTCGGTATTCAGAAAGGTATGCAAGGTAATTTGTCTCGTTGTTACGAAATATACTGTTCAGTAAATGGAGTACAGAAAGGAGTAAATGGGCAAACATCATTTCGTCATATATATTCAGCAACGCTTCACTGCTACATGATCAGAATAAAAAGGTGGAGAAGCGGTCACCTGGCTGTGTAGATCGATAACTTGTATTTTTGAAATAGGAAGCTGAAAGGGGTCTATAGCAGCAATGCCCTGAACTAAATCATCAGAAGAGAAAATTGGAAAGTCCCTTGGCAAGCACTGCCTGAAGTAAGCAATCAGCCTGAGATCACGAATCATCCGTGCCTCTTTCTTCACTAACAGACTGCATTCACATAGTCATAAGTCAGTAAGTCACTACAATATTTTGATGCTCATTTCATTAAAAAAATACTCAAAATGGTTAAGACTTACTGTCGAGGAGAGTTCTGCGTCGCACGAATTTGAACTAGATTAACTCCTGAATCTCCCTCGTGTGCATCCAGCCAAAATGCACCACCCGGTAAATTTTTACCCTCTGCTGTGGTGTTTAGCCGAATAACATGGGTTGGGGATACGTATTTCAGTATCTCTGACAGAACATGAAGTCCAATACCTGAAAGTCACACAATACAACATGAAACTGGACGTTTGCAAGAAAAGAAAGGGAAAATGCAGTCAATTAGCAACAACAGATATTAGTATTACAGGTGAATGTTCCATTATCCAAGTCCAAATCCAAAACTCATCCTATCCCCTCTAACCTTCCACCGTAGCCATATAAATTACCAACACAAACCTTGATGCATGGAAGTGCGACCAATGAAAACTCACCTTTCACCCATCCTGAAGTGTTGATAACAATTGGTATAGCTGATTTGTGAGGGTTATCAGCCTCATTGAAGCGATAGAGTTCTTTAAGAAAATAATCATAAAGCCCAAAAATGTAGCTCAAGAGAAGTTTTGGGTTCTTGTGTGCAGCAACATCACCAAAAAAGAAGCACCTAGAATATGTGGGGAAAATGTATTAGACAGCTTGCAAAAGACCATACATGAGAACACAAGGAAATATCAACTGGTACATATGTTTATTTCAGTAAGTATCTGATATAGATATATTAGTTCATGTGATGGCCACTTAAACTACTGTGCTAAAGATAAGACTCTGAATGGGTAAATCTAGCTATTGCAGAATTGGTAGAAAATCGAACTTCATAATGTTTGAGTATTCATAATATCTTGGAAGAAAGCAAAATTAATTTCACCCCTGAACGGTTGACAATAGTGGAATAACAAATTCAGGATTTTTTTTGACAAATGAAATAGCTTTCTCACATACAGTAATCTATTTTAAATTAAGCACGGGATTGTTCCTAGCAGAACTAAAAGGTAGTTCAATGAGTAAATTGCAAATACTATATGAAACCATAAAAGACTGCGCAAAGCTAAACCTCGTGAAATACAGTTACCTCTTTGGAGCCCGCAGGTATAGCATTGTCAAATCTGAATTATAAAAGAAAATAGACAGAATGTTCAGCCAGGGATCGAAACATTTTGAAGGGGAATTAAAAGTTGAAGACCCTGAGCCTGCACCTTTAGCTTGTTCCTCAAGTACATGAAGTGACACAAAACCTGGAGGTGTGAACTCAGGCTGGCCAACATCGGTATCCAGGTACGCCACCCTCTTATACCTGTTAATTAAAGTGAAAGAATCACAAGAACTGATCTGAAAGTAGAAAAGCTAATGACAAATAAAACAGAGCAGCTCAAAAAATTCTGAGTTGTACAAATTGTGCAACTTGTGTGAACTAGCAGTTGACCTAGTTTATTCTCCCATTAAAAAAAGATGAGGCTAGTGCAACCAAACTTACCAGCTAGCACAACATTTTAACTATATGCAACCAGACTAGTGCTGAACCCATAAAAACTACTAGTAGTACTTTCCCACACTTCCCAAAGCCATAAAAAAACCTAGAAAGTAAAAAACTATTGGTACATAGCTACTTCACGAGGGTTTAATCGACGGAATCAAAGCTCAGTAATCTCTGTAACTAACTCCATTTTGCCCTTTTCAAATGCAGATTCTTTTTTCACTATAAATAGTAAATACAGATGGCATGCCAACTGAATTCGTAGTGTATAAAATTAATATTCAAATCATATACCAAAGCATTATGATCAAACAATTTTACTATTTACTACTCCCTCTGTAAACTAATATAAGAGCGTTTAGATCACTACTTTAGTATTCTAAACGCTCTTATATTAGTTTAGGGAGGGAGTACAAACTAGGAGTAAAATGCAATGCTTATTTATACTGAAATTCAGCAAAGCAGCGCCGTCCCATTTCCGAGCATGAATAACTCGAATTTAAAGTCTGCCTGTAAAATTGTTCGACTATGTGCACATTCAGCTGCTTTGCAGTGAAGCAGAGCAGAATGCGGCGAGGGGATGACCGGGAAAATGCAGTTGCGCTTCTCCGGCGCAGTACGTAAAGTACAGAAGAAGAAGCAACGATGGGCTCAGCGAATTCTCCGTGCATTTCACCTTGCGAGGAGGGTGTTGAGGAGGAGGCGGGCGAACGCGGACTTGCCGCTGTTGCCGGGGCCGCACACCACCGCCACCGGCGGCGGCCAGGTGCACGAGTCGTACGCCACCGCCTCCGCCGCCTCCTCCCACTCCCGCTCCCTGCCCCTCGCCTCCTCCGACCCCTCGCCGCCGAACATCGCGCCTCTCTCCATCTCGCTCGCCCTCTCTCCGCAATTCACTCACACACTCGCACTGGACGCTCGTTGGATACTCTGCAGTCTCCGACTGGGTATTTCATAAGCCAAGACGGTCACGCGTATTGCGACTGGGTGTCGAACGATTTTAGTTAGGTGGGGTACGGCATGGGAAGAGGAAAGAGGCTGCCGGTACGTTGAGATGGGTGATGACAGGTGTCATGTTCTTAGACCTGTACAGCTAGGTGCTTAGTAAAATAAACTGAGTTTTTGTTAAGCATCAGTGCTTATCTCTACCGAAGGAATGTCTAATTAAAAGTCTATCCTCTACAAATAAGCACTGGTGCTTAAGAAAAACTGGTTTATTTCTCTGAGCACCTTGCATTGTACAAGCTCTATATATTTTTTTTTAAGATATAGTTTGGTCTGACTTGGTGAGAGAAAAAAAGACCGAGTCTTATATGATAAAAAATTTCTGGATGTGATTAGTGACGGAGGTACGATGGTACGTGAGTGGCCATTATAGGCATGCAAGCGGAAGACGTCCGCGAGTCGTGAAAGTCCGCAAGATGAGAATTAAGCCTAACATGATTATCAAAGTAACAAAGGTTAGTGCATTTACTCGTGGACGCCGTCCACTTACATCCCTAATGGCCATTGTCCCATTAAATATTAGTGGAAATGGTAGATCGCGGATGAAATTCTCTATCACTTAATGGGGCCATCCAAAATCTTCAGTTATGATGGGCACGATCTCATTTATTTTGTCCCATGAAATATTGGTGGAAATGATAGATCGCGGATGAAATTCTTTATCACTTAATGGGGCCACCCAAATATCCAGTTGTGATGGACACGATCTCATTCATTTTTGTCCCATGAAATATTGGTGGAAATTGTAGATCGCGGATGAAATTCTCTATCACTTAATGGGGCCACCCAAATCTCCAGTTGTGATGGACACGGTCTCATTCATTTTTGTCCCATGAAATATTGGTGGAAATGGTAGATCGCGGATGAAATTCTCTCACTTAATGGGGCCACCCAAATCTCCAGTTGTGATGGACACGATCTCATTCATTTTTGTCTTAAACCAGAACCTACTATACACTTGTTACCAATATTAGGGACAGCTATAAAAAATAAGGACACATTGACAACACGTATGTTACATGTTAGGTAACTCTCGAGGCACTGTCATTAGGATGCTCTCCTAAGAAATATAATATCTTTAGAGGCAACTAACCTGATGCATTATCTTCTAAATATTTTATGTAAAGTAACTTTCATTTAATTGGTTTTAGATCATACTTGCATCCTTACTTTATAGTCTAGGCATAAGCCAATTCCAATGCATATTAAAGTTTACTAGATGGAGCCTTCACAATCTCGAGGAATGCAACACCTCTCATCTAGTAAACAAGACCTTTGGCTTTAAGGTTTCATACGATGCATGCATGGTTGGTTGACAAAAAAAATCCCTCGCGTTCACCGTAACTCACAACACAAAAAAGCCTTTATTTATCAAAATCTATGTATACCATATTTATAGGTTCACACAAATGCAAGTTCATAATTTAGACTCCATTAGAAAACAGTACATCTAAATGTTTTTGCAACGAAAATGTCTATTTTTGCCTTATTGAGAAACACCTTTCGCCACGGAGACGTGGTTTTTAGCATGTAAGCAAAAGAGACTCACAAACTAAACGGAAGAAAGAATTTTTTTTAAATGAACCTAATACCTCCCCCCTTATGCTCCTACCGGATACACTATGTCCTTTACAAGATTTAGTAACTCATTTATTATTTAATGTTAAACCGATGTACACACATTCACCAAAAATGGGTATTAATGTGATTATCAATGTATTATGGTGGGTTCGCCCCTGCTTGTGGTAGGCATTAACATGAGAGTAAGCAAACGAAAAGATTCAGTACAAAAGAATCCAAGGAGATGAATTAACACATGGTTTAACCCTCTTTTTGCCCAAAAAACCCATAAACCACCATTCTAAGAATGAAGACAAAAATTCTCGTCAGGGAAAGCCTAGTGCCTCATAGGCCGCTCAAGGTGACTCCCACCGCCACCCAAACCCAATGCATTAAGTTCGCCTATGGTTGCTATATTACTGGGTACCAGGAGGTCCCATGCAAATCGCGGATGAAATTCTCTATCACTTAATGGGTTTACTCTAATCTCCAGTTGTGATGGACATGATCTCATTCATTTTTTTGTCTTAAACTAGAACCTGCTATACACTTGTTACCAATATTCAATGGGGACAGTTATAAAAAAAAGGACACATTGACAACACATATGTTGCATGTTAGGTAAATCTCGAGGCACTGTCACTTAGGATGCTCTCCTAACAAATGTAATATGTTTAGACATAACTAACTTGATGCATTATCTTCTAAATATTTTATGTAAAGTAGCTTTCAATTAATTGGTTTTAGATCATACTTGCATTCTAACTTTATGGTCTAGGCATAAACCAATTCCAATGCATATTAAAGATTACTAGATGGAGCCTTCACAACCTCGAGGAATCCAACACCTCTCATCCAGCAAACAAGACCTTTGACTTTAAGGTTGCATACGATGCATGGTTGGTTGAGGAAAAAATCCCTCGCGTTCACTGTAACTCACAACACAAAAAAAGCCTTTATTTATCAAAATCTATGTATACCATATTTATAGGTTCACACAAATGTAAGTTCATAATTTATACTTCGTTAAAAAAACAGTACATTAGTTTTTGCAATGAAAATGTCTATTTTTGCCTTATTGAGAAACACATTTCGCCACGGAGACGTGATTTTTAGCATGTAAGCAAAAGAGACTTACAAACTAAACAGAAGAAAGAAATTTTTAAAAAATAAACCTAATACCTCCCCCCTTATGCTCCTACGGATACACTATGTCCTTTACAAGACTTAGTAACTCATTTATTATTTAGTGTTAAACCGATGTACACACATTCACCAAAAATGGGTATTAATGTGATTATCAATGTATTATGGTGGATTCGCCCCTGCTTGTGGTAGGCATTAACATGAGAGTAAGCAAACGAAAGGATTCAGTACAAAAGAATCCAAGGAGATGAATTAACACATGATTTAACTCTCTTTTTGCCCAAAGAAAATCCATAAACCACCATTCTAAAAATGAAGACAAAAATTCTCGTTAGGGAAAGCCTAGTGCCTCATAGGCTGCTCAAGGCGACTCCCACCGCCACCCAAACCAATGCACTAAGCTCGCCTATGGTTGCTATATTACTGGGTACCAGGAGGGCCCATGCACCCGAAGTAACGGACCGCCTATGGTCGATGGCAAAAGCAACTGCGAAAAGAAGGGAGCCTGCTCACTCACACAGTTCACCAGATTTGGTGTTACACCATTGATGGGGTACAAAAAGTAGTTAGCTAAAACATATACATCTCTGGCCACTCACCCGTATACACAGTTATAATTTGGATGGTTCATATCTTCAAAACCAAAATTTCTCTGATGATTTTTTTATATTTGAATTCTAGTGATAAGATCTTTAGAACGAGACAAATCATGGATATATTTCAGACTAGTTTAAATTTAATTAATTCGAATCATCTGGTTTGGAACTTCCCCAAAGCGCTGCGCATTGATCATTCGCATGTGCATGCTGAGCGAGCGTCCAGATCTGGCAACTGGGCCAACCGGGTGTGGACGAACCTTGCGTAGCTAGAACCTGCAAAGACTGAACGATCAACCTTGTGTCAACCGGGTTGTGCAGTTGGGGCATGGTAACGTGGGTTGCTTGCTTTTTCCCGCTGAATGAGAGTGCCGAGTGTGCTGGCTCCATAGTGGTGGCGGAATTTTCACTTCAACGGTGGTCTTTGCTTGATTTTCTCTCCATGTTTATCCCGGTCAGTTCTAAGCCTCGATGTTTCACTAGTTCTCCCTCGATCAAAAACAAGAAATGAGCATGCGTGCCAATGCGTGCGGTCACATCCAACGATGAGCAATCCAGTACACAAGGGCTGGTTCTGATGCTGGCCATTCCAAAATGAACGCGTCGCCATCGAGCGCCCAACGTTTTCCCTGCTTCCAACCCGTCAAGAGAAGTTCTACAGTATAACCGAACAAGGTCTAAGCGTGTCACGACGAGCTACACCTACAGCAAATCAGCGATCGATCTCAATTGTGTTGTTTGGGTTCGGTGAGGAATCCAAGACGGACCCGTAAACCACCCGCAACCATCCGTCGTAGAAACCATCCAACGCTGACTTGTATCGGTCCGTGAAGCGGTTCAGACGTGATTTCTCCCGCAAACCGAAGACAAACGTGACGAGGTTTGTGGGAGAGTCCGGACCGTCACAAGCCCGCTTCTGACCGCCTTGTCCCACCAAAAACCCGCCACCCGTCCCTCTCGCGCTTTCCTTCCGATGCACGCGCCGCTTACCGTGCTGCATTCAATGCGGACGCAGATTCCGGAAGAACCAACTCCAGTCGTTGCCCCGCATTGAAGTGTCAGGAAACGTAGCATGCAATTTCAAAAAAATACTACGCTCACGCAAGATCTATCTAGGAGATGCATAGCAACAAGAGGGGGGAGAATGTGTCCACGTACCCTCGTAAACCAAAAGCGGAAGCGTTAGACAACGCAGTTGATGTAGTCGAACTTCTTCTCGTTCCGACCGATCAAGCACCGAACGTACGGCGCCTCCGAGTTCTGCACACGTTCAGCTCGATGATGTCCCTCGAACTCTTGATCCAGCAAAGTGTCGAGGGAGAGTTCCGTCAGCACGACGGTGTGGTGATGGTGATGGTGAAGTGATCCGCGTAAGGCTTCGCCTAAGCACTACGTGAATATGACCGGATGCGTAAATTCTGGAAGGGGGCGCCGCACACGGCTAACAGATGTTGCTGTGTGTTCTAGGCACCCCCTCCCCATGTATATATAGATGGGAAGGGGATGAGGACAACCAAGGGGCGCCCCAAGTAGGAGGAATCCTACTTGGGGGCCTTGTCCAATTCGCTCCCCTCCCCCTTACCATATCCACCGGAGGGGGAAGGAAAGAGGAGGGAGGAGGGAAGGAAGGAGGGCCGAATCCCTCCCCTTCCTTCTCTCTTCCCCCTTTCCTTCCTCCTAAGGTGCGAACCATATGGGGGCGCAGCAGCCCCTGTTGGCTGCTGCGTTTCCCCTCTTGGCCCATTAGGCCCATATAATTACCGGGGGGTGCCCGGAACCCCTTCCGGTGACCCGATATGTACCCGGTACCCCCAGAACACTTCTGTGTCCGAATATCATCGTCCTATATATGAATCTTTACCTCTCGACCATTTTGAGACTCCTCGTCATGTCTGTGATCTCATCTGGGACTCCGAACAACATTCGTTCATCAAATCACATAACTCATATAATACAAAATCGTCATCGAACCTTAAGCGTGCGGGCCCTACGGGTTCAAGAACTATGTAGACATGACCGAGACACCTCTCTGGTCAATAACCAACAGCGGAACCTGGATGCTCATATTGGTTCCTACATATTCTATGAAGATCTTTATCGGTCGTACCGTAATGACAACATACATTATTCCCTTTGTCATCGGTATGTTACTTGCCCGAGATTCGATCGTCGTTATCATACCTAGTTCAATCTCGTTACCGACAAGTCTCTTTACTCATTCCATAATACATCATCCCACAACTAACTCATTAGTCGCATTGCTTGCAAGGCTTATCATGATGTGTATTACCGAGAGGGCCTAGAGATACCTCTCCGATATTCGGAGTGACAAATCCTAATCTCGATCTATGCCAACCCAACAAACACCTTCGTAGATACCTATAGATCATATTTATAATCACCCAGTTACGTTGTGACGTTTGATAGCACACAAGGTATTCCTCCGGTATCCGGGAGTTCCATAATCTCATAGTCAAAGGAATATGTATATGACATGAAGAAAGCAATAGCAATAAAATTGATCGATCAATATGCTAAGATACCGATGGGTATTGTTCATCACATCATTCTCCTAATGAAGTGATCCGGTTCATCAAATGACAACACATGTCTATGGTTAGGAAACTTAACCATCTTTGATTAATGAGCTAGTCTAGTAGAGGCATACTAGGGACACTTTGTTCTCATACATGGATCCTATCTAAGATTTCATGGCCTCAAGCCATTTATCGGAATCTGGGCTCATCATCGCTTCTTCATAGTTCGTAGGTTGATCGTGGTCTAGTAACATGACTTCCAGAACAGGATTACATTACCACTCTGATGCGGAACGTGCTCTGGTTGACCTACGAAGTTCGGTAGTAACTTGATCTGAAGTTTCATGATCATTATCATTAGCTTCCTCTCTAGTTGGTGTAGGCATCACGGGAACGGTTTTCTGTGATGAGCTACTTTCCAATTCGAGAGAAGGTATAATTACCTGATCAGGTTCTACTTTCTTCCCACTCACTTCTTTCGAGAGAAACTCCTTCTCTAGAAAGGATCCACTCTTAGCAACAAACATCTTGCCTTCGGATATGTGATAGAAGGTGTACCCAACAGTTTCTTTTGGGTATCCTATAAAGACGCACTTCTCTGATTTGGGTTCGAGCTTATCAGGTTGAAGCCTTTTCACATAAGTATCGCAACCCCAAACTTTAAGAAACGACAGCTTAGGTTTCTTGCCAAACCATAATTCATACAGTGTCATCTCAACGGATTTAAATGGTGCCCTATTTAACGTGAATGCAGCTGTCTCTAATGCATAACCCCAAAACGATAGTAGTAAATCGGTAAGAGACATCATAGATCACACTGAAGGAAATATGTCCTAGAGGCAATAATAAGGTTATTATTTATTTCCTTATATCATGATAAATGTTTATTATTCATGCTAGAATTGTATTAATCGGAAACATAATACTAGTGTGAATACATAGACAAACAGAGTGTCACTAGTATGCCTCTACTTGACTAGCTCGTTGATCAAAGATGGTTATGTTTCCTAGCCATAGACATGAGTTGTCATTTGATTAACGGGATCACATCATTAGAAGAATGATGTGATTGACTTGACCCATTCCGTTAGCTTAGCACACGATCGTTTAGTATTCTACTATTGCTTTCTTCATGACTTATATATGTTCCTATGACTATGGGATTATGCAACTCCCGTTTACCGGAGGAACACTTTGTGTGCTACCAAACGTCACAACGTAAATGGGTGATTATAAAGGTGCTCTACAGGTGTCTCTGAAGGTACTTGTTCGGTTGGCGTATTTCGAGATTAGGATTTGTCACTCCGATTGTCGGAGAGGTATCTCTGGGCCCACTCGGTAATGCACATCACTATAAGCCTTGCAAGCATTGTAACTAATGAGTTAGTTGCGGGATGATGTATTACGGAACGAGTAAAGAGACTTGCCGGTAACGAGATTGAACTAGGTATTGAGATACCGACGATCGAATCTCGGGCAAGTAACATACCGCTGACAAAGGGAACAACGTATGTTGTTATACGGTCTGATCGATAAAGATCTTCGTAGAATATGTGGGATCCAATATGAACATCCAGGTTCCGCTATTGGTTATTGACCGGAGACGTGTCTCGGTCATGTCTACATAGTTCTCGAACCCGTAGGGTCTGCACGCTTAAAGTTTCGATGACAGTTATATTATGAGTTTATATGTTTTGATGTACCGAAGGTAGTTTGGAGTCCCGGATGTGATCACGGACATGACGAGGAGTCTCTAAATGGTCGAGACATGAAGATTGATATATTGGAAGCCTATGTTTGGATATCGGAAGTGTTCCGGGTGAAATCGGGATTTTACCGGAGTACCGGAGGGGTTACCGGAACCCCCCGGGGGTTAATGGGCCTTAGTGGGCCTTTGCGGAGAAGAGGAGAGGCGGCCAGGGCTGGGCCGCGCGCCCCTCCCCCCTAGTCCGAATAGGACAAGGAGAGGCACCCCCTCCTTCCTCTCTCCTCCTCTTTCCCCCAAGTCCTAATCCAACTAGGAAAAGGGAGGAGTCCTACTCCGTGGGAGTAGGACTCCTCCAGCGCGCCTCCTCTGCCGGCCGCACTTCTTGCTCCTTTATATCACGGGGCAGGGGGCACCCCAAAGAGACAACAATTGATCGTTTAATCTTTTAGTTGCAGCGGTGCCCCTCCACCATAATCCACCTCGATATCAGAAGCGGTGCTTAGGCGAAGCCTGCGTCGGTAGAACATCATCATCATCACCACGCCGTCAGGTCGACGAACTCTCCCTCAACACTCGGCTGGATCGGAGTTCGAGGGACGCCATCGGGCTGAACGTGTGCTGAACTCGGAGGTGCCGTATGCTCGGTACTTGATCGGTCGGATCGTGAAGACGACGACTACATCAACCGTTGTGCTAACGCTTCGCTTTCGGTCTCACGAGGGTACGTGGACACACTCTCCCTCTTGTTGCTATGCATCACCATGATCTTGCGCAGCGTGGGAATTTTTTGAAATTACTATGTTCCCCAATAGTGGCATCCGAGCCAGGTTTTATGCGTAGATGTCATATGCACGAGTAGAACACAAGTGAGTTGTGGGCGATATAAGTCATACTGCTTACCAGCATGTCATACTTTGGTTCGGCGGTATTGTGAGATGAAGCGGCCCGGACCGACATTACGTGTACGCTTACGCGAGACTGGTTTCACCGCTGCGAGCACTCGTTGCTTAAAGGTGACCGGCGGGTGTCTGTCTCTCTCACTTTAGTTGAACCTAGTGGCTACGCCCGGTCCTTGCGAAGGTTAAAACAGCACCAACTTGACAAACTATCGTTGTGGTTTTGATGCGTAGGTAAGAACGGTTCTTGCTAAGCCCGTAGCAGCCACATAAAACTTGCAACAACAAAGTAGAGGACGTCTAACATGTTTTTGCAGGGCATGTTGTGATGTGATATGGTCAAGACATGATGCTAAATTTTATTGTATGAGATGATCATGTTTTGTAACCGAGTTATCGGCAACTCGCAGGAGCCATATGGTTGTCGCTTTATTGTATGCAATGCAATCGCCCTGTAATGCTTTACTTTATCACTAAGCGGAAGCGATAGTCGTGGAAGCATAAGATTGGCGATACGAAAACGATGCTACGATGGAGATCAAGATGTCGCGCCGGTGACGATGGTGATCATGACGGTGCTTCGTAGATGGAGATCACAAGCACAAGATGATGATGGCCATATCATGTCACTTATATTGATTGCATGTGATGTTTATCTTTTATGCATCTTATCTTGCTTTGATTGACGGTAGCATTATAAGATGATCCCTCACTAAATTATCAAACTATAAGTGTTCTCCCTGAGTATGCACCGTTGTGAAAGTTCTTCATGCTGAGACACCACGTGATGATCGGGTGTGATAGGCTCTACGTTCAAATACAACGGGTGCAAAACAGTTGCACACGCGGAATACTCAGGTTAAACTTGACGAGCCTAACATATAACAAATATGGCCTCGGAACACGGAGACCGAAAGATCGAGCGTGAATCATATAGTAGATATGATCAACATATTGATGTTCACCATTGAAACTGCTCCATCTCACGTGACGATCGGACATGGTTTAGTTGATTTGGATCACGTGATCACTTAGAGGATTAGAGGGATGTCTATCTAAGTGGGAGTTCTTAAGTAATATGATTAATTGAACTTAAATTTATCATGAACTTAGTACCTGATAGTATTTTGCTTGTCTATGTTGATTGTAGATAGATGGCCCGTGCTGTTGTTCCGTTAAATTTTAATGCATTCCTTGAGAAAGCAAAGTTGAAAGATGATGGTAGCAATTACACGGACTGGGTCCGTAACTTGAGGATTATCCTCATTGTTGCACACAAGAATTACGTCCTGGAAGCACCGGCTGGTGCCGGACACTGTTGCAGGAGCAACACCGGATGTTATGAACGTCTGGCGAGCAAAGTCGATGACTACTCGATAGTTCAGTGTGCCATGCTTTACGCCTTAGAACCGGGACTTCTACGACGTTTTGAACGTCATGGAGCATATGAGATGTTCCAGGAGTTGAAGTTAATATTTCAGGCAAAAGGCCGGATTGAGAGATATGAAATCTCCAATAAGTTCTACAGCTGCAAGATGGAAGAGAATAGTTCTGTCAGTGAGCATATACTCAAAATGTCTGGGTATAACAATCACTTGATTCAACTGGGGGTTAATCTTCCGGATGATAGCGTAATTGACAGAATTCTTGAATCACTGCCACCAAGCTACAAGAGCTTCATGATGAACTATAACATGCAAGGGATGAATAAGACAATTCCCGAGCTCTTCGCAATACTAAAAGTTGCGGAGGTAGAAATCAAGAAGGAACATCAAGTGTTGATGGTCAATAAGACCACCAGTTTCAAGAAAAAAAGGCAAAGGGAAGAAGAAGGGGAACTTCAAAAAGAGCAGCAAGCAAGTTGCTGCTCAGGAGAAGAAACCCAAGTCTGGACCTAAGCACAGACCGAAGCTTCTACTACAAGCGGTAGTCCTTTGGAAGCGGAACTGCCCCAAGTATTTGGCGGATAAGAAGGATGGCAAGGTGAACAAAGGTATATGTGATATACATGTTATTGATGTGTACCTTACTAATGCTCGCAGTAGAACCTGGGTATTTGATACTGGTTCTGTTGCTAATATTTGCAACTCGAAACAGGGACTACGGATTGCCGAAGATTAGCTAAGGACGAGGTGACGATCTTGGCGTGGGAAATGGTTCCAAAGTCGATGTGATCGCGGTCGGCACGCTACCTCTACATCTACCTTCGGGATTAGTTTTAGACCTAAATAATTGTTATTTGGTGCCGCGTTGAGCATGAACATTATATCTGGATCTTGTTTGATGCGAGACGGTTATTCATTTAAATCGATGAATAATGGGTGTTCTATTTATATGAGTAATATCTTTTATGGTCATGCATCCTTGAAGAGTGGTCTATTTTTGTTGAATCTCGATAGTAGTGATACACATATTCATAACATTGAAGCCAAAATATGCAGAGTTGATAATGATAGTGCAACCTATTTGTGGCACTGCCGTTTAGGTCATATCGGTGTAAAGCGCATGAAGAAACTCCATACTGATGGACTTCTAGAACCACTTGATTATGAATCACTTGGTACTTGCGAACTGTGCCTCATGGGCAAGATGACTAAAACTCCGTTCTCCGAAACTATGGAGCGAGCAACAGATTTGTTGGAAATCATACATACAGATGTATGTGGTTCGATGAATGTTGAGGCTCGCGGCGGGTATCGTTATTTTCTCACCTTCACAGATGATTTAAGCAGATATGGGTATATCTACTTAATGAAACATAAGTCTGAAACATTTGAAAAGTTCAAAGAATTTCAGAGTGAAGTTGAAAATCATCGTAACAAGAAAATAAAGTTTCTACGATCTAATCATGGAGGAGAATATTTGAGTTACGAGTTTGGTCTTCATTTGAAACAATGCGGAATAGTTTCACAACTCACGCCACCCGGAACACCACAGCGAAATGGTGTGTCTGAACGTCGTAATCGTACTTTATTAGATATGGTGCGATCTATGATGTCTCTTACTGATTTACCGCTATCATTTTGGGGATATGCTTTAGAGACGGCTGCATTCATGTTAAATAGGACACCATCGAAATCCGTTGAGACGACGCCTTATGAACTATGGTTTGGCAAGAAACCAAAGTTGTCGTTTCTTAAAGTTTGGGGTTGTGATGCTTATGTGAAAAAGCTTCAACCTGATAAGCTCGAACCTAAATCGGAGAAATGTGTCTTCATAGGATACCCAAAAGAGACTATTGGATATACCTTCTATCATAGATCCGAAGGCAAGACTTTTGTTGCTAAATTTGGATTTTTTCTAGAGAAGGAGTTTCTCTCGAAAGAAGTGAGTGGGAGGAAAGTAGAACTTGATGAGGTAATTGTACCTGCTCCCTTATTGGAAAGTAGTTCATCACAGAAACCAGTTTCTGTGACACCTACACCAATTAGTGAAGAAGTTAATGATGATGATCATGAAACTTCAGATCAAGTTACTGAACCTCGTAGATCAACCAGAGTAAGATCCGCACCAGAGTGGTACGGTAATCCTGTTCTGGAAGTCATGTTACTAGACCATGATGAACCTACGAACTATGAAGAAGCGATGGTGAGCCCAGATTCCGCAAAATGGCTTGAGGCCATGAAATCTGAGATGGGATCCATGTATGAGAACAAAGTGTGGACTTTGGTTGACTTTCCCGATGATTGGCATGCCATTGAGAATAAATGGATCTTCAAGAAGAAGACTGACATTGACGGTAATGTTACTGTCTATAAAGCTTGACTTGTTGCGAAAGGTTTTTGACAAGTTCAAGGGATTGACTACGATGAGACTTTCTCACTCGTAGCGATGCTTAAGTCTGTCTGAATCATGTTAGCAATTGCCGCATTTTATAATTATGAAATTTGGCAAATGGATGTTAAAATTGCATTCCTGAATGGATTTCTGGAAGAAGAGTTGTATATGATGCAACCAGAAGGTTTTGTCGATCCAAAGGGAGCTAAAAAAGTGTGCAAGCTCCAATGATCCATTTATGGATGGTGCAAGCCTCTCGGAGTTGGAATAAACGCTTTGATAGTGTGATCAAAGCATTCGGTTTTATCTGCACTTTTGGAGAAGCCTGTATTACAAGAAAGTGAGTGGGAGCTCTGTAGCATTTCTGATATTATATGTGGATGACATATTACTGATTGGAAATGATATAAAATTTCTGGATAGCATAAAGGGATACTTGAATAAGAGTTTTTCAATGAAAGACCTCGGTGAAGCTACTTATATATTGGGCATCAAGATCTATAAGATCTATAGAGATAGATCAAGATGCTTAATTGGACTTTCACAAATCACATACCTTGACAAAGTTTTGAAGAAGTTCAAAATGGATCAAGCAAAGAAAGGGTTCTTGCCTGTGTTACAAGGTGTGAAGTTGAGTAAGACTCAATGCCCGACCACTGCAGAAGATAGAGAGAAGATGAAAGATGTTCCCTATGCTTCAGCCATAGGCTCTATCATGTATGCAATGCTGTGTACTGCACTGATGTGTGCCTTGCTATAAGTTTAGCAGGGAGGTACCAAAGTAATCCAGGAGTGGATCACTGGACAGCGGTCAAGAACATCTTGAAATACCTGACAAGGACTAAGGATATGTTTCTCGTTTATGGAGGTGACAAAGAGCTCATTGTAAATGGTTACGTTGATGCTAGCTTTGACACTGATCCGGATGATTCTAAATCACAAACCGGATACGTGTTTACATTGAACGGTGGAGCTGTCAGTTGGTGCAGTTCTAAACAAAGCGTCGTGGCGGGATCTACATGTGAAGCGGAGTACATAGCTGCTTCAGAAGTAGCAAATGAAGGAGTCTGGATGAAGGAGTTCATATCCGATCTAGGTGTCATACCTAGTGCATCGCGTCCAATGAATTTTTTTTGTGACAATATGGTGCAATTGCCTTGGCAAAGGAATCCAGATTTCACAAGAGAACCAAGCACATCAAGAGACGCTTAAATTCCATCCGGATTTAGTCCGTGGGAGACATAGAAATTTGCAAGATACATACGAATCTGAATATTGCGGACCGTTGACTAAGCCTCTTCCACGAGCAAAACATGATCACATCAAGGCTCCATGGGTGTTAGAATCATTACTTTGTAATCTAGATTATTGACTCTAGTGCAAGTGGGAGATCAAGGAAATATGCCCTAGAGGCAATAATAAAGTTATTATTTATTTCCTTATATCATGATAAATGTTTATTATTCACGCTAGAATTGTATTAATCGGAAACATAATACTTGTGTGAATACATAGACAAACAGAGTGTCACTAGTATGCCTCTACTTGACTAGCTCGTTGATCAAAGTTGGTTATGTTTCCTAGCCATAGACATGAGTTGTAATTTGATTAACGGGATCACATCATTAGAAGAATGATGTGATTGACTTGACCCATTCCGTTAGCTTAGCGTATTTATCGCTTAGTATTCTGCTAGTGCTTTCTTCATGACCTATACATGTTCCTATGACTATGAGATTATGCAACTCCGTTTACGGAGGAACACTTTGTGTGCTACCAAACGTCACAACGTAACTAGGTGATTATAAAGGTGCTCTACAGGTGTCTCCGAAGGTACTTGTTGGGTTGGCGTATTTCGAGATTAGGATTTGTCACTCCGATTGTCGGAGAGGTATCTCTGAGCCCACTCGGTAATGCACATCACTATAAGCCTTGCAAGCATTGTAACTAATGAGTTAGTTGCGGGATGATGTATTACGGAACGAGTAAAGAGACTTGCCGGTAACGAGATTGAACTAGGTATTGAGATACCGACGATCGAATCCCGGGCAATAACATACCGATGACAAAGGGAACAACATATGTTGTTATACGGTCTGACTGATAAAGATCTTCATAGAATATGTGGGAGCCAATATGAGCATCCAGGTTCCGCTATTGGTTATTGACCGGAGACGTGTCTCGGTCATGTCTACATAGTTCTCGAACCCGTAGGGTCCGCACGCTTAAAGTTTCGATGATGCTTATATTATGAGTTTATATGTTTTGATGTACCGAAGGTAGTTTGGAGTCCCGGATGTGATCACGGACATGACGAGGAGTCTCGAAATGGTCGAGACATGAAGATTGATATATTGGAAGCCTATGTTTGGATATTGGAAGTGTTCCGGAGGGGTTACCGGAACCCCCCAGGGGTTAATAGGCCTTAGTGGGCCTTTGCGGAGAAGAGGAGAGGCGGCCAGGGCTGGGCCGCGCGCCCCTCCCCCCTAGTCCGAATAGGACAAGGAGAGGGGGGCGGCGCCCCCCCTTCCTTCCTCTCTCCCTCCTCTTTCCCCCCCAAGTCCTAGTCCAACTAGGAAAAGGGAGGGAGTCCTACTCCCGGTGGGAGTAGGACTCCTCCAGGCGCGCCCTCCTCCTGGACGGCCGCACCCCCCCCCCCTTGCTCCTTTATATACGGGGGCAGGGGGCACCCCAAAGAGACAACAATTGATCGCTTGATCTTTTAGCCGTGTGCAGTGCCCCCTCCACCATAATCCACCTCGATAATACTGTAGCGGTGCTTAGGCGAAGCCCTGTATCGGTAGAACATCATCATCATTACCACACCGTCGTGCTGACGAAACTCTCCCTCAACACTCGGCTGGATCAGAGTTCGAGGGATGTCATCGGGCTGAAAGTGTGCTGAACTCGGAGGTGCCGTGCGTTCGGTGTTGGAAATATGCCCTAGAGGCAATAATAAATTAGTTATTATTATTATATTTCCTTGTTCATGATAATCGTTTATTATCCATGCTATAATTGTATTGATAGGAAACTCAAATACATGTGTGGATACATAGACAACACCATGTCCCTAGCAAGCCTCTATTGGCTAGCTCGTTGATCAATAGATGGTTACGGTTTCCTGACCATGGACATTGGATGTCATTGATAACGGGATCACATCATTAGGAGAATGATGTGATGGACAAGACCCAATCCTAAGCATAGCACAAAGATGCGTAGTTCGTATGCTAAAGCTTTTCTAATGTCAAGTATCATTTCCTTAGACCATGAGATTGTGCAACTCCGGATACCGTAGGAATGCTTTGGGTGTACCAAACGTCACAACGTAATCGGGTGGCTATAAAGGTGCATTACAGGTATCTCCGAAAGTGTCTCATTGGGTTGGCACGAATCGAGATTGGGATTTGTCACTCCGTAAACGGAGAGGTATCTCTGGGCCCACTCGGTAGGACATCATCATAATGTGCACAATGTGACCAAGGGGTTGATCACGGGTGATGTGTTACGGAACGAGTAAAGAGACTTGCCGGAAACGAGATTGAACAAGGTATCGGGATACCGACGATCGAATCTCGGGCAAGTACAATACCGCTAGACAAAGGGAATTGTATACGGGATTGATTGAGTCCTTGACATCGTGGTTCATCCGATGAGATCATCGTGGAACATGTGGGAGCCAACATGGGTATCCAGATCCCGCTGTTGGTTATTGACCGAGAACGTCTCGGTCATGTCTACATGTCTCCCGAACCCGTAGGGTCTACACACTTAAGGTTCGATGACGCTAGGGTTATAACGGAAGCTTGTATGTGGTTACTGAATGTTGTTCGGAGTCCCGGATGAGATCCCGGACGTCGCGAGGAGTTCCGGAATGGTCCGGAGGTAAAGATTTATATATAGGAAGTCCTGTTTCGGCCATCGGGACAAGTTTCGAGGTCATCGGTATTGTACCGGGACCACCGGAAGGGTCCCGGGGGTCCACCGGGTGGGGCCACCTATCCCGGAGGGTCCCATGGGTTGAGGTGAGAAGGATCCAGCCCAAAGTGGGCTGGGCGCCACTTCCCCTAGGGCCCATGCGCCTAGGGTGAAGGGGAAACCCTAAAGGAAGAATCCCATAAGGGAAGGCACCTCCTAGGTGCCTTGGGGGAAGGACTCCTCCCCCGCCGCCCCTTGGAGATTGGATCTCCTAGGGGCTGGCGCACCCCCCTTGGGATCCCTATATATAGTGGGGTAGGAGGGCCTCTCAAACACACCTTTTGCCTTTGGTGCAGCCCCTCCCTCTCTCCCAAGTTCTTCTCCTCCTCCTCTCCCTTGGTGCTTGGCGAAGCCCTGCGGGATTGCCATGCTCCTCCATCACCACCATGCCGTTGTGTTGCTGCTGGATGGAGTCTTCCTCAACCTCTCCCTCTCTCCTTGCTGGATCAAGGCATGGGAGACGTCACCGGGCTGTACGTGTGTTGAACGCGGAGGTGCCGTCTGCTCGGCTTTTCGGATCTCCGGTGATTTGGATCACGGCAGTACGACTCCTTCAAACCCCGTTCTCATGAACGCTTCCGCTCAGCGATCTACAAGGGTATGTAGATGCACTCTCCTTCCCTCGTTGCTGGTTTCTCCATAGATAGATCTTGGTGACACGTGGGAAAATTTTGAATTTCGCTCGTTCCCCAACAATGGCATCATGAGCTAGGTCTACTGGGTAGATTCTTTGCACGAGTAGAACACAAAGTAGTTGTGGGCGTTGATGATGTTCAATATGCTTACCGTTACTAGTCCAATCTTGTTTCGACGGTATTGTGGGATGAAGCGGCCCGGACCGACCTTACACGTACACTTTACGTGAGACAAAGTTCCACTGATCGACATGCACTTGGTGCATAAGGTGGCTAGCGGGTGCCTGTCTCTCCCACTTTAGTCGGAACGGATTCGATGAAAAGGGTCCTTATGAAGGGTAAATAGCAATTGGCATATCACGTTGTGGTTTTGCGTAGGTAAGAAACGTTCTTGCTAGAAACCCATAGCAGCCACGTAAAACATGCAAACAACAATTAGAGGACGCCTAACTTGTTTTTGCAGGGTATGCTATGTGATGTGATATGGCCAAGAAGAATGTGATGAATGATATGTGATGTATGAGATTGATCATGTTCTTGTAATAGGATTCACGACTTGCATGTCGATGAGTATGACAACCGCAGGAGCCATAGGAGTTGTCTTTATTTATTGTATGACCTGCGTGTCATTGAACAACGCCATGTAATTACTTTACTTTATTGCTAACCGGTAGCCATAGTAGTAGAAGTAATAGTTGGCGAGACAACTTCATGGAGACACGATGATGGAGATCATGATGATGGAGATCATGGTGTCATGCGGTGACAATAATGATCATGGAGCCCGAAGATGGAGATCAAAAGGAGCAATATGATATTGGCCATATCATGTCACTACTATATAATTGCATGTGATGTTTATTATGTTTATGCATCTTGTTTACTTAGAACGACGGTAGTAAATAAGATGATCCCTTACACAAATTTCAAGAAGTGTTCTCCCCGACTGCACCGCTACTACAGTTCGTCAGCTTCTAAGCACCACGTGATGATCAGGTGTGATGGATTCTTACGTTCACATACAACGGGTGTAAGACAGATTTACACAAAGAAAAACACTTGGGGTTAACTTGACGAGCCTAGCATGTACAGACATGGCCTCGGGAACACAGAGACCGAAAAGGTCGAGCATGAGTCGTATAGTAGATACGATCAACATGAAGATGTTCACCGAGTCGACTAGTCCGTCTCACGTGATGATCGGACACGGCTTAGTTGACTCGGATCATGTAATCACTTAGATGACCGTAGGGATGTCTATCTGAGTGGGAGTTCATAAGATGAACTTAATTATCTTGAACATAGTCAAAAGACCTTTTGCAAATTATGTCGTAAGCTCGTGCTTTAGTTCCACTGTTTAGATATGTTCCTAGAGAAAATATAGTTGAAAGTTGAAAGTAGCGATTATGCGGACAGTAGAAAGCTTATGTCCTTAATGCACCGCTTTCGATATCTTTGAACCCCAAACGTCGTTTGTGGATGTTGCGTAACATCGGACATACACGCTTTTGATAACTACGTGATAGTTCGGTTAAACGGTTTAGAATTGAGGCACCAAAGACGTTTTCAAACGTCATGAACATATGAGATGTTTCGAGGGCTGAAATTGGGATTTCGTGCTCGTGCTCACGCCAAGAGGTATGAGACCTCCGACGATTTTCTTAGCCTACAAACTAAGGGAGAAAAGCTCAATCGTTGAGCTTGTGCTCGATTGTCGAGTACAACAATCACTTGAATCGAGTGGGAGTTGATCTTCCGGATGAGATAGTGATGTTTCTCCAAAGTCATTGCCACCAAGCTGCTAGAGCTTCGTGATGAACTATAACATATCAAGGATAGAGATGATCCTTGAGGTATTCACGTTGTTTGACATCACGAAAGTAGAAGTCAAGAAGGACCATCAATTGTTGATGGTTGGTGAAACCACTAGTTTCAAGAAGGGCAAGGGCAAGAAGGGATACTTCATGAAACGGCAAATCAGCCGCTGCTCTAGTGAAGAAACCCAAGGTTGAACCCAAACCCGAGACTAAGTGCTTCGTAATAAGGGGAACAGCCATCGAGCGGAACCACCCTAGATACTTGGTAGATGAGAAGGTCGGCAAGGTCGATAGAAGTATATTTGATATACATTATGTTAATGTGTACTTTACTAGTTCTCCTAGTAGCACCAGTGTATTAGATACCGGTTCGGTTGCTAAATGTTAGTAACTCGAAATAAAATCTACGGAATAAAAGGAGACTAGCTAAAGGTGAGCTGACGATATGTGTTGGAATTGTTTCCAAGGTTGCTATGATCAAACATCGCACGCTCCCTCTACCATCAAGATTAGTGTTAAACCAGAATAATTATCATTTGGTGTTTGCGTTGAGCATAGACATGATTGGATTATGTCTATCGCAATGCGGTTATTCATTTAAGGAGAATAATGGTTACTCTATTTATTTGAATAATACCTTCGATGGTCTTGCACCTAAATAAATGGTTTATTGAATCTCGATCGTAGTGATACACATTTTCATGCCAAAAGTATAAGATAGTAATGATAGTACCACTTACTTGTGGCACCGCCATGTAAGTCATATTGGTGTAAACGCATGAAGAAGCTCCATGTTGATGGATCTTTGGACTCACTCGTTTTGAAAAGTTTGAGACATGCGAACCATGTCTATTGGTGCATACGCATGAAGAAACTCCATGCAGATGGATCGTTTAGACTCACTTGATTTTGAATCACTTGAGATATGCAAATCATACCACATGGACAAGATGACTGAAAATCCTCGGTTTCAAAGAAGATGGAACTAGATAGCAACTTGTTGGAAGTAACACATTTTGATGTGTGCAGTCCAATAAGTGCTGAGGCATGCACTGAATATCGTTATGTTCTTACTTCACAGATGATTCGAGTAGATGTTGAGTATATTTACTTGATGAAAACAAGTCTGAATTATTGAATGGTTCAAGTAATTTCAGAGTGAAGTTTAAGATCTTCGTGACAAGAGGATAGAATGTCTATGATATGATCATAGAGATGAATATCTGAGTTACGAAGTTTTGGCACACAATTAAGACATTGTGCAAATTGTTTCACAATTAATACCGCCTGGAACACCATAGTGTGATGGTGTGTCCGAACATCATAGTTGCACCCTATTGGATATGGTGCGTGCCATGATGTCTCTTATCAAATTACCACTATCGTTCATGGGTTAGGCATTAGAGACAACCGCACTCACTTTAATAGGGTACCACGTAATTCCGTTGAGGTGACACCGTATGAACTATGGTTTAGAGAAACCTAAGCTGTCATTTCTTAAAAGTTTGGGGCTGCGACGCTTATGTGGAAAAGTTTCAGGTTGATGAGCTCGAACCCAAAGCGGACAAAATGCATCTTCATAGGACACCCAAAACAGTTGGGTATACCTCCTAATTCAGATCCGAAAGCAATAGGGATTGTTTCTTGAATCGGGTCCTTTCTCGAGGAAAAGTTCGTCTCGAAAAGTTGAGTGGGAGGATGGTGGAGACTTGATGAGGTTATTGAACCATCACTTCAACTAGTGTGTAGCAGGGCACGTGAAGTTGTTCCGTGGCACCTACACCAATTGAAGTAGAAGCTTATGATAGTGATCATGAAGTTTCGGATCAAGTCACCGACGTACCTCGTAGGGTGACAAGGATGCGTACTACTTGAGTGGTACGCAATCCTGTCTTGAAGGTCATGTTGCTAGACAACAATGAACCTACGAGCTATGGAGAAGCAATGGTGGGCCCAAATTCCGATAAATGGTTAGAAGCCATGAAATCCGAGATAGGATCCATGTATCATAACAAAGCATGGACTTTGGTGGACTTGCCCGATGATCGGCAAGCCATTGAAATAAATGGATCTTTAAGAAGAAGGCGGACGTGGACGGTAATGTCACCGTCTGTGAAGCTCGACTTGTGGCGAAGAGTTTTCACAAGTTCAAGGAGTTGACTACGATGAGATTTTCTCATCCGTAGCGATGCTTAAGTCCGTCGGAATCATGTTAGCACAAGCTGCATTTATGAAATCTGGCAGATGGATGTCAAAATGAGTTTCCTTACCAGTTTTCGTAAGGAAAGGTTGTATGTGATACAATCGTAAAGTTTTGTCGATCCTAAGGATGCTAAAAGGTATGCCGGCTCCAAATGATCCTTTCTAAGGACCGGAGTAAGCATCTCGGAGTTGGAATATACGCTTTGATAAAATGATCAAAGATTTTGGGTTTATACAAAGTTTATGAGAAACTTGTATTTCCAAAGAAGTGAGTGGGAGCACTATAGAATTTCGATGAGTATATGTTGTTGACATATTGATGATCGTAAATGATGTAGAATTTCTGGAAAGCATATAGGGTTATTTGAAAGATGATTTTCAATAGAAAACCTGGATTAGGCTACTTGAACAATAAGCATCAAGATCTATAAGATAGATCAAAATGTTTAATAATACTTTCAAATGAGCATGTACCTTGACATGATCTTGAAGGTGTTCAAGATGGATCACCAAAGAAGGAGTTCTTGATCGAGATGTAAGGTATGAAGTTAAGACTTAAAGCTCGACCACGGCAGTATCAGAGAGAAAGGATTTAAGATCGTCCCTATGCCTTAGACATAGGCTCTACAAGATGCTATGTTGTGTACCGCACCGGAAGTGTGCCATGCCATGAGTCACTATAAGTACAAGAATGATCCAGGAATGGATCATTGGACAGCGGTCAAAATTGTCCTTGGAGTAAATAAGGACATGTTTCTCGATTATGGAGGTGATAAAGAGTTCGGCGTAAGCGTTACGTCGATGCAAGCTTTAACACCTATCCGAAAGTGACTCGAGTAGCAAACCGGATACGTGATAGTGGAGCAACCATTTGGAATAGATCCAAGTGGAGCGTGGAAGCAGCATTTACAATATGACATAGAGAATTATGCGAAGTACACACGGATCTGAAAGGTTCGCACCGTTGACTAAAACCCGCTGACTAAAACCTCTCTCACAAGCAAAACATGATCAAACCTCGTAACTCATTGAGTCTAAATCACATGATGATGTGAACTAGTTTGAGACACTAGTAGACTCTTTGGATGTTGGTCACATGGCGATGTGACCTATCACCGTTAATCACATAACGATGTGAACTAGATTATTGACTCTAGTGCAAGTGGGAGACTGTTGGAAATATGCCCTAGAGGCAATAATAAATTAGTTATTATTATTATATTTCCTTGTTCATGATAATCGCTTATTATCCATGCTATAATTGTATTGATAGGAAACTCAAATACATGTGTGGATACATAGACAACACCATGTCCCTAGCAAGCCTCTATTGGCTAGCTCGTTGATCAATAGATGGTTACGGTTTCCTGACCATGGACATTGGATGTCATTGATAACAGGATCACATCATTAGGAGAATGATGTGATGGACAAGACCCAATCCTAAGCATAGCACAAAGATCGTAGTTCGTATGCTAAAGCTTTTCTAATGTCAAGTATCATTTCCTTAGACCATGAGATTGTGCAACTCCCGGATACCGTGAGGAATTCTTTGGGTGTACCAAACGTCACAACGTAATCGGGTGGCTATAAAGGTGCATTACGTATCTCCGAAAGTGTCTGCTGGGTTGGCACGAATCGAGATCGATTTGTCACTCCGTAAACGGAGAGGTATCTCTGGGCCCACTCGGTAGGACATCATCATAATGTGCACAATGTGACCAAGGGGTTGATCACGGGATGATGTGTTACGGAACGAGTAAAGAGACTTGCCGGAAACGAGATTGAACAAGGTATCGGGATACCGACGATCGAATCTCGGAAAGTACAATACCGCTAGACAAAGGGAATTGTATACGGGATTGATTGAGTCCTTGACATCGTGGTTCATCCGATGAGATCATCGTGGAACATGTGGGAGCCAACATGGGTATCCAGATCCCGCTGTTGGTTATTGACCGGAGAACGTCTCGGTCATGTCTACATGTCTCCCGAACCCGTAGGGTCTACACACTTAAGGTTCGATGACGCTAGGGTTATAACGGAAGCTTGTATGTGGTTACCGAATGTTGTTCGGAGTCCCGGATGAGATCCCGGACATCGCGAGGAGTTCCGGAATGGTCCGGAGGTAAAGATTTATATATAGGAAGTCCTGTTTCGGCCATTGGGACAAGTTTCGGGGTCATCGGTATTGTACCTGACCACCGGAAGGGTCCCGGGGTCCACCGGTGGGGCCACCTATCCCGGAGGGTCCCATGGGCTGAGGTGAGAAGGATCCAGCCCAAAGTGGGCTGGGCGCCACTTCCCTAGGGCCCATGCGCCTAGGGTGAAGGGGAAACCCTAAAGGAAGAATCCCATAAGGGAAGGCACCTCCTAGGTGCCTTGGGGGATGGACTCCTCCCCGGCCGCCCCTTGGAGATTGGATCTCCTAGGGGCTGGCGCACTTCTTGGGATCCCTATATATAGTGGGGTAGGAGGGCCTCTCAAACACACCTTTTGCCTTTGGTGCAGCCCTCCTCTCTCCCAAGTTCTTCTCCTCCTCCTCCCTTGGTGCTTGGCGAAGCCCTGCGGGATTGCCATGCTCCTCCATCACCACCATGCCGCTGTGTTGCTGCTGGATGGAGTCTTCCTCAACCTCTCCTCTCTCCTTGCTGGATCAAGGCATGGGAGACGCCACCGGCTGTACGTGTGTTGAACGCGGAGGTGCCGTCCGTTCGGCACTCGGATCTCCGGTGATTTGGATCACGACGAGTACGACTCCTTCAAACCCCGTTCTCATGAACGCTTCCGCTCAGCGATCTACAAGGGTATGTAGATGCACTCTCCTTCCCCTCGTTGCTGGTTTCTCCATAGATAGATCTTGGTGACACGTAGGAAAATTTTGAATTTCTGCTACGTTCCCCAACATTCGGTACTTGATCGGTCGGATCATGAAGACGTACAACTACATCAACAGCGTTGTGCTAACGCTTTGGCTTTCGGTCTACGAGGGTACATGGACACACTCTCCCCTCTCTTTGCTATGCATTACCATGATCTTGCGTGTGCGTAGGAATTTTTTTGAAATTACTACGTTCCCCAACACACACCATATCTAATAAAGTACGGTTACGACGTTCGGACACACCATTACGCTGTGGTGTTCCAGGTGGCGTGAGTTGTGAAGCTATTCCACATTGTTTTAAATGAAGGCCAAACTCATAACTCAAAAATTTGCCTCTGCGATCAGATCATAGAAACTTTATTTTCTTGTTACGATGATTTTCCACTTCACTCTGAAATTCTTTGAACTTTTCAAATGTTTCAGACTTATGTTTCATCAAGTAGATATACCCATATCTGCTTAAATCATCTTTGAAGGTTAGAAAATAACGATACCCGCCGTGAGCCTCAACACTCATCAGGCCGCATACATCGGTATGTATTATTTCCAATAAGTCAGTGGTTCGCTCCATTGTTCCAGAGAACGGAGTCTTAGTCATCTTGCCTATGAGGCATGGTTCGCAAGCATCAAATGATTCATAATCAAGTGATTCCAAAAGTCCATCCTCATGGAGTTTCTTCATGCACTTTACACCAATATGACCTAAATGGCAGTGCCACAAATATGTTGCACTATCATTATCAATTTTGCATCTTTTGGCATCAATATTATGAATATGTGTATCACCACGATCGAGATTCAACAAAAATAGAACACTCTTCAAGGGTGCATGACCATAAAAGATATTACTCATATAAATAGAACAACCATTTCTATGATTTATAACCGTCTCGCATTAAACAAGATCCAGATATAATGTTCATGCTCAACGCTGGCACCAAATAACAATTATTCAGGTCTAAAACTAATCCCGAAAGTAGATGTAGAGGTAGCGTGCCGACGGCGATCACATCGACCTTGGAACCATTCCCGACGTGCATTGTCACGTCGTCCTTAGCCAATCTTCGTTTAATCCGTAGCCCCTATTTCGAGTTACAAATATGAGCAACCGAACCGGTATCAAATACCCAAGCACTACTACGAGCATTAGTAAGGTACACATCAATAACATGTATATCAAATATACCTTTGTTCACTTTGCCATCCTTCTTATCCACCAAATACTTGGGGCAGTTCTGCTTCCAGTGACCAATCCCTTTGTAGTAGAAGCACTCGGTTTAGGGCTTAGGTCCGCACTTGGTCTTCTTCCCGGAGTGGCAACTTGCTTGCCATTCTTCTTGAAGTTCCCCTTCTTTCCTTTGCCCTTTTTCTTGAAACTAGTGGTCTTGTTAACCATCAACACTTGATGCTCCTTCTTGATTTCTACCTCCGCAGCTTTGAGCATAGCGAAGAGCTCGGGAATCGTCTTGTCCATCCCTTGCATATTATAGTTCATCACGAAGCCTTTGTATCTTGGTGGCAGTGATTGGAGAACTCTGTCAATAACACTATCATCTGGAAGATTAACTCCCAGCTGAGTCAAGTGGTATGATAACCAGACATTTTGAGTATGTGTTCACTGACAGAACGGTTCTCCTCCATCTTGCAGCTATAGAACTTGTTGGAGACTTCATATCTCTCAACTCGGGCATTTGCTTGAAATATTAATTTCAAATCCTGGAACATCTCATATGGTCCATGACATTCAAAACGTCTTTGAAGTCCCGATTCTAAGCCGTAAAGCATGGCACACTGAACTATCGAGTAGTCATCAGATCGAGCTTGCGAGACGTTCATAACATCAGCATCTGCTCCTGTAGCAGGCCTTTCACCTAGCGGTGCATCAAGGACATAATTCTTCTGTGCAGCAATGAGAATAATCCTCAAGTTACGGACCCAGTCCGTGTAATTTCTACGATCATCTTTCAACTTAGCTTTCTCTAGGAATGCATTAAACTTCAAGGGAACGGTAGCACGGACCATTGATCTACAACATAGATATGCAAAAACTATCAGGACTAAGTTCATGATAAATTAAGTTTAATTAATCATATTACTTAAGAACTCCCACTTAGATAGACATCTCTCGAGTCATCTAAATGATTACGTGATCCAAATCAACTAAACCATGTCCAATCATCACGTGAGATGGAGTAGTCTTCAATGGTGAACATCTCTATGTTCATCGTATCTACTATATGATTCACGTTCGACCTTTCGGTCTCCAGTGTTCCAAGGCCATGTCTGTACATGCTAGGCTCGTCAAGTTTAACCCGAGTATTCCGCATGTGCAAAACTGTCTTGCACCCATTGTATGTGAACGTATAACTTATCACACCCATTCATCATGTGGTGTCTCGGCACGATGAACTGTCACAATAGTGCATACTCAGGGAGAACACTTATACCTTGAAATTTTAGTAAGGGATCGTCTTATAATGCTACCGCCATACTAAGCAAAATAAGATGCATAGAAGATAAACATCACCTGCAATCAAAATATGTGACATGATATGACCATCATCATCTTGTGCCTTTGATCTCCATCTCCAAAGCACCGTCATGATCTCCATTGTCGCCGGCTTGACACCTTGATCTCCATCGTAGCGTCGTGGTCGTCTCGCCAACTATTGCTTCTACAACTATCGCTAATGCATAGTGATAAGGTAAAGCAATTATATGGCGTTTGCATTTCATACAATAAAGAGACAACCATAAGGCTCCTGCCGGTTGCCAGTGACTTTTACAAAACATGATCATCTCATACAATAACATATATCACATCATGTCTTGACCATATCACATCACAACAAGCCCTGCAAAAACAAGTTAGACGTCATCTACTTTGTTGTTGCAAGTTTTACGTGGCTGCTACGGGCTTCTAGCAAGAACCGTTCTTACCTACGCATCAAAACCACAATGGTGATTTATCAAGTTTTCTGTTTTAACATTCAGCAAGGACCGGCCGCAGTCAAATTTGATTCAACTAAAGTAGGAGAAACAGACACCCTCCAGCCACCTTTATGCAAAATTAGTTGCATGTATGTCGGTGGAACCGGTCTCATGTGCGTGGACCTGTAAGGTTGGTCCGGGCTGCTTCATCCCACAATACCGCCGAATCAAAATAAGACGTTGGTGGTAAGCAGTATGACTATCACCGCCCACAACTCTTTGTGTTCTACTCGTGCATATCATCTACGCATAGACCTGGCTCTGATGCTACTTTTGGGAAACATAGCATGCAATTTCAAAATTTTCCTACGCTCACGCAAGATCTATCTAGGAGATGCATAGCAACGAGAGGGGGAGAGTGTGTCCATGTACCCTTGTAAACCGAAAGAAGAAGTGTTTGACAACGCGGTTGATGTAGTCGGACTTCTTCTCGTTCCGACCGATCAAGCACCGAACGTACGGCGCCTCCGAGTTCTGCACACGTTCAGCTCGATGACGTCCCTCGAACTCTTGATCCAGCAAAGTGTCAAGGGAGAGTTCCATCAGCACGACGGTGTGGTGATGATGATGGTGAAGTGATCCGCGTAAGGCTTCGCTTAAGCACTACGTGAACATGACCGGAGGCGTAAATTATGGAGGGGGGCGTAGCACACGGCTAACAGATGTTGTTGTGTGTTCTAGGCACCCCCTCCCCATGTATATATAGATGGGAGGGGGAGGAGGACAGCCAAGGGGCACCCCAAGTAGGAGGAATCCTACTTGGGGGCCTTGTCCACCGCCCCTACCATATCCACCGGAGGGGGAAGGAAAGAGGAGGGAGGAGGGAAGGAAGGGAGAGGCCGAATCCCTCCCCTTCCTTCTCTCTTCCCCCTTTCCTTCCTCCTAAGGTGCGAACCATATGGGGGCGCAGCAGCCCCTGCTGGCTGCTGCGTTTCCCCTCTTGGCCCATTAGACCCATATAATTGCCGGGGGATGCCCGGAACACCTTCCGGTGACCCGATATGTACCCGGTACCCCCAGAACACTTCCGGGTCCGAATATCATCGTCCTATATATGAATCTTTACCTCTCGACCATTTCGAGACTCCTCATCATGTCTGTGATCTCATCCGGGACTCCCAACAACATTCGGTCACCAAATCACATAACTCGTATAATACAAAATCGTCATTGAACCTTAAGCGTGCGGGCCCTACGGGTTCGAGAACTATGTAGACATGATCGAGACACCTCTCTGGTCAATAACCAACAGCGGAACCTGGATGCTCATATTGGTTCCTACATATTCTACAAAGGTCTTTACCGGTCGTACCGTAATGACAACATACGTTATTCCCTTTGTCATCGATATGTTACTTGCCCGAGATTCGATCGTCGGTATCATCATACCTAGTTTAATCTCATTACCGGCAAGTCTCTTTACTCGTTCCGTAATACATCATCCCGCAACTAACTCATTAGTCACATTGCTTGCAAGGCTTATCATGATGTGTATTACCGAGAGGGCCTAGAGATACCTCTCCGATATTCGGAGTGACAAATCCTAATCTCGATCTATGCCAACCCAACAAACACCTCTGGAGATACCTGTAGAGCATCTTTATAATCACCCAGTTACGTTGTGACGTTTGATAGCACACAAGGTATTCCTCCGGTATCCGGGAGTTGCATAATCTCATAGTCAAAGGAATATGTATATGACATGAAGAAAACAATAGCAATAAAACTAATCGGTCAATATGCTAAGCTAACGGATGGGTCTTGTCCGTCACATCATTCTCCTAATGATGTGATCCCATTCATCAAATGACAACACATGTCTATGGTTAGGAAACTTAACCATCTTTGATTAACGAGCTAGTCTAGTAGAGGCTTACTAGGGACACTGTGTTTTGTCTGTGTATCCACACATGTATCAAGTTTTCGGTTAATACGATTCTACCATGAATAATAAACATTTATCATGATATAAGTAAATATAAATAACAACTTTATTATTGCCTCTAGGGCATATTTCCTTCATGAAGCTGCTGACCGGCCCTTCGTCTGGTCCTCGCCGCGGCTATTTCAGTCGTGCGCCGCATTGCACAGAGATGCACCACCACCCCCCTCCTAGAGCACCGCCCGCCCCTTCCCTGTCCCGTGCAGGCCCCCCCCTCTTCGACCCAAGCTGCGGCAATGTTGAAGTCGTGGTGCTCCGCGCCGGCAGGCAGAGTAGGCGGAAGCTCCTCCGGCGGCGGTTGTTGGCGCCACAACAGACGCTCTCCGGGCCCGTCAGCATCCACGACGACCGGTGACGAGAAAGAGCAGGCGCCAACGGCGTCGCCACAGGAGCCACCGTAGCAGCCGCCCCAACTCCTCAAGGAGACCACTCTGACGGACGACTCGTCCATCAGATCGAGTTAACGGAGCGGTCGCTCCGTGACATGGGGCCATCGCCACCATCGCCGACGCGCGTGAAGGAGGATCTGGCCTCCCCGCCGCGCCACCGCTTCAAGACCGAGCAGGCATCCATGCTCCTACCGGTGAAGGAGGAGTCGGCCTCGCCCCGGCACAACCGCGGCGTCCAGATCGGACGCCACGTCAAGGAGGAGCCAGCGGCGACAACGGCGCGTCGATGCGGCCGTAGCGGCTGCGCCGCCGGGACCCAGGCTTGTCCTTGACGCGGCGTCCGATCTGGACGCCACGTCAAGGAGAACCAGCTCGCCCCGCACCACAAGGCGTCGGATCGGACGCCGCGTCAAGGCAAAGCTGGTCGGCGGCGCGCGCACTTCTGGCGCATCGGCCGCGCCGTTGTCGCCGCCGCGCCGCCACCGCCTCGCCGTCGATGAGGAGCTGCCGCCCGCGATCAAGAAGGCAAGGGCCCGCCTCCTCCACTCCCTCGGTGGTCCCTCGGGCTCGAGGGCCGTCGTCTCTAAGGCGGATCGCGCGGCTCGGCAGCAGGAGCGGTATGACCGACGCAATGCCAGTCGTCGCTCCATGTTCGCCAAGAGCGACGTGGCGCCAGACTAGGTATGCAACGACCCAGACCTTGCCGCGTGTGGGCACTCGACCGCTCCATGACCGCCACAGAGATGGTCGCCAGGCGTTGCCGCTGCCTTGACGACGAGGAGTGGTCGCTTAGCGACTGCTCCACCAAAGCCGACCGCGGCAAGGCAACCGTCAGGGCTCCGAAGGCCACGTCGGCAATGGCCGCGGCGACATTCTGCACGACGCGGCAAGAGGTAGAGCGGCTCCTTCGCGAGCGGCAGGCAGCCTCTGGACAAGGTTGTCGAGGCCCTCCGGCGCCGTACCGCAGCTGGAGGGACGACGACGATGATGGCACCGACAGAGACGGCGGTGCGACAGGGCAGGGCGGCCACACGTATGTGGTGGTCGTCCGGTATAGGGTTTAGGTTGTTTCTAGTTTTTAGTTAAACGGCCGAATTATGGACCTTTTTATGTAAATTATATCCGAACTTGAATGAAATCCGTCCGGTTTGATCGAATTTCACCCGGTTGGTTCGAATTGTTGCCCGGATGTATGTGGCTACGATTGGATGGCTGCCTCCCGCATCCATGTCTATGGACTGGTCCCCCTGTCCACGAACGAATTATATTAAGACGTGAAAATATAGCAAGGTTGTGTACAATTGCAATAAGAAAGAAAACAATCCATTATGAAAAGTGTGCACAACCATGAAATGCGGATATATGGTTAATTTCACTAACTAAAACTTGAAGAGTTGCATATTTGTACCAAAAATACATTATAACACAACACCAACAAAATAGATAGAATGGTGGATCACATTACCCATGGTAGAACAACACCTTAAGTTAGTGATATGGCACTAGGGGCGTAGCCCCCGTTACTCCAACCACCCGCCTCTCCCCAACACTGGTTGCGGCGAGCCTCTGATACGGCCACGACAAAAATTGATGATAAAAAGGTTGAGGCATTTGTTGCTACCATGCAACTGCAGTACATGAGATGAAGTTTGTTCAGGTTAAAGAAAAATTCATAGCAAACTAATTCAGAGAAACCAATAATGGCCATGAGCGTATGCACGCATGGTTATTATGGATGCTTCAGATTACGTATATGCACGAAAAATACTAGTGGCGATGCATGTAACGTACCATACTAATAATGTCCATATCAGTCTGTTTGACAAGAAAATATTAGGATCCTAATAAATGTCACACGTGTGGCACGAACATATGTCAACTCCGAACGGTTTTTATAAAAAGTTCAGTGACGCAAGAATGGCAACTTTAGTTGTCAAGCATGGCAACTTTTTTCGGATGGCAAGTTTCAGTTTTATTTTTTAGGTTTGTTTTTTCTTTTCGGGTGGCAACTTTAGCTGTAAAAAAGTCAGGACCGGAGTGCTTCGCGTTGCACGTATGGCACTTATCATTTGGGAAATATTAAAAAAGCTAGATGTTGGGTATAAACCGTCCATGGCTGCTACACAGATACAAGAATAATACGCCAGATTAAAAGATTAAAAGGCGGGAGGGGAGGCCGATCTTCCAACGCCGCTCTCCGGCGGCTCCCCTCCGCCGGCGACCTCGGTCGTTGGTGGTGAGGGGGGTCGCCGGATCCACGCGTGTGGATCTCTTTTACTCTCTCTTAGTCTAGGTTTTAGATTGTTCATCGTCTTTGTTTCGGCGGCGACGATGACAATGTTGAATAAAGATTATTCGGATCCTTCCCTGACGAGGCCATCGGTCCTATGGTTGGGGATGGATTTGGAAACCAGTCTGTTCAAGCAAGGATGGTGTGGCAGCGATGGCATCCTCGTGGTGGACCTGTGTCCTCGGGCTCCGCCGTTGCGACGGCGTTTGTTCCAGCGTCGGCGCGGAGCTTGGGAGGTAGTCCAGGAGCGGATGCAGATTGTGGTCTGCATCGACGACATCTGGAAGACGGAGCACGTGCTGGGCTCGTGGTTCGTGGATGGCAGATATGGTTTCCTCCTTCGGCGTTTTAGTCGTGGTGGGGTGCCAGATCTGGAGTTCGACGATGTGTCTGGGGTGTTGCCCCGGTCTGATTCGTTCAACGGTAAGGGCTTCACTTTTGGTGAGCCACCTTGGAGATCCGCAAAGCTGCATATATTAGCGATGGAGCCGCGTCGAGCTCGGGTGAGGAGGTGATTCGTCATTCTTTTCTTCGGTGGCTGCTGTGGTGGTGTCGGAGGCAGGTGACGAGCGTTGATGTCAAGCTCAGAGATGTTCTGCTATCTTTTTGGTTTTGTCATATCGGTCTTTACGTGACTTGTACTTTGTTCTTTATGATATAAATAAGACACGTATTACCATGCAAAAAAAGTCACAATCGGATTTCTATTTCTGTTTCTACCGTGCAAGGAACGTGCATGGCAAGGTGTACATATACGTGACATGCTATCAAGGACATTGGATGGGGCCCACAAGTATATTACTTGTAGGTTTTGTTATTTATAATAAACACAATAGGTTTCTTGCGGTGTACACTCATATCAAGTACTGAAGATAGGTGTCTAAAAATTCCTATGTTGCGCTTGAGTTGTCGTCGTTCAGGTTGGTTCTCTCGTGTTGAACCGCAAGGTTTAAACCCTCTACTTCCCATACATCGTGTCCATGGATGAGGGGTTACTACTGCTAAAAGTGGAGTGGGCGAAAGATCAGAATGCAAGCAAAGATCAAATCTCGCCTTGATGTTCGATCGTTTATCAGTCTTGATGCCACCTTCTCATCAAATTCCACCCTCTCTCGTGTTCTCTCTCTCTCTCAAGCACACTCACTATCCTCCCCGGCGGCATTGGAGGTTGATGCTTACACCAGGTCTACTAGGATGTAAGGTAGTTGAGCCCTCAAGTGCAAGAGTTTGTAGCAAGTAGCAAGTTTCTTCGGTTGAGAACCAAGGTATAAATTCATAGAGGGTATCACCAATGATAAGCTAGTAAAACTTCACTTGTGCCCCCAACAACTCTAGCAAGGGTGTCAACCTTACACGCGTTGCAATTGTACAAGATACTAAAAGATAATTTAGCAGGGTTTTTTTTTGAATTTTGGGAATAAACAATAACTGAAAATAAAAGTGCAAGTGAAAGTTGCTAGAAGTGTTTTCTTATAATAAAAACTAGACCAAGGTTCATAGTTTCACCAATAGTAATTCTCCATAAGATAAAGTGCAGTAATAACATAGACATGTGAAAGATGAAATATTTCATGCTTATGCAAATTATGTTAGATGTGTTGTTGATATTATATAGGTAGTGTGTCCATAAATCCATAGATCGAGACCCTCCCTACATATATGGCTGATACTCCAATCCTTGACCGAGATACCTCTACATCATTCAGGTATAAGTAATAACAACAGATAATTGCTTTGAGCAAGATGACATACACTTGAATAATATTCCACTAAGCCTCTGGCTCATCCCGGGACAAACAAGTTTGTTATACCATTGTCCTCATTGTTAACACTTGCAAGGTTAGGAACTCTTTCCAGCCACCGCCTCCTCTTCCAAGAAAAGCTAGGGTTCGTGCTCTCGCCGGCTCCACTGCAGGTCCGCCTCGTCTCCGGTGGCCCTAGGGTCATGGGGGCACGGTGGATCCTGGCAAGGGCCGGCGGGAGGGCTCCGTTGTTAGTCGTTCCTTCAAGATTTGTTAGGGTTTGTGTCCTACTCAGGAAGACGAGACGGCGGCGGCTCCCTGAAGATGGAATAAAGGTCTCCCTGCCTAGTCCCCGTTCCGGTGGTGCGTCTAGCATCGTTGGTGGGCGTGTGGAGGTGTGTCTCCGGCGGATCTATCCTCGGTGGATTTGCTCGGATCTGGTTGTGGTTCGTCTATGTTCATGTGTCTTCAGGTTGGATCATTTCGATCTACGTTATTCTTCATCAGCGATGGTTGTTGTTCTGGTACGCTGGTCCTACGGGGCCTTAGCACGACGACTTCCCGATTGTATACTACAACAAATTGTGCCAGACTCCGGCGAGGGAGGGGTGATGACGGCGGTGCCCTTCGGCTCGCTTCAGTGATTGTAGTCGTCGCTAGGTGGTCTACGGATCTGGATGTAATTTTTATTATTTTTAGTGTTCATTATACTGCCATGATAGAAGATAAATAAATTGAAAGTTTTCTCGCAAAAAAATAACACTTGCAAGGTTACACACAACCAATGCACACCGCTCCCTCTACCGTTACACATCTAAACTGACCAAGACAAGATAAATAATCAAAGAGAAATATGCACCTATAAACCAAACATAAGCTTCACGCGATCTAAACATAAAGGAATAATTCATCACATGATGAACATCATCGCAAAGTACTCATCATATGGACCACAATCATGATAGTCGAATCAAGTGGCCATTACATATTGGCTACTCCCATGTATCCATAGTCCAGGGGGTGGTCTACTCACAACTCATACTGGAGCAGCGATGATCGATGTTGGTGAAGAAGGCGATGAATTTCCCCTCCGACGGTGTATAGGAACAGAGTTGCAGATGAGAACCGGTCCCATGATATTTTTTGTGTACGACATGTGCTTGATGGTGGCAGTACATTGTGTATGATGTGTGGGGCCTTTTGTCCTGTGAAATGAAATAATTATGGAAATGGTAGATCTCAAATAAAATTCCCGATCGCCTGGTGGGCCCACCCCAATCACAAGTAGTAATGGACATGATTGTGTGGTCTCTTTTTTCTTCTACTATAACCTCCTATACAATATTATTATCAATAGGCGAAGATCGCCAACACAAATGTCCCAATGCATTGTCTCTTAACGTGCTCTCCTAGGAGATTACAGATTTTTTAAGGCAGCCATCTTGATGTATTGTATTTTAAGTGTTGTATTTAAAGTAGTTCTCATTTACGGCCTCTTTGATTCAAAAGAATTTTCATAGGAATTCGAAAGATTGAAATCCTTAGTAAATTCTTCCTATATTGGTCGTTTGACTCGTAGGATTGAATCCTCTAAGAATTTTTCCTAACGATTCCTTTATACTCCATAGGAATTTTAATATCCACTCAAACCTCTTGAAAAGTTTTCTCTGTGATGCAATCAAACAAACAAAAATCATGTAGGATTCAAGTAGGCATGCCATTGCAATCCTATATTTTTCCTATTCATGCGTTTCTAGAATCTTGTGAATCGAAGAAGCACTAATTTGTTTGGGATCATACTTGCAATCTAACATTATGATCTATTTTGTGGCATAAACCCACTTTTGTTTAGACATCAACTACTTTTTTCTTTGGTGTTCTTACATCCATCCACTAGGTAATATGTAATGCATCCATAATGCCACTTGGCATTCAGAGAATATATTGTGTGTAGCTAACTTGATCTAACGACAATTCCAAGACATGCCAAGTATTACTAGGGAGAAAAATCTTCACAACATACTTCAATGCCCTCACATCTAGCATCAAGACCTTCACCTATAAGGTTGCACATGATGATTGCTACAAGAAAGGGAACACCCTGGGTTCATTGTAATGCACAACACAAAACGTGCCTTTATTTACCAACTTGTATGTATAACATATTCATAGATTCAAAGTGATGAGAGTGTAGGAATTAGACTACTGCAAAAGCATAGACCTCTCACAATGCTCCCCACTTTGCCGCCGTCTCTTAGCATATGCCATGTTAGAACTTTGCATTAATGAGAAGAGATGATCAGATCGTCTCTTATATAAGAAACCATCTTTGCATGAAATTGGGTTCATAGATCATTATATATTGCGGTCATTAAGCATTGATATACACTTGTTTTGAATTTACCGATACCAATGTATTGTTATTATTTCAAAAAAAATCAACCGATATTAGGCAGTTTCTTCGACTAGTACCTATAGGTAGTTCCGCGCTCGGGCACCATTTCAAGTTTCCGCGCACATTCCCTCTTCTTGGACTTTTCCCATTCCCGCATGGCCGCATCAAAGAACCATAAATTAACACCACCCCCCTCTTATTTTCTTATACATGTCCTCCAGCTGAACTGAGAAATATGATAGAAATAGCAAAAAAAAATCGCACACAGAAATTAGTGGTTTCTTGTTTACCTCCACATGAGTTGTGCTCATTGGTTTGCAAAGCTTCTCCTATCCATATGCACTTAAAACGTTGGGTACTGCCACACTTTTAAATGATTTTGCGGCAAAACAAGACGATTTAATTGGAAAAATAAATTTACTACGAACATTGCTTTGTTTGGTTGAGGTTGAGTTGAAGGGGACCCTACAAAAATCCCTCCAGATTCCCATCTTCTCCTTTGAAGGAGGTTCAACCGAACAGGCCTTAGATGGGACGCTTGCAAGTTCTGATGATGCAACACTTTCTTGGGGCGATAACTGCTTAAGGTTTGGGACGACAGTAATTTAGTTTTACATATGAAAGAAGTGTTCTTCAAATTGTCATGGACCCACAGGTTGCAATTGCGTTTGGCCAGGCCAGGTTGCAATTTAGTTGAACTATAATCGTATCAGTATAAACCCATCGTAAAAATAGCAGCAACACTTTCAACATACCACAGCAAGTCATTAACTGCTGACATAACATGGTACTCCACAAAAAATAAGTAGACGGGCGCAGGTCCACAAAAAAGGCTAAACATACTGTGCTAATGAATGACAACGCCGTATCAGTTCTAAAGATGTAACTTTCAGTACACACTTGATACATATACAAATAAGCTTAAGGTCAAAAGACACCACCAGTTCAACTCCTACATGTCCACCAGTGTGGGTACAAGTGGCATGCCGGTCCATTCGGGCAACCAAACAAAGCTTGCAGTTAGTTACAGCTCTGGTGGACGGAATAAGAAGTTTTTGGATGAAACACCAGCAAGTGCCTTGTGTAAGGGCATATCAAAGGATCCTCCGTGACGACAACCTTTGCCTCCGAGTCTGCCAAGCTGGGGGACTCCAAAAACTTGCATCAGATCAAAGCCTAGGGGGTTTGCCTCACTCCTCGTGGTATTCCGGGTTCTTCTTCAGAATTACAAAGCCCTCCAACGTCGAGGTCAGGGGGATGTACCTGTGCGACACAAGGCAAGAGTTGTTAGCTACCATGGAGAGGAACATACTCAGACAAGAAAGAACACGTGCAGTCCTAGTCGAACTTACTTGTCAGTCGCCAATTCCGCTCGCTCCCCAGCTGCAAGCAAGACAGGAGTTGTATGCGTCTGAAAGCCGGTGATCGTCTTAGGTCTTCCTGCCTGCCCAACCACATCGACTGCTTGCCCAACCCGCACTGGAACAGGAAGAGGCTTCAGATCCTCATCCACCGTCAAAAGCATCCTTGGCTGTAATAAGGAAAGAAGAGTTCATAATCTTTATATCATCAACTGGCTGTTTGGTCTGGTTATAAGAATTGGCAGATGAGTTATATATACATACCTGCATTGCCAATACAATAATGTAAAGAATGTAGTGATATTTCCCTAGAATGGTGGACTTCATATCAAGGCAGGCATGCAGAACAGTGACAATCCCTCCAAGTGCCATCCTAAAAGAGCAAAGGAATTGTCAGATGAATCCGACAATATTGAAGTGGAAATTCAGTGCTTGAAGATAGTTACTCACGGGGAAAGAAGAAACCGGTCGGAATGGTATGGAGAAAGTGTCAGCAAACCCTTCCCAAGGTGAACAAGCCCTTGAGCAATTCTTACCTGAACATATAAAACTGATCAGCATATGCAAGTCTACAACTCCAATACAAACAGTAAGGGAAAAGGATGCTAAAGGAGCACCGGATATGTACTTACACAGAATAGATGAGCAGCCTCTTTGTAGTAATAACTCGAAAGATTACGAAGCATACCAGCTATTCTGGCATTGTTTGTACCAGCACCAATCAAACCCAATGAGATAATCGCAGCCTAGAGCAAGGTAACCAAGTTATAAGATGAAGCATGAATTTTAGAAGTTAACTGCTAGGTTAAGAAGTACATACCATTGAAACATCAGCATCTGCATCATGACTCAATCTGCTCAGTGTGTCCATTACATTTACCTGATAAATACAAGATATTAGAATTGTCCAAAATAAACATCAGAACACTGAAAATGAACCACTGAACAAGCATTTAATTCATAACATGGAGAATGTGCACATGGCAAAATTAACAACTGGCGAACTGCTTTGATAGTAATGTTGCAGTATAAATTACATTACATAATAAGATATTGTCATGAAAAAAAAAAGCAAGGACCAGCAATCTCTGTCTTAGGAGGACGTAGGATCAAAATGTTTTGCTTTGAAGTGATGTTTTTTACTCCTCGAGTTAAACATTGCATTCTAATGAACTCCACGACTCTTCACAGTAACTGATGAGGCACAAATTCAACATAGAGATTTCAAATAACTTAGTACCTTGGGGTTCGAAATACAGAGGATACCAAGCGCAAGAGGAACTGCTCGTCTAATATTCTGCTCGCCATACTGTAGAAGACGTTCAAGTGATCGTACAGCCATTTCAGCTCCTAATTCTTCAGACATGGCAATAAGAGCAATTCCAAGGACAGCTGGGCCTTGGTGTGTTTCGCCTTTCTCAAGATGTTGTGAGCAAATACCAAGAAGTTTCTGAACCTGCATTAAGAATTGGGAAAAGGTTGGAGCCATTAAAACACAATTTGAAGCTGTGATAAGTCAGCAAACATGTTAATATAGGGATTGAAGGTTAAGTACCTTGAGCACATTTCCTGTTCCAGCATATGCAAGGGACATCAGTGTTACGTCACAATATTTCCTGATCTTCTCATCAAATGTTTTAGAAACCTCCGCAGTAGCCTCAACGCTTTCCTGAAATAGTTAACCAATATAATAAGTTATCTGGATGTATTTAAATTGCCTTGAAAAAAGACATGTGTTATGATGAAGATGTGTACATAAGCTAAATTTAGAATCAGTAGCCACAACATAGTATGAAAACAATAGTAACAATTGCAATCAGCTTTCTAGTTGGATCCAAGAGATGCTATTCACAAAATACTGGGTGAATCCTTAAAACAAATAGTATTCTAAAGGGATGTCCATTAAACGCATACCAATTTTTTCGTACATGACAAACTTGAATGAAAATGCAAATGCTGAGTATTTACCTGCTTTCCAAGATATAGAAGGCCAAGCGCAACAGGAAGAAGGCGTATAATTGGCTCTGCCAGCTCGGCCTCACTACGCTCCATCAAGAAAAATATGATGGATTGTGCAATCTCTTCGTTGCATGAACCAACAAACACCAATCCCAAAGCAACAGCAGTGAAGACCAAGACCTCGAGTGTTGCTTGGGGGTCTCCCAATATAGCCGACAATTGCACTCTTAGCTGGAATACAGGAAACCATGTTAGCACGAAATATTAACTGATGATAAGGTAACAGACAATAGCAAGCACCAATTTCCACCTCATCCTTCTGAGAACCAGCATATGCGATACCAAGACCCAAGATTGCACCAATCCGTATGTTTGAGTCATCCTTGTTAACATACTCCATGAGGATAGCAAGTGCCTGGAAACAAATTCTTATTAAAGACAGAACTTGCATAATATCAGAGAGGGGAGGAAGCAGATAATAAATTGGAATACATACAGGGTCACAATCATTCTTCACACCGCAGGTGACAACTCCAATACCTAGCAAAGCTCCAGCAACAACATGAGTATCAGTACTATGCAAGTACTTGTCGAGCTGGGCAAGCCCAGAATCAGTATCCCACAGGAGAATCATTCCCTGCAAGCAATAATTTCATTCAGTATTGGCTAGTTATAACTTAAATAAACCTTATTGTTTGAAATATAACTAATGATGTGATTGTACCAGGCTAGCTGCTGCACTGGCTTTTCCATGTTCCTTGTTCTTAAATAACCAGTTTCCAGAAGACCCACTGCTGGAAGAATCAGATGGAGCAGTCATCAGCTTATCCTGCACAAAGGAACAAACTTAATATTCACTCTTGCCTTGGTATGGACCACAAATAACATGTTCTCCACAAAAACTAACCTGGCCAAAACCAGCATTAACAAATGCATTGACAAATGTTGCAGCCAAATTCTGTCTTGCAGAATCAAGACTGGAGCTGGCACCACGTCCGTCAATCAAATGGACCTAAAGATTAGAATGTATAAGCATACTTTTATTATGGACTAGAAAGTTAACATAAACATGAAATTAGTGAAATTTAGGTCACCTTATAAATATCTTCTGGAGATTTTGCCTCCATAACTTCGATATCACGAGCAAGAGTGAGGTACCCCTCACTCAGCTTGGTGTTATTAACTATTTCTTGCAACATTTCCTTATCATTTTCATCTGCAGCTATCTCATCATCAATCTCCATGGCCAAACCCTTCAGAAGAGGAGAGCTCATGGTCAAAATTTGTAAGATAAGCTAAATGCAAGACATAAAAAATACCAAGGTTAAGGGTACAGAAGGAATCAAAATTCACAGGGAGGTGGAAAGAGGTAAAGGGGGGAAAGTGAGGAGAGAAATACATACATGGCGTGCAATGATGTATGAGAATTGCTTCTTGAGTACAAGATCATCAGTTGCTGTGTAGACCTGCTTCACATACTGTATGGACTACAAATCATTGAGATGCATGTCAGTTTAAAGGTAATACCTAAACAGAGGAGTACAACTTTTAATAATTTTCTGCTTACCTTGTTGTCAAGAAGCAAAGCAATGCGCAATGCACTTGCAAGATCTTCGAACTTCATGTAAATGGTATATGCTATATCAAGTGCCAGCGTATCATCTGGAGAAGGGAGGAATCTGCAGTTTGAAATTGAGATATAGCAAAACATTAATTCAAGTCAACTAAGATTCAAATTTATTATTCCAAATCTATACGTAGGAACTTTTTCCAGAAAAAATGTACAAGTAATAATTTACAGAATCCATTTAGAGAGATGTGCACAGTAGAAAAATAGCAGTGTATGACATAATGTATAGAGTTGTAGACATACCTAGACGAACTAGTAAGGTACAAACAAGTTCTCTTGTAGTTTGTTGAGTCGACATGCTCAACTAGCAAATCAAGGTCTTCAACCTGAAAAGAAATATCATGCATCAGTATAGCCATTGGTGAATAGCTACAACTACAAGTAATGTACTGGTTGAAATTGTGCAAGACAAAATACCTCCATCAGAAGATCTACAGCTTCTGGCTCAGCATTGTGCTATTATACAAAAAAATGACAAGAAAACCAACAAGGCGTCAATGCATCACCACAAAATTATTTTAGAATAGAGGGAGTATGTATGTCCACAATTTTCAAAGAACAAACCTTCATGTGGAATGAGACAATTTGCTGCACTAGTTCCATTAACTCATCAATTGGCATGTCATCACCCTGCAGAAATACAAAATTAACACTTACGTTTGAAATATATATACACACACAAGAAATAGAAAAAAAACAGAGAAAATCTACTTAGTATGGTTGCAACCATGCGACATTAAAAAAAAGATGAATACAAACAACATATGTGCAGTGAGTAATAAAGAAATGTGATCCAGATTGGATATTACAATAAGGAGACCCAGTTACTCACTCCTGTTGTTGGAAAGATGCCGTTTTGGGCACAAGTAAAGTACAACATCCAAAACTTTGACGACTAAAATTCAAACTTTGACTACTAACATCAAAACTTTGACTACTAATGTCCTTTAAAATATATCAGTTAGATAGTCAAAAATCATATCGTCAAGTCTTGAATAGAATATTTCACAAGTCTACTTCTGTTTAGCTTTATTTATGAATATATCACAACTCAAAGTGCTCAAAGTTGAATACTAGAGACTGCCGATGTCCAAAACAGCAGCTTTTAGAGAACTAGAGCAAATAGGAAATGACAAACTACAGTAGTTCCAAGAACTGATTAAAGCCTACGAAAGCATGACCAGTAGTAGTCACCAAAATAGTTGATGTAAATCACTCATAGCATTGATAAAAGGGGTAATAATATTTATCAAATTACATCAATGATGTCTAAGATATGGTAGGAAGTTAAGCCTCCTAAGTGAAAATAAAGGGTTATCACAATGGGGTAAATAGAAAAATGGAGGCACAAAAAGAGCAAAGCAGGAGTTCCACGTAGTAATGATACAAGAATGAGAGTTCCAACCTGGCGCTTTTGGAATTCTTGAGCAATTTCACCAGCCAGATTCCTGTCACGAGAAAAAGGTTTCAGTAGAATCCAACAATTGTGAAAGTAAAATGCATATAACAAATTACAAAACCAACAATGTATTGGAAACTTGGTCCGATAGCTATATACAAATTAGCCATCAGCCCATCACATAAGATAAACCTTGCAGTCAGAACACATATAGCAACCAAAGCAGAATATTAATGATGCATAATCAATATATGTCCACCATAAGGAACCTTTATCCTATCATGCTACAACTACCTCATTGTAACAGTCCTAGCAATAGACCATGTTGAGTATTAAATGACTGTCTAAACTTTAACCTCTTGCTAGTAAGCATTTGTATGGATTTTTGGAACTAATAGAATGAAGTGGGAGAACTTTTGGACGGAAAGAAACAATATTTCACTTTTACATCTATAAGGCAGACATGAACTAAATACCTAAGTAACATTAAATGGGCTATAAGATAAATTCACAAAACAAAACGAAAACAGGTAAAGTATATAAATTTATGTAGTATTGTTCTTACCTCACATATTCATGACCCCAGGAACCAATGTCGCCTTCAGAGCCCAACAAACGGTACCTCAGGCTCTCCTGAAACAATTTAAGGCAAACTCTTAATTCCCGCTGAAAGGTATTAAACTGAATTGTGGCAGAGTAGGAACATGGCAGGCACATACCCTTTCTCCTTCAGCAGACATTGTCAAGGCCAACACCGATAGTATGTCAGCCATGTACTTCTGCAGAACAGTTGTGTGGTTATATCAGCAATGTCCAGAATCAGTATTTAAATCACCGTACAACAAAGGAGTGAGTATAAAGTATACCTTTAGCTCAGATTCTGGCATAGTTTCGTAGTAGGACTTAAGGGTTCCATAGTGTGGGCGGAGGAATTTCAGTGGCTTGGGGACAGACGTCATGGAGCTTGTAGCTGAGCGAATCTCCTGCCTGATAGGGGTCAAAATCTCAGTGGCAGCTAACAGAATTAAAGCAAGAAAACATTGTTTTTTACACAAACTACTACAGCGGCAGCACTCCATGAGACCTTGCCAGATAGATGGAACAAAATTTACGAGACTAAAGCCTACACATTCAAGGAATTCGTACAGAGAGCAGAAATCTAAACAAGCCTAAGGAACGAATCTCCTCCCTGTATAAAGGTCAAAATCTCAGTCGAGGGCACACAAAGGTTAATCTTTTTACACAAATTAGAGTGACAGCAGTTCATAATGGTTGGTCAGGTAGAAGTAGCTACAGAGGCCAGAACTAGAGCCAGCCCACTCATCGAATTCGCGCAGAGATAGTAAATCTAAACCTAGAACAAGCAGCCGACGCACCACCAGACCTAGGCACGGAACATAATTCGGGGACCAAAACTGAATCTGTGAGGTCCCGGCAAGGGAAGAGATTGCAGTACCTCATGCTCTCGAGGGCGAGCCTCTGCACGCCGGGATCCACGTCCTGCGCCCGCACCACGTAGAGCTCGAGCTGCTCCTTGAGCGCCAGGTCCTCCTCCGACTGCGCGCACCAAAGCAAAAAAAACACATCAGGCGGGGCGGAACGGCAGATCGAAGCGAGACGCCCCCCGATCTCGGCCGGCCGGGAGAGGCCGAGCGGAGGGGGGACGGGGCGGGGGAGAAGCTCACCAGATCGTCGTCCTTCTTGTCATCCTTCTTCTTCCCTTGGAAGACGAGGGCTTGGCGGGCGGCGCGGGCTCCGAGGGCGCGGCGGCGGCGGCCCCGCCGTTGGGGTTCTCGGGCGGCGACATGGCTGGCTGGCTGGACGCCCGCGGATTCGATTCGGCGACGGCGCTGGCGGGCGGGCTGGCTAGGGTTCGGGGGCGAGTGGTGCGGGGGTACGGTGCTGAGGCGACTCGAGGTGCTGCGTGGGGGTTTATTTTCTGGAGAGGCTGAGGGGGAGGCGGAGGGGATCTCCGCTTTGCTTGCACAGTTGGAGCCGGACGCGAGGTGGATGAACTTGTCACTCCTTTTCTGTCCCGATTTGCCCCTCCCCCAAGTTTGGATCTGGGCCGCCCGCCCTGCGCTTGGACTCTGTGTTGTGACGGGTTCCGTCGGGTCGGCCCGGCCCAATGCTAATGGGCTGGTTTACGCTCAAAATATAGTAATGATGGGCTGGTGTTTCGGGCTTGTTGGGAGGAACAGCAAATACCAATAGAAGGCCCTTTTTTTCCATTAGAGGTAATATCACTGCTAGTCACAGACCTTGCATCGGATGTGCAGTTTGGTGCTCAAACTTTAAAAATACGGTTTTTTGATCATGTAACTTGTGTTTAGGTGCAAATATGGTCACTCCGGCTGTTTGCGTGCGTATATGCCGCAGGCGTGGCATGCCACGCAGGCACATGCCCGATGTCAATGACAGATATCGCTTCAAGGTAATGTGCACGTGTTTTTTATTTTGCACAGGAGCCCTCAAATTTATTTTGAACAACAAATACTAAGAGAAGGCCTTTCTTTCATAGTAACTAACCAGGCGAGAGGAGCCCGTCGGGTGCGAATGCTACTTCTTGCTTATAGCCAGGCTAGCATCCGTCGAGAGCATCTAACTGAGCGGTGCCCCAAAAAAAACTAACCGAGGGTACCCATTGCAGAGCCTTGCAAGGGTCACTTACACGCTCTCAGCCGCCGCCACTTATGTGCTTGGCGTTTCCTCGAGATTTTTTTTTGCCTTTCCGGATTTTAGATGTCTTTTTTTGTTTTTCCGGCTTTCAGCTTTTGCCCATTTTTTCCTAGATTTTGGACAAAAAATTAAAAAATTTGCATGAAAAAAATGCTTTCATGAGAGGCAGAGGTTTGCTTCCGTTGTGCCTCTCGGAAAGGAATAACTATTTTTTTCTTATGCCAGAGGCACTGATTTGCTTCTCATGAAGCCACAATTTTACTTCCACGAGAGGAACATTGTGCCTCTCAGAAAGTGGAAAACTCTTTTTTTTCTTTCATGAGAGGCACATGTATTTGCTTCCGCGAGAGGCACAACCGTGCCTCTGGGAAAGGGAAAAACGTAGTTCTTTTCTTCCATGAGAGACAAAATTTGCTCGGAAATGAGAAAAAGTGAAAAAATTGAGCTTCTGGCTCGAGGTTTTTTTTCTGGATTTTTTGTGGAAACAAATTTCATCGAAACCTATTAACATGGGATCTATTTTCGAAGATCACGACTCGAGAAAACCAAAGGTGAAAATTGTCAGCCCTTTAGATACAAGGTTTAAGAGATCAAATGTTTTAAATAAACAAATCTAGGAAAAAAGGAAAATTCCCTGGTTGCAACAAATGGTGCACATGCGGAAGGCGGGAGTAACCTTTACAAAGGGTACCCCTTAACTAATGATTTCGGCATCCATCTCACTAAAGCTTTCCTGCACAGCGCATATGGGCGGGCCCAACAGCGTGTTACTTGTTTCGTTCGTTCTCGGTCGTTCACAATTGTGTTCATTCAAAAAAAATCATTTTTTGTTTCCTGTTTCATTTTCTTATTTCTTTTCAGGTTTTTTAAGTTTCTTCTTTTCTTTGTTATACTTTGTTTTTTAATTACATTTCGTTTTCCCTTGATTTTTTTTGTTCCTTTCATCGTTTTCATTGATATTTCTTTTATTTCTCATTCTTCTTCTTCTTTTCTTTGGTTTTTTCTTTCTTTCTTGGGTTTCAATGATTTTTCTTTTTTTCCTTTGTTTCTTTATCGGTTTCATTGTTTTCTTTCTTTTTACACTTGTTTCTTCGGTTTTCTTGTTTTCTTTGTTTATTGGATTTTATTAATTTGGTTTTCATTCTACATGTTTCTTATACATCGAGAACATTTTTCTAATTCATGTTTAACATTTTTCAATACATAGTTAATATTTTTAATGTACACATTTTTAAATGCTTAATTATTATTCTCTAAATACAAGATTAATAAATATTTAATACATGGTCATAATTGTTTCTATATACATTTTCATATTATTGATTTAAAATTAAAAAATACAATATTAATGTTTTTAATATATGGTCAATATTTTTTCTATGCACATTTCACATTTTTCAAATGGTTGATTAACATTTCTCAAGTGCTTGTTTAATATATTTTTAAATGTGTGATTGACATTTTCCAAATACACGATCAACTTTTTTTGCACACATTGTATATTTTATGTATACATAATTCGTAACGAAGAAACATTTTCTTTAATTTAAATTTTTTCAAACGCTTGGTTGAAATTTTTTAAATAAAATGTCACCATTTTTTTGTACACATTTTTAACATTTTTCAAATGCTTGATTAGCATTTTTCAAATACAAGTTTAACATTTTTAACACATGGTCAACATTTTTTATACACATTTTAATACTATTTTCAAATGCTTAATTGACATTTTCCAAATACAAGTTTGATATTTTTTAATACATGGTCAACATTTATTCCTATACACATTTAATGTTTTCCAAATGTTTGATGGATATATTGCAAATATTTGTTTAACATTTTTCAAATGCTATATTAACATTTTCTAAATTAATGATTAAATTTTTTCACACACAATACATATTTTTGTATACATTTTTCATACACATGGAAACATTTTCTTTAGTCACATTTAACATTTTTCAAATGCTTGATTAACATTTTTTTTCAAATTTTATGTAAAAATTATAATATATTTATTTAGAACATTTGAAAGTATAAACAGAAGTAAAAAAAGAAAAGGAAAAATAGGTGAAAAGAACAACAACAAAATGGTCGTAGCCTCCCGCGCGCCTGGACATGCTCATGTAGAGAGGCGCCTGACATGAGAGGACTCTAGGTCTCGCTATAAGCGAGACATAGCGCTGCCCCACGTCAGGGAGGTTTTCATGCCATTTGACGCGGAAACCATTCTGAAAATCCCTCTGTGCACTAGGAAGTCCAAATCCCATTAGAGTTTATTTCACAAACAAACGCACACACCCGCTCCAACTTGGGCTCGACCCATTTTCTTTTTTTGCTCCTTCTCAAATGTCCATTTGAGGCAAAGCACACTTTCGTACTTGAATCGACCAGGCCAAATATAAGCGACATTGTTTGATTTTCGAAAGCAACTCAACAGTTTTGGGAAACTTCTAGATACCTCCGCACGGTTTTTTGGTTTTCTATATGGTTTCTTTTTCTTTTTTTCCTTTTTTCATTTATACACACCTATTTTAGAATGTGTGGATTTTTTTTCAAAATCACCAACTTTTATGAAAATTCGTGAACTTTTTCAAATGAATGGACTTTTTTTCAAATGCGCGAACTCTTTTTGAACTAGTGAACTCTTTCGAGTTCATGAACTTTGTTGAATCCCATGAACTTTTTAATAATCCCATGAAAAAAAATTAACTTGTGAATTTTTTCGAATTCATGAACTTTTTTCAAATTAGCAGATATTTTTTGAATCCTGTGAACTTTTTTCAAATGTATGAATCTTTTTTCAAATCCCATGAATTTTTTAAACTCGTTAACTTTTTTGAGTTCGTCAACTTCTTTTGAATCCTGTGAACATTTTTCAAATCCGTGAACTTCTTTTGACCATGTGAATTATTTGGAATTCATGAACTTTTGATTTTAACTCTTGATTTTTTTAAATAATCTCATTTTCTCGAAAGCCAGCGGCCAAACTGTGGATGTGTCAACCGCAAACTGAGCAGCCAGCAAAAGGGAAAACTGGCGCGTCACAAGCGAACGTTTGTCTCCTTGTTGGGCCGGCCCATGAGGCGTTCGCATGAGCACTGGCTCGTAGAGAACTTCTGGCTTGGCATGAGGACCAGAGGCCATCTTTACTGTTTGGTCTTCATATAAAACTAGACCATAGTGGCACGCGTTGCCGTGCCCATCTATTTTGGCAATAAAATGATAGTCATTTTCATTAATGTATATGCAGAGGCGCCGAATATAAAAGTGAATTTTTCTTGAAGTTGCTTCTTTGTCAGAAAAAAATTGTTTTGTTGTTGTGCCCCAAGAACAAATGGTAAAAATATTCAAGAAAATTTGAACAGTATAATGGCACGACATCACTATTAGGGAAATTATTTAGATTCAAAACCGATTCGCCAAAATGCATATTCTTTTTACGTAACAAATAATGATGATGTTTCATTGAACCATCTCCAAATAAGAATTCCGATAAACTTATCTCCTTCGCTAGTGAACCCATATACATACATGAATTTCAGCATTTTCAGTGGTAGTACACCGTGTAAATTGTGTCCTCAACTATTTAGAAATTTGATTGTGGAGCGGTGCTTGTTTTGCCCTTCTTTTTTGCCGTATCAACATAACTCTTAAGCAAAAAGTACATCATGCAATTTAACTTAGTTTCCTATGTAAATTAGCAAGTTTTTTAGTCTGATTAGTCAAACTAAGGACATCATCAAGTTGTAAGTGTTGAAGTATCTAAGCAGAAGAAAAAACATAAACAACAATAATATCACGTAATAGCATGCTGATCGGACACAGAATGTGCCGTTGCAACATCATGTCAATATTGTACGTCTTCCTCAAAATGATAATGCATCATATAATTTATACATGCAATCCACTGGTGCTACCATATCTAAATAACTTCACCTTGTATTGTAAGTGTTGTGCCGCATTATGACTTCAAGCCGTGGGCAGGCATACACAAGCTGCCTCACCAGACCGAAGTAGCTGTCAGGAAGGGGATCTGAAAGTGCGTTATATCGACTAGAGGGGGGGGGTGAATAGGCGATTTTTATGAATTCTTCACTGAGGAATTTGCCGGTGAGGAAATTCCTTAGCGAAGAACTACTTGCAGCGGAATATGTACTCAGAAATATGCATAACAGAATGCGGGCATGGTCATCATGATGAAATGAAAACACTCAAAGAGTACAGAAAACGTAAACACAGGATAGCACAAGAAGAAGACAAACAGACTGAAGAAATTGAACTGAGGAAATTGAGAAAGTCTTCAGTCAAAGTCTTCAAACACAAATATGAACAAACAATCAACACAATAATGAGGAAATGAAAGGGTTGAGGAGATATAACCAGTTAGGTTGGTGAAGACAATGATTTGGTAAACCAGTTCCAACTGTTGTCTCAGTTGTACGTCTGGTTGGAGCGGCTGAGTATTTAAACTCGAGGACACACAGTCCCGGACACCCGGTCGGCCGAAAGCACGCAGCTCAGACACCAAGTCCTCACCGTATTCTCCTTGAACTAAGGTCACATGCACCTCGTCCAATCACTCGTGGTAAGTCTTCAGGCGACTTCCAAACCTTCACAGACTTGGTCACTCGGCGATCCACAATTCCTCTTGGATGCTCTAGACCATGACGCCTAACCGTCTGGAAGAAGCACATTCTTCAAAGGTAACAAGCGTCGAATCCACGCAGGATCTATCTCTTCAGTGATGCTCAATCACTTTGGGTTTGTAGGGGTTTGGTTTTTGGGTTTTTCCTCACTCGATGATTTTCGCTCAAAGTCCTCGGAGGATGGGTTGCTCTCAAATGACAAGTGTCAAGTTCTCTCGAGCAGCCAACCAGCTAGTGGTTGTAGGCGGCTATTTATAGCCTAGGGAGCAGCCCGACATGATAAGACATAAATGCCCTTCAATGATATGACCGTTAGGTGGATAAGATATTTTGGGACAGGTGGCCAAGAAGACAACAACGGTCGAAATTTGAATCTCAAATTCCTCGTGGCTATCATGTTCCTCATTGTGTAGGCAATCCGCCTTTGGCGAATTCCAAACTCCTCGGTCGGGACAAATTCCTCGTGACCGGAAAGAGCTTCGTCTCACATCAAGAAATTGACTGAATCAGTATGAGATTTCCAAAGGCTTCACTCAAGAGTTTGGTAGGTGTAGGATTTTGAGTTGAGCATCACATGGAAATTTTTCCTTAGTATTTCCTCGACCCCCTTTAACGATGCGGTGTTTCCTATGACTCAAGAAAGAGAAAATGAAACTACGAAAACAAAAGTCTTCACGCTTCATGTTCCTCAAATGAATACCAAGTCTTCAAGGTCACACCAATTTCTTCACTTTCAAAGTCTTCGTAAAGTCTTCAAAATATCAAAGTCTTCAACAAGAACTTCATTTTTAGGGTCGACTTTCTCTGTAAATATCAAACTCCTCATAGACTTATAGACCTATGTACACTCACAAACGCATTAGTTCCTTAACCTATAAGTCTTCAATACACCAAAATCACTAAGGGGCACTAGATGCACTTACAATCTCCCCATTTTTGGTGATTGATGACAATATAGGTTAAGTTTTCAACGGGGATAAAAATATGAAGTGTAAATACTGATATTGAGGAATTTGATTGCAAGATATAGAAGAACTCCCCCTGAAGATGTGCATAGTGAGGAATTTGCTTTTGAGGCAATGCACATTTGAAGAGTTGAATCATGGAGATCTCCCCCTATATCTTGTAATTCATACACGCATTTGACATATAGTATGAAGAATTTGAAATGCATGATGAAATATGGTGCTTGATGTAATTCAAAGCATGCGTGCGATAACATTAATGAGGAACAAGCATGCGTAATAACGCATCAAGAGTATCGAGCTCAAGAGAATTTGAGCTAGTATCGAGCATAGTGCAAGAGCACGATTGCATCAAAAAGTATCAAAGCACCATCGGGTTTAAGATTACAACTCGATCCAATAAAAGTTTCGTAAGAACGAGAGTTGTAACTTAAAAAAATCTGCCCATATAATAGACCCGCTTGAAGACTAACTCAAATTTCTCCCCCTTTGTCATCGAATGACCAAAAGGATCGAAACTGAGGACTAACGCCCCTGAAGAATTTCAAGTTGAAGAAGGAGCACCAGCGTTGTTGGGGTCGGTGGTTGTAGTAGGGCCTGCCGTGGTGTCGTCCAAGTCTTCATTTTCATCAGTGTCGCGCGATGAAGAATAGGAGCTGGCCACCAAGGAAGGAACTTTGACCTTCGTGTATTTCTTCGGAGGAGGTGCAGACCAGTTAAAGTCTTCCTTGAGTCCCATGGTCGCCGGTTCTTCCAAGACCGTAGACATTTGAAAGAACAGCCAGTGCGTTTGAAGGTTTCATGGAGGTAGTAGTGGTTTTTCTTTACTACATTGTGTGTAGAGGTCATGTTGTGAAGAATTGAACCAAACTGACGCTTGACCCATTTATGATTGCGATCAACCTTCTGATGAAGACTGAGGAGTAACTCACGATCAGTCATCACCACAGGTGATAGCTTGAGGACTTTGCTTGACCGAGGTATTTATGCAGAGTCATGTGTGGCGTAGTCATCATTGGTGGAGTAGGATGTCGCTTTGCTAAACCTGGCCCATCCAATGGACGAATGCCTTCATCGATCACGGCAGTAGCCTTGCCCTTGTCATCACCGAGGTAAATGTTCATTTGAGGACTTCAATCGGGGCAAGTAGTGCAGTGGTTCAAAGGTGTCGACCTTGTAATTGAGTGACGACCTTGTCCCGATGAATCTCATTATCCAAGGCGCATAAGGCTTCAAAGCTCAAATGGTGACATAGCAATGTTTGCCGAGTCCTCATGAAGAAATCATGGAAGTTGACGGAACGCCATGAATGATATTGAAAAGCATATTCTTCATGATGCCAACGACTTCTTCATCATTCGAGTCGTGGCCTTTGATAGGACTGTCGTCTTCGTCGAGAATCCGATAGACGATCCGAGGCACATACAATAATTCCTTGACAAGGAATTTGGTTCTTGGGCCTGCCTTGGCTTCAAAGGCTTCATCAAGACTTGCATATAGTGATTTGAAAGTTACGGTTCGTTGTAGATACAACGAGCACCGTCAAGTGGAGGATCGAGTGGTAGAGCACGAAGCAATTCAGTTCTTTGGTGCCTTGTAGTGAGTATTTTCAGACATCCATTCTAATACCCATGAGTTCACGTCTTTAGCGTCTCCGGCGATGTGCAGCGTTGCATAGAATTAAAGAATGAGTTCTTCATTCCAGTCACAGATATCAGTGCAAAAATTCAGAAGTCCTGCGTCGTGAAGAACACTGAGGACTGGCTCGAAGCCTAGCAGAGACTCCATGTCCACATGAGGAATATGAGCATGATCGAAGACTTTGTCTTTGTTGAAGAGCACCGAGGAATAGAAATTCGCTTGATCGGCAAATCGTAAATGCCTCTTCCTTATGCGAGCGTAATCATATGGATTGTAATCGATGAAGAATACGTGCTCATTGAAGAAGTCTTCACCTTGAACTTTTGCTTTGTTGAGAAGGGATCCTTTGGCTTTGGCGGTGGAGTGTCGTTGAGTTGCATCACGACCTCGTGAATCGCAATCTCAGATTTTTCAGTCGAGGAATTTCTTGTTCCTCAACAGTGCGATCGAGGATCAGCAAGAAGTTCATCGGCTTAGTGGCTGGAATTTCTTCATGGACAGATGAAGTGGGATGAGTTTCTTGAGCCCATTTGAACAGCTTGGAGCAGGGACCGAGGTATCTGTTGAATTGGGGTGAAGAGTGGAGAATTTGGATGCCGACTTTCCCAAAAGTCATCGTTCATCACCGGCGTTGTGCTTCCAATATCCACATCTTCTTCAAGTTCCTCAACACCGCCTCTTCACCGTGAACCGAGGCATAGGCGAGGAAATGATTGGTGTTGAAGGGATTGCTTCCACTTCAATTTCTTCATCAATCTGCTCGACGTGAAGCGGCCAGAATGATTTTCTTCATCGATCCGCTTGGGATCACATAATCTTCATCAAAAGGAACAAGGTCCTTTGATGGAACCGAGGAAATTGGAACAACATCAATAGGATTTTCAAAGGAGCTGGTCATTGGCTTCATTTTCTTCGCAGTAAAGAATTTGACGCAGCTAATGCTTTCCGCTTTCTTCACGGCTCGTTCTGCGGCCTTGGTCTTCTTCACATCGAGGCGATGGAAGAATTGGAGTTGGTGTTACGCAGAGGAGCCGAGGAATCTGGTTGATTTTCCTCAGCGCAATCGATGCAGCTTGCCCAGACTTGTTCGCTTTCTTCAGCGCACCACTAGTGGATGCCACGGCAATTTCTTCAATTTGGAATGGGATCATCGATACAGGTGGCATTTTCTTCAAAGACTGAACTTCATCGGTGATTTGGCATGTTCTTCGATCGGTGAGCCGAGGCTCCGGCTGAGGAATTTCATGTTGCGTTAGGCAGCAACATTGGTGAACTTCTTCATCAGGTTGACGAATCGACCTTGGCCCCTTGCCAATCAAAGCATAATAAGCATCGAAGTTTTTGCCGAGGTCTTGAATTTCGATCTGGACCTTGAGAAGTTCCTCGGTGTCATTCTCCGACAACGCTTTTTCTTCGTGAACTTCTCCTTTCAGATTGAGCTTTCTTGATCTCCCTTGCCTTTTCAAACTTCCATTTCTCTTCGGTGATGAAATGGGTCAAGATATGACTTTGTCCAGAGTCGATGAAAGTCGTGCATAGGGGTGTTTGGATCCTTGTGCGTAGATCAATATAATCGAGGATTTTCCTCGGATCCAACAAAGAAGGGCACAGATGTGCCTTTGGCTCTAGCGGCCCTCTCTTGGCGATCTCGATGATTTCCGCAAGTTCATCATCATCACCTCATCATCTTCGTGTGGCTCTTGGAAGGCAACCTGTTTCTTCTTGGGACTTGGCCGAGGACCTCGTCCAACAGTGGCCTTAGTCTTCAGCAGAGTCGGGCCAGATGAAGACTTTGGTGCGGTGAGGAACTTGCCGAGACTCCAGAGGCAATGGAGAAGCCTGCAGCCCTTTGGCACGTGGCCGATGCAGTGCCGAGGACTTTGTCGGAATCACGAGGACTTGGGAGGAGCTGCTGAGGACTTTGAAGGAGCCGAGGATTTTAGAGGAGCAGGGCAAGATGAGGAATTGGCCGTGAGGGCACAAATGAGGAACTTGGCCGTGAGGGCACTGTTGGTGAAGCACTTGGCTTGTGTGCGGGCTTCTTTGCCATAGATTTTCTTGGCTTGACAGAGGCCTCAAGGGCAGCAGCAGTGGCAGAGTCCTCATTGAATTTCCCCACTGCCTCATTGGCTTGTCTTGCCAACTTGGCTTGGCGCTTGGCCCATTCTTCAGGAAAGTCCTCACCACGCTTGATGCTGGTGGGGTCAGCTTCTTGACCAGGTGCCAATGGAGCTCTTGGGCATGGAGGATTGAGTGCGAATTTCTTTGTGTACTTTGGAGTTACATATCGGTACTCCCTCCATTCCCGTGCCCATCTCCGTTCAATCCTTTGGATGCGCACCTTGTGCTGATTTTTGTTCTCTTTGCCGAACTCGGCTTCATCAGGTGTGCAATAATCATCATATATTTCCTCAGGGATTTCAAACGCGGTCATGACCTTAGGCCTCTTTCCTCCTTTCTGTGGCTTCTTTCCTTCTGCCATATTCTTCACCGAGGAATTTGAACAAACGAATTCTCTGAAGAAGTATGCACCTTTTCTTCGAGGAACGCCGCAAATGAGTTAAGTTGATGAGAACCTAGTGATTCAAAGAATGGACATGAGTACCGTGAACAGAGTATAGTTGCGAGGAATTTGGAGAGGTTATATGTATTCTCAGAAGATTTTTCAAAAGAACAAGTTTTGAGGATTTTGACCAGATGAGCCTTGAAGAATTTCACTAAGCGTTCTTTGTCTTAGGTTCCAGAGTTGTACAGATCGAGGATCCACACAATTGAGGAATCTTGAAGAAAAATGATTGCTTAGAGAAACGAATCAAGAGCATATAACTAGTGAGGTGTTTGTGTGTGAGGATTTGAAGAATAAAACACCTTTGAAGATTTTGTAGTGTAAAATTTGGATCAACGAGGGCAGTAAAAGTAACTTTTAATTACCCTAAATGAAGAACACGACGAACTGGGTGTTGTAGATGTGAAGCTGCTCGTTTCAGATCTTCCACGCCCTAACTCGGCGGAGGAAGATAGCTACGGCGGCGGCGGAGTGAAGATTTCCGCAACTGGCACGAGTACGACGGCAACGAGGTCGAGGCAGCGAAGCTCTTCCTCACCGGCGACGATGGAGTAGCGGCGGCGCTAGGGTTTGAGGAGCTCGAGCGAGAGAGAGATGTCGAGCGGAGTAAAAGAAGTGAGGATGTGGAGAGGGGTATTTATAGAGGCAGTGAAAAACTGTTCGCCCGAAGATTTAGGACGAACGTGCCCCTGACCATTCTCCTTCTCACGACATGTGTCACCCACGTACTGTGTAGTGGAGATCGTGTACGATCGTGGGTGAGTAAAATAATGCATCGTGGGATGCGGAACGGTTTGAGCGGCAAAACCGAAAGTTTGGATAAGATCAGTTTTAAAGTTTCGTTCGCAATTTCTTCAGCTGACAAGGACACAGTGAAGATTTTGAACAAGTTTCAAATAGAACGCACATTAATAATTTGTGAATATATTGGGTTGAGTATAGCATAGAGGGGGACGGGTCCGATCACATTCACTTAGCATAAAAAGCGACTTGAAGAAATAGCCATAAGTGAATGCTGTAGAGGACATAAACCCATATATATATATATGTATTGCCAATGAAGAAAAACGACGGAAACAGTGAAGATTTTGAAAAGTTGAAGAACTTGAAAAACTAAAGAATTTCAAAAACTGAGGAAAAACTCAAATTGAAGATTTTCAACTTTGGTGGTGGCGTGACCCACCTTATAAGAATGATGATTTCAGACACCGTGTACAATTGTCGAGGGTTCTCGAGAATCAAATTCTTCATTAATTTCTTCACACTTAGAGTGTTATTCTTCATTGATTGAAGAAAACGTTTCTTCATGTGTTGCACATCTAAGTCATCAATTTTGCATAAGTGTCAGGATGTGTGTCATTTTCAAAGAACGTTCGAAGATTCTAAGATATTTAGCTCACACCGCAACTTGCTAAATCTCTTCTCATCCAAGGGATTAGTGAAGATATCGGCTAGTTGTTCTTCAGTCTTCACATGCTCGATGGAGATGTAAGCCCTTCAACACATGATCATGAAGAAAATGATGACGAATTTGAATGTGCTTTGTCTTCGAGTGCTGAACTTGGTTGTGAGCAATCTTGATGGCACTCTCATTGTCACAGTAGAGAGGCACATTCTTCATGTTGATGCCGTAGTCCTTGAGAGTTTGCTTCATCCACAGCAATTGAGCATAACACGAGCCACCAGCAATTTATTCAGCTTCCGCATGAGACAAAGTGATACGCAGCTCGCTTTCTTCGAGGACCAATGCACCAAAGATCGTCCGAGGAAATGACAACTACCAGATGTTGACTTGCGGTCCACACGATCACCAAAGATAGTCGAGTCGCAATATCCAATGAGATCAAAAGTAGAGCCCTTGGGGTACCATAATCCTATTGTTTGTGTGTGAGCTAGATATCAAGAATATGCTTCATGACCTTATGGTGTGATTCCTTCTTGTAGCTTGAAATCGGGCACACATGCAAACACTAAGCATTATATCCGCCTAGATGCACATAAGTACAATAGAGAACCAATCATGGAGCGGTATACCTTGTGATCGAAGTCAATACCATTTTCATCGATTGCATAGATGGCCATTTGTGGGCATAGGAATTTTGACGCCTTTGCAATCTTGCATGCCGAATTTCTTCAGGACATCTTTGAGGTATTTCTCCTGAGATATGAATATGCCATTGTGTTGTTGATTTAATTTGAAGACCTAAGAATAATTTCAACTCTCCCATCATAGACATTTGATATTCTTCACTCATCATATAGGCAAATTCATCACTATAACGTTGGTCAGTACATCCAAAGATAATATCATCAACATATATTTGGCACACAAACAGTTCACCATCATAAGATTTAGTAAAGAGAGTAGGGTCGAGTGAACTGGGTGTGAAGCCATTCTTCACGAAGAATTCCTTCAATGTATCATACCACGCCCGTGGGACTTGTTTGAGACCATAGAGAGCCTTGTTGAGTCTGAAGACTTTGTCAGGATTCTTTGGATCTTCAAAACCTGGGGGTTGAGCAACATATACTTGTTCCTCAAGCTTACCATTGAGGAATGCACTTTTCACATCCATTTGATATAAAGTGATATTGTGATGGTTAGCATAGGCGAGTAATATGCGAATAGACTCAAGTCTAGCAACAGGTGCAAAAGTTTCATCGAAATCAATTCCTTCAACCTGTGTGTATCCTTGAGCTACAAGTCGTGCCTTATTCCTCACCACAAGGCCATTTTCATCTTGCTTGTTGCGGTAGATCCACTTTGTGCCAATGATATTATGCTTGCGAGGATCTGGACGTTTGACCAGTTCCCGCACAATCGCTGAGCTTGAACTGATGTAATTCTTCTTGCATGGCCTGAATCCACTCGGGCTCGAAATGCTTCATCTACCTTAGTGGGCTCTGTGATAGAGACAAAAGCATAGTGCCCACAAAAGTTAGATAAATGTGAAGCTTTTGAGCGTGTGAGAGGACCTGGCGCTTCAATGTCATCGATGATCTTGTCAACTTGTACTTCTTTTGCAACGCGAGAATGAGCTGGTTGTCGTCGAGGAATTTGATCATTTTCCTCAGCACCATTGTCTTCAGCATTATATTCAGGTGCATCACCGGCGTTCTTCACAGTCGAATGAATTCTTCACCGATTCTTCAAGATGAATGACATCTCGCTTGCCTTGAACTTGATAGATTCCTCGGTCTTTGGTTCATCTAACACATAAGGTAGGTGCTCTCTTTGCGAGCCATTAGTTTCATCGAACCAAGCACATCTACGGTGTCAACAATCTTGTGAAGAGCGATGTTGAAGACTCAGAGGTGTGCGAGTCCTTTCCGTAACCAAGCATAAAACCTTCATGTGCTTTGGTGCAAATTTAGAATTGTGACGAGGATCTCTAATCCAGCATTTAGCAATCAAGACTTTGAAATAACTTACATTGGGTTTCTTGTGAGTGAGGAGTTCATAGGCAGTCTTCTTGAAGAATTTGTGAAGATATACTTTGTTGATGATGTGGCATGCGGTATCAATTGCATCAATCCAAAAACGACTAGGCATTTTGTATTCATCAAGCATAGTGCGAGCCATCTCAACCAGAGTTTTGTTCTTGCGCTCCACGACGCCATTCTGCTGAGGAATATAGGGAGCAGATAACTCATGAGTAATACCAAGTTCATCAAGATAGGCATCAAGACCGGAATTTTTGAACTCGGCCCATTGTCACTCTGATGTGTCCGATCTTCACACCAAAGTTAGTTGAAGCCCTCGAGGAAAATCGTTTGAAGACTTCCTGCACTTCATTTTGGAAGTAACAATGTGTACCCATGTGTAACGAGAGTAATCATCAACAATAACAAAGCCATATAGAGATGCGTCATTAGTGACAAATGAGTAATGATTAGGACCAAAGAGGTCCATGTGAAGCAATTCAAGGGACGAGTAGTGGTCATGATAGTCTTCATTTGGATGCTTGGCCTTGGTCATTTTTCTAGCTTCACAAGCTCCACACAAGTGATCCTTGAGGAATTTGACATTCTCAATGCCAATGACATGCTTCTTCTTTGAAAGCGTGTTCAAATTCCTCATGCCTGCGTGACCAAGTCGCCGATGCCATAGCCAACCTTCTGAAGCTTTTGCAAGTAGACACATGGCTGGTTGTGGTCCTGTAGAGAAATCAACAATATACAAGTCTCCTCTCCTAAAGCCTTCAAGACTTTGGAATTGTCGACTTCCATAATCACAACACAACGATACTTGCCAAAGATAACAACCATATCAAGATCACAAAGCATTGAGATCGACATGAGGTTGTATCCTAAGGACTCAACAAGCATGACTTTGTCCATGTGTATGTCCTTAGAGATCGCAACCTTACCAAGACCCAATACCGACTTTTGCCTTTGTCAAAGAAAGATGATATGCTTCAGATGAGACGGTGATAAGGGAGCATCCATCAACAGATTCTTGTCACCAAATCATGTGATTTGTACATCCACTATCGAGAACCCACTCGGTGGCTTTGGGTTGATCATCCTGCAGATGAATTAGTGCAACTTACGATCTCATATACTTCATCGGTGAAGAATATGATATCAAGTTCATCGATGAATTTCATCGACAAAGATAACAGATAAGCAAGATGAGGACGTGTGAAATGAAAGTTCATTTCATCATGATTAGCCTCGTCCTTTCGGGCATTTTGTCGTGCCCCAAAGAAATTCTTGAGACGCTTAAAGCACGCCTAGAGGCCCCACCTGCAGAAGAGGTTAGTTCTTTTTCTTCACCACCCACATCTGAAGGGGTGGCAAAGAGTTCATCACTCTGCGAGCACCATATGAGAATGGTGGCATAGAGGCCAATCCATTTCGTTTCACATAAGAGGTGTTAGGGTAAGCATATGAGTAAGCAGAGAAATTCTTCGAGGACTTATGAACATATTGGTTTGAAGAATAATGCACATATTCATAGCCCTTAGCTCTACCCTCACAAATGTAATTGTTAGCACGATGATAATCATATGAGGACTTTGATCCTTTTGAGGAATTTGATCCACGTGAGGAATTTGGTCCGTATGAGGACTTGGATCCATATGAAGAATTTGGTCCATATGAAGAGTTTGATCTGGGGTTCCTATTCTTCACGGTGGTGTCATGAGGACATTCACCAAGACTTTCAAGGCACTTCTTGGGAACCTGTGTTTTCTTCATGGGGAACCGTTCTGCAGCTTAATGCCAACATATCTAGCAAATACTTCACCATTCTGATTTTTGAACAGTTTATAGTTGGAGTCAAATGACTCATCGTAAGAATGAGGAGATTCGCATGTAAAACCAGATAAGTTAGATGGATCAATCGAGGTCCCTTTGCAGAACCCATGAGGTTTTGGGGTACCGCCAAAGCTTCCAATATGTTCCATCAAGATTGAGTTTCCTCTCAAAGGCAATACCCTCTTTCCTAGGGTTCTGTTGAGGATCTCGCTTTTAAGCACATCACAAAGAGTCTGATGCCCTTTGAGGCTTTTGTACATGCCTGTCATATACAATTCCTTCAAATTTCTGCATCGTTAGTGATACTAGCAATGTCCTCGGATGAGGAATTAGTGATAGCAGAGGCAGGTGAAGAATTTGTAACAGTTGAAGCATTTGAACATTCAGTGAAGAATTAGCGTATTCACGCTCAATGCACTTTAAGCATGGAGGAACAAATTCTTCCCGAGAAGCGCTGATTTGTTGAGCAAGTAATGAATCGCGCTCCTTCAAGATCTTCATAATTCACTCTTAGCTTCTCAAGATCTTGCTTTCTTTGAAGAAATTCATAAGAAAGTTTCTCATGATCGATAAGAGAGTGTTATGATGACCTTGAAGGTTGTCAAACCTAGACTCAAGTCTCTCAAGATTTTCGATCGGGGCTTTAGTGCGATCCATTTCTTCACCTAACATATCATCACTCTTATCTAGCATGTTTTTGAACCTTTTCAAAAGCCATTTGTTGTTTTACGACAATCTTAGCAAGTTTTGAGTAATCGGGCTTTAGATCTTCATCAGATTCATTTTCACTAGATTCAGAGGAGGTGTATTTGAGTACCTTGGCACCCTTTGCCATGAAGCAATAGGTGGGAGCGTAGTCATCACTATCTTCATCAGTTTTGCTAGTGAGGTAATTTTCTTCAGAGTTGAAGATGGACTTGCTGACGAAAGCAGTAGCGAGAGCTAGACTCGCCACACCAGACTCATATTCTTCTGATGCCTCCTCTTCCTCAAGTTCCTCAGATTCAGCTTTAGAGTCCATTTCCTTGCCAATGAATGCCCGAGCCTTTTTGGAGCTGCTCTTCTTGTGAGAAGAAGGCTTTGAGGATTTTGATGATGAAGATTTCGATGATTTCTTCTTCTTCTTCAAGGCCATCGTAACTGTAATCCTTGTGTTTCTTCTTCTTTAATTCCTTTTCCCACCGAGGACAATCTTGGATGTAGTGACCAAGTTTCTTGCATTTGTGACAAAGTCTTCTCTTATAGTCACTAGATGAGGAATCACGCTTCTTGAGGATTTTCCAAAGCGACCACGCCTTGAGAACTTCGAATTTCTTCACGAGCAAGGCTAGCTCCTCGCCTAATTCTTCGTGATCTCCAAGGCTACTACCGTAGTCTTCACACTTAGATTCGCATACAGCCTTGGCCTTCGTGGCACGTGTTTTCCATAGCAAGAACCATAGAGATCTCTCTTTTCGACAATTTGGAACTCATGAGTATTTAGCCTCTCGAGGATATCACCGGATCAAGTGACTTGTAGTCAAGACGCTCTTGTATCATCAAGCGGAGTATCAAATGAGGAATCAAGCGATCTCAACAATTTCTTCACCACCTCATGGTCGGTGATGTCAGTGGCGCCAAGTGCTTGAAGCTCATTTGAGATGTGAGTGAGGCGATCGAAGGTTTGTTGAACATTTTCGTTGTCGAGTCTTTTGAAGCGGTTGAAGAGATTGCGAATAACATCAACTCGAGAGTCACGCTGAGTTGAGACTCCTTCATTTACTTTGGACAGCCTGTCCCGGATGAGCTTGGCGCTTCCAAAGCACTCACTCTTCCATATTGTCCTTTGCTCGAGATGGCCACATATGATATTCTTCGCTTGAGAATCGAGTTGCTTGAATCTCTTCACATCGCAAGATTCAGCAGAAGGTGTGACCGACGGAACACCATTTTCCACAACATACCGTAGATCGTTGTCAATTGCCTCAAGATGCATTCGCATCTTGTTCTTCCAAGAGGGGTAGTTCGTCCCATCAAAGGTAGGACACCTGCCGAGACCTTGATCATACCTGCGGTCGACATAACTAAAACTCCGGTGGTTAAACCAAAATCACGCAGTAACAAGGGAGTACCCAGCTCTGATACCAATTGAAAGTGCGTTATATCGACTAGAGGGGGGGTGAATAGGCGATTTTTATGAATTCTTCACTGAGGAATTTGCCGGTGAGGAAATTCCTTAGCGAAGAACTACTTGCAACGGAATATGTACTCAAAAATATGCATAACAGAATGCGGGCATGGTCATCATGATGAAATGAAAACACTCAAAGAGTACAGAAAGCGTAAACACAGGATAGCACAAGAAAGAAGACAAACAGACTGAAGAAATTGAACTGAGGAAATTGATAAAGTCTTCAGTCAAAGTCTTCAAACACAGATATGAACAAACACTCAACACAATAATGAGGAAATGGAAGGGTTGAGGAGATAGAACCAGTTAGGTTGGTGAAGACAATGATTTGGTAGACCGGTTCAACTAGCTGTCTCGGTTGTACGTCTGGTTGGAGCGTGAGTATTTAAACTCGAGGACACACAGTCCGGACACCCGATCGGCCGAAAGCACGCAGCTCGTGACACCAAGTCCTCACCGTATTCTCCTTGAACTAAGGTCACACAGACCTCGTCCAATCACTCGTGGTAAGTCTTCAGGCGACTTCAAACCTTCACAGACTTGGTCACTCGGCGATCCACAATTCCTCTTGGATGCTCTAGACCATGACGCCTAACCGTCTGGAAGAAGCACAGTCTTCAAAGGTAACAAGCGTCGGATCCATGCAGATCAATCTCTTGATGATGCTCAATCACTTTGGGTTTGTAGGGGTTTGGTTTTTGGGTTTTTCCTCACTCGATGATTTTCGCTCAAAGTCCTCGGAGGATGGGTTGCTCTGAAATGACAAGTGTCAAGTTCTCTCGGAGCAGCCAACCAGCTAGTGGTTGTAGGGGGCCTAGGGAGCAGCCCGACATGATAAGACATAAATGCCCTTCAATGATATGACCGTTAGGTGGATAAGATATTTTGGGATAGGCCAAGAAGACAAAGAATGGTCGGAAATTTGAATCTCAAATTCCTCGTGGCTATCATGTTCCTCACCGTAGGCAATCCACACTTTGGCGAATTCCTAACTCCTCGGTCAGACAAATTCCTCATGACCGGAAGAGCTTCGTCTCTATCCTCAAGAAATTGGTAGGCTGTATGAGATTTCCAAAGGCTTCACTCGAAGAGTTTGGTAGGTGTAGGATTTTGAGTTGAGCATCACATGGAAATTTTTCCTTAGTATTTCCTCGACCCCTTTAACAAAGACGGTGTTTCCTATGACTCAAGAAAGAGAAAATGAAACTACGAAAACAAAAGTCTTCACGCTTCATGTTCCTCAAATGAATACCAAGTCTTCAAGGTCACACCAATTTCTTCACTTTCAAAGTCTTCAGAAAGTCTTCAAAATATCAAAGTCTTCAGTCGAAGAACTTCATTTTTAGGGGTCGACTTTCTCTGTAAATATCAAACTCCTCATAGACTTATAGACCTATGTACACTCACAAACGCATTAGTGCCTTAATCTATAAGTCTTCAATACACCAAAATCACTAAGGGGCACTAGATGCACTTACAGGATCGCCAGGCCACATCCGGACTATAAGACCCTTCATGGCCTGTTCGACCGCCTTGTGAAGCTCGACCAGTTGCTTCAGCTGGTCGCTCAAGGGCATGGGGTGTTTGGTCCCAGTATATTGAGACCAGAACAACTTCTCCGTTGAGCTCCCCTCCTCGGCCCTGTAGAACTCCATGACATCGACACCTGCTGGGGTAGATCTGCAAATGCTCCTGGAGAGCTCCGAACTCGGGTAAGTAAAAAGAATTTTTTCTTCACATGCTTGCTTTGCATAATGAATGCCTTACCAGCCACTATCTTCTTAACTGCCTCAATTTCACGGAGGGCCTTTTGGGCTTCGGCCTTGGCATGTTGTGCGCTTTCGAGGGCCTTCGCAAGCTCGGACTCTCGTGTCTTAGAGTCAAGCTCCAAGGACTCGTGTTTTTTGACAAGAGCCTGGAGCTCTTGATGCACCTCGCCTACCCGGGCTTCTTGCTTTTTTCGCTCAATGCGCTCCCTGGCCGCTTTGTTTTCGGCCTCGGACAGCGCCTTCTTCAGGGTCGCCACTTCGATCGTGGCCCCTGGCACATTCATGATGATCCTATTATTTTTACAACCAATTTCCTTTTGATATATAGACAAGGTATTGCTTATCGCAGCTTTGTGATGTTCTCCTCCGTAACGGAGGAGACCATCCACTGCCTCCGCTCCGGACATGCTTGGGGTGGCTTGAGGAGAAAGACGCGAACTTGGGCGCTGGAGCTCGAAAAGTCGCAAGAAACGGACAAACTAGGGGAAGAAGGCGAGGTGAAAAGGGTGAATCCTTGTCCCTTTATAAGAGGCGGAAGAGGCGTCGCCTCCCCACTCACCTGGTAAAATCGCTTATTCCCCAAGCGCTGTAATTGATGGCGCGGTTGTGTTACCCACACCCGTATTGATGAGAATCCCGTGATAAGGGGACACGATCTCTGCTTCGACAAGACGTGCCAAGGAAACTGCCTCGCGATATGTGCGCTGGCTGGTTGCAAAAAATGGTTCGAATAATGACCGGGCCATGGTGTGACGTCGTGCTGCGAAATGCGTCAGCAGATTAGATTTTTGGAAATATTATTCTTTCTGCGGTGGTATGTGGAATTTTTTTTGCAGAGCCGGACACTACCCTTGGTGTTCAAGATCTTCTATGGAGTATTCGGAGGAGGAACCCGCCTTGCAATGCCGAAGATAAATCTGCGCGTCGGACTCATCGTCATTGAAGCCTGGTTCAGAGCTCTTGAGGAGTCCTGGATTAGGGGGTCTCCGGACAGCCGGACTATATCCTTTGGCCGGGCTGTTGGACTATGAAGATACAAGATTGAAGACTTCCTCTCGTCTCCGGATGGGACTCTCCTTGGCGTGGAAGGCAAGCTTGGCAATACAAATATGTAGATCTCCTCCCTTGTAACCGACTCTGTGTAACCCTAGCCCCCTCCGGTGTCTATATAAACCGGAGGGTTTAGTCCATAGAACAGCAATCATACCATAGGCTAGCTTCTAGGGTTTAGCCTCTACGATCTCGTGGTAGATCAACTCTTGTAATACTCATATTCATCAAAGATCAATCAAGCAGGAAGTAGGGTATTACCTCCATCGAGAAGGCCCGAACCTGGGTAAACATCGTGTCCCCCTCCTCCTGTTACCATCCGCCTTAGACACACAGTTCGGGACCACCTACCCGAGATCCGCCGGTTTTGACACCGGCATTGGTGCTTTCATTGAGAGTTCCACTGTGCCGTCACCGTAAGGCTCGATGGCTCCTTCGATCATTGGTAACGATGCGGTCCAGGGTGAGGTTTTCCTCCCCGGAACAAGTTTGCTTAAAATTTATTTATTCTTAAATTTCCACCCTCAACGGATGGGATCTTCATATTCGGCGGCTTCGCACTGCGGGCCAACTCGCTTGGCCATCTGGAGCAGATCGAGAGCTACGCCCCTGGCCACCAGGTCAGGTTCGGAAACTTGAACTACACGGCCGACATCCGCGGAGACTTGATCTTCGACGGATTCGAGCCCATGCCAGGTGCGCCGCACGGTCACGACGAGCATGACTTAGCTCTGCCGTCGGACAGTGTTCGGGGATCACACCTGCAACTACTCCGGCCCTCAATCCGGTGCAAATCGCGACATCCGAGGACAGGTGGATAGACCCCGCCATGGAGGCCGCACTCTCAATGGCGATAGAGCCGGATCCTGACCTCACCCCTTACGAGAACCGTGTCGCTGAACTATTGGATTCGTCCCCAGCCACGGACTCCGAGCCGCCTGCGCCCGTGCCTATCGAATCCGATTGGGCGCCGATCATGGAGTTTACCTTCGCGGATATTTTTCAGCACTCGCCTTTCGGCGACGTGCTAGATTCATTAAGGTCCCTCTCACTGTCAGAAGAACCTTGGCCGAACTATGTCCGGCTAGAATGGGATGTGGACGACGAAGAAATTCGCTGCCCACCCACCACCCACTTAGTAGCCACTGTCGATGATTTAACCGACATGCTCGACTTCGACTCCGAAGACATCGACGGTATGGACGACGATGCAGGAGACGAACAGGAACCACCACCCACAGGGCGCTGGACCGCCACCTCATCATATGATATATATATATATGGTGGATACCCCCAAAGAAGGCAATGGCGACAAGACAGCGGAGGATGACCCCTCCAAGAAGCAACCCAAGCACTGACATTAGCGGCGCCGCTCTAAGTCCCGCCACAACAAAAATAGTGATACCGGCACAAGAGATAATAACACTCCGGATAGTGTCGAAGATGACAATAATCCCCTCTAGCACGATTTAGAGCAGGAGGATGAACAAGCTAGCCCTCCAGAACAGGCAGCAGATGGAGAAACAGAGGATGACAATTACATGTCTCTCTCCGAAGATGAAGTGAGCCTCGGCGACGAAGAATTTGTCGTGCCTGAGGATCCCATCGAACAGGAGCGCTTCAAGCGCCGGCTTATATCCACAGCAAACAGCCTGAATAAAAAGCAACAACAGCTTCGAGCTGATCAAGATCTGCTAGCGGACAGATGGATCAAGTCCCGGCAGCCGAGGAATACGAACTTCGGCGCCCAACCAAGAGTTACCCAAAGCGCAGGTTGCTACCTCAACTCGAAGAGGAAGCATTAAAACCAACATCACCCGCGTATGATGCGGCTGATCGGCCACCTAGCGGCCGAGACAGAGAGGCATATCAACCCAAAGTCCAGCCCGCACCCCACCGCCATGCAAACAAAAATACCAAGGCCCGGGGCAACACGCGGGACCTGCGAGACGTATTGGAAAACAAAGCAAAACATGCAAGATCGATCTACGGATCATGGGGTCGCGCCCCAACGCGTGACGATGATCGTCACGCCGGATACACTAAAAGCAAATCTGGCCGGGCCGAACATAGCAGACAAGACTCTTATGAACTGCGTCGTGATATAGCCCGGCACAGAGGCGCCGCACACCCCCTATGCTTCACTGATGAAGTAATGGATCACGAATTCCCAGAATGTTTTAAACCCGTAAATATCGAATCGTATGATGGTACAACAGATCCCGTGGTATGGATTGAGGGTTTCCTCCTCCACATCCACATGGCTTGCGGTGATGATCTACATGCCATCAAGTACCTCCCACTAAAACTCAAAGGACCAGCTCAACATTGGCTGAATAGCTTGCCTGCAGACTCCGTCGGTAGTTGGGAGGATTTGGGAGATGCATTCCTTGACAACTTTTAGGGCACTTACGTGCGACCACCGGATGCTGATGACTTGAGCCATATAACTCAGCAGCCAGGAGAATCGGCCAGACAATTATGGACATGGTTCCTAACTAAGAAGAACCAAATTGTCGACTGTCCGGATGCAGAGGCCTTAGCGGCATTCAAGCATAACATCCATGACGCAGTGGCTCGTCTCGGCACCTCGCCAGGAGAAGCCGAAGTCTATGGCAGCCCTCACGACACTCATGACCCGCTTTTGCGCAGGCGAGGATAGCTGGCTGGCTCGCAGCAACAACACATCAAGGAATCCGGGCACTTTAAATACTAAAGGTGCTAACGGCAGACCACGTTGTAACAGACACAAGCGCCGCAACAACGGCGATAACACCGAAGATACAACAGTTAATGCCGGATTCAGAGGCTCTAGATCCGGTCAGCGGAAAAAGCCATTCAAAAGAAGTACTCCGGGCCCGTCCAGTTTGGACCATATACTTGATCGCTCGTGTCAAATCCACGGCACCCCGGATAAGCCAGCCAATCACACCAACCGAGAATCTTTGGGTGTTCAAGCAGGCCGGGAAGTTGAATGCCGAAAACAAGGACAAGGGGCTGCATAGCGATGACGAGGAGGAGCCCCGGCCACCAAACACTGGAGGACCGAAGAGGTTCCCCCCAGAAGGGAAGACGGTGAACATGATATACGCAACCCACATTCCCAAGAGGGAGCGGAAGCGTGCACTAAGGGACGTCTATGCGATGGAGCCCGTCGCCCCAAACTCCAACCCATGGTCCTCTTACCCGATCACCTTCGATCGCAGGGACCACCCCCACTAGTACCCGTGATGGCGGATCAGCCGCATTGGTCCTAGACCCCATCATTGACGGGTTTCACCTCACTCGAGTCCTCATGGACGGCGGCAGTAGCCTGAACCTGCTCTATCAGGATACAATGTGTAAAATGGGTATAGATCCTTCAAGGATCAAACCCACCAAAACCACCTTTAAGGGTGTCATCCCAGGTGTAGAGGCCCATTGCACGGGCTCAATCACACTGGAAGTGGTCTTTGGATCTTCGGACAACTTCCAAAGAGAGGAGTTAATCTTCGATATCGTCTCGTTCCGTAGTGGCTATCACGCACTGCTCGGGCAAACCGCATTTGCAAAATTCAATGCGGTACTGCATAGATGCGAGGACCCAGGGGGGTCATAACAGTCAATGGAAACACAGAGCGCTCACTCCGCACGGAGGAGCACATGGCGGCCCTCGCAGCAGAAGCGCAAAGCAGCCTTTTAAGGCAAACCGCCAATTCGGCGATACAGCCCCCGGACACCGTCAAGCGAGTCCGGAGTAACCTGTAGCAGGATCGTCTGGCACGTTCAGAGCTCGCCTAGCAATTCGGCCCCCGTCCTAGTCCCAGTCAAGCGACGAAATTCGTGCCGCGCGTACATAACTACGCACTAAAAATACCATGGGCACAGGCGGGGGCATGATCAGGGCACGTCCATCAATGCGGCCCAACCGCCCTAGGGGCTGCACACCTTCATCATTTTTTCTCTTTCAGGACCTTACTCTCTGGAAGACCTTTCCGGCAGTACGATTGCCGGACACATTGCGGGAAGGAACAACCAAGGAGGCAAGAAGCTAAGTTGCAGAAGGGAACTCCCAGGTGGTATCTAATAACAATTGATATACCCGCTTTTTAATTCCCGTACGCAACCTTCCCTTGGACATGACATGTCAAATAGTCCTATTTTTTGCTTATTGCACCACTTGTATCAGTACGCTTCGACGTATTATTTAATAAACAATGCATAGCATTAGTTTATTATTGCATTATACATCTCTTTTTCTTATACGTTTATTTATGACAATTCGCACCCGTACATTCTGGTACGGCTAGTACGCCAGGGGCTTTCGTATACCCCATAATATGGCGTGAGAAGTTCGAACACTTTCGACAGTGCGGCACCCCAAACTTATAGCATTATATGCATCAGCTCTGAATCATGTCTTGGGTCAATAGTTGGGTTTGCCCGGCTCCCATGTTTTGATACCTTACGTTCCGCTATATCGACTAAGGTAGCGCTGGGAGAACTACTGCGATTGTGTCCCGGTTCTTCCGGACGAGCACCTCAGTAGAGAAAGCCGAAAACTGACTGTCATGATAAGGCGAGAGCTGGTCGCTGTTTCAGAGGTCTCAAGTCCTTGAAGACCTTTTCCGCTTCGGGCGAGGAGTCGGCCTTGCCCGACTTAGGCGTATATAGCGCCCCAAATTCGGCCTTCCGAATACTAGGGGCTTCGCCAAACATTTAAAATTGTAGACTTCTATGGCTAAGTGGGAGTGTTAAAGCCTTATAGTCCGATTGCCTGATTCGTTGCGCTGAACACCTCCCTCGAAGGACCCAAAATTGGGATAAAGAGTGCTCAGATTTATCCCGAACACCTCAGTACTAGTTACATGGGGCAGAAGCGGATGACTGGCCAACTCGCAGATTTTATAAACGGCCGCACAGAAGGTAATACTTTAAATGCAAAAAGTGTTGCATAGCGCAAATGAACTAGTTTCACATTACAGGATCACATGAGCAGGTTCATTCAAAAATTACATCTTTAGCACATTCCTCCGCCACAAGGCGGGAACCCTTCAGGACACTGTCATAGTACATCTCAGGGCGGCGATGCTCTTTGCCCTCCGGTGGCCCCTCCTTCACCAGCTTCACGGCGTCCAGCTTTGCCCAGTGCACCTTAGCCCAGGCAAAATCCCTGCGTGCACCCTCAATGCAGACGGACCGCTTTATGACTTCAAGCCGTGGGCAGGCATACACAAGCTACCTCACCAGACCGAAGTAGCTGTCAGGAAGGGGATCGCCAGGCCACATCCGGACTATAAGACCCCCTGTTCAAGAATTCATCTGATTAACCAGTTAACTTGCCGATTAATCCCAACTCGTAGGGTCACCGAGTAGCCTATAAACCGATAAATCATCCGATTAATTGATTAAATGGTCGATTAACTTGCCGATTAGCCGATTAATCCCCTACTCACCAGCCAACCGAGCAGCTACCAGTTAACGATTTCCTCAACAATGATAAGACCCTTCATGGCCTGTTCGGCCGCCTTCTGAAGCTCGACCAGTTGCTTGAGCTGGTCGCTCAAGGGCATGGGGTGTCCGGTCCCAGTATATTTAGACCAGAACAACTTCTCCGTCGAGCTCCCCTCCTCGGCCCGGTAGAACTCCGCGACATCTGACACACTACGGGGTAGATCTGCAAATGCTCCTGGAGAGCTCCGAACTCGGGTACGTAAAAAGAATTTTTTCTTCACATGCTTGCTTTGCATAATGAATGCCTTACCCGCCGCTATCTTCTTAACCGCCTCAATTTCACGGAGGGCCTTTTGGGCTTCGGCCTTGGCATGTTGTGCGCTTTCGAGGGCCTTCGCAAGCTCGGACTCTCGTGTCTTAGAGTCAAGCTCAAGGACTCGTGTTTTTGACAAGAGCACTGGAGCTCTTGATGCACCTCGCCTACCCGGGCTTCTTGCTTTTTTCGCTCAATCGCTCCACAGCGCTTTGTTTTCGGCCTCGGACAGCGCCTTCTTCAGGGTCGCCACTTCGATCGTGGCCCCTGGCACATTCATGATGATCCTATTATTTTTACAACCAATTTCCTTTTGATATATAGACAAGGTATTGCTTATCGCAGCTTTGTGATGTTCTCCTCCGTAACGGAGGAGACCATCCACTTGCCTCCCGCTCCGGACATGCTTGGGGTGGCTTGAGGAGAAAGACGCGAACTTGGGCGCTGGAGCTCGAGTGCGCAAGAACGGACAAACTAGGGGGAAGAAGGCGTAGGTGAAAAGGGTGAATCCTTGTCCCTTTATAAGGGCGGAAGAGGCGATACGCCTCCCCACTCACCTAGTAAAATCATTTATTCCCCAAGCGCCGTAATTGATGGAGCGGTTGTGTTACCCACACTCGTATTGATGAGAATCCCGTGATAAGGGGACACGATCTCTGCTTCGACAAGACGTGCCAAGGAAACTGCCTCGCGATATGTGCGGTGGCTGGTTGCGAAACACGGTTCGAATAATGACCGGGCCATGGTGTGACATCATGCTGCGAAATGTGTCAGCAGATTAGATTTGTGGAAATATTATTGTCTCTGCGGTGGTATGTGGAATTTTTTTTGCAAAGCCGGACACTACCCTTGGTGTTCAAGATCTTCTATGGAGTATTCGGAGGAGGAACCCGCCTTGCAATGCCGAAGACAAATCTGCGCGTTGGACTCATCGTCATTGAAGCCTGGTTCAGGGGCTACCGAGGGAGTCCTGAATTAGGGGGTCTCCGGACAGCCGGACTATATCCTTTGGCCGGGCTGTTGGACTATGAAGATACAAGATTGAAGACTTCGTCCTGTGTCCGGATGGGACTCTCCTTTACGTGGAAGGCAAGCTTGGCAATACGGATATGTAGATCTCCTCCCTTGTAACCGACTCTGTGTAACCCTAGCCCCCTCCGGTGTCTATATAAACCGGAGGGTTTAGTCCGCATAACAACAATCATACCATAGGCTAGCTTCTAGGTTTAGCCTCTACGATCTCGTGGTAGATCAACTCTTGTAATACTCATAATCATCAAAGATCAATCAAGCAGGAAGTAGGGCATTACCTCCATCGAGAGGGCTCGAAACTGGGTAAACGTCGTGTCCCCCGCCTCCTGTTACCATCCGCCTTAGACGCACAGTTCGGGACCCCCTACCCGAGATCCGCCGGTTTTGACACCGACAATGGCCTCAAGCCATTTTGCGGAATCTAGGATCACCATCGCTTCTTCATAGTTTGTAGGTTCTCCTTGGTCAAGTAACATGACCTCCAGAATAGGATTACCGTACCACTCTGGTGCGGATCTTACTCTGGTTGACCTACGAGGTTCAGTAGTAACTTGATCTGAAGTTTCATGATCAATATCATTAGCTTCCTCACTAATTGGTGTAGGTGTCATAGAACCGGTTTACGTGATGAACTATTTTCCAATAAGGGAGCAGGTACTATTACCTCATCAAGTTCTACTTTCCTCCCACTCACTTCTTTCGAGAGAAACTCCTTCTCTAGAAAGGATCCATTCTTAGCAACAAATGTCTTGCCTTCGGATCTGTGATAGAAGGTGTACCCAACAGTTTCCTTTGGGTATCCTATGAAGACACATTTCTCCGATTTGGGTTCGAGCTTATCAGGTTGAAGCTTTTTCACATAAGAATCGCAGCCCCAAACTTTAAGGAACGACAACTTTGATTTCTTGCCAAACCACAGTTCATAAGGTGTCGTCTCAACGGATTTTGATGGTGCCCTATTTAATGTGAATGCAGCCGTCTCTAAAGCATAACCCCAAAACGATAGCGGTAAATCAGTAAGAGACATCATAGATCGCACCATATCTAGTAAAGTACGATTACGACATTCGGACACACCATTACGTTGTGGTGTTCCGGGTGGCGTGAGTTGCGAAACTATTCCGCATTGTTGCAAATGTAGACCAAACTCGTAACTCAATTATTCTCCTCCACGATTAGATTGTAGAAACTTTATTTTCTTGTTATGATGATTTTCCACTTCACTCTGAAATTCTTTGAACTTTTCAAATGTTTCAAACTTACGTTTCATTAAGTAGATATACCCATATCTGCTCAAATCATCTGTGAAGGTGAGAAAATAATGATACCCACCGCGAGCCTCAATATTCATCGGATCACATACATCAGTATGTATGATCTCCAACAAATCTGTTGCTCGCTCCATTGTTCCGGAGAACGGCGTTTTAGTCATCTTGCCCATAAGGCATGGTTCGCAAGTACCAAGTGATTCATAATCAAGTGATTCCTAAAGTCCATCAGTATGGAGTTTCTTCATGCGCTTTACACCAATATGACCCAAGCAGCGGTGCCACAAATAAGTTGCACTATCATTATCAACTTTGCGTCTTTTGGCTTCAACATTATGAATATGTGTATCACTACTATCGAGATTCAACAAAAATAGACCACTCTTCAAGGGTGCATGACCATAAAAGATATAACTCATATAAATAGAACAACCATTATTCTAAGATTGAAATGAATAACCGTCTCGCATCAAACAAGATCCAGATATAATGTTCATGCTTAACGTTGGCACCAAATAACAATTATTTAGGTCTAAAACTAATCCCGAAGGTAGATGTAGAGGTAGCGGGCCGACGGCGATCACATCGACTTTGGAACCATTTCCCACGCGCATCGTCACCTCGTCCTTAGCCAGTCTTCGCTTAATCTGTAGTCCTTGTTTCAAGTTGCAAATATTAGCAATGTAACCCGGTATCAAATACCCGAGTGCTACTGCGAGCTCTAGTAAGGTACACATCAATAACATGTATATCACATATACCTTTGTTCACCTTGCCATCCTTCTTATCCGCCAAATACTTGGGGCAGTTCGGCTTCGATGACGGTCTTCTTGCGTAGGGAGCACTCGGCCTCGTGCTTAGGTCCAGACTTGGGTTTCTTCTCTTGAGCAGCAACTTGTTTGCTGTTCTTCTTGAAGTTCCCCTTCTTCTTCCCTTTTCCCTTTTTCTTGAAACTGGTGGTCTTGTTGACCATCAACACTTGATGCTCCTTCTTGATTTCTACCTTCGCAGCCTTTAGCATTACGAAGAGCTCGGGAATTGTCTTACCTATCCCTTGCATATTATAGTTCATCACGAAGCTCTTGTAGCTTGGTGGCAGTGATTGAAGAATTTTGTCAATGACACTATCATCCGGAAGATTAACTTCGAGTTGAATCAAGTGATTGTTATACCCAGACATTTTGAGTATATGTTCACTGACAGAACTATTCTCCTCCATTTTGCAGCTGTAGAACTTATTGGAGACTTCATATCTCTCAATCCGGGCATTTGCTTAAATATTAACTTCAACTCCTGGAACATCTCATATGCTCCATGACATTCAAAACGTCGTTGAAGTCCCGGTTCTAAGCCGTAAAGCATGGCACATTGAACTATCGAGTAGTCATCAGCTTTGCTCTGCCCGACGTTCTTGACATCGTCAGTTGCATCAGCAGCAGGCCCGGCACCCAGCGGTGCTTCCAGGCTGTAATTATTCTGTGCAGCACTGAGGATAATCCTCAAGTTACGGACCCAGCCCGTGTAATTGCTACCAGCATCTTTCCACTTTGCTTTCTCAAGGAATGCATTAAAATTCAACGGAACAACAACACGGGCCATCTATCTACAATCAACATAGACAAGCAAAATACTATCAGGTACTAAGTTCATGGTAAATTTAAGTTCAATTAATCATATTACTTAAGAACTCCCACTTAGATAGACATCCCTCTAATCATCTAAGTGATCACGTTATCCAAGTCAACTAAACCATGTCCAATCATCACGTGAGATGGAGTAGTTTTCAATGGTGAACATCACTATGTTGATCATATCTACTATATGATTCACGCTCGACCTTTCGGTCTCAGTGTTCCGAGGCCATATCTGCATATGCTAGGCTCGTCAAGTTTAATCCGAGTATTCTGCGTGTGCAAAACTGTCTTGCACCCGTTTTAGATGAACGTAGAGCTTATCACACCCGATCATCACGTGGTATCTTGGCACGACGAACTTTGGCAATGGTGCATACTCAGGGAGAACACTTTTATCTTGAAATTTAGTGAGAGATCATCTTATAATGCTACCGTCAATCAAAGAAAAATAAGATGCATAAAAGATAAACATCACATGCGATCAATATAAGTGATATGATATGGCCATCATCATCTTGTGCTTCTGATCTCCATCTCCGAAGCACCGTCATGATCACCATCGTCAACGGCGCCGACAACTTGGTCTCCATCGTAGCATAGTTGTCGTCTCGCCAACTATTGCTTCTACGACTATTGCTACCGCTTAGTGATAAACTAAAGCAATTACAGGGCGATTGCATTGCATACAATAAAGCGACAACCATATGGCTCCTGCCAGTTGTCGATAACTCGGTTACAAAACATGATCATCTCATACAATATAGCATTATGCCTTGACCATATCACATCACAACATGCCCTACAAAAACAAGTTAGACGTCCTCTACTTTGTTGTTGCAAATTTTACGTGGCCGCTACGGGCTGAGCAAGAACCGTTCTTACCTACGCATAAAAACCACAACGATAGTTCGTCAAGTTAGTGTTGTTTTAACCTTCTCAAGGACCGGGTGTAGCCACACTCGGTTCAACTAAAGTTGGAGAAACTGACACCCGCCAGCCACCTATGTGCAAAGCACGTCGGTAGAACCAGCCTCGCGTAAGCGTACGCGTAATGTCGGTCCGGGCTGCTTCATCCAACAATACCATCGAACCAAAGTATGACATGCTAGTAAGCAGTATGACTTGTATCGCCCACAACCCACTTGTGTTCTACTCGTGCATATAACATCTACGTATAAACCTGGCTCGGATGCCACTGTTAGGGAACGTAGTAATTTCAAAAAAATTCCTACGCACACGCAAGATCATGGTGATGCATAGCAACGAGAGGGAAGAGTGTTGTCCACGTACCCTCGTAGACCGAAAGCGGAAGCGTTAGCACAACGCGGTTGATGTAGTCGTACGTCTTCACGATCCGACCGATCCAAGTATCGAACGTACGGCACCTCCGAGTTCAGCACACGTTCAACTCGATGACGTCCCGCGAACTCCGATCCAGCAGAGCTTCACGGGAGAGTTCCGTCAGCACGACGGCGTGATGACGGTGATGATGTTGCTACCGAAGCAGGGCTTCGCCTAAGCACCGCCACGATATGACTGAGGTGGAATATGGTGGAGGGGGCGCCGCACACGGCTGGAATAAATCAACAGATCAACTTGTGTCTTCTAGGGTGCCCCCTGCCCCCGTATATAAAGGAGCAAGAGGGGAGGCCGGCTGGCCCCTGTAGGGCGTACCAGGAGGAGGATTCCTCCTCCTAGTAGGAGTAGGACTCCCCTTTTCTACTCCTACTAGGAGGAGGAAAGGAAGGAGGAGAGGGAGAAGGAAGGAGAGGGAGGAAAAGGAGGAAAGGGGGGCCGGCCCCCTAGTCCAATTCGGTTTGGGCTAGGGGGGCCGCGCGCCTTGCCTCCTCTCTTCCACCACTTGGCCCATGAGGCCCATTACTTCTTCCTCGTATTCCTGTAACTCCCAGTACTCAAAAAATACCCGAATCACTCGGAACCTTTCCGATGTCCGAATATAGTCGTCCAATATATCGATTTTTACGTGTCGACCATTTCGAGACTCCTCGTCATGTCCCAGATCTCATCTTGGACTCCGAACTACCTTCGGTACATCAAATCACATAAACTCATAAAACCGATCGTCATAGAACTTTAAGCGTGCGGACCCTACGGGTTCGAGAACTATGTAGACATGACCGAGACACGTCTCCGGTCAATAACCAATAGCGGAACCTGGATGCTCATATTGGCTTCGACATATTCTACGAAGATCTTTATCGGTCAAACCGCATAACAACATACGTTGTTCCCTTTGTCATCGGTATGTTACTTGCCCGAGATTCGATCGTCGGTATATCAATACCTAGTTCAATCTCGTTACCGGCAAGTCTCTTTACTCGTTCCGTAAGGCATCATCCCGCAACTAACTCATTAGTTGCATTGCTTGCAAGGCTTATAGTGACGTGCATTACCGAGAGGGCCCAGAGATACCTCTCCGACAATCGGAGTGACAAATCCTAGTCTCGATCTATGCCCACTCAACAAGTACCATCGAAGACACCTGTAGAGCACCTTTATAATCACCCAGTTACGTTGTGATGTTTGATAGCACACAAAGTGTTACTCTGGTATTCGGGAGTTGCATAATCTCATAGTCATAGGAACATGTATAAGTCATGAAGAAAGCAATAGCAGTAAACTAAAATGATCAAGTGCTAAGCTAACGGAATGGGTCAAGTCAATCACATCATTCTACTAATGATGTGATCCCGTTTATCAAATGACAACTCATGTCGATGGTTAGGAAACTTAACCATCTTTGATCAACGAGCTAGTCAAGTAGAGGCATACTAGTGACACTGCTTGTCTATGTATTCACACATGTATTATGTTTCTGGTTAATACAATTCTAGCATGAATAATAAACATTTATCATGAAATAAGGAAATAAATAATAACTTTATTATTGCCTCTAGGGCATATTTCCCTCTGGGTCGCCCCCCCCCCCACTCAATTCGGATTGGGCTAGGGGGGCCTTGATACGTCTCCACCGTATCTATGATTTACTAAAGTATTTAATGCTATTAAATTATCCGTCTTGGATGTTTATCGGCTTTATTATGCACTTTTATATTACTTCTGGGACTAACCTATTGACCCAGAGCCCAGTGCCAGTTTCTGTTTTTTCCCTTGTTTCAGTGTTTCTAAGAAAAGGAATATCAAACGAAGTCCAAACGGAATGAAACCTTCGGGAAAGTTATTTTTGGAAAGAAAGCAATTCGGGAGACTTGGAGTGCACGTCAGGGGATCAACGAGGAAGGCACGAGACAGGGGGCGCGCCTACCCCCCCCCCCCCCCAGGCGTGCCCTCCACCCTCATGGGCCCCTCGTGGCTCCCGTGACGTATTTCTTCCTCCTATATATACCAATATACCCTAAAACCTTCGGGGAACAGAATAGATCGGGAGTTATTTTCATCTCTGTTTTTGCTTCGAGCTCTGGCACCTCTGTAAATCCCTGCTTCCCTCTGCGAAGGGCCTATCTTTTACTTTTATGCAAGAGTCAGTAGTATTCCTTCTCATTCCAACCTACTCTTTAGTTGGCAAGCATCATGTGATGGAAAGATCTAAGCATATATGGCCATTCAAATATATTTGAGCATGAATTATTACTGTTGACATTACCCTTGAGGTAAAAGGTTCGGAGGCGAAACACTAAGCCCCTATATTTCTCTGTGTTCGATCAATACTATTTGTTCTAAAAATATGCTTTGAGTGGTAGCAATCATGGAAGACTATATGATATTTGAGTATGTGGGATTTGCTAAATCAAAGCTCTTACATAGACCCTTCCTGAAAATATTGCAATTGTTTGATGGCTGAGAACTGTTTGTTAGTTTTCAAGAAAGTTTATGATCTATACTTTAACATGTGAATAGCTTGTTACTTGATCATGAAAAGTTTTATGATATGAGCTACTATTATGACATATAATGATGCTAGAAAAAGTGATTGAAATTATCATTGATCAAACTTATGCACCTGCTAGCATTCACACTTCATAAATTCTTTCTTTTATCATTTACCTACTCGTGGACGAAAGGTGAATTAAGCTTAGATGCTGATACGTCTCCAACGTATCTATAATTTATGAAGTATTCATGCTATTATATTATCCATCTTGGATGTTTTTGGGCTTTATTATGCACTTCTATATTACTTTTGGGACTAACCTATTGACCCAAAGCCCAAAGGCCGCTTTCTATTTTTCCCTTGTTTTAGTGTTTCGAAGAAAAGGAATATCAAACGGAGTCCAAACGGAATGAAACCTTCGGGAAAGTTACTTTTGGAAAGAAAGCAATCCGGGAGACTTGGAGTGCACGTCAGGGGATCAACGAGGAAGGCACGAGGCAGGGGGCGTGCCCACCCCCTGGGCGCGCCCTCCACCCTCGTGGGCCCCTCGTGGCTCCCCTGACGTATTTCTTCCTCCTATACCAATATACCATAAAACCATCGGGAGCAGAATAGATCGGGAGTTCCGCCGCAAGCCTCTCAGAGCCACCAAAACCAATTCCAGACTGTTCCAAGACTCACGGAGGGGGAATCCTCACCGGTGGCCATCTTCATCATCTCGGCGCTCTCCATGACGAGGAGGGAGTAGTTCACCCTCGGGGCTGAGGGTATGTACCAAGAGCTATGTGTTTGATCTCTCTCGTGTTCTTGATTTGGCACGATCTTGATGTATCGCGAGCTTTGCTATTATAGTTGGATCTTATGATGTTTCTCCTCTACTCTCTTGTAATGGATTGAGTTTCCTTTGAAATTATCTTATCGGATTGAGTCTTTTAATGATTTGAGAACACTTGATGTATGTCTTGCGTGGGATACCCGTGGTGACAATGGGGTATTCTATTGATCCACTTGATGTATGTTTTGGTGATCAACTTATGGTTCCGCCCATGAACCTATGCATAGGGGTTGGCACACGTTTTGTCTTGACTCTCCGGTAGAAACTTTGGGGCACTCTTAAAATTATTTTCATCTCTGTTTTTGTTTCGAGCTCTAGCACCTCTGCAAATCCCTGCTTCCCTCTGCGAAGGGCGCCTATCTTTTACTTTTATGCAAGAGTCAGTAGTATTCCTTCTCATTCCAACCTACTCTTTAGTTGGCAAGCATCATGTGATGGAAAGATCTAAGCATATATGGCCATTCAAATATATTTGAGCATGAATTATTATTGTTGACATTACCCTTGAGGTAAAAGGTTGGGAGGCGAAACATTAAGCCCCTATATTTCTCTGTGTTCAATGAATAATATTTGTTCTAAAAATATGCTTTGAGTGGTAGCAATCATGGAAGACTATATGATAGTTGAGTATGTGGGATTTGCTAAATCAAAGCTCTTACATAGACCCTTCCTGAAAATATTGCAATTGTTTGATGACCGAGAACTGTTTGTTAGTTTTCAAGAAAGTTTATGATCTATACTTTAACATGTGAATAGCTTGTTACTTGATCATGAAAAGTTTTATGATATGAGCTACTGTTATGACATATAATGATGCTAGAAAAAGTGATTGAAATTATCATTGATCAAACTTATGCACCTGCTAGCATTCACACTTCATAAATTCTTTCTTTTATCATTTACCTACTCGTGGACGAGCAGGAATTAAACTTGGGGATGCTGATACGTCTCCAACGTATCTATAATTTATGAAGTATTCATGCTATTATATTATCCATCTTGGATGTTTTTGGGCTTTATTATGCACTTCTATATTACTTTTGGGACTAACCTATTGACCCAAAGCCCAGTGCCAGTTTCTATTTTTCCCTTGTTTTAGTGTTTCGAAGAAAAGGAATATCAAACGGAGTCCAAACGGAATGAAACCTTCGGGAAAGTTACTTTTGGAAAGAAAGCAATCCGGGAGACTTGGAGTGCACGTCAGGGGATCAACGAGGAAGGCACGAGGCAGGGGGCGTGCCCACCCCCTGGGCGCGCCCTCCACCCTCGTGGGCCCCTCGTGGCTCCCCTGACGTATTTCTTCCTCCTATACCAATATACCATAAAACCATCGGGGAGCAGAATAGATCGGGAGTTCCGCCGCCGCAAGCCTCTGTAGCCACCAAAAACCAATCGGTACCCTGTTCCACTCACTGCCGGAGGGGAATCCTCACCGTGGCCATCTTCATCATCTCGGCGCTCTCCATGACCAGGAGGGAGTAGTTCACCCTCGGGGCTGAGGGTATGTACAAGTAGCTATGTGTTTGATCTCTCTCTCGTGTTCTTGATTTGGCACGATCTTGATGTATCGCGAGCTTTGCTATTATAGTTGGATCTTATGATGTTTCTCCCCTCTACTCTCTTGTAATGGATTGAGTTTCCCCTTTGAAATTATCTTATCGGATTGAGTCTTTTAATGATTTGAGAACACTTGATGTATGTCTTGCGTGGGATACCCGTGGTGACAATGGGGTATTCTATTGATCCACTTGATGTATGTTTTGGTGATCAACTTGCGGGTTCCGCCCATGAACCTATGCATAGGGGTTGACACACGTTTTGTCTTGACTCTCCGGTAGAAACTTTGGGGCACTCTTAAAATTATTTTCATCTCTGTTTTTGTTTCGAGCTCTAGCACCTCTGCAAATCCCTGCTTCCCTCTGCGAAGGGCGCCTATCTTTTACTTTTATGCAAGAGTCAAGAGTATTCCTTCTCATTCCAACCTACTCTTTAGTTGGCAAGCATCATGTGATGGAAAGATCTAAGCATATATGGCCATTCAAATATATTTGAGCATGAATTATTATTGTTGACATTACCCTTGAGGTAAAAGGTTGGGAGGCGAAACATTAAGCCCCTATATTTCTCTGTGTTCAATGAATAATATTTGTTCTAAAAATATGCTTTGAGTGGTAGCAATCATGGAAGACTATATGATAGTTGAGTATGTGGGATTTGCTAAATCAAAGCTCTTACATAGACCCTTCCTGAAAATATTGCAATTGTTTGATGACTGAGAACTGTTTGTTAGTTTTCAAGAAAGTTTATGATCTATACTTTAACATGTGAATAGCTTGTTACTTGATCATGAAAAGTTTTATGATATGAGCTACTGTTATGACATATAATGATGCTAGAAAAAGTGATTGAAATTATCATTGATCAAACTTATGCACCTGCTAGCATTCACACTTCATAAATTCTTTCTTTTATCATTTACCTAATCGTGGACGAGCAGGAATTAAGCTTGGGGATGCTGATACGTCTCCAACGTATCTATAATTTATGAAGTATTCATGCTATTATATTATCCGTCTTGGATGTTTATGGGCTTTATTATGCACTTTTATATTACTTTTGGGACTAACCTATTGACCCAGAGCCCAGCGCAAGTTTCTGTTTTTCCCTTGTTTCAGTGTTTCGAAGAAAAGGAATATGAAACGGAGTCCAAACAGAATGAAACCTTCGGGAAAGTTATTTTTGGAAAGAAAGCAATCTGGGAGACTTGGAGTGCACGTCAGGGGATCAACGAGGAAGGCACGAGGCAGGGGGCGCGCCCACCCCCTGGGGCGCCCTCCACCGTCATGGGCTCCTCTTGGCTCCCCTGACGTATTTCTTCCTCCTATATATACCAATATACCCTAAAACCATCCGGGAGCAGAATAGATCGGGAGTTCCACCACCGCAAGCCTCTGTAGCCACCAAAAACCAATCGGGACCCTATTCCGGCACTCTGTCGGAGGGGGGAACCCTCACCGGTGGCCATCTTCATCATCCCGGCGCTCTCCATGACGAGGAGGGAGTAGTTCACCCTCGGGGCTGAGGGTATGTACCAGTAGCTATGTGTTTGATCTCTCTCTCTCTCGTGTTCTTGATTTGGCACGATCTTGATGTATCGCAAGCTTTGCTATTATAGTTGGATATTATGATGTTTCTCCCCCTCTACTCTCTTGTAATGGATTGAGTTTCCCCTTTGAAGTTATCTTATCGGATTGAGTCTTTTAATGATTTGAGAACACTTGATGTATGTCTTGCATGGGATACCCGTGGTGACAATGGGGTATTCTATTGATCCACTTGATGTATGTTTTGGTGATCAACTTATGGTTCCGCCCATGAACCTATGCATAGGGGTTAGCACATGTTTTCGTCTTGACTCTCCCAGAGAAACTTTGGGGCACTCTTTGAGGTTCTATGTGTTGGTTGAATAGATGAATCTGAGATTGTGTGATGCATATCATATAATCATACCCACAGATACTTGAGGTGACATTGGAGTATCTAGGTGACATTAGGGTTTTGGTTGATGTGTGTCTTAAGGTGTTATTTTACTACGAACTCTAGGGCTGTTTGTGACACTTATAGGAGTAGCCCAATGGATTGATCGGAATGAATAACTTTGAGGTGGTTTTGTACCCTACCATAATCTCTTCGTTTGTTCTCCGCTATTAGTGACTTTGGAGTGACTCTTTGTTGCATGTTGAGGGATAGTTATATGATCCAATTATGTTATTATTGTTGAGAGAACTTGCACTAGTGAAAGTATGAACCCTAGGCCCTTTTTCCTAGCATTGCAATACCGTTTACGCTCACTTTTATCATTAGTTACCTTATTGTTTTTATATTTTCAGATTACAAAAACATATATCTACCATCCATATTGCACTTGTATCACCATCTCTTCATGAACTAGTGCACCTATACAATTTACCATTGTATTGGGTGTGTTGGGGACACAAGAGACTCTTTGTTATTTGGTTGCAGGTTGTTTGAGAGAGACCATCTTCATCCCTCGCCTCCCACGGATTGATAAACCTTAGGTCATCCACTTGAGGGAAATTTGCTACTGTCCTACAAACCTCTACACTTGGAGGCCCAACAACGTCTACAAGAAGAAGGTTGCGTAGTAGACATCAGGCCTCCACCTTGGCCTTCCTCTCCTCTATTCCACTAAGGCCCAATAAGGCCCATATACTCCCGGGAGGGGGTTCCAGAACCTCCTGCATCTGCAATGCCCGTAATCACCCGGAACCATTCCGATGTCCAATCCAATATATCAATATTTATGTCTCGACCATTTCGAGAATCCTCTTCATGTCTGTGATCACATCTGGGACTCCGAACAACCTTCGGTACATCAAAACACATAAACTCATAATACCGATCATCACCAAACGTTAAGCGTGCGGACCCTACGGGTTCGAGAACTATGTAGACATGACCGAGACACGTCTCCGGTCAATAACCAATAGCGGAACCTGGATGCTCATATTGGTTCCCACATATTCTACGAAGACCTTCATCGGTCAAACAGCATAACAACATACGTTGTTCCCTTTGTCATCGATATGTTACTTGCCCGAGATTCGATCGTCGGTATCTCTATACCTAGTTCAATCTCGTTACTGGCAAGTCTCTTTACTCGTTCCGTAATGCATCATCCCGCAACTAACTCATTAGTCACATTGCTTGCAAGGCTTACAGTGATTTGCATTACCGAGAGGGCCCAAAGATACCTCTCCGACAATCGGAGTGACAAATCCTAATCTCGATATATGCCAACTCAACAAGTACCATCGAAGACACCTGTAGAGCACCTTTATAATCACCCAGTTACGTTGTGATGTTTGATAGCACACAAAGTGTTACTCCGGTATTCGGGAGTTGCATAATCTCATAGTCATAGGAACATGTATAAGCCATGAAGAAAGTAATAGCAACATACTAAACGATCAAGTGCTAAGCTAACGGAATGGGTCAAGTCAATCACATCATTCTCTAATGATGTGATCCCGTTAATCAAATGACAACTCATGTCTATGGCTAGGAAACTTAACCATCTTTGATTCAACGAGCTAGTCAAGTAGATGCATACTAGTGACACTGCTTGTCTATGTATTCACACATGTACTAAGTTTCTGGTTAATACAATTCTAGCATGAATAATAAACATTTATCATGATATAAGGAAAGATAAATAACAATTTTATTATTGCCTCTAGGGCATATTTCCTTCAGTGTCCCACTTGCACTAGAGTTAATAATCTAGTTCACATCACCATGTGATTAACACCAATAGTTCACGTCGCCATGTGACCAACACTCAAAAGGATTTACTAGAGTCAGTAATCTAGTTCACATCGCCATGTGATTAACACCCAAAAAGATCATGTTTTGCTTGTGAGAGAGGTTTAGTCAGTGGGTCTGCCACATTCAGATCCGTATGTATTTTGCATATTTCTATGTCTACAATGCTCTGCACGGAGCTACTCTAGCTAATTGCTCCTACTTTCAATATGTATCCAGATTGAGACTTAGAGTCGTCTGGATCAGTGTCAAAGCTTGCATCGACGTAACACTTTATGACGAACTTTTTGTCACCTCCATAACCGAGAAACATATCCTTGTTCCACTAAGGATAATTTTGACCGCTGTCCAGTGATCTACTCCTAGATCACTATTGTACTCCCTTGCCAAACACAGTGCAGGGTATACAATAGGTCTGGTACACAGCATGGCATACTTTTATAGAACCTATGGCTGAGGCATAGGCAATGACTTTCATTCTCTTCCTATCTTCTGCCATGGTCGGGCTTTGAGTCTTACTCAACTTCACACCTTACAACACAGGAAAGAACTCCTTCTTTGACTGTTCCATTTTGAACTACTTCAAAAATTTGTCAAGGTATGTACTCATTGAAAAAACTTATCAAGCGTCTTGATCTATCTCTATAGATCTTGATGCTCAATATGTAAGCAGCTTCATCGAGATCTTTCATTGAAAAACTCCTTTCAAACACTCCTTTATGCTTTCCAGAAAATTTTACATCATTTCCGATCAACAATATGTCATTCACATATACTTATGAGAAAGGCTGTAGTGCTCCCACTCACTTTCTTGTATATACAGGCTTTATCGCAAGTCTGTATAAAACTATATGCTTTGATCAACTCATCAAAGCATATATTCCAACTCCAAGATGCTTGCACCGGTCCATAGATGGATCGCTGGAGCTTGCACATTTTGTTAGCACTTTTAGGATCGACAAAACCTTCTGGTTGCATCATATACAACTCTTGTTTAAGAAATCCATTAAGGAATGTAGTTTTGACATCCATTTGCCAGATTTCATAAAATATGGCAATTGCTAACATGATTCGGACAGACTTAAGCATTGCTACGAGTGAGAAAATCTCATCGTAGTCAACACCTTGAACTTTGTCAAAAACCTTTTTCGACAAGTCTAGCTTTGTAGATAGTAACACTACTATCAGTGTCTGTCTTCCTCTTGAAGATCCATTTATTTTCTATGGCTTGGTGATCATCGGGCAAGTCAACCAAAGTCCACACTTTGTTCTCATACATGGATCCCATCTCAGATCTCATGGCCTCAAGCCATTTCATGGAATCTGGGCTCATCATCGCTTCCTCGTAGTTCGTAGGTTCATCATGGTCAAGTAACATGACCTCCAGAACAGGATTACCGTACCACTCTGGTGTGGACCATACTCTAGTTGACCTACGAGGTTCGGTAGTAACTTGATCTGAAGTTTCATGATCATCATCATTAATCTTCCTCACTGATAGGTGTACGCATCACTGGAACTGATTTTTGTGATGAACTATTTTCCAATTCAGGAGAAGGTACAATTACCTCATCAAGTTCTACTTTCCTCCCACTCACTTCTTTCGAGAGAAACTCCTTCTCTAGAAAGGATCCATTCTTAGCAACAAAGATCTTGCCTTCAGATCTGTGGTAGAAGGTGTACACAACATTTTCTTTTGGGTATCCTACGAAGACACACTTCTCCGATTTGGGTTTGAGCTTATCAGGTTGAAACTTTTTCACATAAGCATTGCAACCTCAAACTTTAAGAAACGACAGCTTAGGTTTCTTGCTAAACCACAGTTCATACGGTGTCGTCTCAACGGATTTAGATGGTGCCCTTTTTAACGTGAATGCAGTTATCTCTAATGCATAAGCCCCAAACGATAGTGGTAAATCGGTAAGAGACATAATAGATCGCACCATATCTAATAAAGTACGGTTATGACGTTCGGACACACCATTACATTGTGGTGTTCCAGGTGGCATGAATTTGTGAAACTATTCCTCATTGTTTTAATTGAAGACCAAACTCATAACTCAAATATTCGTCTCCGTGATTAGATTGTAGAAACTTTATTTTCTTGTTACGATGATTTTCCACTTCACTCTGAAATTCTTTGAACTTTTCAAATGTTTCGGACTTATGTTTCATCAAGTAGATATACCCATATCTGCTCAAATCATCTGTGAAGGTGAGAAAATAACGATGCCCGCCGCGAGCCTCAACACTCATCGGACCGCATACATCAGTATGTATTATTTCTAATAAGTCAGTTGCTCGCTTCATTGTTCCGGAGAACGGAGTCTTAGTCATCTTGCCCATGAGGCATGGTTCGCAAGCATCAAGTGATTCCAAAAGCCCATCAGCATGGAGTTTCTTCATGCGCTTTACACCAATATGACCCAAACGGCAGTGCCACAAATAAGTTGCACTATCATTATTAAACTTATATCTTTTGGCTTCAATATTATGAAGATTTGTATCACTATGATCGAGACCCACCAAACCATTTTCATTGGGTGTATGACCATAAAAGGTTTTATTCATGTAAACAGAACAAGAATTTTTCTCTGACTTAAATGAATAATCGTATTGAAATAAACATGATAAAATCATATTCATGCTCAACGCGAACACCAAATAACATTTATTTAGGTTCAACACTAATCCCGAAAGTATAGCGAGTGTGCGATGATGATCATATCAATCTTGGAACCACTTCCAATACACATCGTGTTGGGGATATGACTATCAGATATGACCCGCCCAGGAGGGGCCGGGTCATCCCTATGGCGGTTCATTTCAATGAAGCCCAAGAGTATAATAACAATGGTGGTTCATAGATAGGCTTAGTAGAGGGTCCAAACCTAAAGGCGGGCTTAAGGCCCACGAGTATAAACCGCCATGTATATGTAGACTTGTATTGCAAGGCATGTAAGATAAGTCACCGAGCCGGACACGTTGTATGAGCCGGTCGGGACTCTGTAGGCCGGCAAGGCGTCAACCCGGGTATATAAGGGGACAACCCAGCGGCGGCTTAGGACAAGAAACAACAAATCGAGAGCCAAGCTAAGCGTATTCGCTCCCTGGTCATCGAAACCCTAGCAATACCACCACCAACTGGATTAGGCCTTTACCTTCACCGCAAGGGGCCGAACCAGTATAAAATCCTCATGTCCTTTGTCCCGTTTAACCCCTTTAAGTTAACCTCGTTCTGATGGCTCCACGACTAAGTCCTCACACTAGGACATCTGTCGTGACAATTCCACGACAGTTGGCGCCCACCGTGGGGCTATTGCACGATGGTTTCAAGTTCTTAGAGGGAAACTTCGAAGAGATCAAGGGATACGCCGTGAGTCGGATGACCAAGAGTCTTCGCGGCAAGCTCTACATCAACGACGCAGGCTGGGGCCCCGAGGTCGGCTCAATTGAGTACGGGTACCGGGTCCCCTTTGGCGGAATTTACGTTTTCATCGGCAAGATCGGCGAGTCGGGCCCTGATCCAGACATCTGCACCGACATCGTCGAGACAGCTCAGCGTACAAGACCCGCCCGAGTTCAGCCCGCCATGAATCGTGCCTTCGTGGGATTCATCCATGGAGCAGAATTTGAGGACAGATCGGTATATGACGATGAGACGGTCGTCTACTCTGACGGCGAGTCGTCCACCGGTGAGACCGAGTTGTTGTATCAACTGCAAGACGGTCGGCTTGGGGGCTGATCCGATGGCGATAGTATTCCGGACCCCTTTGAGCCGCCGAACCAGGTTGCGATCTTTATGGCTGGTACGCAGCCCGTGCAGACTGCAGCAGAGATGATTTCCGGGTCAGCAGCGGCAACGACTGCCGGGGCAGGATGCCCTGTGCGCCTGTCGGCTCAGGTCTTAACCGACTTGTTGGATAAGCTATCAGCATTACTAACAACAGTGGTTAACCCAACGGATCAGGATCAACATAATGCGTCGCAAAGTTGCGCGATGAGATAGCACAAGCCAAGGAGCAGCTGCTACCTCTTGAGCACTGCGTTGGTTTTCCCTTGAAGAGGAAAGGGTGATGTAGCAAAGTAGCATAAGTATTTCCCACAGTTTTTTATAACCAAGGTATCAATCTAGTAGGAGGCTACACATGAGTCCCTCGCACCTACACAAACAAATAAATCCTCGCAACCAACGCGATAAGGGGTTGTTAATCCCTACACGGTCACTTACGAGAGTGAGATCTGATAGATATGATAAGATGATATTTTTGGTATTTTTATGATAAAGATGCAAAGTAAAATAAAAGCAAAATAAAAACTAACGGAGATAACTAACTGTTGGAAGATTAATATGATGGAAGATAGACCCGGGGGCCATAGGTTTCACTAGTGGCTTCTCTCAAGAGCATAAGTATTTTACGGTGGGTGAACAAATTACAGTTGAGCAATTGACAAAATTGAGCATAGTTATGAGAATATATAGGTATGATCATGTATATAGGCATCATGTCCGAGACAAGTAGACCGACTCCTGCCTGCATCTACTACTATTACTCCACACATCGACCGCTATCCAGCATGCATCTAGAGTATTAAGTTCATAAGAACAGAGTAACGCCTTAAGCAAGATGACATGATGTAGAGGGATAAATTCATGCAAGATTGAACCCAAAGCTAAGCACTTCTCCCATTGCAAGAAAGATCAATCTAGTAGGCTAAACCAAACTGATAATTCGAAGAGACTTGCAAAGATAACCAATCATACATAAAAGAATTCAGAGAAGATTCAAATATTGTTCATAGATAATCTTGATCATAAACCCACAATTCATCGGTCTCAACAAACACACCGCAAAAGAAGATTACATCGAATAGATCTCCACGAGAGAGGGGGAGAACATTGTATTGAGATCCAAAAAGAGAGAAGAAGCCATATAGCTAATAACTATGGACCCGAAGGTCTGAGGTAAACTACTCACACTTCATCGGAGAGGCTATGGTGTTGATGTAGAAGCCCTCTGTGATCGATGCCCCTTCCGGCGGAGCTCTGGAACAGGCCCTAAGATGGGATCTCGTGGGTACAGAAGGTTGCGGCGGTGGAATTAGGTTTTTGGCTCCGTATCTAATCATTTGGGGGTACGTAGGTATATATAGGAGGAAGGAGTACGTCGGTGGAGCAACATGGGGCCCACGAGGGTGGAGGGCGCGCCCAGGGGGGGTAGGCGCGCCCCCCTACCTCGTGGCTTCCTGGTAGCCTTCTTGACATAGGGTCCAAGTCCTCTGGATCATGTTCGTTTCGAAAATCATGTTCCCGAAGGTTTCATTCCATTTGGACTCCGTTTGATATTTTTTCTGCGAAACTCTGAAATAGGCAAAAAACAACAATTCTGGGACGGGCCTCCGGTTAATAGGTTAGTCCCAAAAATAATATAAAAGTGAATAATAAAGCCCAATAATGTCCAAAACAGAAGATAATATAACATGGAGCAATCAAAAATTATAGATACATTGGAGACGTATCAGGAGCTGAACGCAGAAAACACTAGGATGGCCAAGGAGTGGGTTGCTTTGGATGCTCAGGCACAACGAATTCAGTCAGAGTCCTTCCGGCTCATGCTGGGTCAGAACGCCTCAAATGACGTTATGAGGAGGAGGCATCAGACTCGCCTACCTCCGGATTACGAGGCGAGAAATCTCTTTAACACGCCCGGGCGAGGACCAAGAATCAGCCGCCATAAACCGGGTTGAAACACCTGGGATGAGAGCGCCGGCTCAGCCGCGCACAGCGGACCCGCCTCATCAGGATAATATCCCACCGCAGCACGTGTCGACGCCACCGGGTCATTATTCTAACCCCTTGGATAACATGATCGCTGCAGCATCACGATTGGCGTCTCTCCCGGTTGAAGGCGAGTCTCCAACAACAGTTGAGACGCGAAGGGCTAGAGAGCTCCTTCATACGGCATTGATTCAGCAGCAGGCTTATTCTTACAGCCGTGAGAGGGTTCCTTCAACCCCTCGCCCAAGCCGGAGTTATAGCAGGCATATTGAGGAAGCGGCCGTGTCAAGCAGTGGACAGAACCGTAACCCACCCCGGGGACATAACCCGGTAGGTGGTGAGGTTAATGCCCAGAACGTCGTGGATCAAGGAAGAGCGCGTCAGGAGGCCGAGCTGGCGGCTCAGTATGCGGCTCATCAGCATTCCCCGGCTCGTCTGGCAACCTCGGTGGAGACAGGTGTGACTTTCAGGACTTTGGATGTGCCATGTTTGGCTCGGTTCTACGTAACATATGATTGCCCAAGGACTTCAAAGGTCCCCGTAAGGTGCCCAACTACACTGCCGACTTACCCCCTGAAACATGGGTTGAGAGTTATGAGATGGCGATGGAACTGCTGGATGTTGACGATGCTGCATGTGCTAAGTACTTCACCATGATGTTGGAAGGGACGGCTCATACTTAGTTGAAGTGGTTGCCAGCCAACTCCATTGGATCATGGGCCGAGTTAAAAGCCCGGTTTATCCAGAATTTTAAAGATACGTGCAAGCAGCCCATGTCAATCGTGGATTTGGCCTCCTGTGTCCAAGAAGAAGGTAAGTCGACAACCCATTGGGTGCGCCGGGTTTCAACAATCCTGCACTCGTTGGGTCGCATCAATGCCGATTCAGCAGTCTTAATGTTGGAGAACAATTGTCGTTTCACGCCCCTGAAGCAGAAATTAGGGCGGCTCAAATGTCACTGCAATGACATGGGGACACTCATGGCGGCTCTGGTTAAGTATGCTGACTCTGATGGTACCAAGGACCCCGAGTCTGACGATGAAAAGCCGGGAAAGGGAAAGAAGAGCAGCAACACCAGAGGGTAGCAGCATAACCCGGCGAGCCATGGAAACAACGGTAAACGCAAAGCTGATAATAGTTTGGATTTTGTGGCTAACACCAATACGCAGAATAATGGTCAGCGTCGTAAGGGTAAACCACCCCCACGGACCGGAGGGTCAGGCTTAAATCTTGAGCAGCTGCTAAATCAGCCCTGCCCGAGACATGGGGCAGAGAAGGACCGTCTGGGCACCTCTAGAAGGATTGCTTCATCATGAAGGAGTACAAAAATTCCAATCTTTTTCAAGACAGTCATGGGCCGGGTGGTGGCTCAGGATTCGGCTCTCATGGACCGGGTTACGGTGGTGGCGGCTCTAACTCTGGATTCCATGGAAATCAAGGCAGTCACGGCAACCAGAGTGGTTACAATCAGCAGAATAATCAGGGGAGTCAACAGCAGCAACAGTCTGGTTATCAGAGCAACCCGAAGTAGTTGAATAGTGGACAATATCATGTCTTCACCACTAGCTTATGTAAGCACAACCAGAAGCTTCATAAGAGGGCAGTCAATGTTGTTGAGCCGGCGGTTCCCCGTTACTTACGCTGGTCTGAGCAGCCCATTGTGTGGAGCTGGGAAGATCACCCGCCCCGGGTTGATAATCCGGGTCACTTGGCTTTGGTGGTCGCACCTCAGGTCGGAGGATATAAGTTCACCAAAGTTCTCATGGACGGAGGGAGCAGCATCAATATCCTTTATTATGAAACTTTCCGCCGCATGGGGTTGACTGATAAGAATCTTAAGCCGTCAAACACGGTTTTCCATGGTGTTGTGCCTGGTAAGTCGGCCTACCCGGTTGGAAAGATAGCTCTAGAAGTCGCCTTTGGAGATGATCATGACTCTAGATCGGAGACATTGACCTTTGAAGTGGTCAAGATCCACAGCCCATATCACGCTCTGTTTGGACGGCCGGCTTACGCCAAGTTCATGGCGCGACCTTGTTATGTGTATCTGCAACTCAAGATGCCGGGTTACAAGGGAACCATCACGGTGCATGGAAGCCGGAAAATAGCCTCGGAGTGTGAGGAAGGTGATGCTGCCTATGCTAAGTCTGTTTGTGCAACTGAGGAGTTGAAGTTTTATAAAGATAATGTTGACCTAGCGGACATGACATCTTTGAAGAAGCCAACTACAGAGCAGGATCCTTCACTCAAATTTAAGTCGGCAGATTACACTAAAATGGTTGATTTCGCTCCTGGTGACTCGTCGAAGCAGTTCAGTATCAGTGCCAATTTGGATCCGAAATAGGAAAGCGCGCTCATTGAGTTTATTCGTGAGAACCGGGACATCTTTGCATGGAAGCCTTCAGACATGCCGGGTGTATCGAGGGAACTCGCTGAGCACACTCTTAATATTGATCCGAAATTCAAGCCGGTCAAGAAGTTTCTTCGCCGATTTAATGAGGAGAGGCGGAAGGCCATTGGAGAGGAAGTGGCCCGGCTCTTGGCAGCCGGGTTTATCGTCAAAGTTTTCCATCCTGAGTGGTTGGCTAACCCGGTGCTGGTACTCAAGAAGAATGGCACTTGGCGGATGTGTGTGGATTACACGGACTTGAACAAGGCTTGTCCGGCTTATCCGTTTGCTCTCCCTCGTATTGATCAAATCATTGATGCTACGGCGGGTTGTGAGCGTTTGAGTTTTTTGGATGCTTATTCTGGTTATCATCAGATCAAGATGGCAGTTAAGGACCAGGAGAAAACAGCTTTCATTACTCCGTTTGGAGCCTTCTGCTATGTGTCTATGCCTTTTGGGCTCAAGAGTTCCCAGACGACTTATCAGCAATGTGTGCAGAATTGCCTTCACAATCAAATCGGGCGCAATGTTCATGCTTATGTAGATGATATTGTGGTGAAGTCAAGAAAGAAGGAGACCCTGATTGATGATCTGAAGGAGACGTTTGACAATCTCCGGGTCTACAAGATGATGCTTAATCTGGCTAAATGTGTCTTTGGTGTGCCAGCAGGCAAGCTTTTGGGTTTTTTGGTTTTTAACAGAGGCATTGAAGCTAACCCGGAGAAAATCAAAGCCATTACTTCATTGGCTAAGCCGGCGTACGTTAATGATGTTCAGCGCCTGGCGGGTCAGATTCTTGACTCTGAGCCGGTTCATAAGCCGGCTGGGTGAGAAGGCTATCCCCCTTTATCAGATGATGAAGAAGACAGATCATTTTGTTTGGAGAAATGCTGCTAACCAAGTGTTTGAGGATCTGAAGAAACAGTTGGCTGAGCCTCCCGTGCTTGTTGTCCCTGTTGATAAAGAGCCTCTGTTGTTATATGTGGCAGCTAATAGCCGGGCTGTCAGTGTAGCCATCGTGGTGGAAAGGAAGGAGGCGGGCAAGGAATATCCGGTTCAATGGCCAGTTTATTATATCAGTGAAGTGCTTATTGAGTCCAAACAGAGATACCCACATTGGCAGAAGCTTGTGTATGGGGTTTCCATGGCAAGTGGCGACCCACAAGTATAGGGGATCTATCGTAGTCCTTTCGATAAGTAAGAGTGTCGAACCCAACGAGGAGCGGAAGGAAATGATAAGCGGTTTTCAACAAGGTATTCTCTGCAAGCACTGAAATTATAGGTAACAGATAGTCTTGTGATAGGATAATTTGTAACGAGGAACAAGTAACAAAAGTAAATAAAGTGCAGCAAGGTGGCCCAATCCTTTTTGTAGCAAAGGACAATCCTGGACAAACTCTTATATAGAGAAAAGCGCTCCCGAGGACACATGGGAATTATCGTCAAGCTAGTTTTTATCACGTTCATATGATTCGCGTTCGGTACTTTGATAATTTGATATATGGGTGGACCGGTGCTTGGGTGCTGCCCTTACTTGGACAAGCATCCCACTTATGATTAACCTCTATTGCAAGCATCCGCAACTACAACAAAAGTATTAAGGTAAACCTAACCATAGCATGAAACATATGGAGCCAAATCAGCCCCTTACGAAGCAACACATAAACTAGGGTTTAAGCTTCTATCACTCTAGCAACCCATCATCTACTTATTACTTCCCAATGCCTTCCTCTAGGCCCAAATAATGGCAAAGTGTTGTGTAGTCGACGTTCACATAACACCACAAGAGGATAGACAACATACATCTCATCAAAATATCAAACGAATACCAAATTCACATGACTACTAATAGCAAGACTTCTCCCATGTCCTCAGGAACAAACGTAACTACTCACAAAGCATATTCATGTTCATAATCAGAGGGGTATTAATATGCATAAAGTATCTGAACATATGATCTTCCACCAAATAAACCAACTAGCATCCACTACAAGGAGTAATCAACACTACTAGCAACCTACAGGTACCAATCCCAGACTTAGAGACAAGAATTGGATACAAGAGATGAACTAGGGTTTGGTGAAGATGTTGATGGAGATTGCCCTCTCCCGATGAGAGGAGCGTTGGAGATGACGATGGCGATGATTTCCCCCTCTCGGAGGGAAGTGTCCCCGGCAGAATAGCTCTACCGGATCCCTAGATTAGTTCCGCCTCGTGGCGGCGGAGTCTCGTCCCGAAAGCTTGCTTATGATTTTTCTTCGGACGAAAGACTTCATATACCAGAAGATGGGCATTGGAGGGCCAACAGGGGTCCCATGAGGCAGGGGGAGGGCCCCCTGACATAGATTCTTCTTCCCGTATTTTTTATTATTTCCAATAATAACTTTCGTGGAGTTTCAGGACTTTTGGAGTTGTGAAGAATAGGTCTCTAATATTTGCTCCTTTTCCAGCCCAGAATTCCAAATTTCACGCATTCTCCCTCCTTATGTAAACCTTGTAAAATAAAAGAGAATAGGCATAAGTATTATGACATAATGTGTAATAACAGCCCATAATGCAATAAATATCGATATAAAAGCATGATGCAAAATGGACGTATCAACTCCCCCAAGCTTAGACCTCGCTTGTCCTCAAGCGGAAGCCGATAACGATAAATATGTCCACATGTTTAGAGGTAGAGGTGTCGATAAAATAAAATACGGACATGATTATTCTTGTAACAGCAACATATATGGATATTGTCATATGATTCCTTATGCTCAAGTAATAATCTATTCACAATGCAAAGTATGAATCAGAAACTTTATCGAGAACTAACAAACTACAATCTCAGTCATTGAGGCAATTGCAATTTATCATAACATCAGAAAGAGTCTATGCCAGAGCTTTCTAGCAAGTCTTTTATAATTGCTAACACTCACGCAATACTTGTGGTTACGAAGTTTTTACCGGACACAGAGAAAGATAGGGGCTTATAGTTTCGCCTCCCATCCTTTTACCTCAAGGGTAATGTCAATAGTAATAGTTCATGCTAACTTACATCCATTTAGATATATCTATCAGGATCTTTCCAACACCCTGTGCTTGCCAAAGGATAAAATGTAAAAAGGAAAGGTGAAGATCACCATGACTCTTGCATAAGATAAAAGATAATAATAAAAGATAGGCCCTTCGTAGAGGGAAGCAGAGGTTGCCATGCGCTTTCAAGGTTGGATGCACAAAATCTTAATGCGAACGAACGTCACTTTATATTGCCACTTGTGATATGGACCTTTATTATGCAGTCCGTCGCTTTTATTTCTTCCACGTCACAAGATCGTATAAAGCTTATTTCCTCCACACCAATCAATCATACATATTTAGGGAGCAATTTTTATTGCTTGCACCGATGACAACTTACTTGAAGGATCTTACTCAATCCATAGGTAGATATGGTGGACTCTCATGGCAAAACTGGTTTTAGGGTTTTTGGAAGCACAAGTAGTATCTCTACTTGGTGCAAAGAATTTGGCTAGCATGAGGGGGAAAGGCAAGCCCAACATGTTGGATGATCCATGACAATATACTTTATATCAGATATAAGAAAACATAACCAATTACGTTGTCTTCCTTGTCCAACATCAACTCTTTAGCATGTCATATTTTAATGAGTGCTCCCAATCATAAAAGATGTCCAAGATAGTATATTTATATGTGAAACCTCTCTTTATTTTTTTACTTCCTATTAATTGCAACGATGACCAAAGCTATGTTTGTCAACTCTCAACAATTTTTAATCATCATACTCTTCCTATGTGAAGTCATTACTCTCAATAAGATCAATATGATCTCTTTGTTTCTTTTTATTCTTTTCTCTTTTCTTTTATTCACTCAAGATCATAGCAAGATAATCAAGCCCTTGACTTAACACTAATCTTTATTATATATAGCTCACGGGCTCGATTACATAGAGGGATCATAAAGAAAAACTCAAAACTAGATCATAATAAAACTTTATTTAATTAGATCAAGATATTACTAATAGGATCGAACTAAGAAAAATAGTAAAGATAGGAGATGTGGTGGTGATACGATACCGGGGCACCTCCCCCAAGCTTGGTAGTTGCCAAGGGGGAGTGCCCATACCCATGTAATTATGTCTCCTTTGCTGATGAAGGGATTGTTGATGATGTAGGCTTGTTGTGGGGACCCCGACTCATAAGTCGTGATCACCGAATGCACGTGTCTGATGATCCCGAGATCAATGCTTGTTGAACACCTGAAGCTGAATAACAAGAGTCTTACATCCATACATACCGTTTTACACAAGTAGGACCCTTATGGTCAAGTCTTGAGTATATCATCGCAATGAAATCTTCGTCGATAACTTGGACCCATGCCATCTGCCTTAACCCTACGGGCATTCGACCGAAAGCATCCTAGCTCGCATTTAACGTCACCAAAGAACTCTTCAATATAACTTGTCTTTCATGTCCGCCAATAAAATAACCAAGGCAAGCCAATGAGTACTTTGAATGTACTCAAGCAACCCATGTTTTGGTTCAAGATACAACAATGCATAATATAGGTAAATTTTTGCCGAAAGCTAGTTTTGAGTGCAATGACATGTTCAACAACTTGCATAGCATGCATCAAGAGGATTCAAGTAACCCTGAGGACAAGTTATGTATATCAGCATAAATGGAGTGGGCACCAACCCAACTCAATCATGTCAAGTCCTTGGACTTGACCCAAGTAGTTCTTTCCACTCATCCATACATACTCACCAGGTTTCTTAAACATATGGACGTAGCCCAAGAGAGGTTACCAAACTGTCCTTGACCGTGGACACGGCTATTCGAATAGTTTTACACTCTGCAGAGGTTGCACACTTTACCCACAAGATCCGGGGAACTTCCGTGTCATCCACGACCCGCGGTACCTCAAGTACCCGGGGTAAGCACCCGATCACTATCTTTCCCTAGACGACACTAACATGGAGTCCACTCGATTGACAGTAACCCCCGTGCCCAACATTTCACATCTTAAAATCGTGGAGCCTCGCTCCCATTTCATCACATAACACAAGCACGGGGTACCAACGGTGTGTCCGGTGCCCTGTGAAGACAGTCATGGCCGCCCCTACTGGCACGACTGCCCCGAGAGAGAGCACCAACTCTCCCCGTCACTAGTAATGCGGGCTCCAAGCTAGTATCGGCCTAGGTAATCAATAATGCCCTTTCCCATACAAGGGTAGAGTGGTTGCGCATGTAAGGTTGGAATAACGGTCGCAACTTAAACCAATCCGTTTTTGAAACCACACCCACATATCCTTCTCCGGTACACCACTTCTTTGTCAAGTGGTTACCTAGCTCAACATCTCCCTCGGGCATTAGTGGCACCCGAAAGGGTTTTCAAAAAGTCTTTGGGAACATACTTGCCTCCATCACCATGCATATTCCCGTCCCTTTTTTCATAGCAACTACTTTAGCATCCTATCTACTCCCACCGGCATAACCCTCATAAGGAGGTAGGGTCATGCACAATGCAAGTATCAACGAGGAAGTAACAGAGGCAAACCACCCCATGTGGTCACCACAGTATCATGTCTCCGATGCAAGCAATAAAACTGCTATATGACATGCATAAAACGGGTTTCATAGACATGGTCAAAGGGTTGCTTGCCTATTTTAACAAAGTCTTCGAGGTCTTCAAATATGTTTGGTCCAACTCCGAGCATTTCGTCTACTTCGTCAACTATTGGTGAAAGCAACCATAATAAGCAACACAACAAGGCAAGAAATAAAAGTGCTCTAAATTATTAATTTGACTTTTCTAGGACTTCCCTGGTCATATGAAAAATAACCAGGGTGGTTTCATTGGAATTGGATTAGTGAATATTTCTGAACATTTCAATATGATGGAATCAAGGGGTTTATGGATTTGCAAGAAGTCTACAGAAATATATTTTTGAAAAATGAGAAAAGGCACCCATTTAGCAAATCATGATTTTAGAAGCATCTGGGAGTTGGTTTCACTGGATTTGGAGTTCAAATGAATTTCCTATGAATTTGCAAAGTTGACAAATATGAAGAAATGGCTCATTGTTTTATGTGGTACATAAAGTATGAAGAAAAATGTTCATAAACTAAGTTATGAACTTAGAAACATCTAGGAATTTGAATCATGGCATTTGGATCAAATTTGAGCTCTCTGTGATTTTCGAAAGTTCATCACAGAAATGGAAAATGGTGTTTTGATAAATATTTATGAAGAGAAAGTTTCTGGAAAAATGTGCAAATAGCACCATGTGATACATCATGATTTGTGGAACCCCTAGAAATTTGAATCATCAAATTTGGAGCTCTGTTGATTTATTTATGGGTTTTTGAAGTTGACTGGAAAAAGAAAAAGACAAGGATTTACCAAAACGGGCTAGATCTGGGCGGCGGCAACGCGCACTGGGCGAGGTTTAGCAGCAGGGCGCCACTGGCCGCCCAGCTTTGGCCTGCATCACACGGGCCACGTCGGAGGCGGTTTTATCGAATACGCCTCCACTTGCCGGCGTGGCACGGAGGTGGGCCACCGACAAGCGGGGCCCGCCTGCAGGTCCATCTCCAACCTCCCGCGTGGCGCGGCGGGAGACAGAGGGAGCGAGGCCGGACGGCGCCGGCGCTCTTCCCGGCGACTCCGGCCGTCCCCGGCGACGTTCGGCATACCGACGAAATCGGGAGGCCGAGCCGCACCCATCCATGGGCCTCACGCAGGCTAGGGAGGACCGCAACAATGGTGGCCTTGACACCAGCGGACGGGGCTTTGGGGGAAGATGGATGTGGCGCCATGGGGCACCAGAGCAGGAGGAAAGGAGGGGGAGAGCTCCGCCGGTCATCTGCAGATCCACTGGTGGCCAAAGGAGGGGCGGGGAGGCCCGGGTTTGTCGGAGCCGAGTGGAGGCCGACGGCGACCATGGCGGCGATGGAGAGGCAAGGAGAGCACGAGGGGATAGAGAGCTTGTCCGGAGGTTCTTTGGGAGAGATAGAGCCAAAGGAGTAGAGAGGGGGCTCGGGGTGGCCTTAAGTAGCCGACCGTGGCTTCTACCGTGGGCCTTGTGCAGTGGCTGCAACGGCAGCTCGGGAGGCCAGGAGGAAGGGAGAGGGCTGTCTCTGGCGTTCATGGGGGTGGAGTAGAGGCGCCAGGAAGAGAGAGAGAGAGGGGCCAGGCGAGCTCTGGTGGAGCCACGGGCTCGCCACGAGCATTGTCCGAGCCAGCGGCTCTGAGCCTGCACGCCATGGAGGTGAGAGAGGGAAAGAGGAGGGGGCCAGCACGGTGGCGTGTTGCAGACGCCGAGGCACCTCGACTGGCGCGAGGGGGAGGCCCGAGGTGGTCGGGGAATGCGGCGTCAACGGTCGGGAGCACGCTGACATGCTCCAGAGCGCGCAAATGGCCGGCACCCGCGGCTTTTCCTCGCGTCCTCACGCGCCCACTTGTGTCTAGTGGCTGCACCAGGGAGTAAACAATGTAGCAAAAGGCATTGGATACCCTGGGGCTTGCCAGGAGCGAGAGAGAGGTGAGAAAATGGTAGGAAGGTTGCTGTCCAGAGGGGGAAAAAGGGCTTTTTACCCCCTTCATCATGGCTTCTCGATCAGGGAAAGATGCAGGGGTTAGAGAAGGACCAGTTGGTGTTGTGGGAGGAAGATTAGCCCATGGAGATTAGTGGAATTGACCAAAACATGCATTTTAAGTTTCTGCCAGAAGGTGTTTGATGGTGGTTTGGGCAAGCAAATGGATTCTAAATGATATGAAGATAAACAGGATCAAGTGTCATATAGAAATGGGGTTGATCACCAGGTTGGAGCTTATTTGGAGGAAGTTGATAATGCAACTTTGGTAAACCCTAGAAATCAGCAGAAATGGCTTTACAAGGATTTAGTCATGGAAATCTATTATCCTTGATGCACCACTTGGTGTAGTGTCATCATTTGAGGATTTGAACATGTCCACAAAAATTCAGATCAAAAGGACACACTTGGCAATGTAGAGTTGTTCAAATTTGGTTTTGGACAGGAAGGGTTTTGGGGCACTTTGATCAAGTTAACTTGTTCTCCAACTTGTGCCATTTGGTTTAGATGAATTATTAGACCAGTTGAGCATGTTCACAAGGTTTGAGAACATTTGGACATGTTTGACAAAGGCAAAGTAGTTCAAACTTGAAAGAGGACAGAAGTGGTTTTGAGAGGGTTTCATGGGGTTATACTATTCTCCATGACATGAGACTTGGCAAGATCATCAAACATGTCATATATGACATGCTAGAATTTTCTTGGAATTTTTGGGGAATATTTCCTTTGTAAATATTTCAAACTCCAGAAAGGGCTTTTAAGGAATTTGACCAATATTTTGAACATTACCATGTGTTGAAACTCATATATATGGACAATATATGTCCACTGAGTTTCCCTAAATTTTCACAAATATTTTTAAAGCATAAAAATAATTTTAACCTATTAAAGACGATTTCCGGCCTTAAGAAAAAGCTTTTAAATAAAATAGTAAAATAACTTTTAAAATTATATTTTTGTGGTTTATGGGATTCCTTTATCTAATAGGTCTCAAATATACTCTTTGAAATATTTTTCATACCCCAAATCAAGTACTTGCAGTGCAAACCTCAATTCAAGGGTTTTTGGAAAACTAAATTTAGAAAATACTTTTTGGCCAAAATATTTTTACAAGAAATTATTTTTATGTCCTACACACATGGCATGATCATTGGGCAAAAGTTTTGGATCAAGGAGAAGGAGTATAAGAGTTGGAGGATTTATTTGATTTTTTTAGAGCACTTGCAAACAGTAGACAAAATCAAATCAAGCAAAGTCCAAAACACACAAAAGTTTTTGTCAAACCACAATTTATCATGATTTATCATCTTAAGTGTTGTGCCATGAAAATCAGGGTGTGATAGACCTACCCCCTTACAAGAATCTCGTCCCCGAGATTCCCAAACTAGGCGCGGAAAGGAACACAAAAACTTTGATGTGGGGTGGTCTTCACGTCCTCATACTGTTCCTGCTTCCGAGCTGTGCTCCTTTGATCCTTGAAGCACTTGATGGTGTGGCTTCGTATATAATGTTCTACTTGGTCCAGGTTGCCCATGGGTAGCTCGCGGTAGGTTAGATTGGGCTAGGGGTCGATGGCTCGGTGGTCATTGCCCTCTTAGAGATCGGGCAAGTTAGGAAGTTGGAAACACTTCCGGGGTTGTGATGCATGGAAAATGTTGTGCATCGTGGGTAACTCAGGTGGTAACTCTAGCCGGTAGCCGTCTATTTCTTGTCTTACAGTGATCTTGGAGAGGCCGATAAATCTTGGTGTGAGCTTCCCTTTGACATGGAAAAGCTTGGTTCCTTTGAGAGATGTGGCTTGCAGATACACCTGGTCTCCGACACGGAAGTTCACCCCTTGGAGATGGTGGTTGGTATTGTTCTTCCTCCTTGACATGGCGGTCTTCAGATGTTCTCTAGCCAGCCGAACAAATCTTCTTCCGTCTTCGGGTGGACAAGTATGTCCTCAATTAAAGATGACATCTAACTTGTCCAAGTACTCCATGAAGTATATGGGGTACGTAAAGTGGGCTGAGGGATTAGTGGTGGTCACGGTTGCGTATTGGTCAAGGTCCTATCGATCTAGGGCCGAAACCCAAGGTCAGGATCCGCCCATGTTGTGGCTTGGTAGGGCGTAAGGGTTTTAAGGATTCTGGTGTGCGAGTGAATGTTTGTCATCCCATCCTTGGGCACAGTTTCTGAGATGCCAATTGTTCTATCTAGTCCTCCAAACAGATCACCTTATACCACCGAAGGTACCAACTCGTATAGGTCATCTCCAATCATTACAAATGCTCTTATTATGCCTCATGACTCTCGAGAGTAAGTCTAATAAAATCATACATGTCAACTATCCCGAAACTCATATCTTTGCAAATATAATCCATGGGCAGAATATACATGCTGCCAAGCTTGAATTAAACATCACAATCCAAGTGCTCAGCCCATTCTTCCAAGGTCTAAGATAAAGCATTTCTATCCTAAGGAAACACGTCGTAAGCCACTCCAAGATCTTGTTTCCTTCCTATGAATCAACTCCAACAACCCATTAACTACACCAATCACTACATGATCCCGTAGTTCTACAAATCCAATCTCTATGGTGTTCCACAAGATCTTCTAATATCCTCTAATTCTATAATCCTTGAAAAGGTCCAGCCTTACTATAGTCAGTCCACCAATTTCCATTACCATGGTCGAGTAAACTCCAAAGTCAGGCGTATATAGATCCCTAAATCAACTCCGACAATTAGTCCAATCTCCTAGTTTATCGACCACCGAGAAACATGGTATCCTGATCGAGATCATCCGTCTAAATCCAAGTTACACTGAACCATGTAGACATACATCATCATCTATATTCAACTAGAATCACCTACTTAAATCCAAATCTCATGTCCAACGAGAATTTCTTCACTTTTCCCCAAGTCATTATCGTAATATCAACTATCTCCTATCCATATCCACTGGCTTAGTCAAATCCTTATACATCCGAGAATTTCAGCTTGCGATCATAATTGTCCTACTAAATCCAATTTACTTAGGGGCAATGAAAAGTTATGCTACTCTATTAACTGATCCCACCAAGTTCATCTACCAACATGAAAGCCTCATGATCTACCAAAGTCTCAGTCAATTCCTCAGGGTCTCTGATATAATCTCATCAAGTCATTTGTCATCTGTTCCTATATCCCCAAGTTGGTCTCTCCTATGGCATCATCAGTTTTGGTGCTATCTTAGGATGATAATGTGCTCGTTCGCTATGTCCACTAGTTCCATAATGAACCCAGTGCTATGCGAGGTTACAGAGGCTTAACTGGTCCACTTGTAATTCTGTGGGTTAAGCACTTGGTTAAGGATTCGAGCTGGGGTATCTCGTGAAGTCTCGAAGGGTATAGTGATGGGTTTACAGTCTTGAGAGGTAAACATAACTCTACGGGGTTGCACTTGGTCGAGGAGGTTGTAGCAAAAGTCTTTAGTGCTGGTTGGTTGCCAAAGTAGAATCCTTGTCAGTATCTTGTCTTGCTAGCCTTCAGCTTGAGGAGAGAGATGAGAGAGAGGTAGCATAGAGGAGGAATGCCCCAAGGGGTTACGTAGTGCAAGTGCAAACAAACAGGTGCAAAAAGGGCCAAACAGAAGAAGCAAGGTAAGGAAGGTGATATAGTCGCATACTTGTCGCCTGGGCAAAAGTGCGACCTATATCGAAACACAAACAAATAAAACAAGCAACACACAATCATGGTTCTATTCAACCATCATACGGACTCGATCACGCATAGGGGGTACATGACTCATCCTACCCTAGGGGTTCTCGGACTCGATGAGTCGTGCCTTGTGCCTCATGCGCCTCTCGAGTTTTCCTCAGATGTTGCTACGTCTCTTGTTTGATGAAACGATCTGGGTTGAGCCGGAAGAATCTTCGACAACTTCTCGCCCGATGAGGTGATGGGGTGATGGTGGCTCCTCGTGGCTGTCTTTGACTTGGTCTTCTCTTGTCTTCTTAATCATGATGATCGCTTTTGCTTTCTAAGCCGTCGATGGTACCAGGTAGGCAATCCTTTATGCAATAACATTATCAAGGCATAATAGTGGTCCAACCCGTCGGACACATTGTTGACAATATCGTCACCGAGAGCGGGGATGAAGAGAACTGTTTTCCTGCTCACTATAGTGAGGCGGACCAAATGGCTAGGTTCTCATCCACCGGTGGTTGCCGATACAACAACGGTAGTGATAGGGTTACCCTATTAGCGATGTATATCATGATCTTGCATATCCTATGCCCTGATCATCGTAGGCTAAGGTTGCATCATCTTGGGGCAGTGTCAAGGGTGTCACCATCTCCTGGGTCTGCATGTCCTCATTCCTCGAGGATGTATCTTCTGTTGGTGTCGTCTTATTGTGGTGTCGCCAATCTTATGTTCAGGAGATGTGGGTGAATGTTTGGCAAGGCATCTTCCTTCTACATTATCCACGAGGATTGCAAAGAATCCAGTGGTCAGGGGCATAAGGGTTCTAGCGACCAAAGGTTTTGAAGGGGAAGAGATCAATAAGGAAAGTATACCTTAGTTTTCGGAAATCTGAGAAGGGAAGAGAAGTATAGATAGTTTTGAAAACTAGTAATAGTTTTGGAAATAGTTTTATCCTAACTAACGACCATGCTAACTAAGGCTTCCTACAGTCAGGATGGCTCTGATACCAGCTCTGTAGGGACCCCGACTCATAAGTCGTGATCACCGAATGCACGTGTACAGTGATCCCAGAGATCAATGCTCACTAAACACACAGAATCTTAATAACAAGAGTATTACATACATACATACCGTTTTACACAAGTAGGACCCTTATGGTCAAGTCTTGAGTATATCATCCCAGCGGAAATCTTCGTCGATAACTTGGACCCATGCCATCTGCCTTAACCCTACAGGCATTCTAACTGGGAAAGCATCCTAGCTCGCACGATCGTCACCAAAGAACTCTTCAATATAACTTGTATTTCATGCCTGGCCAATAAAATAACCAGTGGCAAGCCAATGAGTACTTTGAATGTACTCGCAAGCAACCCATGTTTTGGTTCAAGATACAACAATGCATGATATAGGTAAATTTTTGCCGAAAGCTAGTTTTGAGTGCAATGACATGTTCAACAACTTGCATAGCATGCATCAAGAGGATTCAAGTAACCCTGAGGACAAGTTATGGATATCAGCATAAATGGAGTGGGCACCAACCCAACTCAATCATGTCAAGTCCTTGGACTTGACCCAAGTAGTTCTTTCCACTCATCCATACATACTCACCAGGTTTCGTAAACATATGGACGTAGCCCAAGAGCGGTTACCCAACTATCCTTGACCGTGGACACGGCTATTCGAATAGTTTTACACTCTGCAGAGGTTGCATACTTTACCCACAAGATCCGGGGAACTTCCGTGTCATCCACGACCCGCGGTACCTCAAGTACCCGGGGTAAGCACCCGATCACTATCTTTCCCTAGACGACACTAACATGGAGTCCACTCGATTGGCAGTAACCCCCGTGCCCAACATTTCACATCTTAAAATCGTGGAGCCTCGCTCCCATTTCATCACATACCACAAGCACGGGGTACCAACGGTGTGTCCGGTGCCCTGTGAAGACAGTCATGGCCGCCCTACCTGGCATGACCCCGTCCCCCGAGAGAGCACCAACTCTCCCCGTCACTAGTAATGCAGGCTCCAAGCTAGTATCGTCCTAGCTAATCAATAATGCCCTTTCCCATATAAGGGTAGAGTGGTTGCGCATGTAAGGTTGGAATAACGGTCGCAACTTAAACCAATCCGTTTTTGAAACCACACTCACATATCCTTCTCTGATACACCACTTCTTTGTCAAGTGGTTACCTAGCTCAACATCTCCCTCAGGCATTAGTGGCACCCGACGGGGTTTTCAAAAAGTCTTTGGGAACATACTTGCCTCCATCACCATGCATATTCCTGTCCCTTTTTGCGTAGCAACTACTTTAGCATCCTATCTACTCCCACCGGCATAACCCTCATAAGGAGGTAGGGTCATGCACAATGCAAGTATCAATGAGGAAGTAACAGAGGCAAACCACCCCATGTGGTCACCACAGTATCATGTCTCCGATGCAAGCAATAAAAGTGCTATATGACATGCACAAAAAGGGTTTCATAGACATGGCCAAAGGGCTGCTTGCCTGTTTTAACAAAGTCTTCGAGGTCTTCAAATATCTCTGGTCCAACTCCGAGCATTTCGTCTACTTCGTCAACTATTGGTGAAAGCAACCATAATAAGCAACACAACAAGGCAGGAAATAAAAGTGCTCTAAATTATTAATTTGACTTCTCTAGGACTTCCCTGGTCATATGAAAAATAAACAGGGTGGTTTCATTGGAATTGGATTAGTGAATATTTCTGAACATTTCAATATGATGGAATCAAGGGGTTTATTGATTTGCAAGAAGTCTACAGAAATATATTTTTCAAAAAATGAGCAAAGGCACCCATTTAGCAAATCATGATTTTAGAAGCATCTGGGAGTTGGTTTCACTGGATTTGGAGTTCAAATGAATTTCCTATGAATTTGCAAAGTTGACAAATATGAAGAAATGGCTCATTGTTTTATGTGGTACATAAAGTATTAAGAAAAATGTTCATAAACTAAGTTATGAACTTAGAAACATCTAGGAATTTGAATCATGGCATTTGGATCAAATTTGAGCTCTCTGTGATTTTCTAAAATTCATCACAAAAATGGAAAATGGGGTTTTGATAAATATTTATGAAGAGAAAGTTTCTGGAAAAATGTGCAAATAGCACCATGTGATAGATCATGATTTGTGGAACCCCTAGAAATTTGAATCATCAAATTTGGAGCTCTGTTGATTTATTTATGGGTTTTTGAAGTTGACTGGAAAAAGAAAAAGACAAGGATTTACCAAAACGGGCCAGATCTGGGCGGCGACAACGCGCACTGGGCGAGGTTTAGCACGGGCGCCATCAGGCAGGCCCAGCTGCTTGGGCGCCTGCGCCAAGACGGGCCACGTCGGAGGCGGTTTTACTGGAATACGCCTCCACTTGCCAGCGTGGCCTGGAGGCTGGGCCACTGTGAAGCGGGGCCCGCCTGCAGGTCCATTTCCAACCTCCCGCGCGGCGCGACGGGAGACAGAGGGAGCAAGGCCGGACGGCGCCGGCGCTCTTCCCGGCGACTCCAGCCGTCCCCGGCGATGTTCGGCATACCGACGGACTCGGGAGGCCGAGACGCACCCATCCATGGGCCTCACGCAGGCTGGGGAGGGCCGCAACAATGGTGGCCTTGACACCAGCGGACGGGGCTTTGGGGGAAGATGGATGTGGCGCCATGGGGCACCAGAGCAGGAGGAAAGGAGTGGGAGAGCTCAGCAGGTCATCTGCAGTTCCACTGTGGCCAAAGGAGGCGGGAGGCCCTGGTTTGTCGGAGCCGAGTGGAGGCCGGCCAGCGACCATGGCGGTGATGGAGAGGAAAGGAGAGCACGAGAGGGAAAGATAGCTTGTCAGTGAGGTTGCTTGGGGAGAGATAGAGCCAAAGGAGTAGAGAGGGGGCTCGGGGGTGGCCTTAAGTAGCCGACCCGTGGCTTACCGTGGACGCGACGCACGGGTGGCCGCGGAAACGGCTCGGGAGGCCAGGAGGGAGGGAGAGGGCTGTCTACGGCGTTCATGGGGGTGGAGTAGGGCGCCAGGAAGAGAGAGAGGGAGCGGGGCGAGCTCCAGGTGGAGCCACGGGCTTGCGCGAGCATTGTCCGAGCCGGGCGGCTCTGGGCACGCGCCGCGGGAGGTGAGAGAGAGGGAAAGAGGAGGGGGCCAGCACGGTGGCGTGTTGCGGACGCCGAGGCACCTCGACTGGCGCGAGGGGGAGGCCCGAGGTGGTCGGGGAACGCGGCGTCAACGGTCGGGAGCACGCTGACATGCTCCAGAGCGCGCAAATGGCCGGCACCCGCGGCTTTTCCTCGCGTCCTCACGCGCCCACTTGTGTCTAGTGGCTGCACCAGGGAGTAAACAATGTGGCAAAAGGCATTGGATACCCTGGGGCTTGCCAGGAGCGAGAGAGAGGTGAGAAAATGGTAGGAAGGCTGCTTTCCAGAGGGAGAAAAAGGGATTTTTACCCCCTTCATCATGGCTTCTCGGTCAGGGAAAGATGCAGGGGTTAGAGAAGGACCAGTTGGTGCCGTGGGAGGAAGATTAGCCTATGGAGATTAGTGGAATTGGCCAAAACATGCATTTTAAGTTTCTGCCAGAAGGTGTTTGATGGTGGTTTGGGCAAGAAAATGGATTCTAAATGATATGAAGATTAACAGGATCAAGTGTCATATAGAAATGGGGTTGATCACCAGGTTGGAGCTCATTTGGAGGAAGTTGACAATGCAACTTTGGTAAACCCTAGAAATCAGCAGAAATGGCTTTACCAAGATTTAGTCATGCAAATCTATTCTCCTTGATGCACCACTTGGTGTAGTGTCATCATTTGAGGATTTGAACATGTCCACAAAAATTCAGATCAAAAGGACACACTTGGCAATGTAGAGTTGTTCAAATTTGGTTCTGGATAGGAAGGGTTTTAGGGCACTTTGATCAAGTTAACTTGTTCTCCAACTTGTGCCATTTGGTCTAGATGAATTATTAGACCAGTTGAGTATGTTCACAAGGTTTGAGAACATTTGGACATGTTTGACAGTGCAAAGTTGTTCAAACTTGAAAGAGGACAGAAGTGGTTTTGAGAGGGTTTCATGGGGTTATACTATTCTCCATGACATGAGACTTGGCAAGATCATCAAACATGTCATGTGTGACATGCTAGAATTTTCTTGGAAATTTTGGGGAACATTTCCTTTGTAAATATTTCAAAAGCTTGAAATATCAAGAAAGGGTTTTTGAGGGATTTGACCAATATTTTGAACATTACCATGTGTTGAAACTCATATATATGGACAATATATGTCCACTGAGTTTCCCTAAATTTTCACAAATATTTTTAAAGCATAAAAATAATTTTAACCTATTAAAGACCATTTCTGGCCTTAAGAAAAGCTTTTAAATAAAATAGTAAAATAACTTTTAAAATTATATTTTTGTGGTTTATGGGATTCCTTTATCTAATAGGTCTCAAATATACTCTTTGAAATATTTTTCATACTCCAAATCAAGTACTTGCAGTGCAAACCTCAATTCAAGGGTTTTTGGAAAACTAAATTTAGAAAATACTTTTTGGCCAAAATATTTTTACAAGAAATTATTTTTATGTCCTACACACATGGCATGATCATCGGGCAGAAGTTTTGGATCAAGGAGAAGGAGTATAAGAGTTGGAGGATTTATTTGATTTTTTTAGAGCACTTGCCAACAGTAGACAAAATCAAATCAAGCAAAGACCAAAACACACAAAAGTTTTTGTCGAACCACAATTTATCATGATTTATCATCTTAAGTGTTGTGCCATGAAAATCAGGGTGTGACACTTGTCGTCCATCTTCCAAGGCATAGGCTCACCATCATAGAAGGATGATCGAGTCTCCGGGATCCTTAAATCTGCAGCCAAACTCATCCTCTTGAATCTATATTCATACTCACAGTTTTGGTTTTGCAGGTCATAGATTTGGGCTTGGAGGTGCTCGATTTTCTGGTGGAGCTTGAAGATGGCCTCCCCAATGTCCTTGGCATCCAGCTTGTGGTTGTTGGTGAACTTCGTGATCATTAGGTGATTGGAGTCAAGTCCACGCTCCACCATCTCCTGGCACTTGAAAACTTGTTGCTCCATTGCTTCAAGCTTTGTCTCCACGCTTCCGGTCCCCCGTGGTCCCTCAACATCACGAATGTGCAGCAACCCATCACACATATCAATGGTTTGAGGGTGTTGCAGCACCTCCGCGAGGTAGGGGTTGATGGCCTTCTCGAAGAACTTGTCCTTGGGGGCGCTTGGAGACGTCATGATGATCTAGATCTGTCAGAAAACAGCTCGAAACAAGAACAGAGGATAATTGCATGATACAGGGGTCAAAACCTTCGGGAGAGTATATAATGAATTTTTACCGACCAAAATACGTAACGTGCAAGAAAACGGAGTCCGGAGAGCACACGAGGTACCCACGAGGTAGGGGGGCGCACCCTCCACCCTCGTGTCCTTCCTGGACTGCTTCTTATTTTTCTATTTTTCTAAATATTCCAAAACGGAGAAAATTGCCATTAGAACTGTTTTGGAGTCGGTTTACTTACCGTACCACAAACCTATTCCTTTTTGGAGTCCTAAACGCTCCTAAAGCGTCCTTATGTATTCCTCCGGGTTACGGTTTCAATAACATTGGTTTCAACATTTATAGGATTACCTGAGATATAATGTTTGATTCTTTGACCGTTCACCACCTTTAGATTTGTGCCTTCGAAGTTGTTGATTTTTATGGCACCGAAATGATAGACCTCCTCGATAACGTAAGGGCCTTCCCATTTAGAGAGAAGTTTTCCTGCAAAAAATCTTAAACGAGAGTTGTATAGCAATACATAATCTCCTACCTTAAACTCACGCTTTTGTATTCTTTTGTCTTTTAACTTTTTCTTTAAACAATTTGGCATTCTCATAAGCTTGGGTTCTCCATTCATCAAGTGAGCTAATGTCAAATAACCTCTTCTCACCGGCAAGTTTGAAATCATAATTGAGCTCTTTAATAGCCCAATATGCCTTATGTTCTAGTTCGAGAGGTAAGTGACATGTTTTTCCATAAACCATTTTATACGGAGACATACCCATAGGATTTTTATATGCAGTTCTATAGGCCCATAATGCATCATCCAGTTTCTTGGACCAATTCTTTCTAGACCTATTAACAGTCTTTTGTAAAATAATTTGAGCTCTCTATTGCTCAATTCTACTTGGCCACTAGACTGTGGGTGATAAGGAGATGCAATTCTGTGATTAACATCATATTTAGCAAGCATTTTACGGAAAGCACCATGAATAAAATGTGAACCACCATCAGTCATTAAATATCTAGGGACTCCAAACCTCAGAAAAATAACTTCTTTAAGCATCTTAATAGAAGTGTTATGATCAACACTACTAGTTGGAATAGCTTCTACCCACTTAGTAACGTAATCAACATCAACTAAAATATGTGTGTATCCATTGGAGGCACGAAAAGGTCCCATATAATCAAAGCCCCAAACATCAAATGGTTCAATAACAAGTGAATAATTCATAGGCATTTCTTGACGTCTACTAATATTACCAATTCTTTGACATTCATCACAAGATAAAACAAACTTACGGGCATCCTTGAAGAGAGTAGGCCAATAAAAACCGGATTGCAATACCTTATGTGCAGTTTTGTCTCCAGCGTGGTGTCCTCCATAAGCCTCGGAATGACACTTGTGTAGGATCTGTTCCTGTTCATGCTCAGGTACACAACGTCTAATAACGCCATCTATTCCTTCTTTATAAAGATGTGGGTCATCCCAAAAGTAATGTCTCAAATCATAGAAAAACTTTTTCTTTTGCTGGTATGTGAAACTAGGTGGTATAAATTTAGCAACAATGTAATTAGCATAATCAGCATACCATGGAGTAGTACGAGAAGTATTTATGACATTTAATTGCTCACCAGGAAAGCTATCATCAATAGGTGGTGGGTCATCAAGAACATTCTCTAACCTAGACAAGTTGTCTGCAACGGGGTTCTCAGCTCCTTTTCTATCAATAATATGCAAATCAAATTCTTGTAGCAAGAGAACCCATCTAATAAGTCTAGGTTTAGCATCTTTCTTTTCCATAAGATATTTAATAGCAGCATGATCAGTGTGAATAGTTACTTTAGAATCAACAATATAAGGCCTGAACTTATCATAAGCAAATACAACTGCTAAGAATTCTTTTTCAGTAGTAGCGTAGTTTCTTTGAGCATTGTCTAGAGTTCTACTAGCATATTGAATAACATTTAATTTCTTATCAACTCTTTGCCCTAGAACAGCACCTACAGCATAATCACTAGCATCACACATAATTTCAAAGGGTAAATTCCAATCAGGTGGCTGGACAATAGGTGCGGAGATCAATGCTTTCTTAAGTATTTCAAATGCTTCTACACAATCATCATCAAAGACAAATGGTATATCTTTTTGTAACAAATTAGTCAGAGGCCGAGAAATTTTTGAGAAGTCCTTAATGAACCTCCTATAAAACCCGACATGACCAAGGAAACTTCTTATACCTTTGATGTCCTTGGGACACGGCATCTTTTCAATAGCATCAACCTTGGCTTTATCAACTTCAATACCTCTTTCAGAAATTTTATGCCCCAAGACAATACCTTCATTAACCATAAAGTGGCACTTTTCCCAATTAGGGAAAAGATTAGTTTCTTCACATCTCTGCAAAACTCGATCTAGGTTGCTCAAGCAATCATCAAAAGAGGATCCATAGACGGAGAAATCGTCCATGAAAACCTCACAAATATTTTCACAAAAGTCAGAGAATATAGCCATCATGCATCTTTGAAAGGTAGCATGTGCATTACATAAACCAAAAGGCATACGTTTATAAGCAAAAGTACTGAAAGGGCAAGTAAAAGTGGTCTTTGATTGATCATCGGTGACATTGTATTTGAGAGAAACCGTAATAACCATCTAGAAAGCAAAAATGTGTGTGTTTAGATAATCTTTCTAGCATTTGATCGATAAAAGGTAAGGGCTAATGATCCTTTTTAGTAGCTTTATTTAATTTATGGAAATCAATTACCATCCTATAACCTGTAATAATTCTTTTGGAATCAATTCATCTTTATCATTAGGAACGACGGTAATACCTCCCTTCTTAGGGACATAATGGACAGGACTTACCCACTGACTATCAGCAACGGGATAAATTATACCTGCCTCAAGGAGCTTTAGTATTTCCTTTCTTACCACTTCTTTCATCTTAGGATTCAGCCGTCGTTGATGATCACGAACTGGTTTGGCATCTTTCTCCAAATTTATTTTATGTTGACATAGAGTGGGACTAATGCCCTTAAGATCATCAAGAATATATCCAATAGCAAAGACGGTGCTTCTTCAGAGTTTTCAATAATCTCTCTTCTTCATGCTCTGAAAGGTTAGCACTAATAATAACAGGATATATCTTCTTTTCATCAAGATAAGAATATTTAAGAGTATCAGGAAACGGTTTAAGCTCAAACACGGGATCACCCTTGGGTGGAGGAGGATCCCCTAGGATTTCAACAGGCAAATTGTGTTTCAGGATAGGTTCCTGTTTAAAGAATACTTCATCTATTTCCCTTCTTTCATTCATAAACATGTCATTTTCATGGTCTAGCAAATATTGTTCTAAAGGATCACTAGGAGGTACGACAATAGAATCAAGACCAATAATTTCATCCTTACTAGGCAATTCTTCTTCACGGTGTTGTCTACTAAATTTAGAGAAATTAAACTCATGAGACATATCACCCAAACCAATAGTAACAACATCCTTTTCTTAGTCTATCTTAGCATTAACAGTGTTCAAGAAGGGTCTACCAAATATAATGGGACAAAAGCTATCTTGTGGGGAACCAAGAACGAGAAAATCAGCAGGATATTTAGTTTTCCCACACAAGACTTCAACATCTCTAACAATTCCCATGGGTGAAATAGTATCCCTATTGGCAAGTTTAATTGTGACATCAATATCTTCTAACTCAGTAGGTGCAATATCATGCATAATTTCTTTGTATAAGTCAATAGGTATTGCACTAGCACTAGCACCCATGTCACATAAGCCATGATAACAATGATCTCTTATTTTAACAGAAATAACATGCATGCCTACCACATGTCTATGTTTATCTTTAGCACAAGGTTTATCAATTCTAGCAGTCTCTTCACGGAAATAAATAACATGCCCATCAATATTATCAGCCAAGAGATCTTTAACAATAGCAATAGTAGGTTCAACTTTAACTTGCTCAGGAGGTGTATAGGTTCTAATATTGCTTTCACGAACCATAGTTGAAGCTTTAGCATGATCCTTTATTCTAACAGGGAAAGGTGGTTTCTCAACATAAGCAGTAGGAACAATAGGATCATTATAAGTGATAGTCTTTTCTTCAACCTTAATAGGTGCAGCTACTTTTACTTCTATGGGAGGATGATATTTAAACCACTTCTCCTTAGGGAGATCAATGTGAGCAACAAAAGATTCATAGAAAGAAGCTACTATCTCAGAGTCAATACAAACATCGGTATCATACTTAGGTGTCATACCTGACTCCTTACCTTCGTCGAGATCCCAATCTTCAGAGTTGCATTTAATTCTTTCCAATAAGTTCCATTTGAATTCAATAGTCTTCATCATAAAAGAGCTAGCACAGGAAGTATCGAGCATGGTGCGATTGTTATCAGAAAGTCGAGCATAAAAACTTTGAATAATTATTTCTCTTGGGAGCTCATGATTGGGGCATGAATATGACATTGATTTAAGCCTCCCCCAAGCTTGAGCGATGCTTTATCCTTCGCGAGGCCAAAAATTATATATATAATTGCGATCACGATGAACAAGATGCATAGGGTAAAACTTTTGATGAAATTCCAATTTCAATCGTTTGTAGTTCCATGACCCCGTATCATCACATAGCCTATACCATGTCAATGCATCTCCCTTCAAAGATAAAGGGAAGACGTTCTTCTTAATAACATCATCGGATATACCTGCAACCTTAAATAATCCACAAACTTCATCCACGTAGATTAGGTGCTCATTAGGATGCATTGTTCCATCTCCTGCAAAAGGATTAGCTAGCAGTTTTTCTAACATACCCGAAGGAATTTCAAAGTAGACATTTTCATTTTCAGTAGGTTCAGTAGGTTGAGGAGCAACTATTTGCTCTACTGGTCGGGGTGAAGATACCCCGAACAAGCCCCTCACAGGATTACTTTCCATAGTAATAAATGACTGTAAATTTCAGCACACTATATAAATTTTTCCTTACCAAATTCCACCTACCAAAGGCGCTTCACTCCCCGGCAACGGCGCCAGAAAACAGTCTTGATGACCCACAAGTATAGGGGATCTGTCATAGTCCTTCCGATAAGTAAGAGTGTCGAACCCAACGAGGAGCAGAAGGAAATGATAAGCGGTTTTCAGCAAGGTATTCTCTGCATGCATTGAAATTATAGGTAACAGATAGTTTTGTGATAGGATAATTTGTAACGAGCAACAAGTAACAAAAGTAAATAAAGTGCAGCAAGGTGGCCCAATCCTTTTTGTAGCAAAGGACAAGCCTAGACAAACTCTTATATAGAGAAAAGCGCTCCCGAGGACACATGGGAATTATCGTCAAGCTAGTTTTTATCACGTTCATATGATTCGCGTTCGGTACTTTGATAATTTGATATATGGGTGGACCGGTGCTTGGGTGCTGCCCTTACTTGGACAAGCATCCCACTTATGATTAACCTCTATTGCAAGCATCCGCAACTACAACAAAAGTATTAAGGTAAACCTAACCATAGCATGAAACATATGGATCCAAATCAGCCCCTTACGAAACAACGCATAAACTAGGGTTTAAGCTTCATCACTCTAGCAACCCATCATCTACTTATTACTTCCCAATGCCTTCCTCTAGGCCCAAATAATGGTGAAGTGTTATGTAGTTGACGCTCACATAACACCACTAGAGGATAGACAACATACATCTCATCAAAATATCGAATCTAATACCAAATTCACACGACTACTAATAGCAAGACTTCTCCCATGTCCTCAGGAACAAACGTAACTACTCACAAAGCATATTCATGTTAATAATCAGAGGGATATTAATATGCATAAAGGATCTGAACATATGATCATCCACCAAATAAACCAACTAGAATCAACTACAAGGAGTAATCAACACTACTAGCAACCTACAGGTACCAATCCCAGACTTAGAGACAAGAATTGGATACAAGAGATGAACTAGGGTTTGAGAGGAGATGGTGCTGGTGAAGATGTTGATGGAGGATTTCCTCTCCCGATGAGAGGAGCGTTGGTGATGACGATGGCGATGATTTCCCCCTCCCGGAGGGACGTGTCCCGGGAGAACAAATGCCAGAGCCCTAGATTGGTTCCGCCAAGGTTCCGCCTCGTGGCGGCGGAGTCTTGTCCCGAAAGCTTGCTTATGATTTTTCTTCGGACGAAAGACTTCATATACCAGAAGATGGGCATCGGAGGGCCAACAGGGGGCCCACGAGGCAGGGGGAGGCCCCCCTGACGTAGATTCTTCTTCCAGTATTTTTTGTTATTTCCAAAAATAACTTTCGTGGAGTTTCAGGACTTTTGGAGTTGTGCAGAATAGGTCTCTAATATTTGCTCCTTTTCCAAAGAATTCCAGCTGCCGGCATTCTCCCTCCTTATGTAAACCTTGTAAAATAAGAGAGAATAGGCATAAGTATTGTGACATAATGTGTAATAACAGCCCATAATGCAATAAATATCGATATAAAAGCATGATGCAAAATGGACGTATCAGCAAGACGGAAGCTTAAGCAATATTTTCAGGGTCATCCCATCACTGTGGTTAGCTCTACTCCTTTGGGAGATATCATCCAATATAGGGAAGCAACTGGCCGGGTTGCTAAGTGGGCCATTGAGCTTAGACCTCACGGTTTAAAGTATGTGCCTCGTACGGCTATCAAGTCCCAAGCGCTTGTGGATTTCATCAATGATTGGACGGAGTTGCAGGCACCGGAGGAAAAGTTGGATAACACATATTGGACTATTCACTTTGATGGATCTAGACAACTGGAGGGCTCGGGGGCTGGAGTTATCTTGAGTTCCGCACGAGGTGATAAATTTGCTTATGTCCTCAGGTTAATGTTCCCTTGTACTAACAATGCAGCTGAGTATGAGGCCCTGCTCCATGGTCTTCGGGTGCTAAGGAGATGAATTTAAGCCGGGTGCGATGCTTTGGCGATTCAGATTTGGTGGCCCAACAGGTTTCTGGTACTTGGGATTCCAAGGATCCGCTTATGGCGGCTTATCATCGAGAGATCAAGGCCATTGCAGGTCACTTCAAGGGTTACCAAGTTGAACATATTGATCGAAGGAAGAATGAGGCGGCTGACAACTTAAGTCGTCTAGGCTCTCAGCGTAAGCCGGTACCACCTAATACGTTCCTGGAAGTTCTATGATACGTCTCCAACATATCTATAATTTATGAAGTATTCATGCTATTATATTATCTGTTTTGGATGTGTATGGGCTTTACTAAACACTTTTATATTATTTTTGGGACTAACCTATTAACCGGAGGCCCAGCCCAAATTGTTGTTTTCTTGCCTATTCAGTGTTTCGAAGAAAAGGAATATCAAACGGAGTCCAAACGGAATGAAACCTTCAGGAGAGTTATTTTTGGAACGGAAGCAATCCAGGAGACTTGGAGTAGATGTCAGGGAAGCTTAGAGGAAGCCACGAGGCAGGGAGGCGCGCCCTACCCCCCTGGGCATGCCCCCACCCTCGTGGGCCCCTCGTGGCTCCCCTGACCAACTTCTTTCGCCTATATATATATCCATATACCCTAAAAACACCGGGGAGCAGAATAGATCGGGAGTTCTGCCGTCGCAAGCCTCTGTAGCAACCAAAAACCAATCGGGACCCTGTTCTGGCACCCTGCCGGAAGGGGGATCCCTCTCCGGTGGCCATCTTCAGCATCCCGGCGCTCTCCATGACGAGGAGGAAGTAGTTCACCCTCGGGGCTGAGGGTATGTACCAGTAGCAATGTGTTTGATCTCTCTCTCTCTCTCGTGTTCTTGATGTGGCACGATCTTGATGTATCACGAGCTTTGCTATTATAGTTGGATCTTATGATGTTTCTCCCCCTCTACTCTCTTGTAATGGATTGAGTTTTCCCTTTGAAGTTATCTTATCGGATTGAGTCTTTAAGGATTTGAGAACGCTTGATGTATGTCTTGTGATACGTCTCCAACGTATCTATAATTTTTGATTGCTCCATGCTATATTATCTACTGTTTTGGGAAATATTGGGCTTTATTATCCACTTTTATATTATTTTTGGGACTAACCTATTAACCGGAGGCCCAGCCCAGATTTGCTGTTTTATGCCTATTTCAGAGTTTCGAAGAAAAGGAATATCAAACGGAGTCGAAACGGAACGAAGTCAACTGAAGAAGTTATTTTTTGAAGGAAAGCCACTAGATAGACTTGGTCTCTACGTCAGGAGATACGGGAGGTGACCACGAGGGTGGGGGCGCGCCCCCCTCCCTAGGGCGCGCCCCCTGCCTCGTGGGGCCCCCGAAGCTCCACCAACGTACCCCTTGCACCCATATATACCTACGTATCGTAGAACTTCCAGAACAGAAGATAGATCAGGAGTTCCGCCGCCACAAGCCTCTGTAGCCACCAGAAACCTCTCGGGAGCCCGTTCCGCAAGACTCCTGGGAGGGGAACCCATCACCGGTGGCCATCTTCATCATCCCGACGCTATCCATGACAAGGAGGGAGTAGTTCACCCTCGGGGCTGAGGGTATGTACCAGTAGCTATGTGTTTGATCTCTCTCTTTTGTGTTCTCTCTCGTGTTCTCTCTATGGCACGATCTTGATGTATCGCGAGTTTTGCTATTGTAGTTGGATCTTATGATGTTTCTCCCCCTCAATTCTCTTGTGATGAATTTAGTTTCCCCTTTGAAGTTATCTTATCGGATTGAGTCTTTTATAAGAACACTTGATGTATGTCTTGCTGTGCTTATCTGTGGTGACAATGGGATATCATGTGCCACTTGATGTATGTTTTGGTGACCAACATGCGGGTTCCGCCCATGAACCTATGCATAGGGGTTGGCACACGTTTTCTTGACTCTCCAGTAGAAACTTTGGGGCACTCTTTGAAGTACTTTGTGTTGGTTGGATGAATCTGAGATTGTGTGATGCATATCGTATAATCATGCCCACGGATACTTGAGGTGACAATGGAGTATCTAGGTGACATTAGGATTTTGGTTGATTTGTGTCTTAAGGTGTTATTCTAGTACGAACTCTTTTATAGATTGATCCGAAAGAATAACTTTGAGGTGGTTTCGTTCCCTACCATAATCTCTACGTTTGTTCTCCGCTATTAGTGGCTTTGGAGTGACTCTTTGTTGCATGTTCAGGGATTGTTATATGATCTGTCTATGTTATTATTGTTGAGAGAACTTGCACTAGTGAATGTATGAACCCTAGGCCTTGTTTCCTAGCATTGCAATACCGTTTACGCTCACTTTTACCACTTGCTACCTTGTTGTTTTTATATTTTTCAGATTACAAAAACCTATATCTACCATCCATATTTCACTTGTATCACCATCTCTTCATGAACTAGTGCACCTATACAATTTACCATTGTATTGGGTGTGTTGGGACACAAGAGACTCTTTGTTATTTGGTTGCAGGGTTGCTTGAGAGAGACCATCTTCATCCTACGCCTCCTACGGATTGATAAACCTTAGGTCATCCACTTGAGGGAAATTTGCTATTGTCCTACAAACCTGCACTTGCAGGCCCAACAACGTCTACAAGAAGAAGGTTGTGTAGTAGACATCAAGCTCTTTTCTGGCGCCGTTGCCGGGGAGGTTGGTAAGTGAAGGTATATCTTTAGAAATTGCAAACGTATCTTTTTGTTTCTTGTTTTAGCACTAGTTTAGTTTATAAAAGAAAACTATATAAAAAAATGGAATTGAGTTTGTCTCATACGCTTCACCTTTTTAATATCTTTCGTCGGTATGATGGAAAAGAAAATTGTGCCAAAGTGCTAGAAGAAAAATTACATAGAATGCTTGGCATAAAATATGTGAATGATGAGCATGATTGCAATGTTGTTAGTATTAATTCCTTGAATATCCATGATGCTAATGATATGCAAAGCCACAAGCTTGGGGAAGCTATGTTTGATGAAGATGATATTTTTGTCCCCAAGTTTTGATGAGCAAATTTATTATGATGAAAGCATGCCTCCTATCTATGATAAATATTGTGATGACACGTATGCTATAAAGAATAATGATAACCATGAAACTTGTCACCTTGATCTTAATTTTCAATCATATGATAGTTATTTTGTTGAGTTTGCTCCCACTATTCCTAATGAAAAGAATTTTGCTTATGTGGAGAGTAATAAAATTTCTATGCTAGTAGATCATGAAAAGAATGCTTTAGATGCTGGTTATATTGTTGAATTCATTCATGATGCTATTGAAAATTATTATGAGGGAGTAATATATGCTTGTAGGAATTGCAATAATGTCAAGTTTCCTCTCTATGTGTTGAAAATCTTGAAGCTATGCTTGTGTTACCCTCCTATGCTAGTTGATCATTGTTCCCATAAGTTGTTTTCTCACAAAATCCCTATGCATAGGAAGTGGGTTAGACTTAAATGTGCTAGTCATATTCTTCATGATGCTCTCTTTATGTTTCAATTCTTATCTTTTATGTGAGCATCATTGAAATCATCATGCCTAGCTAGGGGCGTTAAACGATAGCGCTTGTTGGGAGGCAACCCAATTTTATTTTTAGTTTTTTATTTTTGTTTCTGTTTAGGAATAAATAATCCATCTACCTTCTGTTTAGATATGTTTTTATCTTTTAATTAGTGTTTGTGCCAAGTTAAACCTATAGGATCTTCTTGGATGATAGTTATTTGATCTTGCTGTAATTTCCAGAAACTTTCGGTTCACGAAAACAATTGTTAAAAATCACCAGAACGAGATAAAATAGTTATTCCAATTGCTGCTGATCAATAAACAAATTGCCTAGGTCTTCCTATTTTGGCTGAATTTTTTGATTTCCAGAAGTTTGCGTTAGTTACAGATTACTACAGACTGTTCTGTTTTTGACAGATTCTGTTTTCCGTGTGTTGTTTGCTTATTTTGATGAATCTATGGCTAGTAAAATAGTTTATAAACCATGGATAAGTTGGAATACAGTAGGTTCAACACCATTATAAATAAAGAATGAGTTAATTACAGTACCTTATGTGGTGGTTTTGCTTTCTTTCACTTACGGAGCTTACGAGTTTTCTGTTAAGTTTTGTGTTGTGAAGTTTTCAAGTTTTGGGTAAAGATTCGATGGACTATGGAATAAGGAGTGGCAAGAGCCTAAGATTGGGGATGACCAAGGCACCCCAAGGTAATATTCAAGAGTAGCCAAAAGCCCAAGCTTGGGGATGCCCCGGAAGGCATCCCCTCTTTCGTCTTCGTTCATCGGTAACTTTACTTGGAGCTATATTTTTATTCACCACATGATATGTGTTTTGCTTGGAGCGTCATTTTCTCTTGTTAGTTTTTGCTTTATGTTATTTATAATAATGTTTTGCATCTTTAGTTCCAATAAAAACGTCAAGGATAGCCTTTGACATGCTTATTTTGCTTGTATACATCTTGCTGTTTGAAAACAGAAACTTTACCGCCGTTGAAAAAATTCCCTAGAAAAGTCAGAGAGTGGTATAATGTTGAATATTTTTGCATATTGAGCTATGATAAATTTATTAGAGTGGGAATTTTAGTTCATAATTTTTGGAGTTAGGGAAGTATTGATACTCTTGCATTCTTTACAGACTATACTGTTTTGGCAGATTGCTGTTATGTTTGCATTGTTTGCATATGTTTGCTTGTTTAATGATTCTATTTGAGGATAGGAGTATTAAATATGCAGGGGCATTTAGTATGCAATTTTGAATAATAATGTTGTAGATTTGTTACAGTAGAAAATGATAAGGTTTTGCATTGGTTTATACTAACCTATTTCACGAGTTCTTGTTGAGTTTGTTGTGAATGAAGCTTTTGATAAAAAAGAGAAACCATGATATGAGAGGAATTAAGGAGACACAAAATTTCAAGCTTGGGGATTCCCAAGGCACCCCATGATAATATTTCAATAAGTCTCAAGCATCTAAGCTTGGGGATGCCCCGGTAGGCATCCCACCTTTCCAACAATTATCGGTTAGCATCGGTTGAACATAAGTTTTTGCTTCTTCACATGAGTTGTGCTTTCCTTGCAATGTAGTTTTATTTAGCTTTGCTTGCTGTTTGAATACAATGCCAAGATCTGAAATTATTAAATGGGAGAGTCTTCACATAGTTACATAATTATTCGACTACTCATTGATCTTCACTTATATCTTTTGGAGTAGTTTGTCATTTGCTCTAATGCTTCACTTATATCTTTTAGAGCACAATGGTGGTTTTATTTTGAAGAAATACATGAACTCTCATGCTTCACTTATATTATTTTGAGAGTCTTAAATAGCATGGTAATTTGCTTAAATAGTCATAATGTGCTACGCATACAAGATTTGTAAGAATTCTTATGAGTGTGTTGAATACCATGAGAAGTTTGATGCTTGATAATTGTTTTGAGATATGAAGATGGTGATATTAGAGTCATGCTAGTTGAGTAGTTGTGAATTTGAGAAATACTTGTGTTAAAGTTTGTGATTCCCGTAGCATGCACGTATGGTGAACCGTTATGTGATGAAGTCGGAGCATGATTTATTTATTGATTGTCTTCCTTATGAGTGGCGGTCGGGGACGAGTGATGGTCTTTTCCTACCAATCTATCCCCCTAGGAGCATGCGCGTAATACTTTGCTTTGATAACTTGTAGATTTATGCAATAAGTATATGAGTTCTTTATGACTAATGTTGAGTCCATGGATTATACGCACCCTTCTTCCTTCCACCATTGCTAGCCTCTCTAATACCGCACACTTTTCACCGGTATCATACACCCACCATAAACCTTCCTCAAAACAGCCACCATACCTACCTATCATGGCATTTCCATAGCCATTCCGAGATATATTGCCATGCAACTTACCACCGTTCCATTTATTATGACACGCTTCATCATTGTCATATTGGTTAGCATGATCATGTAGTTGACATCGTATTTGTGGCAAAGCCACCGTTCATAATTCTTTCATACATGTCACTCATGAATCATTGCATATCCCTAAGACATCACGGAGGCATACACATAGAGTCATATTTTGTTCTAAGTATCGAGTTGTAATTGTTGAGTTGTAAGGAAATAAAAGTGTGATGATCTTCATTTTTAGAGCATTGTCCCAGTGAGGAAAGGATGATGGAGACTATGATTCCCCCACAAGTCGGGATGAGACTCCGGACGAAAAATAAATAAAAAAAGAGAAAAAAAGAGGCCATAAAAAAGAGAAAAGGCCCAAACAAAAAAAAACAAAAAATGAGAGAAAAAGAGAGAAGGGACAATGTTACTATCCTTTTACCACACTTGTGCTTCAAAGTAGCACCATGATCTTCATGATAGAGAGTCTCTCATTTTGTCACTTTCATATACTAGTGGGAATCTTTCATTATAGAACATGGCTTGTATATTCCAGTGATGGGCTTCCTCAAATGCCCTAGGTCCTCGTGAGCAAGCGAGTTGGATGCACACCCACTTAGTTTCTTTTGTTGAGCTTTCATGTACTTATAGCTCTAGTGCATCCGTTGCATGGCAATCCCTACTCGTTCACATTGATATTATTGATGGGCATCTCCATAGCCCGTTGATACGCCTAGTTGATGTGAGACTATCTTCTCCTTTTTGTCTTCTCCACAACCACCATTCTATTCCACATATAGTACTATATCCATGGCTCACGCTCATGTATTGCGTGAAGATTGAAAAAGTTTTGAAAATTTTAAAGTATGAAACAATTGCTTGGCTTGTCATCGGGGTTGTGCTTGATTTAAATATTTTGTGCGGGGAAGATGGAGCATAGCCAGACTATATGATTTTGTAGGGATAACTTTCTTTGTCCATGTTATTTTGAGAAGACATAATTGCTTTGTTAGTATGCTTGAAGTATTATTATTTTTATGTCAATATGAACTTTTGTCTTGAATCTTTCGGATCTGAATATTCATATCACAAGTAAGAAGAATTACATTGAAATTATGCCAACTAGCATTCCACATCAAAAATTATCTTTTTTATCATTTACCTACTCGAGGACGAAAGGTGAATCAAGCTTAGATGCTTGATACGTCTCCAACGTATCTATAATTTTGATTGCTCCATGCTATATTATCTACTGTTTTGGGCAATATTGGGCTTTATTATCTACTTTTATATTATTTTTGGGACTAACCTATTAACCGGAGGCCCAGCCCAGATTTGTTGTTTTATGCCTATTTCAAAGGTTTCAAGAAAAGGAATATCAATCGAGTCGAAACGGAACGAAATCAATCGGAGAAGCTATTTTTGGAAGGAAAGCCCTTTGGATAGACTTGGGCTCTACGTCAGAGATACGGAGGTGCTCACGAGGGTGGGGGGCGCGCCCCCTGGCTCGTGGGGCCCCCGAAGCTCCACCGATGTACCCCTTGCACCCATATATACCTACGTATCGTAAAACTTCCATAACAGAAGATAGATCGGGAGTTCCGCCGCCGCAAGCCTCTGTAGCCACCGAAAACCTCTCGGGAGCCCGTTCCGGCACCCTACCGGAGGGGGAACCCATCACCGGTGGCCATCTTCATCATCCCGACGCTATCCATGACAAGGAGGGAGTAGTTCACCCTCGGGGCTGAGGGTATGTACCAGTAGCTATGTGTTTGATCTCTCTCTTTCGTGTTCTCTCTATGGCACAATCTTGATGTATCGCGAGCTTTGCTATTGTAGTTGGATCTTATGATGTTTCTCCCCCTCTATTCTCTTGTGATGAATTGAGTTTCCTCTTTGAAGTTATCTTATCGGATTGAGTCTTTTATGAGAACTCTTGATGTATGTCTTGCCGTGCTTATCTGTGGTGACAATGGGATATCATGTGCCACTTGATGTATGTTTTGGTGACCAACTTGCGGGTTCCGCCCATGAACCTATGCATAGGGTTTGGCACACGTTTTCTTGACTCTCCGGTAGAAACTTTGGGGCACTCTTTGAAGTACTTTGTGTTGGTTGGATGAATCCGAGATTGTGTGATGCATATTGTATAATCATGCCCACGGATACTTGAGGTGACAATGGAGTATCTAGGTGACATTAGGGTTTTGGTTGATTTGTGTCTTAAGGTGTTATTCTAGTACGAACTCTTTTATAGATTGATCCGAAAGAATAACTTTGAGGTGGTTTCGTACGCTACCATAATCTCTACGTTTGTTCTCCGCTATTAGTGGCTTTGAAGTGACTCTTTGTTGCATGTTGAGGGATTGTTATATGATCTATCTATGTTATTATTGTTGAGAGAACTTGCACTAGTGAAAGTATGAACCCTAGGCCTTGTTTCTTAGCATTGCAATACCGTTTACGCTCACTTTTACCACTTGCTACCTTGCTGTTTTTATATTTTTCAGATTACAAAAACCTATATCTACCATCCATATTGCACTTGTATCACCATCTCTTCGCTGAACTAGTGCGCCTATACAATTTACCATTGTATTGGGTGTGTTGGGGACACAAGAGACTCTTTGTTATTTGGTTGCAGGGTTGCTTGAGAGAGACCATCTTCATCCTACACCTCCTACAGATTGAAAAACCTTAGGTCATCCACTTGAGGGAAATTTGCTACTGTCCTACAAACCTGTGCACTTGCAGGCCCAACAACGTCTACAAGAAGAAGGTTGTGTAGTAGACATCATCTTGCATGTGCTTATCTGTGGTGACAATGGGATATTCACGTGATCTACTTGATGTATGTTTTGATGATCAACTTGCGGGTTCTGTGACCTTGTGAACTTATGCATAGGGGTTGGCACACGTTTTCGTCTTGACTCTCCAGTAGAAACTTTGGGGCACTCTTCGAAGTTCTTTGTGTTGGTTGAATAGATGAATATGAGATTGTGTGATGCATATTGTATAATCATACCCACGGATAATTGAGGTGACATTGGAGTATCTAGGTGACATTAGGGTTTTGGTTGATTTGTGTCTTAAGGTGTTATTCTAGTACAAACTTTATGATAGATCGAACGAAAAGAATAGCCTCATGTTATTTTACTACGGACTCTTGAATAGATCGATCAGAAAGAATAACTTTGAGGTGGTTTCGTATCCTACAATAATCTCTTCATTTGTTCTCCTCTATTAGTGACTTTGGAGTGACTCTTTGTTGCATATCTAGGGATAGTTATATGATCCAATTATGTTATTATTGTTGAGAGAACTTGCACTAGTGAAAGTATGAACCCCAGGCCTTGTTTCCTAGCATTGCAATACCGTTTGTGCTCACTTATATCATTAGTTACCTTGCTGTTTTTATATTTTCAGATTACAAAAACCTATATCTACCATCCATATTGCACTTGTATCACCATCTCTTCTCCGAACTAGTGCACCTATACAATTTACCATTGTATTAGGTGTGTTGGGGACACAAGAGAATCTTTGTTATTTGGTTGCAGGGTTGCTCGAGAGAGACCATCTTCATCCTAAGCCTCCGACGGATTCATAAACCTTAGGTCATCCACTTAAGGAAAATTTGCTACTGTCCTACAAACCTCTGCACTTGGAGGCCCAACAACGTCTACAAGAAGAAGGTTGCGTAGTAGACACCAAGCTCTTTTCTGGCGCCATTGACGGGGAGGTGAGTGCTTGAAGGTATATCCATAGATCTTGCATTCGAATCTTTTAGTTTCTTGTTTTATGACTAGTTTAGTTTATAAAAGAAAACTACAAAAAATGGAATTGAGTTTGCCTCATACGCTTCATCTTTTTAATATCTTTCGTGAAAATGATGGGAAGGAAAATTGTGCTCAAGTACTAGAAGAAGAATTGGATAGAATGCTTGGCATAAAATATGTGAATGATGAGCATGATCGCAATTTTGTTAGTATGAATTCTTTGAATACCTATGATGCTAATGATATGCAAAGCCACAAGCTTGGGGATGCTATGTTTGATGAAGATGATATGTTTAGTCCCCCAAGTTTTGATGAGCAAATTTATTATGATGAAAGCATGCCTCCTATTTATGATGATTATTGTGATGACACGTATGCTATAAAGAATAAAGATAACCATGAAACTTGTCATCATGATTTTAATTTACAATTGGATTATGCTTCACATGATAGTTATTTTGTTGAGTTTTCTCCCACTACTATTCATGAGAACAAATTTGCTTTTGTGGAGAATAATAAAATTTCTATGCTTGTGGATCATGAAAAGAATGCTTTATGTGGTAGTTATATTTTTAATTCATTCATGATGCTACTGAAAATTATTATGAGGGAGGAACATATGCTTGTAGGAATTGCAATAATATCAAGTTTCCTCTCTATGTGCTTAAAGTTTTGAAGTTGTGCTTGTTTTGCCTTCCTATGCTAGTTGATTATTGTTATCATAAGTTGTTTGCTCACAAAATCCCTATGCATAGGAAGTGGGTTATACTTAAATGTGCTGGTAATATTCTTCATGATGCTCTCTTTATGTTTCAACTCTTATCTTTTAGGTGAGCATCATTGAAATCATCATGCCTAGCTAGGGGAGTTAAACGTTAGCGCTTATTGGGAGGCAACCCAATTTTACTGTTGTTCTTTGCTTTTTGCTCCTGTTTAGTAATAAATAAATCATCTAGTGTTTCGTTAGATGTACTTTTATGTTTTAATTAGTGTTTGTGCCAAGTAAGACCTGTAGGATCTTCTTGGATGATAGTTATTTGATCTTGCTGAAAATTCCAGAAACTTTCTGTTCACGAAAACAATTGTTTAAAATCACCAGAACATGATAAAATACTGATTCCAATTGCAGAAGATCAATAATCAAATTATGTAGGTTGTCCTAGTTTTATACAATTTTTTGAGTTACAGAAGTTCGCGTTAGTTACAGATTACTACAGACTGTTCTGTTTTTGACAGATTCTGTTTTTCGTGTGTTGTTTGCTTATTTTGATGAATCTATGGCTATTAAAATAGTTTATAAACCATAGAGAAGTTGGAATACAGTAGCTTTAACACCAATACAAATGAAGAATGAGTCCATTACAGTACCTTGAAGTGGTGTTTTGTTTTCTTTCGCTAACGGAGCTCACGAGATTTTCTGTTAAGTTTTGTGTTGTGAAGTTTTCAAGTTTTGAGTAAAGATTCGATGGACTATGGAATAAGGAGTGGCAAGAGCCTAAGGTTGGGGATGCCCAAGGCACCCCAAGGTAATATTCAAGGACATCCAAGACCCTAAGCTTGGGGATGCCCCGGATGGCATCCCCTCTTTCGTCTTCGTTCATCGGTAACTTTACTTTGAGCTATATTTTTATTCACCACATGATATGTGTTTTGCTTGGAGCGTCATTTTATTTTGTTTTTCTTGCTGTTTGAATAATATCCCAAGATATGAAATTCTTAAATTAGAGAGAGTCTTCACATAGCTACATAATTATTTAACTACTCATTGATCTTCACTTATATCTTTTTGGAGTAGTTTGTCATTTACTCATGAGCTTTTATATACTAAGAGTAAATGGTTGAATGATTTGAATGTCATAAATCTGAAATTATATATGTTTCATATGCCTTTCCCATCACTACAAAAAAATACACATCCGTGACATTTTGGGCCGAACGATTTTTTTTTCTGTCATACATATGACACTTCTATGACGATAATTGTGACAAAACCCGGTATCATCATAGATGTGGTGGGCTCCTACTTCTATGACAAAAAATCATGACAGAAAATGGGCTTTTCGTCTTGGGCGGGCCAGAGATGCAGCTGCATGACATTCTTTGGGCCGTCCATGACGAAAAAAACCGTGGTAGAAGCGAGGGGGAGGAAAATTTCGGGGAGTTGCCGGTTACGATGGGAGGTCGGGGGCCGAGTGATGCGCGTTTCTCTCGTACATACGCGTGTGTGTGCGAGGCATTGGCTCTAACTGAACTTGAGTGAGGCGTTGGGCTCTAACTGAACCTGAGCGATTGCACTTGTAACGCCCTGATATTTAAGCTACAGTAAACCCTTGTTAATGGTGCCATGTCATCACATTACTGTTACTAATCTGCGATTGGTCAAAATCACAATCCAAATTCAAATTTAAAATAAATGTCCAAAATTCAAATTTGTCAAACATGCAAACTAAAATGTTCATCTTTTGGCAAATATTTCATAACTAATTATGATGGTGAACCAACTTTTTACAAAGTGGATTAATGCCATATAATAATAAAAACAATGGCCAAATCGATTTCTTGTATGCCTTTAAAATTATAAAAGTTTGCAAACTGTTTTATTTATGTGGCAAACCATTTTATGGCAGTGCCTAAATTTGCATTATAAATTATGAGCCAAGTCTCTTATTTTATAAAACCCTTTTGTTGTTTAAATTAAATACTAAACAGAAACTATAAAAGAAAAGGTAGATAAACAAAGCAAAGGAAAATAACCCCTCTGCCTAACTAGGCCTCTTGGCCTAGCTGGTCATGACCGCCAGTCGACCCAGCCACCCACCCCGGTCGTCTTCCTGCTCAAGCGACCCGTCGCTCTGAGGCGAAGTCCTCACTGGATCGCCTCACGGCGACGCCCGAGGGGATAAGGCCGACCCTCGGGCTCCTCCCCCCTGCTCCACTCACATCGGCAACCACTCGCCCACACCCACTTGCCTCCTCTCCGTCCTGCTCCACCTCCCCCTCCAGATGCATCTCGCGCCGACGCCCGTCGCCATCGTTGCTACGCCCATCAAGGGCAGCTGTCCTCTCCAAGGTCCAAGCTCGTGTCCATGAACCCCGCTGGCCTCCGTGATCGTATTCTAGTGCCCTCTGCTGGAGACGGGAGCACTGCTGCGACCACAACGGCTCCGTCTTTCTCCTCCGACCCGGCGTCTTCCCGTCTGCAACGAAGCTCTGCAGCTCCTAAGCCACCGCCGCCACCGTGTGTCTACCCGGTGAGCACACGCATCTCCTCCCTCTCCCCCCTGGCCTCTTCGGTAGCCAGAGGCCTTCCCCGCGCCGTTGTAGTCACTTGCCGAGCCCGAGCCGCGCCACCACTCCCCACGTTCCTCCGCCTCTGCTCACGCTGGCGCCCGCTCATTCCTTGCTGCTTCCACCGCCCGCGCTGCCCGCCTCGTCGTGCAGCCCGCTGCTGCTCCTCCACCGCGCCTTCTCCCCCTCGTTGCTTTTCGCCCGCGCTCGGCGTATCCCCAGTCGCCCGCGCCCCTCTGCGGCTGGCAGCGCCCGCACCATGATGCGTCGTCGCCCCTAACGTAGCCTTGCGCTCCCGCCACTGCATCGCCCGCGCCACGGCTCTGCCCATCGTACCTCTACATGTACTGCTACTAGCTACTGTACATGTTGCTAGCTTTGCTATTTCCACAATGACTAACCTCCTTTACAGCCTCTGATCAGCGGTTAAACAACTACTAACAAGCTTAAAAATAATATGAGTAGAAAGTATACATGACAAACTCCATTTTATCCCATCGGACCAAATCCTTTTGATGAATAGATTAAATCCTACAAAATTCATAAAATGACATCTTATGTTAATAACTCCTAGCATACTAACTTGTGTGTGTTGTGTGTGTGCGTCGTGCACGTGGCCGAAGCAGTGGCCGGCCCTTGGTTAGATTAGTAGTACTAGTTAATTAGTCCAATAGTAGATGACATGTGGACCCATGGTTAGTTTAAAGAAAAATAATTTTTCAGAAAAGTCCAAGTCAATGACACGTGGCCCCCTACTCTGTTCATATGTTGACTAGTCAACATTTGACTGTGTCAACCGAACCCCACTGGTCCCACTGTCATACACTACAGCTAGAATAGCACTGGGTGACAAAAGTATTTTGCTGTTTTATTTTCGAATTAAAAGAATTAAGTGACTATAGAAAATCATTTTAAACTTTGTAAAATCATAGAAATTAATCCGTAACTCGGATGAAAATGTTTTCTACATGAAAGTTGCTCAGAACGACGAGACGAATCCGGATACGTAGCCCGTTCGTCCCCCACACATCCCTAACATAGCAAACACGCAACTTTCCCCTCCGGTTCATCTGTCCGAAAACGCGAAACACCGGGGATACTTTCCCGGTTGTTTTCCCCCTTCACCGGTATCACCTCCTACCGCGTTAGGGCATACCTAGCATCGCGTATTGCCTCATTATGCTTTGTGATGCTTTGTTTGCTCCGTATTTACTGTTGTTACCTTTACCTGCAATCCTACATGCTTAGTATAGGATGCTAGTATTCCATCTGTGGCCCTACATTCTTGTCCGTCTGCTGTGCTATACTATCGGGCCGTGATCACTCGGGAGGTGATCACGGGTATATACTTATACTTATACATGATACATGTGGTGACTAAAGACGGGTCGGCTCGTAGGAGTACCCGCGAGTGGATCTTTGTGGCGGAGCGACAGGGCAGGTTGAGACCGCCTAGGAGAGAGGTGGGCCTGGCCCTGTTCGGCGTTCGCGGATACTTAACACGCTTAACGAGTTCTTGGTATTTGATCCGAGTCCGCCATTTGGTCTATACGCACTAACCAACTACGTGGGAAAGATATGGGCACTTTCGGCGTCGTGGTATCGGTAGAAGCACTTTGTGACGTCGATCGGTGGCGGCGCGCCGGATTGGAACGTAAGCCCGCTCTTGTATTAAGGGGCTAGTTCTGCTTCCGGCCACAGACGCAACGTGAGGTGTGCTAAGAGGCGATGGGCCCGCACCCTGGCGCTTAGGTTTAGACCGGCGTCTTTGGCCTCTCTGTTGTGCCTAGGTGGGGCTCCTACGTGTTGATCTTCCGCGGCCGGTCATGACCCAGAAAAGTGTGTCCTGACAAATGGGATCAAGCGTGTTGGGTTATGTGGTTCACACCTGTAGGGAAGTTAATCTATTCGAATAGTCGTGATCTTGATGCAGGACGACTTGGAGTTGTACCTTGACCTTATGACAACTAGAACTGGATACTTAATAAAACACACCCTTCCAAGTGCCAGATATAACCCGGTGGTCGCTCTCTAACAGGGCATTGAGGAGGGGATCGCCGGGTAGGATTATGCTATGCGATGCTACTTGGAGGACTTCATTCTACTCTCTTCCACATGTTGCAAGACGGAGGCTGCCAGAAGCGTAGTCTTCGACAGGATTAGCTATCCCCTCTTATTACGGCATTCTCAGCGATTCGGTCCATCGATATGGCCCTTTACACATATATCCATGCATATGTAGTGTAGCTCCTTGCTTGCGAGTACTTTGGATGAGTACTCACGGTTGCCTTGTTTCCCCTTTTCCCCTTTCTTTACCCGGTTGCTGCGACTGCACGATGGAGCCCAGGAGCGACGCCACCGTTGATGACGACTACTACTGGAGGCGCCTACTACTACGTGCAGCCCGGACGACGACCAGAGTAGTTAGGAGGATCCTGTGGCAGAGGCCTGCGCCTCTTCGATCTCAGATCCCGGTTTGTGCTAGCCTTCTTAAGGCAAACTTGTTTAACTTATGTCCGTACTAAGATATTGTTGCTTCCCTGACTCGTCTATGATCGAAAGGCACTTGTATTCGAGCCCTCGAGGCCCCTGGCTTGTATTATGATGCTTGTATGACTTATTTATGTTTTAGAGTTGTGTTGTGATATCTTCCCGTGAGTCCCTGATCTTGATCGTACACATTTGCGTGCATGATTAGTGTACGATTGGATCGGGGGCGTCACAAGTTGGTATTGGAGCCGACTGCCTGTAGGAATCCCCCTTTCCAACTCCTTGGCCGAAGTCGAGTCTAGACATTACAAAACTTTTACTAACATGGCTGTGTGCCTTACGGGCCCACGTCGCCATTTGGGTGGTATTAGGATCTTTTATTCCTTGACCTATACTCTGGGACTCTGACATCTCTTCTATTCGGGTTAAATGATTTTGCTAAAAACAAAACTAACTCTAGGTTCTCGATAATACTTTCTCCCGGAGAGCCCCTTCAGTCCAGATGATCGCTTGTACCGTAAGATTTCAAGATACTCTCGATTTTCTCTCGAGACCTTGTGCCCGTTGCTTTTGCAATTCCCTTCCACCGAAATATCCCTATGGATAAATACTTACACTGTCGTGCTTACTTTTTATTCCCGGTCGATCTTGTTATTACAAGATACCCGAGAATATTTTGTGCCTCTTGCCTTGCGATTCTTTGCCACCTGAATACCCCTAAGAATAATTTCTCGCACTTTACGAGTATCCGCCCATCCCCAGTTGTTCAGGTGTTTCACAAAAGTCTTTGAAATACTATTCAATCCTCCAAAAATCCTTAGCAGCTTTATTGTTCTGCAAAATACTTGTCTACTTGCATTATGGATGCTTCCCATACATCTGGCAATATTCACTAGTATCTTTTCACACCGTCATTTTGATCCTATTTGATTCAACACGTGTGCGAATGCACACAATCATCTATCAACCTTAAACTATCTTTTCGGCTCAGACATCATCTTTGAACACGAGCTGGTTCTCGACCAAACTATTGGTCGTCAATTGTGACTCTGGTCTATCCAACTTATCCATCCTTGATCAGAGCAAGTGCTTCTGATCCTTTGTTTTGGAAATCGTAATTCCTTTGTTATCTAAGCATCGAATTATTCAGATGTTCTATAATATGATGCCCGTGCATTCTTCTTCCTCTGTTGAGTATCGATGCTCACATCGATCCCTTGTGGACCATCGGTTCCTTTGTTGGATTTTATCCGATGTTGTCCTTCATATTGAATAACCTTGAGAGCCTTTCCATGGGTATATAATGCCTTTGGTAAATTGTATCATGTGCTTTTGAACAATGCTCTACTTTCGAGCTTGTATTATTTACCCCGAAGTTTGTGGTATATGTTCCAAGATGCCCTGATGGGTTGAACCTATGCCTTCCTTAATATGTGTGAACTCGGAAGTTTTCACGGGTCATACCCATCTGGTATTTCACCGTAAAACTTTCAACACTAATGCCATTATCGAAACGAGAAGTGAATGTAAGGTTATGCTTTGGAGAAGTGGGAGTCGACCTTGAACTTTGTGTTCATGCCCATGGACCCGAGGTGGAACTTATCATGGAAGCCTCTCGTAGTAAGAATAATCTCCTTGTTATAACTTCTTCTCTTATCTATGCTTGGTCTTTTGCGACCGTGGTTTCGACCATATTGTTCTTCCTTGATCCCATTTCTTTGACAAGTTTAAGTGCTTGCCTTCTGCAAATGATTTCACTTGTCCAACCTCTATCCCGCTCTACCCTTGAGTATACCCTCCGTACCGCGAGAATATCATGAAACTACATAATTTCTTATGGGTTCTTCATCAACTTTTATTTCTCACCGATTCAAATTTTCACTGGTTACGGGTTGTCGTCAACCGAGAACACCGATAAAGTGAATCAATTCCGCGCTTCGATTCGATAACTCTAAGTATTCTTCATTGCTTATGAGTTTATTAATCCTTCAAGTCATTGCTAGCCCGACCGGCTATATCATTATCATGCAACTTTTTAAGCATGCTACTGGCCCCTCTTTCCGGAAAGCATGATTTAGATGGCAAGCTAATCTTCCGTGATCTTCCTCGTCATATCATTTCTCCTTGAACAGACTTGATTTTGAGTTTGTGTCGTACCCATGGTTCCAATAACCTTTCGCTTCATCATTCCTTTGACTCGATGTCGTTGTTGATTGATTACATCTTCATGAAATCTCTCGACAAATGTGTCGAGATCATCATCAACCTTATGAGCTCTTCCAGGATATCAACTGGATTCATGAAGAGAAATACCATCCTTGCCCTCGATGAGTCGTGTTATCATCGACCACTTTATTGCCTTCCCTCCGACACAAACTTGTTCGTGTTTTGTGTTATACCTTGAGTTCGTTGCTAACCAGCATTGTTCTTGTTTACATTGGAGTATTACCATCTTTTATGTCAAAATTGTTGTGAGGATTTCACCACCTCTTAAGAAATTCTTGTTACAGTGATGCTTCTCTCCATCACCATTCTTTCCTTGGCCCCCGTGTTGAGTGAACCCTATTGTTTTGAGGTGAATGGCCGATAGTTTCGTTATCGAATCACCATTCTAACTTTGAACGTCCTACTTGGTCCATATTTCCGGTGCAGCTTAGCTCAATATTTAATTGCAAATCCATCCTTAGGAAATCTTGATGAATTGCCGCTGAGTTCATCAGCCACCTCCTCATCCTCTCCTTGGTTTAATGATGAACTTTTGTTTTGGAACTTGCTTCTATAGTTCATTTCCCGAGAATCTTACATGGTCATCTCGTCAATTTGTGTTGCATCTTTTCTTCTCAGGTATCCTGAGTCTGAGTTATCCTGACACCGATCAGATCTGAACCTTGGTCAGATATGATGGTTGGAACATATTTTCAAGAGTTATAACATTGGTCCCTATATGCACCGGTAAGGTGATGTCATGCCTACACGCTTGACCAGAGGACCTATTGTTATAGTTTCCTTTTTAACAAGGTTAATCATTTTTCCGTGAGGAAATTGAATGCCTTGTTTAATAAGTTTATCCTGATGGATCCTTTGTGTATCCAAAGTCTGATTTTTGCTTGAAGACCATGTCATGCTATCCCGAAGCATGCCTGTGGTACTCCGATTTCCAATAAAACCATTTGAAGCACAATGCTAAATTCCCCTTATCAAACTTATCCAAACACCGTTGTTTGGGTAATGTCATGAAATTTCTCTCCTCTTATCTAAAGGGTTTTCTACTTTATATCCTGTCTTGGATATCATCCTCTGCTTGACTTTGGGAAGGATATACCCCTGATATACGTGTTTAAGCACATTTTCCTTCCCGTTGTTTTGTTCAAACTTTCTTGTAATCTACTTAACCGAAAGCAAAGGGTAATTCCACCTTAGGTAAACACCTCGGTGTACCATCCTGTCTGGTGTAACCTGTTTCTACTGTTGATGACTTCCGGTAACCGCCGATGGACGAGAACTTTGCCTATTGGTCCGCCTCGTTCAACGAGCAGGAAAATGGTTCTCTCCGTCCCTCGCCCTTGGTACCGACGTTGTTGCTGACATATAACTGACATGCTACCCTCTGTCGTGCCTTACTTGCATGTTCGGGTAAGACATCACCGCCTTCCTACTTTTAACCCACATGGTGGGCCCATAACCCACATGTCCCAGGATCGAAACCTGACTCTCCTGTACACCCCCGGTCTCCAAAGTTATTCCTCATGCTTGACTTCTTATGAACTCACGGGTCACCTTTCTAGTGATCTATTCTGGTATCAGACGTAATACTTATTCTCGTGCCCTGAAACCCTTTCACCTTCTAATTGTGTGTCGAACGATTGCCTATCCGCTTGATACTTCTTACTTTACCTTCTTGCTTGGCTCTCGATGTGTTTCATTTGACCAACTCGAAAGATACCCCTGTGTTCATTCATGGGTAACCCCCGATGGTTAACCCTTATAGCATTCTATCGTTGTCGAACTGCCCCTTACCTATTTGTAAGTACGAGACATACCCCGAAGAAAGGATGTGAATTCGTCAAGACGACCTGAAGTAGAGAAATGAAGACATCAGCGACAGGGATCAACTTCTTCGCGAAGAGCAAGCCAGGATGAGAAGACCCGCTAGATTCGTAACCAAAACCTTTCCCCTTTCACTACCTCTTAAATCTCGGGACGAGATTTCTTGTAGTGGAGGAGATTTGTAACGCCCGGATATTTAAGCTACAGTAAACCCTTGTTAATGGTGCCATGTCATCATATTACTGTTACTAATCTGCGATTGGTCAAAATCACAATCCAAATTCAAATTTAAAATAAATGTCCAAAATTCAAATTTGTCAAACATGCAAACTAAAATGTTCATCTTTTGGCAAATATTTCATAACTAATTATGATAGTGAACCAACTTTTTACAAAGTGGATTAATGCCATATAATAATTAGAACAATGGCCAAATTGATTTCTTGTATGCCTTTAAAATTATAAAAGTTTGCAAACTATTTTATTTATGTGGCAAACCATTTTATGGAAGTGCCTAAATTTGCATTGTAAATTATGGGCCAAGTCTCTTATTTTACAAAACCCTTTTGTTGTTTAAATTAAATACTAAATGAAACTATAAAAGAAAAGGTAGATAAACAAAGCAAAGGAAAATAACCCCCTACCTAACTAGGCCTCTTGGCCTAGCCGGGTCATGACTGCCAGTCGACCAGCCACCCACCCCGGTCGTCTTCCTGCTCAAGCGACCCGTCGCTCTGGCGAAGTCCTCACGGATCGCCTCGTCGGGCGACGCCCGAGGGGATAAGGCCGACCTCTGCTCCTCCCCCTGCTCCACTCACATCGGCAACCACTCGCCCACACCCACTTGCCTCCTCTCCCTCCTGCTCCACCTTCCCTCCAGATGCATCTCTCGCCGATGCGTTGTCGCCATCGTCGCCACGCCACCGTGGCAGCTGTCCTCTCCACGTCTAGCTCGTGTCCCACGAACCCCGCTGGCCTCGCGCCGTCTTTTGGTGCCCTCTCTGCTGGAGGCAGGGAGCACCACTGCGACCACAACGGCTCCGTCTTTCTCCTCCGACCAGCGTCTTCCCCGTCTGCAACGAAGCTCTGCGGCTCCTAAGCCACCGCCCGGGCCACCGTGTGCCTACCCGTTGAGCACACGCATCTCCTCCCTCTCTCCCCGTGGCCTCTTGGCGCCAGAGGCCTTCCCCGCCGTTGTAGTCACTTCGCCGAGCCCGAGCCGCGCCACCACTCCCCACGCTCCTCCGCCTCTGCTCACGCGGGCGCCCGCTCATTCCTTGTTGCTTCCACCGCGCTGCCCGCCTCGTCGTCTGACCGCTGCTGCTCCTCCACCGGCCGCGCCTTCTCCCCTCGTTGCTTTTCGCCCGCTTTGCTCGGCGTATCCCCCAGTCGCCCGCGCCCCTCTGCGGCTGGCAGCGCCCACCATGATCGTCGTCAGGCCCAGACGCGCTCCCCGCCACTGCATCGCCCGGCGCCACGGCTCTGCCCATCGTACCTCTACATGTACTGCTACTAGCTACTTTACATGTTGCTAGCTTTGCTATTTCCACAATGACTAACCTCCTTTACAGCCTCTGATCAGCGGTTAAGCAACTACTAACAGGCCTAAAAATAATATGAGTAGAAAGTATACATGACAAACTCCATTTTATCCCATCGGACCAAATCCTTTTGATGAATAGATTAAATCCTACAAGATTCACAAAATGACATCTTATGTTAATAACTCCTAGACTACTAACTTGTGTGTGTGCTGTGTGTGTGCGTCGTGCACGTGGCGAAGCGATGGCCGCCCTTGGTTAGATTAGTAGTACTAGTTAATTAGTCCAAACGTAGATGACTTGTGGACCCATGGTTAGTTTAAAGAAAAATAATTTTTCGAAAAGTCTAAGTCAATGACATGTGGCCCCTAACATCGTTCATATGTTGACTAGTCAACATTTGACTGGGTCAACCCAACCCCACCGGGTCCCACTGTCATAAACTACAGCTAGAATAACCTTTGGGTGACAAAAGTATTTTGCTGTTTTATTTTCGAATTAAAAGAATTCTGTGAATATAGAAAATCATTTTAAACTTTGTAAAATCATAGAAATTAATCATAACTTCGGATGAAAATGTTTTCTACATGAAAGTTGCTCGTAATGAGACGAATCCGGATACGCAGCCCGTTCTTCCGCCACACATCCCTAACATAGCAAACACGCAACTTTCCCCTCCGGTTCATCTCGTCTGAAAGCGAAACACCGGGATACTTTCCGGATGTTTTCCCCTTCACGGTATCACCTCCTACTGCGTTAGGGCATACCTAGCACCGCGTATTGCCTCGTTATGCTTTGTGATGCTTTGTTTGCTCCGTATTTACTGTTTCTTCCCCCCTCTTCTTCTCCGATAGACCCCGAGACTGTTGCTGATGCCACTGAGTTCGACTACGCTGTTGACGACCCCTCCTTGCCAGAGCAACCAGGAAAGCCCCCCCCCTTGATCACCAGATATCGCCTACTCTCCTCTATATTCTTGCATTAGAGTAGTGTAGCATGTTACTGCTTTCCGTTATACCTATCCTGATGCATAGCCTGTCCTTGCTACTCTTGTTGTTACCTTTTACCGCAATCCTACATGCTTAGTATAGGATGCTAGTATTCCATCTGTGGCCCTACATTCTTGTCCGTCTGCTGTGCTATACTATCGGGTCGTGATCACTCCGGGAGGTGATCACGGGTATATACTTATACTTATACATGATACATGTGGTGACTAAAGGCAGGTCGGCTCGTAGGAGTACCCATGAGTGGATCTTTGTGGCGGAGCGACAGGCAGGTTGAGACCGCCTAGGAGAGAGGTGGGTCTGCCCCTGCTCGGCGTTCATGGATACTTAACACGCTTAACGAAGTTCTTGGTATTTGATCCGAGTCCGCCATTTGGTCTATACGCACTAACCAACTACGTGGGAAAGATATGGGCACTCGACGTCGTGGTATCACCAAGCACTTTGTGACGTCGGCGATCGAGCGCTGCCACGGATTGGAACGTAAGCCTGCTCTTGTATTAAGGGGCTAGTTACGCTTCCGACAGCGTCGCATAACGTCTTGAGGTGTGCTAAGGCGATGGGCCCGCACCCTGTGAGCTTAGGTTTAGACCGGCGTGCTGACCTCTCTGTTGTGCCTAGGTGGGGCTGCGACGTGTTGATCTTCCGAGGCCGGGCATGACCCAAAAAAGAGTGTCCGGACAAATGGGATCAAGCATGTTGGGCTATGTGGTGCACCCTGCAGGAAGTTAATCTATTCGAATAGTCGTGGTCTTGATAACAGGCGACTTGGAGTTGTACCTTGACCTTATGACAACTAGAACTGGTTACTTAATAAAACACACCCTTCCAAGTGCGGATACAACCCGGTGGTCGCTCTCTAACGGGGCATTGAGGAGGGATCGCGGGTAGGATTATGCTATGCGATGCTACTTGGAGGACTTCATTCTACTCTCTTCTACATGTTGCAAGACGGAGGCTGCGAGCGTAGTCTTGACGGGATTAGCTATCCCCTCTTATTCTCGGCATTCTCGCAGCTCAAATTAATCGATATGGCCCATTACACATATATCCATGCATATGTAGTGTAGCTCCTTGCTTGCAGTACTTTGGATGAGTACTCACGATTGCCTTGTTCCCCTTTTCCCCTTTCTTTACCCGGTTGCTGCGACTGCACGATGGAGCCCAGAGCTGACGCCACCGTCGATGGCGACTACTACACCGGAGGCGCCTACTACTACGTGCAGCCCATGGACGACGACTGTGAGTAGTTAGGAGGATCCTGTGCAGGAGGCCTGCGCCTGTTTCGATCTGTATCCTAGTTTGTGCTAGCCTTCTTAAGGCAAACTTGTTTAACGTATGTCCGTACTAAGATATTGTTGCTTCCGCTGACTCGTCTATGATCGAGCACTTGTATTCGAGCCCTCAAGGCCCCTGGCTTGTATTATGATGCTTGTATGACTTATTTATGTTTTAGAGTTGTGTTGTGATATCTTCTCGTGAGTCCACGATCTTGATCGTACACGTTTGCGTGCATGATTAGTGTACGATTGGATCGAAGCGTCATAAGTTGGTATCGAAGCCATTTGCTGTAGAATCCCCCTTTCCAACTCATTGGCCGAAGTCGAGTCTAGACATTACAAAACTTTTACTAACATGGTTGTGTGCCTTACGGGCCCACGTCGCCATTTGGGTGGTATTAGGATCTTTTATTCCTTGACCTATACTCTGGGACTCTGACATCTCTTCTATTCGGGTTAAATGATTTTGCTAAAAACAAAACTAACTCTAAGTTCTCGATAATACTTTCTCCCGGAGAGCCCCTTCAGTCCAGATGATCGCCGGCTGCACCAGAAGATTTTGAAGATACTCTCCGATTTTCTCTCGAGACCTTGTGCCCGTTGCTTTTGCAATTCCCTTCCACCGAAATATCCCTATGGATAAATACTTACACCTGTCGTGCTTACTTTTATTCCCAGTCGATCTTGTTATTACAAGATACCCCGAGAATATTTTGTGCCTATTGCCTTGCAGTTCTTTGCCACCTGAATACCCCTAAGAATAATTTCTCGCACTTTACGAGTATCCGCCCATCCCCAGTTGTTCAGGTGTTTCACAAAAGTCTTTGAAATACTATTCAATCCTCCAAAAATCCTTAGCAGCCTTATTGTTCTGCAAAATACTTGTCTACTTGCATTATGGATGCTTCCCATATATCTGGCAATATTCACTAGTATCTTTTGACACCGTCATTTTGATCCTATTTGATTCAACACGTGTGCGAATGCACACAATCATCTATCAACCTTAAATTATCTTTTCGGCTCAGACATCATTTTTGAACACGAGCTGGTTCTCGACCAAACTATTGGTCGTCAATTGTAACTCTGGTCTATCCAACTTATCCATCCTTGATCAGAGCAAGTGCTTCTGATCCTTTGTTTTGGAAATCGTAATTCCTTTGTTATCTAAGCATCGAATTATTCAGATGTTCTATAATATGATGCCCGTGCATTCTTCTTCCTCTGGTTGAGTATCGATGCACTTGTATCACCATCTCTTCGCCGAACTAGTGCACCAATACAATTTACCATTGTATTAGATGTGTTGGGGACACAAGAGAATCTTTGTTATTTGGTTGCAGGGTTGCTTGAGAGAGACCATCTTCATCCTAAGCCTCCCACTGATTGATAAACCTTAGGTCATCCACTTAAGGAAAATTTGCTACTGTCCTACAAACCTCTGCACTTGGAGGCCCAACAGTGTCTACAAGAAGAAGGTTGCGTAGTAGACACCAAGCTCTTTTCTGGCGCCGTTGACGGGGAGGTGAGTGCTTGAAGGTATATCTTTAGATCTTGCATTCGGATCTTTTAGTTTCTTGTTTTATGACTAGTTTAGTTTATAAAAGAAAACTACAAAAAAATGGAATTGAGTTTGCCTCATACGCTTCATCTTTTTAATATCTTTCGTGAAAATGATGGGAAGGAAAATTGTGCTCAAGTACTAGAAGAAGAATTGGATAGAATGCTTGGCATAAAATATGTGAATGATGAGCATGATCGCAATGTTGTTAGTATGAATTCTTTGAATACCTATGATACTAATGATATGCAAAGCCACAAGCTTGGGGATGCTATGTTTGATGAAGATGATATGTTTAGTCCCCCAAGTTTTGATGAGCAAATTTATTATGATGAAAGCATGCCTCCTATTTATGATGATTATTGTGATGACACGTATGCTATAAAGAATAAAGATAACCATGAAACTTGTCATCATGATTTTAATTTACAATTGGATTATGCTTCACATGATAGTTATTTTGTTGAGTTTGCTCCCACTACTATTCATGAGAACAAATTTGCTTTTGTGGAGAATAATAAAATTTCTATGCTTGTGGATCATGAAAAGAATGCTTTATGTGATAGTTATATTTTTTTTCATGATGCTACTGAAAATTATTATGAGGGAGGAACATATGCTTGTAGGAATTGCAATAATATCAAGTTTCCTCTCTATGTGCTTAAAGTTTTGAAGTTGTGCTTGTTTTGCCTTCCTATGCTAGTTGATTATTGTTATCATAAGTTGTTTGCTCACAAAATCCCTATGCATAGGAAGTGGGTTATACTTAAATGTGCTGGTAATATTCTTCATGATGCTCTCTTTATGTTTCAATTCTTATCTTTTAGGTGAGCATCATTGAAATCATCATGCCTAGCTAGGGGCGTTAAACGTTAGCGCTTATTGGGAGTCAACCCAATTTTACTGTTGTTCTTTGCTTTTTGCTCCTGTTTAGTAATAAATAAATCATATAGTGTTTCGATAGATGTAGTTTTATGTTTTAATTAGTGTTTGTGCCAAGTAAGACCTATAGGATCTTCTTGGATGATAGTTATTTGATCTTGCTGAAAATTCCAGAAACTTTCTGTTCACGAAAACAATTGTTTAAAATCACCAGAACATGATAAAATACTGATTCAAATTGCAGAAGATCAATAATAAAATTATGTAGGTTGTCCTATTTTTATACAATTTTTTGAGTTCCAGAAGTTCGCGTTAGTTACAGATTACTACAGACTGTTCTGTTTTTGACAGATTCTGTTTTTCGTGTGTTGTTTGCTTATTTTGATGAATCTATGGCTAGTAAAATAGTTTATAAACCATAGAGAAGTTGGAATACAGTAGCTTTAACACCAATACAAATGAAGAATGAGTCCATTACAGTACCTTGAAGTGGTGTTTTGTTTTCTTTCGCTAACGGAGCTCACGAGATTTTCTGTTAAGTTTTGTGTTGTGAAGTTTTCAAGTTTTGGGTAAAGATTCGATGGACTATGGAATAAGGAGTGGCAAGAGCCTAAGGTTGGGGATGCCCAAGGCACCCCAAGGTAATATTCAAGGACATCCAAGAGCCTAAGCTTGGGGATGCCCCGGATGGCATCCCCTCTTCGCCTTCGTTCATCGGTAACTTTACTTTGAGCTATATTTTTATTCACCACATGATATGTGTTTTGCTTGGAGCGTCATTTTATTTTGTTTTTCTTGCTGTTTGAATAATATCCCAAGATATGAAATTCTTAAATTAGAGAGAGTCTTCACATAGCTACATAATTATTAAACTACTCATTGATCTTCACTTATATCTTTTTGGAGTAGTTTGTCATTTACTCGTGAGCTTCACTTATATCCTAAGAGTAAATGGTTGAATGATTTGAATGTCATAAATCTGAAATTATATATGTTTCATATGCCTTTCCCATCACTACAAGAAAAAAACACATCCGTGACATTTTGGGCCGAACGAATTTTTTTCCTGTCATACATATGACACTTCTATGACGATAATTGTGACAAAACCAGGTATCATCATAGATGTGGTGGGCTCCTACTTCTATGACAAAAAGTCATGATGTAAAATGGGCTTTTCGTCTTGGGCGGGCTGGAGACGCAGCTGCATGACATTCTTTGGGCCGTCCATGACGGAAAAACCGTGGTAGAAGCGAGGGGAGGAAAATTTCGTGGAGTTGCGGTTACGGTGGGAGGTCGGGGCGAAGCGATGCGCTGCTTTCTCGTACATACGCTGTGTGTGTGCGAGGCATTGGCTCTAATCGAACTCGAGTGAGGCATTGGGCTCTAATCAACCCGGCGACAGACCGCAGTTACGCGTTCATCGAACCCGAGCGATCGATCGATGATCGTTAATCGAACCCGATGGAGCGATTCTTCGCCATCGCCGCTAATCAAGCCGATTGATGCTGCCTGCAGGATGAGCGATGGCGTTGCGGGGGGGTTGGATGAATAAAGGAGCGGTGGCGCGTTGCCTCTGGATGAACAGGAACCCATGGTGTGGAGGGCTGGATGAACAGTAGACGGTGGAGGGGTGGCCTTGGAGGGGTGGTTGAACAGGACCCCGTGGTGTGGAGGGCTGGATGAACAGTAGACGGTGGATGGGTGCCCGTGGAGGGGTGATTGAATAGTAGCCGGTGGAGTAGCGCGCGGTGGAGGCTGGATGAACAGGAGCCCGTGGAGGCTGGAGGAGGTCGATGGTAGCCCGTGGAGCCTGGAGGAGGTCGACAGTGGAGATGAACAGTATGCCGTGGAGTCCCGTTTTGCGGTATGCCACACCCCTCCCGATGAACATGACCCCCTTTTCGACCGTAGCGCTCCAACACAAGTCCGTTTCGTCCGTTTTTCGGTACGCCACACCCTTCCCGAACAACAGGACCCCGTTCGACCGTCACGAGGTCCGCTTTCTCCGCTTTGCGGTACGCCACACCCCTCTCGATCAACAGGACCCCCGTTTCGACCGTAGGAGGTCTGTTTCCTCCGTTTTGCGATACGCCAGTCCCCTCTCGATGACAGGGTCCCGTTTCGAACGTGGCCGGTCGAACACAAGGCCGCTTCTCCGCCAGCGATGCGCCAGGCCTCGTTTCCATCGCCTGTTCCGTCCAAGCCCTCCCGATGAACACGACCATGCATTCCGTTCCGACCCAGCCGGTTTGGCTCCCCATGAACATGACGACGACGCTGTTTCTCCGTTCCGACCCAGCCATGTACACGAGCCCTCGCCGTACGTATGCGCGAGTAGGCGTTCGAGACCCCGCCCATATGTACACATACGTGGCCGTATTTTCTTTCTTGCACCCTGGCCGCTGTACGTACGTGTACATGCTACGTGCGCGCCTCTACTACGACACGTGCGCGCCTCTACAACGACCAGTATGTACGTACACGTTCGCGACCAGAATGACAACGCTACATACGCTTTGACCAGGTGGATCCCGATCCGTGCACTTCCTTGCCTGCGAAGATGTAGCTGGTGGGTCCCAGCAGTCAGGGGGGCGAATCGTTTTGGTTTTTTTTTTACCCGGACGCACTTCCTTGCATGTGAAGATGTAGCTGGTGGGTCCCAGCAGACAGGGGGAAACGTTTTTTCGTGAAATACGGTGGCCCATCCGGTGGGTCCCCGCTGTCAGGTGGAGGAATAATTATTTTGCGCGTAATAAGGAGGCACTTCCTTGTCATGCCGTGGACCCAGCTGTCAGCCTCTCCACTTACAGTCCACGTCCGATGGAAGCCATTCCTTGACCATGTTGACCACGCCGCGCCGAGAGCACCAGGGCGGTGGACGACGGCGAGGCCTAGGAAGGGGACGACACGGAGCCGGGGAAGACGTGGCAGTGGATGCCTACGCATAGAGGAGTATGAGGGTTCACCCGTTCGGCTGCGGTGTGAGGTTGCCGTCGCCGCAGAATAACAGAGGGTGTGGGTGCGTAGAGAGATGGCCTGGCCAGCAGTGGGAGTAGTAGGGGTGGTGAGGCCTCCGCGGCATCACAGTGGCCACGGGCGGCGGAGCGGCGGCACGACCAACCGGCGCTTTGGGCGGCTGGAGCAAGAAGACCAGAGGTTGAAGAAGCACTACAGCCGTTGGATGGACATCGTACGGTCACTGGAGCTAGAATCGTTCATATATTGACTAAAGTTGACAAAGGCCTCCGTCCCAGCCAACTTAGTAGGCCCACAAGTTAGCCTCCCACCAAGGTTGGTCCCAGCTAGCAGGGGGTATTCATTTTTTTGTGCGTAATAAGGAGGCACTTTTGGTGGGTACGAGCTGACAGCAGGGTGAACATTTTTTCGCGAAATACGGTGGCCTGACCTGTGGGTCCCAGCAGTCAGGGGGAAACGTTTTTTTCGCAAAATACTGGTGGCCTGTCCAGTGGGTCCCGGCTGTCAGGTGGAGGAATAATTATTTGCCGCGTAATAAGGAGGCACTTCCTTGCGGCTGCCGTGGACCCAGCAGTCAACCTCTCCACGTACAGTACTCTTCTGATGGAAGTCGGTCGTTGACCACATTGACCACACCGTGCCGAGAGCACCACGGTGGTGGACGACGGCGAGGCCTAGGAAGGGGACGACGTGGAGTCGGGAAAGACGCGGCAGTGGAAGCCCGCGCGGAGAGGAGTACGAGGGTTCACCGGTTCGGCTGCGGTGTGAGGCTGCCGTCGCCGCAGAATAACAGGGGGTGTGGGTGAGTAGAGGGATGCTCTGGCCAGCGGTGGGAGTAGTAGGGGGCGCTGAGGCTGCGGCAAGACAACCGCCATGGGAGGCGGGAGCAAGCGGTCCCGGTAGCTACTGGCGGCTGGAGCAAGAAGATCCGAGATTGAAGAAACACGACGGCCGTTGGATTGACATCCAACGGTTACGTCTGCTAGAATCGTTTGTTGATGTAGTATATAATAACTAAAAAAATCTTGCATACGCGTCAACTAAACAGGCCACTCCCACTTTTTTTAATAATTTATATATAGCTCATGGCAACTTTTTATGCAATTTATTGCAGTCATTTTTTGCTGGCTGTACAATTTCGCATATTTCTGTGGGTTCCAAACTATTTTTAATACTGAAATGTCGAGCCAGATTTAAAGTACTTTGAAGATATATTTGAATTAGGTTAATGCCCAGTGAAATAGGAATCCGAAAATGTGAAAAAATCAGAACTTATAAAGTAATTGCCAATTTGTCATCAGTTTTTATATTTACAACCCATTTCATATTACTTTCAAGATCCGCAGGCGTCTTGAAAGAGTTGCAGCCCATCAGGGCGTAGAAAAATAAGTAGGCCTGGATTGGGTATTCTTCAGAAAAAATAAACTGGGCTCATTTTCACAAAGAAAAAATAGTTGGGCTGGTCACATGGTGAACATAAAATATAAGCTCGGGCTAGATGGGCCACAACCCGTTCAAACCCTGCTCCGTCTCAACAATGCCAAACAAAAAAAAATCGCCGAGTAGCTACATCCTGTGTCGGCCGATCTTCCGCTGTTCTCTTGTCTATTGACTATATACGCCGTAATGTCGTGGGTCCCGTATGTCGAAAAACACTAGGAGGAAGCATTTTATTTTTCCATACGCCGACGTATTGGGCCCCTACCGCTATCCTCTCCACGCATTTCCGCCGATTCACATGTTGTTTGTTGACCATGTTGACAACGCGAGAGGGCGGCGCCATGATGAACGCACCAAAGCGCCGCGGAGGACGTTGGCGTTAACGATTTAGGAGACGGTGGGGCGGCGATCGTCTTGTTGGCGCAGCCACCGTGGAGGCGAGCGAAGGCCCGCGCTGGTTTGGTTTTGGCGGCCGGAGGAAGACAGGATCAAGAAACACGATGACTATAAAAGCAGGGAGTACTTAACAACCTTAATCAAAACCAAATAGGGCACTTAACAACCAAAGTCGAAAGCAAGATGAGTACTTATACAGTTCAACCGTACATAAAGCACGCCTCGAGCGATTGCTACTTTGCCTCTGATTAACCAAGGGTGAGGCCGCCAAGGCCCAGCGCCACCCCCGCCGCATCCACAACCTTCTGAAAGCGGCTTCATCTCGCAACATGGTCAATAAATGTGACATTCGCTTTAGGGCCATGGAAAAGCATGAACATAATCTTCATCCTATTCTCCAAGATGGACGGGCCTTCATTATCTGAGACCACTCACGAATAAGTATCTTTTCACCTCCAAGGGAATTGAGTAGGTCGACATAAACATCATGTTGTGACCAAGCTAAGCCTGACCCGACCATGGTCAGCATCCAGATAGGAACAATAGAACTCGGCAGTTCTGTTTCAAGAAGATCACACGGTAAAACTGTGTATAAGCAATAGTTTATGAACAACATATATAATGAAAACAGCTCGCACTATAAGTTTCTCGACACAGCTTGGACCTGTTCAATGAGTGAAGCAAAGGCACACATATCCCACGTGGCCTTCCACCATTGAAACGCCCCACAAGGACCTCAAGACGATCAATAAAGTGTAGGAACTTGTGGATGTCGATCCAAATCAACTTCAAAGGCCATTAGTAATGTACCGAGTTATTACAGAGTAACAAACGAAAGCAGACTTAACTCGAAAAACCTACACATGCCACCAATTATAAGAAAATATTAGTTAGAAGTAGCATCTTCTTGAGAGATTCGTTGCTACTTCTAAAGTTAAATTGTGATTAGTTAGACAGAATAGGTGGATTAAGAAGTAATCGAGGCAACAAGCAAGAACCAGATACAAAACTAACATGGATGAACAATTGGAACGACGTCGGGGTGGAAGATCGTGGTGAAGATGAGAGCACGTTCTGCTATTTCCATCAACATTCGTGCGCCAACTTTCAGTCTGTAACACTTGAGAAAGTTTATCCAAGTTCGGCCATAAAAAAAGCAGCGATCTTCTTGGTTCATGAACCAAACTCGGAAGTAATATCCATGGCTTGTAGTCACTGTGACCATTAAACTAGTGTATTCGCTATGGCAAGGCCGAGCATCTTGAGTACATGTGTTACAGCGAGCAAATAATACACTTGAGGAAAAATAATATGACAACACAAAGATGTTAAAAAACCCCACCCTCCCGGATAGAGAAGAGGATTCTAGGAACATCTTTGGCGCTGCTTTCAAAATGTTGTGGTAGGATGAGAAGGAACAAGTGTGGTGTCTCGCCGAGGGCGCAGAAATCTGTAGTGTACTCGCACTTTGGGTACTGCAACTGAAACACACTAGATTCAGTACGAAGAAAAATGCATCAATGGCGGCGGCTGCCATCCTAGGATTACCTGCGACCAAGGGACTTGGATTTATCGAGGATGGATGAAGAATTGCACTGGTTCTCCATGAGAAAACCCTATGCAATCACCGGCGAGGATTTTCTCCGAACAAGCGACGAGGGAGAAGGGATTCGGGCCCGGTGAAATATTGCCGCTTCGTCTGTCCCGACTTCGCTAAAGCTGGAAAGGGGGTTGTGATTTGACGGCTCATTGGGCATTATCATGACGCCACGACCGGGTGTGTCTATCGTGAAGTTGTGCACTCTAATTTGTGCATATGGCACGTGGACCCCGCTGTTTGCCGGTTGCCCCACATATCGCCGAATGAAGTAGAAAGACAGGAGTAACTAGTTACACATAAATATATTTTTTGACGGAGAGATACTCCCTCCGTAAAGAAATATACAAATCTTTTATATCACGTGCTCACCTTGCCGAGAAATATACTCCTCCGCAACGCACGTGCATTATGGGGGTTCATCTTTTTATGGGGGTTCAGCTAAGAATATAATACTCGAGATAGGCTCACGGTTACGGACTTTGGGCCATGAGCCGACCCCACGCGTTTGGGGCCCATGTGTTCTACCTCAGCGCTTTTCATATTGCAAGCGATCGATCTGCGCTAGTTTTAGATGTTGCAAAGGCGAATACACAAAATTGAATAAAGCACGACATCTGTTGGAATGAAATCGAGCAGCAGCTCCTAACCAGCAATCGAGAGTTGCAATTCTATCAACGATATACCATGTGATAAATAATACTGTCGTACTACTTATACACAGGACACTTGTTTCACCATGCCGATTATTACATCAAAATCTCTCGGAGGATAGATCAGTTCGGCTATGCGTCGCATCTTGAAGAATTTCAAAGTTGATTTGGACCAGCTCTCCTTGCCGAGAAAGTTTGATTTTGACATCATCCCCTACCGCAAGATATGATTTAGATTTGAACCTTGACCATCCTTTAGCATCAATCATCATGCGACCATCCTTTGTACTTACGGTATATTGAGCGAGTTCATTCACACCAAGGCTGCGCATGGTAAGAGAAACTTGGTCGCGTCGCCTCGGATAGTTGAACGACTCCCTCGTTGCTCTAGGAATTCTCTGTTTGGAAACAAGAAGACATACACAAACAGTTAGATCAACATAATGAATCATGTGAAACAACATGGAAAGAAAAAAGAACGAAGCACTTGGGCGGCCAATGCTTACCAAGAAGGTGGACATGTCGGTTTTTGTAAAGACTTTGGTATATGAAGTGCGAACTGTAGCCCAGTCTGTTTCCGGTGCAACTGCACGAGCCAGACCCAATGCAAGTGCAAGTGTTGGTGCAGGTGCCGAAGCCGCTGCTAGTGCCGGAGGTGGTGCTCCTTGTAGAGCTGGTGCCGGTGTCGATGCCCGATCCTCCGGTAGATCTGACTGATCCGCTGACGCGGTCGGTGCCCAATCCTCAGCTGGATCAGACTGAGCTGCTGCCGATGTCAGTGCTAGAGCAACTGCCGGTGCTCGATCTGTGCGAGACAGCGGCGATCGTGTCTGGTCTGCTATGATCAGCTTTCTAACTTAACTAGGATATGTGACCTTGATCCAGTTTTTTTCTTCATTTCTTTTAAACATGAGAAGGACTAATTGTGGCGTTTTTGTTAAACCAAACTACAGTTCATCATAGGGATTCAGCTTGTACTCAGACAACAAACTGATCCAATTTTTTCCAGTAATATAAGTGATGGACAATTGCCTTCGCTCTTGACCACGACATAAGAAGTGAAACCTGAAAAAATAGCCATCGAGAGCAAACCAAATGGTTTATTCTGTGATGGATGTCACATGGCAAAACTTGCATCGTAAAATTGCAGGAAAAGAAAGAAAACATGACATTAAATCAATAAGATTTAGACAGTAAATCAATAAGATTTACTTGATGTGACACGCAGTGAATCCTTACCAGAAATCACTATGTTGAAGTACTAAACAGAAGATTGATCGTCCAACCACGCGTGGCATGAAGGGGCCCCGCCTACTCCCACAAGCGGTGACAGTCAAAGGTCGTGACAAATCGTATGGACCGAACATCCATGGACTGGAAATCACGGTGGGTGCGATAACCACTGCAATGCATACGATATTGGAGTGTAACCATAATTGATAAACCATCCTCACAAAAATATGATCTGGATACTTCAAAATGTACAGACTCGAATTGAGTGGACACACATTAACATAGACCATTCTCGTGGACTGACCACACACCAAAAGCGGCAGTACTAATAAACAATACAGGGTTCACAAACACAAATCAAGTCTTGAACAATAGTACTTACTATGACAAGCAAAGTTGCACTAACTAAACTCTGCAGACTATTTCTTGCCACCGACCTACGGGATGAACCCCCGCATAATCGATTAGGCCATGGACTTCGTGTGAGATGTCTACATGCACCATCACCATCTTGTCAACCTTGGAGAACCTAACAGAGTGGTCTTTCCACTCATAAACATGATGATGAAGACATGCCACATCAGATTTGTTGGGAAGCTTTACAAGAACCACACCCTTCGTAATCGAAGGCACAACCAGGAAATTGTTGTGGTGAAGTACAGCCTCAAGAACACGCCTGACAACAAAGCTACAGGAAAACACTAGTTCAGGACACTTGGCGACAAGGACACATAAGCTGGATAGTTCAGTAGAACTCATCATCAGGTCTTCCAATTCACACGGCATGACTTTGAGAACTTCATCTCCACCATGGACCTGGTTCTAATTCAAGCGTAAACCATATTTTATTACTATCTCCGTTCAGAAATATAAGATGTTTTTCGATATTATACTCGATATATGACTACATATACGCACAGAAATGAGTGAACAAAGACACTAGAACATGTCTTCAAAGGCATGAGAGCAGAGGGATTACATGCAATATCCATAACACAAGTTACTGAGGCAAATATACCCTCTTAAAAGGTAGCATTGATGTTCATAAAGTACTCCCTCCGTCCCAAAATTCTTGTCTTAGATTTGTCTAGATACGGATGTATCAAGTCACATTTTAGTATTAGATGCATTCGTATCTAGACAAATCTAAGACAAGAAATTTAGGACAGAGGGAGTAGTTGAAAGTAATCTATAAGAAATCAGTGTCAACCTCTTGCATGTTTTGGTCAAAAGAGGAATCTAGAACCGTCATTTGGCACACTAAAATCACATGCAAGATCACCCAGAAAGTTGTACTACCAGTACTAGTACTGCGTGTTAGATGAAAAAACACGATCAAGATCGAGAAAAAGATCGTCAACAAGAGACATTACCTAGACTTGCTTAATGAGGGATCCCGGAGAGGGGGGCTTGGACAGGGTGATGGCTTTGAGCTTGTCTGCGGTAGTCTCGACGGGGTGCTTGCGCTTCTTCGTACCATGAGCCTCGACGGTTTTGGCCAGAGCCATAGACATCACGTCACGGGTGCTTCAAGCGTCCATCCAAGAGAGGAAGCTGAGAGAGAAGAGTGAAAGGAGGAATGAGATGAGGGAGAAGCAAAGCGAGTGGGGGTTTTCTTCAAGAGAGGAAGCTGAGAGAGAAGAGTGAAATGATGGTTGCTTCATCCGTCCAACTTACTGCTGGAAAGGAGGGGGTTTTGTGATTTGACGGCTCATTGGGCATTACTGCGGCGGTTCGATCGAGGTAGTCTACCGTCACTCTACCACGGAGTAATTTAGTGCATGGCTGGTGGACCCAGGTCTTGTTGTCCCTGCGTCGCGAAAGTGAGTAATTTAGTGCATGGTCGAGGAGGATCCATGCGGTAGAGCATGTCCACTTGTTTTCATTACGAAGAAAAAAATGATTACAACAAGCGTTTCCACTCTTCTGACGGAGGAAGTGCGAAACACGGCAGCCACTTGAACATACACACAGTGCTCCTACTACTAGGCATGTGCAAGTGGTTCATATGTCGAGATTACACAATCTTGTTGCTAGTGTAGTAAGATATGACGATAACAAATGATGTTGTGCGCATGTCAACTACTCCTATATGTAACATAGTACCGCTTTTTCGACCGTCCGGTCGAGAATGAACGGTGAGATAAATGTTAACAGAACTAGGTCCACAGCGCAAGGAGAGTACGGTGCTACAAAGACTCCACGAAACATGAACTATATGAAGCACATCCTATAGTGTTAGACAGGGTGTATGAAGGGTGCACGGGATGGGAGCAAACGTTCCCTTCTCGACCCACTTTTGGGTGTTTGGCAGAGTGCATGAAGGGTGCATGAGTCCACACTAGTAGGTTGACAAAAATACAGGAAGAGGAAACAACTATATTGAGATGAGAATGCAACCAAACACACCCACACGCTTTGTGCTACAGTGATTGATCTGCACCGTCTGAGTTTGATCCAACGGTCATGTTGCGCCGATACATGGACATGCCCATGCAGAGGGTGCCTAAACACCACCGAAGTCCCTCTGCTTCTCGAGGCGCACGACGTTGGTGATGCAGGGTGCAACCGCCCGCAGAGCCCGCTCCCGGTCGACGGGAGCCAGCTCGTCAAAGACGGCGTCCAATGGCACGAATGGATTCCGGTGACGGAGCCCTGAAAGGATTCGCCCGGCAACGGCGACGGCAGCGTGCAACCCCTCCTTGTCCAGCTCAGCCCCCACCATCGCGCGGAGACGGCTCAGCTCCTCGGAGATATAGGTGAAGAAGGAGACCAGGTCAGGAAGCCGCAGCTCGTTGAAGTCGACCGGGTGGTCGAACGGGTTTAGCCCAATGGCCGGCATCGCCGCTACCGGCACGACGGTAGGCATCGCGCGATCGCAACATCGCATGGCAACTTGGTTCACCAAGTGGCTCAGCGATCCTGGACCTCGTCACGATCGGCTGCTCGCGCTCGGCCGGCTCCCCGACGGCCTATCGTATCTCCCGCTTTCTGACAAAGAACGCCCGATGCCTCGAGCATCTTTGTGGTGGACGCCTGCCGCTTTTGAAGCTCCGTGAACTCCCGCACATAACGGAGGAGCATGGCACTCCTCTCCTCCTTCAGCTCACGGAGCTCCACGTCCTTGGCCCTGAGCTCCGCATCCTTGGCATGGAACTCCTGTGTCACGCGCCTCACCTCGGACTCCATGATCTGATGCGCCGCCGTGGCACCAGGTAGAAGCAATGGGGAGAGGAAGAAAAGGGGGCGAAACGGCTGAAAGGCAATGCAATCTACGGGAAGGCGGAGGGATCCAGCCGAGGAGCGGGGAATCTTTTGGTTTTCACCACGGTAAAACACCAGTCGACGACTTCTCACATCAGGGAGCAGTGGGTTTTTACAGGCGGAGTCATCGTGACTAATTGCTACCGTGCCTGCTCCCGTCAATCAAAAAATTAAAAATCCTGCCGCACCCAAACACCAGAGCAACGCCGCGGTGGATATTTAAATTTACCTGCCGGCAAGTAGTTAAAAAAGGGGTGAAAAAACAAATGTGGCGGCGGCCTAGCTAATCGGTCAAACTAGCCCAACTAGCTAGCCACCGTGCTTCACTGATGTACTCGGCGGGAAAGGTGGTCTTTCGTGATTTGATGACTCATTTACTTGCTTCGGCGCTACGACCGAGGAGGACCCAAAAAACGCGCGGTAGGGCGTCCCACGTCAGGAAGAATATATGCGTGCACCACCCGGGAGGACCCCGAAACTGCGCGGTAGGGTGTGCCACGTCTCGGCACGAAGGAAAAATGTGTGTGTAAAAATATACTGTATCAGACATAGTACCTATGGTTCAACCTCAGGACCCAGCCAGTCGGTCGAAAACACCCCACTAGCCACACAGCTTCATCATGCAAACGTGGCACGGTTAGCTCCGTCTCGACCAGCCACAACGTCTCTTGTTCTAGGCGATTCTTCTATTTTCCAAGCTTTTTTAGTTGTAATAACACCACGGCAAGCTAGCGCCGCTCTTCGTGTGTGCCCGTGCAAAGGTTAGACGATGGAGAGAAGAGAGATTGAGATTGCGCACAGGACCCACCCGTAAGTGAGACAACGGTCATGCACGTGTTGACGAGGCACTCCCTCTACTCTACTCAACGCAAGTACTGTATAAAATCAAGTTATGGGACAAAGCCAACAACCGTTTGTTTTTTCAGGCTATCGACTTACGCTTTGTAGTCCAGGTTGCCAGTTTGAATCTCGTCTTTCAGATTTGTTAGTTTTAGGTCCAAATTTGATTAATGACAAGTGGGACCCCCGTGTGTTGTTCCGATATTTCAGTGTAGGATGGTTTTTTTTAACAAACACTTTGCGTCGTTAGACAAGTAAAGGCACGAGTTACATGTATTTTGCAAGTTTATGAACAAAAATGACAGCGGCATAGAATATCACATCCACCCCGCAACTTAGATACTATGGTGATACGAGTTTTTTACACCGTTGGAAGTGAGATCCAATGGCTTGGGAGTAGTCTTTGTAATTATGCGCAATTTCCAAACTCTCCAAAGTTTTTTTTTGCAAATAAAACATTCAGGCCTCGTGTGTGCTGCTGCATCTTCGATCCAACGGCTCCCCAGTGCTCATATTAGGTGCTCCCCGTAGCTTAATTACCCGCTACGGTGATATGAGCATCTAGGTAGTATGATCAGTGATCAGATGGCACATGCATATTACTTGTACTTTCTATGCATTTCCCAAACTCTATCAGCCGTATATTGCAAAAACATTCAAACCTCCTATTGTGGGCCGTTAGATCTTAGTGAACTCGTATCACCATAGAATCTACGTGCGGGAGCACCTCATACTCTCCCGTGCGAGAAAACATAAGGTGCTATCGCAGCTTGGATGCTACGGCGATACGAGCTTGGAGGTTGTTTGATCTGAGATCCAATGGCATCTGAGCAGTCTTTGTGCTTGTAAGCAGTGGCCGAACTCTTTTGGGGCTTTTCTCGCAAAAACCATTCAACCATCGAGGAGGTGTTGGGTCACAAATCCAACGCCTCAAGAGCTTGTATCACCAAAGCATCTAAGGTGTGGTAGCACATGATATTCTTACATACAGGAGAATATGATGTCCTCCTTCATCTTAGATGCTACGGTGATACGAGCTTCGAGGTCGTTGGATATGGGATCAAAGGGCATCTAAGTAGTTTTTACAAATTTTGTGCAATTCTCAAACTCATCAAGGTTTCCTGCAAAAAATTAAGACACATCATGTGAGCTGCTATATCTCGGATCTACAAGCTCCAAGCAACTCAGACGGCATATAGCATCTAAGGTATGGGGGCACATGATATTCTCTCGGGGAGGAGGGGTGGGGTGCACAACCAATCGCTGGTTGGGAGGGTGGGGACAAATATAATCTAAAACAACCCTAAGCAGGCTCCACAATTTTATCTAAGGTCGAGGGTTGACCCTCGACAATCATAGCTCCGCCTAAACACAACATTTGCATGTACTGTAGTACTAGACTTAATATTCATGTTTCAGTTTCATGTTCATTTTAAATATTGAACTGAGGACCATGGATGTCTTACATTCTACTCCCTTCGTTCCTAAATATTAGTCTTTTTAGAGGCTTCAAATGGACTGGCACATACGGATGTATATAGACATATTTTAGAGTCTAGATTCACTCATTTTGCTCCGTATGTAGTCACTTGTTGAACTCTCTAAAAGACTAATATTTAGGAATAGAAGGAGTATTTTTGAACTCGTGTCATACATGCATGGGTTGGAAAAATAGATGCACTATACTTATTGGATTGTTGTTGTGTTTCGTGCGTGTGTGTCTGTGTGTGTGTGTGTGGGGGGGGGTCATATGCTTGATACATACAAAGTTTTCTCACCTCCATATTGTTCATCTTTTAAATTTGAATTTGCATTGGAAAACTTACTAGGGATACCATGAAATGTGAAATCCACGTTGAGATCACTATATCACAAATTCACTCTAATTCAACAACTCGTCATAAATCAATTACCACGTTGAGATTAGTATTTGCAAGGAAAATACGGGTATTGTAATACACATAGATTCGCTCGCAATTTAAAAGGTTCCTTTCAGATTCTCAAATGGTAGGACCAAGCGCGTACCAGCCAGACCTTGGCTCGTGTTGATCCTAAAAAACGGGCTCGTGTCCTTGATTGGCGCGTGCGTGGTAAGTAAGCACATTAGGCAACCCCAACTAGTCGAGCCTCGGCTTCAAGTCGAAATATCTGGCGGCCAGAATTCCAGCCCTAGGAAATTCCCCTCATGTCCCCGGTCCATAATGACTACCGATGAACATCGGAGGGATGCTTTAGTAACTAGACAACGTTACCTACCATGCCAAGAACGGTTCAATTCCCTCAGTTGCCGCTCGTCAAGGTCACCCGTCAACTGCATTGCCTAGTACTACTACTACTACACCAGGATGAGCACAGAATTGAGCCCGTTTGTTCGTGCCTAGTACTTGAGTTAATATATCATGCAATGCTGCACGGAGGATTATCCTTTTACTCCCTCCTTTCCGGTTTATAGGGCTTATCTCAAAATTTTAGTTTTCCCATTTTATAAGTCTCAATTTGGTTGTTCCCCATCACATGTTCGGATTTCAAGGTGCAATAAAGCATTACATGCAAGTATTAAGAGAAAATTGACCAATGCATGTACTTTATGCACGCATGCATTGCAATTAATGCATTCGTAAACACAGTTTTTGAGGAAAACAAGCGCATTAATTGAGTGGTTTTGCAAACTACAACAATTGTTCCACCACTCACCATCTACCTTTGTCGGGGATATACCCCGCGGTGTAACCCGGCCGGAAGTATAACCCGGCCGGACTTGGCGACTCACTAATGACCCGCCTTGACTGGACGAAACACTAAGTGACCCGCCCGATCCTGGCGACTTATGGGTGACCTGGCAAGCGGATCAGAGGAGCGACAAGACCGGGGCCTGTGGAGGCTCAAGGCCCAGAAGGCCGGCTTACATTATGATAGGCCGGCTTAAGAGGAAAGGCGTGAGGAATATCTCCCTTACAAGAAATCAAGACCCGGACTCGTATCCGGCTTGTAGTACAAGATGGACTAGTCCTAGTCCTACTAGGACTCCACATGTAACCCGCCCCTCTAACTTATATAAGGAGGGGCAGGGCTCCTCAAAGAGGGACAGGCAACAAGAACAATCTCTAGGGCTAGACACAAAGAGCCGGCCACGGCGACTCTCTCATGATCATAATGAGACCTAGCCACAAACAGCATGTAGGGCTATTCCGGATGATGTTTCCCGGGCCCGAAGCTGTCTAAATCCTTGTCTTGCGTGTTGCGTCTCTCGTCCCGATCAACCCCTCTCAAGCTACCACATAGATGCGTTGGCCTCACGACTAAGTCCTGACACTAAGGACATCTGCCGTGACAATTCCACGACAACCTTGGTTGGTGAGATTTTTGAATTGAGCCTTATAAACCGGAAAGGAGGTTTAACTAAGCAAAATGTTTGACCAAATCCTTTCTTAAGAAATACAACAGGACAGATGTACGGCTTGAAAATTTATTGCATGATGCAGGTTATGATATTGTTTCGAATCCTGGATCTTAAATTTCGGAAAATCCAAAAGTGAGCATAAATTCTTGAAACTGAGCATGGTCATGTGATATGGCACAAATATTACTTCGTAAGTTTTTTCTTCAATTCGAGACAAGCTGCTTATGACAAGTTGCACAAATGAAGAGCCAAGGTATTTTGGAACAAAGACCTGTCACGTTAAAATGACGCTTTCACTATTGAAACCGTGGGCGTTCACGTGCCGCCACGAGTCCCCGCTTCTCATCGGCAGTGCCGTCCCAAAGAAGCGTGTGAGTCGACGGGAGGCGTGTGAGAAAACCGCGTTGCGCCCGGCTGTCAGGAGGCGTGCGAAAGGCATCAGGCCGACTCACCGGAGGCGAGCCCTTTTGACCAGGCTCCGCCGCCCACCGTCGTCCCAACCGCTCCCACTTTTAATGTCGTCGGCGCCGCAGTTTAAAATCAACCCCGCACTACCCGGATTCGCTACAATCCTCTCTCTTCCTCTCCGATTCTCCTGTCGTCTACCTCCAACAAGCCTGACCTAAACGTACGCCATGCCGCATCACGATGGTCTGCCCTTAGTGTTCCAGTTTCATGAGGAAGACACCCAGCCGGAGTCTCAAGAACATATGGCGCTTTGGGACGAGCTTGAACTGGCCTTGCGGGAAGACGCCGCGCCTGTCCCTGCTCCCGTGGCCCCGACTGCGCCAGCGCCCATCCCCGTGGCATTGATGGGCTGAGGGCCGCACATTGTCGCCGAGCTTGATGCCACGGGGTTCCATGAGGTCCCTGCCGACTTTCACACGCCCGTGCACCTGCCAGCGCATGCCGCTGCATCGACGCTGCGACGCTTGCAGCCGGTGCCTGCACCTGCCAACAGATGCGCCAGACGCATCGACATGCGCGCTGCAGCCGCGGTGCCCGTGCACACGAATGTCTCCGCCAGCTGACAACGTCTGTCCTCGGCGGGTGCTGCGTTCCCTCAGCGGCATGGATGGCCGCCGTCGACCGCTTCCTTGCACCAACGCCACGCCTCCTCCCGCCAGCTTGACTTCGCTCAAGTCTGTAACATTTTGGCCTTCCTTGAAGCTAGGCCAATGTCCAGGAGTATGCCAACAACGGCACAAGACGCTGCCGTCGCCGTCGGTCAGTGGCCCGACGACACACAGAGCACGACAGAGGAGCCTCTTCCCACCGCGCGACGCTCCGCCGCCGTCGCGTAATCTAAATTTGCCATGAAAAACGTTCGGATTGCCATGATTAAAATCCGAACGTTTATCATTTCCATTTATTTTATATCGATCGTCGTATAATTTAAAGTCGGAGTCAGACTGAATGAAATGTATGGTTTGATCGATTGAATGTTCCGTATCAAATTAAATATAAAACGTCATCAAGCCACATGTATTCCTTGTCATCCAACGACCTAGACTGCTTCAATGTCGAGCACTCAACACGTTTAGCGTGCAGTTCATTTCATGCCAAAAATAGTGCTAATCACATGACAACACGCAAATAATATCCTAGTAGTTAATATCCGCATGCACTTAATATACTTCCAAATTAACGTGCATTGCACGTTCACACTGACTAGTGCTGCTAGTACGTGAAACTGGTGTCGTGACTTGTGACCGCGTCCAGTTATGGTCAACGGCAACATCGCCGCATGATTTCTTCCCTGTTTGCCCGTGTGTCTAAAACGCGGAAGGAGGAGAGAGAGAGAGAGCACATGGAACCCACCAGTAAGTGAAGCTGAATAGTACTAAAAATAATATTACATGTTATCCATTAATTAGGCTGTGGTAATATAAAAACATTATGTGAACAAAGGGGTACAACAAACATTGCTATTCTACGTATGTTGCCTATTGACGTGCGGCTTGAAGGCCCAGTCGCATGTTCGATCCTCGTCCTTTATTTTTTAATTTGTATATGGGTCCAAATTTGTTTAATGACATGTGGGCCCCTCGGTGTGTAGTTTGTAGCACTTTAATTTGTGGGTCGAAATTTGTTCCATTCCAAGTGGACTATCGGTGTGTAGTTTTGTAGCTTATTTATAATAATTAAAGAGAAAAACAAAGTTTTTTCAATAATACCATGGTGCGACGTTGAAGGCGAGAAATGGCGTGCGAGAGAGCGATGACCGAGCCAGAGGGAAATCAACTAGGGGAGTTGCGTGGGTTGCAACAGCGTTTGGAGTAGTTGTGGGCCGAATGCTACAAAAATATAATCTAAACCGACCGGAATAAATGCCTACACAAATTAATCCAAGGTTGGAGTGCCCCTCGAAATGTAAATAGCTCCGGCTTTGCGAGGGATGGAGAGGTAGTAGCTTCAACGCGTGGAAGATACGGTATGAGAAAGTGAGGTCAATCAGAGACATATAGATAGAGAGACAAAGTGAGTGTGGTCTGACATTCATAGAACAAATATATATGCTCCAGAGAGATATTGTCCGATTGAGCTTTTGGTAAGGGTGAGGGCTGTAAGATAGAGCTTGAGAGATGATCCAGTCACAAACGTGTAGATATATTTTGTGCGTGGGAGGAAGCAAGGTCAACCGATCACATAGGGTCGCCGTGCGATCGGAAGAGTGAGACGGGTTGGAGAGAGTGACCTAGATAGACGATGTGCGTGAGAGAGTATACAATGTGAATAGGTCGAATTGGGCTCAAACATGGTGATATATCGTTTTGTCGGAGAAAGAGCGAGGTAAATCGAGACATACGGAGAGAGAGATAGATAGATAGAGAGAGAGAGAGAGAGAGAGAGAGAGAGAGATTGAGTGAGCATGGCCCACCATGAGGTCGAAAGAGTGGTGGCGGCTTGGATGGACTGACCTAGATAGACAATCTGCGTGAGAGAGTATAGAGTGTGTCGATCGAGGCCCGAACAGGGAGATATATCATTTGTGTGTGAAAGAAAAGAGGTTAAACGAGACTCGGATAAAGAGAGCTAGATTGAGCGAGTGTGGCCCGCCGTCTTGGAAGCAAGAGTGACACAGCCTCGAGGGACTGACCTAGATATACAACGCATGCTCGTAGGCGCATGAGAGGTTGGGGGGGCTAGATAGGCAATGCATGTATTTAAGCGAGAGGGTGAGAGGGAGAGGGGGGGAGAGAGCTCGGCATGGGGTGCAATGGCGGGTGTGTGAGGTAAATACATTTGGTAAGAGGAGAGAAAAAGGGGTTGTGTAGTTGAGAGACTTAGAGATCGAAACATGGAGAGAAAGAATGAACGTGTGTTGGAAACCGATAGCTTGCTAAGTTGGTTAGGAGAGGAAGATTGACCGATACAGTAAGTATGTAGCATTTGTGCGCCATGGGGCAAAAACAACATTTGAATGTACATAGTACGAGACTTAATATCGATGTTTTAATTCGATTGTACATTGTAAGATTTGAACCGAGGACCAGGCATACGGGTAATTATTTCAAATTCGTGCCATACTAAGTTTCGAAAAGTTGACATTGGCTCAATTTGTTGTGCTATTTTGTAGGTCATATGTTTGAATCCATCCAAAAGTTTTCTCACTACCATGGTGTTCATCATATACATATGAATTTGTATTTAAAAAGTAAGCGTGGATACAGTGAAATGCGAAATCCACGTTAGAATTGGAGATCTCTATGTGACACACACTCTAATTCAAATAACTAACTACGTGACACACACTCTAATCCACGTTAGCGTGGGTACCGTTTTGAATTTTTTTCAAATAACTCCTCATTAGTTAATTTATAGTACTCCCCCTGTTCACTTTTATAAGACCTTGAAGACATTTCAGACAATGTGCAAAACAGTTCATTTTAAGTTGTCTGAAATGACTTACAAAAGTGAACGGATGGAGTATCTCGTTTCGAATGACTAATTATTACAAGGAAAACACGGGCATGGTAATACATACAGATTCGCTTTGCAAATGAAAGAAGATTCGCTTGCATTCTCAAATGTAGGTGCACCAGCGGACCGAGGTCGTGGTCGGGGTGAACTGCTTGGTGCCTTAAAGGCAACTGCCCTTGGGTGGATCGACATGTGGGCCAGCCACCTGTTGGGCCCACATGCCATGGACACAAAGGCAGGTGCCTTAAGGCACCGAAGCATAGTCCTGTCAGGGTGGTCGCGTGTGTCGGACGGACGCGTAGCCCCAGCCACCCCCCCCAAAGGATGACGACAATATAAGTTCACGCTTCCACGTTTCGGATTGAAATATCTGGCGGCCCCAATTCCAGCCCTACAAAATCTCTCTTCTCCATCGTCCCCTTCCGCGCCCAGATTGCTCAAATCCCTAATTCGCCGCCATCCCTCGAATCGCCCCTCGTCTCGTCTCTTTCCCCACCATTCCCCACCTCTGTGCCGGACGACGACGAAGACGACGGTCGCGCTTCACCATCGCACCGGAGCTACCTCATCTACGCCCTCATCCACCGCACCGGGTGGTCCACCGACAACGTCGGCCGCCGCAAGCGACGTGCCTCACAGACACCGAGTTCCACCGCATCAGGTGCGCTTCACCAACGCCGTCTCCCAGCTCACCGGGGCTACTTCACCGAGCACATCGTCGCATCTCCGCCCCCCGAGGCCGTTGGGGCTTCACCAACGGTCTCGTCCACCGCATCGTAGCGCTCCGCTGCCACTCAAGTTCTGCATCCGCGGCGCTGCCAGCCAACGCCAAGATCACCCTCAACGGCTCAAGTGACCCGCACTCTTGCTAGGCGAGCATCCCCAAACGCCGGGCTGTACTAGGTATCCACACATCACTCCCTTGTGCACTGTTCCGACGATGTTTGGATATCCTTTCACTGCTCTCTTAGCTTTCTCGCCTATGCAACTCGACTTTAACTCTTATTTCTTCCGGAGATATCATCCCAAACAAGCAAATCCATTTTTTAGCGGAAGCATGACGGGCTACGGGATCTGGTACACATCCTCGCACCAGATAACCTTGTAAGTATCTCATCCTCGGTACAACATCAAGGTCGATTCCTCTTATTTGATCAACCACCGCCGTGTCAAAAATGCAGAGGAGGATGCAAGGAGCACAAGGCCCGCACATCCAAGCAAGTGGTAACATGGACTTGTACATGGAACATCCCAAGCGCAAGCAGTAGCTGCAGTGAGCCTGCATAACGAGCTAGCGTAAGTCTCTGCATTTCATTTAATTCAGACGGCATTCGTGTATGATTTGTGTGCGATGGCTGATCCACGAATTCAAGTTACCAGGCGAACATTTAACTTAAAAATACGAAGGCACTTGCACTCCGAAATCAACATAACTTGAGAAATGTGAAGCTACATGCACTTTGAAAACCAGCTAATGATCCAAAGTAGTTCAGATTATAAACACTAAATGATGCAAGCACCAAAAACACAAAATGCAACATGGTGTACAAGGACTACAAACATGGTCTGCACTGCTTGAATTATTCGTTCTCTGGCTGAAAATATCGAAGTGTAATTGCACGTATAACCAAGTCATGCTAAACTGCATATCAATATATCTATCCTGCACAAGTATGCCAATAGTTTCAAACAACATATTAGAAAAGTATTTATGCTATGTTGTCATGATACGGGACTTTACGGTAGATGGCCTCGACGCTTCCTCAAGCTATGAAAATGCACTATAATTTGCTTGTCATCAATGCTCGCAAATCTCTGCTCTCTCAACATAGTAGATCATCATTAGACACTAAATCCTTCAATGAGCTTGCAAAATGCTTGCATTAGATCCCTCATTAGACACTATATGTTCATCACCGAGGAGCATGTAAAATGTTTGCATCAAATCCTTCATTAGCAGTCTGCTCATTAGACACATCGTGCTCAAGAACAACATGAGCTTGTATGTTTGCACGGAAACTTGATTAGATACATCAGATTCAAATTCGTAATTGATTGGGGGAGTTATAAAATAAGTAGAAATTGGTTTCATTTTCTCATAGATTCCCTACATACAAGCAATTTTACAACACCGTCAGCTTTAACTATTGGCCAGAAATTGAAGAGTTGAATAGATATAATCAGGGATGTGATGTACCTGCTCGTTGCGCATGCTACTCTTGCAAGCTACGACTGTCTGTTTGCGCAAGCTCGATGCCATGCCCGTGCTGCCGCCGCTGCCTCCCATGCAGGCTACACCTGTGGTTGGATCTTCATCTTCTTGTCCTTCCGCTCGCTTGAAGCTCGGGGACCGCCCTCCAACGAGGGCGCGAGGAAGTGCCGTGTCGGTCTGTCCAAAGCGGCTAGGTTAGGAGCGAACTGCATCGAGGCTGGAGCGAATGAATTGGGATTTTTCCTCATTGTCGATCGATATGGGAGGAGCTCGATTGGGCCGCGAGCCTGCTATAGGGCCTGCCTTGCACTTATGTTATTGGCCCATCCAAATTGAAACATTTTTCTTCATTTTTTACATTGCCTGCTCATGCGTTGGGATGAACAAAACTAGCGGGCCAACCTGGATGACTCAAACTAGGTGCACACTTTCCAGCCACCTGAGGCGGCCGCCCATACCAGCCCCTATGGTGGCGTCGCCCCTTTTTGCGTGTATGATTGGATAGTGGAAAATATTCCAAAGGGCGCTTTTGATTTACCCACGTAATGGTTGAATTGCTTGTTTCTATGAACTGAGTTTGCCAATAATGTGAAGGATGCCAGCCTTTTCATCCTATTGTAGATTGCTTAGATCTCGATATGCCAAAAGTAATCGCATGAAATATACAGTAAAAGCCAGTGTGATGTGTTTGGCTACAAGTAGTCTGACTACACGTCCTCATATACCATATCAAGGACGCACCATCTTACCAGATTAACCATTCGACTTACCCATGCAGTGTGGGAAGAAAGAAGTATTGGGACTTCGTATCCAAGCAATTGATGCCATGGACTCCTTTGTACAACCTTGTAATCAAAAAAGAAGTTGCAGTGTGCCTGTACAAAGAACTAGCGTAAGTTCAGTTACCTGCTTCTCGGAATTTTAGTTAGCCACTAATTGCAAAATTGTTCAATTACATTGCTTGGTTTAATTTAGTTTGCTACTCATTACATAATGGCACAGCCTGTTAATCATATTGTAGACTGCGCCTATCTATGTGTTTGATACTTACTGTTAAGAATTACCTGTTTGCCTTAAGTTAAATATCTACTTGTTTGTTTAATCGCTTTGTTGCTGCAATGGGTTACAATGATGTTAATTAACTTCTCCTCCGTCCCATAATATAGGACGTTTTTTGACACTAGCATAGTGTTAAAAACGTCTTACATTATGGGACGGAGGGAGTACTTTTCAGCATCCAATTGAAACTCTTTAATTCCTTGTTTGTTTAACTGGTTTGCTGTTATAACTCCCAGTTGAGATGTTTTGCTAACTTCAACTTTTCTGAATCCAATCGAAACTTCAATGGCAAAACATGTTAGCCCAAGATCAAAGAGCGAGGTCCCCATGGACGTTGCATCATCCCACAAAGAAGGGCACCGCCCAATCGTGCATTATGAATTGCCAACTGATGCTCTAGAGGCTAAACTAGTGGTAGAAAGAGATTCTCGCTTCTGCACTTAGAGATGAAGTTGACATGTTGAGGAAGCAAACAGCACAATCACAAGCAAGACTCAAGACAACCATTAAATATTTGGTGGATTTCAAAACAAAGCAAGCGGAGACTGACCAGATTGTTAAGGTCCTCAAGGAAAAAGGAAATTAAATTCCTACTTGGTAAATCATAGGTGAAATGTTCTTTCCATAGTTGAATAACCTTTGTGTTGTCTCTGCTCATGTAATCAATCAAACCATTTGTTTTAGAGATCATGTAATAATTGTTTTTTGTTTTTTGGTTTGTAATTTTATTTGAGCACAAGTCTGTATTAATTGATAAGACTCGGAGACATTTCATTTGGATTGTCGTGCTGCACCTACAAATATGTTAATCGGGCTGAATGTGCATTCAGCAATAGTAGTAGTATAGATGGACCATAAGTGGCACGATCGGAAAGGGCCAAGATGTCAAGCTAAAAAAAGGATGTTGTTGTAGCCAAAAAAAATTACAACGGCCTGGCTTATGTATGTTAGTTGATATTATTGATCCATATACTCTATAAGTGTTTATATGTCTGTTAGTTCTATACATTCTTAGTTGATTGACTCGGTATTTGAATCTTGATACATCGCTTGTGTACATATCTAAATGGGAGTACACATTATGCTGCGTGTGACATTTGAGTTGGACATGAAGTGTTCCAAATATTCAAATTCACCTTAAACTGGATACTAGTTTCTGAATTTGAGTATCGACATTTGTAAACCATATTCATATATGACAATGGAATACATCTTTGTCTTCCTTTTGAAGATATATAAAAACACATAGACTGATTTATAAAGATTCATATAGGAATACAAAATGGATTCGAATTTATTTGCCAGGGTAAACGTGGATGCTTATTGTCCCAAAATTCGAAAGAAGCAGCAAAATGTCCACTCCCACGCCGGGCTGCCCGAAGCCAAGTGTTTGGGAGATGGAAATTACTGTCTACCCATTACACGGACAATCCATCGGCCCGATTTCCACCGCTTCTAAATAGGGGTAGGTTAGTAACTTCAATTAGACGTGACACGATCGCCTCGAGCCCATTCCGACACGGTGGGCGTCAAACATGGGCGGCAAAACACATTTGATTCAAGCTCGTCCGAAAGACCTCTGCTTTCTCCCTCCATTCCCCATTCATACACAAGTATGCAAAACAAACTCGACTCGGCCCAAATCGATGTAGGCAAATATTTTCAATAGGGGCAGGTTTGTAACTTCACTCAGACATGACACAACTGCCCTACCTGTCAGCCCCGTTCATACACCGTGGGCGCCAACCACCCTCTCCTCGCTCAAAATCGCTCTGGGCAAATATTGGCGAGATGCGAGATTACCGTCCTATCCTCAACCGACGAGACGTCCAAATTTTAAACGGGGGCTAAGTTCGTAACTTTCCCATATTTCGCATAAAGCGCCCCAAAAACATGGTTCCCCGTACCTCTCCCTCCATTTTCCCATTCATACACCATCCGCGCTAGAACACCCCATCCCACACCAGCCTCCGTCCAACACCCCATCCATCGCCGCTGTCCTCCACCACATCCATCGCCACCGTCCTCCACCATGCCGGAGCGCCTACCAAGACCGCGTCGTCCACTGCTAGAGATGGACGTTTCTCATCCACGACGACGGACCAATAGCCTTGCATCGCGTCCTCTCGCTTCATCGGCGCCGTCGTCCTCTTTGTCGGGGCCGCTCACACGACCTTCTCTTCCACCGCAACGGGACTTATCCCCCGATGCACCGGTCTACCGTCGCAGATCTGCTTCAACGCCACCGACAGCCATCGCACTCCCGATGCCTACACGGCGCCGCAAGAGAGCTGGTACTTCATATCTCCTCAACTTTTTGATCTCAACCAGAAAATAGATCTTAACTTGGTTACTCTACTTTCTTTTCAGCTCTTAGAATTTAGTTCTTAGTTTGAAGCAAACAATGGATGCTAAATATCATTTCTCCGGTTTGCAGCTTCAAATCTACCATGGCATAGCCATAATACATGCTTAGGGTTTAATTGATCATGTTGGTTTCGTGGTGGTTTCTTTAATAGAAATCAGAGGGGAAACCCTCTTTTGCTAAAACAAATATGCTTAGAGTCTCCCCCTTTTATGATCACTATACGATCAGAATACGTGCTTCGTGTCATAATAACACTGCTCCACGCATCAAGCTAAACAAGCTTAGTGTTCAAATACGAATCTGATATTATTAAAACAGAGTTGTTTAATTGGTCAGCTAAATGTTCCTAAATTAGTTTCGAAAATGCATGTTCGCCGCTCGGGTGTGTATCTCTACAGGGTGCCCACGGTGGGCCGGCCCACCCTGGGATTTTGGGTCATCCCAGGCCCCGATTCCCCTCTGCTCACAAGGCTTCCGATCTCTACTCGCCTCACCGCTTGCCTCGCCCGGCGACTTGTCACCCCGGACGGCATGACTCTAGGAGGAGACGCTGGACTAACAGAGGCCAGGAGCCGCTACCAACAGCGCCATCACGCCCGGGCCGTCGTGCCTACCTTCCCAAATTGCTCGAGGCTCAAAGTGCAGCAAAGACCCACCAAGCGAACCCGATTTATCCTGAGATACGTCCTCAACACTCAGCAGCCACTCCTCATCACCCATTTTCTAATTGATTCATTACTCATTAGGCAGGACTGTCATTAGGGTTTGTTGTGTGCTTAGTGCTACCTACACTTAATGGTTCAGATGTATTTCGGTAATCTTTAGTACCACTAAAGTTCACAGGGTTTTCAAAATTCCGGCCCTCGGAAGAGAACCTAGTCATTTTGGATTGTTGGTCATAGTGACATTGACCCAGATTACTACTGCAAGCCAGGTTTGTTGACAATTTTTCTTGTCTTTCTTACTCATTCGGTATAGTATCCAATTATTCACGTCGATTAGTTGCAAATAATAAGTGCTAGACAAACTTCTTCATTTAGATTTTGGACGGTCTCTTACTGCAGTTACAATTCTGCATACTTGTCCTAATAAGCTCACAAGTAAATGATTGATTCACTACATCTATGCTTGCCTTGTCATATTTGTTGTCAATATTCTTTTAGGGTGGACCACCCTGTTTCTAAATACTGGAACCGTAGACCTGAGTGAATAATATTTCTCTATGTGATCTCTTCCATCATGTGTGGGTAACGAACACTGCATTGTATAGAAAGAAAGTGTCATTTCCAGCTTTTACATAGGTTCCGATCTTTTACATGGAATACAATCTGCCTACTTGCTTTGTGTCGCACTACCAACACTCCACCCTTGAAGCTAAACATTATGCCACTCTTGCTTAGTTTATTTGTTCAAATACGAATTTCATATGATTCTAATGTTCCTACTTCAGTTTTGAAATGTGTGCACACTGTTTTAGAGACATAATGGGTTTGTATTTCTGTGTGGTCTGGTTAGCAAGGTTGGGGAGGTGAACTTTGCATATGCAGGGGTTTTTATGGTGACAATCTCCTAGTTGAATCCGCTTTGCATTCCATAGATAATCTGACTAATTTTTATGTTTTCATGATTCTCAGATTCTTAACAGAATCATAATTATTATGAGCTTTAGCGCATTATAAGAATATAGCATATCAATGCCATGGCTATCAAACTTGGCATTAAGGGACTGAAATCAAGTCCGGATGCAATGCAATGCAAACGCTCTCCACCTACAGATTCGTGCTCAGAATATGATCCTAAAAGTGATTCTGAGCTAGAGGGAGACCTAAGTCAATGTAGCTCCCTAGTGGAGGAGTCGAGGAAGATGCCCTATCTTATTCACCCATCAAGGTACTTGCTCTAACTTTCCAAGGTTACATTGCTCGCACATATCTTGTAATCGATGCTTTGCATTGCTTCTACTTTGTTGAACTGCCATTAGCTTAGTTTACACATCGTGTATGTGAATACGCCTCGCCTATCCATTTTCAAAGACATATTCCATCCGTCATCATACCATATTTATCCATTCAAATGATGTTCTTGTGTATCGACGTTCAAAAGGAAGAGGGCGATTATTGATCGTGGAGGAGCACAAGCAAAGTATTTGGAAAAGGTAGTGGCACCGATAAATCAAATAGCCCATTAGGTGTAGTTGCAATATCACCGACCCACAAAACACCCCAACTCTAGCAGACCCTAGCCCTACTACATCGGGTCATTTCGATGCCCCAACTCAGCAGACCCCAACCGCAGCAAACAAGATGATTATGCCGATTGACATAGCACCAAATTGTCTGACGCAAAACCCCCATTCCAAAGAAAGAGTACACCAAATCCAGCTTGCCAAATCCCTTTTCAACCAGAGAGCCCCAATTGCAGCAAATAGGACCCATGTTCCATTTCTTCCCAGTTTAGAAGACGGCTTATGTTGTTGTTAGGAACTTTGTGCGCATCTTTCCTTCATGGAAAGATTATACCGCATGACACGTAACAATTTCCAGTCTTCCTCAAAGAACTTACGCGTAAGTAATGTACTAATGTTATTCATGGTCATTATCGCATATGTTTCTCACGATGTAAGACACAAGATTTCATTCTTTTAAATAGGCGAGGAGCAAACTGGATTGTGATGACGAGCAAGAGTTGGTTGAGCTTTTCAAGCACTCGTTGATGAAGTATCGTTCCTACCTGAGGCAAGCGCACTTCGATGGCAAGCCTCTGAACGAAATTTCTGTAAAGTCTCCGTGCTACATTTATCCGACGGTGATCGGAATAATCTTGTTACACATTGGTCTCATTGCAGCGTAAGGTACCGTCTATGATATCACATCACAATTTGAACTACATTTACGCATTTGCCTTAATGTCCCACTTGTACGAAAATCATAGCAGAAGAACATTCGTTCTCAAGGGACCACAGAATCTCGCAACTATACTGCACACTGCATTGCTCTTGTGAGTACCTCTTGCCCCGTATGACCATACTTACTTTCATAGCTGTTTGATTATGTAGCATCAGTGCGCATGTTAGCCTCGTAATCGTCCATTTGGTGGACATTATAAGATCCGTATGGACTCTTACACAAATTTAGAATCAACCCAATGCTTTTGAAGAGGTTTAGCTCTGCAGTCCTCTTGTAAGGACTGGACGTGGTCTACTGTCCCATAATATAAGAACGTTTTGTACAGTACACCAGTGTTCAAAACACTCTTGTATTATGGTAAGAGGGATTGGTTCATTTTGTAGCATTATGCATCTTATCTCCCTCGCCCACCATTTACTAAAAAAAATCAGATCTATATTTAATCTTACCAACAAGTAGAATACATGCATAATGCCAAAGGCACAAGTGTAGCCCATTGCTCTTGTCAAGACATTTTGTCCTCAGAACGCTTGTACTTCCAGGGATTGGTAGTTGATTATGTAGCATCTTATCTTCATTATCCTCTATCCCTTCCAGTATTATCATATCTATAATTACTCTCTACAAAATGTAGAGTACATGCAATGCTTATGAAGAAGATTCTGTGCTGAAATTCTTGAGTTATCCTTACCTTGACACGGAGAAGGGCATTATAAAGCCGGTGTTGACTATTAATGTAAGTCAGTCCTTCTAAAGCCTTTATCCTCAACTGTTGTTTAATTTGCTCATACTCCCTATCGTTTACTGCTGTTTAGTTTGCTGTTTCTACCAAATTGCATGTTTGTAAGAACCGTAAGTTCTAAGTTTTACTTGTAAAACCAAATTTATTATTCATACCATGCACATTACTTAATACTCCCTATATGTATGCCTGGTTTTGTGGATCTATAATCCAGTGTGTGGTGAAGTAGCCCACGTTTGCACCTTGTCATCTCCTGCTTTATCTTACTGATGTGGCTGATGATATGAACAACATGCCATGCACATTATCCAAAATAGATACAATGATTTTCTTTGCCCTTCATCTATGCTTGTTATGTTGGCATGGTAATCCAAAGAGTGTGGTGAAGCTCCCGCATTATGAACAATGCCAAATTATGCTATTGATATTTTGAACTTACTCTTTATTTTCTAATTTGAAATTGGATAGAATTGATGTAATGCTTATCATCTTTGTTTATACACGTGCAAAACCTGTCATCTCTCTACTTTGTTTCAGGTGATATGCCCGATGGCATGCACAAGTCTCTTGAAGGTCATGAGACAAACCCAACATATATTGCAGCAAAGAAGGCAAAACATCTTGAAAATAGCGAGACAACCCCAAAATCTTGTCTTGATGCAAAGGTTCAAGTTACTTGAGACTAACGGTCGAGACAAGCTCACGTAATTCGTTGTCTAAATCAGTTCGACTTCTTCATCCCAAGTTCTAGCAGAAAGGCATTCTGCAACTCAACTTCGACTTGAAGTCCTATCTCTAAGAAAGATTGCGGAGAACACCAATGAGAACCTCATCGCTAAACAGCTACACCTGGAAGCTATGGCCGACATGCTAGGCCGGTCTCACAGCCTTGCTCAGCAGCTTGCGCAGCAGTTCCCCCGCAAGGCTAACCTTTCTTGAACTGTCTTGGAAGTGGTCTCGGTTCAGTATTATTTTGTTACGCTACAATAGTGCCCGGTTTTTGTAATCTGCTTCTTCGTTGCGCTTTATGATCACTGGTGGCGAACTTCGATGCCCAGTGGATGTGATATACCTTAAATCCTTTATTGTATAGTGTAGGTTTATTCTTAGTTACTATGCCGTAATTTCTTTAGTGTATAGAGTAGGTTTGTTCTTAATTCCTACTAGTTCGCCATCATTAAGCTATCTGAAAAAAATCAGATGTAGTCGATCGGGCGAAACATTCGATAACGGGCCAGGTTTTAGCGGCCACAATTGGGCGACCTCGTCTTTCTTGGGCCCGAATGATTGGGGCCTTCACACATTGCGCCAAGCCCAAACTTACACCGCCTATATTTTAGTTGGGCCTTTTTGTCGACCAGTAACTTAGTTTGGCCCGGTAGCGTTGGGCCATTAAAGTGAATATTGTATCGGCTCGTTACGGCCGAGATGAAATCACAGCCTTTAGCGAGCCAAAATGCATGTTGGGCCTCAATTTTCACTAGTCGTCGACGAGCCTTCAAGAGGCCGAAATATAGACCGGTCGTTATGGGCCCGATTAGCTCACGGGCGTTACTGTGTCGAAACATATCTCGGGCCTTAGTTGGCCCACTGATATCATGGGCCTTCAAGAGGCCGAAAGCTTAGTAGAGGCATCAACAGGCCGAATTACGTGACAGGCCTTTAACAGGCCCAAAGTCACGTTGGGCTTAATCTGCCACCTTTAGCACGGGCCGTTAGTGGGCTGATGTCCCGTTGGACCATATATGGCCCATGGGCAAGACGGGCCATTCCCAGCCGAAAGACACACCAGGCTGAAATGGGCCCATGTCTACATCAGGCCTCTAACAGGCCGAAAGTCACTGGGCTGTAGTTGGGCCCGAATATTCGGCGAACAATTAACGGGCTAGATCTAGCTTCGGGCCGCAAATGGGCCCAAATATTGGGCGAACAATTAACGGGCCAGATCTGGCTTCGGGCCGTAAATGGGCCCAAATATTGGGCGAACAATTAACGGGCCAGATCTGGTTTCGTTCTGTAAATGGGCCTTTATTAAGCATGCCGTTATTGGCTGGCCCACTAGTACCTGATTAAGTTCTACGGGCCTTTGACTGGGCCGGCCTTTTCAACATATATGGGCCTCTGTTGGGCCCCGCCACGTGTTGATGTACCATAGGCATGTCTCCACGGGCGACATCTGGCCCACTAACGAGCTGACAGGTGTTCCCTTCGGCCAATCAGAATTTTACATGTGGAAATTTCCCATTGGTCGGGGCTGTTAACGGGTTATCGGATCCAAAATCCGACCCGATAGCTTAACGGCGTTCGTTACGGTGGATGCCACGTGTCGGTCACCCTTGACGAAAGCACTTATGTGACGCTACGATTTATCGTCATGGAAGTGGACACTTCCGTGATGATAATTTTGGTAATGTCATGGAACACTTCTACGACAAAGACATGTATGACTATCTTGATTCTGTCATAAATTTGTCATGGATGTACATGCATGACAAAAAACGCGACCTACTGTGACAAACACGTATCATCACGGAAGTGTATTTTTTTTGTAGTGCATGGGGAGTAATGCCTTCACATATAAGAAGTAGAGGTGGTAAATTTATTGAAGGTTGGCAAACATTGTATTGGTCACTTGAACAATTCATGAAAGAATATTGAAGGAAGAGAGATTTCACATATAAATATACTATCTTGGACATCTTCTATGATTGTGAGCCCCATTAATTATTTTCAAACCTGTGCAAATTAGTTGATGTTGGACAAGGAAGACAACATAATGAGTTATGCTTGGGTATATTTGTATAGAAGTTATATTGTTATGGATCCTCTAACATGTGGTGCTTGCTATTTAGAAACCTTTGCTAGCCAACATATCTGTACTAAGCGGGAATACTGCTTGTGCATCCAATTCCTTGAACCAAGTTTCTTCCATGAGTGTCCACCATATCTATCTATATGTGGTATTTACCTGCCGTTCCAAGTAAATTTGCATGTGCCAATCTCTAAACCTTCAAATAATAATCTGTTTTGTATGCTCGAATCGCTCATGTAGCGACTAGGGGCTGCCAGTATCTTCCATGCTAGGTGGGTTATTCTCATGATGAGTGGACTCCGTTCACCATTCACGAGAAAATGGCTGGTAACTGGGATGCCCAGTCCTATGATCAAAAGATCAAAAACAAATTCGCAAAAAATTAAAAAAAAACTCCCCCAGGAATGTTGATAGTTGGACGGCGCCCATTGTTTTGGACAAGCCGTGGAGTGTGAATGTTGGTGGAGGGGGAGTAAAAACTTTACCTTTCTGTGTGGGAACCGCCTATAATGTATCTAGTATGGAAGATATTGGGAACTCTTGGTCGTTATGTTGACAATGAAAGCATGCCTCTCAAAATTATTTTCTTCTCTGTTTTTGCTTGAGCTCACGCACCTCTGCAAATCCCTGCTTCCCTCTGCAAAGGGCCTATCTTTTACTTTTATGCAAGAGTCAGTAGTATTCCTTCTCATTCAAACCTACTCTTTAGTTGGCAAGCATCATGTGATCGAAAGATCTGAGCATATATGGCCATTCAAATATATTTGATCATGAATATTATTGTTGACAATTATCTATATGATAAATAAGTTGGGAGGCGAAACATTAAGCCCCTATCTTTCTCTGTGTTTGATGGATGCTATTTGTTCTAAAAATATGCTTTAAGTGGTAGCAATCATGGAAGACTATATGATAGTTGAGTATGTGGGATTTGCTAAATCAAAGCTCTGACATAGACTCTTCCCAAAAATAAGATGAATTGTAATTGTTTGATGACTAATAACATGGTTTGTTAGTTTTCAAGAAAGTTTATGATCTATACTTTAACATGTGAATAGCTTGTTACTTGATCATGAAAAGTTCTATGAGTTGAGCTACTGTTATGACATATGATGATGCTAGAAAAGGTGATTGAAATTATCATTGATCAAACTTGTGCACCTCCTAGCATTCACACTTCATAAATTATTTCTTTTATCATTTACCTACTCGAGGACGAGCAGGAATTAAGCTTAGATCTTGATACGTCTCCAACGTATCTATAATTTATGAAGTATTCATGCTATTATATTATCTGTTTTGGATGTTTATGGGCTTTATTAAACACTTTTATATTATTTTTGGGACTAACCTATTAACCAGAGGCCCAACCCAAATTGCTATTTTCTTGCCTATTTTAGTCTTTCGAAGAAAAGGAATATCAAACGGAGTCAAAACGGAATGAAACCATCGGGAGAGTTATTTTTGGAACGGAAGCAATCCAGGAGACTTGGAGTAGACGTCAGGGAAGCTTCGAGGAAGCCACGAGGCAGGGAGGCGCGCCCTACCCCCTGGGCGCGCCCACACCCTCATGGGCCCCTCGTGGCTACCCTAACTGACTTCTTTCGCATATATATATATATATATATATATATATATATATATATATATATATATCCATATACCCTAAAAACACCGGGGAGCAGAATAGATCGGGAGTTCCGCCGCCGCAAGCCTCTGTAGCCACCAAAAACCAATCGGGACCTGTTAGGCACCTGCCGTAAGGGGGATCCCTCTCCGTGGCCATCTTCATCATCCGGCGCTCTCCATGACAAGGAGGGAGTAGTTCACCCTCGAGGCTGAGGGTATGTCTGATAGCTATGTGTTTGATCTCTCTCTCTCTCTCTCTCTCTCTCGTGTTCTTGATGTGGCACGATCTTGATGTATCGCGAGCTTTGCTATTATAGTTGGATCTTATGATGTTTCTCCCCCTCTACTCTCTTGTAAAGGATTGAGTTTTCCCTTTGAAGTTATCTTATCGGATTGAGTCTTTATGGATTTGAGAACACTTGATGTATGTCTTGCATGTGCTTATCTGAGGTGACAATGGGATATTCACGTGATCTACTTGATGTATGTTTTGGTGATCAACTTGCGGGTTCTGTGACCTTGTGAACTTATGCATAGGGGTTGGCACACATTTTCGTCTTGACTCTCCGGTAGAAACTTTGGGGCACTCTTTGAAGTTCTTTGTGTTGTTTGAATAGATGAATATGAGATTGTGTGATGCATATCGTATAATCATACCCACGGATACTTGAGGTGACATTGGAGTATCTAGGTGACATTAGGGTTTTGGTTGATTTGTGTCTTAAGGTGTTATTCTAGTACGAACTCTATGGTAGATCGAACGGAAAGAATAGCTTCGTGTTATTTTACTACGGACTCTTGAATAGATCGATCAGAAAGAATAACTTTGAGGTGGTTTCGTACCCTACAATAATCTCTTCATTTGTTCTCCTCTATTAGTGACTTTGGAGTGACTCTTTGTTTAGTTATAGGATCCAATTATGTTATTATTGTTGAGAGAACTTGCACTAGTGAAAGTATGAACCCTAGGCCTTGTTTCCTAGCATTGCAATACCGTTTGTGCTCACATTTATCATTAGTTACCTTGCTGTTTTTATATTTTCAGATTACAAAAACCTATATCTACCATCCATATTGCACTTGTATCACCATCTCTTCGCCGAACTAGTGCACCTATACAATTCACCATTGTATTAGGTGTGTTGGGGACACAAGAGACTCTTTGTTATTTGGTTGCGGGGTTGCTTGAGAGAGACCATCTTCATCCCTCGCCTCCCACGGATTGATAAACCTTAGGTCATCCACTTGAGGGAAATTTGTCATGTCCTACAAACCTCTGCACTTGGAGGCCCAACAACATCTACAAGAAGAAGTTTGCGTAGTAGACATCATTCTACTCAACCCTTCGGTCAAGTTTCCTACGGAAGAGAACCTTGCTGTTCCTGACCCGGAAGCACAATTGGTGGCGCTCTTCATGCTATTCCTGATTGGACAATGCCATATTTGGCTTATATGACCTGGGGTGAGTTACCAGAGGATGAGACCTTGGCAAGGCAGATAATCCGACGGTCCAAGTCCATGACAATTGTCAATGGGGAGCTGCACCATTGCAGTGTTACAGGGGCGTTTTAGCATTGCGTTTCTCGTGAAGAAGGCTGTGAGATTCTGCGTGAGATCCACGAAGGAGATTGTGGTCATCATGCCGGCTCTAAATCTCTTGTAGCCAAAGCTTTTCATCACGGTTTCTATTGGCTGACAGCTCATGCTGATGCTGAGGACTTGGTCAGAAAATGTGACGGTTGTCAGAAGTTTTCACGACGAGCTCATGTTCCGGCTCAGGAGCTGAGGATGATTCCAATCACTTGGCCGTTTGCGACTTGGGGGCTTGATATGGTTGGACCTTTTTAAGAGGTCCAACGATAAGAAGACCCACCTTTTGGTGGCGGTTGATAAGTTCACTAAGTGGGTCGAGGCAGAGCCGGTCAGTAAGTGTGATGCGGCAACGGCAGTTCAATTTATGAAGAAGGTGATCTTCCGTTTTGGCTTTCCACACAACATTATAACAGATAATGGCACTAATCTCTCCAAGGGTGCTATGAAAGAATTTTGTCAACATGAGCATATCCGGCTTGATGTATCGTCAGTGGCCCACCCCCAATCTAATGGTCAAGCTGAGAGAGCCAATCAAGAGATCCTGAGAGGCATCAAGCCCCGACTTATGGTTCCTTTACAGAGGATGTCGGGTTGTTGGGTGGAGGAGTTACCTTCCGTGTTATGGAGCATCAATACCACCCCCAACATGTCTACGGGTTACGCGCCTTTCTTCATGGTTTACGGAGCAGAGGCGGTTCTCCCTAGTGACATCCGTCACGATTCACCTCGTGTGGCGGCTTATGTTGAAGCTGACAATGAAAAAGCATGTCAGGAAGCACTTGACCTATTAGATGAGGAGCATGACATCGCGGTGGCTCGTTCGGCGATCTACCAGCAAGATCTGCGCCGTTATGACAGCCGCCGGGTTAAAACCAGAACTTTTCAAGAAGGTGATCTGGTGCTCCGGCTTATCCAGGATCAAACTGATATGCACAAGTTATCCCCACCTTGGGAAGGACCTTTTGTGGTCAGTAATAATCTCAACAATGGGTCCTACTACCTTATCGATGTTCGAGAGCACAAAGACTCACGTAAGTCGGAGGAGGAGACCCACCGGCCGTGGAATATTGCTCGTCTTAGGCCTTACTACACTTGAGCCACTGGCTCTTCTGATGTACATATTTTTATAATGTATATATTATGATCAATATAATAAAGCCGGCATCCCTGTTAAAGCAGGGTCTCTGATGTTTTCTCTTTAAATAATGAGTGTTTGGTCACATGGGGGCTTCTGCTTTATAAAGCAAAGTTCTGATTAGCCTTTGATCCGGCTTATAGGTCATATATATATAAACTTGGGGGCTTGCTACCCAGGTTAAAGGGACCAAAGAGAGTCTGTTGCAAAAACACAACTCAAACATAGGCGCCAATTGAGCACAGCTCAAAAGTATTGCTTGGGGGCTCTTTGATTCTAAAGAACAAGAGTTTTTATGACCCTTGTAATAGGCTTAAAAGCCAGGCTTGGAAGCCAGATGTATTCACCTAAAACCCCGGGCTATCCTGCCTTTTTAAGTCTGCCACTCCGCCCAGGTAATCCTGGAATGACCTGCCGTACTTTTGACATGTCAATCTTATACAGACCCTGAACTTGTCAAAGTTAAAACGACGATTGGTTGTGTGAGGTCCGTCTTATAAGGTTTAAAAGGTTTAACTCCGTGGCTGTGCGGCCCGTGAAAGCACTTGAGTTTTATGCCTGGCCGCCTATGAAAGCCTTGATTTTTTGTTGTTGTTTGATTTGAACATTTTTTGAGGTTTTTTCTCATATGACATAGTAATACATGATTAAAAAGTCGATGAGGCCTGTGCTGCCTTATGGCTTATGCAGGAAACTGCCCGGTGTTTATTAACCCGGCCTGACTTTTGATTATAAGTCGCCAGTATAAGATCAGATAACATCCGGTGTTTATTAACCCGACCTGGCTTACCCTTACTCAGCTGGTTTGGTAAACCAACAACGTGATCAAATATCACACGTATGACATATTTTGTTATAATTGAGCCAGTCCTGGTTATAAACTATTTTTAGTTTCCAGTGATTATATATTGGGCATTATGACCCGTCCTGCGGTAAACCATGGAACACTTGTGGTCTGTTCTACATACAGGAACAGACCCAAACAAGCTGATATTATAAGCATCAGTGGCAGATCTTCAATTGGCAGATCAACAGTTTCATGCAAAGCAGAACGTGCACGACGGCACGGCAGATTCAAATTTTTACTACCCTATTACATGCCTCCATGGGCCGAATGAGATCAAAGTGTTTTCAAAAGATCAAGTGTTTAGAACCGCCCGGCGGTTCATTCTTCTTGGCCTTGATGATGGGAGGCTTCTGGCTCATCCCTCTCCGGTTCTTTGTCCTCCTCCACCGTCTGGAAGTTTGGTGATGACCAATTGATGCCAGACAAATCTTGAAATTCAGCTTCATCATCTATAAGACCAGACGGTTCAACTTCAGGGGAAAAGGTATGCTTACAAATTGGAGGGATCAAGCCCGTCACTCTATAAGCCGGAGTCGGCATCTTCTGGTTCTCCTTGTTATAAGCCGGATGATATTTCACAAGACCAGAATCATTGGCAATCAGAGTTGCCGTTGGACGAATTTCCTTTACGCAAGTCGCGAAGTCCTTCTAATCAAACATGGTGCCATCTTCTTTCAATCTTGAATATCCAGTAGCCACCTCAGACGGGTCAAGCTCTGGTACCCATGCCTTGGCTCGGCTCAAAGCCGTCACAACGCTGGCTCTGGCAAATGACCGTTTCATCTCATCAAATCTTGCGGGCAGCACAGAGAGTTTCTTCAAAACATCTATCAGCATCGTTGGTGCTTGATTGGTTGGCGAAATTGCGGCTAATGCACGTTGAGCCCTGGTGTACAACTGCTCAACAAGTGTATACACAGCCTTGAGCTTCACAGTCATATCTTGGTTGAGGTTGATGCTCCTGGGACCTGGAAACATCACAAATTGGTTAAACGGCGGCTTATATTATCACGACACGGATTCATCTTGTCGGATTAGCAACGACGGCTTACCAAAGATAGCAAAAACCATCTGAGAGACACGGTGTTTTAAGCCGGTGAGCTCAGTGGTCACCTCTTGAAGAGCCGCCTCTGCCTTCTCAGCCCGCTGCGTTAAAGCAACCTTTTCTTCCGCCCAGGTCTTTTTCTCCGCCTCAAAACTGGTCTTCAGCTTCTCCGACTAAGCTATGCTAAACTGGAATTTTGATCCAGCTTTCCGGGTCTCCTTTTCCTGAGTCGCCAGCCGGGTTTTTGCGTCCTTCAGTTGAGATTCCAATTCAGCAGTAGCAGCCTGTATGAAGTACAGATTTATCAACAATTACATCAAGATTGCAAGAGTTTAAGTCCCAAGTCTTTTGCAAGCAACAACACTTGACACTTGGGGGCTAATGTATGTCAACGAAATTTGTCAAGGGAACGACTCTTATAACTAAGTCCCGAGCACTCTGCAAGCAAGACTACTTGGCACTTGGGGGCTAATGCATATTGCTTGTAGCTTCTTCATAATGAGCCGGATGTGTTGTAAACAGTCCCAAACGACTCATGGGGGCTAGGCAGTTAAGATCTATTTTCTTACAAATGATAAATAGGACCATCCCATTCATGCTGATTAAGCCGGCCCTTGTGGACTACGGATGCAAAGTTCAGATTGCTTAAGCATCCGGTTTACATTTAAACCGGACAAGTAGGGATTCTAGGACAAAAATTTATGGATTTTCTAAGTCTACAGATTATTCAATCTTATCATAACAAGTAGGCTTGGGGCTGGCAAGATATACATAAATTACTCAAAGCTGGAAGTCATACTTCGTACTTTTGGTGCATTTATTTCACCATATCAACTTCAAGATCGCGGCTGGAGTGCACTTGGCTGAGGTAACCCGAGAGAATCTCACTGCTGCTCAGTTGTGCGTAATGGAAGACGTCAAACTTCATCTTCCGCCTTTCAATAACTTCTTGCTTAGCAGTATGTTTAGCTAAGGCCATCGGATTTCTTGGCTCTACAAAGCCGGTGCCAGTAATCAACACATCATCGTTATGAGCCTCTGACGGCTTAGGTGAGCTTGATGGAGCAGGATTTGAAGGATTAATAGTGTTTTCATCAACACAGATATCCGGAATCTCAGGCGGAGTGTCAGTGATAGTGTCTTCCGGCTGTTTGTCAGAAGCTTTAGGTACATGGACTTGCTGTTCCGGCTCAGCAACTTCAGGTGCTTCAATTGGCTTCGTCACCTTCGCTTTCTTATTAGGCTTTGCTTGTCCACTGCATGGATTATGACAGGTCAGTACAGTTATCAGAACATAATAAGATGCAAAATAAGAAATGGTTATCATTACCCAGGGGTAGTCTTGAAAGCCTGCAACTCGATTTGTGATGAGTTGCCATAGGAGGAGCAGGCAAGTTCCTGGTCAACTGAATCAACATGATTATGAGGAAGACAGATAAAACCCGCCAACGGGTAAAAAGGAGTTTAAATTAAGAGGCACCTCATTTTGACGCTTCCGAGGAGTAGGGGTGTTTGGTAAGCCGGAAGATAATTCTTCACCTCCGTTGGTCTGGGTCTGACGACGACTCTCGTGTTGATGTTGCTCAAAAGAAAGTGAGGGTCCAAATAAGCCAAGGGGTGTGAAAATCTTACTTTCTGGGTTACTTGTCAAAGTTTCTATCTTGGCAAAGAGTCTGAGTCGGAGGAAATGATAGTTACCTCTTCTTCAATTGCTTGGCTGGCTCCCGTATCATCCTGGTAATAGTCAGAGTCAATAAGATGATTGAAAAATAAGCCAAGAGAGTCAAGGGCTACCTCCGACTCAGAGGTGTCATCCAGTTTAAGCAGATCAGAGGCGCTTGGTTTCTTTTTCCTCTTGGTGGTCTTCTTGGCGGCTTTCCTGGCGGCTTTCTTGGCAGCCCTGGCCTTCTTAGTAGCTTCATGATCATACTCCGTTTTCCAAAAACCAGACTTAGCCTGCAAAGATTATTAAGGATGGAGTCAGTAAGATATTTGAATAATGAGGTCAGATGAATACATTCAGAGACTTACATCTGGTGGCAGGTTAAGCTTGCAGAAAGGGGCCAGGCCCACTTTAACACAATCTTCCGGATCTTCATTCAGAAGAGACTTAACCATTTCATTGACTGCTTCATCAGATAATGGCGCGGAGCTATGGCGCAGTGAATCCTTCACATCACTAGTATAGGTGCACATTAAGCTGGAGCGGCGGCTCAAGGGTATGATCCGCCAAGAAACCCAACACCTGACTAAATCAACGCCAGTTAGCCCATTTCCTAGCAGAGCTTTGACCTTCACAATAGTAGGTGCAATCTTCTTCCGTTCAGCAACGGTAAGCTTTTCAGGAAGATTGTGCTTTGTTTCTAAGCGTTCAACACGATAACCCGGCAATGGATTCTCGTCAGCCGGAGAAGTGTCTTTGCAATAAAACCACGTCTGGATCCAATCCTTGCGGTGACTTGGCAAGCAGGCATAAGTGAAGATAGCGTCTCTTCTACGTTGAATCGATATCCCTCCAAGTTCCAAGCTGGGGCCGTTTGTGTATTCAGTCTGGCGGTTTAAGTAAAAATACTCTCTGGAGAGATCAACACTGGGCTCCTCTTGAAGGTATACTTTGCAGAAGACTTGAAAGTTGCAGATATTTGACACGTAATTTGTCCGATGTCTTGAGGGTGGAGCTGAAAAAAGTGCAGAACGTCTCGGAAGAATCTAGAGCCGGGCGGTGAGAAGCCTCGGTTCATGTGGTCAGTAAAGACGATGACTTCGCCGTCTTTCGGCTGAGGTTTTTATTCGCCCGGGCCAGGAGCACGGTAATGCATCACACTCTTGGCAGGTAGATACCCGACTTTGAAAAAGTCCTTAAAGGTACCCTCAGTGACGATGGAGGGAATCCAGTTGCAGGTGTAGACTATTTTTGGCAGCATTATGAAAGAAAGAAAGCCTAAAGGAAAGAAAAAATTGCCGGTTCAAGTCAATTGGTGAAATCACAGGTTAAATGCTGACATTATACGTTCAAAATGGCGGCTTAAGAGAGGGCTAATGGTATATGAATAATTGTAAGCCGAACATGTAAGCCGCCATGAAAGGTACAGTTATTCAAAATCTGACAAAGAGAAAGATTCTACTAAGTGTTGGACAAACAGGTTTCACAGATTAAAGTTATAGATTTGGATCTGCAACTGTTCAGAAAAAGGGAATAAATTCGCCTACAGAGGCGACAGTGGAAAAGCAGAGCTGCCCTAGAGGAGATCTATCGTGATGAGGATATATTCTAGTATCAAAAACAGGTGCTAAAACTACTACCGCGCAAGATTTATGCGGTTTTTGGATCTAATCCATGGATCTAAACAAGGATAAAGAAGAGCGGCGACGAACACCAACGAACATTGATGAACACTGAAACCCTAATGCCAGATCTATGTCGAAAGAAAGGAGGGCTTACTGATGCTGATGGGACAGTAGAGAGGCGTCGCGGTTTTCTGTTCCGTTCAGGGTGATGCAGCGGCCGGAGTTGAGGTTGGAGACGAAGGTCAACGGCGGCGGAGCTCGTGCGGGTTGGTGCGTCGCGGGGAAAAGAAGAAAGTGAGAAGGAAAGGGGGAGAATGAGAGAACATTTCGAGGTCTTATTTATAAGACTGGAAGGACAAACGACAGGCGTGAGAATCGAGGAGGCAGAAAATGGATAAGCGACGGCGCGTGCGCCTCGATTTTCGGAGGGACAATAAAGAAAGAGATTTATTCAGATTTAGGGTTCTGTAAAGCATTAATTGCAGGTGATGTCACGGTAGGTTACCGTTATTTCCGGAGATGACGTTATGGCGGGTTACACAGAAAGACGACGAAGGATTTTTCTAAAAGTGTTCAAGATTGACATGAACAAGTTCAAATCAACCTGGGGCCTAATGTTGGGGATATGACTATCAGATATGACCCGCCCAGGAGGGGCCGGGTCATCCTTATGGCGGTTCATTTCAATGAAGGCCAAGAGTATAATAACAATGGCGGTACATAGATAGGCTTAGTGGAGGGCCCAAACCCGAAGGCGGCTTAAGGCCCACGAGTATAAACCGCCATGTATATGTAGACTTTTATTGTAAGGCATGTAAGATAAGTCACTGAGCTGGACACGTTGTATGAGCCGGACGGGACTCTGTAGGCCGGCAGGGCGTCAACCTGGGTATATAAGGGGACGACCCAGTGACGGCTTAGGACAAGAAACAATAGATCGAGAGCCAGGCTAAGCGTATTCGCTCCCTGGTCATCGAAACCCTAGCAATACCACCTCCAACTGGATTAGGCCTTTACCTTCACCGCGAGGGGCCGAACCAGTATAAACTCCTCGTGTCCTTTGTCCCGTTTAACCCCTTTAAGCTAACCTCGTTCTGATGGCTCCATGACTAAGTCCTCACACTAGGACATCTGCCGTGACAATTCCACGACACATCGTCACTTCACCCTTAGCTAGTCTCTGTTCATTCTGCAACTCCCGTTTCAAGTTACTACTCTTAGCAACTGAACCAGTATCAAATACCGAGGGGATACTATAAACACTAGTAAAGTAGACATCAATAACATGTATATCCAATATACCTTTGTTCACTATGCCATCCTTCTTATCCGCCAAGTGACCATTTACTTTGCAGTAGAAGCACTCAGTTTCAGGCTTGGGTCTAGCTTTGGGCTTCTTCATGGGAGTGGCAACTTGCTTGCCATTCTTCTTGAAGTTCCCTTTCTTTCCCTTGCCCTTTTACTTGAAACTAGTGGTCTTGTTAACCATCAACACTTGATTTCTACCTTCGCCGATTTCAGCATCGCGAAGAGCTTGGGAATCGTTTCCGTTATCCCTTGCATATTATAGTTTATCATGAAGTTCTAGTAACTTGGTGATAGTGACTAGAGAACTCTGTCAATCACTATCTTATCTGGAAGATTAACTCCCACTTGACTCAAGTGATTGTAGTACTCAGACATTCTGAGCACATGCTCACTAGCTGAGCTATTCTCCTCCATCTTGTAGGCAAAGTACTTGTCAGAGATCTCATACCTCTTAACATGGGCATGAGTCTGAAATACAAATTTCAACTCTTGGAACATCTCATATGCTCCATGTCATTCAAAACATTTTTGAAGTCCCGGTTCTAAGCCGTAAATCATGGTGCACTAAACTATCAAATAGTCATCATACCGAGCTTGTCAAACATTCATAACGTCTGCATCTGCTCCTGCAATAGGTCCACTACCTAGCGGTGCATCAAGGACATAATTCTTCTGTGCAGCAATGAGGATAATCCTCAGATCACGGACCTAGTCCGCATCATTGGTACTATCATCTTTCAACATAGTTTTTCTCTAGGAACATATAAAAAATAAACGGGGAGCTACATCGCGAGCTATTGATCTACAACATAGTTATGCAAATACTATCAAGACTAAGTTCATGATAAATTAAAGTTCAATTAATCATATTACATAAGAACTCCCACTTAGATAGACATCCCTCGAGTCATCTAAATGATCACGTGATCCAAATCAACTAAACCATGTCCGATCATCATGTGAGATGGAGTAATTTTCAATGGTGAACATCACTATGTTGATCATATCTATTATATGATTCACGTTGACCTTTCGGTCTCCAGTGTTCCGAGGCCATATCTGCATATGCTAGGCTCGTCAAGTTTAATCCAAGTATTCTGCGTGTGGAAAACTGGCTTGCACCCATTGTATGTGAACGTAGAGCTTATCACACCCGATCATCACGTGGTGTCTCAGCACGAAGAACTGCCGCAACGGTGCATATTCAAGGAGAACACTTATACCTTGAAATTTTAGTAAGGGATCATCTTATAAAGCTACCGCCGAACTAAGCAAAATCAGATGTATAAAAGATAAACATCACATGCAATCAAAATATGTGACATGATATGGCCATCATCATCTTGTGCCTTTGATCTCCATCTCCAAAGTACCGTCATGATTTCTATCGTCACCGGCATGACACCATGATCTCTATCATATTGATCTCTATCAACATGTCGTCATATCATCGTCTCGCCAACTATTGCTTTTGCAACTATTGCTATCACATACTGATAAAGTAAAGCAATTACATGGCACTTGCATCTTATTCAATAAAGAGACAACCATAAGGCTTCTGCCAGTTGCCGATAACTCCGTTACAAAACATGATCATCTCACACAATAAAATTTAGCATCATGTCTTGACCATATCACATCACAACATGCCCTACAAAAACAAGTTAGACATCCTCTACTTTGTTGTTGCAAGTTTTACGTGGCTGCTACGGGCTGAGCAAGAACCGTTGTTACCTATGCATCAAAACCACAACGATTTTTCGTCAAGTATGTGATGTTTTAACCTTCAACAAGGACCGGGCGTAGCCACACTCGATTCAACTAAGGTTGGAGAAACTGACACCCGCCAGCCACCTGTCTACAAAGCACGTCCGTAGAAACAGTCTCGTGTAAGCGTACACATAATGTCGGTCCGGGCCACTTCATCCAACAATACCGCCTCAAAGTATGACATGCTGGTAAGCAGTATGAATATTATCGCCCACAACTCACTTGTGTTCTACTCGTGCATATAACATCTACGCATAAACCTGGCTCGGATGCCACTGTTGGGGAACGTAGTAATTTCAAAAAAAAATTCTTACGCACACGCAAGATCATGGTGATGCATAGCAACGAGAGGGGAGAGTGTTGTCCACGTACCCTCGTGAGGCCGTGGCGAGCGTTATGACAACGCGGTTGATGTAGTCGTACGTCTTCACGATCGACCGATCCTAGTACCGAAAGTACGGCACCTCCGCGATCTGCACACGTTCGGCTCGGTGACGTCCCACGAACTCGCGGTCCAGCAGAGTGTTGAGGGAGAGCTTCGTCAGTACGATGGCATGATGACGGTGATGATGAAGCTACCGGCGCAGGGTTTCGCCTAAGCACTGCAACAATATAACCGAGGTGGATTATGATGGAGGGGGACACCGCACACGGCTAAGAGATCAATGATCAAATTGTGTGTCTATGGGGTGCCCCCTCCCCCGTATGTAAAGGAGTGGAGGAGGGGGAGGGCCGGCCCTTTACTATGGCGCGCCCTGGGGAGTCCTACTCCCACCGGGAGTAGGATTCCCCCCTTCCAAGTAGTAGGAGTAGGAGAGAAGGAAGGGGAGGAGAGAGGGAAGGAAAGGGGGGGGGGGCGGCCCCCACCCAATTTAGATTGGGCTAGGGGGGCGCGCCCTCAACCTTGGCCTTCCTCTCCTCTATTCCACTAAGGCCCAATAAGGCCCATATACTCCCCGGGGGGTTCCGGTAACCTCCCGGTACTCCGGTAAATGCCCGAACTCACCCAGAACCATTCCAATGTCCAAACATAGCCATCCAATATATTGATCTTTATGTCTCGACCATTTCGAGACTCCTCGTCATGTCCGTGATCAAATCCGGGACTCCAAACAACCTTCAGTACATCAAAACACATAAACTCATAATACCGATCGTCACCAAACATTAAGCGTGCGGACCCTACGGGTTCGAGAACTATGTAGACATGACCGAAACACGTCTCCGGTCAATAACCAATAGCGGAACCTGGATTCTCATATTGGTTCCCACATATTCTACGAAGATCTTCATCGGTCGAACCTCATAACAACATACGTTGTTCCCTTTGTCATCGATATGTTACTTGCCCGAGATTCGATCGTCGGTATCTCTATACCTAGTTCAATCTTGTTACCGTCAAGTCTCTTTACTCGTTCTGTAATGCATCATCCCGCAACTAACTCATTATTCACATTGCTTGCAAGGCTTATAGTGATGTGCATTACCGAGAGGGCCCAGAGATACCTCTCCGACAATCAGAGTGACAAATCCTAATCTCCATCTATGCCAACTCAACAAGTATCATCGGAGACACCTGTAGAGCACCTTTATAATCACCTAGTTACGTTGTGACGTTTGATAGCACAAAAAGTGTTCCTCCGGTATTCGGGAGGTGCATAATCTCATAGTCATAGGAACATGTATAGGTCATGAAGAAAGCAATAGCAACATACTAAACGATCAAGTGCTAAGCTAACGGAATGGGTCAAGTCAATCACATCATTCTCTAATGATGTGATCCCGTTAATCAGATAACTCATGTCTATGGCTAGGAAACTTAACCATCTTTGATTCAACGAGCTAGTCAAGTAGAGGCATACTAGTGACACTCTGTTTTTCTATGTATTCACACATGTACTAAGTTTCTGGTTAATACAATTCTAGCATGAATAATAAACATTTATAATGATATAAGGAAGTATAAATAACAACTTTATTATTGCCTCCAGGGCATATTTCCTTCAATAACCTGAAAGTTACATGGGATGAATTGTCAGATGTGAAACAATTACACAAATTTTTGGAACAACCAGGAACAAGTATCAAATATTTTTTCATGCATTAACATTGATACTCTCTCGATAGATAATCAAAAAACAAATAGGTACATGAGTGTTCATGTTGTGCTAATCTTGTACCTAATGTTTGCTCTAGAATCTAAACCATAGCTACAATTCTGGACAAGACACATCGTCCTATCAGGTATAGAGTTGGAGCAGTTACATGAAACCGGGAATGGGAGCAGGATGCCAATTCCGCATTGAGGGATCTGCAAGGTTGAAATGAAGATTGGGCCTACAGCGAGGAGGCTACATGGGTTGTGGAGGAGCGCCTCACGCAGGAGCCGCCATCATTGGGCAAGTCGCCACCGTCGGCCGCTGCTACCATTGTAGCTTCACGTCTACCATGGTCGTCGCCTCTCCACAGCTCACCAATCCGTCAACTAAGAGCACACGTATTCAATTAGGAGTAGAAGAAACAAATCGACAAAAGATGAACTTAAAAATCGTTGGGGAATGACCTGGGAGGAGTTGAAGCCGCGAAAGGTGTGGGGATGGAACAACCGGATCCAGAAGACTATATGGACGCGAAACATCACAGATCGGTATGGAAACTGACCTGCAATTACCCACCGCCCCTGAAATGGCGCGCGATTCATTAAAGTCCTGCATCGACATTTGATCTTCTTCCTGAATCTCCGGCTACTGAACTTCAATCGACATCGATGGTTTGCTGCTTATACCATGACACCATAGGGTAGCCCCACCACGCCACGCGAGACCCTCTTGCCCAAGTCATATGAACAAGTGCATCTTCAGGCGCTCGCCTCATACGTGCCGCTTCGCCTAGCCGCGATGCGTGCATATGTGGTGGATGATTGCCTATTTTACTTGCGACGAAGCTACGGAAAGAAATTGGATAACACGGGCCCAGCAGGCCCAAACAACAGGAGATCGCTGATTTTGTTGCGGGAGCATCGGCCCAGTCCGTTTAGCGCTCCCAGCAGAGTGGAAAAGGTGCATCCAATAGCCAGAAACGCCTAGGACTACAGATCCGACGGTTGAGATGCTAATAGCCTGAGAGGGCTGGAAAAGCGCTCGGTTGTACTGTATCTAAATGATCATCAATACTAAGCTTGCTAGAGAAGTTTGGATGGAATAACACGACGGAGCCTTAAATTATACTACTATAAAAGATGCTGCAGTGCCCGTCTCCCTGGAATCGTCGAGGGTGAAGAGGGCCTCTACCATCCGCTTCACGGTGGCTTTACACCGGGGACCTTGCAAGGGCTCTTCGAGCCGTCCGATCAGTCTGGACGGCTCGCGCCCAGACGACCCCGCTAGGTGGTCCATGACGACTCGGCTGTGAGCTTGCCCGAGGCCACCGTCATTAGGCGGGTTCGGGCGCCGAGGAAGCCCTTCGGGCGCGCGACAAGCTTGCTTGTCGGCGTACACGCCTTTGTTGGGCTGGTCTAGTCACGACAAGAGGGTTGCAAGCCGTGCACACCGCTCTTTGGGGCGCGTCTGCCTGGTTGGGCGGCCCATGAGGCGGACCATGTGCACGCCCAGTACACCGCTCATTGGCGGCTTCAGCGCGACTTGCGAAAGAGCGTTCACGCGATTTGGCGCGTCGACGAGCAAGCCAGGCCTGCTTTGTCGGCGTCCATGCTACTCGGCGAGCTAGTCTAGTTGCGATAGGGGATTGCACGTTGCACCTGCCTTCGGTCGCTCCACCACACCCGGATCCCCACAGTTAGTGGTGCGTGACCCGTTATCACTAGTCCGGTGTTTCATTCACAGTAGAGTTGGCTTGTGTCGTTCGACCGACCCCGGCATGCGCGGGCGCCCGACGCACGTTAGCCTTGCCGGATTGTTACGTTTTGGGCGAGCCGGTAGGCGTGTGACACGTTTCTCACCCGAGGTGACTTGGGGTGTGCCGACTCGGGAGGTTTTGAGGGCATTTTGGTCTTTTCTTTAGTCTAGTTGTGTTTTCCTTTAAATTAGCTGTTTTAAGCCGCATGTACCATGCATCGCACAATGGGTTCCCTCTCTCCGCATTGCTCTTGTCGTCACCGAGCGCGATCTCGAGGTGGTCATTCTCCGGTGTAGCAACGGGCGACAGCTGCGCCACCAGGGCATCCAAGAGGTCGTCGCCATGGAGGTCGATGAGGACAGCGGGTACCGCGGCAAAATGTCCCTCTGTGGTGCCATCGCTGGGCGATCCCTAAACCCCTGCCATGGCGTAAAAATGGTGCCTTGCCATGAGAAGTGGAGGTTTTGCTCCACTTTCCGAGCACCGAATCTCTTCGACGATGACAACGACAATCCATGTAACGCGGATCAACTTTTAGGACTTTTAGGGGTAGTTGGAAGTTCTTTGCTTTGTTTGTTTCTTGTCGTTGTTTAGGCCCCTTCGTTACTCTGGCTCTTTTGTCGGTTTCTCTCTTTTTTATCTTATGCCTCTTCGTGAGCATGTCTTTGACCTGTCGTGCCATGTTGTGGAGCGGCGTGAATTTGTTGAGCGCGTAATCGCAAAAGGAAAAGATGCTCAGCCAGCCCCCCAAGCATGAACTGGGTGCGGAAAACACACTTGTTTAATGTTGTCAATGTCCTGCAATGCTGCGTGATGTCATTGCTTTCAAAATGTTGTGGTTTATGTTACCCTTGCGCACAACCAAGCAGGTCAGCGTATTTAGCTGCCGCCTCACTGGTTTCTCCAAAGCAAAACAATTTACTTAAAGTTAATTTTAAGGCTTGACATTTGCTTAAATGTTGAAAACAACAATTTCAGGTTTCGAGCCTTATCCGTGTCATGTTTCATAAAAAGAATTGAATCATCAGCATTGCAGAATAGATAGGCCACCATCCACGAGGTGTAGCACTACTCCTGCAATCTGACCGTCCTACTTGACGCGATCAATCAGAATAGCCAACATGTCAGCAACATTATTGAATAACATTGCAGAATTAAGGCAAAATCCTAATGATCCAAATCCTCAGAAACTCTATGAAATTCCTTTGAATGAAGGGAGCCCGGAATCCGAGTCATTTTTGTGTGCCGTCCTTTCCTCCTCTTCTTTGTGGTTTCCCATCCCCCCGATTTCGCTAACATTGGAAGCTTGTAGTGTTTTTGTCTCACATATCATTAGCCCGAAGTTTGGCGGTTGGCCATAGCGCTTTTGATATGTCTTGGTGATCATGATAGAGGTGGCAGTGGTGACGATATTTTTATATGAAGATTAATTAGTCAATCATTCATATCGCGTGGTAAGCGTGATAAGAAATTTCAAACCTATAAAAAAATCATTCATATCATATGTTAGTTAATTTTTTTTGTTCTCTCCAAATACTTGGGTATAATTGTTGTATGAAAGATCTTTATCTTATAGTGCGTATTTTTAGTGCCTTAAGGCGCGTAGTTTGAATAGAATGGATAAGTATTGATTGTGTGCAAACAAAAACGCTAATCAATAGTCCCGGATATCATAACCTTCGCATCATAGTCGTATTATAACTCTTATTAACAGCTTGTCAACCATCTGATGGCAGCGGAGGGTGCAACTGGAAGGGATACGTAGCCGATCGATTTCGTATTTCAATCGAACGAGCCACAAAGTCAAACACGCGGGCACTCTTGTCCCTTTCCAATCCGCTCTGAGTTAAATGTACTCTCTCTGTAAACAAATATAAGAGTATTTAGATCACTACTTTAATGATTTAAATGCTCTTATATTTCTTTACGAAGGGAGTACATCATTTCAATCAATACAAGGATATTTATGGCTTCCGTAGGATATTCTGAAGTCGGAGGCTGAGACGATGATGTGAGCGTCGCGAGATCATGACGTCGTTTCTGTAGCAGGTTCTAGAAGGCACAGCCAAGTGCTCAGCCCTCTAAATGTTGCCACAGTTGCACAGGAGACGTTGATGGATGATGGTGCATGTGATGGCCTTAGTGCTAGTGGAGAGGCGCATCAGGGGGAAATGGCGCATCAAGTAAAGCCGGCCACTCATGCAGGTGCCGACGGGCATATAAGCCATCCTTTATACTCCCTTCGTTTCTAAATAATTATCTTTCTAGAAATTTCAACAAGTGACTACATACGAAGCGAAATGAGTAAATCTACACTCTAAAACATGTCTACATACATTCGTATGTTATAGTCCATTTAAGATGGCTAAAAAGACAATTATTTGGAAACGGAAGGAGTAGTAATTAAAAAGATCACATCGCTAATTGTATATGGCTAATGTGAGCTGCGTGTGTTGTCAAACAAATGGCATGTACCGTAACCGTATATTACAGAGGAGAGGAGATGTTTCAGCAAATTAACAGATTCTACAGTAACACTTTTTTTTTCTTTTTTGCGGGAGAGATTCTGCAGTAACACAACGCTCAATCATGGACAAATGAATAGCCTCCCTTACTGCAAGGACCACATATTGGGCATGGGTATTTATTTGTACCATCGGACAAGAAAACAGATCCGATCTGATGCGCTTGATTGCAAATATTTGCAGATCACATGCTGACAGGCACCTTCAATCCTAGTATCAATCTCTCCTGATCTATCATTTGCATCCGTACTGTATTGTATTGTGTTCTTACGGAAGATTTGAAAGCCGATTTGCTGAAACATCTCCTAGGATTGATCCGTGGAGAAGTTGACGTAGTAGTACAAGATAATTGCCCCCTATATATATAGTTCAGCTAGCCAACTTCTCCACGGGGTGGGAGGAACCCGTCACGGATGATATACCCGGAGCCGTACAGAACGATGCTTTCTTGACAAGGGCTCCACTAAGCAGCGCTTTCATCAATCCTACTTATATATATATAACGAAGCGAGGTACTCTTAAGTTCTCCCACACAAAGAAAAAGTTATCCAAACTAGTAGTAGTACCGTTGTACGTCAGAACCATACAATAATATCGTTACCGATAAGGAGATAGGAATGCTAAAGCGACCACTGATATCCAGCCACGCCATACAATATCACACTAATCAATCGTAGTACTACGAAATTCAGCTAGCCTTCGCCAGCTTTTTTAGGATGTCCACTAAACAATTGCTTTCTCCGGCATATATCGTGACGAGCACAATTAGCACAAAAGAAAGCGGCGGCAGCGACGGAGCAACCACAGCTCCGTTCGGCCATGAGACGGTCAATCAGACACAGATCGATCCGGCGTTACATATAGCGCCAATCAGCTCCGTTCGGCCATGAGCCGGTCAATCAGACACAGACGGATCTGGCGTTACATAGAGCGCCAATCCGTTCCCTCGTTTCCCACGTTCCCACGAATTTAAGCCACTGACCGATCGACCGCTCGACTCGTCTCTCCGTACCGTACGTGCATCCACGAAGGCGGGCAGCGATGGCCGGCGAGAGCGACGACCGGGGCGCCGCGCGCGCCGCACGTCGCGCTGCTCTCGTCGCCGGGGATGGGCCACGTGGTGCCGGTGGCCGAGCTGGCGCGGCTGCTGCACGCGGAGCACGGCTTCACGGCGACCGTCGTCACCTACGCCAGCTCCGACTCCGCGGCGCAGCGCGCGTTCCTGGCGTCCCTCCCGCCGGCCGTCGGCTCCGCGTCGCTCCCGGCCGTCCCGCTCGACGACCTCGTCGCCGCCGGCGCCGCCATCGAGACGCTGCTCTCCGTCGAGGCCCAGCGCTCCGTGCCGGCGCTGGCCGCGCTCCTCGCGGGCCTAGGCAAGGACGGCAGCCTCGTCGCCTTCGTGGCGGACCTCTTCGGCGCCGACACGCTGCGGGCGGCGCGCGACGCCGGCGTGCCCGCGTACCTCTTCTTCCCATCCAACCTGCTGATGCTCTCCCTCATGCTCCACCTCCCGCGCCTCGATGGTGAACTGGAGGGCGAGTTCCGCGACCAGCCGGAGCCCGTCAGGCTGCCCGGTTGCGTGGCCGTGCCCGGCGCCGACATCCTGCAGCCGCTCCAGGACAGGACCAGCGACGCCTACCGCTGGATGGTGCACCACGGCGAGAGGTACCGCGACGCGGACGGCATACTTGTGAACACGTTCGACGCCATCGAGCCCAACGCGGCAGCGATCCTCCGGCAGCCCGAGCCGGGGCGCCCGCCGGTGTACCCCGTTGGGCCGGTCATACGGCAGCCTGACGACGGCGACGACGATGCCACCGGCTGTATCAGGTGGCTCGACACACAGCCAGACAAGTCCGTGTTGTTCGTCTCGTTCGGCAGCGGAGGTGCGCTGCCCGCGGCGCAGATGGACGAGTTGGCGCGCGGGCTGGAGCTCTCCGGACAACGGTTTCTGTGGGTCGTGAGGAGTCCCACCGACAGTGGGGCCGACCCCGGTGCCAACTACTACGACGGGTCGAAGAGCAAGGACTATCCACTCAAGTTCCTGCCATCTGGGTTCCTGGAGAGGACCAAGGAGGTGGGCCTGGTGGTCCCATCCTGGGCCCCGCAAGTCAGGGTCCTCGGCCACCGGGCCACGGGAGCCATGTTGACACATTGCGGATGGAACTCGGTGCTAGAGAGCGTGATGCACGGTGTGCCGATGATCGCGTGGCCTCTGTACGCCGAGCAGAGGGAGAATGCCGTGATGCTACATGAAGAAACCAAGGTGGCACTAAGACCAAAGGTTCGAGGAGCAGATGGGATGATTCTTGATGAAGACATCACGAAGGTTGTGGATGATATAATGAACAGTGAAGAGGGGGATGCGATGCGTACGAAGGTGACAGAGCTCCAGAAAGCAGCAAGGAGTGGACTGGCTGCAAGTGGCATGTCGCATAAGACACTTACCGAGGTGGTGAGGAAGTGGAAGGAGCGTACGTTTGCATGATGATGCCATTTATCAAGGCCATCAGAGTCGTTAAAGGGTTGATGCACGAGACCAATTGTGCGTTGTATGTTATGCCATAACTCATAATGTGTTTTAGATGAAATGGATGTGAAGCATGCAACGATGATTATGTTATTACTCACTGTTAATTTCGTTACATATTTGTTCCATTGTAGTGTCAAGTTACCAATTGATTATTTTCTTAGAAACATTTTTTATATGTATTGATAACTAAGTGAGCAAAGTACAAAATTATTTGGCTGCACCAACATTCATATATTACATAGTAAATATAAAACGTGCTACCATAAAGACCACTGATTGATGACATTGGTTTTTATACAACCCACACGCTATATTGTGAGAGAATTAACGTCCGTGCAAACAAGAAAGCAATATTTCATCCACTCGATTATCTTGCTTCATCGGTGCCACCCATTCATGAGATGTCTCTCATGTGCTTTCTCTAGTGTGGATCACATTGAATTGGACCAAGCATCTACTCGTTTCGAGTTCATAAAAGTGCATGCATGGACACTAAGATTTGATATATTCCTTTTTACTTGAAGATATGGTCTTAAATTAGGGTTTATAGTTAGCTCATGCACCCAACAAACTTTACTTTTCTTCAAGCATGACTCCAAATTCTCCTATAACATATGTGCTCCACTTCCTTTGTATTTATATGTGCTCTCCGAACAATGCTGGATTTGAGAGAGAACAATGGCAACTAGTAGTAGTTGTATGCGCAACATGTTGTGAATGTGAGGCATCGAGGAACACACCCCATCAACTGTTAACATGATTATTGCTCATAGTAGTACATCACATGGCATGAAGAAACTTGTGAAGGGTGATTGAGTGACGGAGTAAGATTGGAAACTAAGTTACTAGCAGAGCACATGACACTTGATTGTGGTCTGGAGGAGGGTATTGGAGCGTGGTACTAAGGATAGAGAGGTTGTGTTGAGGCAGAGGACGGTAGGTGAAGGTCTACATGATTTTGAACCCAAAGACTAGCAAACTAGGTTAGGTCTTTGTCCATGTAAATACTAAGCCATCCATTTTCACCAGTTTACACTCCAAATCCACATTCTAGAAGGCTCCTTTAATTTACACGTTGTTCTTTAAGACAAACCGGAAAAAAAGATGAACAAGATAAGAGTGAAACTAAAGAAGAGAAGTGAAAAAAGTAAGGGCGTGTTCTAATGCAACAAAGAAAAGAGGATGTCGACCACAGTTGCACTCAAAGACAGACACTAAATTTTACTTCCTAGAACACTAACTGCCTCATTTTCTATTTCAATAGCAATAACATAAACTACACATGTTCCAACTCCACCAGATTCTTTGTTTTGAAAAGGGACAACAACCCAATAGTACTTAACCCTTCTCGAGATCCATCTTCTACCCTTTATCGTTGTTGCGCATGAAAATGATAGTTATGTACATATACTCGCACACTATCCCATCAACACTCCATGTTATAGATCTGGAATGGCCGTGCACTTCATGTCGTGCCATGGATTAATTCGTGTTTTTTTAGCAAAATGGCTCTAAAATGCATCAAGGCTTAATGATGCCCTTTGTTGTGAGGGTTATCACAGGCGCTTTCCATCAACACATATTTACTTATGATATTTTTATGAAATTACCTTAAAATGGAGTTTCTTATGGTTTATTGTTGGTGCATTGATATCTGAGTCTCCTAGAAATCTTCCCTTGTTCAAGCATAAAAGGCCTTATAAAGGACACACTGTATTTGGCCTTAGCTTGATATATTTTTTGAAACGGGTTATCTTGATATATTCACTCATATATGCATCTAGTTTTCCTAATGCAACCTACTAGTAATAATCGTTATCTCCATACTAGTTCCCCTCATAATTAGCAAGAAGAACAGAGTCAAGACTCTATATGACAAATAAAAGAACTAGCAGTTATGAGGAGTTACATGTCTGCAATGCTGCTCAGATTTAAGGGTATCAAAAAACATGTCCCAGGATGTTTTGGGACGAGTTGTGCTTAGAATGGAGACCATCTTTGAAGAATTCGGGGCTAAGGATTATATACACATGCGACCATGATGATATCATGGGCAGAGCCAACATATATACATTCCCTTATGTAGTAAAATGGAGCCCTAAGGTCCAAGGTTGTCAGAATCACAATTCTGTTATACGATTCTATGACCTTACGATCCAAACTAACCCCTATGATTCTACAATTTTAGTTCTTAGAATCTATGTTTCTATGATCCTGATAGTGAAGATTCTACGATTTGCGATCCTACCATCGAAGCTCCGATCCGATTCAAAATCGCGATTCTTACAACCTTGCTAAGGTCTTCTTCACATGTTTATATCTATGGGGTTTTCTTTTGTAGAACAAGCAATGTGCTTCTCCTAACAAAATCAACGAACTCAAATGCAATTCTAACACCTTACATGGCCTAAGCAACACAAAACCAACTTCCTATAAAACTAACCATACCTAATTTTGTACTTCCTCCGTCCCAAAATAAGTGTCTCAACTTTGTACTAACTTTAGTACAAAGTTGTACTAAAGCTGAGACACTTATTTTGGGATGGAGGGAGTATTTACCAAAACCCAATATTTTCCAAGTGTCATACTAACTCATATGATTCCTCACTAACAATTAAAATATGTTATCTCATTCGACCGGGTTACTTTACTAATTCATTAAGAACTTCCATAATAAAAAATAGTTCCAACGCAAAACACTAGCATACCATCTTAAGAAATCACATCACATTTTGGTAATGAGGTCCAATTGGTATTCATTATTCTGTTTTTACTTCTCAAATGTGTCTTGCGAAGGTAAGTAGTTGTTTTGCAACTTATAAATTGGTTAAGTGTATGTGTAGTCAAGCAAATATTTGAGTTCCTAAGGTGCAAATGACATGGTTTTCCATGAAAAGTATTTTTACAGTACTATTATCTAGAGTTTACATATCAAAGTAACATTCTAAGTTTCATGTACAATAACTACACAAATTTAAAAAGATTGGTGGAGATAGTAGTTAATGCTAGTAAAGGGATCCAATCTTCATGTTCTTGTGTAACGCGCACCCAAAATTTGGGTACCATATGTTTCATTATGCACTAAACAAAAATCTACTAGGAATGAAAGTTCTAGAGAAAAAATGCAGCTCTAGCATGAGTAGTATGCGACCATGTAGCAAATGTATGGAGTGTACTGGTCTCACCATTCCAAAATACTTGAAGTTTTAGGTTTGTCCTAAGTCAAACATTGCTAAGTTTGACTAGGTCTATTAAAAAAATGTACCAACATCCACACAAAAAATGTTTCATTAGATTCATAAAATACATATTTGATGTTGTATTTATAATATTTTATCAATATACATGGTCAATCTTAAAGAAGTTTGACTTGGGGTAAATCTCGAACTTCAACTATTTCAGAACAAGGGGAATACTTACTTCTGTTCCCATTTTTTTGGGTTCATTATCCACTTATCACGCGATGAGGGATCAAATATATAATCCATGTACCCTACAGGTTTCACATCATTTAACTTTGAGCTTTTGGTGAATAGTATTGTGACTCAATTAAAAAATGAATAGCATTGTTAGCCATAAGGTGGAGTTCACATATTCATATGTAGTCCAGTTTTGTGCCCATTGTCCAACCATCTTTGCTCTCTTTGCCATGATATATGCAGCCAAACCAACACGAAGGCAATAAATATTGCAAAGAGAGAGATCAGTAGTGATGTATGATTGATTGGGTGGAGTTGGACGTATGCGCTACATTGGGAATGTGAGGAAACTGAAAATACATTTACCATGGATAATTGGAGCAATGTTATTGAAGGAGTTGCTGCAACGTTCCTAGTTAATTACCCCTAACATCTTGCATGTGTGGTCTATATGTTGATATACTAAGACAAAAAGAAGGACACTTCTTGAAAATATGCTCCATTTTAATCACTATACTCTGAGCCATTTAAGACTTTTAATCATGAATACAAATTAAAATACACCATTAGGCTGATAATTAATTATGAATATGTGATGCACAGTCAGAACTTCTGTCCATGTTCGGGTGCTTGTTCATTTAATCCGAAACTAGAACAATGTAAGCACAATTAATGATGATCATAATCTATCAAAGTGCTCATAATCTATAGATCGCCAGGCTCAATGAAAGTGCCAAACTATGATTAGAGGCCTTATCATGTGTATTTTTTTAAAAATAATAGAAGTGAGGGATTCATGGAAAGAATATATTCAAAATTAAACTCATTAAGCTACGCATAAAAGACGACCAACCAGCTATGTCACGTGGTGCAAGCTGGTTGGCCGCGGTGAGAAATCTTTTGAAAAAAAAGATGAAGGTGTGGATTATTTTTTAAATGTATTTTTTTTAGACGGAGGTGAGGACCTTGGTATTTTTTAAATGGAGGGTTATGCAAAGTGGCACTCGCTGGTAGGCTGCGGTGGTAATTTTTTTTATTTCTTTTTTCAGATGAAGGTGAGAATTTTTTGATATGTTTTTTAGACGGAGGCGAGGACTCTATGTATTTTTATAAAATGAAAACGTGCGCATAGCTTCCTCTCAAGCGGCGCCACAGGGTGGCGCCCCAACCACTAGTGCTGAGCAAAGATAGCATGTTTTCAGCAAAGAGAAATGCACCGTTTTGAAATGTTAAAAGGAACGATGTTTTGGTTCAACCACAAAGCGGCCAGGGTGAACTTTTGCTATACAAAACATGAGCACAAAAGAATGATCAAATGTGAATGAAAAATACTATAGCCAAGGATGCAAGCGGGGTGCGTTTGCGGCTAGCACCACGGTCCATACATGTAGTGTTAATCTTACATCCAACATTGAACTAATTGACCAGTTTCATGGGATAAGTCATAAGTGTACCACCGCTTGCACCTCTAGCCGTTGTTGAATATAATGTTCCTGATATAAAAAAAAGTAGAAGAAACATGCAATGGCAAAAAAAAAGCCTCACCACCACTGTGGCACGATGCACGCACGGGTGGATGCATGACCTAGCACTGATATTCCTTGCGCCAGATCTCTGCACTCCGGTCGTCAGGGTCAAGGAGGAAGCATCGCGCATGCCCATGTACGCATGTTGCCACATTACGTCCTCGCACCATCGCACATTTTCCCTTTACCTCGCGGCAAAATACTCTCCTTCTGCAGGATCCGAACGCTCCGGTGAACTGAGTTGATGGAGACTTCTGATTTGTGCTCTCCGAACCCTGCAGGCAGTGGAGACATCCGATGCAAGCTCACCTTTAGTCTTGTGATGGATTTGAACCCTGCTATTTTGAAAAGGATTTGAACTTTGTTTTCCTTACCAATGGCAGAGCATTCTTTTGCCAAATGATCTTAACATGAGATTTAGTAATTTAATGCTCACTAAGATAACCAAGCAAACCATGTTTTGACAACATATAAACAAATATAGCTTATTTTTCAATCTGGGTGTACATTTTAGTCTAGTGTGTGATTCAGTGACCTTGGGTGTGGTGATGTGAATGTGGTGTGTGGGTCCTTGTAAAATGCAATCTCGAACGAAGGATCCGACGCTCGTCATCAACCTTCCATAACACGTATCTTCTCTCGTTGCATGTTGTTTCATATATAGCTTGTTACATGTCTTTAGCTCTGTTGTCTAGCCAGTAGCATGCAAATCAACACAGATGGAGGCGTGATTCATGGAAAAGAGAGATTATATCAAATGAAGAATCCATAGTGCTATTGATGTTGAACCTGTGTGGTGCATTGTGAATAGGAGGCATTCAGAAATGCATCACCTGCTCAAGGCTAACACAGAGTGGTTCTGCTTGTTGTAGTATGGGATAGGTTGATCAGAAGACTTTGCAATGCCTAGTGATCTTATTAATGATGCTGAAGGTCAGCAAATTGTACTACCTCTTGTGGTCCAAGTAGGACCAGGAGATGTGTCATGCACTGAAAAGCGTAGATAGTGGCTTTCAGGTGGAGAAGCAAGATGATCCACTTAGACTTGCCTATTACATAAAAAATACTTTTACGAATTTGTTGCAATGGCTACACGACATATTATGCATTTTCTTTCTACTAAAATGAAATAAACAAATAGTTACATTACAGACTGGCGACACATAAGTATCAGGTGTGTACAAGAGGAAACCATCTATTATCTACACATATAACTCCATTTTAAAAGGTCTTACGTCACATTTAGATGTAACTCGGGTTGCTATTTAGTTAACATACAAGAATCCCCAAAAGGAAAAGAGATGCGTATGTACAATAAACACAAAGCCAAAAGGGAAAAGGAGCTTAAAAACACTCAATGAACGCATAATTATGATGTGGCTCTGTCAAGAAAAACGACCTCTTTATTTTCTGTTAATTTAAATTGACAGAGCATCGGGCTCTAAAATAAACATTTACAATATAGGGTTCAATACACGGTTTACTAGTGCAGTATAGGTACATATTCTCTTTTAAACCCCCCTTTCCCCCCCTAAGCTTGTATACAACATGGCCATACTTTTAATCGTAAGTTGCAGTTGTAGTGTGTGATTAGCATCTCTGGAATATTTCTAAACTCAGAAGCGCATGGATTTAAATTACGCAAAACACTAGGCCGTCACTAGCTTTCAAGACAATATGCAAAATACGCATTTCTTTCTATCCATGTATAGTGTAGTACTCTCTCCGTTTCTAAATAATTGTCTTTCTAAAGATTTCAACAAATGACTACATACGGAGCAAAATGAGTGAATCTACACTTTAAAACATATCTATATACATCCGTATGTTGTAGTCCATTTGAGATGGCTAGAAAGACAAATATTTAGGAACGGAGGAAGTATGTCTTAATATAGTTTCTTCTGTGATCTCGGGCATGCTGCCACATGTCCTGAAGTACACACCTTTCCATATAACTCTTGTGTCTCGGCCTCACCTATCCTTCTGAAAAATAATATCTGTCACATGCTTTTATGAGAGGGAGCGACCATTGACGAGTTGTAACACACATATGAGATTATTTTGTACTAGAAGATACAGAGATCAACTTAATTTGAAATATCAGCTAATGTCTCACCAACCTCCCGTCTCTAAGCATACCCACACTTAAGGACATGGTACAAGTGCATGCTTTGGCACCTACTCACCTAGCTCAGTATATTTATCCAGTTGTTGTGCAATCCTACAACTAGAATCATACAGATCTTAAATCTTCCTCTCCTTTTGAACCTACAAGTCTACCAAAAACAAGAATATAGCCGAAACATGGGAGAAAGAGAGAGACGTGACAATGATGTGAAGACTAGTATATATGATGTGAAGACTAGTATATGAGCTAAATGAGTGCGCAAAAAACATTAGAAATGTGAGGCATCTGGAAATGCATCCCTCCTATAGCTTTGACCATCATATGCGCAAGAAACACAAGTTGGCAAAGGACTTGAAGACCGGAAAGGAACCAACACAAATTTAGAGAGTGCAGCACTCTCCGTTAAGCTTAGAGCTCTCTAGCTTCCTTGCCCCTATTGCATGGGACCAGGCGACCAACGCGGATTTGTTCTTGCTCGTTTCATGTGATTCGCGTGTAGCCTATGGTCGGCATACCAAGGCGAAGGGGAAGGAAGAAGAATCAGTCTATGTAAAGATACTAGATGTCCACGCTAAAAAACATAAAAGGTATTACTTTGGCTAATGTTACTGACCGGGCGACCGGCCGAGCGCTGCGGTGGTCAGGGTCGATCGCTCACTGACTAATGCCCCAGCCCACGTGCAGCCAAGTCTGTGTCAGTTTTGGGAGTGACCGCACAAGGCTACGTGTCCTGACTTCTGACCACACACCGCACCACACCATATTTCTTCTTGCCCAAACAAACCTCTCTCGTTCTTAACGGCACACACGACTTTAGTGCGGCAACCTTCATGGATCGCCACCTCTTTCTCCACTTACTTTTCCCGCCTCATGTGCCTTTCATGGCCCGCACGTGACACTACCGTGCCATTTTGCTAGCGGGAGGGCCACCCCTTCGCAGTCGTTATGGTTTTAGGGCCATTGCAGTGATACCTCATCGGTCGACCAAGGTGGGAGGCGTTGCTGCATGGGGAGACGGGAATGCAACGACGAGTTGCAACTGTCATCACATCAAGCTACAACCGGTAGCATGCCGAGCTACAACCGGCAACGGAGATGCTGCGATGGCTTGGCGGCGAGCCACAACCGGCGTGTTGGACGAGCTACAACCAACACCCTTAGATGCTGGGATGGGCCTGCCAACGAGTTGCAACCAACATCTCACATGAAGCTGCGATGGCGATATACAACTCTGGGTTCCAACACTGTCGACTTTGGGTTGGAGCTTTTATGAAGCCTGGCTCCAGCACCGTCAGTTGCTCTGGTTGTAGCTTGTGGAATCAGCGACGCCAGTTGGCTAGGGCTAACTAGGTGAATTGGTGCGTCTAGCAAGGACGTTTGCTGGAACTGATGATGTCAACCACTTCGACTGTCAAGGTCGATTGCTGAAACCGACGAGATGCGGTATAGCAACCGGCTGGAAGTGGCACCACGGTAGCTATAACCGGCAAACAAAAACTTTGTGACTGGCGACATTATAAGCCAAGGCCAACGAAAGACTGCGCAACTACGACGGCGAAAGTTGCAACCAAAAGACGACGATGCGGCTATCGTTGACCGCGACGTGGCGGGCGACGCACCCGGTGCTGCCAGCGAGCAATGGGTGAGCAAAGCCAGGACCGTGACCCGTCAGAGTTGGAACCACGGGATAGCAAGGCTGCATACCGCCTGCAGTGCTTGAAACAGATTGTTGCGATATGGCCTGGTGGAGCTGCATCCATCCTACGCCACACGCAAGGTGTAGTGGTGCTTCAAGGTCACCGGGATGGAGCTGTGGCTTCAAGGTCAGGGCGAGAACAAGTCCACAAGCGGCTGATCCCACGGCCACAGGGCGACTAGACTAGCCTGGCCTTATTTTATACCCAATCAAAACATGCCAGCTAACCCACTTCGTTGTTCCCGCAAAAATTTGTCCATGTGTGTAACTAAATTGAAAAATCATTTGATCGTTGTCTTTTTATACTTTCTTCGTATTATCCCATAGCACGGAAGCGAATTTGGTGCTCCCGGTGCGCGCTCGCCCTATATTTTTTTTAAAGTTCAATTTTGTTGAAACTTGTTAGGAATCAACATGATTAAGTAATTGTGTTCGTATAAAAATACTTGCCAGGGAATGACTTTCGTTGTATCCTGAGTGAAAGATTGGACAAGAGACGATATATACAAATACTATTCATGCTATGTCGTCGTTATAGATTTGATTTTCTTGCCTGAAGTCAATGAGAGTCATTTCTTGGCCAAACTTTGTATAGGTGTAAACAATAGTACTTAATTATATTTGATTCCCAACAAGATTCATATTTTTTGGAATTACTAAATTGTTTGACGCATATAGGTGCGCCTAGCAAGTAAACGCCATCGCAGTACCAATCACTAGAGGCAAAATCTACCGGCTTAACTGGATGAGCGAAGCGCTCTCAAAAAAGAAAAAAGAAAAAAAGAAACTGGACAAGCGAAACTGTCGGTCTCGTCTCACCCTCCCCCAAACGAAACCCTACTCCTTGCCCTCAACTTTCCTCTCTCGCGGCGGCGGCGGCGGCGGCGGCGGGATCTAGGGCAGCGGCGCGGCAGGTCCTCTCTCTCTCTCTCTCTCTCTCTCTCTCTCTCTCTCTCTCTGCGCGGCCTGCGCCCTCTCCCATCCCTTCATTCGCAGCAAGGCGGCGGCGGCGTAGATGGTCTATAGGATTAGATCATGTTTCTTATTTTGCGTCGGCTGATGCTTGATGCAGGAAGTAGTGTCTTATGTTTTAACCGATTTTGCTTCAACAAGAAAGAAACTTGTGTTAACTGATGGGGGGCATATCTGGTCTTCTCCTTTCTCATACTTTTGCTGAACTCAGGGACAAATTTGCTAATCATATTGTGGTGCTTATTACCTGAAAAATATTGTGAATGATGCCGTACTGTGGCCTACACAGAGGGATCATTCAGATTTTGCTCTGGCTGTGGCTTGATGCTAGAACTAGTGTTGATGTTCTTTAGGACTTCAGACTGCTCCAATCTGAATGTTGTTTGAACTTTTTTTACTTGGCAAGAACCTTACTTTGAATGATGGTTATATCTTACCATCATCATCTTTAATCATGTGTAATTCGTGTATTCTGTATATCAACATAGTAATTTCGAAATAAGTGGCAGTAGAAATCTTGGAGGCAGAATTACAAGCCTTAAATAACACATGTAAGCTTTTCGAGCTTTAATTCCTTATATTACAGTATAAGTGAAAACCTCATGGCCGCCTGGCCGGAACAGGCTGCAACAGCAAGGCCCCAAACCTGATTTTTCAGTATTAAGTCTCATGTGCTCAGCATACTCCTTTTACACCTCTCTACTCATATGACCCTCTGTTCAAATGCCTTAATTGTTTGCAGATTTTGAACCTCTTTCTTCTGTCAGCATTGGTGGTTTTCTCATGTTATCAGTTGACACTTAATTCTTTTTTAAGCAGAGTTGACACTTAGTTCTGTTGATTGATATATGCAGCTAAAATATCAACCCAGGAATGGCAATGTCTTGGACACGAGCATTGAAGCATGGAGTTATTCCAAGGGATGCAGCTCAACTGGTCGGGATAAGAGGCTTTGCAGCTCAGGCCAAGGGAAAGAAGGGCGGAAAAGGTGGTGCGGCTGATGCTAAACCTGTGCTCAGCAAAGAAATGAAGAGTACAACTGTGTTTGGGGCAAATATCCTGAAGGAGGGTTCTGACCCAAAGATCCAACCAGATTCGGAGTACCCTGACTGGCTGTGGCACCTGGTTGACAAGCGTCCTGTGCTGAGCGAGCTGCGGAGGAAAGATGCCAAGACACTGCCTTATGAAGACCTGAAGCGTTTCGTCAAGTTGGACAACCGGCTAGGATCAAGGAAAACAATGCTCTCACTGCTAAGAACTGATCAGGAGAATCACATCTCATGTAGTGGTCAAAGTAAGCATATTGTCCTGTCTTTTGTTACAAGGTTTATTAGTTACTTTTGGTAATAATGGAGTGACTTATTTGCTTGGCTCAGTACAATGTAGGCTATGTGACCAACATGCTGTTTGTCATGTTCTTGTTTAGATGTAACTTCTGTATCTTGCAGCAAATCCTGTAGGAAGTTTCCCATGCTCTTGCTTGGCTTGGTACACTGTGTTTTGCAGCAGGAGTTTTAAGCTTATCAATAGAAAGACAGAGGTATTTGAATATGAGTAGAACATGCACACAAAAATTACAGCTTTGCAAAATTAGCAAAGGGTGACTATGCTGCATCAGACTCAAGAATTCATTTGAATAATAGGTGAATGTGATTTAGGAGACTGAAACTTGGAGCAGCACCGCAATGCTACTCTTCTAGCACAAACTGCAATGATCTTTAGTGATAAAAGAAAATTCATGTTGTGCATCCTCAAGCTGCATCGTCTCATGCATTTAACATATTAGAGTCCGATCCAACATTTGCTGAGAGTTTGCGCAATCACAGTATTTTGTCAAAGAAATAACAATATTTCAGTTCCTGAGCATACAGTAGAGGCAACATTTAGTTCTGATAGCAAAAGAGAACGCCAACAATTTTACTGTAACAACTACTGCAATCAACCTTAAACTGATAACCAGATAAGAAGAAGCAAAATTCTGATTAAATGTTAGAACTTTGCTATATCTATCTAAAACCTGCACTCTCATTAATCCCCAAATTCCAGGTGCATAAGAGGATAGCCAGACCTTTTCTGAACTTCGTAGTGCTGTCCACTGTTTGTGGAGCTATATATATGTAGGCTTCAGATCACCTATAGTTGAGGTTAAATTGTTAACTGTGACTTTATAAAGATGTAATGGGAAGGGAATAATAATCAGTAAGCCAATGGACATGTCACAACGGCCATGTCCACAACCGCATCATACGGCCGGTGAGCTAGTAAAGATTCAAGTCAATATTTATTCAACCACCAAAAACCAGAAGAAAACTGGAGGTATGTATGACAAGCACAAAACCGAAGAGAAAAAGGAGGTCAAAAACACGCGGACACAGACCATGTTTCTTTACCTATAAATATTGTCTTTAGTTCTTTCTTTCTTTATTTTCTTTCAAAGAGTCTTCATGTTTTGTTACCATAGTGAAATGGCAGACACGTTATTTGTTCAAATGAACGCTTCGCAGGTTTTACCGGCCCAGAATTCTCCCTGAAACCTCCTTTTCTGAGGCTTGATAAATACAACCCAGATACTATAGTGAGTTCTCTTGCGGGTTGTGAACATGTAATACTGCAATCGACAGGTTAAACTGGGTTTCTCTAGAATAAAAATCATTACTACAATGCCGGATTTAAGAATCAAAATCCTGAGTTGAATTTGCCAAGCATAGTTCGTTGCTTGTTGATAAACATGACACAAATATGGTGTATACGTAAATAAAAACCAAGCTGGATTGTAGCCCCTAATATCCCATCTTAAAGTATGATAAATCGCTATCACATCGCAGCAAGGAAAGGAAGGTAGGGGGACGAGATCAATGTTCAGAACAAACATTTTTCGAAGATCAGGTGATACGTGCAATGCTATTTGGAATTGGAGGTATCAATTCCCCTGCTGCTTGGGGACAATTTTTAAGATCAGGTGATGCGCCACACTGTTAGAGCATTACTAGTAGAACCCTCAAACCCTCAAACCCTCACTAGTGTTTTAAGGGTCCAAAAATGATCTTTTTGTTTACTTTTACGGGTTGAAAAACAGGGGCAAAGATTAGAACCCTCAAATCCAACCCTTATAACGGAATATTTCCCATGAACGACGTTGTCGTTGAGCGCGGGAGGTCGACGGGCGGCTGCGGCGTGACGGGGCGACTAGCAGCGGCGGTCATGGGCGGGAGTTGGGAGGATTTTTCCTCCCACATGAGTATAACCGCCAAATGAGGGTTGGGGTAGGTTTTGCTCCCCAACCCTTACTTTTGAGGATTGGGAGAGGGTTTGAGGTTGGACCTTTAAAAAATTTGAGGGTTTGAGGATTAAGGGGTTCTAGTCTCGGCTTTTTTCCACGAAAACTGTAAAAAAGCAGTTATTTTTTAGGGTTTGAGGGTTTGAGGGCTCTACTAGTAATGCTCTTAGCACACACTGTCTCGTGGTAGGTGGCAACTCATTGTATGGAACCTGGAAAGAACTTTTCTTCTGTACCTTTTTAAGTGCCTTAAAGATTCGTGTAAACATTTAAGGGGGTGCACCGAAGCAAAACTCACATAGACTATTGTACTGATACACATGGATGCTGGTAATTACGACTATCCTTTTCTGTACCAGAAGATATGATCTTAATGTCAGGCAAATACTCCGTTAAATAGCAATATGTTCAATATATAGCAATATATTTTTAAATACTCAACTCAGTAGGTGAGTATGATCAATTCGCATAAAAGGATGCCAACGCACTATGTTCTCTCGTTAAATAGCAGCACCCAAACCAACACAAAGAGAGTCAAGACTCAGGTGACATGGAGCAATAACAAAACTACAAACTAGGATGGATTGGGTGGAGATGGATCCATGCACTTCACTGGAAATGTAATCCCGTTGAGCTCGGTCTCTAGTTTTACTAGCTTAGACCTTTTGTTGCATGTCCATGTCTTGTTTCTTCTTTCCGCTAGTTATATCAGGCTGCTGCTGCAGATTCTTCGTGGGATTGTGCGGACTCAGTGCATACAACGGCTTCATAGCGCACTTCAGGTGGACACGGGACCTGCTTGTAGCTTTTTCTTGTCCTTTTTCTGTGACAAAACCAGAAAAGGATGCAATGACTAAGCAGCGCAAAACTCTTGTCCGTTGCTCGTTTACTGTGTCCAAGTATTGACGTAGAGTTCAGTGAGAATCTGAGAAATCCTGCAACTATAATGTGGTCCATGTTGCTTTTGCTACTGAAATTCGCCTAGTGAGCAAGGCACAACGGCACGGTGGTAGATGATACATACGTCCAAGAACTTCTTTTTCTTCAACGCTTCCTCGGGCGAGGTGAAGCGAGGTGGTACGGCCCGAGAATAAGGATTGCGAGGAGCAAGGGGCGTGGGCTGGATTCATTCTTCACTATTACACGAATATTGCAAATGCCGTCATACCGCCGAATTATGCATTATGGCCTAATATAGGGATTATTATAGTTTAGATTTTGCTTTGATTAGGGCTTGATGCTAGAACTAGTGTTGATGCTCTTTAGGACTTCAGTCTAACTGAGTCTAAATGTTGTTTTATGTGTTTTACTTTTTCCTTGGCAAGAACCTTACATTATTTAGTAGTCATGAACCCGTGCGACTGCACAAACTAGCTTATTCTTGAACAACGCATATGGTTTGAACTAGCTTATTCTTGAACAACAATGGGGTGCTCGTTGGCGGAGCTCGCGTCGGGTGTTGGCTGATTGCCATGGTTGTGCGGGCGGCCTGGTGCCGGTGCACGACGGTTGGAGGTGGTGGTCCGGTGGACCTCTCGTGGCTTGTTGAACTACGTCTCGGAGGCTAAGAGGGCTTGCCGGGTGAAAACCTCTCTTAGTCTACAGTGACAATGGCGGGCGCCTATGAGTGTCGTCGCGCTTCCTCTTCGTCGTCCATGTTGCTCTAGAAACCTTGATCCATGGATCAGGCTGTGGCGGTGCTTTCTGTTATCGTCTCGCTTCTGAAGGCGCCGCCTTAGACACTCGTTTTTGTTGGGCATGACTTATAGCTATTCATAAACACCCATGTATCTTGCCTTGAGTGTGTGTGGTGTGGTTTGATATTGTATGGGTTGACTTGTATGTTGGTCGATGCTTTAGTTATAAAATGGGGCGAGCCTTTTTGGTATATATTTTAAAGCGATTGGAAGCCATATGTCTAGATACTCTTTAAAAGTATTTTCATAACATTATATTTTTGGAGATTTATAATGTAGTATAATAATATAAGCATGTTGTGAAATTTACAATTTTAATTCTTTTCAGTATCCAAAATACCAACTTCACAAGAATGGTGAGCGTAATTTTAGGTTGTTGAAAGCTCACCAACCTTCCATTAATTAGGTAGTGGCGATCCGCTCTTATATAGCAAACTGCACTGGACATATCTCGTATCTTTGATTGTAACCTTCCATATAACATGTCACGTATCCTACCTCTCCTTACAAAGCCAAGCGACCCAAACCAAAACGACTCAGGTTGTGATTTTGGAAAAGAAGATGCCTATATCAATGAGGGTTGGGGTAGGTTTTGCTCCCCAACCCTTACTTTTGAGGATTGGGAGAGGGTTTGAGGGTTGGACCTTTAAAAAAATTTGAGGTTTGAGGATTAAGGGGTTCTAGTCTACGGCTTTTTTTCCACGAAACTGTAAAAAGCAGCTTATTTTTGAGGTTTGAGGTTTGAGGCTCTACTTAGTAATGCTCTTAAGACACACTGTCTCGTGGTAGGTGGCAACTCATTGTATGGAACCTGGAAAGAACTTTTCTTCTGTACCTTTTTAAGTGCCTTAAAGATTCGTGTAAACATTTAAGGGGGTGCACCGAAGCAAAACTCACATAGACTATTGTACTGATACACATGGATGCTGGTAATTACGACTATCCTTTTCTGTACCAGAAGATATGATCTTAATGTCAGGCAAATACTCCGTTAAATAGCAATATGTTCAATATATAGCAATATATTTTTAAATACTCAACTCAGTAGGTGAGTATGATCAATTCGCATAAAAGGATGCCAACGCACTATGTTCTCTCGTTAAATAGCAGCACCCAAACCAACACAAAGAGAGTCATGGATTGGGTGGAGATGGATCCATGCACTTCACTGGAAATGTAATCCCGTTGAGCTCGGTCTCTAGTTTTACTAGCTTAGACCTTTTGTTGCATGTCCATGTCTTGTTTCTTCTTTCCGCTAGTTATATCAGGCTGCTGCTGCAGATTCTTCGTGGGATTGTGCGGACTCAGTGCATACAACGGCTTCATAGCGCACTTCAGGTGGACACGGGACCTGCTTGTAGCTTTTTCTTGTCCTTTTTCTGTGACAAAACCAGAAAAGGATGCAATGACTAAGCAGCGCAAAACTCTTGTCCGTTGCTCGTTTACTGTGTCCAAGTATTGACGTAGAGTTCAGTGAGAATCTGAGAAATCCTGCAACTATAATGTGGTCCATGTTGCTTTTGCTACTGAAATTCGCCTAGTGAGCAAGGCACAACGGCACGGTGGTAGATGATACATACGTCCAAGAACTTCTTTTCTTCAACGCTTCCTCGGGCGAGGTGAGCGAAGGTGGTAACCGGTAATAAGGAATTTGGCGAACAAGGACGTGGGAACTGGATTCATTCTTCACTATTACACGAATATTGCAAATGCCGTCATACCATGAATTATGCATTATGGCCGAATATAGGGATTATTATAGTTTAGATTTTGCTTTGATTAGGGCTTGATGCTAGAACTAGTGTTGATGCTCTTTAGGACTTCAGTCTAACTGAGTCTAAATGTTGTTTTATGTGTTTTTACTTTTTCCTTGGCAAGAACCTTACATTATTTAGTAGTCATGAACCCGTGCGACTGCACAAACTAGCTTATTCTTGAACAACGCATATGGTTTGAACTAGCTTATTCTTGAACAACAATGGGGTGCTCGTTGGCGGAGCTCGCGTCGGGTGTTGGCTGATTGCCATGGTTGTGCGGGCGGCCTGGTGCCAGTGCACGACGGTTGGAGGTGGTGGTCCGGTGGACCTCTCGTGGCTTGTTGAACTACGTCTCGGAGGCTAAGAGGGCTTGCCGGGGTGAAAAACCTCTCTTAGTCTACCAGGCTGACGGCGGCGGCGCCTATGAGTGTCGTCGCGCTTCCTCTTCGTCGTCCATGTTGCTCTAGGGGAAACCTTGATCCATGGATCAGGCTGTGGCGGTGCTCTGTTATCGTGCGCTTCCTGAAGGCGCCGCCTTGGAGCACTCGTTTTGTTGGGCATGACTTCGCAAGCTATTCATAAACACCCATGTATCTTGCCTTGAGTGTGTGTGGTGTGGTTTGATATTGTATGGGTTGACTTGTATGTTGGTCGATGCTTTAGTTATAAAATGGGGGCGAGCCTTTTTTGGTATATATTTTAAAGCGATTGGAAGCCATATGTCTAGATACTCTTTAAAAGTATTTTCATAACATTATATTTTTGGAGATTTATAATGTAGTATAATAATATAAGCATGTTGTGAAATTTACAATTTTAATTCTTTTCAGTATCCAAAATACCAACTTCACAAGAATGGTGAGCGTAATTTTAGGTTGTTGAAAGCTCACCAACCTTCCATTAATTAGGTAGTGGCGATCCGCTCTTATATAGCAAACTGCACTGGACATATCTCGTATCTTTGATTGTAACCTTCCATATAACATGTCACGTATCCTACCTCTCCTTACAAAGCCAAGCGACCCAAACCAAAACGACTCAGGTTGTGATTTTGGAAAAGAAGATGTCTATATCAATGAGGGTTGGGGTAGGTTTTGCTCCCCAACCCTTACTTTTGAGGATTGGGAGAGGGTTTGAGGGTTGGACCTTTAAAAAAATTTGAGGGTTTGAGGATTAAGGGGTTCTAGTCTACGGCTTTTTTTCCACGAAAACTGTAAAAAAGCAGTTATTTTTTAGGGTTTGAGGGTTTGAGGGCTCTACTAGTAATGCTCTTAGCACACACTGTCTCGTGGTAGGTGGCAACTCATTGTATGGAACCTGGAAAGAACTTTTCTTCTGTACCTTTTTAAGTGCCTTAAAGATTCGTGTAAACATTTAAGGGGGTGCACCGAAGCAAAACTCACATAGACTATTGTACTGATACACATGGATGCTGGTAATTACGACTATCCTTTTCTGTACCAGAAGATATGATCTTAATGTCAGGCAAATACTCCGTTAAATAGCAATATGTTCAATATATAGCAATATATTTTAAATACTCAACTCAGTAGGTGAGTATGATCAATTCGCATAAAAGGATGCCAACGCACTATGTTCTCTCGTTAAATAGCAGCACCCAAACCAACACAAAGAGAGTCAAGACTCAGGTGACATGGAGCAATAACAAAACTACAAACTAGGATGGATTGGGTGGAGATGGATCCATGCACTTCACTGGAAATGTAATCCCGTTGAGCTCGGTCTCTAGTTTTACTAGCTTAGACCTTTTGTTGCATGTCCATGTCTTGTTTCTTCTTTCCGCTAGTTATATCAGGCTGCTGCTGCAGATTCTTCGTGGGATTGTGCGGACTCAGTGCATACAACGGCTTCATAGCGCACTTCAGGTGGACACGGGACCTGCTTGTAGCTTTTTCTTGTCCTTTTTCTGTGACAAAACCAGAAAAGGATGCAATGACTAAGCAGCGCAAAACTCTTGTCCGTTGCTCGTTTACTGTGTCCAAGTATTGACGTAGAGTTCAGTGAGAATCTGAGAAATCCTGCAACTATAATGTGGTCCATGTTGCTTTTGCTACTGAAATTCGCCTAGTGAGCAAGGCACAACGGCACGGTGGTAGATGATACATACGTCCAAGAACTTCTTTTTCTTCAACGCTTCCTCGGGCGAGGTGAGCAAGGTGGTACGAGAATAAAGGGAATTTGCGAACAAGGTACATGGAACTGGATTCATTCTTCACTATTACACGAATATTGCAAATGCCGTCATACCGCGAATTATGCATTATGGCCTAATATAGGGATTATTATAGTTTAGATTTTGCTTTGATTAGGGCTTGATGCTAGAACTAGTGTTGATGCTCTTTAGGACTTCAGTCTAACTGAGTCTAAATGTTGTTTTATGTGTTTTTACTTTTTCCTTGGCAAGAACCTTACATTATTTAGTAGTCATGAACCCGTGCGACTGCACAAACTAGCTTATTCTTGAACAACGATATGGTTTGAACTAGCTTATTCTTGAACAACAATGGGGTGCTCGTTGGCGGAGCTCGCGTCGGTGTTGGCTGATTGCCATGGTTGTGCGGGCGGCCTGGTGCCGGTGCACGACGGTTGGAGGTGGTGGTCCGGTGGACCTCTCGTGGCTTGTTGAACTACGTCTCGGAGGCTAAGAGGGCTTGCCGGGGTGAAAAACCTCTCTTAGTCTACCAGGCTGACGGCGGCGGCGCCTATGAGTGTCGTCGCGCTTCCTCTTCGTCGTCCATGTTGCTCTAGGGGAAACCTTGATCCATGGATCAGGCCGTGGCGGTGCTCTGTTATCGTGCGCTTCCTGAAGGCGCCGCCTTGGAGCACTCGTTTTGTTGGGCATGACTTCGCAAGCTATTCATAAACACCCATGTATCTTGCCTTGAGTGTGTGTGGTGTGGTTTGATATTGTATGGGTTGACTTGTATGTTGGTCGATGCTTTAGTTATAAAATGGGGGCGAGCCTTTTTTGGTATATATTTTAAAGCGATTGGAAGCCATATGTCTAGATACTCTTTAAAAGTATTTTCATAACATTATATTTTTGGAGATTTATAATGTAGTATAATAATATAAGCATGTTGTGAAATTTACAATTTTAATTCTTTTCAGTATCCAAAATACCAACTTCACAAGAATGGTGAGCGTAATTTTAGGTTGTTGAAAGCTCACCAACCTTCCATTAATTAGGTAGTGGCGATCCGCTCTTATATAGCAAACTGCATTGGGCATATCTCGTATCTTTGATTGTAACCTTCCATATAACATGTCACGTATCCTACCTCTCCTTACAAAGCCAAGCGACCCAAACCAAAACGACTCAGGTTGTGATTTTGGAAAAGAAGATGTCTATATCAATTGCGAAAAATATCGTGTATTAAAGCTCAGGCACTTGTGTGTTATGAATGGAAGGCACTCAGGAAAATATTCTCCGTAGAAGGCTACAACTGCGCGAAACATGGTTGGCTGCATAGCTAGGTATGCGCCATGTGTCATGACCACCAGGAGAACATTGCTTGTTTCTTGGTATTCTGCTTGTTCGTCCAGGAGCTTTGGCACCACGCCCTTCAGCTTTGCAAGCAAATGCCCGCGCTCGCACCACCGGCCGCCACCTCCTCACAATTAAACTGGTGGTAGAAGGGTAGAGAGCAGATGTCGAAGCATCATAGAGAGGACCAGTTAGAAGGAGAGGAATGAGGGAGCCTTGAAGAATGTCGCCTCCGCCACGAATCAAAACTTTTGTTGTGCGACCGAGGAGGTCACTCTGAGGAATAAAGCGGGACGAAGCAAACTATTTTCGGCTTATGCACCATCCTTACAACCTGACAGGTGACAGCCGAGGCAACCAATCTGCTGCAGCGTTGTAGTGTTATCCTTCGAATAGTCATTTCTTTGGGAATTGGTAGCTTTTGTTCCTTTGGCATGTTGTTCTTGTTGGATATGAATGTGGCTTTCAACATTTAACATTTATTCAACATGGTAATTATTTATTTAACTCAATGTGGAATTACTAGTATTATTAATTGTTGTGACGGGGAATAACTGATGGGGAATTTCACTCAAGGAAGTAATACCTGAGGTGCCGAGGACGACTGTGATGGAATACAGTAGAGGAATTAATAGGGATCGACTCTACTGTAATTTATATGTACGTACATATTTTTCCCGGGACATCACAGGGTGGAAGAGCTGGGTTTGTTTTGCAGGATCGGCTCTGCAGTCTGACAGCAACGGCAAGTGCCACAAACAACAGTCCTCAGTGAGTCAAGCTGACGCCAGATGGCAGAGCACTGAGAATAGAACTCATCAACAGACGAGTCACCCTGCTGGGGAGCATGCTCCTGACGCACCACAGAGAGGTAGAGAGCATCACCAGAGGGCTGATAGCACTGACAGAGATAAGACCACATTGCGGCAACGGGACCGAGCCCCATGAACTCCGAGGCAAACTGAGGGAGGACACTCGCAGTGAGAACAGCAGCAGCTCGAGCATCATCATTGCACCAATCGAGTGTGTAGAGATCATCCCGATGCAGAGAGAGCATCGAATAAGCGAGATACCTGCTGATCATAAGCATCAACCGCAACATCATCCGAGCCTTGGCAAGATCCCGGCCAGCCCGAGAAGCATCAAGAAGAAGGACCGGGCGCCATCGGGGATTGGGGCCATCGCGCAACGGGCATGGCGGGCAGGGAACCTCGCCAGAGAGAACACCCCACAGAAGGAGTCCACGCATATGGATGCGCATGAAGCCCACAAACTCAGCATAGTTGGTGCCATCAAAGATCACTGAGCACCGAGGAACAGCAACATAGCCCGCAGAAGACATGACGGAACTCTGTGCGGCTCTCCTTGTCCCCCTTTTTTTTGAGTCAACTCAGGGGATCGAGTAGAGCACGCTCGAAGCAGAGGCGGATCGACCGCAGCCGACCGAGAGGTGCCGGCCAGAGAGGAACTTGGGCCGGCGCGGGCCAAGGGAGCGGGAGGAGCGCCCTCCTGCGGCCAGATCCACCTGCCCCGACCGGATCGGGCAGAGGAGGCAGCTCCCACGAGCGGGGGGAAGCGAGCGAAGCCCGCTCGGGATCGACGGGATCCAGCGGAGGGGGCAGCGCCCACGAGCGGGGGGAGGCGCTCGAAGCCTGCTCGGGATCGACGAGATCCGGCAGAGAAGGCAGCACCCACGCGACGGGAGGAGCAGGAGGCGCTCAAGCCGCTGCCGTCTGCCAGCGCAGAAGAGGACCACAAGCGAGGGATCAAGAGAAGGCCCACGCTGGCGCACGGGCAACGGCGACCGGAACGGCAGCTGCCGGAAAGGTTGGCCGGAATGGAATCGAGGGAGACGAGGAAGAGGGAGCACGGAGTTGCGAGCGTGCGGGAGCAGGAGAGTGTTGGAATTTGCTAGTGGGCTTTTGGCCCAAAGCCCAACTAAAATTCTGAAATTCTCTTGGCCCATTCATGCACACATGTGAGTGGAGTGAGTGAGGCTAAAGTTTAATCCCACCTCATAAGTTGAGAGAGAGTTGCACCTCTTTATAAGGTGAGCTCTTCTACCACTTGTATGAGCATGAGAAGAGGAGATCTACACGCGCGCTCCTCCTCCTCCTCGCTTGCCTCGCCACGCCACGCCTCGTCACGACGCGCCGCGGGTTGCGGGATTGAGCCGAGCCGAGGACAGAGCTATGCACGTTGTCTATATTTTTGCTGCTCGAGAAAAATTAATTACTCCCACGACCTACCCGGCCCGCACTATATAGTCAGGCAGACGTCTACCCTAGCCGCCGCCGCCGCTTCGTATGGTTTCTCACCAGCGCTCCAGATCATTACGCCGCCAAGCAAGTCTTCTCCATCCCTCCTTTCGGTGTGCACCGGGAGAAGGGACAACAGGCCTCCGGAACCCCGCCTCTCGTGATCCTGTACGGGAGAGGGGCGATCAGGTTTTTGGGGAGCGCACTTTTCGCGGCTAAATGGGGCGACGACTTCGTGAACGACGACTTCTTCCCCGACCTCGGCAACCTCATCCTCGACGACATGGGCGACAACGTCAACGCCGGCGGTGCTGCTCCCGCTGCACCGTATGTGATTCTGTCCTTCCTGTTTGAGATCGTGGTAGAATTCATGTTTCTAGTATGTGCCCTAGATGTGATCAGTTCATCTGCTATGCTAGTTCGCATGATTAGTTTAATCTCTGCTATTGCTGTCATGATCTATTTCCTATTTATTCGGATTAAATCTCGTAGTAATTTTCTCATATTTCCAACAATCCAAAAACCTGATTATAGGCAATTTACTCCGAGTGGTTTTGCTGCGCATCTGAAGCCGTCTGCCTTTAAGGGGGCGCAATATAAGAGGTGGCGCCGCGAGGCGATCTCTTGGTTTCGCACCATGGGCTGCTATGACGCCATTAAGGGCAAGCCCGAGGGCGATCTTAATCCAAAGACAATTTGGAAGCTTTTGATAAGATCGATACTCTCTTTAAAGGCACTCTTTTGGGTGTTCTTGATGATTCCATTGTGGATTCAGATATGTCGTTTGACAACGGCAAGGACATGTGGGCTGCGCCGAGGCCAAGTTTGGTGCCTCGGACGCCGTAGCGAAGTTATGCGTCATGGAGCAATTCTATGACTACAAGATGACTGATGAGCGCTCTGTTGTACAACAGGCTCATGAGATCTGATCGCTTCATAAAAGAACTTGAGCACTTCAAGTGTGTGTTACCGGACAAATTTGTTGCCGGAGGCATTATTGCCAAGCTTCCACCTTCGTGGAACAATTTTGCTACTTCCACGAAACACAAGAGACAGGAGTTTTCCGTTCTGGATCTCATTGGTACTCTTGATGTTGAAGAGAAGGCGAGAGCAAAAGACACACGTGCTCGAGTTGAGAGGGAGCTTATAGTGCCCACATGGTACGTAAGAAGAACTTCCAGCCCAACAAGTTCAAAAACAACAAGAACAAAACTTCGTGGCAAAGGCAAGTTTGATACAAAGAACAAGCCATCATATTCTACCAACTTCAAGAAGAATTCTCACAAGAAGGGAAGGGACTTTGCCATGTCTGCGGTGATCCTAATCACAGGCTCCGAAGTGTCCTAACCGCTTTGTGGAGCGCGAACATGAGAAGAGCGGCAGGTCCGCTTATGTTGTCATCGGTGATATGATATGAAGGAATCGAGTGCGATATTTTTCCTACCATCCTTTCGATATTTCAATCCACGATTGGTTAATTGACACCAGTGCCAATGTACATGTTTCTGCTGACGCCTCCATGTTTTCTTCTTACCAGGCCACAGGGACTTCTCCCGTGCTGATGGGGAACGGGTCACATGCCATCGTTCGAGGTGTTGGTACGGTCGATCTGAAGTTTACTTCGAGGAAGACCGTGCGTCTGAAGAACGTTCATCATGTGTCGTCCATCAATAAAAATCTCGTTAGCGGTTCCCGTTTATGTCGAGATGGTTTTAAGTTGGTTTTTGAGTCCAATAAAGTTGTAATTTCCAAGTGTGGACAATTTGTTGGAAAAGTCTATGAGTGCGGAGGCTTGTTCCTCCTATCTTTGTCAGATATTTGCACTAAAGTTATTAATAATGTTTGCCACAACAATGAGTCTGATATTTGGCATTCACTACTTTGTCACATTAACTTTGGTTGCATGACGCGACTAGCCAATCTGAATTTAGTTCCGAAAATCTCTGCTGCCAAAGGCTCTAAGTGCCAAGTATGTGTGCAAGCTAAGCAACCTCGCAAGTCCCATAAGACTGCAGAGGCAAGAGACTTGGCACCACTAGAGCTTATACATTCTGATCTTTGTGAGATGAATGGCGTGTTGACAAAAGGTGGAAAGAGATATTTCATGACGTTGATTGATGACTCCACTAGATATTGTTATGTGTATCTTCTGAAATCGAAAGATGAGGCTTTAACTTTCTTCAAAAACTATAAAGTTGAGGCAGAGAACCAACTTGATCGAAAAATTAAACGGCTTAGGTCAGATCGTGGTGGAGAGTATTTTTCCAATAAATTTGATCTGTTTTGTGCGGAACATGGTATAATCCATGAGAGGATGCCTCCCTACTCACCTCAGTCTAATGGGGTGGCCGAAAGAAAGAACCGAACTCTAACTGATTTGGTTAACGCCATGTTAGACACATCGAGTCTTTCCAAGGAATGGTGGGGGGAGGCGCTAATGACCGCGTGTCATGTCCTAAACTGAGTTCCCACAAAGCATAAGACCATGACTCCATTTGAGGAATGGGAAAGGAAAAGGTTGAAACTCTCTTACCTACGTTCTTGGGATTGTTTGGCGAAAGTCAATATACCAATTCCCAAGAAGCGCAAGCTTGGACCAAAAACCGTGGATTGTGTTCTTCTGAGCTATGCTTTTCATAGCATTGGCTATAGATTTTTGATAATAAAATCTGAGGTATCCGACATGCATGTTGGTACAATTATGGAGTCTAATGATGCAACTTTCTTTGAGGACATATTTCCTATGAAGGATATGTCAAGTTCATCAAATCAGGAGATACCTATTCCATCTAGTAAGGAACTCACTGTAATTCCTGAACCAACCATTGCGATGGAACACGTTGAGAATCCAGTTGAGGGTGACAATGAAACTCCTATAAGGAGTAAGAGATGAGGACTGCAAAGTCCTTTGGTGATGATTTCATTGTGTACCTTGTGGATGACACACCAGGACTATTTCAAGCCTATGCATCTCCGATGCGACTCTTTGGAAGGAAGCTGTTCAGAAGCGAGATGGATTCCATCTTAGCTAACGGAACCCGGGAGATCACCGACCGTCCTTATGGGTGCAAACCTGTAGGATGTAAATGGGTGTTCAAGAAGAAGCTTAGACCTGATGGTACGATTGAAAAGTACAAGGCACGGCTTGTGGCTAAGGGTTATACCCAGAAAGAAGGTGAAGACTTCTTTGATACTTACTCACCCGTGGCTAGATCGACCACAATTGGTGCTACTATCATCGGGCTGCATCACATGGTCTTCTCGTTCATCAAATGGACGTTAAGACGGCTTTCCTCAATGGAGAGTTGAAGGAGGAAATTTACATGGATCACCAGATGGTTTTGTAGTACCAGTCGTAAAGGAAAGGTGTGCAAGTTGTTAAAGTCTTTATATGGCCTTAAGCAAGCTCCTAAGGAGTGGCATGAGAAGTTTGAAAGAACATTAACTGCTGCGGCTTTGTAGTAAACGATGGTGACAAGTGCGTGTACTATCGCTATGGTGGGGGCGAAGGAGTTATTCTTTATGTCGTATGTCGACGACATATTGATCTTTGGAACCAAACTTGATTTAATCAAGGAGGTTAAGGATTTCTTATCTCGCTGTTTTGAGATGAAGGATCTAGGAGCAGCTGATGTTATCTTAAGCATCAAGCTGTTGAGAGATGAGAATGGTGGGATCACACCGCTTGATCTCACTATGTGGAAAAGGTCTTGAGTCGTTTTGGGTATAGCGATTGCACGCCCTCTCCAACTCCATATGATGCTAGTGTGTTGCTTGAAAGAATCGACGGATTGCTAGAGATCAACCGAGGTATTCTCAGATTATTGGCTCGCTTATGTATTTGGCGAGTGCCACGAGGCTGACATCTCCTTTCTTTGTGAGCAAGCTGAGTCGGTTGTGTCAAAACCGGAGATGATCATTGGCGGCGCTTGAGAGAGTTATGCGCTACTTGAAGGGCAATGCGAGCTATGGGATTCACTATAATGGATATCCAAGGGTACCGGAGGGTTATAGTGACTCGAATGGATATCCGATCTTGATGAGATTAAGGCCACAAGTGGTTATGTTTTTACACTTGGTGGTGACGCTGCTTCTGGAAGTCTTGCAAGCGAGACCATCTTAACGAGGTCAAATATGGAAGCGTAACTCACAAGATTAGACACGCCATCGTTGAAGCGAGTGGCTTCGTGAGCTATTGATGGACTTACCTATGGTTGAAAAATCAATACCCCTATCCTCGATGAATCGTGATAATCAAACTGTGATCGTCAAGATAAACAGTTCTAAGAACAATATGAAGTCCTCAAGGCATGTGAAGAGGAGATTAAAATCTGTCAGGAAACTGAGGAACTCCGGAGTTATTACATTGGATTATATCCAAACGTCAAAAAACTTGGCAGATCCCTTCACAAAGGGTCTATCACGTAATGTGATAGATAATGCATCGATGGAGATGGGTCTGAGACCCACCGCATGAGTTGTCCATAGTGGTAATCCACTCTATGTGATCGGAGATCCCGTGAAGTAGAAGTGGGAGACAAGCTGTTGGTCAGCTGGGAGGAGAGTATCCCTATATTAACTATCCCACTCCGTGAAGATGCAATACTCTCTTGATCTGCATGGCAGGTTGATACTTATCTTAATGTGTTCCAAGTGGCTTATTCGTAAGCAGAGATGTTGTCCTGAGAACATCTTCGAGGAACACACCTATATGAATTTGACTGTTAACGCCGCAATCTGTGAGAATTGGGTGTTCTCTAATAAATTCATGAAAGGCCACAGAGTATGACGTATACTCTCCACCAAGGAAGCCTTGCGGCAGCCCAGTATCGGTCAAGAGTTTGTGTGAAACTAGTCTCGCAGAAAACTTATAGTTCAAGGCATAGTCCACTATTCAAGTTGTGATCTAGTGTAGCATAAATCTCTAAGCGGAAGTTCAACTTCACAGTCTCCACTAAGCACCGGTATATAAACAATGTTTTGGAAATAAATGGTGAAATGTGCCAATGAGACTTTGTGGGGGATTGTTGTAATTTGCTAGTGGGCTTTTGGCCCAAAGTCCAACTAAAATTCTGAAATTCTCTTGGCCCATTCATGCACACATGTGAGTGGAGTGAGTGAGGCTAAAGTTTAGTCCCACCTCATAAGTTGAGAGAGAGTTGCACCTCTTTATAAGGTGAGCTCTTCTACCACTTGTATGAGCATGAGAAGAGGAGACCTACACGCGCGCTCCTCCTCCTCGCTCGCCTCGCCACGCCACGCCTCGCCTCGTCACGACGCGCCGCGGGTTGCGGGATTGAGCCGAGCCGAGGACAGAGCTATGCACGTTGTCTACGACTCGGACGTGGGGTTTACTCCCACGACCTACCCGGCCCGCACTATATAGTCAGGCAGACGTCTACCCTAGCCGCCGCCGCTTCGTATGGTTTCTCACCAGCGCTCCAGATCATTGCGCCGCCAAGCAAGTCTTCTCCATCCCTCCTTTCGGCATGCACCGGGAGAAGGGACAAGAGCCTCCTAACTCCGCCTCGTGATTACATGCGGGAGAGAGGCGATCGAGTTTTGGGAGCGCACTCACGCTGATCTTGGCGGACGACTTCTTCCCCGACCTCGGCAACCTCATCCTCGACGACATGGGCGACAACGTCAACGCCGGCGGTGCTTCTCCCGCTGCACCGTATGTGATCCTGTCCTTCCTGTTTGAGATCGTGGTAGAATTCATGTTTCTAGTATGTGCCCTAGATGTGATCAGTTCATCTGCTATGCTAGTTCGCATGATTAGTTTAATCTCTGCTATTGCTGTCATGATCTATTTCCTATTTATCCGGATTAAATCTCGTAGTAATTTGCTCATATTTCCAACAAAGAGGAATCTAAGCATCTGATACCATGTTAGGAATGAGCAACTTAGCTTTACTAAGGGCCAATGGCTAGTACATATACAGATGTGGTAAAATGCAAAAAAGCCCCTTATACAATGGGGATATACACAATGAACTATACATATACACATCTAACAATGGTAGGCCAGTAGGTGGCAATGCCTTGTATGGAACCTGGAAATTCACTGTGGCGTTCATTCCTTTTGAGCTGGACGAAATTATGTAAATAAACCAGAAATGTGCACATTGGCCTATAATATCTCTGAATTTTATGAGCAACCAACCACAAGGAATCCATTCCCTCACTTCTCTCTCCTCTGTCTCATGTCTGGTTTTAATTACAGGGTGCCCTGTGATGCAGACTATTGTAATGACACACATGAATGCTGGTGTTGCCAGTCTAGCTGGCTCGCCGGAGCAGCTATCTCTCTCGCTCGCTCGATCACTCTCTGAAGAAAACCGAGGCAGGAAGTTTTGTGCAGCGCAAGTTCTGCTGCTTTTATGTTCTTCTTCTCCTTTTATTTAGCGATTCCAAATCGTGCGACAAACTCCATCGTGCCGGTGCCATCCTACGGACGAAGTAGTGCAGCAGGCCTACTACCTATTCGTGTGGAGCACACAGCTAACAGAAAACTTAACTGAAAAACTGAAACTACTGATAGACACGACACCTATCGATTTTGGCTGCCATGGCATGCTAACATGAAATATTCCAACAGCTGGTACTTATGACTATCCATTGTTTTAGTGGAAGTTAGGATCTTAATCCCTTTTTTTAGTGGAGATAGGATCCTAATTTGAGGCAAATATGTGGTAGCTAATGCACAGTGGCAGAGCTAGCGAATGGCTGAAGCCTAGGGCACAACCGTAACTAAAATTTACTTTGGTGTATCAGTTTTTATCGATCAAATTTCACAGTTGGTTGGGTTGGACCCTTCAATACATATGCTCTCTTCACCCGATCTTGAATATTCGGATGATAATTATCAGTTTGTTGCCTGCGTACACGCGAGCGAGGCAGCCAAAGAGGCGAGAGATGCAGCTTAATGATGCACATTCGTTTTCTATGCAGCCTGACCGAGAGATGCACTAGCTTTTTTTAGGGGCGAGGGATGCACTGGCTGACTACCCTGTTGTCGCCCATGAATGAAAATATGAAATAAATGGATGGGCCAACGGCGTCCTACGGTCCTGGTTTGGCGTGAGTAAGCCTAAAAGGAGAAAAGGCGTACAAACTAGGGAAACTAGATGATATCCCGCACGTTGCTGCGAAACTAGATTGGCCAAATTGAAACTGAAAATAAATATGATTAGATTGTTGCGCAATCATAAAATATTTATTGAATATAAGGAGCACAATACAATTAAAACATTTGAGCCTTTTTCCATGCATGATTGCATATTGTGGTGGGCCTTTTTCATACATAATTGCATGCCGAGGTGGCATAGTTGCATGTTGAGATGAATATACTCCAGTAAAAACAAGTAAGGAAGGCAAGGAAATGACCAAAATTAAGTGCATAGAGAAAATAATAGTCTTACCTCGGCGTCCAGGGGTCACGGACCGACCATAGACCCTGTTCAATAAGTGGAACACTCTCTACCAGGAACAAGACATAAAACAAAAGGCACTCATTGGCCAATCTGCATAAGAGGAGCAGAGAGGAGGAGAAGAAGGGTTGACCTGCAGATCCTGATGCCGCGGCAGGGAGACAACATGCAGGCACATACCAAACAAGGGATCGACCAAGCAGATGTGAAACCAGAAACAACGAACCAACCTACAGTGAATATGTTAGTGGGGATCAATTACTTAGGTATATAGGATGCCCTTTGGTGCTGAGTGTATATACACCTGATAAGGAAGAAATAATAATTAAAAAAGTCAAAAAAAATTAGAATAAACTTGACTTTCTTTTCCACTGGTATATAATTTTTTAGGAATAAAAATCTAGCATTGACTTCAAGGCCAAATAAAAGACAAAAATTATTACTATTATAGGTCAGTATTTATATTATTTTGGCTGAAAATTTTGTTTTATAAAAAGAAGTCAACGGGCCTTTTTTTCTTTTCGCGGATTTTTTTACAACTACAATGGAAGGCCAAGTTTATTTCAAAATATTTTAACTTTTTATTTAATTACTTTTTTTCTTGCAGATAGGGTGTATATACACCCATAGACCAAACATTCTTATCCGTCCAAACTATGCCCAATTCATGAAGCTGATGCATTTTCTAGCGTATTGCTGTATGTTTGAGTAAATGGCACTGGGGGTCTAAAACCTTGTACCGTGGGAGCACTTTATTCACGGTACTTGCAAACCGGAAAAATCTTTCATAGACCTTGCGTTGCGGGTGCAGTTTGGTCGCACGGGGCATCTGAACCGGCCAGCCGCCCGGTTTTCGCTCTTTCGCGGTCATGCGCGGCGCACTTGATGTCGGTCGAGCACAAAATTGTCATGCGGCGCTCATGTGAGTCTGTGGCTGGCCTCATATTTTTTACACAAAGGCCCTTGATTTCATAGGTAATTTTGTATTTAACCTCTTAAGTGCCAGAGCTCACGTTTTGCACCTATTTTTTTTTCACAAAGGCCCCTGCTGCTGTATCTTGATTGCTCACAGAAGATACCCAGCCGGAGAGTTCTTAGAATTTTGACCCGGACAGGTATGCATGGCCTGCCCTATTTTTCTTGCACGTCCTTTTCTTGTTTTACTTGCCATGTCATTCATATTAATTGCTCGGCCCTGCTACTTTTCATGTCATTCACATTTTTATAAGTATGTATCGGATTTTTAAATATGTGATGAAAAGCCGAGTGTGGACATTTTTCTAAATAAGTGATGAACATTTTTTAATATGTGGTGAATATATTTTAAAACATGTGATGAACATATTTCAAATACAGGATGAATTTTTTCTATATACCTGATTAATATTTTTACAATATGTGATAAACATTTTTTGAATATGGGAAGAACATTTTAGAAATAAATAATGAACTTCTTCGCATATGTAATGAATATTTTTTCCAATGCACGGTGATTTTTTTAAATACACATGATCATTTTAAAAATTGTTTAAATACATGGTGAACATTTTCTAAATACATGATCGACAATTTTCATATGTGCGATGAACATTTTCTCTGAAGATATGACGGGCATGTTTTCTTTCTCAAATACACTATCAAGGTTGTTTTCAATATGCGCTGAACAATTTTTACAATACATTCGGAATATTTGCACTCTTTATATATTTTTTTAAAAATGAATGAAATATTTAAACTATAAATTATTTCAGAGAATATGTATGACTAAATGGAAAAATAAAAAAATCACGCGTGCATGTGCTCTGTGCATGCAGCGCCTATGTGTTGGCTTATGAGTCACGGCACTTAAGAGGTCAATGCAAAATTATTTGCAAAAAGTAGTTACAAAATTACCTACGAAACCAGGGGCCTTTGTGCAAAAAAAGAGGCCAGCAAGGGACTCACGTGAACGTCGCGTGACAATTTTCACGCCCAACCGATGTCACATGCGCCGCGCGTGATAACAAAAGAGTGAAAGCTGGGCGGCTTGGCCGGTTGAGATGGCCTCTGTGACCAAACTGTACCCGCAATGCAAGTTCTATGACAGGGTTTTTTGGATTAGATACCGTGACTGAAGTGCACCCGCGCAGCAAGTTTTCAGACCGTCTGTGCCATTTACTCTGTATGCTTTTAGAGCATCTCCAATAGATGGTCCAAATGTAAAAATATCTAACTTTTGGACCGTTCAGAGAAAAAAACGCTGCTCCAACTGACGGTCCATATGCAAAAAAAATTAGACCGCGGCCTCCTCATAATGTAAAATACAACACCTTGCGGTGCAAATTTACATCACGAGGTGCATCTGGTCCAAAACCAGCCGCCCGTGAACGCAACCGCCACTTCATTTCCTTTCCGCTTGCGCGCCGTCATACGAAGACCGGCCGGCGAGAATCCGCCGCCATGACCTTAAAACCTCGCCGTCGTGCCGCCACCACCCCACATCCTCATGACCGTTGCTCCGTCGCCTCCCTCACCGATGGCCATGACTCCGCCCGGACGCCGCCGAATCGGGAGGCGGTGAGATTCGGCGCCTCCGGCCGGTCCATTGCCATGATGAGCCTCCGTCGGGTCTTAGGTCGCCGACCTCTTCCTGTCGGCGATGAGCACATCCCTGACGTTCTTGTGGCAGCCGCCGACCGCCGCACCAAGCCCTCCACCCGGCTGCCGAACTATTCTTCGCCGCCCGCCGAGCTCCTCTTGGCTGGCCTCCAAGCTCATTTCTTATCACCGCCGCCGTCCGGAGCCGACCGCAGCCGTCAGCAGCAGCCAATCCAACCGGCGGCCATCTTCTTCCACCATGCACACAAGGTGTTCGACGGAATTCTCCAAGGTAAAAAAAAATGAATTTGGACCATCTATTGAAGTTGCTCTTTTGGACCATGAATTTGGATCATCTGTTGGAGTTGGCCTTTTTTCAAAGCTCTAAAACGCATTTTTTAGCGGTCCAAATTTTACATCTTCGGTTTTGGACCGTTAAAATTTAAACCATCTGTTATCTCGCAAAAAAAAATTGGACCATTTATTAAAGATGCTCTTAGCCATTGTGATGCCTCGCTGCTCGTAAAAGTACAGGAAATTGGTAGGGTCGAGCCCGCCACATGCCAAGGGTGCCCCAACGGTGAAGTCGCCCCTGCGTGATCAACTTACATAAAGGATATGGATACACCATGTCCTGTCGTTGCATGTAGTCCTTTAATGTACCTATCCATCGACTTTGCTCTTTAGCGAGGATATAAAGCGGCACCTAAACCAACACAAAGCAAAGGGAGTCAGGACTCAAGTGAGATGGAGCAATAACAGACTACAAAGTAGGATGAATTGGGTGGAGTTGGATGCATGTACCACGCTGGAAATGGGGGGAATCTGGAAATACATTTCTTGTGAGCCACGCGTGCTATGCATTAATCCCGTTGAGCTTAGACCTTTTTTAGATCAGACCGCTGCAATTGAGTTAGTTGGCACGTACTGTATACCTGCTTCTGCTTGTATTTTTCTTCCAGGTTTTTTTTTCCTGTAAGGAAAACGGTAATCCAAGATTGTATAAGTAAGAAGAAATAACGAGAAGCAAGGATTGCACAACGCAGAACTCCTGTTCGCACAGTATGCTCCTTTACTGTGTCCAAGTGTTCGCGTAGAGTTCAGTGAGAGATCCGCCTAGTGAACAAGGCACAGGCGCGAGGTGGTAGATGATACACCCAATAATTTATTTTTCTTCGACGCTTCCTCGGATGAGGTGAGCAAGGTAGGGCTAACTGAGAATAAGGGATTGCAAGGAATGAGGGACATGGAACTGGATTCATTCTTACCCGACATATTGTAAATGATGCCATACTGCGAATTATGGATTATGGCCTAATACAGGGATTAGTATAGTTCAGATTTCGATTTGGTTAGGGCTTGATGCTGGAACTACTGTTGACGTTCTTGAGGACTTCGGTCTGCTCCAGTCTAAATGTTGTTTTATGTGTTTTATCTTTTTACCTTGGCACGAACCTTACATTATTTACTAGTCATGAACCCATGCGACTTTATATATGATTTGTAATGGTTGTCCATGGTTACCCACTTATTACCTATAGTCATAGCGGTAATTGAGTTTAATTGTTTGAATTAAGAGCTTTATATTGTTGTTTCCAAACTATGTGACAAGCTCATGACTTTTGATTTTGTAAGCAGTAAGTTTTATTAGTTTTCAACTTTGTATTGCTTTCGTGGATTCTTAGAGCAACTCTAGCCGATCCCCTAAAACCGGACTCCTCTAACCGGAACCTAGCCGAACCCATATTAGCTATAGGTGAGAATAAATTTTACTCCATTGCTTATCCGCGAGTAAAAATACTTCATCGCTTGGTCTCGGAGTAAAATTCTCCATGCCTCTTCTACCTCTCCTCCTCCTCCCCCCCCCTCCCCCGTCAGTGAATCCTCCATCGTTCTCGCACCCCACCACCGCCGCCATGGCCGCGGTCCGTGCCGTCCATCCGCAGCGTGGGTCCGCACCGCCATGAGCGTAGCGCGGGGCATCCTCCTCACATCGCCGCCGCGACACTGCAGCCCCATCTGACAGGCTTACTGGATCCCCCGCCCTCCCCATGCCGGTAACGCCACAGAGGAAGTACCGCGGCGTTCGGTAGTGGGTGTGGGGGACGTGGGTGGCGGAAATCAACGACCGGGACACCCACAAGAAGCTTTGGCCTTGGTCCCTTCACACTGCCGAGATAGCCGCCCGCGAGTACGACCTTTGGTCGGTCCGACTGCACGACGTCGATGCCCGCTTGAACTTTGCGTGGTGAGAGATGCTGCTGTTCGATCTACCGCCGCCGGGGTGGTGAATGCAGCTGTGGCTCGGGAGGACTGGGAGGCGAGGGAACGGCTCAAGGTGAAGGCCGCCAAGGAGGCATACATGGCCGACCTCCGCCGCCAGTACCTTGAGCTAGTGAAGGCGGAGCACAAGGCGCAAGTTGTACGAGGAGCGAGCGGCCGGCGGGGCGAACATCATCGTCCTCTCAAGCGATGAGGAGGACGATAGTGGCACAAAAGACAGTGGTAGAGGAGGCGGCAATGACGGTGGCAGAGGAGGCGGCAACGACGACGGCTTTGACATCGAAGTGCGAAGAACCTTCCCCGGATGCGACGACGACGGCACAGGGCTTGACCCCATGGGAGTTGGCATCTCTAGGATGGATTGGCTGTCCCTCGCAAAGTCGGATAGCAACTAAGTTTCCGGTTAGATTTAAGTTTCAGTTTATGTTTAAGTTCAAGCTTCAGTATCGGTTTAATTTAGACTATGTTTCGGCGCATGGTAATGTAAATTATTTGTTGAATTTCGGTTCAGAAGTTTGTTTAATTGAATCTATGTTAACCTTATCCAAATTTGAATTTTTTACTCCACTAAATTTAAAGGATCAGATAGAATTGACCAAAACTTAGCGGAATAAATATATTTCACTAAGGTTTACTTGGTCGGATACTCCTTTATTTTCTTAGAGGATGGGCTAGTGTTGCTCGTACTTGGGGTTGGTTGTTCAATAACTACGCCAAAATTCGGCCTTCCCATAGTTAGTTCAGTTACAATTGTGAACTCCACAAACAACAATGAGCTGTTGAAGAAGCAAAACAGGTGGTGTAAAGTTGCACCATTAACAAAAATACATCTTAGAAGATAATTAATCTCTTGATTTATAAGGACACGGAAACGTGACCGTTAAAAAATAATATAGTTGACATGCAAACTCCTGATTATTTTCTACATTTATAAAAAAATTCACCAACCAGAGCTAGGCTCCTAGCGATGACTGAAACGAGGCGATGCTCAGGCAGGCCAAAGACCTTACAGAAAAGCATCTGCAATTGTACCGTGTTAAAAAAACATGCAACACAACAGTGTTACCGATTGCACAGCACAAATCAAACAATAAACTGTTCTGAAGCACGCTTATGACGACACGGTCTGAAGTTGTGTGGATGACCGTGAACTAGGTCTAGGAGCCTCCTGTTTATCAAACCGTTTTTTTTTCTTGCGGAATGGATTCCCATGTATCAAACCGTTATGCCAAACGTTTTTTTTTTCCTTAATGAAATCTGGCGGAGTGCTTCTGACAACACGGTTGAAAGTAATAACTGTTTGGGCGGCATGCTTCCCACGAACCAGGAGCCTCCTGTTTATCAAACAGGTTCACCGAGTACCACATACAATCTGATCGAGAGTGCATCAGAAATCAAGGCCAACGTACTACATCCTGAAGCTTATCAAGGAGGAGGTTAGAATTTGGGTCATTACAGGAGCAAAATACTTGAGTAATATGATGTCGTGAGAGAGTGAATTTTTTCCCTCTGTATGTTTGATGTCGTGTGCTTGTTTGTTGAGCAATAAGTCTGTAAACCCTCTTTCTTAATTAATGAATGAGGCAAAAAAAGGAGAGAGTGCATCAGGTTGTCGCCAAAGAAGCTCCAAGTACAAAATCGCTAATACACACAATAAGATTTTAAAGTGCTTAAATATAATACACAAATAAATGTAAAAAAAACTACTACACGAGCGCAAAGGTAGGACGCCTCGGGTGTACCTCCAGTGCCTTACTGTATGCGGAGGAGATACCGGGTGCCATTTGTCTCCATTGTCCATCTCCCGTGATGACCGTGCACTTGAGATGTACGTTGACTTGCTCCAGGCCTAGAAGGTGCTCCATGCCGTCCAGTATACAGCCGCTCCATCCCTCCACTGCGAATTGGATAGCGAGTGCTCGTAGACTGGGCATAGCCCCGGCCTCGAATCTCAGGTAAGCTGCTACATCTTCATTAGAAGCAAAGAAAATGTGCTCCAGAGCCGGGAATGACCCTGAGCCGACCACGATCTTGTCTTCGGGGATACGTATGACGGTGAACTTGGCATGAACAAGAGAGGGCAGCTCTCCAAGAATACGCAGCTCATGAGTCGACAAGTCAGCAACGGTCAGAGAGAGCCACCTGAGATAACGGAGACCACCGATCCATTTGGGAACTCCATTGAACGCCCATTCTTTCAGATTGAGCACCTCGAGACGGGAAGGAAGATCAGGTAACGAGTCCAGCTGGTCCTTATATTCTTTAAGATGGCAGTATCCGAGGTCGAGTTGCCTAAGGTCTCGGAGCTTCCCAATTGTGGAGACCAGAGCATCAACCCTCTCCACCGTCAAACAGGGCCATGTGTATAGGCTTAGATCCCTCAGATTGGTCAGCTCGCCCAGATCTGTAATATCCTCCACCGAGCTCTTCTCCATGCTTAAGCATCGTAGGGTGCGGATTGATGTCATGTTTCGGATCCCTTCAGGCAGCCCTATGTCGTGTGGAAGGAGCAGATGGAACAAATTGGGCAGGTGGACTATACCTGAACTGATTATTGATCCATAATCGCAGTTCACCTCCAGTGTCTTCAGGTGCACAAGCCCTCGAATCTCTGCTGGAAGCTCTACGTAGTTTGCTGAAACCTTCAAATACCTCAGCTGAAACAAGTGGCAGATTGCACCTAGATTGCTTCTCCATTGATTTGGCACTTCCAATACCAGCACCCGGACATGCTTAAAAGACTCAAGAGTAGGTGCATGTATGAACTTTCCAAACTGTGCAAATGATCGGACTTGTGACAGGCTAGTAGCAAGAGTCGACCCTGGTGTTGCGCCACCTGCGCTCAAGTTCAGAGATAATCGACGGACTTTGTACTTGCAACTATGCATTTTTTTTCCATTTCTCCATAACTGTGTGCTGTATGCATAAAATTTTCTTCTGCACACTTGTTCAAGATCAAATCAAGGATCATGTCATGTACTCTGCAAGAGGACACCTCCCCATATCTGGTTCGGGCAGGCTGAATCATACTTCTATTGATAAGCTCATTGAAATAACTCTTAGCAACGTCTTCCAAATCTAGCTCGGGAACACTACTGACAAAGCCTTCGGCTACCCACTGTCGAGCCAGATCAACCCTCTGAATCTCACGGTCCTCTGGATACAAACCAAGATAAAGGAAACATGCTCGGAGACGAGGAGATAGATGCATGTAGCTAAGGTTTAATATATTCTTCATCCCTTCAAGGGTGGGATCTGCAGCAAAATTGGTGCCCAGAGAATTCATTATGCTCTCCCAATCACTCCTTGATTTTGCTTGACGACTAGCCAATAAGCTAGCTATAGTTATAATTGCAAGTGGTAATCCACCACACTTCTTCAAAATTTGGGTTGAAACTTCTTCATATTGGGGTGCACAACTATCTTCCGATCTGAACACTCTACCAAAGAATAACCTTTTTGAGTCCTCATTGTTGAGAGGCTTCATTCTATAAATGTGTCCATGGTGCTCATGAGATGCCCAACAAGCGACAGCATCCACTCTTGTGGTTACAATTACTGTATTCCCATTACCACCTTCTGCAAAGACACATCGAAGAATATCCCATGCAGGTGGATCCCACAAGTCATCAACTACAATAAGGTACCTGTTGAAATATTCACTCATGTTACATACATTAAACTCTAATACTATAGAAGTTGCAGATATGAGCTAACATCAACCAATGATCATAAGGTACATATTGGGAAAATTATTATAGGTTGTAGATATACGCTAGTTTGGCATGTTTATATTACTCCCTCCGTTTCTAAATATAAGTTTTTTTAGACATTTCACTAGGTGACTACATACGGAGCAAAATGAGTGAATCTAAACTCTAAAGTATGTCTATATACATCCATATGTAGTTCCCTAGTGAAACCTCTAAAAAGACTTATATTTAGGAACGGAGGGAGTACATCCAACCTTAATAAAACGCGTGACATGTTACAACTCAATACAATATAAGAAAAGTGATAAGCCGGCAAGAAAATAATATCAATATACTCCATTTTAATTCCTTATTTTGGGCTCATCATGTGAAGTGTATATGCATAAGTGCACATACGTTTTATCACTAATTAATGAGGGTACTAAGGAGGATATATAAGAATTTTGAGAGGCTAAATATCCACATCTATTAGTCTATTATAGAAAAAAAAACTCTACACTAGTAAAAGATATTGCAGAGATGGGTCTAAAGAGATGAATCAACGAGGACATGTATTTTAAATTTCCTAGAAAATAAAAATATGGCAGAATTTCCTACAAAAAACAAGAATCTTCAATTCCTACATTATTCGGGCTAGCAAGTACATTAATATGTGTTGTGAATTAATTTTAATAGTTTACAAGAAAAAGAGAAATGGGCAGAAAGTCATACAAAAAGGAAAGCATCTTCATGAAGTAATATAATTAGCAATTATATTATCATAACATACATAAATACTTCGGCGCTATTATATATTTAAAATTGAGTACCATCTCCTTTAGGGCCTATTTGATTCACATGATTCTAAAATACACAAGAACATGGAAAATGTGTTATTCCAGTGTCTTGCCCACCCCAATTCTACAAGCTTGAATTTGAACAAAGTTTAGGTTGAGAGCACCACATGAAAAACAAGGCATTCTTTGGAAGAAGTTTGAGTGGATGAAACTTTTCGTACGAATGTAGTAGGAAGGATTTCTGAGAAGAATTCCTACGTTATTTAATCCTAAAAACCAACGACACACTTAGAAAAAATCATAAGGATTTGAATCTTCAAGACTTTCTCTAAAAATGGGTTGAATCAAAGAGACCATATAGTATATATTTGATTATTTTTATGAAAAAAGAAGAACTAATTAATACCGAGGGATAAGAGTCCAGACAAATTACTCGTAAGCATGATGTGGTATTGATTTCAATACAATATTTTTCGTGAGCATTGAATTCTTTACTTTTGGAATATTAAGAAAATGCATCTTATCCTTGCAAAACTCTGTTGCTACCTTTATTAGAAAATATATGACACTTTAAATTGCCCCATTTTGACCCCCAAAAAACACGAATGATACATCCAATTAATTGCACATCAAATTCTAAAACCAAGACAAGCCTAAATGAAGCAGTTTAAAATAAAAGGGTACTTAATTAATTAGTTCGATATCTTGGGTAAGGGAGTTGATGCCATCGATTTTACAATACTAAGGGGCCTGTTCGGCAACTGCCCAGCTTCCAGCTTCTTTGAATCCGCGAGCGGAGCTGTCCCGAACGACCTAGCTCCAGGAAGCTAGCTCCTGGATCTGAGACGGGTCGTAGTACAAAAACTGGGAGGTGGTGTGCGTGGATCCCAGAAATCGAAAAGTTGGAGTTCGAGTTATTTACGGCGAGCTACCACCACGAGGTGAAAGAAAACGTTTCGACGAGCAAAGAAAAGACCGCAACGACTCCCTTCCCTCCCTACGAGGCCAGAAACGAGCTTAATGGGCCAGCCAGCTATAGCCCAGGACTAGCAATTGGATCTAGGAGTTCTGTAGCCGAACGGTGTTTCCAATCCGTGATTTTCGTTGGGAAGCTGGAAGTGAGATCCGGAAGCTGGATTTGAAGATTTCTATGCGCTGGAGAGTTGCCGAGCAGGCCCTAAGAGTGTATAACTGTTGGAAATATGAGCAATTTACCGAGTGATTTTATTAACAGAAATAGTAGATAAAGCATGACTAGTATAGCAGTAATAAAACAAGCCATGCGATTTGACAAAGAGTAGGTAAACAACATCTTCATATATGAACCGTAACTAAACATATGTTAAGCAGACAGTATAGCAAGTTGCATATATGAAATAGAGTCTAACATATCTAGGGCAAATACTAGAACAAGGAACTGTAGCAGAACCTCTAATAGAAAGGGGACAAACACGTACGGGGCAGCAGCAGCAGAAGCGCTGGACTTGGGGTCGGTGTCCTTCCCAGCCATGTCGTCGAGAAGGTCATGGACGTCGGGGAATAAGTCGTCGTCGGGGAAGTAGTCATCGGAGTCCGGGGCGTCCGTGACGAAGAAGTCAGTAGTCGCGCGAAGCGCTCCCCAAAAACCTTATCACCCTTCTCCCGTACAGGACTCAAAAGGTTCGGTTTCGAAGGCCTACTGTCCCGACCTGCGGTGCATGCCGCAAGTCGGGATGGGGAAGATTGTAGTAGCAGCGCAGTGCTTAGGAACTGTGTGGCGAGAGGAAGAAGACCTTCTGATGTATCTCTCTGGAGAGGAGCGACCTCTCTTATATAGGCACAGGAGAGGGACGCGAACAGGCTGCGCCGGGAGGTGAAGCAACGGAGGGAGACGAAGTGAACAGGCAGCACGCGAAGAGGTGCGCCGTTCGTATTCATTATCCACTACCGCAAAACTTTTCAGCTCCCAAGTGACCTTCTGTATACCCGTAGTGCGTGGCAAAAATTAGACATCGGCTCGGCTCATTCCCGCAACCCGCGGCGCGTCGTGACGAGGCGTGGCGTGGCGAGGCGGGCGGCGGAGGAGGAGCGCGCGTGGATGTCCCTCTTGTTCTCATGCTCATACAAGTGGGGAAAGATCCTCCCTTATAAGGAGGTCCAACTCCCACTAAACTAGCAATGTGGAACTAAACTTTAGTAGTATCCCTTGCCTTGCACAAATGGGCTAAGTGGGCCTCTAGGATTTATTTAGGAATTTCTGAAATAGTTATTGGGCTGTCCCATAATAGACTAAATTCCAGCAATCCTCCACCAGATCCCAGAGGCACACAATTTGGTTCCAAAAACACTGATTTATATACCGGTACTGCAGTGGAGACTGTTAAGTTGAACTTCCACCTAGAACTCTATGCTACACTAGTAAGCAACTTGAACAGTGGACTGGGCCTTGAACTGCAAGTTTTCTGCGAATCTAGCTTCACATAAAGCCTTGACCGATACGTGGCTACCGTGGGTCTTCCCTGCGGGTGGAGCTTATGCGTCATACTCTGAGACCTTTCATGAGTTTACTAAAGAGAACCCTACTCTCATAGATTACGACGTTTAACAATCAGAATCATATAGGTGCATTCTTCAAAAGATGTTCTGCAGGACAACATCTCTGCTTCAAAGAGCCACTTAGAACACATTAAGATATACATCAACCTGCCATGCAGATTTAGGAGAGTATTGCATCTTCATGGAGTGGTATTTTAAATAGTAAGGACACTCTCCTCCCAGTTGACCAACAACTTGTCTTCCACATCTAATTCACGGGATCTCCGATCACAAAGAATAGGTTACCACTGTGAACAACTCATATTGTGGGTCTCATACCCATCTCCCTCGATGCATTATCTATCACATTACGTGATAGACCCTTAGTAAAAGGATCTGCCAGATTTTTAGACGTTTGGATATAATCCAACGCAATAACTCCGGAGTTTCTCATTTTTCTGACAGACTTTAACCTTCTCTGAACGTGTCTTGATGACTTCATGTTATCCTTTGAGCTGTTCACTTTCGTGATCACAGTTTGATTGTCACAGTTCATAAGGATACCCGGTACAGGTTTCTCAACAACCGACAAGTCATTCAAGAGCCGGCGAAGCCAATCTGCTTCGACCTTAGTTGTATCTAGTGTTGTGAGTTCTTCTTCCATTGTTGACCTTGTTAAGATGGTCTGCTTGCAAGACTTCCAAGAAACAGCGCCACCTCCATGAGTGAACACATATTCGCTCGTGGCCTTTATCTCATCAGCGTCTGAGATCCAGTTTGAGTCACTATACCCTTCAAGCACCTTTGGGTGCCCAGTGTAGTGAATTTCATAATTCACAGTGCCTTTCAAATAACGCAAAACTCTTTCTAGAGTATTCCAATGCACATCTCCTGGTTTTGAGACAAACCGGCTCAGTTTGCTAACATCAAAAGAGATGTCAGGTCTTGTAGCACTGACTAAGTACATAAGCGAGCCAATAATCTGAGAATATTTCAATTGGTCTCTAGCAATTCTTTGATTCTTCGAAGCAACACACTAGCATCATATGGTGTTGGAGAGGGCTTGCGATCTTTGTAGCCAAAGCGACTCAAGATCTTTTCCACATAGTGAGATTGAAGCAATGTAATCCCACCATCATCGTCTCTCAACAACTTGATGTTCAGAATGACATCAGCCACTCCTAAATCCTTCATCTCAAAACAGCGAGATAGAAAATCCTTGACCTCCTTAATAACATTAAGATTTGTTCCGGAAATTAGTATGTCATCAACATACAAGCAAAGCATAACTCCCTCGCCCCCACCATGGCGATAGTACACATTTGTCAACCGTTTACAACAAAGCACAAGAATCATTAAAGTTCTTTCGAACTTCTCATGCCACTGTTTGGGTGCTTGCTTGAGTCCATACAAAGACCTCGACAACTTGCACACTTTCCCTTCGACCATCTATTACAAACCCATCTGGTTGTTCCATATAAATTTCCTCATCCAACTCTCCATTTAGGAAAGCAGTCTTAACATCCATTTGATGAGCGAGAAGACCATGTGAGGCAACTAGTGAAAGTAGAACTCGAATAGTGGTCAATGAGCCACAGGTGAGTAAGTATCAAAGAAGTCTTCACCTTCCTTTTGGGTATAACCCTTAGCCACGAGCCGAGCCTTGTACTTTTCAATAGTACCATCATGCCTAAGATTCTTCTAGAATAGCCATTTGCATCCTAAAGTTTTGCACCCATAAGGACGATCGATTACCTCCCAAGTTTCATTCGCCAAGATGGAATCCATCTCACTCTGAACTGCTTCCTTCCAAGAGCGGCATCTTCAGATGCACAGGCCTCTAAAATAGAACCGGGAGTGTCATCTATGAGATACACAAGAAAATCATCACCAAAGGACTTTGCAGTCCTCTGTCTCTTGCTCCTAGTAGGAACTTCATTGTTCTCCTCCACAGGACTTTCAAAGTGTTCCATCGAAATGGCAGGTTCAACAATTGTAACTGGTTCCTGATTCGATGAACTAGGCATCTCCTGATTAGATGAGGTAGCCATATCCTTCATGGGAAAGATATCTTCAAAGAGAGTCGCATCATTCGACTCCATAATCGTACCGACATGCATGTCAGGTACCTCAGATTTTACAACCAAGAATCTATAGCCAATGCTATGAAAAGCATATCCCAGGAAAACACAATCCATAGTCTTTGGTCCAAGCTTCCGCTTCTTTGGTTTTGGAACATTGACTTTCGCCACGCAACCCCATGTTCTCTGATAAGATTTTTTTAACCTTTTCTTCTCCCATTCCTCGAATGGAGTTATCTATTTGTTCTTTGTGGGGACTCGATTTAGGACATGACATCGGTCAATATCGCCTCCCCACCATGCCTTGGAGAGACCCGATGTGTCTAACATGGCGTTAACCAAATCAGTTAGAGTCACGGTTCTTTCTTTCGGCCACCCCATTTTGGTGAGGTGAGTAGAGGCGTCCTCTCATGGATTATACCATGTTCCGCACAAAAAGCATCAAATTCATTGGAAAAATACTCTCCACCACGGTCGGACCTAAGCCTCTTGATTTTCCGATCAAGTTGGTTTTCACTTCAGCTTTATAGATCTTGAAAAAGTTCAAAGCCTCATCCTTAGATTTCAAAAGATACACACGGCAGTATCTAGTGGAGTCGTCAATTAACGTCATGAAATATTTCTTTCCACCTTTTGTCAAAATACCATTCATTTCACATAGATCTGAATGTATAAGTTCTAGTGGTGCAAGATTTCTCGTCTCCATGATCACGTGAGACTTACGAGGTTGCTTAGCTTGCACACACACTTGACACTTAGATCCCTTGATAGTGGTGAAACTAGGGATTAAGTTCAACTTCGCTAGTCGTGACATGCAACCAAAGATAACATGACAAAGACGTGAATGCCACACATTTGATTCACTATTGTTGCAAATATGATTAACAACTTTATTGCAAACGTCTGATAAAGATAAATGAAACGGGCCTCCTGACTCATAGCCTTTACCAACAAAGGTTCCATACTTGGAAATTACAAATTTATTCGACTCAAAGACAAGCTTGTAGCCATCTCTACACATAAGAGATCCGCTAACAAGATTTTTATTGATGGAGGGGACATAATGCACGTTCTTCAGCCGCACGATCTTCCCCGAAGTAAACTTCAGATCGATCGTGCCAACACCATGAACATAAGCACTTGAACCGTTGCCCATCAGCACGGTTGAAGTCCCTATGATACGATAAGACGAAAACATGGAAATATCACCGCATGCATGCACATTAGCACCCGTGTCAATCAACCAATCAGGAGAATGACATACTGAAAGAATAGTGGGAAATATACCATACCCAACATCCTTCACGTCAGTGTCTCTAATGACAACATTAGCGGTCTTGCCGCCTTTCCCAGGATGACGCTTGTCATAGCGATTAGGGCAACTTGGAGCCCAATGATCAGGATCCCCACACACATGACAAACACCTTCCTTCTTGTCATTCTTCTTCTTGAAGTTCGTGTGTTGCACAGCCTTGTTCTTCCCATCAAACTTTGCTTTACCATCAAACTTGCCCTTGTTCTTGAACTTGTGGGGCTGGAAGTTCTTCTTCACATGCAGTTGGCACTAGATCCTCCCTCAATACCTCGAGCACGTGTGTCCTTTGCTCTCGCCTTTTCTTCCACATCAAGAGTGCCAATGAGATCCGGAACGGAAAACTCCTGTCTCTTATGCTTCAGTAAGGTAGCAAAGTTCCTCCATGAAGGAGGAAGCTTAGTGATGATACCCCCGGCAACAAACTTGTCCGGTAGCATGCAATTTAAGTGCTCAAGTTCTCTAGCAAATGACTGTATCTCATGAGCCTGCTCAACCACAGAGTGCTCTTCAGTCATCCTGTAATCATAGAATTGCTCCATGATGTACAGCTCAGTGCCGATATCCGAGACCCCAAACTTGGCCTCGAGTGCGTCCCACATATCTTTTCCATTGTCAATTGACGCATAAGCATCAACTATGTTCTCGCCAAGAACACTCAAGAGAGCAACCTTAAACAAGGTATCCATTTTCTGAAAAGCTTGTGCCTGTTGGGCATCTTGCTCTCCTTCAGGTTTGCCAAGAGTGGCCTCATAGCAACTCATGGTTTGAAACCATAAGACTGCTCTCACGCGCCACCTTTTATAATGGATACCCTCAAACATAGGAGGTCTCATGGAAGCAGCAAAACCACTTGGGGTAAATTGCCTATAATAAGGTTTTTGGATTGTTGGAAATATGAGCAATTTACCGAGTGATTTTATTAACAGAAATAGTAGATAAAGCATGACTAGTATAGCAGTGATAAAACAAGCCATGCGATTTGACAAAGAGTAGGTAAACAACATCTTCATATATGAACCGTAACTAAACATATGTTGAGCAGACAGTATAGAAAGTTGCATATATGAAATAGAGTCTAACATATCTAGGGCAAATACTAGAACAAGGAACTATAGCAGAACCTCTAATAGGAAGGGGACAAACACGTACGAGGCAGCAGCAGCAGAAGCGCTGGACTTGGGGTCGGTGTCCTCCCCAGCCATGTCGTTGAGAAGGTCGTGGACGTCGGGGAAGAAGTCGTCGTCGGGGAAGTAGTCGTCGGAGTCCGGGGCGTCCGTGACGAAGAAGTCAGTAGTCGCGCGAAGCGCTCCCCAAAAACCTTATCACCCTTCTCCCGTGCAGGACTCAAAAGGTGCGGTTTGGGAGGCCCTCATCCCGACTGCGGTGCACGCATAAGCCGGGATGGGGAAGATTGTAGCAGCAGCAGTGCTCGAGAACTGTGTGGCGAGAGGAAGAAGACCTTCCGATGTATCTCTCTAGAGAGGAGCGACCTCTCTTATATAGGCACAGAGAGGGGCCTTGAACAGGCTGCGTGGGAGGTGAAGCAACGGAGGGAGACGAAGTGAACAGGCAGCACGCGAAGAGGTGCGCCGTTCGTATTCATTATCCACTACCGCAAAACTTTTCAGCTCCCAAGTGACCTTCCGTATACCCGTAGTGCGTGGCAAAAATTAGACACTGGCTCGGCTCATTTCCGCAACCCGCAACCCGCAACCCGTGGCGCGTCGTGGCGAGGCGGGCGGCGGAGGAGGAGCGCACGTGGATGTCCCTCTTGTTCTCATGCTCATACAAGTGGGGAAAGATCCTCCCTTATAAGGAGGTCCAACTCCCACTAAACTAGCAATGTGGGACTAAACTTTAGTAGTATCCCTTGCCTTGCACAAATGGGCTAAGTGGGCCTCTAGGATTTATTTAGGAATTTCTGAAATAGTTATTGGGCTGTCCCATAATAGACTAAATTCCAGCAATCCCCCACCAGATCCCAAAGGCACACAAAATTTGCCTTTGGTTCCAAAAACATTGTTTTATATACCGGTACTGTAGTGGAGACTGTTAAGTTGAACTTCCACCTAGAACTCTATGCTACACTAGTAAGCAACTTGAACAGTGGACTGGGCCTTGAACTGCAAGTTTTCTGCGAATCTAGCTTCACATAAAGCCTTGACCGATACGTGGCTACCGTGGGTCTTCCCCGCAGGTGGAGCTTCATGTCATACTCGAGACCTTTCATGAGTTTACTAGAGAGAACCCTACTCTCATAGATTGCGACGTTTAACAATCAGACTCATATAGGTGCGTTCTTCAAAAGATGTTCTGCAGGACAACATCTCTGCTTCAAAGAGCCACTTAGAACATATTAAGATATACATCAACCTGCCATGCAGATTTAGGAGAGTATTGCATCTTCATGGAGTGGTATTTAAATAGTAAGGATACTCTCCTCCCAGTTGACCAACAGCTTGTCTTCCACATCTAATTCACGGGATCTCCGATCACAAAGAATAGGTTACCACTGTGAACAACTCATATTGTGGGTCTCATACCCATCTCCCTCGATGCATTATCTATCACATTACGTGATAGACCTTTAGTAAAAGGATCTGCCAGATTTTTAGACGTTTGGATATAATCCAATGCAATAACTCCGGAGTTTCTCATTTTTCTGACAGACTTTAACCTTCTCTGAACGTGTCTTGATGACTTCATGTTATCCTTTGAGCTGTTCACTTTTGTGATCACAGTTTGATTGTCACAGTTCATAAGGATACCCGGTACATGTTTCTCAACAACCGGCAAGTCATTCAAGAGCCGGCGAAGCCAATCTGCTTCGACCGTAGCTATATTTTCAGAGTTGATTGTGTATATACTCTCCAAACTCCATTTGTTTATCCAAGTATTGTCTAATTTCTATCGACCTCATATCGCCAACATGTTTGGTAACTGGCATGATTGTATACCCCACAAGCTTAGCACGATCATAAGGGTGGGTGCGTCCGCCTTGATGTGGGCTCCTTGGCTATGCATGCGACTTATTTTGTTTACCAATTATTTGGTTTTGAAGGGTAAAACTCCTCTCGACAGCAGGTTATCTACCGATATGCGCATTGGTTCTATTCTTCTTCTACTCTATCTTGACGGGGACACTGACAGCCATTTAATTAAGATGGTGTGTACACAACTGAAGCAGGTGACCTGAGATGTTCTAAACCCACATGGGTGGCCGCATTGATAGTTGTTTAACTTATTTGTATCTTCTTCTACGGTCTGGCTTAACTTTTCTACCCACAGTTGTTTTTTCATGTGTGTGTGCGCGCGTGCATTCATGTGGTTTTGTACATCCTAACTATGTAGAGGTTGTTTGTGTTCTTACACTAGTAGAAAAGGGGGCAATGGCCCAGGCCGATTCAGACCATTAGTCCCGGTTCTGCCACGAACCAGGACCAATGGAGCTATTTGTCCCGGTTCGTGAGCCCAGGGGGCCGGCCGGGCCACGTGGGCCATTGGTCCCGGTTCGTCCGGACCTTTTAGTCCCAGTTGGTGGGACGAGGGACCAATGGGCCTGGCTCCTGCCCCACCACTATTGGTCCCGGTTGGTGGCTTGAACCGGGACCAAAGGCTTCCCTTTAGTCCCGGTTCATGCCACCTACGGGGCCAATAGTGGTGCCTATATATACCCCTCGGCGCTAGAAGCAGAGCACACCGCTCTGCTTTTTTCTGGCCGAGGGGGAGAGGGCTTGTGGTGCTCTAGCTCACCTCCTATGCACACAAGGTGTTCGATGGAATGCCCGAGCCACACTACTTAAGGTTTCTCCTCTCCAAGCTCGACCGCCAAGCTCCATTTTCCTCAATATTTATCTAGGTTTAGCGGTCAAATCACGCCCGTCTCCGTCTTCACCGCCGTCGATCACCCGCGCCGATCTCATCGCCGGCACCACCGTGGTGAGCCTCTTGTTCTTATCTTTTTCTGAAAGGAAAAATATTCTTACTTGTATGTTTAGATAGATACTTGTATTCTTTTATTATTGCATCTTATATAGTGCGATGGTTTTGGTATCCGCCCCTCGGCCCTAAATCACATCTATGATTCGGATGTGGTATATATTATCTTTTCATAACTATTGGTTCATTTATTGTTTATGAAAATTATGCCGACCAACGTGACATAGATTTTATTTACCTAGGAGGTTGTTGAACCAGAAATTCCAAACGACCCTATTGTCGAGAGGTTAAATTTAGTTGAAGAAGAAAACAATTTCTTGAAGGAAAAAATAAGAAAAATTGAGGAGGAGAAGATGATATTGGAGTTGCATGTTGCGGATGTAAATCGATGATCACAAGATCAAGATGGATGCAATGCGCTTGAAGATTAGAAAGATTAGAAAATATGCCATTCATACCGAGGCTTGGTATCATTATGGCGTTGGATCAGTTGTTACCTTGGTTGCGATTATGATCGCATTTGTTTTCGCATTGAAATGTTTTACATAGTTTCAATGTATGGTTTAATTAATTTAGATGCTCTGTAGAGCTTTATGTTGTTAGATGAGAGCTATGTATTTACTTTGGTTTTAATGTGATGATGAACTTCTATTAATTTGGTCACTTAATTATCTATTCATGATGTTCTGTAATGATTTTTGACACATAATTATATATAATGCACGCAGATGAACTGGCAATGGATGTACGGTGACGGACACACCTCCGAAAGTACACTAAGGGCGTGCATGATTTTCTCGAAGTGGCTGAGGCAAACAAAGCGAGAATGGTTTTATGTGTTGTCCATGCCCTATATGTGGGAATCTGAAGTCTTACTCGACCGGAAAATCCTTCACACCCACCTACTTTACAAGGGTTTCATGCCACACTATAATGTTTGGACGAGGCACGGAGAAATAGGGGTTATGATGGAAGACGGCGAAGAAGAAGAGTACGATGACAACTATGTGCCCCTGAATACGGTGATGCTCTTGAACATCAAGAGGAAAGCAGGCGATGTGCACGATGGTGCTGCAACGGTGAAGCTTTGAAGATCAAGAGGAACCAGACGATGTGCCCGATGATGATGATCTCCGCCGGGTCATTGTCGATGCAAGGACGCAATCTGAAAGTCAAAAGGAGAAGCTGAAGTTCGATCACATGTTAGAGGATCACAAAAAGGGTTGTACCCCAATTGCGAAGATGGAAACACAAAGCTCGGTACCGTCTTTGGAATTGCTGCGGTGGAAGGCGAGAATCTGTGCACGATAAAGGATTTGAGAAGCTACTGAAAATAATGAAGAAGAAGCTTCCAAAGGATAACGAATTGCCCGACAGTACATACGCAACAAAGAAGGTCGTATGCCCTCTAGGATTGGAGGTGGAGAAGATACATGCATGCCCTAATGACTTCATGCTCTACCGCGTTGCATACAAGGATCTAAACGCATGCCGGTGTCACGGTGCATTGCAATATAAGATCGAACGAGATGACCACAGTGATGTTGATGGCGAGCCTCCGGGAAGAGGGTTCTGCGAAGGTGATGTGGTATGCTCCTATAATACCACGGTTGAAACGTCTGCTTAAAGCGGAGAGCATGCCAAGTTGATGCGATGGCACAGTGAGGACTGTAAGAAAGGCGGGAAGTTGAGAGCACCCGCCGACGGGTCGCAGTGGAGAAAAATCGAGAGAAAATCTTTGGGATGAGTTTGCAAAGGACCCAAAGGAACGTATGGTTTGCTTTAAGCACGGATGGCATTAATCCTTTCGGGGAGCGGAAGGAGCAATCACATCACGGCACAGTGACTCTATGTATGTATAACCTTCCTCCTTGGATGTGCATGAAGCGGAAGTTCATTATGATGCCAGTTCTCATCCAAGGCCCTAAGCAACCCGGCAACGACATTGATGTGTACCTAAGGCCGTTAGTTGAAGAAATTTTACAGCTGTGGAATGGAAACGGTGTACGTACGTGGGATGAGCACAAAAATGAGGAATATGACCAAAAGGCGTTGCTGTTCGTGACCATCAAAGATTGGCCCGCTCCGGTAACCTTCGGAGACGGACAAACAAGGGATACCACGCATGCATGCACTGTTTACTTGACACCGATAGTGTATACCTGGGAAGCTGCAGGAAGAATGTGTACCTGGGCCATCGTCGATTTCTTCCGACCAACCATCAATGTCAAAAGAAAGGCGTCAAAGGCGAGGAAGATCACCGGAAGAAGCCCGCCATGCGTACCGGTGATCACGCACTTGCTATGGTCAATGATTTACACGTAATCTTTGGAAAGGGTCGGCCGGACTAGCTGTTCGAATGACGCCGAGAATCACGCACCCATGTGGAAGAAGAAATCTATATTTTGGGACCTACCCTCTTTGGAAAGACCTAGAGGTCCGCTCTTGATCGGCGTGATGCACGTGGCGAAGAACCTTTGCGTGAACCTGCTAGGCTTCTTGGGCGTGTATGGGAAGACAAAAGATACACGAGGCACGGGAGGACACACTGCAACGCTTGCGAAAAAGAGGGCATGCCTTGAAGAAGTATGAAGGTCCTGCCAGCCACGCTCTTTCGAAAGAAGAGAAAGAAATCTTCTTTGAATGCCTTTCGGTATGAAGGTCCCGGCGGCTTCTAAATCGAATATAAAGGGAATAATAAATATGCGGAGAAAAAGTTCCGAACCTAAAGTCTCATGACTGCCACGTGATTATGACGCAAGCGCTTCCGGTTGCATTGAGGGGCTTCTACCGAAAAAGCGTCCGATTAGCCATTGTAAAGCTATGTGCATTCCTCAATGCAATATCTCGGAAAGGTGATCAATCCAGAAATCGTACCAACGCTAAGGAGTGATGTGGTGCAATGTCTTGTCGGTTTAAATGGTGTTCCCACCATCCTTCTTCAATATCATGATGCACGTCCTAGTTCATCTAGTCGGCGAGATTGTCATTCTAGGGCCCGTGTTCTACACAATATGTACCCCTTTGAGAGGTTCATGGGAGTCCTAAAGAAATATGTTCGTAATCGCGTTAGGCCGAAGGAAACATCTCCATGGTCCATCAAGCGAGAGGATGTCATCGGGTTTTGTGTTGACTTCATTCCTGGCCTTAAGAAGATAGGTCTCCCTAAATCACGGTATGAGGGGAGACCGACCGAAAAGGCACGCTTGGAAGGGACTCAATAATATGCGAGGGACGGATATTCTTGGTCCCAAGCACACCTACAGTTCTCTGAGAACCTGCCTTGGTGACCCCGTATGTCGATGAACACAAGAACGATCTGCGCTCCAAACACGGGCGGTCGCGACGGCTGGATTACATGTGAACACATCGGGACTTTTAGCAGTTGGTTGGAAACACGTCTCGGAGGTGACAACACTGTTTGTGATGAGCTGTACTTGTTGTCCGAGGACCATCTTCGATTGTAATGATTTGGAAAGGATACGAGATAAATGGGAATACATTTTACACGATTGACCAAGATCAAAAGAGCACCAACCAAAACAGCGGTGTCCGCTTTGATGCAAAGAACCGGCGGGAAAGGACACATATTATTGTTACGTAGTAGACATATGGAACTTGACTACGGAGTAGATTTTAAGGTCCCTTTGTTTAAGTGCAGGTGGGTCAATCTGTCAGGAGGCAGGGTACAGGTAGACCCACAGTACAGAATGGCAACAGTGGATCTGAAAAATCTTGGGTACACTGACGAACCGTTCGTCCTAGCCAATGATGTGGCACATGTTATCTATGTGAAGGACATGTCTACTGCATCGAGGAAAAGAAAAGATAAGGAAGCGAATACATCATACGATGAGCCAAAGCGCCACATAGTTCTTTCGGGAAAAGGGACATCCACAGGAGTGGAGGGCAAGATGGACATGTCTCAAGAGTATGAAAGGTTTCATGAAATTCCTCCTTCAAAGTCAAGGCTGACCCAAGCATCCCGATAAGCGATGAAGATTATCCATGGTTACGGCGCAATAAGCAAATGACACAAGCGAAGAAAAAGTGAAGACTTCCTCCCGCAACTATTATGATGATACCATGCCAACTTTGTAACAGACGAGTATGATACCATTGTCCGTTTTGTACATGCACATGCTATGCCAACTTTTTCAGAGTTCATTTGAAAACTATGAATTTGAAAACCTCGCCAATCGATTATCCATTTGAAAACTAATGGCACTAACAGAAAGTTTATAATTTTGCTGACCTAAAAGCAAAAAGAATTAAAAAATAAAGCAGAAAACCAAAAGAAATAAATAATGCAGAAAACAAAACAAAAAAACTGGAATAAAAATAAAAATAGCAACAATAAGTATTTTTTTGTAAGTAGAAACAAAATAAAATAAATAAAGCAACAAAGAAAAAAAAGTGTTTTCAAATTTGAAAACTAATGGCACTAACAGAAAGTTTATAATTTTTCTAAAACTAAAAGCAAAAAGAATTAAAAAAGCAAAAAACAAAAGAAAATACATAATGCAGAAAACAAAACAAAAAAGCTGGAAAAAAATAAAAATAGCAACAATAAGTATTTTGTTGTAAGTAGAAACAAAATAAAATAAATAAAACAACAAAGAAAACAAAAGAAGTGTTTTCAAATTTGAAAACTAATTGCACTAACAGAAAGTTTACATTTTTTCTAAAACTAAAAGCAAAAAGAATTAAAAAATAAAGCAAAAAACCAAAAGAAAATAAATAATGCAGAAAAAAAACAAGAAAAAAATAAATATAGCAACAATAAGTATTTTGTTGTAAATAGAAACAAAAAAACTAAATAAAGCAACAAATAAAACAAAAAACAAAAAAAGTGCCACCTACTGGGCCCCCACGGCCTGAATACCCCTACCATGGGCCAGGATTCAGGCCTGCGGGAGGCCCAGTAGGCCCACATGCACAGATTGCACGGTTAGGCCCGAAAGCCTGCTTTAGAGAAGAGCTCGAGAGGGAAGGCGCACCGCACCTTATAAACAGGTGCGGCTCCCTCTCAACTAGCGAGGTGGGACTAAACATTTGGGCGCGGGGCAGCACGCGGCCTTTGGTCCCGGTTGGTGGCACCAACCGGGACTAAAGGGTGCATTAGTCCCGGTTAACCGAGACTAAAGGGTGCATTAGTCCCGGTTGGTGCCTGACAGGATTAATGCCCCGTTTAGTCGATTGGTGCCTAACCGGGACCAAAGGCCGCCGCTTCCCGCCCTTGGTCCCGGTTGCTGAAAAGAGGCCTTTGGTCCCGGTTGGTGGCACCAACCGGGACTAAAGGGGGGCATTAGTCCCGGTTCGTGGCACCAACCGGGACTAATTCACTTGCTATATATACAGCACTTAGGAAAATTTGACGAACACATCGCCAGTTGCCCCCCGTCCCGCCCGACAACGCCGAGCTCATTGACGCCGCCAGGCTGCCCAGATCGACGCCGTCCGCTGCCCCACCGCCCGCCCGCCCGACGCCGTCCATGCGCTGCCCACGCCCGTCCGCGCGCCCCGTTCTCGCCCCTTGCCCGTCGCCGCCGGTCTTGCCCGCCGCCCGCCGGCGTCGTCATCGCCCGCGCCCGTCGTCGTCGCCCCGGCCAGCGCCCGGTCGCGCCCCCGACCCGCCCCCGTCGCCCGTCGTCGCCACGCCACGCCCTACCCGCCCGCCGTGGTCGTCGTCGCCGACGCCGTCGCCCTCGCCGGCCGCCCCCGTTGTGAGCCGCCGCGGTCGAGGCTCTGTGTTCAGTGCTTGCATTTTTTTGTTCATTGCATTTTTTTGTTTATATATTTTTTTGTTCATTGCATTTTTTTCAGATATATAATGTATATATGTATGTGGTAGCTATATGATGAATGGATGTGGCTATGTATGTATGAATATAATGTTCATAGCATTTTTTTGTTTATATATATTTTTTCATATATGTATTAATTTTTATTTAGGTTGTTAGTAGATATCGATTTTAGGTTAGTGCATTCTAATTAGGTTAGTGTAGAGGAAAAAGTAAAATAAGGAAAAGGAAGAAAAGAGGAAGAAGGAAGAAGGAAGAAGAAGAAGAAAAGAAGGAGAGGAAAAGGAAAATAAGTAGAGAAAGAAGGAGACGACGAAGGCGCAGCCGAGGAGAGGAAGAAGAAGAAGAAGAAGAAAAAAATAGGAGAAGAAGAAGGAATAGAGGAGCTTCTTCTCCTTTTTTTTCTCCTCTTTTTTTCGAGGGTGTCGAGGATCGCCGAGGGGTGGAGGGTCGGGAACTAGGGTAGAGGGTCGAGGGTCATTAAGGGGTCAAGGGTCGAGGGTTTCAGTGTCGAGGGTTCGAGGGTTCTATAGGGTCGAGGGATCGAGGGTCGAGGGTTCGAGGTCGCCTAGGGTCGAGGTTCGAGGTCGTCGAGGGTTCGAGGGTCGAGGATCGCCGAGGTCGAGAGAGGTTTCCTAGTGTCAAAGTATTGAAGAAATCCATGGCTTCATCATTAGCGGAAGTAACGAGGGCATGTGATGCGAAGTTCTCAAAGTTATTACGGAATGGAGTCCCGGATAGGATAATTTGCCTTTTTGAACGAATTTCAGCAATGGCCTTCCAAATAACGATATTCGGAAGGTTCTTGCTGAACTTTGTACCAAAAAGTGAATTATCCTATCTGGGACTCCGTTCCAAAATAACTTTGGAGAGCTTCGTACCATCATGCACCAAGCATTACTAATGATAAAGACATGGTTTTGTTGAATCCTTTGACACTAGGCAACCTCCTGACCCCTCGGCGATCCTCGACCCCTTGACCCTGAGAGGAAGAAGAGGATAAAAAAAGAAGAGGGAGAAAAAAAAGAGGAGAAGAAAGAATAGAGGAGTTCTTCTCCTCTCTTTTTTTCTTCTTCTTCCTCTTTTTTTATCGGGAACGAGAGGGTCATCGAGGGTCGTCGAGGGTCGCTGAGCGGTAGAGGAAACCCTAATTAAATAGCAAGTATCGTCGGTGTGAGATACATGTGGCCGTCGGTGTGGGACACTACATCCACGTCCCACAAGTGACGCGGGCGTCGATGCCCACGCCACTTGTGGGACATAGATGTAGTGTAAATGCGTTGTTGTTGTCGATATACCCCTCCCGATAGCTTCAACACGTGGGGGGAAATTCGATATTACCCCCTCCTTGAAGCGTTCTCGAGGCCACCCCTAACCCTTGAAGCGTTGTCGAGGCCACCGAAACCCTAGAGAAGCAAATACGAGGCCACTAATTAATATGATTCCTTATTGTGATTAGCTAGCTAGTTCTATGTTTGCCACTAATATATCCATATCTTTCATGTTTGAATAATAATTGCCATGTTGTAAATATTTGTAGAAACTATGGACACCCGCCCGAGACGAAGCACAAGAAGCGTTGTTGAGGGACATAATCGCAGAAGGAAGTGATGCCCGCTCGTTGATGTTACTCAACGACTCTGATGGTCTGGAAGGAGAGGGTGAAAAAGCAGCTGGCTATGATTATGATGGCTCCGATGACCCAATGCCAATGCAAGAAGGAGAGGGTGAAGAAGTAGACCGTGAGGACTGCTCCGGTGATCACCGAACTGAGTCCGGCCAGGTATATATATTAGTTAAGCCTGTGCTGACTAGCTAATTGATGCATTCATTGTTTTGGTATGTACACATATTAATTAACTCTCATCTTTTTTTCTTTTTTATAGCCCTCCGCATCGAGCACAACTTCGGTAAAGAGACGAGGCCCGAAGAAAAAGTTGAGCTCGGATGAAAGGTTTGAGATCATAGAAATTGCGCGCGACGGCCAACCGATTGAACCCATCCGGACAAAGAAGGCATTTGTTGCTCGGTCAAGGGGGTTACGGTTAGGGACAAGATCCCGATCGGCATCCAGCAATGCTATAAGCCTAAGAACGAAGACCTGCGGTGTCTTATGTCAATGATCTGCAGAAAAATGATCTTTGGACTGAAATGAAGTCAAATTTCACCCTACCGCCAGAGGATGATCCGGAGAAGCCGGTTATAAGCCATTAATCAAGTCTTTTGCTCTTAAGAAGATGGCGGACCTATTCAGGAATTGGAAGAAAGACTGAATAAGTTTGTCGATAAAAAGAGACACCAGAATTCAAGGGCAAATATGAGAAGATCAGAGATGATCGCCCGCATTTGTGGCCCACAAGACATCGGAAAAGAGTAAAAGATGTCGGCGACAAACAAGCAAAATGCTGCGAAGAAGAAGCTTCTTCATCGCTCGGGGTCTGGTGGCTTCCTCATAGCCCGGCCTAAGTTGTCGACGGCTGAGTTTGATCTGCTTGATAAAGGGATCGAACCGAGAGACAATGAATCGCCAGACCGTTGCGGACTTGGTTCTTGAGGCTCATGGAACCTTGGACCTATGTCGTGGAAGTGCATTTGAGCAGACGATCAATTGGACATACCAGTCAAGAGGCTAAAGCAATATATCGAAGCGGCCGCGGCAAGGGAAGTTCGTTCAGACGGGGAGAAGGATGAGCTCACAATGGCCCTCGGGAATCCTGAGCACCACAGACGGACACGAGGCACGCCAGCTCCGTTTCATGGAAGGCTGGATTTCGGACGCAGGGGTTACAAAACCCATGAGAGGAGGAAGAAACCGGAAGCAGAGCCAAATGCAAAGCGCCGCACGAAGGGTAATGGGGCTAGAGGAACGAGAAGAAGAAGCGGAGCAAAGCGACTGCGAAGCTTCCCCGAAGCTAGCCCGCCATCTCGAGCTTCCACCGAGCTGCTTCAGGAGCATGCCTTGACGGCTCCTGCCGGCTATCCGTGGATGCTATCACGGAGTCTCAAAATTGCCACCTTATGGCGCAATGGAGCAATTTGAAGGTCAAGGCGGCTGTTGGCTCTGTTTATCCTACTAAACCCGACTCAACTTTTCACTGTCGGCCGATTCCAGAAGGATATGCTAAGGTGATGGTGGATGAAATAATGGAGGGATTTGAGGACCTCCGGCTTGACCACCTTATCGGTGAAGGGGAGTATCGGCTGGGTTATGCTCTGAAGACTCCATGCCTATGGCGGAAGGATCTCATCAACCTTCCGAACTGGACGCCTCCGCCGCCTCCTCCTCCTCCAGCAAGTCAGGGCACTCCGCCTCCTCCACCGCCTCCTCCTCCGGCGAGTGACGATCAGGGCACTCGGCCGGCTCCTTCTACAGCGTGTGGCGGCACTCCGCCTCCTTCTCCGCCTGCACCGGCGCGCCCGAGCAGCCAGCCTCCTCCTTCTCCGCCTCGTCAGCAAGGGTGGAAGAGACCGCCGCTGCTCCGGCTGCTCCGGCGCGTCGTAGTCCTTCTCCTCCGCCTCGTAAGCAAGGGAAGTAGACATCCGCTCCGTCTGCTTTGCCGGCATCTAGCAGTACAGGCAAAGGCGGGAGGAGATACAGATTCGGTCCTTCTCTGAAGACTCGAGAGAAGTTACCGTACGAGAGGACCGAGGAGGAAAACGCGAAGATCACGCAGACCGAATTGGATGACTGGTTTGAAGGGTTGAAAGCAAAGAGACATCCACCTCTGGAGGAGAAGGTAGATCCGGTGAAAGCGAAGCGCACTCTGGCTGCCCTGACAAAACCACCCAAGTCTCCACCGAAAGGCAACTATGAGCGCATTATTGGAAAGGCATTTGCCGAAGCGGAGAGGTCAGAAAGTACTAAAAGTGATCAAAGAATGAAAGAACGACGAGCTGGGAAACAAATTGCCCAGCTCGATGAACAAGCGAAGCAATCGTGCCCCCCGCTCAAGGTGCCTGCTAGCGACATCGTCGATTCGAGGATGGTGCCCGGTTATGGCAATCCTGAAGGTTACCTGCCCGACAATGTACATTATGATTTCTTGGAGGTGCAGATACAAAGATCTGATCACGGAAGCCTCTCGTCAAAGATGAAAGATCTCTATCAACGATGATGCGAAGATTGCATGATTGGTACATGAAAACCTGCGAGAGAGTCGAGGGGAGGAGTACTTTGTATGTGAGAGTTAAAAGGAGCATGACCTCGTTGGAATTGAACTGTTGCCTATTCCATTTGAGGAGTTCTATCATTTTTCAATCAATTGGCCCTCGATAAAGCAACGGTCACTGCCATCGTCTGTAAGTAGTACTACTACATCATTAAGTCTCTCTATATAACTCAGCTCTTTCATTGCATGTATTTATAATTATCCTCACTATATTATGCAGATTGAAGATCGCGAATTGAAGAAAAGACAAGTGGGTGATATTGGGTTCATTAACACATATCTCATAGATGCAATCGAGGTTGAATTTCATGCCGAAAATACCGACGCCAACTTGCTACAATCGTTGGTAATAAATGAACACAAAGATATAATACTCTTTCCTTACAACTTCAAGTGAGTGTTCTTGTCTTGTGGCATATTCGGTTTCCCTTATTAGTCCAGGTTATAGTAATGTAATATTGATGAGTTATGCATGCGTGCTTGTACCACTATATTCTCCTAGAGATTAAGCTTGAGCAGGAGTACTAACTGTCTTAGACTCCAAACGAAAAGATCCCAAGGAGTATGCAGACATGACTGAAATGCTCGAGAAGTAAGTTAAATCGATCATTATCCACCATATCAACAACTTTGTTCATTTCTGATATCAAGTAATTGTTTTCTTTGTATGGCAAGGTTTGGAGAAAATTCACCAAAAAAGCTCCATCTTGCCAAGAAGCTGCAATTTAGACACCCGAAAGTAAGTACTATAGTAGCATATTCCACGCATCTCCTAGTGATTCAAGCGCTAGTTTCATCAATACCATTTAACATGCTTGCTAATTATCAGTTTGATTGACCTCTATTTCTTGTAAAGTGGTTGTGGCAGGAACAAGGGAATGATTTCTGTGGATACTACATTTGCGAGTCCATCCGCCACATGACCTGTGAGCGGGGCTACTCTGACAAACAATATGAAGTGCGTAAATAACAATATTTATAATTTTATTTTATCACCATCATTTGTGTTGAGTTTCATTCATTCATATATATATGTATTGACCCCTTCTTAAAATTAGATGTTTAGGATGCGGGATGAACTCCTAGCACCAGATCGCCTGCGAGCAATTCAAGAGGAATTGGCGGCATTCTTTCTTGACCACGTGATCGTGAAGACGGAGAATACTATGTGGACCACGCGTCCGTATGTTAGGAGATTATATTTGTAAAGATAATTATTGTATATATGTAGCCGGTAGTGTCGGATACATATCGTGAACTTGTTGTTCGACCAATCTCTCGGAGAAGGAGAGGTGGTCGATATCACTTCTCTGTATGCATATATGTTCATGACGATTTTACATTTCATTCGTTTGCTTACTAGCTAGCTAAGCGTGTCTAGCTAGTCCTCTCTATCCGTATGTATAGTACGTAGCGTCGACCAAGCACGGACAAAAGAGAGGACACTTCTCTCTATTAATTAGCTAGCTAACACAATATATGAAACACCTAAATTAACCTCCAAAACCCCCAAACCCCCTTAAAAAACAAAAACCCCACCACGTAAATGCCGACGCTGGATGCCTATTGGTCCCGGTTGGTGCCACCAACCGGGACCAAAACCCTCTGCTGGGCTCGGACACAGCCACGTGGAGGCCCATCTGTCCCGATTACATTGAACCGGACTAAAGGGCTGTGGCATTAGTACCGACCCTTTAGTCCCGGTTCATGAACCGGGACTAAAGGCCCTCACCAACCGGGACAATAGGCCCTTTTTCTACTAGTGGTATGGCGCACCACATAAAAGTGCGCCATTAGTAACAATTGTTTTTCAAAAAAATTCAGAATTTTTTAATTTTTTTCAATTTTTTTTAATTTTTTTGTTTTTTCTAGTGTGCCATTAGTATAGCCCATGGTGCGCCATTAGTATCTGGTATACTAATGGCGCACCACATAGAAGTGCGCCATTAGTAACAATTGTTTTTAAAAAAAATCAGAATCTTTTTTAAAAAAAAATTAATTTTTTTTGTTTTTTTCTTAATCTCAGGTCACTATGGCTTAATCTCAGGTCAATATACTTAATCTCAAGTCAAATCGCACTCTATGGTCAAACTTCCCGGAAGGTCACCCATCCTCACACTACTCCAGCCCGAGAGCCCGAGCACGCTTAACTTCGCTACTCTATCCAACCCCAGCACGAGCTCACTTCACAGGCACTTGTTGATATATCTATCATATCAATCCTATTAAACCTTCTTCATGTCTAGGACTTTGTTCATGTTCATGAGTATGATGAAATTTAAAAAAAAAATTCAAACTCCCGGTCATATTACGTATAATATTTTGAAAAAAAATTGAATTTTTTTAAAACCAATTTTTTTTCTATTACTAGTGGCGCACCTAGCAAACGGTGTGTCACTAGTAAGTTTGAAATGTTTTGAATTTTTTTGCCTCCAGATCTTAAAAGCCTCGTAACTATTTTCTGTTAGGTTTTTGAGGATTTTGAAAATGTTTAACGGGGTTCCCCCGGTTAAATTTGGATGTAACTTTTCGAGTAGATGATTTTTCATATAAAAAACTTTTTCATCCGAGTTAGTATGCAAAAGTTATGCCCATTTTACAAATTCTCGAGAGATTTTGCAAATAAAGTCGAAATTCATATTTGTAAATTTTCCCAACAACTAGACCACGTATCACATGGGAAATTTATTTTCTTTTATTTTTTTTGACATTTTCATCATTTTCTTTTATTTTTTTAAACTGAAAAGGCGGTCCAGGGGGTGCATCCGGTGGAATTTTTGGGCCAAGTTAGTAATGGCGCACCGTGGGAGTGGTGCGCCATTACTAGTTTAACTAGTAATGGCGCACCACTCCCACGATGCGCCATTACTAGTTTTGAAAAAAAAAATTGAAAAAATAGTAATGACGCACTATCCCCTGGTGCGCCATTACTAGTTTTGAAAAAAAAAATTAAAAAAAGTTGAAAAAAATTGATTTTTTTTACTAATGGCGCACCGTGGATGTGGTGCGCCATTACTAGTTTAACTAGTAATGGCGCACTATCCCCTGGTGCACCATTAGTAGTTTTGAAAAAAAATTGTTACTAATGGCGCACCTTGAAAGTGGTGCGCCATTATTATTTGGACACTAATGGCGCACCAACACATGGTGCGCCATTAGTATATAGTAATGGCGCACCACATGTCTGGTGCGCCATTAGTGTCCATTTCATCTATAGCCCTTTTCCTAGTAGTGGGCCCCGGCGTGCCTCCTGCTGCCTCCCTCCACCTGCTTCGAGGACGGCGCCGGCCACCACTACCTTCTTCCACCATGGCGCTGGCCACCCCCTCCTTCTTCCACCATGGCGCCGGCCACCCCTCCTTCTTCCACCATGGCGCTGGCCTCCCCCTCCTTCCACCGCGCCGCCAAGCCCTTTTGCTTTTGAGCTTCACCGTGGGAAACTTCCCACGCCCCGCCGCTGATGGCCTCTAGCACCGCCACCTCTGCCAACTTCCACAGGCTTCCCACCGATGGTGCTCCTCTTGCCCTACCCCAACTGCCGCGCCTCCTTCCGGTGAGATCCGTCATCATTCCAACCTCGTCCTTCCTCCCTGCCGACGCCGTGGGAGCTCCCATCCCGCCACGCCGGCAACCACCTATCTCTCCCTGATCCGCTGGTGGTGCATCGGATCTCGGCTCACAGCCAGTTCCCGCCACCCAAGCAACCGCCGGATTAGTAAGGCGCAACCCCTGTGATCCAGCGCTGCTGTCAGGACTGACCTCCAACTACTCACCGTTGCCGCCGAGGTCCACTGTTGGCCCACCACCTACAGCCGCACGCTGCGGCAACCACCCCTCACCACAGCCATCCACCGCCAGATGTGTCGGCCACCACGGGCACCCCCTACCCCTGCCCTGCACTCCGCCGCGCCCTGCCTTCTTCCCCCTGCTGCTAGATGCTACTACAAAACTTGCCGACAACGCTGCTTGCTAGCTGATATTGGTGTGTGCCAGGCGTACCATTTTTTGGGTGTTTCAATGGATAGTCCAATTTCAACAAAAAAACACAATTCAAGGAGTTATGTAAAAGACAAAATACGAGCCGTTTTAAGTTCAAGAAAGAAGTAGCCCAACTGCTTGTTTTGCTTGCCTCCCGATGATTGTCTTTTTGATGTACCTTTTGCGCTAAGTGTTGTACAATATTTTCTTGTTTCTTCCTATCAGATGCACTTTATTGGATTGATGGATTCATCTGTGTTGGTGGTTAAGGACTAGATATGCCTAGTAGACCACTAACTGTTAGAGCAGTTTGCTTTAAAATGTACCAGAACAGAAAAATGCTAGGGAAAGAGGACAAGAGGGCGCCATGATACTGCACCTTTTTGTATAGTGCTACACATTGTTTACAAAGGGCTTGGGGCGTGCACCCACAACTCCATATGCACATCCATTTTGGCGAAACTTTCCTACGGAATGATGAAATCTACATAACAAAAACATGATGAAATCTACAGAACGAAAATTGCTCTTACATATCCTACAAAAACGACGATAGAAAAACAAACCAACAGAAGTTTACCAAAAAGAAACTACAAAAAGCACATTAGAAGTTTAGGACGACACATGGAGATTTTGGACCAAAAGAAGAAGTTCAAACAGAGAAGATGGGAAGTTCACGAGCAAAAAATGTGAAGTAAATGAAATCGAAAAAATGAAGTTAATGAAATTCACTAAATTTTTTGTTCATTGCAACAAGTTTGAATAAAAGAAGAACACACCATCAAAATATCCCAAACAGAAGGTCAAACTAAAATTACAAAAATAAATCAAAAAAGTTTAGTTAGAAAACGGATTTCCCCGTTTCTCAAAAAACCTAGAAGTTTAAATAAATAACGAAGCGGTTCAATGCTTATTACTACATTAGGATTTTTTTCCGTTACTAAAGAAAAAACAAAGGAAGGCCAAAAAATTAAAAAATAGAGCAGCTCAAAATTTATAGGGAAAATGGAATTTCCCCGTTCTACAAACAAAACTAGAGGTTCAAATTGAAATAACGGGGAAGTTCAATGTTTATTACAATATCGAGAAGGTCAAATTGAAAAAATCGAGCAGTTCAAAAGGTTTATGAAAAAAAAAATTCCTTCTTTTAAATATAAGACCTAGAAGTTCAACTTTAAATAATTGAGCATTTCGATATTTATTACATAACTAGGACTTTTGCCATTAGTACTCAATAACACCAAGAAGTCCAAAATTTTAAAAAATATGAAGTTGTTTAATGTTTATAAATACTCAGATTTCCCCCAATGCTAAAGATTAAAACCAAGAAGTTCAATTTCGAAAAATGGAGTAGTTCAATGTATATAAAAAAAACTCAGGTTTTCACGTTACTGGAGAAATAAAAACAAAGAAGTTCAGTTGGAAAAAGCGGAAGTTTGATATATATTTGAAAACGGATTTTTCTAGTTACTAAAGAACAATAAGTTCAATTTCAAATAACGAAGAAATTTGATCTTTCTAAAAAAACCTCCAATTTTCACATTTCTAAAAATACACAATGAAGTTCAAATAAAAAGGTGGAGCGGTTCAATATCTATAAAAAAACAGATATTTTCGCGTAACCGAGAGACGTTCTGATTGATAACTACCTGCAGTTCATGCACCACCCGGTGTGCATTTGTATGAAAATTAGAATGAAAAAGCAAAGGCTAAAAGTTTTGTTGCTAGAAGTTCAAGTGCTCACCCAAGAAAAGTTCAAAAATTCTTGTGAGAGAGGTTGAAAAAAATATGTGATGTAAGTTCAAGAAGAAAAGCAATGGACGTTCCACTACTACACGGAATGTGTTTCAGATAAGAATATAAGAATAGAAAACCAAAAGCTTAAAAGGTTTGTTACAAGAAGTTCACGTGGTCCTCCGTGCACGGTGCAAAATTAATATTGCGGGACATCCGACCTCCAATTACATGCTTGAAAATAGCAAAAAATGACGTCTGACCTTCAATTGCATGTAATTCAATGTACGCACAAAAATGTGACAGAAGTTCATAGTGAAAACAATGAGAAGTTCAAGTACCGCAAAGAATGCATTTCAGGTCAGAATAAAAAGTATAGAAAAATAAAACCTTAAACAGTTTGTTGCTAGAAGTTCAAGTGCTCTGTCAGGGGAAGTTCAAAAATTCTTGCGAGAGAGGTTCACCTTCTATTTCCATGTTCGATTTTTTCCGTATAAAAATCGAATGCAATTCTTTACACAAAATATAAAAAGGTGAAGTTCAAATTGAAATAACAGGGATGTTCGGAGTTTATTAAAACCTAGGATTTACCTGTTGAAAAAAATAAAAAACACAGCACCATTTTTTGCACTTTCAAAAACAACTCATAAATGAAAAGAATGGTTGATAGATGTTCAATTGCTCAGCGAGGAAAAGTTCAAAAAATTCTTGTGAGAGAGGTTCACCGTGTATTTAGATGTCCAAAATACATAAAAAATATGTTGTTTTTTGTGTTTTAAAATAATTTTCTCAAACCAGAGAGAAGTTCAAAAGTGTTAAAACCCGGAAGTTCACGTACTACATGGTGTTTATTTCATATAAGAAAATACACAAAAAAGTGAAACAGGGTGAAGTTCAAACAGAGATGCCCCATAAGTTCAACTACTTCACGTAGTGCAAAAAACACCACGTAAAAAAATCAGCACGTCAAAAAAAATTGAAGTTCGAACAGACACGTCCTAGAAGTTCAACTACTTCACGCAGTGCAAAAAAAAACACGTTAAAAACAGTGTGAAGTTCGAACAAACATGCACGAGAAGTTCAACTACTTCACGCAGTGTATTTTCATTCGCGATGAAGGCAGAAATCATGATCTCGTCATTTTCTAATTTACTTCAAAACAGTAGGAAATCATTTGTGTAAGTTCAAGTCCTTCGTCGGAGAAAGTTCAAACAATTATTGTGAGAGAGATTTGTACAAAAGGAATATCATTTGTGTGACACTAGCGAATGGATGAAAAAAATTACAAGCGAAAATACGTCACAGAAGTTCAACTGAAAACAACGGGAAGTTCAACTACTACACTGAATAAATTTCACATGAAAAACTTTTAAAACCGTTGCGAGTATGAAAAAGTGATCAACACGGGAAAGTTGCGTGTCTACAGCAGCTTTCCATCGGTATATCACTTGCTCAATTCCGGTGAGTGTTCCGGTGCGTGGATGGAGAGCCACGGGCAAAAAAAGCACGTGAAAAACAGAGTGAAGTTCAAGGTTTCATACCGAGAAGTTCAGGTACTTCACGCGATGCATTTTGAAGAATCTGTTTCGTGATAAAGGCAGAACGAATGATCTCGCCGTTTTTGAAATTACTTGAAAACGGTTGGTATTCAGAGAAAACTGTCAATATGAAAAAGTTTTGCATTTTCCGTAGCTTTTCAACGGTATATTATTTGCGCCATTCCGATAAATTTTGTACAAAATACGGCGAAAATACGTTTTTCGCCATTTTCGAAACTGACTTAAAACCGTAAAGAATTGGGAGAAATAATACATACCAAAAAGTTTCACATTTTTTCAGGCTTTCCAACGCTATATCATTTGCTGCATTCAGACGCACGGTTAAAAAATTAGCTCGAAAATACGTACTCGGTAGGACTTGTACCATTTTCTAAATTACTCTTAAACTGTTCAAAATTAGAAAAAACTTTCAAAATGAAAGAGTAGCGCATTTTCATAGGCTTTCCAACGCCGTATCATATGCCTCAATTGGATTAGCCGTTTAGAAATGACGTTGAAAATACGAACTCGGCTATTCGGTTTGCAAAATTTTACGTTTCTTCAAATTACTCTTTAACCATAGAGAATTAGAGAAAACTTTCAACATGTGGAAGTAGCGGTTTTTCAGCGGCTTGCCAACGCCGTATTATATGCCTCATTCCGATAAACAGGTTAGAAATGCGATCGAAAATACAATTCATGTTTTTTGTGTGAAGAAAAAACGGTTTTCAAAACTGCTCTTAAACCGCTTACATTTTGCCAAAAATTTAAGTTGGGTCATGATACTGGTGTCCATAGCTTTCCAACGGTATATCGCAAGCCCCATTTGGGCAATGTTGGCGGAAGTTCAACCTAGTTCACAGGGAAGTTCAACGTACTACTGGCAGGGCAGGGCAGGTCAGGATTAGCCATGGAACAGGAACAACAGTGGTGAGTACTTTATGGAGCCCGCCACTAGTTCTTGCCGTACCTATGGAGGGCAAGTTTTATAGACCGCCATTAGAATATTTTGCTAACCTGTGCCCAGCGTTTCCAAAATTTCCCCAAATTAAAAGTGGCGGGCAACAGTTTTCGCCCGCCATAGGCCTTGATATGAAGGGAAATGCTTAACATACACTACAAGAAACCTGTTAATCGATGACAGTCCCACGCTGTCATGGATCAACGAAAAACCGTCGTGGATGCGCAGACGTGACGAACTTAAAATCCGTCATGTATATCGCGTCATAATTTGGCACAGTACCTTCCTTGACGGTTTTTGGCCGTCATAGATCTGTCCCTAGGCCCGCCAGGCCCAAGATTCCATGACAGACTAAGCCGTCACAGATTTACATAACTTTGGTAGCGACATGGACACGAGGTGGCGTCTACGTGGATCTAACGTGGCAGCCAACATGGCCCATGTAGTAACCAGCCCAATTAAGGTTTTAGCCCAATAATTTTGGTCCAGTCCAACCCATTAGCCACTTACTTCAGTTCTACCCATTAGAATACCTATTCTTTTAGTCCAACCATTTGCCCATTTTTTGTCCAACGTGATTTTTCATGCGACCCAATTTGCAACAAGACAAATTCATTCACACAATAGCATCTGGTCGTAAAAAATACAAACTTCCAACAATCTAGACCGATTTCTGAAAACAAATATTTGTATCAAAACATCACATACATATCTAGAAAGAACTATAAGCATTATTTTTAAAAATTTCGAGTAAATATACTACTAGCTGGATTTAATCTCCAACACTACACCACTAATGCTTCCTGTAGTTATTTGAGGCCAAGTAATTCTGCTAAAAACTTCAATCTCGGTGAGTGCCAACTCGCATAGAATCCAAAACATATACAAAATTATAGTAAGTAATAACCAAATTTCAAATGAATCTAGAGAGTAATGATATAGTTGCTTTTCCAAGCAATTTTTAAGCAAAGGACGGAGACATCATTTCTTATTCATCAAGTACCACAAAAAATCAAGTTTATATACACTGATAGGGCTTGGTCTATCAAAACAGATGGTTCATACAATACAGTATGGTTCATACACTACAGGATGGTTCATACAATACAATGTACTGTAGTTTCTAGTTAGAAAACCAGAAAAAGTAATACTGGAGGCATAGTTTCTTCACCAATTAAAGTTAATTCCTATCAAACTTGCTTTTTTCATGTAAAATAAAAAACACTTAAAAGCAAAACCATTTTAGGCAATTAAATGATCCAGCTAGTGATCTCATTATTTTAACAGTAGAATTCTTTCACGAGCATGAGAGAACTTGATTAACCACTTTAGAACAAGGGAATGACCCTCTTGATCCAACACACAGGCGTCCGTCACCTCCGGCACGTGACGCGTATCCCATGTTTGGCTCGCACACCACACTATTCTAACTACATCTTTGTTGTGATTTTTTTTGCAACATCACTTGTGTTGCAAAAGTCCTTCCCCAACAAAACCTATGTCGCAAAAAAGGGAGACGCAATTTTTTTCTGCAACAAGACCTCTACTGCAAAAAAAATTATGCAAGAAGACCTATGTTACAAAAAAAGATCTAACAGATCGCTACTCGATGGATCTTTTTAAAAGATCTGCCGACCAACGCATAGCACGTTCCTTAGAACAAAGATGAACCTAATGGTTCAAATTTAGTCTAATTCTTTCAGACCAAACCTTCACATCTAGATTAACCACACCTAGGAATTGTGAAGAACAGTAAAATATGTTGGAAGAAAAAAAGCATGCATTCTCCCATTTACTGATTAGCCTTCATGGCATAAAAGGTACATAATTATCTCCGCCCACACTTCCATATGAGATGAGATACAAGGCACACAATTATCTCTGTCGAAAAAAGTTCAGAGTTCATACCTCAAAGTTCGTAAATCACAAAGGGATGCTAGTTTACAATTGACATGAATTAGCATTCTGAGCTTCCGAGTTAAGTTCCCAGTTAAGCATGTCCAGGACCTATGAGACAATGATGGTACACTGAATTAATAGATTTCAGCATTTACATTGGTAAATTAAGAACATACTAGAACCTGAAGGAGCGCATTGCCGCACCCTGCCATCATGGTGAACTGTGAATGAACATAGACCACATCATGGTATTGGCAATGTTAGACACGCCACCAATAGAAAAGAAAAAGGATTACGAAAGCATCATCTGCTTATGATAGCCATGCCAAACCAAAATATTTACCTGATATGACAAGCTAGCTAGGTGACAAGATAACAACTGTAACATGTGTGGAGCTAGCCAAATGATCGGTCATCTTAAATTAACTTTACATGTCATATAGTAATAAATGCATAGTTATTAGCATAAGATTAAGCTGTCCAATAGCATGCAAGTGCAGTGCGAGAGATAGCACACGACACAACCAAAAGTAAGATAGTTTTCACAGATGTGCCACACATGTTTTCAGCTTTGGCATACTGAAACACGCGCAATAGTGACTCATCATGTTCCAGACTACATGAAAGTATTGACCACATTAAAGAAATGCAATATTACTTCAGGTTTTAATAAAAAATCTGAAGTGGATACACCACCACAACTGTCTGAACATTCACAAGTGACCAAACCTGACGCATATATAAGGTGCTCTTCACAATGCCGCCATCACTTCTGTTTGCTCAGTAATAATTGTCAATTGGCATAAGATTACTAATAACAAACACAAGTGTTTTTTGTTGCCCAAACAATGAGTCCATGGTGAGACTTACCATTCCTAAAAGAACCAACAAGTGTTCTAACATAGATAGACAGTACACTGTATAACAAGTGAGCAATAGTAAACACTGACTGAACTCCAATTGCATTGGGGTAATCATTGTCTTCCAAAATTAAAATGTTTGAAGTTATATCAACATTTTTTACATTTACATCTGGTAGTTAAATACTGTTGCATACATTCGAGATATACCAGCTCAATGCGGATTGTCACTCCAAGTTAGGCGATTCAGATTGAAACTGAACAAATACCTCACAGTAGACAGAAATAAGTAATTGAGGTTCCTAAGAGACAGTATAATGAACATCACTAGGGAGCAAGGAAGGCAAGAAATAGACAAACTGACCAGCAGCCATTGTCACAGATGGACGCACAAGCAGTTCGGACAGAGAAATCCAGAATAAACAAGCATGAGAACCCCTAAAAATCATCAATAAATAAGATGGAGTATGGTATCTGACAATATTCTGGGAAGAACAAGTATTATGTACACAGTGAACAGCAAGCAAGCCATTCCCCTGGACGTAGGAAGACTAAAGGCAAGACAAAGGGATGGAAAGAGAGATGAATCTTGCGCAACATGTAAATTGGAAAACCTGTCTCAATCACGCGCAACTTGTATCCTAAAACACATCTGGAACTCAATTACTGAAGCAATCAGAGATGGTTAAGAATCTGTGGGTTTATTCCCATATTACTAGATTTCTTGCACTGTTGTACTAATAGCCAACATCGTCGGGCCGTCGGTGCTCTTCACTCACCATCTGATGAAATCGATGCAGTCGGTGCCCTCGTCGAGCGTGAAGGACACGTATGTGTTCCGCTCCGCCTTGCAGCTAACCATCCCATCCCCATGAGACCGACCTGCAGATCCCCAACCCAAATACGAAACTATGTAAGCACTCAATCCCGATGAACAACCAAGATGGGTGATTCCTTACTCACATGGGCTCTCCGTCGGATGGAGCTAGATCCGTGCCCGCCGCCGGTGACCTCGGGGACTTCCAAATCCTGCTGTCGGCCCCGCCGCCGGTGACCTCGGGGACTTCCAAGTCCGGCCGTTGGTCCCGCTGCCACCGCTGCCGCCTCGGCTCGAGGGGTAGGACTGGTGGAGATCTGAATGGTGAGGGGAGGGGAATGGTGGGGAGCGGCCTGGCGTGGGGTGGTTCAGCGCCGGCGGAGGTGAAGCGGCGCGGGGTGGCTCAGCGCCGACGCCGGTGGAGTGGCACGAGGAGGATAGGTAGAGTGGCGGCGGCTGAAGGTTGGTAGGGGTTGAGCTGGGAGAAGGGTAATTAGGGTTAGGCTGGCGTGGACTCTGCAGTTAAATGGGCCGGCTCGAAATTTTCAACACACCGCGCTGGCGACTTAAAATTTTCTTTCGTCGCGCGCGCGCTCTCAGTTTCGGTTTCTTTACATTCGACTGATATGTGGGCCAAACAAATGGCACATCAGCTAGAACCATCCATGACGGTTCAAATGGTATATGAAGACAAAAAGACTAGGCCCGACTAGGCGCAGCTGGTCGATCCATGACAGTTTTTGTGACGGTCCCTCAAAGTTTGTCATAAAGGGGTTACTGTTTTCAGGCCCATTCGTATCTTGCTTATATGTGACGGTTTTCATGACGGTTCTTTTGAACGTCACCAGAAATCCGTCATGGATTAACAGATTTCTTGTAGTGATAATATGTTTACTGACGCACACTCGTCCCAACTTAAGCATGGCGCTTTCAGTGGTGCATATTCAACATAGAAAAAGTTTAAAGGGGAAAAGCTTTAAAAAAATAGAGTTTTATGTGGAAGGCGAGTGCTTCCATTTGCTGGACACTATTCAGTTTGTACACGAGGTGTAACAATTTTTTGGTCGTAATGCTCTCAAATTGTTACCACACCTTACAGGGGTCATATGAAGACACTTTGCCAAGTTTCACCTCATTCTGAGTTAGTTTGCACGCTATTAGGAACCAAGAGCTTTTTACCCTATTTAATTACCGGATAATCAATTAATGCTTCGAAAACAACAAACCAACTAAAAAAATGTCCAAATTTGAGCATGGGACCTCCAAAGTTGTGTATTAAATATAGAAAAGATTTGAAGTGAAAATGATGTAGAAAAAACTTGTGTGTGGAGGCGGCGGTCTCCGCTCGAAACCCTGACACTTTGGCGGAGAGTATTCAGTTTGTACATGAGGTGCATCAAGTTTTTGGCCGTAATGTTGTCAAAATTTTACCACACCCTACAAGGGTCATACCAATACACCATGCCAAGTTTCATCCCATTTTGAGCTAGTTTACAGGTTATTTGGAACTGGAGAGATTTTTGCCCTTTTTAATGCACGAAAATTAGTTAATGCTTCAAAAATAGCAAACCAACTAAAAGGATGGTCAAATTTGAGCATGGGACCTCAAAAGGTGTGTATTAAACATATAAAAAAGTTTAAAGGGGAAATGATGTAGAAAAAAAGAGTTGTGTGAAAGGCGGCGGCCTCCGTTTGAAACCCGGAGGCTTCGTGAGAGAGTGCCCAGTTTGCACACGAGTTGCGTCAAGTTTTTGCCGTGTCGATCTCCAATTTTTACCACGCCCTACAGGGGTCATATGAATACACCATGCCAAGTTTCATCACATTTGGAGCTAGTTTGCACGCTATTTGGAACCGAAGAGTTGTTTGCCCTTCTTAATGGCTAGCAAATCAGTTAATACTTCGAAAATAGCAAACCAACTAAAAAAATGGCCAAATTTTACCATGGGACCTCCAATGGTGTGTAATAAACATAGAAAAGTTTGGACTATAAATAATGTACAAAGGTTAAGTTGTGTAAACCCTATCACTTTGTCGGAGAGTGTTCAGTTTGTACAGTGATCGAGTTTTTGTTGTAACGCACTTAAATTTTTACCACACCCTACGAGGTCATATGAGGACACCATGCCAATTTTCATCTCATTCTAGGCTAATTTGCAAGTTATTTAGACCCAAAGAGCTTTTGCTCTTTTTAATGGCTGAAAAGACCAGTTAATGCTTTAGAAATAACAAACCAACTCAAAAAGTGGTCAAATTTGAGCATGGTATCTCTAAAGGTGTGTAATACATAGAAATTTTTTTAAGTAGAAATAATGTGGAAAAATTGGGTTGTACTTGGAATGCGGTGGTCTCCGTTTGTAATACTAACATTTTGTCGAAGGTTTTTCAGTTTGTACACGAGGTGCATTAAGCTTTTGTCGTGACGCTCTCGATTTTTTTCCGCACCCTACAGGGGTCATATGAAGACACCATGCCAAGTTTCATCCCATTATGATCTAGTTTGCACATTATTCAGAACTGAAGAGCTTTTTGCCTTAGTGGCCGTAAAACTAGTTAGTGCATCAAAAATGGCCACATTTGAGCATGGGGCCTTCAAAGGTCTGTATTCAACATAGAAAAAGTTTGAAGTGAAAATGATGTAGAAAAATTTATTTGTGTGTGGAAGGCAGCGATTTCCATTTGAAACCATGACACATGGCCAGAGAGTTTTTAGTTTGTAAACGAATTGCATCGAGTTTTTGTCGTAGCACTTTCAAAGTTTTACCACACCCGTCAGGAGTCGTATGAAGATAGCATGCCAAGTTTCGTCCCATTCTGAGCTATAGTTTGCACATTATTTAGAACCGAAGAGGTTTTTCCCTGTTTAATGGCCAAAAAATTAGTTAATGCTTTGAAAATAGTAAAACAAATCAAAAAGTGGCCAAATTTGAGCATGTGACGTCCAAAGGTGTGTATTAGATATAGAAATTTTTTGAAGTTAAAACAACGTATAATTTTTGTGATGTGTGTGGAAGGCGGGTGTTATTTTGAACTAAAAATGCAGAAACAAATGTGGCGGACCTTAGGCATCGCCCGCCACAGCTAAGAAGTGTGGTGGTGGGTATCCAGGTGCGGCCGCCAGTTCATCCAGAAACTAATTAAACACACCACTTCGGTTGTCTTATCCACAATTGTGCTTCCCACTCCCAGCCACTCCTCTCCCATCCCCCCTTATCTGATCCATCGTCATCTCCTTCGTCATCCGCCATAGCTACCTCCTCCGTCGTTCTTGTCCACATGATCTGACGTCTGCAGTCGCGTCGGCGTGCACCCATGGTAACCTCTATCATGTCCCTCTATCTATGTCCACTCGAGCCGCCATCCGCCGTCTAGTTGTTGCGCGCAACCCAGTCGGCCAGCGCATTGTCTCCTCTACATCAATGGTTGCTTTTGCTATGGATGCTAGGGAAATTAGTGATGCTATAGATGTTATTAGTTTAGATGCTATGGATGCCAGGGTAATTATATTGGATGCTATGGATGCTAGAGTAACTAGTTTGGATGCTGTGTAGCGTTAATTAGGGATGCTATATATAGATGGTACTCATATTGTGATGTACTACGTATCTTCAAATTTTTACAAGGATTCATACTAAGGGTCATTGTTTTAGCGAAACATTGAATATGTTCCATTTTGCCAAAAAAAATTGCATTTAATATGTCCAATATTTAACAAGGTCATGCCGATTTTTTGGTTGATTTTTAATGCTTTATGTTTATTTGTCAATATGAACACAACAAATGGAGTGCCCCTATTTTTGCGACATGCAGCGCTTGGGTGACGATCCTTAACCGGACAACAATCGATTTTCCCTCACTCTTCAACATGACTTCACATACTTTACACTAATTAGTTTTATGATTTTTTTACACATATTTCCTTCTTAGCCATGTTTGAAGGTTTGTAATTTTTTGTTCTTTATATTTCCACTAGCGCATCCCCTGCTTTGCAAGACTTTATGTCCTATATAAATATTTTGTCCCTGCCATTACAAATTTGTGGCTCGTATTAATTTAACCTTTGATATTGTCAACTTTTCTGACAATCATCAAGACATATGGGTGGATTTTGACAAAATTCCAGTTCTACCTCCATGTAAGATTATTAAACAAACTTGTTAAACGACCAGTATATTACTCAAAATTAGATGTTATTCATGCCTATTGCCTATTTAAAATTGGAAAACATTTTTCGAGCTCCATGAACAATAGGAAGAGAGTAGACAACGCCTATTACACTCCTGGCACAACATTTACTTGATAGGAGAAGTGGTAACTTGTCTCCTTTGTTGATGGTATTGAGTCGCGTAAGGGTATTTAAAGTACTTGTAAAATGTAACATATGTGCTACTAGTCCACAAATTGAACAAAACCAACATTCATAACAAAAACATGGTAAGAATTGTTACTATTGTATTTCTAGTATATGTCTCTTTCATACATTCTTCTTGAATTAATTAATTAAACTGCTTACTATGTTACTATTGTGTTCTTGAACAGAGGCTCCCAAGATGTGTTGTGTCTTAGGTGATGGATGGGCATGGTGGGATGACACTTATTTGGCGTGACAAGACCAATTTTAGAGACACATACCCGGCTATAGACCTACTAGATGGACGCGTCTTAGTGAATGGATGGAGGCGAACTCTACAAGAGTGGAAGCTGAAAATTGAAGATTGGTGGAACTCTGTGTTTCACCATGGAGATGTCGAGGTTTTATTACTCTTCACATCCATTCCTAAAGGAGAGGAGTAGCTGGTTGTTGTCATGATCGATACTAACTAGTGGATGTAATGTCGATCACATTTTAAGCTACTATGTACTGTATAGCTAGCTATGATGACTACTAAATATGTTATATGGTTTAGTTAATAAGTTAGTCATGATCGATAACAACTAGTGGTTCCTTATTAGAAGCAATATAATGTTTTAGCGTGTATTGCAATTTCTTATATATGTATTATCCAAAACGCAGCCATCACAGCAAAATTTTGTGGCGGTTGCGTAATTTTTAATTTACCTGACAGGCTTTTCAGTAGCGGGTGGTACATACACCCGCTAGTGCCGCATAAATTACTAGTCACTAGTAGAAAACACGACTTTGGTCCAAGCTCGATCTACACATTAGTCCCGGTTGCATTACAAACCTGGACTAATGTGTCCCGGTTCGAGTGGCTAGGGCGCCGGGAAGGCATTACTCCCGGTTCAAATGGGACAGTTTTAAATTGCTTATATCGTTTAGGATATTTGATGTTTTTGAGTGATTATTTTTGCATTAGATTTAATTTTTTTCTAGTTTCTGTTTGTGCTATTAGTATTGAAATTTGAATGGTTTAAATTTGAATTTGTCCAAACCCTAGATTGTGAATAATTTGAGTTTAAAAATAGTTTTTAATTTAATTCTTTTTGCTCCTAGTCACATGTTAGATTGTTGTCACAGTAAGATTTATTTGGTTATTTTTAGAATAATTTAAATTAGTATTTTAATTAAAATAATACTGTTTTGCTTATATAGTTGTTTTAGTCCTTTAATTATTGTTTCCAATTATTTTTGGTTAGTTCTTTCTATAGATTTTAACATGTTGTATTATGCTTCTAATAGAAAATAGTAGATAAATTTTTATAGTTAATTAATTTTAATCTTGCTACTGTTTTGTATTAATAGTTGTTTAGCATTTAATAATAGTTGATAGAATTAGTTTTGATATAGTAAAAAGTAATTCTTTTTGCCACTTTAATATAACGTGACTCTGGCTTGGTTAACCTTAGTTGTGACTCTGGCTGCGACGGTGCTAGGAGATGTAGTCGACGGTAGGATTGGATGGACATCATCCCGGACTAAAGGAGTTATGCAATTTTCAAACTGTACCCCCCTGTATCGCCATTTCAGTTTTGAAAAAAATAAAAGAAAATGATAAAACATCAAAAATTAAAATCCTTTGAGATGTAGTTATGTTACTACATCTACTAGTTAGGAAAATTAAAAAAACATAAATTTCGACATGTTTTGCAAAAAAAGTGTTATGAAAAAGTGAAACAGCTATAACTTTTGCATACGATGTCGAAAAAAACGTATAATATATCAAAATGTTCAGCACGAAAATCTGGTTATGATTTCGAGTGCTGTAGGTCGTTTTGCAAATTTTTAGAATCCTCAAATTCTGAAAGGAAAAAAAGTTATCCTTAAATTTAAGTTTTTTTAATTTTTGGTCAAACTGTGGTCAAACTATGGTCAAACTACTTATTCAAGAAATATTAGTGTTACTAAATAATTATTGTTTTTTAAAATAATAGTTTCAAACTCAAACGGTGAAACGTGTGAATTCATGCTCAAGTTCAACTCCTAAGGGTTAATAGGATTGTCATCGTATTATTGTCAGGAAAAGAACAAGTTCAGACTTGGAAACTAGGGGGAATAGAACTCGGAAGTTAAGCGTGCTTAGGCTGTAGTAGTGAGAGGATCTGACCGGCCGGGAAGTAAGACTATTTGGAATGAGTGCTCAAATTAAAAATTCAAAAAAAATTCCTTGTTACCAACCAGGACTAAAGGTGGAGCTCCAAACAGCGGCCACGTGGAGCGCCTTTAGTCACGGTTCGTAAGCCAACCGAGACTAAAGGTTGTGGGCATTAGTCCCGTTTGTTTTTTCCCGGTTCCAGAACCGAGACTAAAGGCCCTCTGGAACCGGGACTAGTACCCTGTTTTCTACTAGTGAATGGCGAGCGCCTGCCCGGGAGGTCATTGATAGGCGCCAATTATAGCAAAGCCACTGCTGGGCTATTTGGTCTGCCAAGGCATTCATGCAGTAGTGAAGCACCTAGGTATACAACAAGCCACCATAAAGCTACGCAAAAGGTATACCACTCTACACACGATATAAGGTCAAGTACAATACAATTTTGTAGAGAATTATGATGTAATTATTGTACGAATGTGACCTATATTTAACGTGCCTGTGTTTGCATGTTCATATGCCACGCGGTTCATTGTGCTAGCTTGACAACACTTTTTTGCACCATGGTACTCATCCGCTTGTTGTTCAAAAAGACCTTTTTCCTATGGCTGACCATAGCGATAGTACCTTAGCTAATATCATAACACGCCAGAAGGCAAATTTGCTTATGTGGCAAGTAGTTAATGAGAAGATAGATGTTTGTGGTAACATAATATACAAAACACAAACCAAGCCAAAATGAAACTGTGTATAATTGAATAAAGTTTTGCATCATACTACACATATGTTACTACCAATTATGGCGTGCATTACCAAGAGAGCAATCAAAAAATTATGTGTACCCCTATATAGCTGCACACATGCATACGATATACTACTTAGATATTCTGCGTGTATTGAGTTGTACTTCCTTCGGCCGGCTTTCTAAGTTAGGCACAATTTTTAGGTTTTTGATTTGATTAATAAAACATATATAATATGTCATAATAATTATATGGTTAAAACTATATTTGATGACTAGACTAAAAATATAAATTTTGTAAAATATAATCCATGCTTCCCTAGTCAAATTGAAGAACTAAAAATATAAATTTTGTAATCCATGGGTATATCTTTTGTGTAGGTTTATTATTGCTGGTTGTAGGTGCTTTCTTCTTTGCTATTGTTTTTAGCGAATTTCTTTGTTCTACTCCATTGTTGGATTTATTTTCTGTGCCAAAAAGTAAAAAAGGAAAGAAAACTTGGCACAAAACAACGTGTAAAAAGCAAAATTACACCAAATATTATACTAGCGGCCTTATGTATGGCACTTTAGACTTTTGTTAGGAATGACATCGCTAGGTTATTTTGGCAGTCCACCTCTAATCCTCCTCCAAACCTTGCTAATAATCCTATTTGTGACAACAAGGGCACACATACCACTCTCGCAAAAAAGGACACACGTACCACAGTGAAAAGTATGTAGTTTGATATGAGAGGGAAAATATGTAGTTGGAAAAGTATATATTTTCGAGTTTATTAGGCTGCCTTGTAGCTTTCCTCTACACGTGATCTTAGGTAAACATTAAATAAAAGGAAAGAGATATATGAAAGAAAACAAAATAAAAGATTAACCTAAAGGCCAATGTTGTAACCAACTCTATTGTATAAGTAATTAATAAGGCTAACTCTTGATGACATTGCATTTTAATATAGCCGATTGCTGGCTCCACTTATTTTAACTGTGTATCAAGCGACAAGTGGCTCGGTGCTTCAAGGAAGACATTGTTCAAAGCAGCTAGCCCATGGCTGTCTGCCAGATTCAACCTCGATAGCACCAATAAATAACCTAAGTGACACATGATTTGGCATATTCCAACAGTTTTCAAAAAAGCAGTAACACCTTTTTAAAAGGGAAAATATTTAATTCAACCGACTGTATGTTGTCATCCCATCGTTAGCCTCACGTATTGTCGGATCTGGCAAGATTACACGGCGTGTCTCAGTACCCTCCAAAACTGATTTGGGCTTCCGTAGTAATCACATGTCTAGTTCATTGGACCAGCACATGCTCTGCTTGGCCTTATCTCCTTTCAAAACCTAGCAGCTCATCTTGTTCCTCGATATGATTGACGATGACATGCACCTAGGGTAGGGTCATAGGCCTGGCCTATACGCCCTACCCAAGGTCACTACCCTAGAAGCAAGGACATTCAAAGTATAGAAAGGAATACCGATTGAAGTAACCATGGAGTGCAATCCACTCGACCAGTCACCTCACTCGGATACCCCCAATTTCTATCGACCTGGATGAAGTTATTCGACCATACAGGAAACCACTCGGAGCACAGAAGATCTAGAGTCACTTAGGATGGCAATGGTCAGGAGTTCACTCCGTAGTCTTAAAGATCATTAATAGCACTTTATAGCTGGCATTACCAGTAAGGCCCTACCTTAATGTACATTGAACCCCTGTAACGGAGGACGGCTGGGGTCCTGGCGCACTCTATATAAGCCACCCCCTCCTCTGAGACAAGGGTTTGCTCCCCTTGTAACACACACCCATATTCCAGTCGACCGCCTCAGGGCACCGAGACGTAGTGCTTTTACCTCCTCCGAGAGGGGCCTGAACTCGTAAACTCGTGTGTACAACCTTGTCGTAGCTAGGGCCTTGCCTCCTCATACGTATCCCCTACTCTTACTGTCAGACTTAGTACCACGACAGTTGGCGCCCACCTTGGGGCAAAGCGTCTTGGCAACTTCCGGCGAGGTTGCATTTTGTCCGATCTTCATCAACATGGTTTCCGGCGGCCGCTTGGTCATGGGCCACGAGTTCCGACTTGGCGCACTCACTTTCGTCGCCGACGACTCCGCTTGGCTCCAAGAAGCCCCCCTCGATGTCGAGGCCCTTCCAATCCGCGGGGCGTCGCACTTCCGCGCGAGTGCCTGCGGCGTTCTCCTGCGACAATCGTCGACTCCATATCGGTAGGCCCTCACATCGTCTGCTCACTCCGCTGGTCGCTGCCACAAGCGATATGGTCAGTCGCGGCTCCAGCATTGGGTCAAGCATGCGGTGGCCCGTCAGTCAGCCACCCCACAAGTCGCGGCGATCGAGCCCGACGAATTCCTCTGCGGTCCTGTCGACCCGTCGACTAGTACTGCAGATACTTTTTCCGAGCACGGGAGCTGTGACCCCGCGGAAGAAGTTCTCGTGGTCGACTTCCGTCGCAGCCCGCCTGGGTTTTTCCGCAACGGCGGCAACGACGATGGCGACGACCCGTCATTCGACCACGAGGAGTACGAGCCCCAACCTCTCAATTCGCAGCAGAGGGAGGAGTTGCATCGCCGCAACATGGAGGCCCTCCAGACCCCCATCATAGGGGAAACCGCCAAGGCTCGGGCCTTGGAGGCCGCGCGCCTGGCCACGTTGGCTGAGCGCACGCGTTTGAAGAATCTCCAACATTCTCTCAACGAACGCGCCCGTCGACTGATCCCCGAATCCAATCAACAACAGTTATTTTCGCCTGAACCCCAGGTATACCGCACTCCGATCCAGAATCTTATAGTTACTGCACGTATAGCAGAGTCTATTCAGCCATCCCGCTCAGAAGCTAAAGAGGCTTGGAACAGATCGGCCGCTCCGGCAATGGAGAGCTGAAATCTGCCGTTTCCCGATCGCGAACAGGATCCTGATGAGGTCGATGAGGTAGATACAATTTTTTCGGCACACAGTCCTGGGCCGCCTTTGCAACGTGAAGATCATGATTGCCGTTGAGATCGGCACCTAGGAAGAGCTCATGGAGAGTTTGATCGTGAGTACGCTCATGACAACCACCATCGAGTGCCTTCGCCCCCTTCGAGGGACGGGTCGTACGCGCCCCGGCCGTATGACGACAAGCGCCCTTATGGTAATGACCGCAGAGTTCCAGTCGACCCAAGAGAGCCTGGGTTTGACGCAAGGTCAGTCCTTGTGCAAGGTTTGGTCGACTAGAACAGAGCATACAGAGAAGGGTTGGATAGAGATAGGCCCGGTGGAAGCAGGGTGCACGTTTCCAGCCCTGAGTGTTTTGGAAGAGCCATCCAAGCGGCTAAGATCCCTCACAACTTCGGATTGGCGGCTAGCGTCTGTAAGTTCACAGGGGAGTCGAAGCCTGACACTTGGTTGGAGGACTATCGAGTGGTTGTGCATATTGGTGGCGGCAATGACGAGGTGGCCATGAAGCACCTCCCTTTGATGCTTGAAGGTTCTGCCAGAGCTTGGCTGAATCAGTTGGCCCTTGGAAGCATTTTCAATTGGGATGAGTTGGCCCAAGTGTTTACCAAAACATTTTAGGGCACCTGCAAGAGACCTGCCGATTTGACAGAATTGCAGCATTGCATGCAGAAACAGAATGAGACCTTGAGAGACTATATCCAGAGATAGACCACTCTTCACCACACAGTGGAGAATGTGTCGGATCACCAAGCAGTTTGTGCCTTTAAAGAAGGTGTTCGCTACAGAGAGCTCAATCTGAAGTTCGGTTGGATTGGGGACATGACTCTGACTCGGATGATGGAGATTGCCACTTGGTACACTAACGGTGAAGAAGAGGACCGACTCCGGAGCGGCAAGAAAAGACCAGTCGCCCAGGACATCGAAGGAGGAAACTCCAGTCGGAAGCAGAAATGAAAAGCTGAGGCTGCAGGCCCTGCTGAGGCAGCAGTTTTGAATCAAGGGAAGCTCAAGGGGAAACCTAAAGGGCCTTGGACTCCTAAAAAGGTGAAAGATCAAGTGGGAAACGATGTGCTTGATTTACCGTGTCATATTCACACCAAAAAGGATCAAGAGGGTAATCTGATTCTTCCCAAGCATACCACTCGACAGTGTCGACTCCTGATTCAGAGCTTCCGAGAGAGCCAGCCCAGTGAAAAGGACAAACAGTCTGATAAGGAGGAAGACAAAGAGGAAGATGGTGGTTACCCAATGTTAATGCCACCTTGATGATTTTTGCTGACCTTGAGAGCAAAAGTCGACTGAAAGTTATTAACAGGGAGGTAAACATGGTTGCTCCGGCAACGCCAAGATATTTGAAGTGGTCAAAAACCCCTATTACATTCGACCAGTCCGACCACCTGCCACACGTTGCTACCCCTAGGCGGCAAGCGTTGGTGGTCGACCCAGTCATTAGGGGCACCCGACTGACCAAGGTTTTGATGGACGGTGGCCGTGGATTGAATATATTATATGCTGAGGCCCTCCGGGGGATGGGCATACCAATGTCCAAGCTCAGTGAGAGCAACATGAGATGCCACAGTATCATCCCAGGAAAGAAAGCCGATTCACTCGGTCAGATCACTCTTGATGTGGTTTTCGGTGATTCCAAGAATTACTGCAAGGAAAAGTTGACGTTTGAGGTAGTGGATTTTGACAGTGTCTATCATGCCATTCTAGGTAGGCCTGCTTATGCTAGTTTCATGGCTCGACCGTGCTATGTGTACCTTAAATTGAAGATGCCTGGCCCCGGAGGCATGATCACAGTCACTGGGAATCGACAGAGAGCAGAAGACTGTCTCCAGAACAGTTCAAAAATCACCGATGAGCAGATGGCAGCAATAGAGTTTCAGGAATACCAGAAGAATGCAGATCCGAGTGATTTGTTGCGTGCCAAGAGGCCTGCCTCAGAGTCCGCATTTCAGTCAGCCGGTGAAACAAAACCAGTTCACATTCACCTGACCGATCCCAATGCTGCCCTGACTCATATCTCAACAACACTCGACAACAAATAGGAAGAAGCGCTCATCCAGTTCCTCCGTGAGAACTGGGACATCTTCGCATGGAAGCCATCTGACATGCCAGGTGTATCCAGGAGACTGGTTGTGCATTTTTTGCGAGTCGACTCAAAGGCAAAACCCGTTAAAGAGCATCTCTGACGGTCCATCGCGGAGAAGAGAAAGGCAATTGGCGAGGAGGTGGCTCGGCTTCTGGCTGCCGAGTTCATCCACGAGATATACCACTCCGAGTGGCTCGCCAATGTTGTTATGGTCCTGAAGAAAGATAAGTCACTTTGAATGTGTATTGATTTCAAACATATCAATCGGGCCTGCCCAAAAGATCATTTTCCTCTACCCCGCATCGACCAGATAGTCGACTCAACTGCGGGATGTGAGCGATTGTCCTTTTTGGAAGCCTATTCTGGGTACCATCAGATCCGACTGTATGGACCCGATGAGATAAAGACAGCTTTCATCACCCCATTCGGGTGTTTTTGCTATGTTACTATGCCCTTTGGCCTCAAGAATGCTGGTGCCACGTTCATGCGCATGATTCAGAAGTGCCTGCTCACTCAAATCAGTCGGAATGTGGAAGCATACATGGATGATATAGTGGTTAAGTCACGCAAAGGTTCCGACCTGCTGACTGACCTCGCTAAAACCTTTGCCAACTTAAGAAGATATGATATCAAGCTCAATCCATCAAAGTGCACATTCGGAGTCCCAGGTGGACAGTTGCTCGGTTTCCTCGTTTCTGAAAGGGGGATCGATGCAAACCCAGAGAAGATTGGCACAATCCTCCGAATGAAACGCCATGTGCGTGTGCATGATGTTCAGAAGCTTACTGGTTGTTTGGCTGCATTGAGTCAATTCATCTCACGCCTTGGTGAAAAGGCATTACCTCTTTACCGACTGATGAAGAAGTCTGACAAGTTCGAGTGGAATGATGAAGCTGAAGCAGCGTTTGAAGAGCTCAAAGCCCCGCTTTCCACCCAGCCGGTGCTTGCCGCTCCAGTCAGCAAGGAGCCTTTACTGCTTTACATCACAACCACTGGATAGGTTGTCAGCACAATGCTCACGGTCGAGCGGGAAGAAGAAGGCAAAGCCTACAAAGTTCAGCGCCCTGTGTACTACATTTCTGAAGTCTTGACTCCGTCCAAGTAGAGATATCCTCATTATCAGAAGCTTGTTTATGGAATTTACCTGACCATGAAGAAGGTTGCACACTATTTCTCAGACCACTCGATTCCAGTCGTCAACGATGCCCCATTGTCATAAATTCCGAATAATAGAGATGCAACTGGTCGAGTGGAAAAGTAGGCGATTGAACTCCTTCCTTTAGATATCAAGTTTGAGGCAAAGAAAGCCATCAAGTCTCAAGCAATAGCAGATTTCCTTGCAGAGTGGATTGAACAGCAGCAACCGGCTCAGATTCAATTGGAACATTGGACTATGTTCTTTGACAGATCCAAGATGTTGGATGGCTCTGGTGCAGGAGTGGTTTTAGTATCCCCAAGAGGAGACAAGCTCAGCTATGTCCTCCAGATTCACTTTGATTCTTCAAACAATGAAGCTGAGTATAAGGCACTATTGTATGGGTTGCGTATGGCCATTTCACTCGGCGTCCGGCGCTTGATGGTCTATGGTGACTCAGACTTAGTGGTTAATCAAGTAATGAAGGAATGGGACATCAGGAGTCCAGCAATGACCGGTTATTGCAATGCCGTAAGAAATCTAGAGAAGAAGTTTGAGGGGTTAGAGCTCCACCACATACCCCGAATCAAGAATCAAGCAACTGATGATCTAGTGAAGATAGGCTCCACTCGGAAGCCTATCCCCAGTAATGTGTTCTTGGAGCGTCTCCACACCCTGTCAGTACAAGAAGGTCCCTTCAAGTCCAACCGATAAGTTCAACCAATCCGACTGAGATTGAAGTCCCAGCTGTGGTCGACTTGATCATGGAAGTCTTAGTGATCACGCCCGACTGGACGGTGCCGTACATCGCGTACCTGCTCAGGCAGGAACTCCCAGAAGAAGAGGATGAGGACCGCCAGATAGTCCGTCGATCGAAGACTTTCACCATGATAAAATGGCAGCTTTACAGAGAGAGTGTCACAGGAGTGGCTCAACGTTGCATCACCCCAGAAGGTCTAATGATTTTAAATGAGATCCACTCGGGGACCTATGGTCACCATGCATCCTCTCGGACCATCGTGGCCAAAGCATACCGAGCGGGATTCTATTGGCCACGTGTAAATGAGATGTCAAAGGATATAGTGGACAAGTGTGCAGGGTGTCAGTTCTACTCCAACATGTCTCACAAACCTGCATCCGCCTTGAAGACTATTCCACTTATCTGGCCGTTTGCAGTTTGGGGGTTAGATATGGTTGGACCCTTCAAGACCGGCAGAAGTGGTTTCACTCATTTGCTCATAGCAGTCGACAAGTTCACCAAATGGATTGAAGCCAAGCCTATCAAAAACCTTGACTCAAGCACTGCTGTCAGTTTCATCAGTGAGTTTATATTCAGATATGGAGTCCCTCACAGCATTATCACAGATAACGGCTCCAACTTTGATTCTGATGAGTTCAAGGCGTTCTGTGCTTCCCAAGGCACTTGGGTCGACTACGCATCTATTGCGCACCCACAGTCGATTGGGCAAGTAGAAAGGGCGAATGGTTTGATCCTTCAAGGGCTGAAACCCCGATTGATGCGGGACCTCAAGCACGCTGCTGGAACTTGGGTGACTGAGTTGCCATCTGTCTTATGGGGACTGAGAACAACTCTGAACCGGTCGACTGACCGAACCCCTTTTTTCATGGTGTATGGTGCTGAAGCTGTGCTTCCGAGTGACTTGCTGCACAATGCTCCCCGAGTGGAACTCTTCTCAGAAGCTGAAGTTGAACAAGCATGCCAAGACGCAGTTGATCTCCTGGAGGAGGAACGGGAGATGGCTCTGATCCGGTCGACCATCTATCAACAAGATTTGCGTCGATTCCATGCCTGTAATGTCCGAGGTCGAGCGTTCCAGGAAGGAGACCTTGTGCTCTGAGTGGATCAGAAACGATCTCACAGGTTCGCTCCGACCTAGGAAGGTCCCTTCATCATTAGCAAGGTACTTCACAATGGAGCGTACCACCTCTACAACGTAGCCAAGAAAGTGGATGAGCCACGTGCATGGAACGCAGAGCTGCTTCGCCATTTCTATACCTAAACCACTCAGATCGACGAGTTGTAATAAGAGTCCTTCAGTTTGCTTACCAAAGACAAGATTTTTGCAGTATCTTAATGATTGATTTTCCATAAACATATGTGTTCAAAGCCCCCAGTGGGTGGCTTAGTTGCGAACCTGATTCGCCTATGTTTCAAAACATTTCGAGTGGAGAGCAATCCTCCCACTCGGAGGCATAGCTGCGACCCCGTACTCGCCTAAGTTAAAAAACATTCCGAGTGAAGAACAATCCTCCCACTCGGGAACTTAGCTGTGACCCCGTACTCGCCTAAGTTAAAAAACATTCCGAGTGTAGAGCAATCCTCCCACTCGGGGCTTAACTGCGACCTAGTACTCGCCTAAGTTAAAAAACATTCCGAGTATAGAGCAATCCTCCCACTCGGGGGCTTAGCTGCGACCCTGTACTCGCCTAAGTTAAAAAACATTCCGAGTGGAGAGCAATCCTCCCACTCGGGGGCTTAGCTGCGACCCCGTTTTCGCCTAAGTTAAAAAACTACTCCGAGCGGAGAGCAATCCTCCCACTCGAGGACTTAGCTGCGACCCCGTATTCGCCAAAGTTAAAAAACTACTCTGAGTGGAGAGCAATCCTCCCACTCGGGGGCTTAGCTGCGACCCCGTACTCGCCTAAGTTAAAAAACCATTCCGGGTGGAGAGCAATCCTTCCACTCGGGAGCTTAGCTGCGACCTTGTACTCGCCTAAGTTAAAAAACTACTCTGAGTGGAGAGCAATCCTCCCACTTGAGGGCTTAGCTGCAACCCCGTATTCGCCTAAGTTAAAAAAGTACTTCGAGTGGAGAGCAATCCTCCCACTCGGGGGCTTAGCCGCGACCCCGTACTTGTTGGGGAACGTAGTAATTTCAAAAAAATTCCTACACACACGCAAGATCATGGTGATGCATAGCAACGAGAGGGGAGAGTGTGTCCACGCACTCGTGAGACCGAAGCGAAGCGTTAGCACAACGCGGTTGATGTAGTCAGACGTCTTCACGATCTCGACCGATCAAGTACCGAACGCACGACACCTCCGAGTTCAGCACACGTTCAGCTCGATGACGTCCCTCGAACTCCGATCCAGCCGAGCTTTGAGGGAGAGTTCCGTCAGCACGACGGCGTGGTGACGATGATGATGTTCTACCGATGCAGGGCTGCGCCTAAGCACCGCTATGATATTATCGAGGTGGATTATGGTGGAGGGGGCACTGCACATGGCTAAGAGATCTCAAGGATCAATTCTTGTGTCTCTAGGGGGTGCCTCCCTCCCTGTATATGAAGGAGTGGAGGAGGGGGAGGGGGCCGGCCACCCTTGTCGCGCCCCATGAGGAGTCCTACTCCCACCGGGAGGAGGCCTCCCCTCCTTCCTTGTTGGAGTAGGAGAGGAGAGGGAAGGAGAGAGAGGGGGAAAGGAAAGGGGGGGGGGGCGCCGCCCCTCCTCCTTGTCCAATTCAGACTTGGGGGGGGGGGAGGGCGCGTGGCTGCCCCTTGGCACCTCTCCTCTTCCACAATTTGGGCCCATGAGGCCCATTAACCTCCGGGGGGGTTCCGGTAACCCCCCGGTACTCCGGTATATATCTGATAACCCCCGGCACCATTCCGGTGTCCGAATATAGTCGCCAATATATCAATCTTCATGTCTCGACCATTTCGTGACTCCTCGTCATGTCCATGATCACATCCGGGACTCCGAACTACCTTTGGTACATCAAAACACATAAATTCATAATATAACCGTCATCTAACTTTAAGCGTGCGGACCCTACGGGTTCGAGAACTATGTAGACATGAGCGAGACACGTCTTTGGTCAATAACCAATAGCGGAACCTGGATACCCATATTGGCTCCGACATATTCTACGAAGATCTTTATCGGTCAAACCGCATAACGACATACGTTGTTCCCTTTGTCATCGGTATGTTACTTGCCCGAGATTCGATCATCGGTATCTCAATACCTAGTTCAATCTCGTTACCAAAAAGTCTCTTTACTCGTTACATAATGCATCATCCAGTAACTAACTCATTAGCTACATTGCTTGCAAGGCTTATAGTGATGTGCATTACCGAGAGGGCCCAGAGATACCTCTCCGCCAATCGGAGTGACAAATCCTAATCTTGAAATACGTCAACTCAACAAGTACCTTTGGAGACACCTGTAGAGCACCTTTATAAACCCCCAGTTACGTTGTGATGTTTGGTAGCACACAAAGTGTTCCTCCGGTAAACGGGAGTTACATAATCTCATAGTCATAGGAACATGTATAAGTCATGAAGAAAGCAATAGCAACATACTAAATGATCAAGTGCTAAGCTAACAGAATGGGTCAAGTCAATCACATCATTCTCCTAATGATGTGATCGCGTTAATTAAATGACAACTCATGTCTATGGTTAGGAAACTTAACCATCTTTGATTCACGAGCTAGTCAAGTAGAGGCATACTAGTGACTCTCTGTTTGTCTATGTATTCACACATGTATTATGTTTCCGGGTAATACAATTCTAGCATGAATAATAAACATTTATAATGATATGAGGAAATAAATAATAACTTTATTATTGCCTCTAGGGCATATTTCCTTCAGTACTCGCCTAAGTTAAAAAAACCATTCCGAGTGGAGAGCAATCCTCCCACTCGGAGGCTTAGCTGCGACCCCGTACTCGCCTAAGTTAAAAAACTACTCCCAGTGGAGAGCATTCCTCCCACTCGGGGGCTTAGCTGCGACCCCGTATTCACCTAAGTTAAAAAACCATTCCGAGTGGAGAGCAATCCTCCCACCCGGGGGCTTAGCTACGACCCCGTACTCGCCTAAGTTAAAAAACTACTCCGAGTGGAGAGCAATCCTCCCACTCGGGGGCTTAGCTGCGACCCCGTACTCTCCTAAGTTAAAAAACTAATCCGAGTGGAGAGCAATCCTCCCACTCGGGGGCTTAGCTGCGACCCCGTACTCGCCTAAGTTAAAAAACTACTCCGGGTGGAGAGCAACCCTCCCACTCGGGAGACTTAGCTGCGACCCCGTATTCGCCTAAGTCACAAAGATCCTCTGAGTTGCATCACAAGTACAACGTACGCTCCATCCCGATCTGCAAGGACGACGAGGTGGCAATCGAGCGCGTCGTCGGAGCTGCATCATAAGTACAATGCATGCTTCGTCTCGATCCACAAGGACGACGAGGTGCCGATCGAACACATCGTCAGAGCTGCGTCACAAGAACAACGTCTAATCCGAGTGGGAAGCCAAGTTCCACTCGGAATTGAAAAAGATCCAAAAGTGGTAAAGGCAAGCCACCATATTGAAAGAAAAACTAAGTTCAGATAAACGCCACAAAGTTCAGAACCGCAGCGGGCAGAAGTACTCAGGCATCAGGCCTGAAAAAGTTTAACGGTTACAAAATCACTCGGCATTCCGAGGCAAATAAGGTGGGGCATAAAGTTTGTTCACTCTTTGGGAGGAGGGCCTGCTGGCATGACGAAGCTGTCGAGGTCGATGCCGTCTGCAATGCGAGTGGCTGTGTCGATGAAGGTCTCCATGGAGGATTGGAATTGGAGCTTCTTGGTGTTGGCAACCTTGATAGCGGCCAACTTGTCTTCCCTGACCTCCTTGAAATGGACTCGGACCAAGGACAGAGCCACATTAGCACCGCAGTGAGCAGACGACTTCTTCCATTATTGCACTCGACCAGGAATCTCTTTGATTCAAGTGATAAGAGACTCAAGATCATTCTGGAGCTCCACTCGGGGCCAGAGCTCAGTGTCAATCTGCGACATCGCCGCCTTCAGATGAGCAAGATAATCCACAGCGTTGTCGAGACGAGACTCCAGCCGCAGCACGTTCATCACGACGTCGTCCTTGACGGGAGAGTTTATGGGATCAAGATCTGTCTCGATTCTCCCAGTCTCTGCTTCAAAGTCTTGACAGAATTCTGCACAGTCATAAAAGTGGTGAGTCGACAGTTATATAATGAGTCGACAATTGCAAATCAGTCGGACGAGAGGAAGTACCTTCAAGCTTCAGGACCAGCTTCTCAGCAAGTCTTCCCAGATAAGCCTCCAGTTCACCCTTTTTCGTCGTGAGGTCTCCAACCTTGTCAGTCAGGGTCTCCTTGTCCTTCTTCAGCTTGGCAACCTCCTTGTTGGCTTCAGCAACAACTATCTTCAGCTTGGCGTTCTCCTCTTCTAACTTGCTGACTGAAGCCAGCTTCTTGTCAGCAAGCTCTGTTTTCGTTCACGCTTCTTTCTGTGCTGCAGAAGGTCGTTGTCCTTCTGTTCTAGAGCCTGCTTCATTTTGACTAAACAAATAACATTCTTCAGTCGACCTTGGAGTTGATGGTTTTCACTACGCACATCTGTTCGAGTGGAGTCACTCGGTTCAAAAGACCAAAAAGGAAGAACTATAAGGTGGACAGTCGGCAAGTTATTACCTCCCATAGCCGTAGCATCGTCCTTGGCCTTCTAAAGATTCTTCTTGGCCAACTCCAGGTCAAGATTGAGGCTGATCTGCTTCTTCTCCAACTCAGCAGACTAGGCCCCAAGCTCACAAGATTTCTGCGGTCAGCAAACAAGACACGTCAGTCGACAGAAACAAAAGCTAATCTCAGCGAAAAGTGTTCTAAGACTACTGCAGAATCAAAACATTCAACAGTAGTCTTAGGGACTACACCTAGTGGGTGCACTTGGCGTGCCCCCACTGGTCCAGTTTACCAGTCAGCGTGGTCTGCCTAGCGTGAGTATGCAAAAAAAGAGAGAAGAAGAGAGATTCTCAAACCCCAGCCGACTGCCCGCAGTGGACTGTGGTATCGGGGACTAGACCCAGTGGGTGCACTCTGTGTGCCCCCACTGGTCTGGATACCACTCGGATCAAACTATTTCACCGAGTGAAAGAAAAATGAAGTGACATTCAACAAAGACCCCCGCCGAATCAAACATCCGATGGCGGTCTCGGGGACTACAACCAGTTAGTGCACTTTGCGTGCCCCCACTGGTTCAGAGATACACTCGACACAACTTGGCCGACTCAAGTGGAAGAACTATTCAACAACAGGTTAAAGCACCCAGTGGGTGATTGGATGCAAAATGCAGACTCATGATAGATGCACATAAAAGGTTCCAAAACACTCATCCAGGGACATCTTACGAACAATGAAGCAGCAACTTACAATTACTGTATTGTAGCAAGGCAAAAGTCAAATTGGAAAATCAGTCAGATTCAAAGATGATTGCAAGTCAGCTTGAAAGACACTCGGCAACAAAGATCAGACCTTGTTCGGCTGGTTTTTGGTGTCGAATGGATTGACTCTCCTGGCCCCCCTGGGGTTGTCTTTGTTTCCAGTAATGCCCTTCAGCCACGGGGCCGCCATCTCATCAGTGACCTCCTCTGGGTGGACCCGAACGGTGTCACTAGAGCCCGAATACATCCACGTCGAATGATCATGGGCCTGGAGCGGCTAGATGCTCGACTGAGAAACACTTCCAACAAGTCCATGCCAGTCACGCCCTGACGGACCAATTGGACTACCTGCTCGACTAGCATGTTCGTCTCTACTTTCTCCGCTGCAGACACGATCAGTGAAGAAGGTTGCTGGACTCGACCTAGGGTAAAGGGAGGATGACCGGTCGACTGACCGAGGGGTCGGAATGTCTTGGCAGTAGAACCAGGTCGACTGCCACCCCCTAACCAACTCATGAAGTGTCATAGGAGGAAAAGTGCTCGTCTTCCTCATCTGAATCCCTAAACCACCGCACATCTGAATCACGTGTGTCCTCTCATCAGTCGGATTTGCCTTCTTCACGAATTGAGAACGACAAGTGAAGATATGTTTAAGGAGACCGCAGTGCGGTCTACAACCTAAGAAGTTTTCGCACAGAGAAACGAATGCAGCAAGATATGTGATGGTGTTGGGAGAGAAATGGTGAAGCTGGGCACCGAAAAAGTTCACAAAACCCCGGAAGAAAGGATGTGGGGGCAGGGAGAAACCATGGTCGAGGTGGGTGCTACGTCTTGAGCTTGCGTTGGTTTTCCTTGAAGAGGAAAGGGTGATGCAGCAATAGTAGTGTAAGTATTTCCCTCAGTTTTTTAGAACCAAGGTATCAATCCAGTAGGAGGCTCCTCAGAAGTCCCACGCACCTACACAAACAAACAAGAACTCGCATCAACGCAATAAAGGGGTTGTCAATCCCTTCACGACCACTTGCGAAAGTGAGATCTGATAGAGATAATATGATAAGATAAATATATTTTTGGTATTTTATGATATAGATTGGAAAAGTAAAGATGCAAATAAAAGTAGATTGAAAGATTATATGATAAAAGATAGATCCGGGGGCCATAGATTTCACTAGTGGCTTCTCTCAAGATAGCATAAGTATTATAGATGGGTAAACAAATTACTGTCGAGCAATTGATAGAAAAGCAAATAATTATGAGATTATCTAGGCATGATCATGTATATAGGCATCACGTTCGTGACAAGTAGACGGTCTCCTGCATGCATCTACTACTATTACTCCACACATCGACCGCTATCCAGCATGCATCTAGAGTATTAAGTTCATGAAGAACAGAGTAACGCATTAAGAAAGATGACATGATGTAGAGGGATAAACTCATGCAATATGATATAAAACCCATCTTTTATCCTCGATGGCAACAATACAATACGTGCCTTGCTGCCCTAACATCCTTTGGAAAGGACACCGCAAAATTGAACCCAAAGCTAAGCACTTCTCCCATTGCAAGAAAGATCAATCTAGTAGGCCAAACCAAACTGATAATTCAAGAGACTTGCAAAGATAACTTAATCACACATAAAAGAATTCAGAGGAGATTCAAATATTTCTCATAGATAAACTTGATCATAAACCCACAATTCATCGGATCTCGACAAACACACCGCAAAAAGAGTTACATCGAATAGATCTCCAAGAAGATCGAGGAGAACTTTGTATTGAGATTCAAAGAGAGAGAAGAAGCCATATAGCTAATAACTATGGACCCGAAGGTCTGTGGTAAACTACTCACAACTCATCGGAAGGGCCTTGGAGATGATGTAGAGGCCCTCCGTGGTCGATTCCCCCTCCAGCGGAGCGCCGACGAAGGCTCCAAGATGGGATCTCGCGGATACAGAAGGTTGCGGCGGTGGAATTAGGTTTTCGTGGTCGCTTCTGATGTTTTCAGGGTACATGGGTATATATCGGAGGAATAAGTAGGTCGGCGGACACTCGAGGGGCCCACGAGGGTGGGGGCGCGCCCACCTGTAGGGAGCGCACCCGACACCCTGGTGGCCGCCTCGCTTGTTTCTTTACTTCCACTCCAAGTCCTCTGGATCACGTTTGTTCCAAAAAGATCGCTCCCGAAGGTTTCATTCCGTTTGGACTCCGTTTGATATTCCTTTTCTTCGAAACACTGAAATAGGAAAAAAACAGCAATTCGGGCTGGGCCTCCGGTTAGTAGGTTAGTCCCAAAAATGATATAAAAGTGTAAAGTAAAGCCCAAAACATCCAAAACGGGTAATATAATAGCATGGAACAATAAAAAATTATAGATACGTTGGAGACGTATCAAGCATCCCCAAGCTTAATTCCTGCTCGTCCTCGAGTAGGTAAATGATAAAAACAGAGTTTTTGATGTGGAATGCTACCTAGCATAATTCTCAATGTAATTTTCTTTATTGTGGCATGTTTGTTCAGATCCAAATGATTCAAGATAAAAGCTTATAAAACATAAAAAATAGTAATACTCAAAGCATACTAACAAATAATCATGTCTTATCAAAATAGCATAGCCAAAGAAAGCTTATCCCTACAAAATCATATAGTTAGGCCATGCTTCATTTTCATTACACAAAATACTCCCATCATGCACAACCCCGGTTTCAGCCAAGCAATTGGTTCATACTTTTTAATGCGCTTCAGCTTTTTCAACTCTTACGCAATACATGAGCGCAAGCCATGGACATAGCACTATATGTGGTATATGGTGGTTGTGAAGACAAAAAGGGAGAATATAGTCTCACATCAACCAGGCGTATCAACGGGCTATGGAGATGCCCATCAATAGATATCAATGTGAGTGAGTAGGGATTGCCATGCGACGGATGCACTAGAGCTATAAATATATGAAAGCTCAACAAAAGAAACTAAGTGGGTGTGCATCCAACTTGCTTGCTTACGAAGACCTAGGGCATTTTGAGGAACACCATCATTGGAATATACAAGCCAAGTTCTATAATTAAAAATTCCCACTAGTATATGAAAGCGACAACATAGGAGACTCTCTATCATGAAGATCATGGTGCTACTCTGAAGCACAAGTGTGGAAAAGTGATAGTAGCATTGTCCCTTCTCTCTTTTCTCTCATTTTTTTGTTTGGCCTTTCTCCTTTTTTTATTTGGACTTTTTTGTGGGCTCTTTGGCCTCTTTTTTTTTGTAAAGTACGAAGCCTCATACCGACTTGTGGGGGAATCATAGTCTTCATCATCCTTTCCTCACTTGGGACGATGCTCTAATAATGAAGATCATCACACTTTTATTAATTTACAACTCAAGATTACAACTCAATACTTAGAACAAGATATGACTCTATATGAATACCTCCGTGATTGTCTTAGGGATATGCAATGAATCAAGAGTGACATGTATGAAAAATTATGAAGGTGGCCTTGCCACAAATACAATGTCAACTACATGATCATGCAAAGAGTAATATGACAATGATGGAACGTGTCATAATAAACAGAATGGTGGAAAGTTGCATGGCAATATATCTCGGAATGGCTATGGAAATGCCGTAATAGGTAGGTATGGTGGCTGTTTTGAGGAAGGTAAATAATGGGTGCATAATACCGGCGAAAGTTGTGCAGCATAATAGAGGCTAGCAAAGTGGAAGGGTGAGTGTGCGTATATCCATGGACTCACATTAGTCATAAAGAACTCATATACTTATTGCAAAAGTTTACTTGCCCTCGAAGCAAAGTACTACTACGCTCGCTCCTAGGGGAAGGGTTGGTAGGAGTTAACCATCGCGCGATCCCGACCTCCACCCATAAGGAAGACAATTAAAAGAGCACCCCATGCAACAAATTTGTCACACAACTTTTACCATACGTGCATGCTACGGGACTTGCCAACTTCAACACAAGTATTTCTTAATTTCATAATTACACAACTAGCATGACTCTAACATTACCACCTCTATATCTCAAAACAATTATCAAGCATCAAATTGATCATAGTGTTTAATGCACTTCCTATGATAGTTTTTATTATACCCAACTTGGATGCTCATCATTCTAGGACCAAATTTATAACCATAGAAAATACCATGTTGTTCTAAAAGACTCTCAAAATAATATAAGTGAATCATGAGAGATCAACAATTTCTTCAAAATTAAGCCACCGCCGTGCTCTAAAAATATAAGTGAAGCACATAGAGCAAAACTATCTAGCTCAAAAGATATAAGTGAAGCACATAGAGTGTTCTAATAAATTATAATCAATTGGGTTTCTCCCAAAGGTGTGTACAGAAAGGATTATTGTGGAAATCTAAAAAGCAAAGACTCATATTATACATGACACTCCAAACAAAACACATATCACGTGGCGAATAAAAATATAGCTCCAAGTAAAGTTACCGATAGACGAAGACGAAAGAGGGGATGCCTTCCGGGGCATCCCCAAGATTAGGCTTTTGGTTATCCTTGAATATCTTGGGGTGCCATGGGCATCCCCAAGCTTAGGCTCTTGCCACTCTTTATTCCATAATCCATCAAATCTTTACCCAAAACTTGAAAACTTCACAACACAAAACTCAACAGGAAATCTCATAAGCTCCGTTAGTGCAAGAAAGAAAAACCACCACCTAAGGTACTATAATGAACTCATCCTTTATTTATATTGGTGTTAAACCTACTGTATTACAACTTCTCTATGGTTCATACCCTAGATACTAGCCATAGATGCATCAAAATAAGCAAACAACACACGAAAAACAGAATCTGTCAAAAACAGAACAGTCTGTAGAAATCTGTAACTCTCGCATACTTCTGGAACTTTAAAAATCCTACCAAAATAGGAAGTTCTGGGAAATTTGTCTATTGATCTACAGCAAAAATAATCAACGCAAAGGCACGTTTCTGTTAATTACTAAAATTATTTTCGTGCGTGCAAAGTTTCTGTTTTTCAGCAGAATCAAATTAACTATCTTCATAGGTTATCCTATAGGTTCTACTTGGCACAAACACTAATTAAAACTTAAAAACACATCTAAAGAGAAGGTAGATGAAAAATTTATTACTAAACAGAAGCAAAAACAAAAACAAAGATAAAATTGGGTTGCCTCCCAACTAGCGCTATCGTTTAACGCCCCTAGGCATAAAAGCGAGGATAGATCTAAGTAGTGCCGTAATAATAAGATAGATCAGGAAAACTCATCTCATATTATCTATGTTCAGCAGCAAGTTTTCTTTGAGGCAAGCAAAATTAATCAAAAGGGATAAATTTAATGGGACAAAAGTCCCCAAGATCAATCTCAGGAGGTATGGGTTCCCCCTTTGGCCCTTCATATTGCACAACTAATTCATCATTATAAGCATTCTTTTGGCAGAACTTCATGAGCCTATACTCAAGGGAGTATCCTAGCTCATTGTTTCGAAGAGCAAAATCATTATTAAGTTCGGAAATTCTATCAACTAGGGCATTGTCAGGAACCTTTTTTCTAAGGTTTTCATTAAAAGCAACATACTCCAAAGATTGAAAACGCCTAATTTCCTCTTGATCAAAGAGGATCGCCTCTATGGGAGGACGGCCTGCGTTCACCCTATAGTGCGCAAAGATTTCCTTGGCCTCTTTTATTATAAATCTAAACTCATGTGCCAAAAAGATAGTAGTGGCGCGCTTAACAGAAGAATGCTCAATATTAGAAAATTCCAGGAAAATTCTTTGTATGCACGGATGCATATGCATAAATTGCCTTTCAAGCTCGACTACAAGCATAGCGATAGCATCCGCAAGACTACTAGTTCTATGAAGAATAGAACCACCCATAGAAGGTAATGCACCGGCACAAGTAAAGAAATCTTGAATAACCCCTTTTCCAATAATATTACCACTACTGATTCGAAAATTTTTTGTATGTAAGATAGTGGGTTCTTCAGCAGGAGCATCAGAATTTTCCATGCTATTATTATCCATATCAATGATAATCTCCCCCGATTCAGACATAACGGCATAAAAACAAGGAGGAAGCGGAAGAGAGAGGAGATTGGGAAAGAGAGGGCGAATAAAATGGCAAGGGTGAAGTGGGGGATAGGTAAACGAGAGGCAAATGGCAAATAATGTAAGTGCGAGGGAGATAAGTTTGTGATGGGTACTTGGTATGTCTTGACTTGAGCGAAGACCTCCCCGGCAACGGCGCCAGAAATCCTTCTTGCTACGTCTTGAGCTTGCTTTGGTTTTCCTTGAAGAGGAAAGAGTGATGCAGCAATAGTAGCCTAAGTATTTCCCTCAGTTTTTGAGAACCAAGGTATCAATCCAGTAGGAGGCTCCTCAGAAGTCCCACACACCTACACAAACAAACAAGAACTCGCAACCAACGCAATAAAGGGGTTGTCAATCCCTTCACGGCCACTTGCGAAAGTGAGATCTGATAGAGATAATATGATAAGATAAATATAATTTTGTTATTTTATGATATAGATTAGAAAAGTAAAGATGCAAATAAAAGTAGATTGAAATCTTATATGATAAAAGATAGACCCGCGGGCCATAGATTTCACTAGTGGCTTCTCTCAAGATAGCATAAGTATTACGGTGAGTAAACAAATTACTGTCGAGCAATTGATAGAAAAGCGAATAATTATGAGATTATCTAGGCATGATCATGTATATAGGCATCACGTCCGTGACAAGTAGACGACTCCTGCATGCATCTACTACTATTACTCCACACATCGACCGCTATCCAGCATGCATCTAGAGTATTAAGTTCATGAAGAATAGAGTAACGCATTAAGAAAGATGACATGATGTAGAGGGATAAACTCATGCAATATGATATAAACCCCATCTTTTTACCCTCGATGGCAACAATACAATACGTGCCTTGCTGCCCTAACATCCTTTGGGAAAGAACACCGCAAGATTGAACCCAAAGCTAAGCACTTCTCCCATTGCAAGAAAGATCAATCTAGTAGGCCAAACTAAACTGATAATTCGAAGAGACTTGCAAAGATAACTTAATCACACATAAAAGAATTCGGAGGAGATTCAAATATTTCTCATAGATAAACTTGATCATAAACCCATAATTCATCGGATCTCAACAAACACAACGCAAAAAGAGTTACATCGAATAGATCTCCAAGAAGATCGAGGAGAACTTTGTATTGAGATTCAAAGAGAGAGAAGAAGCCATCTAGCTAATAACTATGGACCTGAAGGTCTGTGGTAAACTACTCACAACTCATCGGAAGGGCCTAGGAGATGATGTAGAGGCCCTCCATGGTCGATGAGGGAGTCCTGGATTAGGGGGTATCCGGACAGCCGGACTATATACCTTGGTCGGACTGTTGGAGCGTGAAGATACAAGACTCAAGACTTCGTCCCGTGTCCGGATGGGACTCTCCTTTGCGTGGAAGACAAGCTTGGCGATCCGGATATTATGTTTCCTTCTTTGTAACCGACTCCATGTAAACCCTAGCCCTCTCTGATGTCTTTATAAACCGGAGGGTTTAGTCCTTAGAGACAGAATCATAATCATCATAGGCTAGCTTCTAGGGTTTAGCCTCTACGATCTCGTGATAGATCAACTCTTGTACTACTCATATCATCAATATCAATCAAGCAGGAAGTAGGGTTTTACCTCCATCGAGAGGGCCCGAACCTGGGTAAAACATCGTGTCCCTTGCCTCCTGTTACCATTATCCTAAGACGCACAGATTGGGACCCCCTACCCGAGATCCGCCGGTTTTGACACCGACATTGGTGCTTTCATTGAGAGTTCCTCTGTGCCGTCGCTGCAAGGCTCGATGGCCCCTCTCGTTGTCAAGGTCAACATCACCTCTGGAGGAGCGCTGGCGGTAGGCCAGACTCTCTGATAGGCGGCTTCGTCATGGCCGCCCGATCGGCTTCAGTGCCGACAATGACCTCTCAAGTCATCAAAAACAGCCTCCACATCAATTCAGAACTCGCCGAACAGATGAATCCAATAGAGCTCTCCTCCCTCAGTGAGCTCTTGGATCGCATCGCCGCTCTGGGAGTCGCTACAGACTATGATCAGGTCGGGCTTAAACCCGACCAGAGGGATATTAAAACCCCATCGGTCACCCACGAGATAGCGGTAGTGGAGGAGCCGCACACGGATTATCCCTCTATTTTGAGGACTGATACGTCTCCAACGTATCTATAATTTTTGATTGCTCCATGCTACTTTATCTACTGTTTTGGACTATATTGGGCTTTATTTTCCACTTTTATATTATTTTAGGACTAAGCTATTAACCGGAGGCCCAGCCCAGAATTGCTGTTTTTTTGCCTATTTCAGTGTTTTGAAGAAGCGGAATATCAAACGGAGTCCAAACGGAATGAAACCTTCGGGAACATGATTTTCTCACCGAACGTGATCCAGGAGACTTGGACCCTACTCGAAGGAACAAAATATGCGGTCACGAGGGTGGGGGGCGTGCCCCCCCTAGGGCGTGCCCCCCTGCCTTGTGGGCCCCCTATTGCTCCACCGACGTACTCCTTCCTCCTATATATACCTACGTACCCCAAACGATCAGAACAGGAGCCAAAAACCTAATTCCACCGACGCAACTTCCTGTATCCATGAGATCCCATCTTGGGGCCTGTTCCGGAGCTCCGCCGAAGGGGGCATCCACCACGGAGGGCTTCTACATCATCATCATAGCCTCTCCGATGAAATGTGAGTAGTTTACTTGCACCTTCGGGTCCATAGCTAGTAGCTAGATGGCTTCTTCTCTCTTTTGGATCTCAATACAATGTTCTCCCCTCTCTCGTGGAGATCTATTCGATGTAATCTTCTTTTTGCGGTGTGTTTGTTGAGACCGATGAATTGTGGGTTTATGATCAAGTTTATCTATGAACAATTTTTGAATCTTCTCTGAATTCTTTTATGTATGATTGGTTATCTTTACAAGTCTTTTCGAATTATCCATTTGGTTTGGCCAACTAGATTGGTAGTTCTTGCAATGGGAGAAGTGCTTAGCTTTGGGTTCGATCTTGCGGTGTCCTTACCAAAGGATGTAAAGGGTTGCAATGCACGTATTGTATTGTTGCCATCGAGGATAACAAGATGTTTTTTTATCATATTGCATGAATTTATCCTCTACATCATGTCATCTTGCTTAAGGCGTTACTCTGTTTTAACTTAATACTCTAGATGCATGCTTTGGATAGTGGTCGATGGGTGGAGTAATAGTAGTAGGTGCAGCAGGAGTCGGTCTACTTGTCTCGCACGTGATGCCTATATACATGATCATACCTAGATATTCTCATAACTATGCTCAATTCTGCCAATTGCTCAACAGTAATTTGTTCACCCACCATAGAATACTTATGCTCTTGAGAGAAGCCACTAGTGAAACCTATGGCCCCCGGGTCTATTTTCATCATATCAATCTCCATCACTTTAATACTTGCTTTGTTTTTACTTTGCCTTTTACTTTTCACTTTCCATCTCTATATAAAAATACCAAAAATATTATTTATCATCTCTATCAGATCTCATTCTCGTAAGTGACGTGAAGGGACCGACAACCCTAATCGCGTTGGTTGCGAGGAGCTATTGTTTTGTGAAGGTACGAAGGACTCGTGCGTAGCCTCCTACTGGATTGATACCTTGGTTCTCAAAAACTGAGGGAAATACTTACGCTACTTTGCTGCATCGTCCTCTCCTCTTCGGGGAAATCCAACGCAGTGCTCAAGAGGTAGCAAGAAGAATTTCTGGCGCCGTTGCCAGGGAGGCTTACGCAAGAGCAAGTCAAGAATTGGACTCCTAACAACAAGCCACTTCTGGCACCGTTAAAGTCTACATACCAAGTACCCATCACAATCCCTATCTCCCGCATTACATTATTTGCCATTTGCCTCTCATTTTCCTCTCCCCCACTTCACCCTTGCCGTTTTATTCTCCCTCTCTTTTCCGCTTGCTTCTTGTTTGCTTGTGTTACCATGTGCCTTATATTTGCTTGCATCTTTGCTTGCTAAAAGTCTATTGTTATGGATCCACTTAAAGTGTTATACTTGGATCATCTTGATCCTTATCTTTCGTCTTTGAAACCCCAACTAGCCTAGTTGATGGGAAATCTTTAGATGAGCATGCTCATTTTGTGCGTCACCATTTGTCTAAAAAAGGGGGACTCTTACAGTATCATATAAATAGTCTGCTATGCTATGCTTTGAATCTTTGTGAAATGTGTGATTTTACTTGTTGCTCTAAGAGCCCTAAAAAACACCTTCCCTACCTATGTGAGTTCAATGATAATGAAATCTTATCTTCTTATGCAAAGGGTGTTTATAGTTACTATGATATCGAACAAATTGAAGAATTTGTCGTTTTTAAGGGTGCTCATGAAGTTGCTTCTTTGATTGAAAAGTATGATTTTACTCACAACAAATCTGAAAATTCCGTCATACTTAAATATTGCATTGAAAACCTTGCTCATAAAGTCTATGTCCAAGAATTTATTGAAAGAATGACTGTTGCTTTGGAAGAAAATAATGATATGCATGAATTTATAGATAATGATGATTCCGATGATTTGGTTGAAATATCCCTTGATGAACATGATGCTTGCTATTCTTGTGGCCATGATGCCAATATTCATGAAGACGAATTTGCTACAGTTCCTTATGTTAAAAATGAGATTGTTGCTATTGCCCCCATGTTTGATAGCTCCCTCGATGAAAAGCATGATTTCAATGATTTTACTATAAATTCTCTTGATGTCAATTGTGCTAATAATATGCAAAACCCTAAGCTTGGGGATGCTACTTTTGCTATGTCTACTACTTGTTGCAATGATCATGATTGGGGTGATTCTTCTTATGATCTTGAAAATTTATTTAATCCCCATGATGAATATATGAGATTGATAATAGTATTTGCAATAATATTCAAAGTGGTTTTGGAAGAATGTCAACTTTAGATCCCACAAATTTGGATAATGTTCAATCTTATGAAGTTTTTGATAAAAGTGGGTTTGGAGAGGTCATGACTTTAGTTAATATTAATCCCACTATTCCGGAAGAGTGTCAACTTTGCATGCATGTGGATCGTGTTGAGAATATGTTTTGTGATAGCTATATTGTTGAATTTGCTTATGAACCTACATGTAATTATTATGAGAGAGGAAAATATGGTTGTAGAAATTTTCATGTTACTAAATTACCTCTCGTTATGTTGAGATTGCTATTGTCCCTTTCCGCTTCCTTGCATATGCTAGTTTTTGCTTGCTATGATAATTTGTTTCCCTATAATATTCCTATGCATAGGAAGTATGTTAGACTTAAGTGTGTTTGTCACATGTTTTATGATGCTCTCTTTGTGCCTCAATTCTTATCTTTCTTGTGAGCATCTTTGAATCTCAATGCCTAGCTAGGGGCGTTAAACGATAGCGCTTGTTGGGAGGCAACCCAATTTTATTTTTAGTTTTGCTTCTGTTTAGGAATAAATAATCCATATAGCCTCTTTTTAGATGTGTTTTTATGTTTTAATTAGTGTTTGTGCCAAGCTAGACCTATTGGATCTTCTTGGATGATAGTTATTTGATCTTGCTGTAATTTCCAGAAACTTTGCGCTCAGTGCCCGAATTATAAAATATCACCAGAACGTGATAAAATACTGATTCCAATTGCTGCTGATCAATAAACAAATTTTATAGGTCGTCTAATTTTGGAAGATTTTTTTGAGTTCCATAAGTTTGCGTTAGTTACATATTACTACAGACTGTTCTGTTTTTGACAGATTCTGTTTTTCGTGTGTTGTTTGCTTATTTTGATGAATCCATGGCTAGTAAAATAGTATATAATCCATAGAGAAGTTGGAATACAGTAGGTTTAACACAAATATAAATAAAGTATGAGTTAATTACAGTACCTTAAAGTAGTCTTTTGTTTTCTTTCTCTAACGGAGCTCACGAGATTTCTATTGAGTTTTGTGTTGTGAAGTTTTCAAGTTTTGGGTAAATTCTTTTGATGGATTATGGAACAAGGACTGGCAAGAGCCTAAGCTTGGGGATGCCCATGGCACCCCCAAGATAATCCAAGGATACCAAAAAGTCAAAGCTTGGGGATGCCCCGGAAGGCATCCCCTCTTTAAATCTACTTCCATCGGTAATTTACTTGGAGCTATTTTTATTCACCACATGATATGTGTTTTGCTTGGAGCGCCTTGTATTATTTGCGTCTTTGCTTGTTAGTTTACCACAATCATCCTTGATGTACACACCTTTTGAGAGAGCCATACATAAATTGGAATTTGATAGAATACTCTATGTGCTTCACTTATATCTTTTGAGCTTGATAGTTTTGCTCATAGTGCTTCACTTATATCTTTTGAGCATGATAATTTTTGCTCTAGTGCTTCACTTAGGTCCTTTTAGAGCACGATGGTGGATTTGTTTTAAAGAAACTATTGATCTCTCATGCTTCACTTAGATTATTTTGAGAGTCGTTAATAGCATGGTAATTTGCTTAATATTAACATACTTGGTATTCAAGATATGTGAAACTTTCTTTTGAGTGCGTTGAATACTAAGAAAAGTTTGATGCTTGATAATTGTTTTGAGATATGAAGATGATGATATTAGAGTCTTGCTAGTTGAGTAGTTGTGAATTTAAAGAATACTTGTGTTGAAGTTTGTGATTCCCGTAGCATGCACGTATGGTGAACCGTTATGTGATGAACTCGGAGCATGATTTATTTATTGATTGTCTTCCTTATGAGTGGCGGTCGGGGATGAGCGATGGTCTTTTCCTACCAATCTATCCCCCTAGGAGCATGCGCGTAATACTTTTCTTTGATAACTTCTAGATTTTTGCAATAAGTATATGAGTTCTTTATGACTAATGTTGAGTCCATGAATTATACACACTTTTCCCATTCTTCCACCATTGCTAGCCTCTCTTATACCGCACACTTTTCGGCGGTATCATACACCCACCATATATCTTCCTCAAAACAGCCACCATACGTACCTATCATGGCATTTCCATAGCCATTCCGAGATATATTGCCATGCAACGTTCCACCGTTCCGTTTCTTATGACACGCTCCATTATTGTCATATTGCTAGCATGATCATGTAGTTGACATCGTATTTGTGGCAAAGCCACCATTCATAATAATTGCATACATGTCACTCTTGATTCATTGCATATCCCGGTACACCACCGGAGGCATTCATATAGAGTCATACTTTGTTCTAAGAATCGAGTTGTAATTGTTGAGTTGTAAGTAAATAAAAGTGTGATGATCATCATTTTTAGAGCATTGTCCCAAGTGAGGAAAGGATGATGGAGATCATGATTCCCCCACAAGTCGGGATGAGACTCCAGACGAAAAAAAAAGAAAAAAAAGAGGCCATAAAAAAAGAGAAAAGGCCCAAATAAAAAAAAGAAATTAGAGAAAAAGAGAGAAGGGACAATGCTACTATCCTTTTACCACACTTGTGCTTCAAAGTAGCACCAAGATCTTCATGATAGAGAGTCTCTCATTTTGTCACTTTCATATACAAGTGGGAATTTTTCATTATAGAACTTGGCTTGTATATTCCAATGATGGGCTTCCTCAAATGCCTTAGTTCTTCGTGAGCAAGCGAGTTGGATGCACACCCACTTAGTTTCTTTTGTTGAGCTTTCATATACTTATAGCTCTAGTGCATCCGTTGCATGGCAATCCCTACTCACTCACATTGATATCTATTGATGGGCATCTCCATAGCCCGTTGATACGCCTAGTTGATGTGAGACTATCTTCTCCCTTTTGTCTTCTCCACAACCACCATTTTATTCCACATACAGTGCTATATCCATGGCTCACGCTCATGTATTGCGTGAAGATTGAAAAAGTTTTGAAAATGTTGAAGTATGAAACAATTGCTTGGCTTGTCATCGGGGTTGTGCATGATTTAAATATTTTGTGTGGAAGATGGAGCATAGCCAGACTATATGATTTTGTAGGGATAATTTTCTTTGGCCATGTTATTTTGAGAAGACATAATTGCTTAGTTAGTATGCTTGAAGTATTATTATTTTTATGTCAATATGAACTTTTGTCTTGAATCTTTCGGATCTGAATATTCATACCACAATTAAGAAGATTTACATTGAAATTATGCCAAAGTATCACTCCGCATCAAAAATTGTCTTTTTATCATTTACCTACTCGAGGACGAGCAAGAATTAAGCTTGGGCATGCCTGAACGTCCCCAACGTATCTATAATTTTTATTGCTCCATGCTACTTTATCTACTATTTTGGACTATATTGGGCTTTATTTTCAACTTATATATTATTTTTGGGACTAATCTATTAACCGGAGGCCCAGACCAGAATTGCTGTTTTTTTTGCCTATTTCAGTGTTTCGAAGAAACGGAATATCAAACGGAGTCCAAACGGAACGAAACCTTCGGGAACGTGATTTTCTCACCGAACGTGATCCAGGAGAGTTGGACCCTACTCCAAGGAACAAAATAGGCGGTCACGAGGGTGGGGGGCACCCCACCCTAGGGCGCGCCCCCTGCCTCATGGGCCCCCTGTTGCTCCACCGACGTACTCCTTCCTCCTATATATACCTCATTGCCCCCAAGCGATCGAGCAGGAGCCAAAAATGTAATTCCACCGCCGCAACTTCACTGTATCCACGAGATCCCATCTTGGGGCTGTTAGGAGCTCCGCCGAGGGGCATCCACCACGGAGGGCTTCTACATCATCATCATAGCCTCTCCGATGAAGTGTGAGTAGTTGACTTGAGACCTTACGGTCCATAGCTAGTAGCTAGATGGCTTCTTCTCTCTTTTGGATCTCAATACAATGTTCTCCCCTCTCTCGTGGAGATCTATTCGATGTAATCTTCTTTTTGCGGTGTGTTTGTTGAGACCGATGAATTGTGGGTTTATGATCAAGTGTATCTATGAACAATTTTTGAATCTTCTCTGAATTCTTTTATGTATGATTGTTTATCTTTGCAAGTCTCTTCAAATTATCCGTTTGGTTTCGCCAACTAGATTGGTAGTTCTTGCAATGCGAGAAGTGCTTAGCTTTGAGTTCAATCTTGCGGTGTCCTTACCCAGTGACAGAAAGGGTTGCAAGGCACGTATTGTATTGTTGCCATTGAGGATAACAAGATGGGGTTTTTATCATATTGCATGAATTTATCCCTCTACATCATGTCATCTTGCTTAAAAGGCGTTACTCTGTTTTAACTTAATACTCTAGATGCATCTTTGGATAGCGGTCGATGAGTGGAGTAATAGTAGTAGATGCAGGCGAGTCGGTGTACTTGTCTCGGACGTGATGCCTATATACATGATCATACCTAGATATTCTCATAACTATGCTCAATTACATCAATTGCTCAACAGTAATTTGTTCACCCAAGTAGAATACTTATGCTCTTGAGAGAAGCTACTAGTGAAACCTATGGCCCCCGGGTCTATTTTCATCATATCAATCTCCATCACTTTAATACTTGCTTTGTTTTTACTTTGCCTTTTACTTTTCACTTTGCATATCTATATCAAAAATACCAAAAATATTATTTATCATCTCTATCAGATCTCACTCTCGTAAGTGACCGTGAAGGGATTGACAACCCCTAATCGCGTTGGTTGCGAGGAGCTATTGTTTTGTGCATGTACGAGGGACTCGTGCGTAGCCTCCTACTGGATTGATACCTTGGTTCTCAAAAACTGAGGGAAATACTTACGCTACTTTGCTGCATCATCCTCTCCTCTTTGGGGAAATCCAACGCTGTGCTCAAGAGGTAGCAAGGACGAATTATGTCCGGATTACCGAGCTCTCTGAGCCGGATACCCGCTCGCGGGAGGACATGACCCAGACCCTGGACTTTGAATCGGGTATCGGGCCGGAAAAATCGGGCAGCACTCCGGATCACGAGCTATCAAGCCGGGAAGCTCCTCTGCCCCTGGGCGTTAGATCGGATCAGAATCCAGATTCAGCTACACCCACCCACCCGGACTAAAACCGTCTCTCCCATATCAGACAAGAGCCCCGAGTGACAGTACATCGCTACTGGGCCAGATTCCTCCTTGTGCTAAACAAGGTCACAGATTGTCGTGAGGAAGACGCAATCTCACTTTTCTGCAAATATTACACGAACAAAGGGATCGTTAATGCTATAAGTCGCCGTGACATAGTGCACTTTGCTAACTTAGCAGCCATAGTACAGAAGTACTGTGTGATGGAAAGCGCCTGGAAAACCCAAACAGAATTTTGGGATAGTCCGGCTCTCACCAAAACCTTTGTCCGAGCTAAACGGGCGAACTCTCGTAAGTCAGCCCATCCAATCCCCAAGAAACAAAATCCCACCCCAAGGCGTGGAACCGTATTGGAAGAATGGCTCAGTGGGCCATGTAAACTCCACAGCACGCCGGACACTACACCAACACATAGCCTTAGAGCATGTTGGATACTCCGGCAGGTAGCAAAAAGTGGCGAGGATCTTCTTGTAAGCCATAAAGCAGAACAACATCCCACCAAAGAAAACAATACGGTACTAACAGTCTTCAAGACTTTTGCCTCAAACAATAGGCGTAATCGAGCTCATCAAAATTTCGCTGAAATCTGCCACGTGGCAAAAATAAATTCGTGGAACGACACTGCTATAACTTTTAGCGTCAGTGACGATCCTCAATTCCAGACAGTCCGAGCACCAGCCGCTTTGGTCCTTATCCCAATCGTGGACGGCTTTCGGCTCACTAAAGTACTCATGGACGGCGGAAGCGGATTAAACTTGATCTACGAAGAAACACTCAACAAGATGGAAATTGATAAAAGCCGCATTGAGCAAAGCGGCACAACCTTCAGGGGAATCATCCCTAGTCGGGAAGCACGATGCGCGGGAAAAATCACACTCGACGTGGTATTCGGCACTCCGGAGAATTACAGGTCCGAAGAAATCACATTCCAAGTGTCTCCTTTCAGCAGCGGATACCACACCCTTTTAGGGCGGGACGCGTTCACAATCTTTCAAGCTATACCCCATTATGGGTACATGAAGCTTAAAATTCCCGGACCCAATGGAATCATCACTCTAGCCAGTGATCCGGACGTCGCACTTCGCGCCGAAAATAAAACCGCAGCACTAGCTCTGGAAGCATTATCCGAAGCTCTAGCAGCCGAAGAACTAACAACGCTGCATGCCACCATGGACAGGGACGACATGATACTCGACAAACGACCCAAGTCCACCTCATTTAAACCCGCAGACAAGATAGTCAAATTCCAGGTCCATCCAACGGACCCCACAAAGACAGCTTCCATCGGGACACAGTTGAGCCCCACAATGGACGTCGCACTACGAGACTTCCTACGCGAGAATTGGGACATCTTCGCCTGGCACCCTTCGGACATGCCGGGCATCCCATGCAGACTGGCCGAACACAGCCTCAATATACTGAAAGGATACAAGCCTGTCAAATAGACTCTCAGGCGGTTCTCAGAGCCCAAACAGCAAGCCATGGGAGAAGAGCTAGCCAAGCTACTTGAGGTCGGAACCATCAGAGATATCAAGCATCCGGATTGGCTGGCAAATCTGGTAATGGTATCAAAGAAGGACAAATCCTGGCGCGTGTGCATCAACTTCAAAGACCTCAACAAGGCTTGCCCCAAGGATCCCTTCCCCCTCCCTCGCATCGACCAAATCATCGACGCCACCACAGGAGACGACTCATTGTGTTTCCTCGACGCATACTCCGGATACCATCAAATCAAGATGGCAGAGTCCGACCAAGCCGCAACGGCATTCATAACGCCATATGGCCCTTTCTGCTTCAACACTATGCTTTCGGGCTTAAAAATGCCGGCGCAACCTATCAACGCATGATTCAAACATGCCTAGAAAAGCAAATCGGCAAAACAGTGGAGGCCTATGTGGACGACGTGGTCATAAAAACAAGACACGTTGAAATACTAATAGATGACTTGAGGCTTATGTTCGATAACCTCCGAACATACGACATCAAGCTAAACCCGAAAAAGTGTGTTTTCGGCGTACCCTTCGGGAAGTTGCTCGGCTTCATTGTTTCCAATAGAGGAATTGAAGCAAATCCGGCAAAAATCCGAGCTCTGTCATAGTTGGCTATCCCAACAGACCTCAAACATATCCAGAAACTAGCTGGATGCATGGCTGCCTTATGCCGCTTTATCTCCCGATTAGGAGAAAAGGCATTACCTCTTTACCGCCTTCTTCGGCGCACCGAACACTTCGTGTGGATGGACGCAACCGTGGCCGGACTGGACGAAATAAAGACCTTATTGGCCAGTAATCCAGTCCTAACAGTCCAAATACTGGTGAGCCTATGCTATTGTACATAGCTGCAACACATCAAGTTGTGAGCGCAGTGCTCGTCGTCGAACGAGAGGCTGACGGATACAAATTCCCGCTCCATAAGCCGGTATATTACGTATCCACGGTCCACACCCCATGCAAATCCCGATACCCACACTATCAAAAGATAGCATACGCAGTCTTCATGGCATCCCGGAAGCTACGACGCTACTTCCAAGAGTGTTCGATTACGGTGGCCTCCGAAGTACCACTCAACGACATAATAAACAACCGCGACGCTACGGGACGGATTGCTAAATGGGCCATCGTACTTCTCCCGTTCGACATAACATACAAACCACGACGGGCCATTAAGTCGCAAGTATTTACTGACTTCGTTGCCATGGACAGAAGCCGAACTCCCTAAAGAGTACGACACATACTCTACTTGGATCATGCACTTCGACGGCTCTAAAATGCTGGCCGGATTAGGGGCAGGAGTAGTCCTGACTTCCCCCATCGGAGACACGGTTCAGTACGTACTACAAATATTATACACAGTCTCCAACAACGCAGCCGAATACGAGGCTCTGTTGCATGGTCTTCGGATGGCAGTCTCCATGGGCATTAAACGCCTGGAGGTGCGCGGGGATTCAAACCTCGCAATATCACAAATAAACGGAGACTTTGATGCCAAGGATCCGAAAATGGCGGCTTACCATAATGCCGTCCTCAAAATGTCAGCTCGGTTGGAGGGGCTCGAATTCCACCATGTGGCTCGAGAAAACAATCAAGCGGCGGATGTCCTCGCTCGCATCGGTGCTAAACGCGACCCTGTCCCACCTAACATATTCCTGGAAAGGATGTTCAAGCCACCCGTGGTATGGGAAGGGGAGTCCGGCAACACTAGCACGGATCCAAATACACCCCCAGATTCTGAACCATCAGACGTAATCGGAGGCTCCGCCACCGAAATACCACCTTCGGCCCACGAAATCATGGCTGTAATCGCCTCGTGGACCGAGCCTTTCTTGGCCTACCTAAATAGGCAGGAGCTCCCCGAGGACCAAAATGAAGCACATTGTATTGTGCGGCGTTCCAAGGCCTACAAAGTACATGAGGGAGAACTCTATAAGAAGAGTACAACCGGAGTGCTCCAAAGATGCATCTCCGAAGAGGAAGGGCGGCAACTCTTGGCTGAAATCCATGCCGGACTTGGCGGGCACCACGCCGCGGCTCGGGCACTTGTCAGCAAGGCCTTCCGTACAGGCTTTTATTGGCCGACAGCCCGAGAAGACGAACAGGACCTTGTCCAACACTGCGTCGGTTGCCAGCTCTTTGCCAATCAGAGTCACATGCCCCCTACCGCTCTCCAAACAATCCCCATCACTTGGCCCTTCGCGGTCTGGGGGCTGGATATGATCGGACCCCTTAAGGGGGGAAGCCATAAGAAAAAATACGTATTGGTCATGGTGGACAAGTTCACCAAATGGATAGAAGTTAAACCAGTCAAAACGGCTGAATCCGGACCAGTGATAGACTTCATATCCGAGGTTGTACACCTATACGGCGTCCCCCACAGCATCATCACTGACAATGGCTCAAACTTCACAGCCGATGAAGTAAAAACTTGGTGCGGCAACATGGGCATTAAGCTCGATTACGCCTCCTTCTACCATCCCCAAACAAACGGCCAGGTCGATCGGGCAAACGGTCTCATCATGAGCGGCATCAAACCCAAACTATTGTGGTCTTTGACAGAATCGGACACGCACTGGGTCGAGGAGCTCGACTCCGTACTCTGGGGGCTGCGGACCACGCCGAATCGCACCACCGGATACACACCATTTTTTATGGTGTACGGCGCAGAAGCAGTACTACCCTGCGACATAATACATGATTCGCCTCGCGTGCGCATGTACGAAGAGAAGGAAGCCGAGTTAGATCGACAGGACAACTTAGATGCCCTGGAGGAGGAGCGCAACGTCGCAGAAGCCCGTTCCGCATTCTATCAGCAGCAGGCTCGATGATACCAAAGCAGAGAAATGCGGGCCAAAACTTATAATATTGGCGAACTCGTTCTACGCCTACCAGAGAAGAAGAAGGACAAGCGCAAACCTAAGTGGGAGGGTCCCTTCGTTATTGATAAAGTTCTACGTAATGCATCCGATAATAGACTCGAGCCGAACCCATGGAACGCAGCCTGACTCCGGAGATTCTACGCCTAGCGCCGAACTCTGTGTTCGTCTCCTTACCCCCTCCTTTTTAATTACGTTACTCCACCTTTTTCCTTTCTCGCCCTTTTTCCTTCTTCACACAAAGTACTCAATACAGTGCGGATGCTCGGATCACTCCGGCCGCACTATGTGTGTAAGCTATACCTGGGGGCTTCCTATACGGAAGCTAAATATAATTGCTTTCATGGCTTCTTGCCTATCACATATGCATTCTTTTTCCATATGTGCCTTTTCTTCACCATTATATGCATCGATATGACTTAAGATGTGGCCATGCTGGGTTGCCTGGCTCTTGTGTTTATGCCCTACGTTCCCGTTAATTCGGCTAGGGCATAAGGGGAGCACCTCTGCGATTGTTACTGCCGTTCAGCCGGATGTGTACCTCAGACTGGGTGAAGCCAAAAGCTAGCGTTCTTAAGGGAATATTCGGTCGGTGAACAAAATATGTTTTTCGTTTATTACAATATGAATCCCCAGAAGTTTTTGTATCCTGCGTCTCTATTCGCAGTCCGGACATGTACATCGATGCATGTGTACCCAGGGAAAGGAACCCCTAACGGAACAATTCTCCCTAGAAGATGTTTCTTACTATCCATGTAATATAACATAACTAGTTGGGTACTTGTCTATTCAAGCACTTATGACCCCTACGTCTGGTTTCCACGCATACCCCAGTTCTGTATAACTGAGCGGGTAAATCGCCTGCAGATGCGGGCATCTCCTCTTCGGGGTGGCCCGTCAACATACCTACAGATAAAAATTCTTTCAATATGCTTCCTCGCCGAGCTGTACTACAGTTCGTCTAGGCACTTACCATAAATGCATGATGAAGCCTTACATTTCTCCTTCACGGAGTCCGCCAGCTGAGCGCGAACATCTACTAATTCGACGCCCAGCCGGACATTGGCATCTTGAAGATTTTTCTTCTCCTGCCTAACTTGCATAAGAATACGCTCGCCAGCTTTTAGCTGCCTTTGGAGATGTGACTCGTCACCTCTTACAACCTCCGGATTCACCCCGAATTGTCTGCAGAATTTTCTGTTAGACTTATCATACAAGCCACTTACTAACCGGTACATTTCCATACAATTGAGATAGATGTTACCAAATGAGGCCTTCAGGATTCCTCTAGCTTGGCAATCATGCCCTCAGCTGGGTCTTGCACTCCTCCAGCTCTCGAGACAATTGGGCATTCTTATCTACAAGGACCTATGCATAAATTGATCCTTAAAACAGTTGTTCCAACCATTTCAAGTCCTAGGGGCTACTGCTATACATGCTTATCAAATTTTCTTACCCGTATATCTTTGGCATACTGGTCCGTCGCCAGGGCAAGCCCGCCTTGATCAGCTCGGATGCATGCGTCTCCCGAATTGAAAGCATTGAACCTCTTCGGAAAAGATGTTGTTGCGAAGTACGGCCCGTCGGCGCCGGTGATTCATGGCGCTCTCTACTTCGGAATTCGTGGCGGAGAGCATATCCGCATCCTCTGTTGGAGGACAATTCGGCATCAACCCCGCGTCCGCTTCCTCTCTCGAAGCCGGTCCTGGAATCCGGCTTGTGGAAGCGTGATTGGCAGGATCTCCGGATATAGTCCGGCTACTCCTCTTTCTGCCAGGACACAAAGGGCGCTGTCACATTTCAAACACAATAATCACAGAGCAGGTTTTTACCATACCTGTGTAGCGGCGTTTCGGCCCTAACCGCCTTCCTCTTAAGCCTGCTCGATCCGAACGCCCTTTGCCGACGAGCCCCCAGGGGCTCGGCGCCGCGTTCTGACTGTCGTCTCTACAAAAATACAACACTTCGGGTATAAGGCATGACATCAGAAAGGAGTCCTCTTCGGAGGATAGGGTTTTTTAGCTTGGCTTACGCGCGATGCAGGTAGCAGTCCGGGATAGTCGGCGACAATAGCCACTGAGGCGCCATCGCAGCTCGCCTGATAAAATGTCCCGTTGATGAGCTCCACGGTAATATCCGGGTCTTCTTCGAGCCCTGGATCGAAGGCCCTTCCGGGGTCCTCTGGCTGTGGGGAGGGGCTGGAGAATCCTTCTACAGCCCTCCTCAGTTCCTGCTCAGAAATATCAAAGTAAATAATCGTGACAAAGGACGCCAGAATGAAGCGGGGGAAAGAGAGACAACTTAACCAGCTTGGGGGGTTGTACATAGAAAACCCATCCCGCGGTTTAATATGAAGGAACTCTTCTTCTCCTCCTTTATACAAATCGAACAATATCCTTGCCAGAGCATTGGCGGAGTCCGGACCCTTACGACCACAGCGGGTGGCATCATCTTCCCCGTTGTAGTGCCACATGGGCTTCCCCCGGTATTGAAGCGGCTGCACTCCCTGCATTATGCATATTGCCATAACCTCGACTATTGTCAGCCCTGATTTGGCCAATATCTTTATCTTGCTCATCATGAAGTGTATTTCTCTGGTATCCTCCTCTTGGGGGCCCTGAGGGCGCCAACTTCAGCGTGCCTTCGGTGGAGCATTACTGAACTCGGGGAGACCTGTCCGGACTGGATCCGGAAGGGGAACGTCATCAACATAAAACCACTCCGAGGGCCAATTCTCCGGTGCCTTCTTAGGAGTACCGGATAGGTATCCGGTCTCGACGACGCGCCATACTTCGGCTCCGCCCACTTGACATATGGATTCCCCCTGGTTGCGAGGGACGAGGTAAAACAACTTCTTCCATAGCCCGAAGTGAGCCTCGCAACCCAGAAATAATTCGCAAAGGGCAACGTATCCTGCTATGTGCAGTATGGAGGCAGGGGTGAAATTGTGCAACTGGAGGCCGTAGAACTCCAGGAGCCCGCGAAGGAATGGGTGGATTGGAAACCCGACGCCTCTTAGCAGGTGCGGGATGAAGCAAATTCGCTCCCCTGGGGATGGATTAGGAGACCTCTCCGCTTGTTCCCCGCCATTATAGGTGCCCAGTCCGGCTCGAACGGGGACCATGAACTCCGTCGGAAGAAACCCTTGGGTCTGCAGCTCTATTAAGCGGTTTTGACGAACAGAGCATTCTTCCCAATCACCTGGCCTAGAGCTACGGGAACGAGAGAAAGAGCTGCGACGACCGGCCATGCTGGAATGATTTTTTCTGGGCACGCTCTGTTGGATGCTCGCTCAAGGGAAGAAAGTGAAGCTTGGATCTGAGAATCCCCATCCCTTCAAATAGACGGTTCGCTTGCAGGACCAGGGTGGTGAATGCAAAAATGCCCCGGCTCCTCGTATTCGCACGACACATGGAGATGGTCATTATTAAAGCACAGAAGCCGAGGAGTACAACATTGATGGGAAACCAGACACTGTTCGTTACAACAGGTACTTTGGAGTATTCGGAGATGGAACCCGCCTTGCAATGCCGAAGACAAACTGCGCGCCGGACTCATCATCATTGAAGCCTGGTTCAGGGGCTACTGAGGGAGTCCTGGATTAGGGGGTATCCGAACTATATACTTTGGCCGGACTGTTGGAGCGTGAAGATACAAGACTCAAGACTCCGTCCCGTGTTCGGATGGGACTCTCCTTTGCGTGGAAGACAAGCTTGTCGATTCGGATATTATATTTCCTTCTTTGTAACCGACTCCATGTAAACCCTAGCCCTCTCCGGTGTCTATATAAACTGGAGGGTTTAGTCCTTAGAGACAGAATCATAATCATCATAGGCTAGCTTCTAGGGTTTAGCCTCTACGATCTCGTGGTAGATCAACTCTTGTACTACTCATATCATCAATATCAATCAAGCAGGAAGTAGGGTTTACCTCCATCGAGAGGGCCCGAACCTGGGTAAAACATCGTGTCCCTTGCCTCCTGTTACCATTAGCCTTAGACGCACAGATCGGGACCCCCTACCCGAGATCCGCTGGTTTTGACACCGACAGTCGATTCCCCCTCCGACGGAGCGCCGGCGAAGGCACCAAGATGGGATCTCACGGATACAAAAGGTTACGTCGGTGGAATTAGGTTTTCGTGGTCACTTATGATGTTTTCAGGGTACATGGGTATATATAGGAGGAAGAAGTAGGTCGGTGGACGCTCGAGGGGCCCACGAGGGTGGGGGGCGCGCCGGGCACCCTCGTGGCCGACTCGCTTATTTCTTGACTTCCACTCCAAGTCCTCTGGATCACGTTTGTTCCAAAAAGATCGCTCCTGAAGGTTTCATTCCGTTTGGACTCCGTTTGATATTCCTTTTCTTCGAAACACTGAAATAGGCAAAAATAACAGCAATTCGGGCTGGGCCTCCGGTTACTAGGTTAGTCCCAAAAATGATATAAAAGTGTAAAGTAAAGCCCATAAACATCCAAAACGGGTAATATAATAGCATGGAACAATAAAAAATTATAGATACTTTGGAGACATATGAATGGGTTGCGAGGAGGACACACTCACCTGCCCGCGGCTGAGGCTCGATCCCATCCCTCGGCAGCCTCCAAGTCCAGTCGATGATCAAGCCCACGGCGGACAGATCCTCCAAATCTTCTTACCGGAGCGTACATCGAATCCAGTCCCCTTGGATCTAGCCAGGCGGCAACCCATACCTCGACGAGGATCCCCGACTCGTTTTCTTGCCCTTCGCCGTCGTCGTCGCTTTCTTCACGCGCTTCAGTGCCGCCATCTTGTCCTTCACCATTGTGGTGGACTGCGCATGGACGGAGCGGCGCCGTCGAGGGTGAAAGAGGACGCAGTGGAGAAGCAGAGGAACAAGGGGAATGGGAGGGCACTATGGAAATACATCGGCCTCGACGCCTTTTATGGGCCCGCTTCCGAGTGCCTGGCGCGTGGGCACGAGCGATCCTGTCAAATCCCGCAACAGTCGCACACTGGATACGTGGCGAAAAAGGTAGCGTGGAGATCGATGCGCTCCTATCTATCCGTCATGTCGACTGTGGCACGCTCTGCTCCGCGCGCTTCCCCAAATTTTTGAATCCCGTGAGATCCGGGAACCGCAGTAACCAATCGCGCCGAAGATTTCGCACCATATCAACACTCGAAGATTGCCAGCATAAGTTCACTCGACGACCTCTGAATCGATCAAGGCGACTGAAATGAAGTCGAAGTTTCAGCATGAACCTCGAGCTTAGTAAGAATGCTTACGAAGCACAAAAGTCAAGGCAGAGTCAACTTCAACTCTCTTTTCACTCAGACCTCAATCCATTCGGGGGCTAATGACGATGCCATGTGATACGTCTCCAATGTATCTATAATTTATGAAGCATTCATGCTATTATATTATCTGTTTTGAATGATTATGGGCTTTATTATCCACTTTTATATTATTTTGGGACTAACCTATTAACGGAGGCCCAGCCCAGATTTGCTGTTTTATGCCTATTTCGGTGTTTCGAGGAAAAGGAATATCGACGGAGTCAAAACAGAACGAAATCAAGCTGGAGAAGTTATTTTTGGAAGGAAAGCAACCTGATAGACTTGGAGTGCATGTCGGGGAGTCCGGGCTGTCCACGAGGGTGGGGCGCCCTACCCCCTGGCGCGCCCCGCCTCGTGAGCACCCGGAGGTCCACCGACGTGCCCTTGCACCCATATATACCTCGTGCCCTAAAACTTCGAAGCAGAACCTAGATCGGGAGTTCCGCCGCCGCAAGCCTCTGTAGCCACCAAAAACCAATCGGGACCTTGTTCCGGCACCCTGCCGGAGGGGGGATCCCATCACCGGAGGCCATGTTCATCATCCCGGCGTTATCCATGACGAGGAGGGAGTAGTTCACCCTCGAGGCTGAGGGTATGTACCAGTAGCTATGTGTTTGATCTCTTTCTCTCTCTCTCTCGTGTTCTCTCTCGTGTTCCCTCTATGGCACGATCTTGATGTATCCCGAGCTTTGCTATTGTAGTTGGATCTTATGATGTTTCTCCCCCTCTACTCTCTTGTGATGAATTGAGTTTCCCCTTTGAAGTTATCTTATCGGATTGAGTCTTTTATGAGAACACTTGATGTATGTCTTGTGATCCACTTGATGTATGTTTTGGTGATCAACTTGCGGGTTTCGTGACATTGGGAACCTATGCATAGGGGTTGGCACACGTTCTTGACTCTCCGGTAGTAGCTTTGGGGCACTCTTTGAATTACTTTTATGTTGGTTGGATGAATCTGAGATTGTGTGACGCATATCGTATAATCATGCCCACGGATACTTGAGGTGACAATGGAGTATCTAAGTGACATTAGGGTTTTGGTTGATTTGTGTCTTAAGGTGTTATTCTAGTACGAACTCTTTTATAGATTGATCCGAAAGAATAACTTTGAGGTGGTTTCGTACCCTACCATAATCTCTACATTTGTTCTCCGCTATTAGTGGCTTTGGAGTGACTCTTTGTTGCATGTTGAGGGCTTGTTATATGATCTATCTATGTTATTATTGTTGAGAGAACTTGCACTAGTGAAAGTATGAACCCTAGGCCTTGTTTCCTATCATTGCAATACCATTTACGCTCACTTTTATCGCATGTTACCTTGCTGTTTTTACAATTTCAGATTACAAAAACATATATCTACTATCTATTTTGCACTTGTATCTTCATCTCTTCGCCGAACTAGTGCACCTATACAATTTACCATTGTATTGGGTGTGTTGGGGACACAAGAGACTCTTTGTTATTTGGTTGCAGGGTTGTCTCGAGAGAGACCATCTTCATCCCTCGCCTCCTACGGATTGATAAACCTTAGGTCATCCACTTGAGGAAATTTGCTACTGTCCTACAAACATGTGCACTTGCAGGCCCAACAACGTCTACAAGAAGAAGGTTGTGTAGTAGACATCAAGCTCTTTTCTGGCGCCGTTGCCGGGGAGGTTAGCGCTTGAAGGTATATCTTTAGAACTTGCAATCGAATCTTTTTGTTTCTTGTTTTATCACTAGTTTAGTTTATAAAGAAAACTACAAAAAAAAGGAATTGAGTTTGTCTCATACGCTTCGTCTTTTTAATATCTTTCGTGAGTATGATGGAAAGGAAAATTGTGCCAAAGTGTTAGAAGAAGAATTCATTAAATTGATTGGCACTAAATCTTTCATTGATGAGCATGATTGCAATGTTGTTAGTACGAATTCTTTGAATATCCATAATGCTAATAATGATTGCACTAGTTATGATGAAAATATCTCTTATGAGCATGTCAACTTTTGTGGAGTGCATGTTTGCATGAACACACCAAATAGAGAAGTAATTTATTGCAAGAGGCATAAGTACTTAGAAACCAAATTGTTGCAAGAAGATCTAGATGAATGTGCTGAAAGATTCAATATTTTTCGCGCTCCTTGTGAACTTTGCAATGAACATGGTCATTTAAAGCTCCAATGCTATTTGTTTCATGATCAAGTCGTGTACAAATATTGTGATAATTTGATTACCCTTGAGCATCATAAAGAGCTTAGCCTTCTTTTGGGTTATGAAGAAATGAAACGTATAACTAAGGGTATTCCAAAATTTAGTCTTGATAAAATTCTTGACTTTGATCTAGAAAAGATTTATTTATATTGTGCGGAGAATTGCATTGAAAGCCCTTATATTGCCAATTACCTAAAGAAAAGAAAGCAAATGTAAGATGATGAGAATACTAATGAAATGGAAGAGGCTTCCCAATCTCCTCCTATTATTTCTTATGATGAATCAGGTAACGAGGAGGAGCTTTCTATTCAGCCAATCTCATCAATAAGGAGCTCAAAGAGGAAGGTTGAACCTACACGTAATGTGAAGAAGAAAAAGAAAAGAAGGATCAACAAAGGTAAAAAGGTATCCCTCCCAAATGATGTTGCTCCTACTACTACTTGTGATGATGATAATTGCTATACTATTGGTGCTATCAATATTTTTAATGATGAGAGTGATTATGCTTATGATATGAAAGGGCCCAAGCTTGGGGAAGCTATGTTTGATTGGGATGAAATATTTGAGAATATATTTGCTGGAATTAATGTTTGTCCCAAGCTTGGGGATGCTAGGTTTAATGAAGATGATATTTTTAGCATCCCAAGTTTTGATATGCAAAGTTGTTATGATGATAGCATGCCTCCTACCTATGATGATTATATTGATGAAAGTGGGTTCAGAAGAGAGTCAACTTTAGGAAGTAGTGATCCCACTATTTTGGAGGATGTTGAATTTTATTGTGATGAATACGAAAGTGGATTTGGAAGAGTGTCAACTTTATTTAGTGATTCCACTATCTTGGGAGAGGTTTCAATCGATTATGATGAGAACGAAGTTGCTACTTATGATGATTATTGTGATGATACTTATGCTATAAAAAGTAGTGATGATTATATTTACAAATCCTGTCATGATTATGATTACCCTTTTTCTGAACATTACTCTTTTAATGTGGAAACAATTTTTAGTGTTCAAGTCTCTCATGATACTCCCACTACTATTCATGAGAAGAATTTTGCTTATGTGGAGAGTAGTAAATTTTCTATGCTTGTAGATCATGAAAAGAATGCTTTAGGTGCTGGTTATATTGTTGAATTCATTCATGATGCTACTGAAAATTATTATGAGGGAGGAACATATGCTTGTAGGAATTGCAATAATATCAAGTTTCCTCCCTATGTGCTTAAAATTTTGAAGCTATGCTTGTTTTGCCTTCCTATGCTAGCTGATTATTGTTCCCATAAGTTGTTTGCTCACAAAATCCCTATGCATAGGAAGTGGGTTAGACTTAAATGTGCTATCCATATTCTTCATGATGCTCTCTTTATGTTTCAATTCTTATCTTTTATGTGAGCATCATTTCATCATGTCTAGCTAGAAAGGCATTAAAGAAAAGCGCTTGTTGGGAGACAACCCAATATTTACCCTTACTGTTTTTGTGTGTACACATGAATATGCTACTTTAGTAATCATGTTTTATAGTTTTTTTTTCAATAAAGTGCCAAGTAGAACCTTTGGGAAGACTTGGCTGAAGTTTATATGATCTTGCTGTAGAAAACAGAAACTTTTGCGCTCACGAGAATGGCTGCCATTTTTTACTGGAGAGCGTTTTAGGTTGATTCTTCTTGCAGATGATTAATAGACGAATTCCTCAGGTCCAGAAATTTATTTCAGAATTTTTGGGGTTCCATAAGTATACGTTTGATACAGATTACTACAGACTTTTCTGTTTTTGACAGGTTCTGTTTTCATTGTGTTGTTTACTTATTTTGATGTATCTATGGCTAGTATTAAGTGGTATGAACCATAGAGAAGTTAGAATACAGTAGGTTTTACACAAATATGAATTTAGAATGAGTTCATTACAGTACCTAAGTGGTGATTTATTTTCTTATACTAACGGAGCTTACGAGTTTTGTTTTGAGTTTTGTGTGGTTGTACTTTTCAAGTTTTGGGTAAAGATTCGATGGATTATGGAATAAGGAGTGGAAAGAGCCTAAGCTTGGGGATGCCCAAGGCACCCCAAGGTAATATTCAAGAACAACCAAGCAACTAAGCTTGGGGATGCCCCGGATGGCATCTCCTCTTTCGTCTTCGTTCATTGGTAACTTTACTTGGAGCTATATTTTTATTCGCCACATGATATGTGTTTTGCTTGGAGCGTCATTTTATTTTGCTAGTTTTTGCTTGCTGTTAGTTAGAATAATGTTTTGCATCTTTAGTTTCAATAAAAAAGTCAAGGATAGCCTTTGTCGTGCTTATTTTGCTAGTATACAAGTTGCTGTTTGAAAACACAAAGTTTACCGCTGTTGCAAAAATTCCCTAGAAAAGTCAGAGAATTGTATAACGTTGAATCTTTTTGCATATTAAGCTCTGATAAATTTATTACAGTGGGAATTTTAGTTCATAATTTTTGGAGTCAGGAAAGTATTGTTACTCTTGCATTCTTTACAGACTGTACTGTTTTGGCAGATTGCTGTTATGGTTGCATTGTTTGCATATGTTTGCTTGTTTAATGATTCTATTTGAGGATAGGAGTATTAAATATGCAGAGGCATTTAGTATTCAATGTTGAATAATAATGTTAGTAATTTGTTACAGTAGAAAATGATAAGGTTTTGCATTGTTTTATACTAACCTATCTCACGAGTTCTTGTTGAGTTTGTTGTGAATGAAGCTTTTGATAAAAAGAGAAACCGTGACATGAAAGGAATTAAGGAGACACAAAAGCTCAAGCTTGGGGATGCCCAAGGCACCCCAAGATAATATTTCAAGAAGTCTCAAGCATCTAAGCTTGGGGATGCCCCGGTAGGCATCCCACCTTTCTTCTTCAATCGGTTAGTATCGGTTGAACCTAAGTTTTTGCTTCTTCACATGAGTTGTGCTATCCTTGCATTGTCATTTTATTTTGTTTTGCTTGCTCCTTGAATACAATACCAAGATCTGAAATTCTTTTATGAGAGAGATTCTTCACATAGTTACATAATTATTTAGCTACTCATTGATCTTCACTTATATCTTTTTGGAGTAGCTTTTCATTTACTCGTGTGCTTCACTTATATCCTATGAGTAAATGGTTGAATGAGTTGAATGTCATAAATCTAAAATTATATATGTTTCATTTGATTATCCCATGGGGAGTAATGACTTCACATCTAAGAAGTAGAGGTTGTAAATTTATTGACGGTTGGCAAGCATTGTATTAGTCATTTGAACAATTCATGAAAGAATATTGAAGGAAGGGAGATTTCACATATAAATATATTATCATAGACATATTTCATAATTGGGAGCACTCATTAAGTATGACATGCTAAAGAGTTAATGTTGGACAAGGAAGACAATGTAATGGGCTATGTTTTCTCGCATCTCAGGTAAAGTATATTGTCATGGATCATTCAAACATGTTGAGCTTGCCTTTCCCCCTCATGCTAGCCAAAAATTCCTAGCACCAAGTAGAGATACTACTTGTGCTTCCAAATATCCTTAAACCCAGTTTTGCCATGAGTGTCCACCATACCTACCTATATGCGGTATTTACCTGCCGTTCCAAGTAAATTTGCATGTGCCAAACTCTAAACCTTCAAATTATAATATGTTTTGTATGCCCGAATTGCTCATGTAGAAACTAGGGGCTGTCAGTGTCTTCCATGCTAGGTGGGTTATTCTCAAGAGGAGTGGACTCCGCTCCTCATTCACGAGAAAGTGGCGGTAACCGGGATGTGCAGTCCCATGATCAAAAAGATCAAAATCAAATCAAAATAATTAAACAAAACTCCCCGAGATTGTTGTTAGTTGGAGGCACTCGTTGTTTCGAGCAAGCCATGGATTGATGCTTGTTGGTGGTTGGGGGAGTATAAACTTTTACCATTCTGCGTGGGAACCGCCTATAATGTATGTAGTATGGAAGATATTGGGGAACCCTTGGTTGTTATGTTGACAATGAGATCATACCTCTCAAAAATATTTGTCTCTATTTCAAAATTGAGCTCTGGCACCTATGCAAATCCCTGCTTCTCTCTGCGAAGGGCCTATCTTTTACTTTATGCAAGAGTCAAGGTGATCTTCACCTTTCCCTTTTTCATTTTATCATTTGGCAAGCACTTCGTGGTGGGGTGATCCTGATATACATATCCAATTGGATGTACGTTAGCATGAACTATTATTGTTGACGTCACCCAAAGGTGAATACGTTTGGAGGCAACATTACAAGCCCCAATCTTTCTCTGTGTCTGATTAAAACTTCATAACCACAAGTATTGCGTGAGTGTTAGCAATTGTAGAAGACTATATGATAGTTAAGTATGTGGAGTTTTCTATTCCTGAAAATAAGATGAATTGCAATTGTTTTGATGACTAAGAATGAAGTTTGCTAGTTTTCAAGAAAGTTTATGGTCTATGCTTTAACATGTGAATTGCTTGTTACTAGTTCGTGAAAAGTTTTATGAGATGAACTACTGTTATGACATATTATCATGCTAGAAAAGGTGATTGAAATTATCATTGATCAAACTTGTGCACCTCTAGCATTCACACTTCATAAATTCTTTCTTTTATCATTTACCTACTCGAGGACGAGTAGGAATTAAGCTTGGGGATGCTGATACGTCTCCAACGTATCTATAATTTATGAAGCATTCATGCTATTATATTATCTATTTTGAATGATTATGGGCTTTATTATCCACTTTTATATTATTTTTGGGACTAACCTATTAATCGGAGGCCCAGCCCAGATTTGCTGCTTTATGCCTATTTCAGTGTTTCGAGGAAAAGGAATATCAGACGGAGTCAAAACGGAACGAAATCAACTGGAGAAGTTATTTTTGGAAGGAAAGCAACCTGATAGACTTGGAGTGCACGTCAGGGGAGTCCCGGGCTGCCCACGAGGGTGGGGGGCGCGCCCTACCCTCTGGGCGCCCCGCCTCGTGAGCACCCGGAGGTCCACCGACGCACTTTGCACCCATATATACCTCGTGCCTAAAACTTCCAGAACAGAACCTAGATCGGGAGTTCCGCCGCCACAAGCCTCTGTAGCCACCAAAACCAATCGGGACCCCTGTTCCAAGACTCACGGGAGGGATCCCATCACCGGAGGCCATCTTCATCATCCCGGCGCTATCCATGACGAGGAGGGAGTAGTTCACCCTCGAGGCTGAGGGTATGTACCAGTAGCTATGTGTTTGATCTCTCTCTCTCTCGTGTTCTCTCTCGTGTTCCCTCTATGGCACGATCTTGACGTATCCGAGCTTTTCTATTGTAGTTGGATCTTATGATGTTTCTCCCCCTCTACTCTCTTATGATGAATTGAGTTTCCCCTTTGAAGTTATCTTATCGGGTTGAGTCTTTTATGAGAACACTTGATGTATGTCTTGTGATCCACTTGATGTATGTTTTGGTGATCAACTTGCGGGTTTCGTGACACTGGGAACCTATGCATAGGGGTTGGCACACGTTCTTGAGTCTCCGGTAGTAGCTTTGGGGCACTATTTGAAGTACTTTTATGTTGAATGGATGAATCTGAGATTGTGTGACGCATATCGTATAATCATGCCCACAGATACTTGAGGTGACAATGGAGTATCTAGGTGACATTAGGGTTTTGCTTGATTTGTGTCTTAAGGTGTTATTCTAGTATGAACTCCTTTAGAGATTGATCCGAAAGAATAACTTTGAGGTGGTTTGTACACTACCATAATCTCTACGTTTGTTCTCCGCTATTAGTGGCTTTGGAGTGACTCTTTGTTGCATTTTGAGGGCTTGTTATATGATCTATCTATGTTATTATTGTTTAGAGAACTTGCACTGCTGAAAGTATGAACCCTAGGCCTAGTTTCCTATCATTGCAATACCGTTTACGCTCACTTTTATCGCTTGTTACCTTGCTGTTTTTACAATTTCATATTACAAAAACCTATATCTACTATCTATTTTGCACTGGTATCTTCATCTCTTCGCCGAACTAGTGCACCTATACAATTTACCATTGTATTGGGTGTGTTGGGGACACAAGAGACTCTTTGTTATTTGGTTGCAGGGTTGTCTAAGAGAGACCATCTTCATCCTACGCCTCCTACGGATTGATAAACAATAGGTCATCCACTTGAGGGAAATTTGCTACTGTCCTACAAACATGTGCACTTGCAGGCCCAACAACGTCTACAAGAAGAAGGTTGTGTAGTAGACATCACCATGCACCTAGGGTAGGGTCATAGGCCTGGCCTATACGCCCTACCCAAGGTCACTACCCTAGAAGCAAGGACATTCACGATATAGCAAGGAATACCGATTGAAGTAACCATGGAGTGCAATCTACTCGACCAGTCACCTCACCCGGATACCCCCAATTTCACTCGACCTAGATGAAGGCATTCGACCATACAGGAAACCACTCGGAGCACAGAAGACCTAGAGTCACTCAGGATGGCAACGGTCAGGCATTCACTCCGTAGTCTTAAAGATCATTAATAGCACTTTATAGCTGGCGTTACCAGTAACGCCCTACCTTAATGTACATTGAACCCTCAGAATCGGAGGGACGGTGGGGTCTGGCGCACTCTATATAAGCCAACCCTCCTCCTGCAGGACAAGGGTTCACACCCCTTATAACACACACCCATATTCCGATCGACCGCCTCGGGGCACCGAGGCGTGGGGCTTTTACCTCCTCCAGGAGGGGCCTGAACTAAATGGCTTCGTGTGTACAACCTCGCCGTAGCTAGGACCTTGCCTCCTCATACGTACCCCCTAGTCTTACTGTCAGACTTAGTACCACGACAACGATCCCATGTCACGTCTCTCTCTTTGCTCGATGCAGTTCATTAGTCCACTCTCCATCTCCTCCTACTCCAATCACCGGCCAGTCGTGCTGCTACACGGCAATACCGAGGCATTGTGAATGTTGCACCTGTGCTGCAATTGCAAGGCAATTGTTCCCATGGCTGATGGGATGGCGCCCGATGTTGCCACGAGATGTTGCGATGACATCATAGGTTGTTGGGTGGTGCATGTAGCTGTGAGATGTTGCGAATATGACCAGTGGTGCCGCCTCACCGGCCAACTAGTGAGGTGTTGTTACTGCGCGGAGTGGTGCTGGCTATATATATTACCGTCATTGTTGTGACCACATTTGTTGCAAACCGTTGCTATAACAGTGAGGAGCAACAACGTTCATGAGACACTGCAATAGCCACCATGTTGTTGCAATGTGACAACCGGGTGCTGCTAATGGAGAGTGATGTCTACTACGCACTTCAGTTTTGGTGAACTCTTGTTGGGCTTCCAAGCACAGAGGATTGTAGGACAGTAAGAGCATCTCCAGCCGCGCCCCAACAGCCCTCAGGCCACTTTTTTGGTGCCGGAGCCCAAAAAACAGCCCAGTCACGCCCCCAGGAGCCCATTTTTCGCCGGTTAGGTCTGAAACTAGCGCCGGTGGACCCAGGCCGAACCCGGCACGCTGGGGGCGTCCGGGGGCAATCGTTTTGACGCGAAAGTACGGCGGGCCAGCCGAGTCAGCGACCCCCACGCCTCATCGTCCTCATCGCCTCCGTTTCCCGTGGGGAATCAATGCCAACACGGCCGCCGGTCGGCCTTCCATTGATTCCTCACGGGTGGCGCGGTGCGGCGACGCGCCCCCTCCTGCCACGCATACACACGTGTTTCCGCCCCCAGCCGCTATAAAAGCTGCCCCCTTCCTCGCTGGTGGAATTACCCGCCCGCAGCCCCCCTTCTCTCGTCGCCGATGCCCTCTCTCCCCGTCTCTCCCCGTATAGCCACCGCGTGCACGAACACCCTCGATGGGTGAACGGTTCCCCGGTGACGCGGAGGCGACCAACGGTTTCGGCCGCCACTCTCTTCATGAGGCAAACTACCCGGCGACCCCCTGCATGCATGCGTTGATGAGGATACAGACCTAGGGTAGGGTCACAGGCCTGACCTATACGCCCTACCCAAGGTCACTACCCTAGAAGCAAAGAAGTCCAAGAGGCAACAAAGAATACCCAGGGAAGGCGTCGAGTGCAATCCACTCGACGAACCACATCACTCGGGTATCTCTCTTACCTGATGTCGCTCGACTATACAAGGAAACACTCAACCTTCTCAAGACCAGGAGTCACTCAGCACTGCAACGGTCAGGAGTTCACTCCGTAGTCTTTAAGATCATTAATAGCACTTATGGCTGGTGTTATCAGTAACGCCCTGTCTTTATGTACATTGAACCCCTTGTAATGGAGGATGGTTGGGGTCCTGGCGCACTCTATATAAGCCAACCCCTCCTCTGGCACAAGGGTTCGCACCCCCTGTAACACCACACGCATATAATCCAGTCGACCGCCTCTGGGCACCGAGACGTAGGGCTTTTACTTCCACCGTGAAGGGCCTGAACTCGTAAATCTTGTGTGTACAACTTCACCATAGCTGAGATCTTGCCTCTCCATACCTACCCCCCTTTCTACTGCCAGTCTTAGGACCACGACAGTTGGTGCCCACCATGGGGCAGGTGTCTTAGCGACTTGTTGGTGAAGTTGCGATTTTTTCCGATCCCTATCATCATGGTTTCCAGCGGTGGAGTGGCTGAGGGCCGCAAGATCCGTCTTGGCGCGCTCGTCTTCATCTCCGACGACTCCGCCTGGCTTCAAGCTCCCCTTGACATCGAGGCGCTCCCGGTCCAAGGGGCGATGCACTTTCACACGTGCGTACGCATCGTCCTTCTCCGACAGCCGTCGACCCAGTATCGGTCGGCTCCCGTGGTGTCTTCTCTCCCTGCTATTCACCATCACAAGCGATCCGGTCGGTCGCGGCTTCAGCGGTGGGTGAAACACGTGGTGGCTCGTCATTCGGCCACCCATCAAGTCGTGACAATCGAGCCCGACGAAACTCTCTACGGCCTGTTCGACATGTCGACTGGCTCCGTCGAGACCGCATCCCAGTGTGATAGCAGCGACCCTGCGGCTGAAGTCTTGATGGTCGACGGACCATGTAGTCCGCCTGGTTTCCGCCGCGAGGACGGCGGTGATGGTGGCGGCGATCCGTCGCACGTTCACGAGGAGTATCGTCCCGAACCTCTCTGTTCACAGCAGAGAGAAGAACATCGTCGCCGCAACATGGATGCACTCCACACGCCCATCGTTGGAGAAACCCCCGAGGCTCGGGCCTTGGAAGAGGTGCGCCTGGCCAATTTGGCTGAGCGCACTCGACTGGAGAACCTACAACACGCGCTCGACGAGCGTGCTCGAATGCAGATCCCTGAGTCCAGTCGATGAAAGATTTTTCCGCCTCAACCTAAGGTATAGCACACTCCGATTCAAAATCTCACAGTTGCGGCCTGAATAGCAGAGTCAATTCTGCCTTCCCAGTCGGAGGCTGGCAGAGGTTTGATGCAGATCTGGGTCTTACTCCGGGCAGCAGGAGAGCAGAACACAACAGTGTCTCAGTCGCGGAATAGGATTCATAGCAGATCCATGGTGCTGGATATAGTTCAGTCGGCCCACAGCCCAAGATCGCCCCTGCGACGTGAAGGTCGTGGGCATCAGCAGGATCAGTACAGGAACCATGGGCAGTATGATCACCGACTCGGCCGTGACGACCGTCGTCGAGTGCCCACCCCTCCTCCGAGGAGCGGATCATATGTGCCTCGGCAATACGATGACAGACGCCTTCACAGTGGCGAGCGCAGAGTACAGGTCGACCTAAGAGAGCCAGGCTTTGATGCGAGATCTATTCTCGTTCAAGGTCTAGTCGACCGAACAGGCGCCTGAGGAGGACCACAGCGAGAGATCGTCCGACTGGCAGAAGAGTTCATGTTTCGGGTCCCGAATGTTTCACCAGCACCATCAGGGCTGCAGTGATTCCTCCCAACTTCAGGTTGGCGACTGGAGTCAGCAAGTTCACTGGAGAGTCCAAGCCTGAAACTTGGCTTGAGGATTACCGAGTGGCTGTGCAAATTGGTGGCGGTAATGATGAAGTAGCCATGAAGCACCTTCCTCTGATGTTGGGAGGGTCAGCCAGAGCGTGGTTGACACAGTTAGCTCCTGGAAGCATATTCAGTTGGGAGGAGCTTGCTCGAGTATTTGTCAGAACTTTTGAGGGTACTTGCAAGCGGCCAGCAGGATTAACAGAATTGCAGCATTGCATGCAAAAACCGAGTGAGACTCTAAGGGATTACATTCAGAGGTGGACCACTTTGCATCACACAGTGGAAAATGTATCTGAGCACCAAGCAGTGTGTGCCATCAAGGAAGGCGTTAAATATCGAGAGCTGGTCCTAAAGTTTGGTCGGACTGGAGATATGTCCCTGACTCAGATGATGGAAATAGCCACTTAATACGCTAATGGAGAAGAAGAGGATTGACTCCGCAGTGGAAAGATTAAACCAGTCGGCCAGGACGCCGGTGGAGGCAATTCCAATCGGAAACAGAAACGTAAGGCTGAACCTGCAGCGCCTGGAGAAATTGCGGCAATAGTTCAAGGAAAGTTTAAAGGGAAACCTAAGGGGCCCTGGACCCCTAAGAAGGTAAAAGATCAAGCGGGAAATGATGTATTGGATTTACCATGTCACATTCATACGAAGAAGGATGAAGAGGTAATCTGATTTATCCTAAACACACCACTCGGCAATGTCGACTCCTGATCCAGTAATTCCGAGAGAAACAACCCAGTGAAAAGGAAAAAGAGTCGAACAAGGACGAGGACGAAGAGGAAGATGATGGTTATCCTAAGGTCAATTCCACCCTGGTGATTTTTGCTGATGCTGAGAGCAAGAGTCGATTGAAAGTTATCAACAGAGAAGTAAATATGGTTGCTCCGGGACGATGACCACATACCTGAAATGGTCACAAACAGCCATCACATTCAACCAGTCTGATCACCCGGCGTGTATAGTCACTCCTGGGAGGCAAGCGTTGGTGGTCGACCCAGTGGTTGAAGGCACTCGACTGACCAAAGTGCTAATGGATGGTGGTAGCGGCCTGAATATCCTTTATGCTGAAACCTTGAAGGTGATGGGCATTCCGATGTCCAAGCTTAGCGAAAGCAATATGAGTTTTCATGGTGTTATCCCTGGAAAGAAAGCCGAATCACTCAGCCAGATCGCCCTTGACGTGGTTTTCGGTGATTCCAAGAATTACCGCAAGGAAAATTTGACATTTGAAGTAGTGGATTTCCAGAGCGCTTATCATGCTATTCTAGGCAGGCCTGCTTATGCACGTTTTATGGCTCGGCCATGTTACGTGTACCTCAAGCTGAAGATGCCTGGCCACAGAGGAGTGATCACTGTCACTTGTAATCGACAGAATGCAGAAGAATGCTTCTAGAAGGGTTCTAAAATTGCCGATGCACAAATGGCAGCAGTTGAACTCCAAGAGTATCAGAAGAATGCAGATATGAGTTATTTGCTCCGAGCTAAGAAGCCTGCCACAGATTTTGCATTTCAGTCGTCTGGAGAAACGAAGCCGATTCATATTCACCCGACCGATCCCAATGCTGCACCGACTCATATCTCAACAACACTCGACGGCAAATAGGAAGAAACGCTCATCCAGTTCCTCCGTGAGAACTGGGACATCTTTGCATGGAAACCTTCTGACATGCCGGGTGTACCCAGGGGACTAGCTGACCACTGTTTGCGTGTTGATCCGAAGGCAAAACCCGTCAAAGAGCATCTTCGACGGTCCACCGTGCAGAACAGAAAAGCAATTGGCGAGGAAGTGATAATGGGTCGAACTTCACGGCCAGGAGCCCGGCTATGACTGGTTATTGCAACGCAGTAAGAAAGTTGGAAAAGAAGTTTGAGGGGTTGGAGCTTCACCATATACCCCGACTGAAAAATCAAGCTGCAGATGAATTGGCAAAGATAGGATCCAAGAGAGAGACCATTCCTAGCAATGTGTTTTTGGAACATATTCACTCGCCTTCAATTCAGGAAGATCCTTTCACTGAAGAGTCCCCATAGCCTAAGACTGCCACAGATCCGACTGAAGTCGAAGTCCCAGTCGTGGTCGACTTGATCATGGAAGTTTTGGTCATCACTCCCGACTGTACAATGCCATACATTGCATACATTCTTAGGAAAGAACTTCCATTGGATGAAGAAGAGGCTCGACAGATCGTATGATAATCCAAAGCCTTTACTGTGATAAGAGGACAGTTGTTCAGAGAAAGTGTAACTGGAGTCAGCCAGAAATGCATCACGCCAGAAGAAGTCTGAATGATCCTCAATGATGTTTACTCGGGGACCTGTGGTCACCATGCGTCCTCTCGGACCATCGTGGCCAAAGCATACCGAGCCGGATTTTACTGGCCTCATGCCAACAAGATGGCAAAAGAAATAGTAGACAAATGTGAAGGCTGCCAGTTTTACTCCAACATAAACCCGCATCAGCTCTGAAGACTATTCCACTCGTCTGGCCTTTTGCGTCTGGGGATTAGATATGGTTGGACCTCTAAGGACTGGCAGGAGTGGCTTTACTCATGTGCTCGTAGTAGTCGACAAGTTCACCAAATGGATTGAAGCCAAGCCCATCAAAAACCTTGAAGCAAGTATAGTTGTTAGTTTCATCAGAGGATTACCATTTAGATATGGTGTTCCGCACAACATCATCACTGATAATGGGTCGAACTTCGATTCTGACAATTTCAGAGCCTTTTGTGCTTCCCGCACTAGGGTCGACTATGCTTCAGTCGCCCATCCTCAGTTGAATGGACAAGCTGAAAGAGCAAATGGATTGATCTCAAAGAATTGAAACCCCGATTGATGCGTGACCTCAAGCATGCAGCAGGTGCCTGGGTCGATGAACTTCCATCAGTACTTTGGTGATTGAGGACAACTCCTAATCGGTCGACTGGCCGAACTCCATTCTTCTTAGTCTATGGAGCTGAAGCTATACTCCCGAGTGATTTGCTTCACAAAGCACCTCGAGTCGAACTTTTCTCAGATGATGAAGCAAAACAGGCTCGGAAAGATGCAGTTGATCTCCTGGAAGAGGAAAGAGAGATGGCCTTGATCCGGTCGACCATTTATCAGCAAGACCTGCGTTGATTCCATGCCAGAAATGTGAGGGGTCGGGCATTTCAGGAGGGAGACTTGGATCTTCGAGTGTACCGGCAGAAACCACACAAGCTCGCTCCTGCTTGGGAAGGCGCCTTCATTGTCACCAAAGTGCTCCACAACGGAGCATACCGTCTTTACAACGTCGCGCACAATAAAGACAAGCCACGCGCTTGGAATGCGAAGCTGCTCCGCCCCTTTTACACTTAAGCATTCAGACAGTTAAGATGTAATAAGAGATACCTTCTAGTTTGATTATAAAACATTTTACAGTCTCCTGAATGATTGTTGTTCCTTTTTTACATGTCCTAAATCCCCTAGTGGGGGCCTTAGCTACGAATCTGTTTCGCCTAAGTTTAAAAAATCCTACCGAGTGGTGAGAAAGCCCCTCACTCGGAGGCTTAGCTGCGAATCCGTTTCACCTAAGCTTAAAAAATCCTACCGAGTGGTGAGCAAGCCTCTCACTCGGAGGCTTAGCTGTGAATCCGTATCGCCTAAGTTTAAAACATCCTACCGAGTGGTGAGCAATCCTCTCACTCGGAGGCTTAGCTGCGAATCCGTTTCGCCTAAGTTTGAAAAATCCTAACGAGTGTTGAGTGATCCTCCCACTCGGGGGCTTAGCTGCAGTCCAGTACTCGCCTAAGTTTGAAAAATCCTACCGAGTGGTGAGCGATCCTCCCACTCGGGGGCTTAGCTGCAGTCCAGTACTCGCCTAAGTTTGAAAAATCCTACCGAGTGGTGAGCAATCCTCCCACGCGGGGCTTAGGTGCAGTCCAAGTGCTAGCCTAAGTTTGAAATCCTACCGAGTGGTGAGCGATCCTCCCACTCGGGGCTTAGCTGCAGTCCGATGCTACGCCTAAGTTTGAAAAATCCTCTGCAGTGGTGAGCAAGCCTCTCACTCGGGGGCTTACACCTGATCCAAGACTCACCTAAGTTTGAAAAATCCTCACTGTGGTGACCAATCCTCCCTCTCGGGGGCTTAGCTGCAGTCCAGTACTCGCCTAAGTTTGAAAAATCCTACCGAGTGGTGAGCATTCCTCCCACTCGGGGGCTTAGCTGCAGTCCAGTACTCGCCTAAGTTTAAAAAACTCTATCGAGTGATGAGCGATCCTCCCACTCGGGAGGCTTAGCTGCAGTCCAGTACTCGCCTAAGTTTGAAAAATCCTACCGAGTCGTGAGCAACCCTCCCTATCGGGGGCTTAGCTGCAGTCCAGTACTCGCCTAAGTTTGAAAATGCGTTCCATCCCGATCCACAAAGATGGCGAGGTGCAGGTCGACTACGACCTCCTCCTCAGAGCTGCGCCATCAAGAAGATGGACGAGATTGAGCGTGTTGCCAAGGCGAACCGCTTTCAGGAACATCAAGACCATTGCTGAGTGCCTCACTGATGAGCTGATCAATGCTGCCAAGGGCTCATCCAACAGCTGATGCCAAAGCGAACCGCTTTCAGGAACGTCAAGACCATTGCTGAGTGCCTCGCTGATGAGCTGATCAATGCTGCCAAGGGCTCATCCAACAGCTGCTCCAACCCGATCCGCAAGGACGACGAGTACAGGTTGACTACTGCCTCTTCCTCAGAGCTGCATAAAAATTACAAGAACTAATCCCAGTGAAGAACAAGTTCCACTCGAAGACAAACACAACATATTCAAAGATAAACCAAGTTCAGATAAATCCAAAGGTTCCAGACCACGGATTAAAGTGCTCGGGTGTCAGGCCCGAAGGAGTTTCGGCGATTACAAAATCACTCGGCATTCCGAGGCAAATAAATGTGAAGCATAATGTTTTTCGGTCACTCGTCAGGGGAAGGGCTGGCTGGATCACATAAGCTGTCAAGGTCAATCTTTGCACCTGTCTGAGTGGCAGCCTCAAGGAAGGTGTCCATGAAGGACTGGAAGGTGTGCTTCTTAGTATTCACAACCTTGAGGGCCGCCAACATGTCTACTCTGGCATCTTTGCAGTGCAATCGGACCAATGACATGGCGATGTCAGCGCCACAGCAAGCAGATGATTTCTTCCAGTCCCGCACTCGGCCAGGGATCTGATTTAGTCGAGTCATCAGTGACTCGAGATCTTGTGAAATTTCCGCCTGAGGCCAGAGTTCGGCATCAACCCGAGTCATCGCCGCCTTCAGTCGAGCCAGATAAGCAACAGCACTGTCCATGCGTGATTCCAACCGCAGCAAGTTCATCGCAACGTCATCTTTCACAGGACAATTGATGGGGTCGAGACCCGTCTCGACCCGCCCAGTCTCAGCCTCAAAGTCCTGGCAAAGTTCTGCACAATCAGGAAAAATAGTGAGTCGACAATATAACAAGAAATTCCAGTTGACGGCAACTAACCAGTCGAACGATGATACCTTCAAGCTTCAGGACTAGTTTTGCAGCAAGTTTTCCCAGATAGGACTCCAGCTCGCCCGTCTTGGCACTGAGGCTCCCGACTTCATTGGTCAGGTTCTCCTTGTCCTTCTTCAGTTGCTCAACTTCCCGATTGGCGTCAGAGATGGCAGTCTTCAGCTTCGAGTTCTCCTCTTCCAACTTGCCGACCGAAGCCAGCTTCTTGTCTGCATGCGTTGTCTTCTCTCGTGCCTCCTTCTGAGCAGCAGCAAGATCCAGATCCTTCTTCTCCAGAGCTTCCTTCATTTTCTCTAAATAAACAACACTCTTCAGACGAGCTTGAAGCTAACGGTTTTCACTACGCACATCTGCTCGTGTGAAGTCACTCGGTTCAAAGAGACTGAAAGAAAAACACTGAAAGGCGCGAGCCACGAGGTGGACAAGTGTTGATCGGTTACCTCCCATGATGGTTGTCTCTTCTTGAGAAGTATGGAGGTTCTTCTTTGCCAGTTCAAGATCAAGTTGGAGGATGATTTGCTTCTTATTCAACTTAGCAAGTTGAGTCCCAAGATCACAAGACCTCTACAGTCAGCGAGAGAGATATATCAGTCGACAGAAACAAAAGACAATGATAGTGAAAGTTACTCTAAGACTACTGCTGAATCAAACATTCAACAGTAGTCTCGGGGACTACTCCCAGTGGGTGCACTTAGCGTACCCCACTGGTTTAGATCAACACTCAGCATGGTCTGCCTAGCGTGAAAGAAAAAAATTCTCAGACCCCAGCCGACTGCCAGCAGTCGACCGTGGTCTCGGGGACTACACCTAGTGGGTGCACTCTGCGTGCCCCCACTGGTTCGGACAAAACACTAGTGGGTGCACTCTGCGTGCCCCCACTGGTTCGGACAAAACACTAGACTCAGCACGAGTGGAGTGGAGTGGAAGACCTCTTAAACTCTAAAGCAGGCACACCCCAGTGGGTGATCAGATATGAAACATATGCACATATGGACAACGTTCAAAAGTTCAATCGGGAGATAACTGACCTTAACATTGGTCTGCAGAGCGGTACTGGCATTACATGCCACCTGACTGGCCTTGTGCATCACCTTCAGCTGCTCCATAACAAGATTCACCTGGCGAAGAGACTCCCTGGCTGCACTTGGCGAGTCGTCTGGAGTTTGGCATGCAGCAAAGGGTGATGGTGCCAAGGCGGACGAAGTAGCCATTGGGTCGGATGCGTGGAGTTGCACTGGAGCAGCAGGAGCCGGAGCAGTCGAACCCGACGGACGATCAGTCGTCAGCGGGTCGGCGAATGTGACGTTGGTCTGAACCAGATCTCCGGATCGCTCGACCACCACCTCAAGCACCAGTGTCGACTGAGAGACTTGAACTTCAAACCCTCTCCTGCTCGAGCCCTTGCCTCTCCTCCTCCTCTCCTTCAGAGGCACTTCTTCTTCTTCATCATCGAGAAGCACGACGATGTCTCATGGAGCTGCAGCAAAAGAAAAACATTGGAAATTCAACTGACCGAAAACTCAATCGACAAAATAAGTTTTGGTCGAGCGGACTTACCAGCTCGGGAGGTGGCCGCGTCATCGGTTTCCTCATCTCATGGAGCCTTGTCAATATCCATGTCAGTCACAGCAGAGGTTGGGCTGGAAAGGTACATGATCCATTCGGTCAGAACAGAAGAATCAGTCGGCATAGATAAACACAGGAAAGATGCTCACTGTCGGTGTCAAAACCGGCGGATCTCGGGTAGGGGGTCCCGAACTGTGCGTCTAGGCGGATGGTAACAGGAGACAAGGGACACGATGTTTTTACCCAGGTTCGGGCCCTCTCGATGGAGGTAATACCCTACTCACCTTGATTAATATTGATGATATGGGTAGTACAAGAGTAGATCTACCACGAGATCGTAGAGGCTAAACCCTAGAAGCTAGCCTATGGTATGATTGTTGTTAGATCCTCTGGACTAAAACCCTCCAGCTTTATATAGACACCGGATAGGTTAGGGTTACCGCAGTCGGTTACAATGGTAGGAGATCTACATATCCGTGTCGCCAAGCTTGCCTTCCACGCCAAGGAAAGTCCCATCTCGGACACGGGACGAAGTCTTCAATCTTGTATCTTCATAGTCTTGGAGTCCGGCCGTGATGATAGTTCGGCTATCCGGACACCCCCTAGTCCAGGACTCCCTCAGTAGCCCCTGAACCAGGCTTCAATGACGACGAGTTCGGCGCGCATATTGTCTTCGGCATTGCAAGGCGGGTTCCTCCTCCGAATACTTCATGGAAGGTTTTGAACACCAGGATAGTGTCCGGCTCTGCAAAACAAGTTCCACATACCACCGTAGAGAATAATTTACGCAGATCTGTTGATGTATTCATGGCGTGACATCACACCACGGCCGAGCCTTTATATGAATCGTTTTTACTGCTTCCACCTCGGTAGCGTTTAGCGAGGCGGTTTCCACACGTCTTATCAAAGCATAGATCGTGCCCCTTATTCCGGGATTCCCATCAATACGGACGTGGGTAACCCATCCGCGCCATTGATTATGGTGCTTGGGAGATAAGCGAGTTTTACCAGGCTGGTGGGGGCCAGCGTAACCATTCGTCCATATAAGGGATAAGGATCCACCTTTTCACCTACGCCTTCTTCCTCCTTTGCTCATCCATTTCCGCGCACTCGAGCTCCATCGCCCAAGTCCGCACACCCCACCTCAACCTTCTCCAACTATGTCCGGAGTGGGAGGCAGGTGGATGGCCTCCTCCGTCATGGAGGGGCACATCACAAGACTGCGGGAGGCCGGATACTTGTCCGGCGACATCGCGTGTCGGCTACCCAACAAGGGGCAGCTCATCCCCACTCCCAGGCCCCATGAGAGGGTGGTGTTTCTCCCCCATTTCCTCCGCCGACTAGGTTTTCCACTTCACCCATTTTTCCGGGGGCTCATGTTCTACTACGGCCTGGACTTCCATGATCTGGCCCCGAATTTCATCCTCAACATCTCGGCGTTCATCGTCGTGTGCGAGGCCTTCCTCTGCATCCAGCCCCACTTCGGCTTATGGCTAAAGATCTTCAATGTCAGACCGAAGGTAGTGGGCGGCTGTCAAGCGGAATGCGGAGGCGCCATGGTTGGCAAGATGGCCAAAGTCCTGTGGCTCGAGGGCTCCTTCGTGGAGACAATAAAGTTGTGGCAATCGGGGTGGTTCTATATCACCGAGCCGCGCGACCCTAAATGGGCGGCGGCCCCCCGAGTTCAGATCTGGCTTCTCCACACGGCTCTCATCATGGAAAGAGACGGGCCTGACGTGGGGGAATTCGGACGAGCTATCCGGATTCCAAACATGCGTCCGAAACCTGGTGGACAAGAATCTCAGGCTTGTCAACGTAATCCAGGTGATGCTCATCTGCCGGATTCTTCCATGCCAACAACGGGCCTTCAAATTGTGGGAGTTCGATCCGGCTCAGCACTCGACTCTAAAAAGGCTCTTCGACACTACGTATGAAGATGCCTGGAAGGTGCTGTTCAAGGGCGCCGAGGCTCCCTCATCCGCTACTGAATACCGCGGATACAGCTCGCAGCGTCAAGCCGGCGAGGTAAATTATTTTACCCTTTACGGGACTCTTTTTTCATAGATTGACTCTTTGTGGGATCTAAAACTCCCTAACCTTTGGCGGGTAATTTGAAGGCGTCCCGACAGATTAACTGTCCGACTCCTTTGCTGAAGACCAGTAGGACGCCTTGGATTAGCGGGGCTGCTGGCTCCGGTACCCATGTGGTGCCGGAGAAGAAAACCAAGAAGGAGGCCACGGAACTCGAAGGAGCTCCCGGCGCCAGTCTTGTCAGATTCTGAAGCGTAATCTTCTCTGAGGAAGAGGAGGAGGAAAAGAAGTCTCTCCCCGGTGAGGAGGAGAGGAAAAGGAAGGCCGCTAACCCAGGGAGGCCGGAGGGTCCAAGAAGGAAGAACCCTTCCTCCGGACTTCTCCACCAACGTCGACAACGACGAGGAGGATTGGCCAACAAGGGCCAAGCCCCTGGCGAGATCGTAAGTGTCCGGATACCCATGGCTTTTTTATCATTGCATAGTGTTCTCTAATGCCGAACAATCATGCAGCCCGCCCAAGGGCGAGTTCGCCGCTTCATTGAGCGGGTCCCTGGTTTCGTCGGAAATGGAGAGTACTTCACTTCTGGCCGCCTCCTCGCCTCACGCTGCGGTCGACGCCGAGGTGGGGCCCCAAGGGGGGCCTGGTCAAGTGGAGGTGGTGCAGGAGGCGCCGCAAGGCGACCTCCCGGACTCCGGGCGCGTGGGGACGAGACCCCCAGGGGCTCTAAGCCCGACCCTCGTCCGGACTCCATGCCGGAACCTTCAGCTGTTCCGGAGTCCGGCAAGTGGTCCCTTCGTAAGAAGGGTAAGACGCCGGTGTCCTCCGTCCAACAGGAGGCATCGGATAGCTTACTGGAGGCGCTTAACAGCGCCCCCATCGAGGAGGAGCACCGCCTTTATTATGGGTGCGGTGATCCGGACGATTCGATCTGCCAAGAGCGGGCTGACTGAAGCATGTACCAGCCCTGTAACAGGCTTTGAGGTAAGTTTAGAATATGTAAAAATATTACCGCCTGCATAAGTAGCCCTGATGCTTAGTTCGGTGTTCGGAAAGAAAAGCCGGACTAAGGATCTAAAAGATATACGCAGGAGTCTAACATAAGTATGTCAATATGGGAATGCAGTTTGTCTTCTTGACCTCTGCCGCACTGACTGCGGAGGTCAATGCATTGAAGCAGAGCCTCGAGCGGTCCGAGAACGAGCTCGGCCAAGCCAAGAAGCAGCTCGAGGACAAGGAAGGTAAGTAATACCTTATTAAAGAAAATACCTTATCAAAAGGTTTGATTTGCAAAAATAACAGGAATAACATGGAGTGCTGCAGGGGCCCACGAGCAGGTGGCGACCACAGAAGGAAGCGGTGCCCGTGGCGAAAACAAAGCGGCCGGAGCGCACCGAGCGAGAGAAGGAGGCGCAGCTAAGCGGAGGTGCGGCAAGAGCTCCAGGCTCTCGTGAAAAAACACGAGGGTTTGGAGCGTGACTCAAAGACCCGAGAGTCCGAGCTTGCCTCGGCTCTTGAGAGTGCCCAAGCTGCTAAGGCCGAGGCCCAAAAAGCCCTCCAAGAAATTGATTCAATAAAGAAGATAGCGGCGGGTAAGGCATTCTTTATGCAAAGCAAGCATGTAAAAGTGAATTACCTATTACTTACCCGGATTCGGAGCTCTCCAGGAGCATTCGTAGATCTACCCTGTAGTGTGTCTGATGCTGCCGCGTTCTACCGCGCCAAGGAGGGGAGCTTGATGGAAAAGGTGTTCTTGTCTCAGTATGCTGAGGCCGGACATCCGGTGCCCCTAAGCGACCAGCTGAAGCAGCTGGTCGAGCTCCACAAGGTCGCCGAAAAGGCCATGAAGGGCCTCATTGTTTGGCTGTGGCCATTGGAAGCCATGCCTGGGAGCTACTTTGGGCTAGTCTGGTAATTTGGTGGGCCTTTGTCCACGATTGAAGTCATCAAGTGCTCCATCTGCATTGAAGGTGTCCGTCGGGCCCTTGCCCGTGCTAAAGTGCATGGGGCAAGTTGGATCTGCGGAGAAGCTTGTGACGGACGGGCCAGACCTTGAAGGGCAAGGAGCATCGCCTTGAAATGTACTATGAGGGCCTCTGTAGGGTGCCCGCCGTATAGCGAATGAGTGCTCCAAAGATGTAATTTTGAATAGACTCGCATTTGTTATCCTGTCTGGCTGAAAACTTGTTCATATGCGCTAAGCAACGCTTGTTAATTTAAAATATTACCTTACATGCGGCCGTTTATCAAATTTGAGAGATGGCAAGTCGTTGGCTTCAGCCCCCATGCCATGAGTCTTTGGGATGTTCGGATAAACTTGAGCGCTCTTGTTCCCATTCTTGGGTCCCTATCGAGGAGGCGCTCAATGCAACGAACAAGGCAACCGGACTTATAATGCTTGAACACTCTCACTTAGCCATAGAATTCTATAATTTTAAATTTCGGCGAAGCCCCTAGTATTCGGAAGACCGAGTTCGGGGCGCTATCCACGCCTTGGCCGGACAATTCCGGTTCCTCGCTCTAAGCGGCATAAGTCTTTAGGGACCCTAAAAAACCTCTTGAATAGCGACCGGCTCTCGCGCTATCAGGACGGCCAGTTTTAGCTTTCTCCACTGAGGTGCTCAACCCAGCTCAACTGGGGCACAATCGCAGTGGTTCTCCCGGTGCTACCTTAGCCGATATAACGGAACGTAAGGTACCAAAACACGGGAGCCGCAAACCAACTATTGACCCAAGACATGATTCGAGCCGATTCATATAATGCTATAAGTTCGGGGTGCCGCACTTGTGAAAGTGTTCGGACTTATCACACCATAGTTTTGGGGTACTTAAGCCCCTGGTGTATTGGCCGTACCAAAGTGTACGAGTGCAACATGTCATAAAATGAACATATATATATAGATAAAAAATGTAATAATAGGCAAGAGCTATATATTGGTTATTAAAAAGAAGCTGCGAATAAAAGCAGAACGATACAAATTGTGCGATAAGCAAGGGATGGGACTATTTAACATGTCCCCTCCGAGGAGTAAGCTAGCGATGGTATGTAAAACAGGTATAATGCTCGTAGTAGAGACCACACGAACACTTTCGGCGTAACTACGCTTCCACTGGCTGTTGCATCGTTAGTTCGGCAATTCTAGTGCCGGACAGGACTTCTGGAGAGCGGAGTCCTGAAAGTAAGAAAAAAGAAAAAAGAAAAAGTATGACACAAGCGGGAGCCCCTGGTGCGGTCGAGCTGCATTCTTGGCGTGCCGTGGTCGTGCCCCTCCCCTTATGCCCATGGTATCTCCAGAGCGTAGTTATGTATGCGTAATACTGGCTTTGCAATTTCGCGAGGGCTGGGGTTGGGGCGGATTACTCTGGCGATGCTTGAATCGTGCCGGCGGTCTTGTTGTAGGTTACTCGGGCGCAGCGGTGTCACGGACGTTTAGTGGCCGGACTCGGGAATTGCTGTGAGAGGCTGCTTTGCACCTCCGCCGCGAGGGACGCCGTGTGCTCCTCCGTTCGGAGAGAGTGTTCAGTGTTTCCATTGACCGTGATTACTCCTCGAGGGCTTGGCATCTTGAGCTTGAGGTATACGTAGTGCGGCACCGCATTGAACTTTGCAAATGCGGTTCGTCCGGCGATCGCGTGATAGCCATCGCGAACGGGACTATGTCGAAGATTAACTCTTCGCTTCGGAAGTTATCCGGGGAAACGAAGACCACTTCGAGTGTAACTGAGCCCGTACAATTGTCCTCTACACCCGGTATGACGCCTTTAAAGGTCGTCTTTGTAGGTTTAATCCTTGAGGGGTCTGTGCCCATTTTGCGCACTGTATCCTGATAAAGCAGGTTCAGGCTGATGCCGCCGTCCATCAGGACTCTAGTGAGGTGAAATCCGTCAATAATGGGGTCAAGAACCAATGCGGTGAATCCGCCGTGACGGATGCTAGTGGGGTGGTCCCTTCGATCAAAGGTGATCGGGCTGGAAGACCATGGGTTGAACTTTGGGGCGACTGGCTCCATCGCGTATATGTCCATTAGTGCACGCTTCCGCTCCCTTTTGGGTATGTGGGTTGCGTATATCATGTTCACCGTCCGCACTTGTGGGGGGAAACCCTTCATCCTCTATTGTTCGTGACGGGGCTCTTCCTCGTCATCGCTATGCAGCCCCTTGTCATTGAGTTCGGCACTTAGCTTGCACGCTTGCTTGAACACCCAACAATCCCTGTTGGTGTGGTTGGCTGGTTTTCGGGGTGCCATGTATCCGCTGGCGATCGAGTATTCGGTCCAAGTTGGGCCGGGCCTGGGTATTTCTTTTGAATGGCTTCTTCCGCTGACCGGGTTTAGAGCCTCTGAATCCGGCATTGACTGCCGTATCTTCAGCATTATCGCCGTTAATGCGGCGCTTGTTCTCGTTGCGACGCGACCTTCCATTGCTGTCCTTGGTATCCGAACTACCAGGGTTTTTGGTCAAGTTGTTACTACGAGCTAGCCAGCTGTCCTCTCCCGCACAAAAGCGGGTCATGAGTGTTGTGAGGGCTGCCATGGATTTCAGCTTTTCCTGTCCTAGGTGCCGGGCTAGCCACTCGTCGCGGATGTTATGTTTGAAGCCTGCAAGGGCCTCTGCATCCGGACAGTCAACGATTTGATTTTTCTTGGTTAGGAACCGTGTCCAGAATTGTCTGGCCGATTCTTCTGGCTGCTGAATTATATGGCTAAGGTCATCGGCGTCTGGTGGTCGCACATATGTGCCCTAGAAGTTATCAAGGAATGCGGCTTCCAGGTCCTCCCAACAACAAATTGATTCTGCGGGCAAGCTGTTAAGCCAATGTCGGGCTGGTCCTTTAAGCTTGAGGGGGAGGTATTTGATGGCGTGTAGATCATCTCCACGGGCCATGTGGATATGGAGGAGATAGTCCTCGATCCAGACCTCAGGGATTTGATGATCCATTACTTCATCTGTGAAGCATAGTGGGTGTGCGGCGCCTCTGTATTGGGCTATATCTAGACACAGCTCAAATGAGCTTTGTCTATTGTGTTCGGCCCGGCCGGAGTTTCTGTATCCGGCGTGACGGTTATCATCACGTGTCGTGGGGCGCCCACGCGATCCATAGATCGATCCTGTATGTTTTGCCTTATCCTCCAATATATCTACTTAAGTCCGGCGCATTTTCCCGTGCCTGGTACTTTTTGAGCGGCGTCGAGTGCGGCTTGAATGGAGGGTCTAGAGGCCTCTCTATCGCGGCCACGGGTGGCGATGCCATGTCATACGCTGGTGACTTGGGTGCTTCCTCCGATCGAGGCAACGGCCTGCGTTTGGGGTAGCTTTTGGAGGCGTTCGAGTTCATACTCTTGGCCGCAAGGACTTGATCCATCTGTCGACTAGCAGGTCTTGTTCAGCTCTAATCTTTTGCTGATTTTTCTTGAGGCTGGTTGCGGTGGCCTTAAGCCTGCATTTGAAAGCAGCTCCTGTTGTTGGGATCCTCGTGTACGACAAATTTCGTAAATCGAGGCTTGCCTCGTCTTTGGAGGGGGCGCATAATTATCGTCCTCTACCTCTCTTTCTGCTGCACTGTCGTGCGGACTTGCTTCTCCCTCCTCCTGCGCTGAGTCCTGCTGGAGGGGTTGTCTTTAACCTTTGTCCGCGGTGTTATTATCTCCGTGCGGAATCACCGTTTTCTTGTGGCGCGATTTAGGCGGCCTTGTTGGCCGGCGCTTGGGTTGTTTCTTGGAGGGGTCGTCCTCCGTTGTTCCATCGCCGTTTCCATCTTTTGGGATGTCCAGCATGTATATGTCATATGACGAGGTGGCCTTCCAGTGCCCTGTAGGCGCTGGGTCTTGGTCGTCTCTGGCATCGTCGTCCATACCGTCGTTGTCTTCGGAGTCGAAGTCGAGCATGTCGGTTAAATCATCGGCGATTGGCTACAAAGTGGGTGGTGGGTGGGCGTTGAATTTCTTCGTCGTCTGCATCCCAACCTTCCTGACCGTAGTCCGGCCAGGGCTCTTCGGATAAAGAGAGAGACTTTAGTGAATTCAGGATGTCGCCGAAGGGCGAGAGTTGAAAGATGTCCGCGGCAGTGAACTCCAAGACCGGCGCCCAATCGGATTCGATTGGTAGTGGCGCGGAGGGTTTGGAGTCCAGAGAGGAGTCCGGCACCCTGGAATCACGGTCTTCACAAAGGACAGGGACGGAGTTCGGCTCAATCATCGCTGAGATTGCAGCCCCCGAGGCGGTGTCCAACCACTCGTCCTCGATCGGGGAATCCGGCTCCGGATTATGGGTCGGAGCGGGCACTGGTGCGGCCTCCAGGACATGTTCGGTGGCAGAGCTAGATCATGCCCATCGAGACAGTGTGACGCGCTTGGCTGTGGCTCGAATCCGTTGAAGATCAAGTCTCCGCGGACATCGGCCATATAGTTAAAGCTTCCAGATCTGACCTGATGGCCAGGGGCGTAGCTTTTGATCTGCTCCAGATGGCCAAGCGAATTGGCCCGCAGTGCAAAGCCGCCGAATACGAAGATCTGTTCGGGGAGAAAAGTCTCACCCTGGACCGCATCGTTGTTGATGATCGAAGGAGCCATCGGGCCTATAGGTGACGACACAGAGGAACTCTCAATGAAATCACCAATGTCGGTGTCAAAACCGGCGGATCTCGGGTAGGGGGTCCCGATCTGTGCGTCTTAGGATAATGGTAACAGGAGACAAGGGACACGATGTTTTTACCCAGGTTCGGGCCCTCTCGATGGAGGTAATACCCTACTCCTGCTTGATTAATATTGATGATATGGGTAGTACAAGAGTAGATCTACCACGAGATCAGAGAGGCTAAACCCTAGAAGCTAGCCTATGGTATGATTGTTGTTCGTCCTACGGACTAAAACCTATAGACACCGGATAGGTTAGGGTTACACAGAGTCGGTTACAATGGTAGGAGATCTACATATCCGTATCGCCAAGCTTGCCTTCCACGCCAAGGAAAGTCCCATCCGGACACGGGACGAAGTCTTCAATCTTGTATCTTCATAGTCTTGGAGTCCGGCCGTGATGATAGTTCGGCTATCCGGACAGCCCCTAGTCCAGGACTCCCTCACTCACCCTGAGGCAACTGGGACGTCCATCTTGATCCTTGGCAGAGTCTTCCGAGCCTTTGGAGGAGCAACCTTGGGCTGCTTGGCGACTTTCTCTGTTGGCTCTGGAGTCGACGTCCGAGTGTGCTTCTGCGTTTGGGTGCTTGGGGCCGCGTTCTTTCCGCGCCCGCCCGCCGGGTCATGGTGTTGCTTGGATCGGCATTCAGAGCGAGGCGACGAGTCGACCGCCTCCTTGTTGTCTGCCTCCTCGCTTTCCTCCTGCTCTTCTTCGTCCAAAGATTCTCATTCTCCGCTCTCCTCCGCACTGGCCTCTCCCTCCTGTCCTTGCTCCAGAACTTGTTCACCATTGGGCATCGAATACATGTCAGTAAAAACCTACAAGACAAGAAGTCGAGTAAAAAAGTAAAAGTCAATCGGGCTCAAGAGCAGTCGGAATGTGTATTCGAAAACGGTAGGAGTGGAGGACACACCTTGCCAGGCTGATTGTTATCACTGAAGGGGACGACTCTCCTGGCTCATCTGGGGTTGTCCTTGTTGCCTGTAATGCTCTTCAACCACATGGCCACTATCTTGGCTGGTACTTCCTCTGGATGAACCCGGGCAGTATCGTCAGCCCCAGAGTACATCCACATGGGATGGTCACGGGCCTGGAGGGGCTGGATGCATCGACTGAGGAATACTTCCAGCAGGTCTATGCCAGTGACACCCTGATTGATCAGTTGGATGATACGTCTCCAACGTATCTATAATTTTTGATTGCTCGATGCTACTTTATTTACTGTTTTGGACTATATTGGGCTTTATTTTTAACTTTTATATTATTTTTGGGACTAACCTATTAACCGGAGGCCCAGCCCAGAATTGCTGTTTTTTTGCCTATTTCAGTGTTTCGAAGAAATGGAATATCAAACGGAGTCCAAACGGAATGAAACCTTCGGGAACGTGATTTTCTCACCGAATGATCCAGGAGACTTGGACCCTACTCCAAGGAACAAAAGAGGCGGTCACGAGGGCGTGGGGCACGCCCCCCTAGGGCGCACCCCCTGCCTCGTGGGCCCCCTGTTGCTCCACCAACGTACTCCTTCCTCCTATATATACCTACGTACCCCCAAACGATCAGAACATGAGCCAAAAACCTAATTCCACTGCCGCAACTTCCTGTATCCACAAGATCCCATATTGGGGCCTGTTCCGGAGCTCCGCCGGAGGGGGCATCCATCACGGAGGGCTTCTACATCATCATCATAGCCTCTCCGATGAAGTGTGAGTAGTTTACTTCAGATCTTCGGGTCCATAGCTAGTAGCTAGATGGCTTCTTCTCTCTTTTTGGATCTCAATACAATGTTCTCCCCCTCTCTCGTGGAGATCTATTCGATGTAATCTTCTTTTTGCGGTGTGTTTTTTGAGACCGATGAATTGTGGGTTTATGATCAAGTTTATCTATGAACAATATTTGAATCTTCTCTGAATTCTTTTATGTATGATTGGTTATCTTTTCAAGTCTCTTCGAATTATCCGTTTGGTTTGTCCAACTAGATTGGTAGTTCTTGCAATGGGAGAAGTGCTTAGCTTTGGGTTCGATCTTGCGGTGTCCTTACCCAGTGATAGAAAGGGTTGCAAGGCACGTATTGTATTGTTGCCATCGAGGATAACAAGATGGGATTTTTATCATATTGCATGAATTTATCCCTCTACATCATGTCATCTTGCTTAAGGCGTTACTCTATTTTTAACTTAATACTCTAGATGCATCTTTGTATAGCGGTCGATGAGTGGAGTAATAGTAGTAGATGCAGAATCGTTTGGTCTACTTGTCTCGGACGTGATGCATATATACATGATCATACCTAGATATTCTCATAACTATGCTCAATTACATCAATTGCTCAACAGTAATTTGTTCACCCTTTGTAGAATACTTATGCTCTTGAGAGAAGCCACTAGTGAAACCTATGCCCCCGGGTCTATTTTCATCATATCAATCTCCATCACTTTAATACTTGCTTTGTTTTTACTTTGCCTTTTACTTTTCACTTTGCATATCTATATCAAAAATACCAAAAATATTATTTATCATCTCTATCAGATCTCACTCTTGTAAGTGATCGTGAAGGGATTGACAACCCCTAATCGCGTTGGTTGCGAGGAGTTATTGTTTTGTGCAGGTACGAGGGACTCGTGCGTAGCCTCCTACTGGATTGATACCTTGGTTCTCAAAAACTGAGGGAAATACTTACGCTACTTTGCTGCATCATCCTCTCCTCTTTGGGGAAATCCAACGCGATTGCTCAAGAGGTAGCAAGAAGGATTTGCGCCGTTCTTGGGAGGTCTTCGCTCAAGTCAAGACATACCAAGTACCCATCACAATCCCTATCTCCCGCATTACATTATTTGCCATTTGCCTCTCGTTTTCCTCTCCCCCACTTCACCCTTGCCGTTTTATTCGCCCTTTCTTTCCCAATCTCCTCCTCTTCTTCCCGTTTGCCTTTTTCTCGCTTGCCTTTTGTTTGCTCATGTGTTGGATTGCTTGTTTGTCGCGATGGCTCAAGATACTACCAAATTGTGTGACTTCACCAATACCAATAATAATGATTTCCTTAGCACTCCGATTGCTCCTCTTGCCAATATTGAATCTTGTGAAATCAATACTGCTTTGTTGAATCTTGTTATGAAAGATCAATTCGCCGGCCTTCCTAGTGAAGATGCCGCTACTCATCTGAATAGCTTCGTTGATTTATGTGATATGCAAAAGAAAAAAGATGTCGATAATGATGTCGTTAAGTTGAAGCTATTTCCTTTTTGCTTAGAGATCGTGCTAAAGCGTGGTTTTCATCTTTGCCTAAAAATAGTATTGATTCTTGGAACAAGTGCAAAGATGCTTTTATCTCTAAGTATTTTCCTCCCGCTAAGATCATCTCTCTTAGGAACGATATTATTAATTTTAAGCAACTTGATCATGAACATGTTGCACAAGCTTGGGAGAGAATGAAATTAATGATACGTAATTGTCCTACTCATGTTTTGAACTTGTGGATGATTATACAAAACTTTTATGCCGGATTTAATTTTGCTTCTAGAAATCTTTTAGATTCGGCCGCGGGAGGCACTTTTATGGAAACAACTTTAGGAGATGCTACTAAACTCCTAGATAATATCATGGTTAATTACTCTCAATGGCATACCGAAAGATCTACTAATAAAAAAGTGCATGCGATAGAAGAAATTAATGTTTTGAGTGGAAAGATGGATGAACTTATGAAATTATTTGCTGCTAAGAGTGTTTCTTCTGATCCTAATGATATGCCTTTGTCCACTTTGATTGAGAATAATAATTAATCTATGGATGTGAATTTTGTTGGTAGAAATAATTTTGGTAACAACGCGTATAGAGGGAATTTTAATCCTAGGCCTTATCCTAGTAATCCTTCTAATAATTATGGAAATTCCTACAACAATTCTTATGGAAATTTTAATAAGATGCCCTCTGAATTTGAGACTAGTGTTAAAGAATTTATGAGTTCGCAAAAGAACTTTAATGCTTTGCTTGAGGAGAAATTGCTTAAAGTTGATGATTTGGCTAGGAACGTTGATAGAATTTCTCTTGAAATTGATTCTTTAAAGCTTAGATCTATTCCTCCTAAGCATGATATCAATGAGTGTCTCAAAGCTATGAGAATTTCCATTGATGAGTGCAAAGAAAGAACCGCTAGGATGCGTGCTTCCAAAGATGCCTTTATTAAAGCGTGTTCTTCCAATTCCTATGAAAATCAACATGAAGATTTAAAAGTTATTGATGTGTCCCCCATTAAATCTTTGTTTTGCAATATGAATCTTGATGAAACTGAATATGATCTTCCTTTACCTAGAAGGCGTTCTAAGAATTCAGAGTTTTAGATCTTGATGATTTAAATTGATAAATGTGGGATTGAAAGAAATAAAAACCTAGATGTTGCTAAACCCACTATATTGGATCCCAAGGAATTTAATTATGAAAATTGCTCTTTAATTGATTGTATTTCCTTGTTGCAATCCGTGCTAAATTCTCCTCATGCTTATAGTCAAAATAAGGCCTTTACCGAACATATTGTTGATGCCTTGATGCAATCTTATGAAGAAAAACTTGAGTTGAAAGTTTCTATCCCTAGAAAACTTTATGATGAGTGGGAAACAACTATTAAAATAAAAATTAAAGATCATGAGTTTCATGATTTGTCTAATTTGGGTGCTAGTGTCTCCACTATCCCCAAAACTTTGTGTGATTTGCAAGATTTCCGTGACTTTGATGATTGCTCTCTAAACTTGCATCTTGCGGATTCCACTATTAAAAAGCCTATGGGAAGAATTAATGATGTTCTTATTGTTTCAAATAGGAATTATGTGCCCGTAGATTTTATCGTTCTTGATATAGATTGCAATCCTTCTTGTCCTATTATTCTTGGTTGACCTTTACTTAGAACGATTGGTGCAATTATTGATATGAAGGAAGGGAATATTAGATTCAAATTTCCATTAAAGAAAGGCATGGAACACTTTCCTAGAAAGAAAATAAAATTACCATATGAATCTATCATGAGAGCCACTTATGGATTGCTTACCAAAGACGGCAATACTTAAATCTATCCTTGCTTTTATGCCTACCTAGGGGCGTTAAACGATAGCGCTTGTTGGGAGGCAACCCAATTTTATTTTTAGTTTTTTCTTTTTGCTTCTGTTTAGTAATAAATAATCCATCTATCCTCTGTTTAGATGTGGTTTTATATTTTAATTAGTGTTTGTGACAAGCTAGACCTATTGGATCTTCTTGGATGATAGTTATTTGATCATGCTGTAATTTCCAGAAACTTTGCGCTCAGTGCCCGAATTATTAAAAATCACCAGAACATGATAAAATACTGATTCCAATTGCTGCTGATCTATAAAAAAATTGTCTACGTCTTCTAATTTTGGTAGAGTTTTTGGAGTTCCAGAAGTTTGCGTTAGTTATAGATTACTACAGACTATTCTGTTTTTGACAGATTCTGTTTTTCGTGTGTTGTTTGCTTATTTTGATGAATCTATGGCTAGTAAAATAGTTTATAATCCATAGAGAAGTTGGAATACAGTAGGTTTAACACCAATATAAATAAAGAATGAGTTCATTACAGTACCTTAAAGTAGTCTTTTGTTTTCTTTCTCTAACAGAGCATACGAGATTTCTATTGAGTTTTGTGTTGTGAAGTTTTCAAGTTTTGGGTAAATTCTTTTGATGGATTATGGAACAAGGAGTGGAAAGAGCCTAAGCTTGGGGATGCCCATGGCACCCCAAGATAATCCAAGGACACCAAAAGTCAAAGCTTGGGGATTCCCCGGAAGGCATCCCCTCTTTCGTCTACTTCCATCGGTAATTTACTTGGAGCTATATTTTTATTCACCACATGATATGTGTTTTGCTTGGAGCGTCTTGTATTATTTGCGTCTTTGCTTGTTAGTTTATCACAATCATCCTTGCTGTACACACCTTTTGAGAGAGCCATACATAAATTGGAATTTGATAGAATACTCTATGTGCTTCACTTATATCTTTTGAGCTTGATAGTTTTGCTCATAGTGCTTCACTTATATTTTTTGAGCGTGATAATTTTTGCTCTAGTGCTTCACTTAGATCCTTTTAGAGCACGGTGGTGGATTTGTTTTAAAGAAACTATTGATCTCTCGTGCTTCACTTAGATTATTTTGAGAGTCGTTAATAGCATGGTAATTTGCTTAATATTAATAACTTGGTGTTCAAGATATGTGAAACTTTCTTTTGAGTGCGTTGAATACTAAGAAAAGTTTGATGCTTGATAATTGTTTTGAGATATGAAGATGGTGATATTAGAGTCATGCTAGTTGAGTAGTTGTGAATTTAAAGAATACTTGTGTTGAAGTTTGTGATTCCCGTGGCATGCATGTATGGTGAACCGTTATGTGATGAACTCGGAGCATGATTTATTTATTGATTGTCTTACTTATGAGTGGCGCTCGGGGACGAGAGATGGTCTTTTCCTACCAATGTATCCCCCTAGGAGCATGCGCGTAATACTTTGCTTTGATAACTTCTAGATTTTTGCAATAAGTATATGAGTTCTTTATGACTAATGTTGAGTCCATGGATTATACGCACTTTTTCCCATTCTTCCACCATTGCTAGCCTCTCTTATACCGCGCACTTTTCACCGGTATCATACACTCACCATATATCTTACTCAAAACAGCCACCATACCTACCTATCATGGCATTTCCATAGCCATTCCGAGATATATTGCCATGCAACTTTCCACCGTTCCGTTTGTTATGAAACTCTCCATTATTGTCATATTCCTAGCATGATCATGTAGTTGACATCGTATTTGGGCAAAGCCACCGTTCATAATTCTTTCATACATGTCACTCTTGATTCATTGCATATCTCGGTACACCGCCGGAGGCATTCATATAGAGTCATACTTTGTTCTAAGAATCGAGTTGTAATTTTTGAGTTGTAAGTAAATAAAAGTGTGATGATCATCATTATTAGAGCATTGTCCCAAGTGAGGAAAGGATGATGGAGACCATGATTCCCCCACAATTCGGGATGAGACTCCGGACGAAAAAAATAAAAAAAATAAAAACAGAGGCCTTAAAAAAAGAGAAAAGGCCCAAAAAAAAAAAAGAAATGAGAGAAAAAGAGAGAAGGGACAATGCTACTATCCTTTTACCACACTTGTGCTTCAAAGTAGCACCAAGATCTTCATGATAGAGAGTCTCTCATTTTGTCACTTTTATATACTAGTGGGAATTTTTCATTATAGAACTTGGCTTGTATATTCCAATGATGGGCTTCCTCAAATGCCCTAGGTCTTCGTGGAGCAAGTGAGTTGGATGCACACCCACTTAGTTTCTTTTTTTGAGCTTTCATATACTTATAGCTCTAGTGCATCCGTTGCATGGCAATCCCTACTCACTCACATTGATTTCTATTGATGGGCACCTCCATAGCCCGTTGATACGCCTAGTTGATGTGAGACTATCTTCTCCCTTTTGTCTTCTCCAAAACCACCATTCTATTCCACATATAGTGCTATATCCATGGCTCACGCTCATGTATTGTGAGAAGATTGAAAAGTTTTGAAAATGTTAAAGTATGAAACAATTGCTTGGCTTGTCACCGGGGTTGTGCATGATTTAAATATTTTGTGTGGGGAAGATGGAGCATAGCCAGACTATATGTTTTTGTAGGGATAACTTTCTTTGGCCATGTTATTTTGAGAAGACATAATTGCTTAGTTAGTATGCTTGAAGTATTATTATTTTTATGTCAATATGAACTTTTGTCTTGAATCTTTCGAATCTGAATATTCATACCACAATTAAGAAGATTTACATTGAAATTATGCCAAAGTATCACTCCGCATCAAAAATTCTCTTTTTATCATTTTCCTACTCGAGGACGAGCAGGAATTAAGCTTGGGGATGCCTGATACGTCTCCAACGTATCTATAATTTTGATTGCTCCATGCTACTTTATCTACTGTTTTGGACTATATTGGGCTTTATTTTCCACTTTTATATTATTTTGGGACTAACCTATTAACCGGAGGCCCAACCCAGAATTGTTGTTTTTTGCCTATTTCAGTGTTTCGAAGAAACGGAATATCAAACGGAGTCCAAACGGAATGATACCTTCGGGAACATGATTTTCTCACCGGACGTGATCCAGGAGACTTGGACCCTACTCCAAGAAACAAAAGAGGCGGTCACGAGGGTGGGGGGCGCCCCCTGACGAGGACATGTATTAGGGGTAGGGTAACAGGCCTGACCTAAAGACCCTACCCATGGAAACCGTACACTTTATACTGGGCCCCTGGGCCAGATCACCGTCCAGATGTACCACAACTTGAAAGTCACTCGGACGGCAACAACCACTCGGAGCATGGCACTCCACTCGACGAGCTCATTCCACTCGGCCGTGTAACTCACTCGGATATGTGAAGACCAATAGTCAGCATGATGGTTTTGTTGTGGGCAGGCATTATGGCATTGATGCTCCACTTTGTAACATAGGAGGTGAGGGGGTGGCGCACTCTATATAAGCCACCCCCACCACTAGACTGGGGGCTTTTTTCTTCCACCTCTTTCTCTCCCTCTCTAGTCTCCGGACTTAGCTTAGGCCTGGGGATCCGTTCCTCTCTCTCTCACACACACATTGTAATCTCCGGATACATACTAAGATAAAACAAAGCCTCTCCGGAGCACGAGACGTAGGGTTGTTATCTCCATCGTGAGAGGCCCGAACTCGCTAAAGCCACCGTGTCACCCATATGCATCTCGATATATCATGCTCCTTTACCCTACCCCCTTTCTATTGTCGGAATCGTTACCACGACAGTTGGCGCCCACCATGGGGCATGGCGTCTATCGAACCATGATGCAAATGGTTTTTATTTCTTCGATCTTCGTCCGTCGATCAACAATCATCAATGGAGGGTTTGATCCAGGATGTTCCAGACATCACTCCATCCACACGAGACATGACACTCTTCATACAGAGGGATCAGGAAGTCCCATTCCATACTATCTTGTTCTTTACAATCTATCATTGATCTAACGATTGTTTGTTTTTCTTCCGTATGCACACGAGCTCATACAAAAGGATGCCTCCCTTTGTACCGATTGGTGGCTCAGCTCCCGGACGATGAAGCGCCGCTATCCGCATGTCGTCATCTCCGGCCTCATCTGCGAACGCCGTCGCCGAGCGCCCACACACGCACAGCCGCTAACGCTTGGCCTGGCTCTTCGGCTCTTCGGCCGGCGGAGCACGACGACCGGCGGTCGATCCGGCTCCTCGGGCGACAAGGCCCTGCTGCCGGCACTCGGCCTAGCTCCGCAGGCGTTGAATTGCGACTTCGACGGCGCACGGCTCCGGCTCCTCGAGCAGTGAAACGCGACCACGACGCTCGCACCGGCCTCGCCCTTGGCTGTGCCGTCCCGCGACTCTAGTGATTGGACTGCAGCCAGCTGCTTATCCTCCTCATCGCCACCTCTCTGACCGCCGTCAGATTACGGCCTGACCGGCAGTTTCCGTCGTGGCGGAGCTCTCCTCCGGGCTGCCTCTACGACTCTCCTTCTAACCTTAATTCTTGCCCATTTATTTCCTTAATTCCTTCCCATTTATTTCCTGCATGCAGGGGATTAATGGCCGAGGGAAAAGGAAACGTCCCTAGCATGCATAACGGGATTTTAACTAATTAGCATTAATGCCTCTTGCATGCAGATCGTGCAGATTTTGGGCCTGGGGCAAATCCTTCAATGCGTTGGACGTGGACTCGGCCACCCGCACGCCATCGCTCAGATGGACACGCCTTCATCAACTTGTATGACTCGGCCACCCCATGCATTATCACTCGACTGGATATATCCTCGTCACTCATCACTCGACCGGACGCGTCTTCATCAGTCGGACGCCTCGCATATCGTCACTTCACGTGACGCTTCTACTTCACGCCTCGCCCATCGTCACTCCGCGGGACGCGTCTACTTCAGTCCAACGCCCCGTGCATCGCCATTCCGCGGGACGCGTCTACTTCAGTCGGACGCCCTGTGCATCGTCACTCCACGGGACGCGTCTACTTCAGTCGGATGCCTCGTGCATCGCCACTCTGCGGGACGCGTCTACTTCATTCGGATGCCCCGCGTTTCGTCACTCTACGGGATGCATGTACTTCACTCGGCCGCCCCGCGCGTCGCCATCGGTTGGTAACCTCATCACCACTCGGCCGCTCCACGCGTTGCCACTCGGTTGGTCACCTCATTACCACTCGGCCGCTCCGCGCGTCACCACTCGGTTGGTCACCTCATAACCACTCGGCCGCCCCGCGCGTCTCCATCGGTTGGTCACCTCATCACCACTCGGCCGCTCGCCGCGTCGCCACTCGGTTGGTCACCTCATAACCACTCGGCCGCTCCGCGAGTCACCACTCAGTTGGTCACGTCATAACCACTCGGCCGCCCCGCGCGTCGCCATTGGTTGGTCACCTCATCACCACTCGGCCGCCCCGCGCGTCGCCGTCGGTTGGTCACCTCATCACCACTCGGTCGCCCCGCGCGTCGCCCTCGGTTGGTCATCTCATCACCACTCGGCCGCCCCGCGCGTCGCCCTCCGTTGGTCACCTCATAACCACTCGGCCGCCCCGCGCGTCGCCATCGGTTGGTCACCTCATCACCACTCGGCCGCCCCGCGCGTCGCCGTCGGTTGGTCACCACATCACCACTCGGCCGCCCCGCGCGTCGCCGTCGGTTGGTCACCTCATCACCACTCGGCCGCCCCGCGCGTCACCCTCGGTTGGTCACCTCATCACCACTCGGCCGCCCCGCGCGTCGCCCTCGGTTGGTCACCTCATCACCACTCGGCCGCCCCGCGCATCGCCATCGGTTGGTCACCTCATAACCACTCGGCCGCCCCGCGCGTCGCCACTCGGTTGGTCACCTCATAACCACTTTCGGCCGCCCGGCGTCGCCATCGGTTGGTCACCTCATCACCACTCGGCCGCTCCGCGCGTCGCCACTCGGTTGGTCACCTCATAACCACTCGGCCGCCCCGCGCATCGCCATCGGTTGGTCACCTCATCACCACTCGGCCGCCCCGCGCGTCGCCATCGGTTGGTCACCTCATCACCACTCGTCCGCCCCGCGCGTCGCCACTCGGTTGGTCGCCTCATCACCACTTGGCCGCCCGTGCACCTTCAGACATCTAAGTCATTTTGCATTCTGTTATTTCTGTCTTCCCGAGTATCCCGTAATTCACATATCACGTTCACTCGGAGGCCACGCCATCGAGTGTACATTTACGCTCGGTTTCTTATTTTTCACATACTTGCTTAGTACTCACTCCTGAGTCCAACTTCCTTTTTAACGCATATGTCATTCACGAACACCATGTGTTCTTCATTTTGAGTTGGCATCAGTCCTCGGGGGCTGCAACTCAGTCGGAACACTACACTTCCGTTTTATTTGAGCCAGCACTCGAACATGTCCAGTTGGATCCTTCACTTCGTCAAGTTCGACTAGATCCTTCACTCTTTTAGAATCTTGTTGGTTTTGAACCAGCAAGCCCCTTGCATTCCCAGTGGGTGTCTATGGGTGTTATTCACACAATTTATTTCAGCACACATCAAATTTCCTCGAGAAATTATTTCGTTGGCTTGTGCCATTTTTTACACAAGTTACGCGATAACTCGACAGCCCTATGCGCCAAATTCATCGCTGCTCGGACTCGGTCACCATACTGGTCCCAGCGCACCACAACATCGACCTTGTCGCTCTGTTGACTTCAAACACATCTAGCCAGCACCTCTGTGGAATCCTCTTCATCGTATCAATGATATAGGCCTCGTCAGGCATGAGACAGATATGTCCCTTTTATAATTAAACTTCACACTTCACTCTTTTTGCGAGTTTGCCTCTTTCGAGCATCACTCGGAAGCTTCTCCTCATCTTTACCCGAGTTCGATTCGATGAATTGCAAATCATCCATTCAAAACTGTATTTCTCATATTCCGATATGTTCGTTGTCGAAGCCTGTAGTATGCTCGGGGGCTACGCCGCACTCGGGGGTTGCATCTCATTTGGAATGACACTCTCCTAAGTGGTCTAAGTACTTCATCACCTGTCAGATCCTTCACTTCAACAAATGCATTCGATCTGCCACTTTGACAAGTTTTATAAACACCCACGACGCTTTGCACGCCATCTTCATTCCTACTCGCACTCGGTTGTCACGCCCGGTCTTGTTGCGTCAATAACCACACTACACCGACCTCGTCGCTACATTAACCGAAGGCATCTGGCTAACTCCTTCGAAGACAATTTCAGCCACTTGGCTGGACATGCAATCTTTCACTCGACCGTCCTGCACGTCGCCACTCGGTTGTGCATGTCTTCGCCGCTTGGCCGTCCCGCACGTCGCCACTCGGTTGTGCACGTCTTCACCACTTGGCCACTCCGCATGTCGCCTCTTGGTTGTGCATGCCTTCACCACATGGCCGCCCCGCACATCACGACTCGGCTAGACACATAGTCCTTCACTCGGCCACCTCGCGCATCCTCACTCGGCCGCCCGCGCATTGTCACTCGGTTGTCCACGTCTTCATCATTCGACCACCTCGCACATCATGACTTCGGCCACTCCAGCGTTGCCACTCGGTTGCGCACGCCTTCACCACTCGGCCACCCCGCGCGTCACCACTCGGTTGTACACATCATCGCCCCTCGGCCGCCTCGCGCGTCACCATCAGTTGGACATGTCTTTACCTCTACACCCCGAACTTGGGAACGACTAAGTTACTCGTATGATCAAACCTCATATCACACTCTGTAGCAAGCTTGCCTCTTTCGAGCATCACTCGGGGGCTACACACAACCGTTGGCCATGCCGCCCTCAGGGTTTACGCCCATCCAGTCAACCCATTGATCACATCAGGAATATCTTTCTGACCATACATGCTCGGTCTGCCGAAAATCTATAAGGGTAGTAATCGCTCCACTTGACGATCGCCCGAATCATTACCTAAAGTCATCTTCAGGACTACAAAAGGGTGAAAACAATGCTCCTCTACGGACAAACTTGACCCTAATCCTAGGCTCCAAAGGCGTCGCTTCCCAAACTGGACTCGGAGATGGCATGTCTTTGGTGGTCCCCCGGGATAATGAGTGACCTCTCTCCGGAGAGTAAGCCCACACACTAGCCTCGCCACTCAGGTTTCATAGCACGTCCATGTCAGACCACTAGTCTATCTCCTCCGGGAGACATACGAGTGCCACCAAGTTTTTCCTTGCAGTCAACATACCTCGATCAGTCGGGAAGCACGTCCACTCGGACAAATACCCCTTTCATGCAAAAGGGTGAAAACGAAGCTCCTCTACGGATGCAATATAGTCTTGAAAATACCCGTTTCATGCAAAATCTAACGGTCAATATAAGAAGTACTACTGGAACGATTACTCCCTGGAGTGTCTGGCTTTTTCCTACAGTCGGCAGTTTCAAAGCCGAATTCATTCACCGTGCCGAGAGCACGAAGATTCACCTGCTTGACCGAGTTCCAGGCTGAATTTATTTACCGTGCCAAGTGCACGAAGACCAGTCCGACTGAATCAGCTCCATGTTGAGCTTATTTACCATGTCAAGTGCTTGAAGATTCATCCGATTGACTCAATTTCAGACTAAAAAGATATTACCGTGTCGACTGCGTAGAGGTTTACCAGGAGATTTAAATCCTCTGCCAGGCTCATCTAGTCCGACAGAGGCTCGGGGACTACACCCAGTGGGTGCACTCAGCGTGCCCCCACTGGAAGGGAACTCAGAAATAAGTACCCTTTAGTTTGATTATCAAAAGACATGATTTTACAGTCTTCCGAATGATTGTTGTTCATTTTTCACATGTTCTAAAATCCCCCAGTGGGTGTCTTAGCTACGAATCCGCTTCGCCTAAGTCGAAGAAAAATCCTACCGAGTGGTGAGTCTACCTCTCACTCGGGGGCTTAGCTGCAGTCCAGTACTCGCCTAAGTAATAAAAAAATCCTACCGAGGTGGTGAGTCTGCCTCTCACTCGGGGGCTTAACTGCAGTCCAGTACTCGCCTAAGTAATAAAAAATCCTACCGAGTGGTGAGTGTGCCTCTCACTCGAGGGCTTAGCTACTGTACATTACTCGCTTAAGTAATAAAAAATCCTACCGAGTGGTGAGTCTGCCTCTCGCTCGAGGGCTTAGCTGCAGTACAGTACTCGCCTAAGTATAAAAAATCCTACCGAGTGGTGAATCTGCCTCTCGCTCGGGGGCTTAGCTACAGTCTAGTACTCGCCTAAGTAATAAAAAATCCTACCGAGTGGTAAGTCTGCCTCTCGCTCGGGGGCTTAGCTGCAGTCCAGTACTCTCCTAAGTTTGAAAAATCCTACCGAGTGGTGAGCAATCCTCCCACTCGGGGGATTAGCTGCAGTCCAGTACTCGCCTAAGTTTGAAAAATCCTATCGAGTGGTGAGCAATCCTCCCACTCGGGGGCTTATCACTGTCCAGTACTCGCCTAAGTTTGAAAAATCCTACCGAGTGGTGAGCAATCCTCCCACTTGGGGGCTTAGCAGCAGTCCAGTACTCGCCTAAGTTTGAAAAACTCTACCGAGTGGTGAGCGATCCTCCCACTCGGGGGCTTAGCTGCAGTCCAATACTCGCCTAAGTTTAAAAAATTGTCACTACCGGTTTTTCAATAAAATACTTATTGAGAAACCGATCTTGTTACTCCCAGTACAGGAGAGTCCTCCTCACTGGTAGACGAAATCTTGATACAGAAATCCAGAAGTACTAATTATATTATAGGGTTGAGCTGATGTTGCTCAACAATTCTATTACAAGCACGCCAATAATATACATAAAGGCGGATATGGCACAGGGGTGTGGTGGCATACTACTGACGCGTATTTAAACGTTGTGGTGGATGTGTCACACTGAAGTGGGTGACACTGACTCCTACTCTTGCAGCTCATCGAGCGTCGAAGTGAGGCTCGATGATTTATTCGGTAGCGGAAGCGGATATGGTACAAGTGATAAATTCCAGGATCGCATGGGACTGACTGGGACTCCTCTAGGCGTCGGACTCGCTATCGAACTCTTCATCCATAAGATCGCCTTCGTCAACATCTGGCCAAATATACAAGCCAGGTGAGTACTTTGAATGTACTCGCAAGACAGTTCGGACATAAGATATAACAAATGTAAGCATGATGCAACATGAGTAATTTGCAATGCACACTAAATGATAAACTTGCCCGACATGAATAATAAAAGGGAGTCGGGCGGTAGTCCTCCCGAAATCCCAACAGAAATAACTGAAACCGATCGAGTGTCTGAAACGACGCCTCGAATGGTGAACAAATAAATTAACATGTCATAGCGATCGAGGCGTCTAAGCGACACCACATAAAGGGCTTATATTAAAAAGTAAATGACAATGCGTGCCACAGTCGGACATCAAAGCGACATCACATAAAGGGCTTATATTGAAAAGTAAATGACAATGCGTGCCACAGTCGGACGTCAAAGCGACATCACATAAAGGGCTTATATCGAAAATAAACAACATAAATGCCACAGTCGGATGTCTGAGCGACATCACATAAAGGGCTTATATCGAAAGTAAACAACATGAATGCTACGATGGACGTCTGAGCGACATCACATAAAGGGCTTATATCAGAAGTAAACAACATAAATGCCACAGTCGGACGTCTGAGCGACATCACATAAAGGGCTTATATTTCATCGCGTATTCAAGAAGTATAGACCATTCCAAGGAAAAGACTCAGCACATAATAATAATAAACGGGTTAGTCCATCCACATGAGTAATTATGTAGCCAAGTCTTCCACACATGGTTGTTCACTGGAGATCGTCAAGGATACTGACACTGAGATTGATAAGGCCAAGTTGAGCACCGACCTTGATCATAGATACGGTTACTTGGATGAGTTTGACTCTGCAGAGTTTGTACTATTAAACCACAGCCAACGGATTTCAGTAGTCGCAAGGGACTAGTTCCGTTTACGGTATTTTAGAACAAACACATCAATCCAGTACACACCCAATTCCACATTCCGCTGCCAGGAATGACCCTAGGCAACGTTCAAGAAAAACTCTAAGACGGGGAGGTCACAACCTCGAATAGCATGGGATCAAATTTATCTCGCGCGCTCTAAGGGGTGCCCCCCTCTCGGTCCCAATCGGAAACACCCATCCTCCCTGACCGGATGACGGGCTTTAATACAGGGCCATGGAACCCTCATCCTGGCCCCACTGTTTGGTGTGTACCAGGAAAGAGGTTTGCAACTTACTAAACTGTATCCCATAAAGAAAAACATGTGGTAGTACAAGGAAAAGAGCGGGTGATCACATGACTTGATTCATGTTGACACTGGAGGTAAGTTGTTTGGCGTAAGACTGGCATGCTACAACAATACCATCTTACCACCCATCATGTCACCATATGATCATGTAAACTCACATCGAATCACACATCGAGTTCCGAAGCTCAGTTGCAATGGCTTTGCATGTAATATAACTCTTACCGATATGCATATAATCATGCCATGAACTGACTACTCAATGCAAACATGCAAAACACTCATCATATCAAAGGTTCAAACATGCTTGCCTGGTTCGGAGTAGTCGGAGTCTAGCTCGGTGAAGTTCGCGGTCCCGTCACCTCTTCCAGTATCTACGGTATAAGAAAAAGATACGTACTAACGTAAATACCATGTGTGCACAAAAAGTGTTCCAAATATTTTTCAAATAAATATGATAAAAAACTAGACATAAAAATAAAAGTGACAGAAAAAGAATCAATCAAAAATCATTTTCTGTTTAAAAGTTATAAAGGTTTTAGTCCAGAGGCTTGTCTGTAATGAAACAGAAAGTTCCCAGGGGCTAGCTTATAAAAACAGAAAACGGTTCGAATAAAAACCCGCCAACTCCAAAGGAAGACGTATCCTGCCCGAAGGAGTTTTCAGAAAACATTTCGAAAAGAATAAAAAGCTGACGGGGGGGGGGGGTCCCACTTGTCGGGTTTAAACTCTGAACAGAGTCACTGGCGCCCGAGAGCTGCGGTGGTCGCCGACGGCGATCCACGGCGAGCCAGGAGGAGTGAGTGGTACCTACGGGTTCCTTGGCTCCTTCCGCACCTGTGGGTGGTGGAGTTGGTCGACGGCGAGCACCAAGTCGACGGCAGCGTCAACTCCGGCGGGCGGTGGTTCGGGCGTTGGTGGATCTCGTCGGGGAGGGCTACACAGAACGAATTGAGGCTCGGGTTAGAACGTTGGGTGCACCAGAGGGCTGCTGACGAGGTTTGGGAGTCGGAGGTGGCCTCACCTGAGTGGATCAAGCCGGAGCCCGAGGCGGATCGGGCGGCCGGAGTCGGGGAAGGAGACCTCCTCGGGATCCTCCTGGTGGCTTGGCGTGGCTCTGGTGAGGTGGAGTGGTGGTGCGGGGCCGAGAACGCGCTCGGGACCTCCTTTTATAGATGATCCGAGGCGATGGCCGTGAACGGGAAATCTCCGGCGACGATTACGGCGGTGCAACGATTGGTCAGGCGGTTTAGGGGGCTAGGCATCACCATGGAGGTTTACTGGTTTGGTTTAGGCGCTAAACTTGGCCTGCCTTGGCTGCTACTCCATGTCCCGAACGGAACGGCGCACGGAGCACGTCGGCGGCAGGGAGCGCACTCTGCGCTGCTCAGGCCACGGCGACAGCGCCGCAGCGCATGCAGGCAAGCAGACGGCCACGCGGAGGCCTCGGGTGGTTTCGGCGGTCTTTGGGCCGGTGCCGAAAGCTTGGCGATCCTTGCTGGCCGCCTCGGTTGGCTCGCCACCGCAGGCTGCCGGCCAAGGGACACGCCACCACCGACGGTGGCGTCCGTCAAGGGATCGTCTGGCGCTCTGGATAAGAGGGAGGTGCAGTGCGCCAAGGCTCCGAGTGGGCATGTTGAGATCGACGCCCGACTGAAGAAAACGACACCGTTAGTCGGTGAGCAGTGAACTTTTGAAAATGAATGCGACAAGCATTGCTGTCGGTGTTCGATGAAAAGATTTTGGCATGTGGGGATTTTATCTAGAGCTGATCTTTGGTGGGGTGGCCTCTCAATGCACCTGGGGGCTGCCTGAATTTTGGTAGAATTTTTGGAGAAGGAAAAATATGAATTTCACCAAATTTGCCAAATTTGGTCCAAACTTGCAGTGTGTGAAATTTGAAAATTTTGAACTAAGGAAGAGTGGATCTTGATGGATCTAGGTTGGGGGTGCTAGGGACTAGCCAGAGGAGTTGGTTTGAGGTCGAAACTCAAAGGAAGTCAGACACTTCCTTTGTAAATCACCTAGGCCCAAAATAAAAGACATAATTACTTTTGGGGATAAAATAAATGAAATAAAATTTAAAAATGGGTTGAACTGGTTGGAATAGAATATTTGGCTTGGCCCAAAGTGGAGGGAGGGGTTTTGGGAGAAGTTTTGACATGAGGCATGGTAAAACAATGGGGGTTGCAAAACAAAAGAATAGCCCCAAAACCCATATGGTCTATTTTTAATAGAAATTTTTTATTTCCAACAATTTATTGAGATGAGTTAAAATCAGAAGGAAGGTCTTTAAAACCAAACACCAAGGTTGAGGAAGATACAAAAAAAAAATACTTGTCATAGGAGAATTTTTTTGAAAAGGAGGGGCTTTTGGAAAGATTTTAAATGGCCTCCTTCAAATCAAATAAAAGGGTTTGTCAAAAGTCAAGCAAAAATTTTTGGAGTGTCACAACACCTACCCCCTTAAGAAAAATCTCGTCCCCGAGATTTCAGCTGATCCTCAAATAGGTGTGGGTGTTCTGCTCGAAGAAAATCCTCTCTTTCCCATGTTGCCTCGTCTTCGGTGTGATTGCTCCACTGTACTTTGAAAAACTTGATTACCTTCTGACGGGTTCTCCTTTCAGACTCCTCCAGTATTTTTATTGGGCGTTCCCTGTAGGTGAGGTCTGGCTGTACATCAATGTCCTCATGGGATACCTGCTTTTCTGGGTTGCTCACACATTTCCTCAACTGCGAGACGTGGAACACGTCATGGACGTCGGATAGCTCTTCGGGTAGGTCTAGCTCGTAGGCTACTGTGCCTCTTCGTGCTACTACACAGAAGGGTCCGATAAATCTTGGTGCTAGATTTCCTTTAACCTTGAACTGTTGTAGGCCCCTCATGGGAGATACTCGGAGGTACATGTACTCACCGGGTTCAAAACTGACTCCCCGATGTTTCCGATCGTAATAACTCTTCTATCGGCTTTGAGCTGTCTTGAGCCTGGCCCTGATTAGCCTGACTTTCTCCTCGGCTTCCTTGAGCATATCAGGGCCGAAGATATGGCTATCTCCGGTCTCTGACCAATTCAATGGAGTACGACATCTCCGTCCATACAAGGCTTCGAAGGGTGCCATTTGCAGGCTGGCTTGGTAACTGTTGTTGTATGCAAACTCGGCATATGGCAAGCTTTCTTCCCAACTGGTCCCATAGGTGAGGACACACGCTCTCAGCATGTCCTCTAGTATTTGGTTTACGCGTTCAGTTTGCCCATCGGTCTGGGGGTGGTATGCTGTACTGAATGCCAGTTGAGTACCCAGAGCTTGTTGTAATTGATCCCAAAATCTAGAGACGAATTGAGTGCCTCGGTCAGATATTATAGTCTTTGGGACCCCATGCAGGCAAACTATGCGAGAGTGATAAAGCTTAGCAAGCTTCTGAGTGGTGTAGGTTGTCTTCACGGGAATGAAGTGTGCCACCTTGGTTAATCTGTCTGTGATGACCCATATGGCATCATTTCCGTGTCGTGACCGAGGTAGCCCAACAACAAAGTCCATCCCGATCTCATCCCATTTCCACTTAGGTATCCTGTTTGGCTGCAATAACCCTGCCGATCTTTATGCTCGGCCTTAATGCGTTGACTGGAATCACAACATGCAATGAAGGTGGCTATATCCCTCTTCATACTGTGCCACCAAAACTTTTCCTGGATGTCTTTGTACATTTTGGTCCCTCCCGGGTGGATCGAATACGGAGCAGTGTGGACTTCGGCTAGGATTTGCTGTTTGAGGTCTTCTATATTCGGTATGCAAAGTCTGTCTCCGTACCATAGTATTCCCTCATTGTCTATGATAAATTCAGAGGCCTTGCCCAAACTCACTTTCCATTTAATGCCTTCGATGCTAGGGTGTCCATGCTGAGCCTCCTTAATTTGCTCCATTAAGGTAGGCTGTATATCCAAGTTTGACACGTCGCCTTCGGCGACCATCATCATGTTGAGTTTGGTGAACTCTTGCTGAAATTCAGGTCTCAAGTCTGGTAGACAGTCGTTGTCCGAACTGGGGTTTCGGCTAAGAGCATCTACCACAACATTCGCCTTCCCTGGATGGTAGTGAATACCGACATCATAATCTTTCACTAATTCCAACCAACGCCGTTGCCGTAAATTGAGTTCCGGTTGTGTGAAAATGTACTTGAGGCTTTTATGGTCCGTGTATATTTCACAACGGTTTCCGAGTAAAAGTGCCTCCACTCCTTGAGTGCATGAATGATCTTTGCCAGTTCCAAATCATGCGTGGGATAATTTTATTCATGCTTGCGTAGTTGCACGGAGGCATCTGCGACTACCTTGCCTTCTTGCATTAATACGCATCTCGAGGCCCTTCTGGAGGCGTCACAATATACCTCAAAACTTTTGTGTATGTTTGGCACAACCAATCTTGGTGCTGTTGTTAATTTCCTTTTGAGGTCTTGGAAACTTTTCTCGCAAGCTTCCGTCCAAACAAATTTCTTGTCCTTCTTGAGCAAATGCGTCATTGGCTTTGCTATGGTGGAGAACCCTTCAATAAACCTTCGGTAATACCCTGCCATACCCAAGAAACTTCTTACATCCGTTATGCTGGCCGGTGGTTTCCAACCAAGTACGGCCTTGACCTTTTCTGGGTCTACGGCAACACCTTCTTGTGTTAACACATGGCCTAGGATACCAACTTGTCTCAACCAAAATTCGCATTTGATGAACTTGGCGTATAATTGATTTTTCCTTAATTCCCCTAGTACAATTACGAGATGTTCAAAGATGCTCTTACGGTGTCTTGGAGTATACCAGAATATCATCGATAAACACCACAACAAACTTGTCCATAAATCTCATAAACACTTTGTTCATGAGGTGGGCCGAAATATCTTGAGGCGTTGGTCGCACCAAAGCGGCATCATCAGTAAACTCATACATCCCGTATCTGGAGGTGAAGGCTGTCTTGGGGATATCTTCTGTCCGCACTTTCAATTGATGGTATCCCGATCTTAAGTCAATCTTTGAGAAGACCTTGGCTTGAGCGAGCTGGTCAAATAAATCATTTATCCGTGGCATCGGATATTTGTTCTTGATTGTGACCATGTTGAGTGCTCGATAGTCTATACACAATCTCAGTGTCCCATCCTTTTCTTGGCAAATAAAACCGAGAGCCCCAAGGTGAGGAGCTGGATCGAATGAATCCTTTGTCCAAGAATTCTTTTATTTGCTTCTTTAATTCCACCAACTCGAGGGTGCCATTACGTATGGTTTCTTGTAAATGGGGGTGGTTCCAGGTGCTAGCTCAATGCTGAATTCTATCTCCCGGTCTGGTGGCATGCCTGGTAGTTCTTCGGGAAATACGTCTGGAAATTCACACACTACTGGGACTTTGCTTAACTTAGAAACGTCCACCTTGTTCAACCTCGGTTGCCGGGATATTTGTCTCTCTTGAGCTGAAACTTTTATTGTCTTCCCGTGATGGTGGGTAAGAATTACTGTCCAGTTGAAGCAGTCAATAAATCCTTTGTTGGTGGTTAACCAATCCATCCCTAGGATGACATCCAGTCCTTTATTTTCCAATACAATAAGGTTGGCGTGAAACTTCAATCCCTCAACCTCAATAACCACACCTTGGCAAGAATCTCCGAGTAACTTGCTTAATCCCGGGACTTGATGATCATGGATTTTTCCAGGGAAGCATCGAAAAATCATTTTGCAAAGCAAATTTCTTTGAAATGAACGAGTGAGAAGCTCCGAATCAAACAAAACCGTGGCAGGTATTGTGTTGACAGGAACGTCATCGAGTACGATATCCGGGGCATTCTGTGCTTCCTCCTTGGTCACATGGTTCAAGTGACCCTTCTTGTGATTATTATTGGGGTTGAAATTGTTACGCTTGGGTGCTGAATTATTCCCACCGTGGTTCTGCGTGGGAGCCGAGTTTCTTGGCTCTGGGCACTGCTTGGCATAGTGCCCTTCTTCTCCACAAGCGTAGCAAGTAACACCTGGGCGGTATGTGAAGTCCTTGTCCCTCGCATGATAATTCTTGATCGAGCGCGGGATATTGGTTGTGGCCTTGTTTGCTCCACTTTTCTGGAAGTCAGTCTTGCTTCGGTTGTTGCGAGCTTGAGCAGTTTGGTCCCTCTTGCGCTTGCGAAAATCGTCCAAACTGCGACACTCATTTTCCAGGGTAATGGCCTTGTCCACAAGTGTTTTGAAGTCTGGAAAGGTGTGTACAACCAGCTGGCATTTAAGTCTTTGGCGCAAGACCGTCGTAAACTTTTCCATCTTCTTACTTTCCGTCATGTGTTCTTTGTTGGCGTAGCGAGATAACTGAGTAAACTGGCTGTTGTACTCAGTCACCGACATGCCTCTTTGCTTGAGGTCGTCAAACTCCCTCTTCTTGATTTTCATAACGCTTTTGGGAATATGCGCCCCACGAAAACCTTCTTTAAATTCCTCCCAGGTGATGTTATTCTCATCGGGGTGCATGTGTAGGAAATTCTCCCACCATGATGCAGCTGCTCCTGTGAGGTAGTGAGGTGCATATAGTACCTTCTCACGGTCTGAACATTGTGCAATAATCAATTTTCTTTCAAAGTCCCGAAGCCAGTCATCGGCCTCAAGAGGTTTGTCAGTGTGCGAGAAAGTTGGGGGACGTGTCTTCTGCAGTTGTGACAATTTGGATTGCTGCTGATACGGTCCATGGTGATTTCCCATATTGATGACCTGGTTCATCATTTCTTGGTGTTGTTGCTGGCTTTGCTCATACAAAGCGGCACACTTGAGAAAAAGCTGTCTCAACGCCTGTTGAATTGACTGTCCCTGTGTGAAATTGTTGCTGGTTTGGGTGCCATAATACTCTTCTGGCGGATTTGGCATGGAACGAGTCCAAGGACGAGACATTTTCCACTCTGGGGATATATTTTTAAAAAAATCATAAGGAAAAGAAATTGAGCCGCAAAAATAAATAAATACTCAAAGGCGAAAAATTTTAACCACTCCAAGATTTTTCAAGAAAATATTTGATAGCGCACGGAGAAGGACCGCTCAGTACATATCTTACGCATAGCAGTAATTATACAATACATCACTCAGGATGTGCGTACACAATCCTGACATGTTATTTAGGCTAGTGCACTTCTCCCAGTTCCTACATGATGCGCATACCAACTACTTCTCACAACCTATATACATATAAACATATCATACAAGCTGGCGCCGCGGGGTTGCGAGGTGTACTCAGTCGGAGATGGTAAGGACTTCCCTTGGCCTGCCGAGGGTGAGGCCCAGTGACGCTGGGGACTCAACCTCCTCCTCACTAATAGGCTTCGGGCGTGAAGTGCTGCGCTGAGAAGCTGGAGCGAGCGCGAGAGGCGGTGCAACACAGACTGGGGCAGGCGCAATAGGCGGTGCCACACGGACTGGAGTGGGCGCAATAGGTGGTGCAACACGGACTGGAGTGGGCGCAATAGGTGGTGCAACACGGACTGGAGTGGGCGCGATGACCTGGTCGAACTCCTCAGTGGTAGGCAGGCGATGAGCGGTGGCGAGGATGGCAGGTGAGTAAGATGCTGAGGACGAGATGAAGGTCAGTGGTGGCGCAGTGTGTAGGAGCTCCCTCCTGTTGGCGGCACAGCCATGGACTGAGTCCATGCGGGCAGCCACAAGGTCGTCCACAAGGTTGTCAAAGGCTGCCTCCAGAGCCTAGAGGTATTCCACAAGCATCTCAATAGCCTCGTCTCGCTCTCCTCTGGGGCAAGCGAATGCATAGTGACACGTGTATGGCACGTGGCATGGAAGGTAGCGGTAGCGGCGAGTCTTTATCGAAGGAAGCACATCCCGGAGACGAGCTATCGCCTCACGGGCAGCCATCTGCATGGCATGCCTCTCCGTAGGCATGGCCCTACCAACAAATCGGAATTGGCGTGACTCTGAACGACCTCCCTTGAACTGTACAGCGGCCTGGTGCATAGACAGACTGTCGCTGATCTTGTGCTGGTAGAGAGTGAACACTGGGCGAACCGATGGCCCAATCGCGATCTTGACGACGTAGGTGAGGAGCTTGATAAATCCCTCAGGAACATTTGTGAACACCTGTGACTCACAGTCGCTGCTAGCCATCTACAAAAGTAGACAAAAATTCCGAATAGTCAGAACATAAATTTATGATGACTAACAGAAAAATTGCTACGTTTTGCAAAAATGCTAAAATTGCACTAAAACGCTAATAACCGATTAGCAATCGCACCTAGTGGCTTCCTACAGTCAGCCTGGCTCTGATACCAAGTTTGTCACGACCGGTTTTTCAATAAAATACTTATTGAGAAACCGATCTTGTTACTCCCAGTATAGGAGAGTCCTCCTCACTGGTAGACAAAATCTTGATACAGAAATCCAGAAGGAATAATTATATTAAAGGGTTGAGCTGAGGTTGCTCAACAATTTTATTACAAGCACGCCAATAATATACATAAAGGCGGATCTGACACATGGGTGTGGTGGCATACTACTGACGCGTATTTAAACGTGGTGGTGGATGTGTCACACTGAAGTGGGTGACACTGACTCCTACTCCTGCAGCTCATCGAGCGTCGAAGTGAGGCTCGATGATTTATTCGGGTAGCGGAAGCGGATATGGTACAAGTGATAAATTCCAGGATCACACGGGACTGACTGGGACTCCTCTAGGCGTCGGACTCGCTATCGAACTCTTCATCCATAAGATCGCCTTCGTCAACATCTGGCCAAATCAACAAGCCAGGTGAGTACTTTGAATGTACTCGCAAGACAGGTCGGACATAAGATATAACAAATGTAAGCATCATGCAACATGAGTAATTTGCAATGCACACTCAAATGATAAACTTGCCCGGCATGAATAATAAAAGGGAGTCGGGTGGTAGTCCTCCCGAAATCCCAACAGAAATAACTGAAACTGATCGAGTGTCCGAAACGACGCCTCGAATGGTGAACAAATAAATTAACATGCCGCAGTCGGGCGTCTAAGCGACACCACATAAATGGCTTATATTGGAAAGTAAATGACAATGCGTGCCACAGTCGGACGTCAAAGCGACATCACATAAAGGGCTTATATTGAAAAGTAAATGACAAAGCGTGCCACAGTCGGACGTCAAAGCGACATCACATAAAGGGCTTATATCGAAAATAAACAACATAAATACCACAGTCGGACGTCTGAGCGACATCACATAAAGGGCTTATATCGAAAGTAAACAACATGAATGCCACAGTCAGACGTCTGAGCGACATCTCATAAAGGGCTTGTATCGAAAGTAAGCAACATAAATGCCACAGTCGGACGTCTGAGCGACAACACATAAAGGGCTTATATCAGAAGTAAACAACATAAATGCCACAGTCGGACTCGGTCACCATACTGGTCCCAGCGCACCACAACATCGACCTTGTCGCTCTGTTGACTTCAAACACATCTAGCCAGCCCCTCTGTGGAATTCTCTTCATCGTATCAATGATATAGGCCTCGTCAGGCATGAGACAGATATGTCCCTTTTATAATTAAACTTCACACTTCACTCTTTTTGCGAGTTTGCCTCTTTCGAGCATCACTCGGAAGCTTCTCCTCATCTTTACCCGAGTCCGATTTGATGAATTACAAATCATCCATTCAAAACTGTATTTCTCATATTCCGATATGTTCGTTGTCGAAGCCTGTAGTATGCTCGGGGGCTACGCCGCACTCGGGGGTTGCATCTCATTTGGAATGACACTCTCCTGAGTGGTCAAGTACTTCATCACCTGTCAGATCCTTCACTTCAACAAATGCATTCGATCTGCCACTTTGACAAGTTTTATAAACACCCACGACGCTTTGCACGCCATCTTCATTCCTACTCGCACTCGGTTGTCACGCCCGGTCTTGTTGCGTCAATAACCACACTACACCGACCTCGTCGCTACATTAGCTTCGAAGGCATCTGGCTAACTCCTTCGAAAACAATTTCAGCCACTTGGCTGGACATGCAATCTTTCACTCGACCGTCCTCCACGTCGCCACTCGGTTGTGCACGTCTTCGCCGCTTGGCCATCCCGCACGTCGCCACTCGGTTGTGCACGTCTTCACCACTTGGCCGCTCCGCGTGTCGCCTCTTGGTTGTGCATGCCTTCACCACATGGCCGCCCCGCACATCACGACTCGGCTAGACACATAGTCCTTCACTCGGCCACCTCGCGCATCCTCACTCGGCCGCCCGCGCATTGTCACTCGGTTGTCCACGTCTTCATCATTTGACCACCTCGCACATCATGACTCGGCCACTCCGCGCGTTGCCACTCAGTTGCGCACGCCTTCACCACTCGGCCACCCCGCGCGTCACCACTCGGTTGTACACGTCATCGCCCCTCGGCCGCCTCGCGCGTCACCATCAGTTGGACATGTCTTTACCTCTACACCCCGAACTTGGGAACGACTAAGTTACTCATATGATCAAACCTCATATCACACTCTGTAGCAAGCTTGCCTCTTTCGAGCATCACTCGAGGCTACACACAGCCGTTGGCCATGCCGCCCTCAGGGTTTACGCCCATCCAGTCAACCCATTGATCACATCAGGAATATCTTTCTGACCATACATGCTCGGTCTGCCGAAAATCTATAAGGGTAGTACTGTCCACTCGGACGATCGCCCGAATCATTACCTAAAGTCATCTTCAGGACTACAAAAGGGTGAAAACAATGCTCCTCTACGGACACACTTGACCCTAATCCTAGGCTCCAAGGCGTCAGTTTCCCAAACCTGGACTCAGAGATGGCATGTGCTGGTGGTCCCCCGGGATAATGAGTGACCTCTCTCCGGAGAGTAAGCCCACACACTAGCCTCGCCACTCAGGTTTCATAGCACGTCCACGTCAGACCACTAGTCTATCTCCTCCGGGAGACATACGAGTGCCACCAAGTTTTTCCTTGCAGTCAACATACCCCGATCAGTCGGGAAGCACGTCCACTCGGACAAATACCCCTTTCATGCAAAAGGGTGAAAACAAAGCTCCTCTACGGATACAATATAGTCTTGAAAATACCCGTTTCATGCAAAATCTAACGGTCAATATAAGAAGTACTACTGGAACGATTACTCCCTGGAGTGTCTGGCTTTTTCCTACAGTCGGCAGTTTCAAAGCCGAATTCATTCACCGTGCCGAGAGCACGAAGATTCACCTGCTTGACCGAGTTCCAGGCTGAATTTATTTACCGTGCCAAGTGCACGAAGATCAGTCCGACTGACTCATCTCCATGCTGAGCTTATTTACCATGTCAAGTGCTTGAAGATGCATCCGATTGACTCAATTTCAGACTAAAAACATATTTACCGTGTCGACTGCGTAGAGGTTTACCAGGAGATTTAAATCCTCTGCCAGGCTCATCTAGTCCGACAGAGGCTCGGGGACTACACCCAGTGGGTGCACTCAGCGTTCCCCACCGGAAGGGAACTCAGAAAGAAGTACCCTTTAGTTTGATTATCAAAAGACATGATTTTACAGTCTTCCGAATGATTGTTGTTCATTTTTTACATGTTCTAAAATCCCCCAGTGGGTGTCTTAGCTACGAATCCGCTTCGCCTAAGTCGAAGAAAAATCCTACCGAGTGGTGAGTCTGCCTCTCACTCGGGGGCTTAGCTGCAGTCCAGTACTCGCCTAAGTAATAAAAAATCCTACCGAGTGGTGAGACTGCCTCTCACTCGGGGGCTTAGCTGCAGTCCAGTACTCGCCTAAGTAATAAAAAATCCTACCGAGTGGTGAGTCTGCCTCTCACTGGGGCTTAGCTTCTGATGCAGTACTAAGCTTAAGTAATAAAAAATCCTACCGAGTGGTTAGTCTGCCTCTCACTCGGGGGCTTAGCTGCAGACAAGACTACTTAAGTATAAAAATCCCACCGAGTGGTGACTCGCCTCTCACTCGGGGCTTAGCTCGATCCAAGACTACCTAAGTAATAAAAATCCTACCGAGTGGTGAGCAATCCTCCCACTCGGGGATTAGCTGCAGTCCAAGATGCTACCTACGTTTGAAAAATCCTACCGAGTGGTGAGCAATCCTCCCACTCGGGGGCCTAGCAGCAGTCCTGTACTCGCCTAAGTTTGAAAAATCCTACCGAGTGGTGAGCAATCCTCCCACTCGAGGGCTTAGCAGCAGTCCAGTACTCGCCTAAGTTTGAAAAACCCTACCGAGTGGTGAGCGATCCTCCCACTCGGGGGCTTAGGTAGCAGTCCTATACTCGCCTAAGTTTAAAAAATTGTCACGACCGGTTTTTCAATAAAATACTTATTGAGAAACCGATCTTGTTACTCCCAGTACAGGAGAGTCCTCCTCACTGGTAGACAAAATCTTGATACAGAAATCCAGAAGTACTAATTATATTACAGGGTTGAGCTGAGGTTGCTCAACAATTTTATTACAAGCACGCCAATAATATACATAAAGGCGGATATGGCACAGGGGTGTGGTGGCATACTACTGACGCGTATTTAAACGTGGTGGTGGATGTGTCACAGTGAAGTGGGTGACACTGACTCTACTCTTGCAGCTCATCGAGCGTCAAAGTGAGGCTCGATGATTTATTCGGGTAGCGGAAGCGGATATGGTACAAGTGATAAATTCCAGGATCGCATGGGACTGACCGGGACTCCTCTAGGTGTCGGACTCGATATCGAACTCTTCATCCATAAGATCGCCTTCGTCAACATCTGGCCAAATCAACAAGCCATGTGAGTACTTTGAATGTACTCGCAAGATAGTTCGGACATAAGATATAACAAATGTAAGCATGATGCAACATGAGTAATTTGCAATGCACACTCAAATGATAAACTTGCCCGACATGAATAATAAAAGGGAGTCGGGCGGTAGTCCTCCAAATCCCAACAGAAATAATCGAAACCGATCGAGTGTCCAAACGACGCCTCGAATGGTGAACAAATAAATTAACATGCCGCAGTCGGGCGTCTAAGCGACACCACATAAAGGGCTTATATTGAAAAGTAAATGACAATGCGTGCCATAGTCGGACGTCAAAGCGACATCACATAAAGGGCTTATATTGAATAGTAAATGACAATGCGTGCCACAGTCGGACGTCAAAGCGACATCACATAAAGGGCTTATATCGAAAATAAACAACATAAATGCCACAGTCGGTCGTCTGAGCGACATCTCATAAAGGGCTTGTATCGAAAGTAAGCAACATAAATGCCACAGTCGGACGTCTGAGCGACATCACATAAAGGGCTTATATCAGAAGTAAACAACATAAATGCCACAGTCGGACGTCTGAGCGACATCACATAAAGGGCTTATATTTCATCGTCGTATTCAAGAAGTATAGACCATTCCAAGGAAAAGACTCAGCACATAATAATAATGAACGGGTTAGTCCATCCATAGGAGTAATTATGTAGCCAAGTTTTCCACACATGGTTGTTCACCGGAGATCGTCAAGGATACTGACACTGAGATTGATAAGGCCAAGTTGAGCACCGACCTTGATCATAGATACGGTTACTTGGATGAGTTCGACTCTGCAAAGTTTGTACTATTAAACCACAGCCAACGGTTTTCAGTAGTCGCAAGGGACTAGTTCCGTTTATGGTATTTTAGAAGAAACACATCAATCTAGTACACACCCAATTCCACATTCCGCTGCCAGGAATCACCCTAGGCAACGTTCAAGAAAAACTCTAAGAAGGGGAGGTCACAACCTCTAATAGCATGGGATCAAATTTATCTCACAGCTCTAAGGGTGCCCCTCTGTCAAGACTCGGAAACACCCATGCTCCCTGACTGGATGACGGGCTTTAATCCAGGGCCATGGAACCCTCATCCCGGCCCCTCTGTTTGGTGTGTACCAGGAAAGAGGTTTGCAACTTTCTAAACCGTATCCCGTAAAGAAAAACATGTGCTAGTACAAGGAAAAGAGCGCGTGATCACGTGACTTGATTCATGTTGACACTGGAGTTAAGTTGTTTGGCGTAAGACTGGCATGCTACAACAATACCATCTTACCACCCATCATGTCACCACATGATCATGTAAACTCACATCGAATCACACATCGAGTTTCGAAGCTCACTTGCAATGGCTTTGCATGTAATATAACTCTTACCGATATGCATATAATCATGCCATGAGCTGACTACTCAATGCAAACATGCAAAACACTCATCATATCAAAGTTTCAAACATGCTTGCCTGGTTCGTAGTAGTCGGAGTCTAGCTCGGTGAAGTTCGCGACCCCGTCACCTCTTCCGGTATCTACGGTATAAGAAAAAAGATACGTACTAACGTAAATACCGTGTGTGCACAAAAATGTTCCAAATATTTTTCAAATAAATATGATAAAAAACTAGACAGAAAAATAAAAGTGACAGAAAAAGAATCAATCAAAAATCATTTTCTGTTTAAAAGTTATAAAGGTTTTAGTCCAGGGCTTGTCTCGTAATGAAACGTAAAGTTCCTGTGGGCTAGCTTATAAAAACAGAAAACGGTTCGATTAAAAACCCGCCAACTCCAAAGGAAGACGTATCCTGCCCGAAGGTGTTTTCAGAAAATGTTTCGAAAAGAATAAAAAGCTGACGGGGGGGTCCCACTTGTCGGGTTTAAACTCTGAACAGAGTCACCAACGCCCGAGAGCTGCGGTGGTCGCCGGCGGCGATCCACGGCGAGCCAGGAGGAGTGAGTGGTACCTACGGGTTCCTTGGCTCCTTCCGCACCTGTGGGTGGTGGAGTTGGTCGACGGCGAGCACCACGTCGACGGCGGCCTCAACTCCGGCGGGCGGTGGTTCGGGCGTTGGTGGATCTCGTCGGGGAGGGCTACACAGAACGAATTGAGGCTCGGGTTAGAACGTTGGGTGCACCAGAGGGCTGCTGACGAGGTTTGGGAGTCGGAGGTGGCCTCACCTGAGTGGATCAAGCCGGAGCCCGAGGCGGATCGGGGCGGCCAGAGTCGGGGAAGGAGACCTACTCGGGGTCCTCCTGGTGGCTTGGCGTGGCTCTGGTGAGGTGGAGTGGTGGTGCGGGGTCGAGAACGCGCTCGGGACCTCCTTTTATAGATGATCCGAGGCGGTGGCCGTGAACCGGAAATCTCCGGCGATGATTACGGCGGTGCAACGATTGGTCAGGCGGTTTAGGGGGCTAGGCATCACCGTGGAGGTTTAATGGTTTGGTTTAGGCGCTAAACTTGGCCTGCCTTGGCTGCTACTCCATGTCCCGAACGGAACGACCCACGAAGCACGTCGGCGGTAGGGAGCGCGCTCTGCGCTACTCGAACCAGATGACAAGCGCCCGCCAAGCAAGCAGAGCACCACGCGGAGGCCTCGGGTGGTTTGGGCGGTGCTGGACGGCGCCGAAAGCTGGGCTGATCCCTGCTGGCCGCCTCGGTTGGCTCTGCCACCATAGAAGCTGCCGGCGTTGGCGGAACACGTCACCACCGACGGTGGCGTCCGTCCAAGGGATCGTGCGGCGCTCTGGATAAGAGGGAGGTGCAGTGCGCAAGGCTCCAGAGTGGGAACTGGTGAGATCGACGCCCCGACTCTGAAGAAAACGACACTGTCAGTCGACTGAACACTGAACTTTCTGAAAATGAACAACAACAGTGCATGTCAGGTTTTCGATGAAAATATTTTGGCATGTGGGGATTTTATCTGGAGCTGATCTTTGGTGGGGTGGCCTCTCAATGCACCTGGGGGCTGCCTGAATTTTGGTAGAATTTTTGGAGAAGGAAAAATATGAATTTCACCAAATTTGCCAAATCTGGTCCAAGCTTGCAGTGTGTGAAATTTGAAAATTTTGAACTAAGGAAGAGTGGATCTTGATGGATCTAGGTTGGGGGTGCTAGGGACTAGCCAAAGGAGTTGGTTTGAGGTCAAAACTCAAAGGAAGTCAGACACTTCCTTTGTAAATCACCTAGGCCCAAAATAAAAGACAGAATTACTTTTGGGGATAAAATAAATGAAATAAAATTCAAAAATGGGTTAAACTGGTTGGAATAGAATTTTTGGCTTGGCCCAAAGTGGAGGGAGGGGTTTTGGGAGAAGTTTTGACATGAGGCATGGTAAAACAATGGGGGTTGCAAAACAAAAGAATAGCCCCAAAACCCATATGGTCTCTTTTTAATAGAAAAATTTAATTTCCAACAATTTATGGAGATGAGTTAAAATCAGAAGGAAGGTCTTTAAAACCAAACACCAAGGTTGAGGAAGATACAAAAAAAATACTTGTCATAGGAGATTTTTTTTGAAAAGGAGGGGCTTTTGGAAAGATTTTAAATGGCCTCCTTCAAATCAAATAAAAGGGTTTTGTCAAAAACCAAGCAAATTTTTTTGGAGTGTCACAAAAATCCTACCGAGTGGTGAGCGATCCTCCCACTCGGAGGCTTAGCTGCAGTCCAGTACTCGCCTAAGTTTAAAAAATCTTACCGAGTGGTGAGCAATCCTCCCACTCGAGGGCTTAGAAAAGTGCGGGTCGGCCACGACCACCACCTCAGAGTTGTACCATCAAGAAGAAGGATGAGATTGAGCGTGTCGCCAAGGCGAGCCACACTCAGGAACGTCAAGACCATTACTGAATACCTCGTTGATGAGTTGACCGGCCCCGCCGAATGGTGCGGGTCGACTGCGACCCAAAGCAGACGGCTGACAGGAACGTCAAGACCATTGCTGAGTGCCTTGCTGGTGAGCTGAGACAGGAACGTCAAGACCATTGCTGAGGGGCTTGCTGATGAGCTGATCAATGCTGCTCAAGGATCGTCCAACTAGTCGACTGCTGATTCCTCTTCAGAAGTTGTATCAAGCAAACAGGAACCAATCCGAGAGAAGAACAAGTTCGATCAGTACCAGCTAAAAAGAGTTATAATTCTCTCAGACCCCTGCCGACTGCCCGCAATTGATTGCGGTCTCAGGGACTACATCCAGTGGGTGCACTAAGCGTGCCCCCACTAGAGTAATCTCCACTCGGTATGGCCTGACCAGTCCGAGTGATGAACAACAACAAAAAAGACAGGCTCTAAGACTCCCGCCGACTGCCAGCAGTCGACGGAAGTCTCGGGGACTACACCGAGTGGGTGCACTAAGCGTGCCCCCACTGGAGTAATCTCCACTCGGTATGGTCTGACAAGTCCGAGTGATGAATAACAACAAAAAAAAAACAGGCTCTAAGACTCCCGCCGACTGCGGTAGTCTCGGGGACTACACCCAGTGGGTGCACTCAGCGTGCCCCCACTGGAATGGTATCCACTCAAAACGGTCCGCCCAGTCCGAGTGACGGCCAAACAACAAAAAAGACACGTTCCAGGCGTGAAGAAATTCCGAGTAATCAGTTACTCGATGCAGGACCAGCTCCGAATCACTCCAAAAAAATTGCTATAAGGTGAGTTCAACGCTCCTCCGCGGACCCGTTTGAGCTCATTTCACTCGGACACCATGCAGTCTGGAATCCGTCAAGACAACACTCGGAGATAAGACCGCGGGTGACCAGAGGAAGCTCATAAGTGCCTCCGTAGCACTCGACTCATCTGGGAATACACCTCGGCTCGACCCGCTCAACCTCGACCGATTCGGGGGCTAATGACGAGGACATGTATTAGGGGTAGGGTAACAGGCCTGACCTAAAGACCCTACCCATGGAAACCGTACACTTTATACTGGGCCCCTGGGCCAGATCGCCATCCAGATGTACCGCAACTTGAAAGTCACTCGGACGGCAACAACCACTCGGAGCATGGCACTCCACTCGACGAGCTCATTCCACTCGGCCGTGTAACTCACTCGGATATGCGAAGACCAATAGTCAGCATGATGGTTTTGTTGTGGGCAGGCATTATGGCATTGATGCTCCAGTTTGTAACATAGGAGGTGAGGGGGTGGCGCACTCTATATAAGCCACCCCCACCACTAGACTCGGGGCTTTTTGCTTCCACCTCTTTCTCTCCATCTCTAGTCTCCGGACTTAGCTCAGGCATGGGGATCCGTTCCTCTCTCTCTCTCTCTCACACACACATTGTAATCTCCGGATACATACTAAGATAAAACAAAGCCTCTCCGGAGCACGAGACGTAGGGTTGTTATCTCCATCGTGAGAGGCCCGAACTCGCTAAAACCACCGTGTCACCCATATGCATCTCGATAGATCATGCTCCTTTACCCTACCCCCTTTCTATTGTCGGAATCGTTACACGACACCCCCCCTAGGGTGCGCCCCCTGCCTTGTGGGCCCCCTGTTGCTCCACCGACGTACTCCTTCCTCCTATATATACCTACGTACCCCCAAACGATCAGAACAGGAGCCAAAAACCTAATTCCACCGCCGCAACTTCCTCAGCCATCCACGAGATCCCATCTTGGGGCCTGTTAGGAGCTCCACGGAGGGGCATCCATCACGGAGGGCTTCTACATCATCATCATAGCCTCTCCGATGAAGTGTGAGTAGTTTACTTCAGACCTTCGGGTCCATAGCTAGTAGCTAGATGGCTTCTTCTCTCTTTTTATATCTCAATACAATGTTCTCCCCCTCTCTCATGGAGATCTATTCGATGTAATCTTCTTTTTTCGGTGTGTTTGTTGAGACCGATGAATTGTGGGTTTATGATCAAGTTTATATATGAACAATATTTGAATCTTCTCTGAATTATTTTATGTATGATTGGTCATCTTTGCAAGTCTCTTGAATTATCCATTTGGTTTGGCCAACTAGATTGGTAGTTCTTGCAATGGGAGAAGTGCTTAGCTTTGGGTTCGATCTTGCGGTGTCCTTACCCAAGGATGTAAAGGGTTGCAAGGCACGTATTATATTGTTGCCATCGAGGATAACAAGATGGGGTTTTTATCATATTGCATGAATTTATCCCTCTACATCATGTCATCTTGGTTAAGGCGTTACTCTGTTTTTAACTTAATACTCTAGATGCATGCTTTGGATAGCGGTCGATGAGTGGAGTAATAGTAGTAGATGCAGAATCGTTTCGGTCTACTTGTCTCGGACGTGATGCATATATACATGATCATACCTAGATATTCTCATAACTATGCTCAATTCTGTCAATTGCTCAACAGTAATTTGTTCACCCATCATAGAATACTTATGCTCTTGAGAGAAGCCACTAGTGAAACCTATGGGCCCCGGGTGTATTTTCATCATATCAATCTCCATCACTTTAATACTTGATTTGTTTTTACTTTGCCTTTTACTTTTCACTTTGCATCTCTATATCAAAAATACCAAAAATATTATTTATCATCTCTATCAGATCTCACTCTCGTAAGTGACCGTGAAGGGATTGACAACCCCTAATCGCGTTGGTTGCGAGGAGCTATTGTTTTGTGCAGGTACGAGGGACTCGTGCATAGCCTCCTACTGGATTGATACCTTGGTTCTAAAAAACTGAGGGAAATACTTACGCTACTTTGCTGCATCATCCTCTACTCTTCAGGGAAATCCAACGCAGTGCTCAAGAGGTAGCATTGGACCACCCTCTCAACTAGCATGTTCGTCTCCACGCTCTCAGCAGCAGTCACTTTCAGCGAGGAAGGAGTCTGAACATGGTAAAAGGTGAAGTGGGGAAGTCCGGTCGATCGACTGAGTTATGCGAGGTCCTGGCAAGAGAACCAGGTCGACTGCCAGCCCCTAACCGATTCAGGAAGAGTCATGGAAGGGAAAGAGCTCCTCTGCCTCTTCTGGATACCCAAACCCCCAATCATCTGAATGACATGGGTTTTCTCGTCACTCGTGTTTGCTTTCTTCACCGACTGTTAATAGATGGTGAAAATGTGTTTGAAAAGACCCCAATGCGGTCGACACCCCAGAAAGTTCTCGCACATAGACACGAATGCAGCAAGGTATGTGATGGTATTGGGAGAAAAGTGATGGAGTTGGGCACCGAAGAAGTTCAAGAAGCCCCGGAAGAAGGGGTGCGGAGGAAGCGAGAAGCCCCGGTCGACGTGGGTGGCGTGCAGTACACACTCACCCGGTCGAGGCTACGACTTTGTCTCCCCCTCAAGCAGCCTCGTTGCACCCTTGGCGATCAGCCCGGACTCCACCAGCTCGTCCAGATCTTCCTGCCGGAGCAAAGACCAGATCCAATCGCCTTGGATCCAACCTGGCGGCAGCCCCGAGCGCGATGATGACCCGCGATTCTGCTTCTTGCCCTTCACCGCCCCCGTCGCCTTCTTCGCGCATTCAAGCGTCGCCATCTTGTCCTTCACCATGGTGGCGGAGCGGTGGCGTCGAGAGTGGAGGAGCCGGATTCAGTGGAGAAGCAGAGGAAGAAGGGGGAAAACAGACGGCGCCTCGGCTCCGTTGCCTTACAAAGGACCGCTTCCAAGTGGCTGATGCGTGGGCCTAGGCAATCCTGTCAAATCCCGCAACAGTCGCGCGCGACGTACATGGCGAAAAAGGTGGCGCGGAGATCGAGGCACTCTCGTTTATCCACCCCGCTTACTTCGGCACGCTCCGTCCCGTGCGCTTCCCCAAAATTTTGAATCCCGTGAAATCCGGGATGCACTTCAATCAATCGCGCCAAAGATTCTGCGCCCCGAAACAACACTCGACAGATGATGTAACAAATTCACTCGGGAACTTTCTGAATCGATCAAGGCGACTGAATCGAAGCTGAAGTTCCAGCGTGAGTCTTCCATCCTGCATAAAACACTCATGAGGCGCAAGGCTCGAACCAAGATCAACATCAACCTTCTTTCCACTTGAACCTTAATCCATTCGGGGGCTAATGATGAGGATACAGACCTAGGGTAGGGTCACAGGCCTGACCTATATGCCTTACCCAAGGTCACTACCCTAGAAGCAAAGAAGTCCAAGAGGCAACAAGGAATACCTAGGGAAGGCGTCGAGTGCAATCTACTCGACGGACCATATCACTCGGGTATCCCTCTTACCTGATGTCACTCGACTATACAAGGAACCACTCGACCTACTGAAGACCGGGAGTCACTCATCACTGCAACGGTCGGGAGTTCACTCCGTAGTCTTTAAGATCATTAATAGCACTTATGGCTGGCGTTATCAGTAACGCCCCATCTTTATGTACATTGAACCCCTTGTAATGGAGGATGGCTGGGGTCCTGGAGCACTCTATATAAGCCACCCCCTCCTCTGGCACAAGGGTTCGCACCCCCTGTAACACCACACGCATATAATCCAGTCGACCGCCTCCGGGCACCGAGATGTAGGGCTTTTACTTCCACCGTGAAGGACCTGAACTCATAAATCTTGTGTGTACAATTTCACCATAGCTGAGATCTTGCCTCTCCATACCTACCTCGCTTTCTACTGTCAGTCTTAGGACCACGACACGCGTCGGGACGGTGGAGGCTCAGCGCCGGGGGCGTCCCAGTCCCCCCTCTGCCCGATGTTGAGCACCCCGGATATTTCCACGCCGAGATCGAGCGTGCGTGGGCCTCCCTGTTGGAGGAGGAGGCGCCCTCCCAGAGTACAATGCGGCGAATGCTGGGCGGGTCTTCCTCCTCCTCCTCCTCCTCCCGATCCTCCTCCCACTCCTCCAGGTCGCCGGCGCTCGTCAGCGTCAAGCCCGAGCCCATGGAAATGCCGCTCGGCCGGCGCACCCGCAGCACCGGCATCATCATCAATGAGGGTGGTCGTGCCTCCTCCCCGCCTTAGCAAGCCGAAGACGGAGCCGGGGCTCACCGCCGTGAAGACCGAGCACGATGATGCGCTCGACGATGAGGCGGCCATGAAGTGGGTGCAGGAAGATTGGGCCCGGCTGGAGATGGAGCGCTAGCGCCGCGCCCTGGAGGAGATCGCCACGCGCCGTCATGGGCACGATGAGGGGGGCGTCATCGTGCTTGAGGACAACGACGACGACGCGCCGCCACCGGCCAAACCTATCCGCCAGGGCGACCCCGGGCAGGAGTCCAGAGTCCAGCAGGGACGGCCGCGCCAAGAAGGAGAAGGACAACGACGACGACGACGACGACGACGACGGTGACTACGCCGCGTTCAGTGAGTTCTTCGGCCTGTAGGCACGACCCTTTGTTTTTTTAGTAAACTTTATGTTTTCTATGTAAAAAAACTATGGAACGTTGAATCTTATGTCGTGTTTGCCGAATCTTTGTCCTGTTTGCCCACTTTTGGCCGAATATCTTTTACAAAATGTTTCAAAAAGGGAGTCTGGGGTCGACCCTGGGGGCGGCGGCTGGGAACCCGATCGCCCCCACGGCGAAAATATCGCTGGTTCGCCCCCAAGTGGTGCTTTTTCTAGCCCCAGGGGGGAAGGGGGACGGCTGGAGATGCTCTAACAATTTCCCTTAAGTGGATGACCTAAGATTTATCAATTCATGGAAGGTGTAGGATGATAGTAGGATTTCGCCCCTCTGGCGGCGCACCAGAGTGGCGTCCTCACGACCGTTGGGTGACAACGAGCGTATGCATGGGTACCGCACATCAGTCTGATGTGGCGGACGCACCCGAGCGTGTCTGGGCCTCCTCATATCCGTCCTAGATTTAAGCTACATATGATTGGTATCGGTCAGCCCAGATGTATAGGGCCGGTTTGAGGAGCCCAGACATATGGCGCGTGTTTGAAGAGCCCGGTTGTAGATGCTCTCACATACCCTTGTGCAACTTTCGCTTGGTTGATTTTTAGGGATGTATGTATTCACGTGGAATCTGTTCCTCAAGGGCTAATGATTTATTAGCTTCTTTTATGTAGCTTAGGGGTAAGATGTAAAGATGGGACGACCAGACTGTAATGGGGGCTGTTCACCACCTCCTATACCAGTGATCTCGACAGCTGGCTCGACGAGCCTGAAGCATTCACGCTTCCTACTCTGAACAAGTCGAGCCTGCTAAGTGCAGAATGCTTTTTCATGGTGTTAAAATATGCCTTTTGCTGGTGTAGACAATGCATCTTACTTTTCTATTGTAACATAGATTGATATGTGTGTTTTGGTTATGACTAGCTGGAAAACTAGGCTTTGTATATTTCTGAAGGTTTGGAAGTTGTATTATACTCTAGTAAGAAATATATAATCAAATTTACATATTCCAAACTATTTATTTTGCAAAAATACCAGCATTAAACAATTGGAGTATTGTCTTAATTTTAGTTTCATGGATAGCCAACGACACTCACCAACTGTCCGTTAAACACGACCACCCACCAAAGCAAATTGCATTGCACATAACTTTGTTTCATGTGGTCTATAACATGTTACAGTAGGGAAGTGTCATGCATATGACACTAGTCTATATTATTATCTTCATAGTGCAAAGTAATATAGAAATAGTATTATAGATTATTACATTTATTAGTGTAGATTTATTTTGCTTTGGGTTGTGTTATTTTATAATATAATATGTTACTTCAAACACATCTCTCCTCATTAACTATAAGCCACATAAGCAAAAAAAATTAAAATATGCTATGTTACTGACTAAGTTACTCCTACTAACCAGCCTTAGTGTTAGCTCTCCTTACTAGGGCGTAGCACCCAAACCAATACGGAGAAGTTGTGTTTGAGAAATGGAAATTGTTATGTTGTGAATGGAAGGCGTTGGGAAACACATCCACGCTCTGGTTTTGCAACTTAGTTTCTCCACTAATTCTAGTATGCCAGCATCACGAGAAGATGGTGCAAGGCTTTTACAGAGTGCGCTCTGTACATCGGCTGGCCATAGTGGGGGTAACATAAATAGTATCATGCATTTGGGACTCGCAAACATGCTTATGTGACAGGCAATTAAAGAAGAGAGAGATGGTTATAGTAACATAGGTAGATACTATAACATAATAAATGTGATACTATTATGTGTCATGCATGGCAATAAATGAGACCACCTATGATAGTAATCTATGATAGTATGCACTATAGAGATAGTAACACAGACTAGTAACATATGCATGTTACTAGTCTAAGTTACTCCCCACTATGACCAGCCTAAGGCATGCACAACGAGAGAAGATGATTCTTCGTCAATGAAGATTGACTTAATTAACCACAACTGTTGATCAACCTCCATCTATTTATTGAATAGGAAAAGGTGAAAAGCCCCGTTGAAGCAATTAAATCTGAACTAGTATGGGCAAAGTGTTTTTTGGTACGGTAATATTTGAATTTGCAGAAAGCTTTGGTGTGAGCAAAGTAATCTTTGCTACGGGTTGTCTAAATCTGAACCAAGCAGTGAACACCAACTCAAACAACAGGTCAGCCTTGTGTACGATCTTCATAGAAACAAAGGGCGCGTTTAGTTACCGGCATCCTTTTTTGTCACTTTGCATATTTGTTCCAGTTAGATCTAGCTGAGCATATGCAGACAAAAAATCATCATCTGCGTGCTGATTGGTTGCCTGCATCCCCTCTCCCTGCATAATAGCAACGCCTCTACGCATTGTGTTTGGTTGCTCGCATTTATTGTGTTCATAGTAGTGCATGTTGTTTGGTTGCGTGCATGGGATATGATTGAGATTTAACAGCTACCCAAAACACACAGTACCATGGCGATTGCAATGAACGATGACGAGAACACAAGCAACTAGTTCGCCATGCCGCCGTCGGACTCGGCGCCAAGGCCATCGTCCACCGCCGCAGGCTCGCCAATGCGGAACACCGGCATCTTCGGGTCGACTAGCAAGCCTCCCGCTGCTGTGGCGAGCAGTCTCTGAAGCTCATCAATGGTAGATAGATACCGAGCATGGGAGGGGAACAACCAGCAGCAGGAGAAGGTGGTGGACTGGCCGCCACCGGCATGTACTACGACGCGACGCTCTTCTGTGTTGGGGAACGTAGTAATTTCAAAAAAATTCCTACGCACACGCAAGATCATGGTGATGCATAGCAACGAGAGGGGAGAGTGTGTCCACGTATCCTCGTAGACCGAAAGCGGAAGCGTTAGCACAACGCGGTTGATGTAGTTGTACATCTTTACGATCTGACCGATCAAGTACCGAACGCACGGCACCTCCGAGTTCTTGCACACGTTCAGCTCGATGACGTCCCTCGAACTCTGATCCAGCCGAGCTTTGAGGGAGAGTTCCGTCAGCACGACGGCGTGGTGACGATGATGATGTTCTACCGACGCAGGGCTTCGCCTAAGCACCGCTACGATATTATCGAGGAGGACTATGATGGAGGGGGTCACCGCACACGGCTAAGAGATCAATGATCAATTGTTGTGTCTATGGGGTGCCCCCCTCCCCCTTATATAAAGGAGTGGAGGAGGGGGCCGGCCAAGGGGAGGAGGCGCGCCCAAGGGGGCGGGGAGTCCTACTCCCACCGGGACTAGGACTCCTCCCTTTCCTATTTGGAGAGGGAGAGGGAAGGAAGAGGAAGGAGGGAGGAAGGAATGGGGGGCCGGCCCCCTCCCAATTCGGATTGGGCTTGGGGGGAGCCCCCTCCCTTGCTCCTTTCCCCTCCTTTCCACTGAGGCCCATTAAGGCCCATATACCTCCCGGGGTTTTCGGTAACCCCCCGGCACTCCGATAAATACCCGAATCACTCGGAACCTTTCCGATGTCCGAATATAGTCGTCCAATATATCGATCTTTACATGTCGACCATTTCGCGACTCCTCGTCATGTCCCCGATCTCATATGGGACTCCGAACTACCTTCGGTACATCAAAACACATAAACTCATAATATAACCGTCATCGAACTTTAAGCGTGCGGACCCTACGGGTTCGAGAACTATGTAGACATGACCGAGACACGTCTCCGGTCAATAACCAATAGCGGAACCTGGATGCTCATATTGGCTCCCACATATTCTACAAAGATCTTTATCGGTCAAACCGCATAACAACATCCGTTGTTCCCTTTGTCATCGGTATGTTACTTGCCCGAGATTCGATCGTCGGTATCTCAATACCTAGTTCAATCTCATTACCGGCAAGTCTCTTTACTCGTTCCGTAATACGTCATCCTGTAACTAACTCATTAGTTACAATGCTTGCAAGGCTTATAGTGATGTGCATTACCGTGTGGGCCCAGAGATACCTCTCCGACAATCGGAGTGACAAATCCTAATCTCGAAATCGCCAACCCAAGCAGTACCTTCGGAGACACCTGTAGAGCACATTTATAATCACCCAGTTACGTTGTGACGTTTGGTAGCACACAAAGTGTTCCTCCGATAAACGGGAGTTGCATAATCTCATAGTTATAGGAACATGTATAAGTCATGAAGAAAGCAATAGCAACATACTAAATGATCAAGTGCTAAGCTAACGGAATGGGTCAAGTCAATCACATCATTCTCCTAATGATGTGATCCCGTTAATTAAATGACAACTCATGTCTATGGTTAGGAAACTTAACCTCTTTGATTAACGAGCTAGTCAAGTAGAGGCATACTAGTGACACTATGTTTGTCTATGTATTCACACAGGTATTATGTTTCCGGTTAATACAATTCTAGCATGAATAATAAACATTTATCAGGAAATAAGGAAATAAATAATAACTTTATTATTGCCTCTAGGGCATATTTCCTTCAGTCTCCCACTTGCACTAAAGTCAATAATCTAGTTCACATCGCCATGTGATTTAACACCAATATTCATATCTGCATATGATTAACACCCATAGTTCACATCGTCATGTGACCAACACCCAAAGGATTTACTAGAGTCAATAATCTAGTTCACATTGCTATGTGATTAACACCCAAAGAGTACTAAGGTGTGATCATGTTTTGCTCGTGAGAGAAGTTTAGTCAACGGGTCTGTCACATTCAGAGCCGTATGTATTTTGCAAAAATATTCTATGTCTACAATGCTCTGTACGGAGCTACTCTAGCTAATTGCTCCCACTTTCGATATGTATCCAGATTGACACTTAGAGTCAGTTGGATCAGTGTCAAATCTTGCATCGACGTAACCCTTTACGACGAACCTCTTGTCAATCCATAATCGAGAAACATATCCTTATTCCACTAAGGATAATTTTGACCAATGTCCAGTTATCTAATCCTAGATAACCATTGTACTCTCTTGCCAAACTAGGGCATAGTATACAATAGATCTGGTCCATAGCATTGGCATACTTTTATAGAACCTATGACTGAGGCATAGGGAATGACTTTCATTCTCTTTCTATTTTCTGCCATGGTCGGGATTTGAGTCTTACTCAATTTCATACCTTTGCAACACAGGCAAGAACTCTTTCTTTATTTGTTCCATTTTGAACTACTTCAAAATCTTGTCAAGGTATGTACTCATTGAAAATCTTATCAAGTGTCTTGATCTTTCTCAATAGATCTTGATGCTTAATATGTAAGTAGCTTTACTGAGGTCTTTCTTTTAAAGAACTCCTTTCAAACACTTCTTTATGCTTTCTAGAAAAATTCTACATCATTTCTGATCAACAATATGTAACTCACATATACTTATAAGAAAGGTTGTAGTGCTCCCACTCACTTTATTGTAAATAAAGGCTTCACTGCAAGTCCGTATAAAACTATATGCTTTGATCAACTTATCAAAGCGTATATTTCAACTCCGAGATGCTTGCACCAGTCCATAGATGGATCGCTGGAGCTTGCACATTTTGTTAGCACCTTTAGGATTGACAAAACCTTCTGGTTGCATCATGTACAACTCTTCTTTAAGAAAACCATTTGCCAGATTTCATAAAATGTGGCAATTGCTAACATGATTCAGACAGACTTAAGCATCGCTACAGTTGAGAAAATCTCATTGTGGTCAACAGCTTGAACTTGTCAAAAACCTTTTTGCGACAAGTCGAGCTTTGTAGATAGTAACACTACTATCAACGTCTGTCTTCCTCTTGAAGATCCATTTATTTTATATGGCTTGCCGATCATCGGGCAAGTCCACCAAAGTCCACACTTTGTTCTCATACATGGATCCTATCTCAGATTTCATGGCCTCCAGCCATTTTGCGGAATCTGGGCTCATCATCGCTTCCTCATAGTTCGTAGGTTTATCTTGGTCTAGTAACATGACTTTCATAACAGGATTACCGTACCACTCTGGTGCGGACCGTACTCTGGAAGACCTACGAGGTTCTGTAGTAACTTGATCTGAAGTTTCATGATCATCATCATTAGTTTCCTCACTAATTGGTGTAGGAATCACTGAAACTGATTTCTGTGATGAAATACTTTCCAATCCGGGAGAAGGTACAATTACCTTATCAAGCTCTACTTTCCTCCCACTCGCTTCTTCCGAGAGAAACTCCTCTAGAAAGGATCGATCTTAGCAACGAATATCTTGCCTTTGGATCTATGATAGAAGGTGTACCCAACAGTTTACTTTGTGTATTCTATGAAGACACACTTCTCCGATTTGGGTTCGAGCTTATCAGGTTGAAACTTTTTCACATAAGCATCGCAACTCCAAACTTTAAGAAACGACGGCTGTCGTGGTTTTGTCACGGCAGATGTCCTCATGAAAGGACTTAGTCGTGGAGCCATCGCTACGGGTTAGCTTGAAGGGGTTAAAGCGGAAACAAGGACGCAAGAGAGTTTATACTAGTTCGGCCCCTTCGATGAAGGTAAAAGCCTACGTCTAGTTGTGATGGAATTTATGGGGGTTTCGATGACTAGGGGGCAAACAAGCTTCGCCTAAGTCTCGAGTTGTTGTCTGTCCTCATGAACCACCGCCGGGTCGTCCCCTTATATACATGGGTGACGCCCGTCGGTTTGCAGATTCCTGAGACCGACTCATAGACGTGTCCGGTTCGGTCTTTAGTATTTCTAACTTACAACACAAGTTACATACTAATGCCGGTTTAGGGCTACAAGCATTAAACCGGTTCTGGGCCTTGGGCCCTTATAGAATATCCTCACGGGCTTCAAGCATACTTGACTACTGATGAAGTTAACCCGGCCTGTCCTGGCCGGTTTACGCCCGGTAGTAATATCCCCAACATTAGGCCCCAGATTGGTTTGAACAGGTTCATGTCAATCCTTAGTAAAAAACTTCATCTTCAGCAACTTTGTGTAATTGGGTGAACCGCCATGATGTCATCTTCTCTGGTCATTGTAAACCGGCGTGATGTCACCTATCATAAAAACTATCCACAATACCTTTTTTGTTTAATAGGACCGCGACAATCAAGGCGACAGCTCCGTTTCCAAACTCGCGGCCCCTTGATTCTCGCGCCTGACACATGTCCCTTGCTTTATAAATAAGACCGAAGGGTCATTTCTTTTTTTCCCTTCGTGCCCCTCTACTTCGTCTTCCTCGCGCCGCCCAGCTTCGGAGCTCCGCCGCCGTCGTAAACTTCTGCACCAACCTTGGCCGCTGCATCACCCTGAATATACCAGAGCATCGCGGCGGTGTTCCATTTCTTCCTTAGCTCTGGTAAGTCTTCTATCTTTTCACCATAGATCTGTTCTAGGGTTTCCATGTTCTTCGGTGTTCATCGCTTGCTTCTTGCTCATATGATAACTTTTAGTTAAGTCTATAAATCCTTTTTCTGCGTAGCGGTAGTTTTTTAGCATCCGCTGTCACTTGCGCATCTCAAGGCCATAGATCTCCCTGCACCCTTGCTCATTGATTCGGTACCGCTCCGTTTTGGACCTTGAATATTTATTTCTTTTCTGAATATGCTCCAGATCCAAAACTGTGAAATACTTTTGTGAAACCTGTTTTCGCACATCCACTCTTGATTCATCAATGTTTCAGACTAGGCGGTTTAACTTTGTAGAGAAATTGACAACTTGGCATATACCATTAGTCCCCTTGTTGAACCGCCAGGATTTCCCAGTTATGTATTGCCACCTTGCAGAACTTCGGTTTATAAGCAACTTCTTTCGGTTTAACAATGAATGTATCAATATATAGCCTTCCAACATATTCTTGAACCGGTATTACTGCTTTGCAGATTGCACCATGGCCAAGCAAGTGTACGAGTGTAATTGGGTCCCTTCTCGGGTGACTCAAACTCAACTGGATAACCTAGTCAGCACCGGCGCTTTAGGCAAAAAAGATGTCATTCATTGGAGGGTCCCTGGCCCGGAGAGTCCTCCAGAACCCAAGGATGGAGAAGTTGTTGTTTTTGCTGACCATTTGGCCCGGGGCTTCAGTCCGCCCGGTTCGAAGTTTTATCGGGATGTCTTGGCCAACTTCCAACTGCGTCCACAAGATATTGGCCCCAACTCCATAACCAATATCTGTCACTTTCAAGTGCTCTGTGAGGTGTTCTTTCAAGAGGAGCCCACAGTTGAATTGTTCAGAGATTGCTTCCATCTAAACCGTCGCACTGAATTTTCTGACGGTCCCAACACCGAGTTGGGTGGTGTGGCGATTCAAAAACGGAAAGAGGTCACTTACCCTCGTGCCAAACTGCACAGCCATCCCAAAGAGTGGAATTCAACATGGTTTTACTGCAAAGATACCTCTCCTGAGGGAGAAAATCCTTTACCGGGTTACCGTCCGGAGCGGCTAAGCAACACACATCTCCTCCCTCACAGACTGACTGCCAAGGAAACAAGCAAATATCCCCCTCAACTATCCAAGCTCCGGGCCTTCATGGCCAACGGGTTGACAGGGGTTGATCTTGCTCGCTGCTAGATATCTTGGAGTATACTGCCCCTAAGACTGCGCTCCGGTTTGATGTGAAAATACACAGAAGATGTGAAAGACCCTCTACGGCATATTGAGATCCAGCTAACAGACGATGAAGTTACTGAGGCTGTTAAGAGGATGTTAAATGAACCGGAAGCTGCTTGCACCCAAACCGGCCTGGCTCCCTTTTCTGCCATTAACAAACCGCCCGCCGTAAGACTCATATCTTATGATTTTATAAAATCTGACTATGTTTAAGTACTCTTTGTTGATATTAACATCTTTCAAACAGGGTGATGATCCATTTTGGAGCAGGAAAACTCCACAAGAGAAACCGGAGAAAATAACCCGGCCCAAGACCAGAGTTGTGAAGAAACCAGCCAATAGAAAGAAAACCACTGCCTCCTCCGATCCACCAGCTGACAATGATGTGGGTAATCCGGATCTTAAGGTAGAACTTGACTCACTTGGTTTATTTTTCACACGCCTTATTAATAATGATTATTGCCAGGATGATGCTGAAGTCAGTCATGCTGATGTTGTAGAGGTAGTCGCTCTTTCTTCCGTTTCACACCCTTTACCTTTAGTAAAAATTCGTCGGGCAAACCGGAAAGTTAAATTTTCTCACCCTCTTGCTTATTTGGACCGAAACTTTCTTATGAAGACACAACAGCATGAAGCTCGTCACAAGAACCCGGCACGGCTGACGGTAGTTACCTCCACCGGTTTACCGAACAGTCGGTTCAGAAACGCCATTCAGAGGTCTCTAACTGTTTCGTCAATGCTTATCCTAAAGCGGGTTGCATTCGTCAACCTCTTAATCCATCTGACTCCGATTATCAGGTGACTTCTCATTCTTCGTCCGGCGAGTCGTCAGCCACCCAACTCCCACCACTTAAGACAGTGCTTGGGTGAGCCATATTCCTGATGATACTGTTTTGATATATCACTTTCAATATTTATTGGACTGATCCATCTTTTTCCTTTCAGGGCCAAGCCTAGGCCAAGCAAGAAAGCTCGGCTGGACAAAGCGGCAGAAGAAAATGACGCTCCTGAACCGACCACAATTCCAAATCCTGAAGAAGACATCCATGATGATATGCTGAACGACCCACCATTGCAAGATCATGATGTTACTGTTGAAAAGGCACATGTTGACGCCACATGCCCTTTAAATCAACCCACCAGTCCTGTTCAGACTGACAAGACAGCGAGCCCCTCAGAGCACACTGATAAACCGGCGACCCCAGTGCAAACCGGTGAAGCCAAGGATGATGATGTTGTCATTACTGGCTTTCGTCATTCCGAGCCAGGTAATCCTGTCGCCTTGTCCAAGCACACTGCAAAAGATGAATTTACTGCGTTTGGTAAAGGCAAATGGAATGCCGATTTGGCTACTTATTCCACTCTAAATCCCCAAGATCTTCATTCCGGTTATCTGAACCGGCTATATACCAGCCGTGATTATGAAGCCGGTCTGGTGAATATGATGAAGGACAAATATGAGGTAAATTCCATATGACTCTCTGCTTGTACATTGCAAACTGTCAACTCTAATAGCCCCCAAGTGACGGTTTTAAGATGTCAACTTAAACCGGGACTTCCCAATATAATCCTGAACACAGCTGTACTTTTGGAAAGTAGCCCCCAAGGGCCGGTTCAATTTAATGTAGTTAAATCGGGACTTGTATAACATAAGAATTCCAGCATTACTCAAGGACAGAGCAAATAGGCATTAGCCCCCAAGTGCCAAGTTGAATACTTGTATGGAGCTTGGGACTTTATATAGAAACTATAGGATGAAAAGAAAATATGCATTAGCCCCCAAATACCAAGGGCATAACTTGTTGTGTGGTTGGTACTTCAACTCTTCACCTTAACCCTTATCAAATGATTATCGTATGTAGGCTGATCTGAGCAAGAAAGAAAGTCAAATCGCTGATCTTCAAGAAAACCTGAAATCCCAGCAAGCTGAAACCTCCAAAGCAAAGAATGAATTAACCGGTAACTTTAAGCGTCATGGAAAAGCCTAAGGAAGGTTTCAACAAGGAGCGGGCGGATTGGGCCACCGAAAAGGCCGCTTTGACTCAATCAGGCGGAGAATGTCAAGCCGCACTCAAACCGGTGGTTGATGAATCGGCCGATTAAAGCGGCAAGTGCATGCCATGACCGCTATTGTCTTTGGTAAGCCTTTTTGACTTCTGCCGTAATGAGGCCTTCTCATGAAATTGCCGGTTTATTAACCCTTTGAATGATACAGGGACACGTATTGACCACTTGGGATCAGACGTGTGGAAGAAATTGAAAGCCTCTTATACATTGATAGAGCAACTCTATACTGGTGCGCAACGGATCATCAGCACCGCTTCCCACAACATCCCGGCTCCAACCTTGATCCAGGACACCATTAAAAGGTTGTCAATGCTTCCTGCCCGATTTGAAGAATTAAAGAAATCTGCTGCTAGAACCGGTGCCATAAACGCCTTAATCCGGGCCAAAGCATGGGTGCCGGATTTTGATCCTGTTGAAGCGGCCCAGGGCTTCCCAAGCTTGAAGGAAGACGGGACAGAATTCAGTGAAGAGGATCTCCGAGCTATAAACCGGGAAGTGCGCCCCTTGGCTTGTCAATTGACTGAAGAGGCAAATCTTTCTCACTATCAAGCCCAATACGATGGCGAGAATAAACGAGTGCCTGCACCGATTCCTGAAGCGGAGAACCTTATACCTCCAATTCGTAAGCATACTTACGCTCCCGATATTGAACCGTCGTTCTTTGATCAATGATGAAGCTGTATTCCAAGCATTAATGGGAATCGATCGACAACTGTTGATTTCCGGCTGGGTAGGGAATCGAGAAGTTGAAGCGGCGCAGATGACCCGCAACCATCGTGCCAAGCTGGCGACCAAGCATGAACCGGAGGCGGTTTACATTACTGCTTCCTTTACGTTATGCGTAAAAACAATTATCTTATTTGGGCACCGTGTTGCCTTGTAATAGACTAGCTGCCACACTTTGTGTTGATATGCCTTCGTGCATATTTATTACAACTTATGCTTCCGTTGAATCACTGATGCTAAACTATTATGCAGTAGTAAAAATCTTAAAACGCCATTTTGGTTGTATAACCAGGCGGGTCATCATATCTATGTATGTGAAATCAAAGATAATACCTTAGATTTAAACATATGATAAAATATGGGAATGTATGATACATGCCATCGTAGGGCATGAAGTTGGCTGTGCCAAACTTGAAGCGGAGTTGTAAGAAACCCGCTCTGCTGAAGGAGAAAACAGCTCCTGTGTATATAGGGTCGGTTTATCAGGTAAACCGTTCTGGGTTAAGATGAACACCGGTGTTATTCCATAATAGGATGTTTATCAAAATTCAAACCGGGCAAAGTGTCTCCGGATGAAAAACAAATCGTGTCCCGTCAACTGATAGTCGAATCGGTTTAATAATTGTTGGTTTAAGAACACAACAAGAGAAATATGCAAAAAGACAAACAAATTTCAAGCAAAGGCAAAGACAGGATCTTTTGCGATAAGAGGCTATTTGAGCTGATCAAGTGGCATTACCATGGTCGGACACGACCAAGCCCCCAATAGGCGTAGCTACGGTTCATGTCAGCCAGGTCCCCAAATGATGCAGTGGCATTACGCCGATCAAGAGGTGTAGCGATGGTTCGGGTTCGACCAAAGCCCCCAAGTGATTTTGTGGCCTTAGGCCGATCAAGAGGCGTGACTCGTTCAGACGTGACCAAGTCCCCAAGTGATTCCGTGGCTTTCGCCTATCAAAAGGTGTTGCATTGGTTCGGACACGACCAAGCCCCCAAGTGGAGACCGCTTTAAGATAAAAACTCTGTGTAACCACTCATGATGTAAAAATAACAGAGACCCCGCTTTAGCTAAGGCTCCGGTTTATTGTATTGGTCATAATATATACATTGTCATAATATGTACATAAGTAGAGCCTATGGCTCAAGTATAGTAGGGCGAAGATGAGCTATGTTCCACGGCCTGTTGGTCTCCTCCTCTCGATGTCGTGAGTCTTTATGCTCTCGAATATCAATCAGATAGTACGACCCGTTGTGCAGATTCTTGCTGACCACGAAAGGTCCCTCCCAAGGTGGGGATAGCTTGTGCATATCAATCTGGTCTTGGATGAGCCGGAGCACCAAATCTCCTTCTTGAAAGGTCCTAGTTCTAACTCGGCGACTATGATAGCGACGAAGATCCTGCTGGTAGATCCACGAACGGGCAGCTGCAATGTCACACTCCTCATCCAACAGGTCCAAAGCGTCTTACCGTGCTACCTCGTTGTCCGCTTCAACATAAGCTGCTACACGAGGTGAATCATGACGGATATCACTGGGGAGAACCGCCTCCGCTCCGTAGACCATGAAGAACGGTGTGTATCCTGTCGATCTGTTGGGTGTAGTATTGATGCTCCATAACACAGATGGTAACTCCTCAACCCAACAACCCGCCGTCCGCTGCAAGAGGACCATAAGCCGGGGTTTGATGCCTCGTAAGATCTCCTGGTTAGCTCTCTCTGCTTGGCCATTGGACTGTTGGTGAGCCACTGATGAAACATCAAGCCGGATGTGCTCACGTTCACAGAACTCCTTCATAGCACCCTTAGACAGATTGGTACCATTATCAGTAATGATACTGTGTGGAAAGCCAAACCGTAAAATCACCTTTTTAAAGAATTGAACCGACGTGGCTACATCACACTTGCTGACGGGCTCCGCTTCTACCCACTTTGTAAATTTGTCAACAGCCACCAAAAGGTGGGTCTTCTTGTCCTTGGACCGTTTGAAAGGCCCAACCATATCCAGCCCCCAAGTCGCAAACGGCCAAGTAATTGGAATAATCCTCAATTCTTGAGCCGGCACATGAGCGCGTCTTGAGAACTTCTGACAGCCGTCACATCGCCTAATCAGGTCCTCCGCATCAGCATGAGCAGTCAACCAATAAAAATCATGACGAAACGCCTTAGCCACCAGAGATTTTGAACCGGCGTGGTGACCACAATCTCCTTCGTGGATTTCGCGCAAGATCTCACAACCTTCCTCCGGTGATACACAACGTTGAAACGCTCCTGACACACTGCAATGATGCAACTGGCCATTGACAATAGTCATGGACTTGGATCGCCGGATTATCTGTCTGGCCAGTGTCTCATCCTCTGGTAACTCGCCCCGGTTCACGTACGCCAGATAAGAACCGTCCAATCCGAAATGACATGCAGAGCCGCCACTAGTTGAGCCTCCGGATCAGGAATAGCCAAATCCTCTTCACCAGGGAGCTTGACCGACGGGTTATGCAGGACATCCAAGAAGACATTAGGCGCGACCGGTTTACGCTGAGAGCCCAGTCGGCTTAAAGCGTCCGCCGCTTCGTTCTTCCGTCTATCCACGTGATCCACCTGATATCCCTTGAAGTGGCCTGCAATAATATCCACCTCACGACGGTATGCTGCCATGAGCGGGTCTTTAGAATCCCAAGTACCAGACACTTGTTGGGCCACCAGGTCCGAGTCACCGAAGCACTTGACTCCGCTGAGATTCATCTCCTTACCCATCCGGAGACCATGGAGTAAAGCTTCATACTCAGCTGCATTGTTAGTACAAGGGAACATTAAGCGGAGAACGTAACAGAACTTATCACCTCGTGGGGAAGTTAATACGACTCCAGCCCCCGAGCCCTCCAATTGCCTGGACCCATCAAAATGAATAGTCCAATAGGTGTGATCCGGTTTTTCTTCAGGTGCTTGTAGTTCCGTCCAATCATTGATGAAATCCACAAGTGCTTGAGACTTGATTGCCGTCCGAGGCACATATTTCAAACCATGCGGCCCAAGCTCTATAGCCCACTTGGCAATTCGGCCAGTTGCCTCCCTGTTTTGAATTATATCTCCCAAAGGAGCAGAGCTGACCACTGTGATGGGATGTCCCTGGAAGCATTGCTTAAGCTTCCGGCTTGCCATGAAAACTCCATACACCAGCTTCTGCCAATGCCGGTATCTTTGCTTGGACTCAATAAGCACCTCGCTGATATAGTAAACCGAACGCTGAACCGAATATTCCTTGCCCGCCTCCTTGCGCTCTACCACAATAGCTATGCTGACTGCACGAGCATTAGCTGCCACATATAGTAGCAACGGTTCTTTGTCAATCGGAGCAACAAGAACAGGTGGATTGGCTAGCTGCCGCTTTAAATCCTCCAGCGCTTTATCAACAGCCGGACTCCAGACAAAGGGATCTGCTTTCTTCAGCATCTGATACAAAGGGATCACCTTCTCACCGAGGCGGCTGATAAACCGGCTCAACGCGGCAATCCGGCCTGCCAAGTTACCGGACATCATTGACGCATTTTGGTTTAGCCAGGGAGGTGATAGCTGTGATCTTCTCCGGATTAGCCTCAATTCCCCTGTTGGACACCAGAAAACCCAATAACTTGCCTGTCGGTACACCAAAAACACACTTGGCCAGGTTGAGCATCATCTTGTATGTCCGTAGGTTATCAAAGGTTTCCTTCAAATCATCAACCAGAGTCTCCTTCTCCCTTGACTTAACCAAAATATCATCCACATAGGCATGTACATTACGGCCGATCTGCTTATGAAGGCAATTTTGTACACACCGTTGATAAGTTGCCTGAGCACTCTTGAGCCCAAAGGGCATAGATACATAGCAGAAGGCTCTAAAGGGAGTTATGAACGCCGTCTTCTCCTGGTCCTTAATCGCCATCTTGATCCGATGATAACCGAATATGCATCCAGAAAACTCAAACGCTCACAACCCGCCGTAGCATCAATAATCTGATCGATGCGGGGGAGGGAAAAAGGATCTGCTGGACAAGCCTTGTTAAGATCTGTGTAATCCACACACATGCGCTAGGTGCCATTTTTCTTAAGGACCAGCACCGGATTAGCCAGCCATTCAGGATGGAACACTTTAACAATAAAACCAGCCGCTAAGAGCCTGGCCACCTCCTCTCCAATAGCCTTGCGCCTTTCTTTGTTGAATCGACGGAGAAACTGCTTCACCGGTTTGTACTTAGGATCAACATTAAGAGTGTGCTCAGCGAGTTCCCTCGGTACACCTGGCATGTCAGAAGGCTTCCATGCAAAAATGTCCCGGTTCTCACGGATGAAACTTCGATGGCGTGCTTTCCTATTTCAGATCCAAGTTGGTGCCGATACTAAACTGCTTGGACGAATCGCCAGTAATGAAGTCAACAAGCTTAGTCTCATTGCCGATTTGAACTTTAGAGCGGATCATGCTCGTGGTTGGCTTCTTCAACGGAGTCATGTTCACGGATCAACATTATCCTTGTAGTACTTCAACTCTTCCGTGGCACAAACCGACTCCGCATAGGCCGCATCACCTTCTTCACACTCCAAGGCAATCTTGCGACTTCCATGAACGGTTATGGTCCCCTTGTGACCCGGTATCTTGAGCTGCAGATAAATATAACAGGGCCGTGCCATAAACTTGGCATAAGCCGACCGCCCAAATAAAGCGTGGTATGGGCTCCGGATCTTCACCACCTCAAAAATCAATGTTTCTGACCTAGAATCATGATCATCTCCAAAGGCCACCTCCAGAGCTATCTTGCCAACGGGATATGCTGACTTACCAGGTATGACACCATGGAATACCGTATTGGACGGTTTAAGATTCTTGTCTGTTAGCCCCATACGGCGGAAGGTCTCAGAGTATAAGATATTAATACTGCTTCCTCCATCCATGAGCACCTTGGTGAACTTATAACCTCCCACCTGAGGTGCCACCACCAACGCTAGCTGACCCGGATTGTCAACCCGGGGAGGGTGATCCTCTCTGCTCCATATGATTGGTTGTTCGGACCAGAGTAAATAACGAGGCACCTGCCGTTCAATGTAATTCACCGCTCGCTTGTGAAGCTTCTGGTCTCGTTTATCCAAGCTAGTGGTGAATACATGATATTTCCCGCTATTCAACTGCTTTGGATTGCTCTGATAACCCGACTGCTGCTGGTTGTAACCACCCTGGCTATTCTGATTGTTTTGATTGTTATGTCCACCCTGATCTCCATTAAAGCCTGAACTGGCATTTCCTCCATCGTGACTCGGCCCATGGAATCCGGATCGTGAGCCACCACCTGATCCGTGATCATACCGGAAAGCATTAGAATTTTTGAACTCCTGAATAATATAGCAGTCCTTCCAAAGGTGGTTGGCTGGCATCTCCTTCGTCCCGTGCTTTGGACAGGGCTGGTTTAACAGATAAGTCAGGCGGTCCGGGTTGGGGTTTGGAGGTCCACCGCGATTCGGCAGTTTACCCTTCCATCGCTGGCCCCTGTCCTGCGCGCTAGTATTAGCCACAAAGTCCATGCTGCCATCCGCTTTACGCTTGCCTCCGTTACCATGACCTGTCGTGTTGTGTTGCTACCCCTTGGAGTTGCTGTTCTTCATTCCCTTCCCTGTCTTGTCATCATCAGACTCGGGATCCTTGGTACTATCAGAATCAGCATACTTCACTAACGCAATCATGAGGGTCCCCATATCGTTACAATGGCGCTTCATCCGTCCCAATTTCAACTTCGGAGGTTTAAACCGCAGTTGCTTTCCAAGGTTATAACCATGAGTCGGCGTTAATCTGATCGATGAGTGCAAAATTTACGAAACTTCGGCGTACCCGCGGGTTGTTGACTCTCCTTCCTCCCGGACACAGCCGCTAAGTCCACTATCGACATGGGCTGCTTACATGTATCCTTGAAATTCTAGATAAACCGGGCTCGCAACTGGGCCCATGAACTGATAGAATTGGCTGGTAAGCTCTTTAACCAAATATGGCATGTCCCTTCAAGCATCATGGTGAAATGCTTCGCACATGCCGCTTCATCTACGTCAAGCACCTCCATGGCCATCTCATAGCTCTCTACCCATGTTTCCGGAGACAAATCGGCCGTGTAATTTGGCACCTTGCGCGGGCCCTTGAAATCCTTGGGCAGGCGCACATTGCGTAAAGCGGGGACAAGACAAGGCACTCCCAAAGAACTAGAAGTAACTCCTGGCTCGATCAAGGTGGTTGGACGAACCGGCGTAAGCTGACGAGCCTCATGTTGCGCTGCTAACTCGGCATCCCTTCGTGCTCGGGCCCGGTCCACCACTTCCTGAGCATCACCCACCGGGTTATGGCAACGGGGCGCTTCACGGTTCCGTGCATTACTTTGAATACGGCGGTTCATCCATCCGCCTTGTAACTCCGGCTTGGGCGGGGGTGGAATGAATTCGGTCACGGCTATATGAATATGCTTCTTGCTTGAACCAAGGCTGTTCAAGAAGTTCCTTAACCCGCGCGTCTTCACGCTAGGAGAATCACCTTCAATCGGGATGGCCTCCAGCCGTGAAGCGGCGGCGATAAGATTGTCCATTGGATTGGAATAATGACCTGGAGGTGTCTGGACAGGCTGAGGTACGATATTATTCTGTCGAGGCGGCTCTATCAGGCGAGGCCGAACCGGCGCACCGGCCAGTGCCTCCGCTGGTTTAGCCACCAAGGGTTACTAGTCCCCGCTCTGAGGTATTAAAGAGGTTTACGGCATCGAAAACCGTCGGCAGGCGAGACCGATGCTTCCTTTTCAAGACTTCATGCGACGCATTCTGGTCCAGCATAAGCCTATAGGCCTGCGCATCCAAAGCGGCCCTCTCTGCGGCCATCCTGTTGTTCTCAGCCGCTAGGTCTGCCTTGGCCTGAGTGATCTGTTCCCTCACTTTTGCAATCTCCACGTTGTGGGCATCCTGATCTGTCGGGTTAGCGTCTGCCATAAGCGCAGCCAAAGCATCAAATAGATCAGATAAAACTTGAGCCGGCGGGCGCACAGAGCCTCCTGCCCCGGCCGCTGCCGCCGCTACTGATTCGGAGAACATTGCTGCTGCTGTCGAAGAGTGGATCGCCGCCTACGTACCGGCCATGAATATTCCAACCCGGTTGGGCAGATCAGGGGGGTCCGGGATACTGTCACCATCGGAGCAGCCCCCAATACGGCTGTCTTGCAGTTGATACAATGATTCGGTTTCTCCGGTTGAGGACTCGTCGCCGGAATAAACGACGGTCTCGCTACCAGATGCCGATCCATCTTCATATTCTCCTCCGTGGATGACTCCCACGAAGGCACGCTTCACGGTCGGTTTAACCTGGGCAGATCTCGCACGCTGAGCCGTTTCGACAGGGCCGGTGCAGATGTCTGGCTCAGGGCCCGGTTCACCGATCTTTCCAATGAAGACGTGTATGCCACCAAAGGGGACCCGGTACCCGTACTCAATCGAGCCGGCCTCGGGCCCCAGCCTGAATCGTCGATGTAGAGCTTGCCACGACGACTCTTGGTCATCCGGCCCACAATGTAACCCTTGAGTCCTTCGAAGTTGCCCTCCAAGAACTTGAAACCATCGTGCGATAGCCCCACGGTGGGCGCCAACTGTCGTGGTTTTGTCACAACAGATGTCCTCATGAAAGGACTTAGTCGTGGAGCCATCGCTACGGGTTAGCTTGAAGGGGTTAAAGCGGACACAAGGACGCAAGAGAGTTTATACTAGTTCGTCCCCTTCGATGAAGGTAAAAGCCTACGTCTAGTTGTGATGGAATTGATGGGGGTTTCGATGACTAGGGAGCAAACAAGCTTCGCCTAAGTCTCGAGTTGTTGTCTGTCCTCCTGAACCGCCGCCGGGTCGTCCCCTTATATACATGGGTGACGCCTTGTCGGTTTCTGAAATCCCGAGACCGGCTCATAGGCGTGTCCGGCCTTGCCTCTAGTATTTCTAACTTACAACACAAGTTACATACTAATGCCGGTTCAGGGCTACAAGCCTTAAACCGGTTCTGGGCCTTGGGCCCTTATAGAATATCCTCACGGGCTTCAAGCATACTTGACTACTAATGAAGTTAACCCGGCCTGTCCTGGCCGGTTTACGCCCGGTAGTAATATCCCCAACAACAGCTTTGGTTTATTGCTAAACCATAGTTCATACGGTGTCGTCTCAACGGATTTTGATGGTGCCCTATTTAAAGTGAATGCAGCTGTGTCTAATGCATAACCCCAAAACAATAGTGGTAAATTAGTAAGATACATCATAGATCGCACCATATCTAATAAAGTGCGGTTACGACGTTCGCACACCATTACGCTATGGTGTTCCATGTGGCGTGAGCTGTGAAAGTATTCCACATTATTTTTAAATGAAGGCCAAACTCGTAACTCAAATATTCTCCTCTACGATCAGATTGTAGAAACTTTATTTTCTTGTTACGATGATTCTCCACTTCACTCTGAAATTCTTTGAACTTTTCAAATGTTTTAGACTTATGCTTCATTAAGTAGACATACTCATATCTGCTCAAATCATCTGTGAAGGTCAGAAAAATAACGATACCCGCCATGAGCATCAACACTCATTGGACCGCATACATCGATATGTATTATTTCCAACAAGTCAGTAGCTCGTTCCATTGTTCCGGAGAAGGAGTTTAGTCATCTTGCCCAAAAGGCACGGTTTGCAAGCATCAAATGATTCATAACCAAGTGATTCCAAAAGTCCATCATTATGGAGTTTCTTCATGCGCTTTAGACCGATATGACCCAAACGGCGATGCCACAAATAAGTTACACTATCATTATTAACTTTGCATCTTTTGGCATCAATATTTTGAATATGTGTATCACTATGATCGAGATCCAACAAACTATTTTCATTGGGTGTATGACCATTGAAGGTTTTATTCATGTAAACAGAACAACAACTATTTTCTAACTTTAAATGAATAACCGTATTGCAATAAACATGATCAAATCATATTCATGCTCAAGCATAAGCGCCAAATAACATTTATTTAGGTTTAACACTAATCCCGAAAGTATCGGAGTGTGTGATGATGATCATATCAATCTTGGAACTACTTCCAACACTCATCATCACTTCCCTCAACTAGTCTCTGCTTATTATGTAACTCCTGTTTGAGTTACTAATCTTAGTAACCGAACAAGTATCAAATACTCGGGGCTACTATAAACACTAGTAAGGCACACATCAATAACCTGTATATCAAATATACCCTTGTTCACTTTGCCATCCTTCTTATCCACCAAATGTTCGGGCATTTCCATTTCCGATGACCATTTCCTTTGCGATTGTAAGCACTCGGTTTCGTGCTTTGGTCCAGCTTTGGGCTTCTTCGTGGGAGTGACAACTTGCTTGTCATTCTACTTGAAGTTCCCTTTCTTTCCCTTTGCCCTTTTCTTGAAACTAGTGGTCTTGTCAATCATCAACACTTGATGCTCTTTCTTGATTTCTACCTTCGTTGATTTCAACATCGCGAAGAGCTTGGGAATCGTTTTCGTCATCCTTTGCATACTATAGTTCATCATGAAGTTCTACTAACTTGGTGATGGTGACTAGAGAAATCTGTCAATCACTATCTTATTTGGAAGATTAACTCCCACTTGATTCAAGCGATTGTAGTACCTGCACAATCTGAGCACATGCTCACTAGTTGAGCAATTCTCCTCCATCTTTTAGCTATAGAACTTGTTGGAGACGTCATATCTCTCAACTTGGGTATTTGCTTGAAATATTAACTTCAACTCCTGGAACATCTCATATGGCCCATGACGTTCAAAACTTCTTTTAAGTCCCGATTCTAAGCCATTAAGCATGGTGCACTAAACTATCAAGTAGTCATCATATTGAGCTAGCCAAACGTTCATAAGGTCTGTATCTACTCCTGCAATAGGTCCGTCACCTAGCGGTGCATCAAGGACATAATTCTTCTGTGCAGCAATGAGGAAAATCCTCAGATCATGGATCCAATCCGCATCATTGCTACTAATATCTTTCAACACAGTTATCTCTAGGAACGTATCAAAATAAACATATGAAAGCAACAACGCGAGCTATTGATCTACAACATAATTTGCAAAATACTACCAGGACTAAGTTCATGATAAATTTAAGTTCAATTAATCATATTACTTAAGAACTCCCACTTAGAAAGACATCTCCCTAATCATCTAAGTGATCACGTGATCCAAATCAACTAAACCATAACCGATCATCACGTGAAATGGAGTAGTTTTCAATGGTGAACATCACTATGTTGATCATATCTACTATATGATTCACGCTCGACCTTTCGGTCTCTCGGTGTTCGAGGCCATATCTCGCATATGCTAGGCTCGTCAAGTTTAACATGAGTATTCTGCGTGTGTAAAACTGGCTTGCACCCGTTGTAGATGGACGTGGAGCTTATCACACCCGATCACCACGTGGTGTGCAGGCACGACGAACTTTGGCAGCGGTGCATACTCAGGGAGAACACTTTTATCTTGAAATTTAGTGAGAGATCATCTTATAATGCTACCGTCAATCAAAGCAAGATAAGATGCATAAAATATAAACATCACATGCAATCAATATAAGTGATCCCCATCTCCGAAGCACCGTCATGATCACCATCGTCACCGGCGCGACACCTTGATCTCCATCGTAGTATCGTTGTCGTCTCGCCAACTATTGCTTCTACGACTATCGCTACCGCTTAGTGATAAAGTAAAGCAATTACAGGGCGATTGCATTGCATACAATAAAGCGACAACCATATGGCTCCTGCCAATTGCCGATAACTCGGTTACAAAACATGATCATCTCATACAATAAAATATAGCATCACGTCTTGACCATATCACATCACAACATGCCCTGCAAAAACAAGTTAGACATCCTCTACTTTGTTGTTGCAAATTTTACGTGGCTGCTACGGGCTTAACAAGAACCGTTCTTACCTACGCATCAAAACCACAACGATAGTTCGTCAAGTTAGTGTTGTTTTAACCTTCTCAAGGACCGGGCGTAGCCACACTCGGTTCAACTAAAGTTGGAGAAACTGACACCCGCCAGCCAACTGTGTGCAAAGCACGTCGGTAGAACCAGTCTCACGTAAGCGTGTAATGTCGGTCCGGGCCGCTTCATCCAACAATACCGCCGAACCAAAGTATGACATGTTGGTAAGCAGTATGACTTGAATCGCCCACAACTCACTTGTGTTCTACTCGTGCATATAACATTAAAGCATAAAACCAGGCTCGGATGCCACTGTTGGGGAACGTAGTAATTTCAAAATATTTCCTACGCACACGCAAGATCATGGTGATGCATAGCAACAAGAGGGGAGAGTGTGTCCACGTACCCTCGTAGACCGAAAGCGGAAGCGTCAGCACAACGCGGTTGATGTAGTCGTACGTCTTCACGATCCGACCGATCAAGTACCGAACGCACGGCACCTCCGAGTTCTTGCACACGTTCAGCTCGATGACGTCCCTCGAACTCTGATCCAGTCGAGCTTTGAGGGAGAGTTCAGTCAGCACGATGGCGTGGTGACGATGATGATGTTCTACCGAAGCAGGGCTTCGCCTAAGCACCGCTACGATATTATCGAGGAGGACTATGGTGGAGGGGACACCGCACACGGCTAAGAGATCAATGATCAATTGTTGTGTCTATGAGGTGCCCCCTCCCCCGTATATAAAGGAGTGGAGGAGGGGGCCGGCCAAGGGGAGGAGGCGCGCCCAAGGGGGGGAGTCCTACTCCCACCGGGAGTAGGACTCCTCCCTTTCCTATTTGGAGAGGGAGAGGGAAGGAAGAGGAAGGAGGGAGGAAGGAAAGGGGGCCGGCCCCCCTCCCAATTCGGATTGGGCTTGGGGGGGCACGCCCCCTCCCTTGCTCCTTTCCCCTCCTTTCCACTAAGGCCCATTAAGGCCCATATACCTCCCGGGGTTTCCGATAACCCCCGGCACTCCGATAAATACCCGAATCACTCGGAACCTTTCCGATGTCCGAATATAGTCGTCAAATATATCAATCTTTACATCTCGACCATTTCGAGACTCCTCGTCATGTCCCCGATCTCATACGGGACTCCTAACTACCTTCGGTACATCAAAAAACACAAACTCATAATATAACCGTCATCGAACTTTAAGTGTGCGGATCCTACGGGTTCGAGAACTATGTATACATGACCGAGACACGTCTTCGGTCAATAACCAATAGCGAAACCTGGATGCTCATATTAGCTCCCACATATTCTATGGAGATCTTTATCGGTCAAACCGCATAACAACATACGTTGTTCCCTTTGTCATCGGTATGTTACTTGCCCGAGATTCGATCGTCGGTATCTCAATACCTAGTTCAATCTCGTTACCGGCAAGTCTCTTTACTCGTTCCGTAATACATCATCCTGTAACTAACTCATTAGTTACAATGCTTGCAAGGCTTATAGTGATGTGCATTATCGAGTGGGCCTAGAGATACCTCTCCGACAATCGGAGTGACAAATCCTAATCTCGAAATACGCCAACCCAACAAGTACCTTCGGAGACACAGAGAGCACCTTTATAATCACCCAGTTACGTTGTGACGTTTGGTAGCACACAAAGTGTTCCTCCGGTAAACGGGAGTTGCATAATCTCATAGTTATAGGAACATGTAGGAACATGTATAAGTCATGAAGAAAGCAATAGCAACATACTAAACGATCAAGTGCTAAGCTAACGGAATGGGTCAAGTCAATCACATCATTCTCCGAATGATGTGATCCCGTTAATCAAATGACAACTCATGTCTATGGTTAGGAAACTTAACCATCTTTGATTAACGAGCTACTCAAGTAGAGGCATATTAGTGATACTATGTTTGTCTATGTATTCACACATGTATTATGTTTTCGGTTAATACAATTCTAGCATGAATAATAAACATTTATCATGAAATAAGGAAATAAATAATAACTTTATTGTTGCCTCTAGGGCATATTTCCTTCATTCTGTAGGTCCAATACGCCCTGGCGCGGCTCGCCTCGCCGCTCTCCTGCCTGACGTCGTGCTCTTCTGCAGGTCGTTGAGCGCGGCGCAGGAGCGGAGGATGTTGAGCGTGTAGCTCAGGAGCGGCGGGTCGGTGTGGTTTTAGCAGTGGTCAACGCAGACGACGATGGTTGGTCGGAGCTCCTTCACGATGCAGGAGAGGGGGGCAGAGAGGAGCTACACCGGCGGTGACGCCGGTGTAGCAGGACGTGGGAGAGTAGACTGAGATTAAGAGGTGTCATTAATACATATCACACATATGCGTATATATATTCCACGAGGAAGAGGTTAGACCTACTCATCTATGATTGTCAAAACAAAAAATGTGCAACACGGAAGTCGTACGAAATTGCAAGATGAAGCTACTGGTCAAAGAAAATTTTAAACGGTCGACCGTGTGCGACGAGTGTGACAAAATTAATCCAAAATAGCTTCAAACATGAACACAAAGTTGAACATTTACGGTCGATGAAACTATGAACCGATCACAAAAATGGAACCATAACATCGATGCTGATCTTTTCACTTAGAGCTTATCCCAATTCGATGCACCATTGTGTGGATTAGAAAGGACCTAAGAAATAAGATTAAGGTGGAAGAAGAAACAACATACAATGTGTATACCGCCCGCATCCTCTCGTGCAAGAGGGCCCACCATGTGCGCTCAACTATGGCTCGACTCAACCTGGTCCCGATAGAAACGGCCGATTTGAGCGTTTTGTGGATGCAGGCTCAAAGGTGTTTTGAGGTCCATGCGGGCTAACTTTTCAATAGGACCCAAACAACCAAACGACCCAAAAATAGCCTCCTCAGAGCAACTCCAACGGGCCGACCCAAACGGACGGCGCTTTTGTCTGCTTTTTGTCCGTTTGGGTCAGCCGGCCGCCCGTCATCCGCCCTCTTTTAGATTTGGGTCGGCAGCGCGCCCAACGCGCCGACCCATTTCATGACCGTGCGCGCTTTAGATCATGCCAGCGCGCGGGGAGGGGGGGGGGATTCGGCCTAGCGCGCGCCGGCTTTGGCGCTCCAGAGCGCGGGAAATGTTCGCGCGCGCATTTTGGCGCGACACGGCTGACGCTCGTTATAAAGATGGCGCTCCCTCCACACTTAGTCCGCCACCGCCGCCCACTCGTCTCGCCCCCTCTCACTAGCCTCGCCACCATGTCGATGGGCATCCTCGACGCTTCGGATTTTCGCGGAGTCCGCGAGCGTCCCTCAGTCGCCTTCTCCGCCGAGATCTTGTTTGGCGAGAAACGGCTCATCCTCGGCACCTTCGACACCGCTGAGCAGGCGGCCCACGCGTACGACGCGGCGGCGTGGCGCCTCCGGCGGCCGAGACAGGAGATGAATTTTCCTGACGTGTCGAGCCAGCGAAAGCAGGATCTGGCGCCTCTCCCGCGGCTTTTCACCGACAAGGATCGTCGCGTCCACCGGAGGCGGATGCGTCGCCTCGCCCTCGCCGAGATGGACGTGCAAGCCTTGGTGCGGTGGCGCAAACGCTTCCCGCAGGATATCGTCGACGAACTTCAGTTCTATGAGCAGAGGAGGACGGAGAGGAAGGCCAAGAGGACGGAGCGAACCGCCTATCCGGAGGGCAAGCGTGCGCGGAAGCTGGCCGCTCAAATGAGACTGAGGCTGCGAGAAACATCGGGGTGGGACTTCGCGGACGAGCATGTTGCTAACGCCTATATTCAGACGTCGGAGGAGGACATTACCGAGTCAGGGTCGGAAAGCGACGAGTTGTTAATCTTTTTTTTATTTGTGTACGCAAGAACTATCTATGTATCATTTTTCATCGGAAAAAATGGCCGGCGGCGTCGGCCACGAAGCCGGCGGTGGAGATTGTGCACGCGGCGTCGTCTTGTGTCCGCGCGAACGCAAATCCGGCTCAAAAATGGGCCGAGAATGGGTCGACAGGCGGATGAAAGCGGACGCGCATCCGTTTAGGTCGGCGCGTTGAGCAGGGGCGGACCCAGGAAAAAACTTGAGAGGGGGCAATAATTCATGGCCATATTCATGAATCAACAAGACAAACACCTATATAAACTAAAATATGGGCACAATATAACTAGTTCATTCTCCACACGATAACCAAGTTCATTGTAAAGTGAAAGAAAAGTAATGATGCGAAGCAAAATGACTTGCATCAATATGTCAGTACCTTATTCCGAAGTTGCTATAGGGGTCATTGACACATTTTTCTAACAATATAACCTATAACCTGCAAGGGAGAGAAAAATCAAATGAGGATAGAATGAAAACATTGAAGGATATCGGTATTAAAAAAGAAAAGAGCTTTAGCACACTAATTTCCTTCTGTCCCACGGTGATCTTCACCTCATGAAAACATTTGACTTACACTAAATTATAAATTTTGTTCAACAATTCATTTTCTACAAAGTTGGCATAGTTATGGTTTATAAAATATCATTGATTTTCTTACGTAGAGCATTCTCCTGAATCTTCATAGCTGAGAAGTGATAGCTTTATAAGTCTATAGACTATCAAATCTGCAATCCTCTTGCTTTTGGATGGACCCCAGGAAGTTTGTTCGAATCAAGCATCGAGGTTGTTAATTCTTGAAAAAACCTCACCATTAGCTTTCCTGCACATTTAAGTGCCATCAACTAAAACTTTAAATGAATCCTCGAATTGCCAAACGTCATACCTGAAGATGAAGTGTTCTCGGAACTAGGTACAACAGATGATCCAAATCAAATTTGAGTGTATCGATTCAGACTAGACAATTTTACTTGTAAGTAAAAAGTAGCACATTAAAATTTGCAGGTTGTACAAAAATTGTTTGGATAGATCTATTCACTTAATCGGCAAAATCTATACACACAAATTGATCAGACTAACATGATTTTTAACATATATAAAAATTGCAAGCGAACAAAAAATTAAAACAAGAAAACCCTAGATGACCCATACCGCTTACCTCGATGCCAATTAGATTGAGAGAATCGCAGAACTGGTGATCGGGCTGTGCTGCAGCATCGTCTTGCAAGGCCACGAGGGCCAGAAAGGCAAGTCGCTGACGTTGATTGCTGGCGGCGACCGCCGCTTGCACAATTCCTGCGTCTTGGATTCATTTTTTTTTTGGAGAACGTGGATGTCTGCGTCCCGTTCGTGAAGTAGGGCCAAAGGGTTCGATCAAGTCGAGTTTTGCGATCGTTTTTTAAGATAAATCGAGTTTTGCAATCGTAGGTTGTTCTTTCTGGGATGTGGGCTGCTCCTACAGATTTATAGTATGATGGGCTTTGCAAAAAAACAACAAAGTGGGCTGAGTGGGGGCAACATAATGGGCCAAGCGGGGGCACACGAAGCTAGGCAGAGGATCCATATAGGGTACATGAAAAATCGAGTGGGGGCAGTTGCCCCCACAACACTCAAACGTGCGTCCGCTCCTGGCGTTGAGCCGTCTTTTCTGTCCCCGCCGACCCAAACGAATGCGGGCGGACGAAATGGGCCGCACCATTAGGGTTGCTCTCAGGCCATCCACGACCTCTCGTGCCACCTCTGTCGTTCAACGGATTCGCGACGCCCGGCTTTGCCCGCCTGACGGCCTCTGCGCCGCCCAATCACGTTGGTCCCTCCCCACTGGGACCACGGCTTCAGAGGTCCATGACACATGGGCCGTGTTTGCTTGCCCCCTCACCCTGCTTCTGGTGTCTCTTGCCTCACTGTTGCGTCATTGCGTGTGTGCTTCGGGCACTGGGTAAAAGCGGGTGTCGTCTTGCTGCACTTGTGTACACGACAATTTCTTTGTCCCTTTTTTTTAGGGAAATTTCTTTGTCCCTTTGATCTCTCTTCACCCGGTTGGTAGTCAACGCTGGATTGTTGTGTGTCAGGACGGGGTGCAGCCGGGTCGACGTGTGTGCTCGGGCTGATAAGGTGGATTGGCTTATTTTTTGCGTGCCTAAAGTAATGAATAAGGGTGTACATCGATTAATTAATTAATTAATTTTAAATTGACCCTCATACCCTCTTAACTGAAAGGATATGTTTTAATCTCCACCCCTGATTCAATTAGGGGGGCGGAGGTGTACCAAAGCTTGTGAAAAAGAAAATTTTCAGCCAAGAATATAAGGCATTTTAAAATGCATCCTCACTGTTTTAGTTTCTCCACTGGTTTTAGTATGGGAGGTTGATGAGGAAGCCGTGCAATGGTGGTCAGCATACGCAATGCAATGCGTATCGAAGAGCATCTAAAATCGGACTTCTTACTTCGATCGGACGGATGGTCTACTCAGCGACTAGTCAGTTTTTGTTGATCCGACCAGCCCTTTTATATGGCCCCTATACGTCCGGGTTGACTGGCACCCCTCATATCCAACCCATATATCGGTCAGATATGGGACCGGACGCGTCGGTCATGTATGACGAGTAGCTCCTCGCGGTGGTCCTCCAAATGATCGAGATAGACCTAGAGGGGGGAGGGGGCTAAATAGGTAAAATTACAAATTTTAATTACTACTTAGCAATTTTAGGCAGTTATGGTGAATATGAAAGTGAGCCTAACAATTTCAAAGATGAATCTAGTGCTAGTAGTAGATCAACAACAACTAGTAGTAGAGTGGCAGGTAAGTACAATATGATATGAGTAAAGACAACGAGACAAATAACCACAAGTAGAGAGTTAGGGTTAGGGATAATCAAAACTCTAGAGACAAGGATGTATCCTGATCTTCATTTTCTTGGAGGGAAACTAGTCACGTTCGAGGGGCGGATGTTACCACGAAGGCACACCAACACCATGAAGGATCACCCTATTCTCCGCTTGATATATCACCACGAAGGAGATTCTCAACCACAAGTGTGAGACCCTGAGGTGGTCTCCAAACCTTCACAAACTTTCTAGGGGTAATCACAATGAACGGTTCCTCTCCGAAGAACTCCTACCGCCTAGGAGTCTCGGACCTTCAAGAGTGATAAGAATGATGGGGAAAATCTCAAGACTTGCCCAACTCACGAATTCCATTGGTCAAGAGAGGGGGGAGGAGTGGATCTATCACTTGGTGGAAAATCTCTCAAGAACTCTCACAAATCTCTTGAGGGTCAAGAATTTGGTGAACGAGAGACCGAGAGGGAGCACTTGTGTGTTCTAGGGTTTATTTTAATGAAGTGGTCAACCCTCTCCTGGAGTGAGGGAGGGATATATATATATATATATATATATATATATATATATATATATATATATATATATATAGTTACCACCACTTATGCGTTTTGTATGTTGTATGTAGTATATGTCGGAACCCGAGAGTATGTACGTGTAGTATGTAGTATATAACAATGATTATGTAGTATTTATATACTAATTTTTAGGTAGTATATACCATTTTTTGAGTATGCTCATTTTTACGTACAAATATGTACGTATTTTACAAATCTAACAAAAATTATGGGCTCATATGCAATTTTTCATGTATTTTGCTTTGAAATATCTTAGATATAGTATATGAACATATTTAAAATAATAAAATAATATATATAGTACCACATGATAGTATATGAGACATATGGGGTAACTTACCACGGGTGATAGGATGGATTTTTCATATATATATATATATATATATATATATATATATATATATATATATATATATATATATATATATATATATATATATTGTGTGTGTGTGTGTGGCATAAGATATGCTTGTTGGAGTGTAAACTGACTATAAGTATCGAACATCCGGTGTTGTAGGGTATACAAACATAAGAATAATATAGTGTAAAAAGAGTAGGGGGTACCGGACGGACGAAGCTCCTCTGACGTGCCGTCAGCCCACTGACACGTGAGCCCGGCCCCACGCGTTAGTGAGCCAACGGCAGGGTGCAGTACGGCAGAGGAGCCGGCTCCGTACCAGACATCCGGTATGTACTGGACATCTAGTGGCTCGTGTAGCTGTCGGGTATAAGGTATTCACCAGAAGTCTGACCCACGTTGCTTGCTCACTGGACATGGAGGTACTGGCCATCCGGTGAAATGAGTAGCCACTAGACATCTGGTGAAATGTGTACTAAAAGTTCAGCCCAGTATGTGGAGTTATGGCTCGGTGCTGGTATGAACGGACATCTGGTAGCTCATTGAGCCACTGAACATCCGGTGAGTAACAGATGTCTGTTAATATTGAGTGTTTTGGTACTGGTGTGTCCTGACAGGATTTCCGGTATGTATCAAACATCCGATACATATATAGATAATCTATCGGACATCCGGTGAGTACCAGATGTTTGTTAATATTGAGTGTTTTGGTACTGGTGCCTCCTGACCGGATTTTCGGTACGTATCGGACATCCAGTGCATATATATAGATAATCCATCGGACATCCGGTGTGGACCGGATATCAAGTATGTCGGTGAAGTATTGGACTGGTTTAGATGACTTATGCCTATATGGGATATGTAAACTTGAGATATAAGCATAAGGGGAGAGTGTGTTTGCATTTGATAAGAATGGAATATGTTGGAAACCATGATCAAGAGCTAATCTTTTTGCAAGACTCCGTCATTTCCCGTTTATTAGTGTGGGATCCCTATACTCAAGAATAACGGAAATGGATATGCTTATATGTGTATCTTGTTGCTTCTCCATTCTTGAGCCTTGTCACTTAAATGGGTCCATTATCCACACATAAAGATTTCATGGGGACTAAAACCTTTGATACACTTAGCAAACGTGATTAGTCCCCTATATATATTCTCATCAACATCAAAATGTACTCAAGAGAAAATTCCCTCAGCAGCAAACTGAGAAGGTTGCTCTACCGAAAAAGGCTTTCGCGCCGCTTTATATATAAAGCAAACCGCCCAAGCCAAGCATCCAACAAGATTCAACAAAGACACACACACAGAGAGAGGTTCACAAGAGCACAGAGTAGTCATAAGGGTTAATGCTGAGGGCACATCACAACAAGCCCTGAGAACAAAACACACACACTCAACATAGCTCTGGAGGAGGGGGCGGCAGCAGGGGTGACACGCGGAGGGCCATTGATCGAAGGTCGGCGAGGAGGGTGTTGATGACGTCCCGGTCCTGGGGGGCGGCTAAGCGGCCGCCAAAGCTACAAGTGGCCACACATTTTAAAGATCGCGTCAGTCGCACGTCGAAGAGGCACTTTCTGAATAACATGCTTATTGCGGATGGTCCAAAGCGACCAGGCAAGGACCCCAACGCACAGCCATCTAATATGGCGGTAGCGAGGGGGGAGTCGTTGAGCTCCGCAAGTAAGTCGGGGAAGTTGGTGTTGCACCTTGTCACCACCGATCTCATGAAGCAAGCCCACGGGAACTGGGCAGTGGAGCACGAGAAGAAGATGTGGTTAGCATCCTCCACCGTGCCACATATAGGGCACATCCCATCGCCAGGTCCATTACGCTCGAGGACTTCAACCCCAGAGGGGAGGCGTCCACGGATCCATTGCCACAGGAAGATCCCGATCTTCAGAGGCAGGCGGATGTCCCAGATCAGGCTAAAGGGCTCAGAGGCCGACGAGGGAGCAATGGCGGCGTATAAGGACTTCATGGAGAAGCGGCCAGAGGGCTCAAGGCGCCAAGAGAGGGAATCCGGGGTATCCTCGACGTCCATCGGCATAAGGGCGATGTCCTGGAGGAGGGAGTCCCAAGCAGCCACCTCGGGGGGGGGGGGGGGCGAAGGGGCACCAGAAAGGGAGACACCCTAAGTCAATAAGGGCCGTCTCGACAGAGACCCGAGGGTCAACCGCAATGGAAAATAGTTCCAGGAATCGAGCAGCGAGGGGGGAATCCCCTAACCAACGATCGAACCAGAACAGGGTCGAGAACCCGGAGCCAACCGAGATGGACGTGCCAATGCGGAGGACGGGCAGCAGCTGGATCACAGCCTGCCAGAACTGGGAGCCACCAGAGCGCTGGCAGAAGGCTAGGGGTTGGCCCATGAGGTACTTATTACGGATGATGGTAAGCCAGAGTCCTCCCTCCCCATTGGCGATACGCCAAAGCCAATGGGTCAGGAGAGCAATGTTCATGCGCCGAGAAGACAAGATCCCAAGGCCACCCTGGTCCTTGGGTTTGCAGATGTCTGGACAGCTCACCATATGGTATTTCTGCTTGTCCCCCTCGCCAGCCCAGAAAAACCTAGACTGGTATTTGGCGATCTCCTGATGGAGAGTCTCATGAAGGCCATAGAAGCTCATGAGAAACCAGAGTAGGCTAGCCAGCGAGGAGTTGATGAGGATTACCCTGGCCGCTTTCGACAACCACCTCCCCTTCCAGGGCTCAACCCGGTGCTGCATCCTAGTCACAGTCGAGCGGAGGTCAGCTATGGTGAGCCGAGAGTCACTAATGGGTATCCCCAAGTAAGTCGTGGGGAAGGTACCCAGGCGGCAGTTCAGCCGGTCAGCAATGGACTGGGCCTCCTCCGGAGGATATCCAAGGACCATCACTTTGCTCTTATCGAAGTTGATAGTGAGCCCAGACATCTGTTGGAAGCACAGGAGGAGGAACTTCAGGTTGGCAATGTCGGACGCGGAGCCCTCAACCATTATGATGAAGGAAATATGCCCTAGAGGCAATAATAAAGTTATTATTTATTTCCTTATGTCATGATAAATGTTTATTATTCATGCTAGAATTGTATTAACCGGAAACATGATACATGTGTGAATACATAGACAAACATAATGTCACTAGTATGCCTCTACTTGACTAGCTCATTAATCAAAGATGGTTATGTTTCCTAACCATGGACATGAGTTGTCATTTGAGTAACGGGATCACATCATTAGGAGAATGATGTGATTGACTTGACCCATTCCGTTACCTTAGCACTTGATCATTTAGTATGTTGCTATTGCTTCCTTCATGACTTACACATGTTCCTACAACTATGAGATTATGCAAGTCTCGTTTACCGGAGGAACACTTTGTGTTCTACCAAACGTCACAACGTAACTAGGTGATTATAAAGGAGCTCTACAGGTGTCTCCAAAGGTACATGTTAAGTTGGCGAATTTCAAGATTAGGTTTTGTCACTCTGATTGTCGGAGAGGTATCTCTGGGCCCTCTCGGTAATGCACAATCACTATAAGCCTTGCAAGAAATGTAGCTAATGAGTTAGTTACGGAATGAAGCATTACATAATGAGTAAAGAGACTTGCCGGTAACGAGATTGAACTAGGTATTGGGATACCGACGATCGAATCTCGGGCAAGTAACATACCGATGACAAAGGGAACAACGTATGTTATTATGCGGTTTGACCGATAAAGATCTTCATAGAATATGTAGGAGCCAATATGAGCATCCAGGTTCCGCTATTGGTTATTGACCGGAGACGTGTCTCGGTCATGTCTACATAGTTCTCGAACCCGTACGGTCCGCACGCTTAAAGTTTTAATGACGATTATATTATGAGTTTATGAGTTTTGATGTACTGAAGGTTGTTCGGAGTCCCGGATGTGAAGGTTGTTCGGAGTCCCGGATGTGATCATGGACATGACGAGGAGTCTCGAAATGGTCGAGACATGAAGATTGATATATTGGAAGCCTATATTTGGATGTCGAAAGTGTTTCGGGTGAAATCGGGATTTTACCGGAGTACCGAGGGGTTGCCGGAACCCCACGGGGGCTTAATGGGCCATAGTGGGCCTTAGTAGAGAAGAGGAGAGGAGGCCAGGGCAGGGCCGCACACCCCTCCCCCTAGTCCGAATAGGACAAGGAGAGGGGGGCGGCACCCCCCCCTTCCTTCCTCTCTCTCTCTCTCTCTCTCTCTCTCTCTCTCTCTCTCCTCTTTCCCCCTTCTCCTAATCCGACAAGGAAGGGAGGGAGTCCTACTCCCGGTGGGAGTAGGACTCCCCCTGGCGTGCCTCCTCCTGGCCGGTCGCCCCTCCTCCCTTGCTCCTTTATATAAGGGGGCAGGGGGCACCTCTAGACACAACAACAAATCATTGATCTCTTAGCCGTGTACGGTGCCCCCTACACCGTAGTCCTCCTCGTTAATATTGTAGCGGTGCTTAGGCAAAGCCCGGCGACGGTAGAACATCATCATCGTCACCACGCCGTCGTGCTGACGGAACTCTCCCTAGACACTCGGCTGGATCGAGATCTGAGGGGCGTCATCGAGCTGAACGTGTGCTAGAACTTCCGGAGGTGTCGTGCTTTGATTGCTTGATCGGTCGGGCCGTGAAGACGTGCGACTACATCAACCGCGTTGTTCTAACGCTTCCGCTTTCGGTCTATGAAGTGCGTGGACAACACTCTCCCTCTCGTTGCTATGCATCACCATGATCTTGCGTAGCGTATGATTTTTTTGAAATTACTCGTTTCCCCAACGGTGGCATCCGAGCCTGGTTTTATGCGTAGATGTTATATGCACGAGTAGAACATAAGTGAGTTGTGGGCGATACAAGTCATACGCTTACCGACATGTCATACTTTGGTTGGCGGTATTGTTGGATGAAGCGGCCCGGACCGACAATACGCCAGACGCTTTACGCCGAGACTAGTTCTACCGACGTGCTTTGCACACAGGTGGCTGGCGGGTGACAGTTTCTCCAACTTTAGTTGAACCGAGTGTGGCTACGCCCGGTCCTTGAACAGGTTAAAACAACACTAACTTGATGAACTATCATTGTGGTTTTGATGCGTAGGTAAGAATGGTTTTTGCTCAGCCCGTAGCAGCCACGTAAAATTTGCAACAACAAAGTAGAGGACGTCTAACTTGTTTTTGCAGGGTAAGTTGTGATGTGATATGGTCAAGACGTGATGCTATATTTTATTATATGAGATGATCATTTTTTGTAACTGAGTTATCGGCAACTGGCAGGAGCCATATGGTTGTCGCTTTATTGTATGCAATGCAACGCATACATAATTGCTTTTACTTTATCACTAAGCGATGGCGATAGTCGTAGAAGCAATAGGTGGCGAAACGACAATGATGCTACGATGGAGATCAAGGTGTCGCGCGGTGGCGATGGTGATCATGGCCGGTGCTTCGAAGATGGAGATCACAAGCACAAGATGATGATGGCCATATCATATCACTTATATTGATTGCATGTGATGTTTATCCTTTATGTATCTTATTTTGCTTTGTTTGACGGTAGCATTATAAGATGATCTCTCAATAAATTTCAAGGTATAAGTGTTCTCCCTGAGTATGCACCGTTGTGAAAGTTCTTCGTGCTGAGACACCACGTGATGATCGGGTGTGATATGCTCTACGTTCAAATACAATGGGTGTAAAACAGTTGCACACGCAGAATACTCGAGTTAAACTTGGCCAGGCCTAGCATATCTGAGATATGGCCTCGGAACACTTTGAGACCGAAAGGTCGAGCGTGAATCATATAGTAGATATGATCAACATAGTGATGTTCACCATTGAAAACTAATCCATCTCACGTGATGATCGGACATGGTTTAGTTGATTTGGATCACGTGATCACTTAGATGATTAGAGGGATGTCTGTCTAAGTGGGAGTTCTTTAGTAATATGATTAATTGAACTTAAAATTATCATGAACTTAGTACCTGATAGTATTTTGCTTGTCTATGTTTGTTGTAGATAGATGGCTCGTCTTTGTTGTTCCGTTGAATTTTAATGCGTTCCTTGAGAAAGCAAAGTTGAAAGATGATGGTAGCAATTATACGGACTGGGTCCATAACTTGAGGATTATCCTCATTGCTGCATAGAAGAATTACGTCCTGGAAGCACCGCTGGGTGCCAGGCCTGCTGCAGATGCAACTCACGACGTTAAGAACGTCTGGTAGAGAAAAGCTGATGACTACTCGATAGTTCAGTGTGCCATGCTTTATGGCTTAGAACCGGGACTTCAACGACGTTTTGAACGTCATGGAGCATATGAGATGTTCCAGGAGTTGAAGTTAATATTTCAAACAAATGCCCGGATTGAGAGATATGAAGTCTCCAATAAGTTCTATAGCTGCAAGATGGAAGAGAATAGTTCTGTAAGTGAACATATACTCCTGATGATAGTGTCATTGACAGAATTCTTCAACCACTGCCACCAAGCTACAAGTGCTTCGAGATGAACTATAATATGCAAGGGATGGACAAGACCATTCCCGAGCTCTTCGCAATGCTAAAGGCTGCGGAGGTAGAAATCAAGAAGGAGCATCAAGTGTTGATGGTCAATAAGACCACCAGTTTCAAGAAAAAGGGTAAAGGGAAGAAGAAGGGGAACTTCAAGAAGAACGGCAAACAAGTTGCTGCTCAAGAGAAGACACCCAAATCTGCACCTAAGCCTGAGACTGAGTGCTTCTACTGCAAGCAGACTGGTCACTAGAAGCGCAACTGCCCCAAGTATTTGGTGGATAAGAAGGATGCCAAGGTGAACAAAGGTATATGTGATATACATGTTATTGATGTGTACCTTACTAATGCTCGCGGTAGCACCTGGGTATTTGATACTGGTTCTGTTGCTAATATTTGCAACTCAAAACAGGGACTACAGATTAAGCAAGATTGGCTAAGGACGAGGTGACGATGCGCGTGGGAAATGGTCCCAAAGTTGATGTGATCGCGGTCGGCACGCTACCTCTACATCTACCTTCGAGATTAGTTTTAGACCTGAATAATTGTTATTTGGTGCCAGCGTTGAGCATGAACATTATATCTGGATCTTGTTTGATGCGAGACGGTTATTCATTTAAATCAGAGAATAATGGTTGTTCTATTTATATGAGTAATATCTTTTATGGTCATGCACCCTTGAAGAGTGGTCTATTTTTATTAAATCTCGATAGTAGTGATACACATATTCATAATGTTGAAGCCAAAAGATGCAGAGTTGATAATGATAGTGCAACTTATTTGTGGCACTGCCGTTTGGGTCATATTGGTGTAAAGCGCATGAAGAAACTCCATACTGATGGACTTCTGGAATCACTTGATTATGAATCACTTGGTACTTGCGAACCGTGCCTCATGGGCAAGATGACTAAAAACGCCGTTCTCCGGAACTATGGAGCGAGCAACAGGCTCGCGCCGGATATCGTTATTTTCTCACATTCACAGATGATTTAAGCAGATATGGGTATATCTACTTAATGAAACACATGCTTGAAACATTTGAAAAGTTCAAAGAATTTCAGAGTGAAGTGGAAAATCATCGTAACAAGAAAATAAAGTTTCTACGATCTGATCTTGGAGGAGAATATTTGAGTTACGAGTTTGGTTTACATTTGGAACAATGCGGAATAGTTTCACAACTCACGCCACCCGGAACACCACAACGTAATTGTGTGTCCCACATAAATCGTCGTACTTTACTAGATATGGTGCGATCTATGATGTCTCTTACTGATTTACCACTATCATTTTGGGGTTATGCTTTAGAGACGACTGCATTCACGTTAAATAGGACACCATCAAAATCCGTTGAGACGACGCCTTATGAACTGTGGTTTGGCAAGAAACCAAAGTTGTCGTTTCTTAAAGTTTGGGGCTGCGATGCTTATGTGAAGAAACTTCAACCAGATAAGCTCGAACCCAAATCGGAGAAATGTGTCTTCATAGGATACCCAAAAGAGACTATTGGGTACACCTTCTATCACAGATCTGAAGGCAAGACTTCTTTTGCTAAATTCGGATCCTTTCTAGAGAAGTAGTTTCTCTCGAAAGAAGTGAGTGGGAGGAAAGTAGAACTTGATGAGGTAACTGTGCCTGCTCCCTTATTGGAAAATAGTTAACCACAGAAACCGGTTCCTGTGACGACTACACCAATCAGTGAGGAAGCTAATGATATTGATCATGAAACTTCAGATCAAGTTACTACAGAACCTCGTAGGTCAACCAGCGTAAGATCCGCTCCAAAGTGGTACGGTAATCCTATTCTGGAAGTCATGTTACTAGACCATGATAAACCTACGAACTATGAGGAAGCGATGATGAGCCCAGATTCCGCAAAATGGCTTGAGGCCATGAAATCTGAGATGGGATCCATGTATGAGAACAAAGTATGGACTTTGGTTGACTTGCCCGAAGATCGGCAAGCCATCGAGAACAAATGGATCTTCAAGAAGAAGACTGACGCTGATGGTAATGTAACTATCTACAAAGCTCGACTTGTTGCGAAAGATTTTCGACAAGTTCAAGGAGTTGACTACGATGAGACTTTCTCACCCATAGCGATGCTTAAGTCTGTCCGAATCATGTTAGCAATTGCAGCATTTTATGATTATGAAATATGTCAAATGGACGTCAAAACTGCATTCCTGAATGGATTTCTGGAAGAAGAGTTGTATATGATGCAACAAGAAGGTTTTGTCGATCAAAAAGGTGCTAACAAAGTGTGCAAGCTCCAGCGATCCATTTATGGACTGGTGGAAGCCTCTCGGAGTTGGAATAAACGCTTTGATAGTGTGATCAAAGCATATGGTTTTATATAGACTTTTGGAGAAGCCTGTATTTACAAGAAAGTGAATGGTAGCTCTGTAGCATTTCTGATATTATATGTAGACGACATATTGTTAATTGGAAATGATATAGAATTTCTGGATAGCATAAAAGGATACTTGAATAAAAGTTTTTCAATGAAAGACCTCGGTGAAGCTGCTTACATATTAGGCATCAAGATCTATAGAGATAGATCAAGACGCTTAATTGGACTTTCACAAAGCACATACCTTGATAAAGTTTTGAAAAAGTTCAAAATGGATCAAGCAAAGAAAGGGTTCTTGCCTGTATTACAAGGTGTGAAGTTGAGTCAGACTCAATGCCCGACCACTTCAGAAGATAGAGAGAAAATGAAAGATGTTCCCTACGCTTCAGCCATAGGCTCTATCATGTATGCAATGTTGTGTACTGCACTGATGTATGCTTAGCAATAAGTTTAGCATTGAGGTACCAAAGTAATCCAGGAGTGGATCATCGGATGTGGTCAAGAATATCTTGAAATACCCGAAAAGGACTAAGGATATGTTTCTCGTTTATGGAGGTGACAAAGAGCTAGTCGTAAATGGTTACGTCGATGCAAGCTTTGACACTGATCCGGACGATTCTAAATCGCAAACCGGATACGTGTTTATATTGAACGGTGGAGCTGCCAGTTGGTGCAGTTCTAAACAAAGCATCGTGATGGGATCTACATGCGAAGCAGAGTACATAGCTGCTTCAGAAGCAGCAAATGAAGGATTCTGGATGAAGGAGTTCATATCTGATCTAGGTGTCATACCTAGTGCATCGGGACCATGAAGATCTTCTATGACAATACTGGTGCAATTGCCTTCGCAAAGGAATCCAGATTTCACAAGAGGACCAAGCACATCAAGAGACGCTTCAATTCCATCCGGGACCAAGTCCAGGTGGGAGACATAGAGATTTGCAAGATACATACGGATCTGAATGTTGCAGACCCGTTGACTAAGCCTCTTCCACGAGCAAAACAAGATCAGCACCAAGGCTCCATGGGTGTTAGAATCATTACTATGTAATCTAGATTATTGACTCTAGTGCAAGTGGGAGACTGAAGGAAATATGCCCTAGGGGCAATAATAAATTTATTATTTATTTCCTTATATCATGATAAATTTTTATTATTCATGCTAGAATTGTATTAACCGTAAACATGATACATGTGTGAATACATAGACAAACATAATGTCACTAGTATGCCTCTACTTGACTAGCTCATTAATCAAAGATGGTTATGTTTCCTAAACATAGACATGAGTTGTCATTTGATTAACGGGATCACATCATTAGGAGAATGATGTGATTGACTTGACCCATTCCGTTAGCTTAGCACTTGATCGTTTACTATGTTGCTATTGCTTTCTTCATGACTTATACATGTTCCTACAACTATGAGATTATGCAACTCCCTGCCATCGGAGGAACACTTTGTGTGCTACCAAACGTCACAATGTAACTGGGTGATTATAAAGGAGCTCTCTGTGTGTCTCCAAAGGTACATGTTGAGTTGGTGTATTTCGAGATTAGGTTTTGTCACTCGATTGTCGGAGAGGTATCTACGGGCCCTCTCGGTAATGCACATCACTATAAGCCTTGCAAGCAATGTAGCTAATGAGTTAGTTACGAAATGATGCATTACATAACGAGTAAAGAGACTTGCCGGTAACGAGATTGAACTAGGTATTGGGATACCGACGATCGAATCTTGGGCAAGTAACATACCGATGACAAAGGGAACAATGTATGTTGTTATGCGGTTTGACCGATAAAGATCTTCGTAGAATATGTAGGAGACAATATGAGCATCCAGGTTCCGCTATTGGTTATTGACCGGAGACGTGTCTCGGTCATGTCTACATAGTTCTCGAACCCGTAAGGTCCGCACGCTTAAAGTTTCAGTGATGATTAGATTATGAGTTTATGAGTTTTGATGTACCGAAGGTTGTTCGGAGTCAATGATGTGATCACGGACATGACGAGGAGTCTCAACATGGCCGAGACATGAAGATAGATATATTGGAAGCCTATATTTGGATGTCGGAAGTGTTCCGGGTGAAATCGGGATTTCACCGGAGTACCGAGGGGTTGCCGGAACCCCCCGAGGGCTTAATGGGCCATAGTGGGTCTTAGTATAGAAGAGGAGAGGAGGCCAGGGCAGGGCCGCGCGCCCCTCCCCCCTAGTCCGAATAGGACAAGGAGAGGCGACGCCCGCCTTTCCTTCCTCTCTCTCTCCTCTTTCCCTTCTCCTAATCCAACAAGGAGGGAGGAGTCCTACTCCGGTGGGAGTAGGACTCCCCAGCGCCTCCTCCTGGTCGGCCGCCTTTCCCCTTGCTCCTTTATATACAGGGGGGGCACCTCTATACACAACAATGCATCATTGATCTCTTAGCCGTGTCAGTGCCCCCTCCACTATAGTCCACCTCGATAATATTGTAGCGGTGCTTAGGCGAAGCCCTGTGACGGTAGAACATCATGATCGTCACCACGCCGTCGTGCTGGCGGAACTCTCCCTCGACACTCGGCTGGATCGGAGTTCGAGGGACGTCATCGAGCTGAACGTGTGCTAGAACTCGGAGGTGGCGTGCTTTCGGTGCTTGATCGGTCGGGCCGTGAAGACGTACGACTACATCAACCGTGTTGTTCTAATGCTTCCGCTTTCGGTCTACGAGGGTACGTGGACAACACTCTCCCCTCTCGTTGCTATGCATCACCACGATCTTGCGTGTGCGTAGGAATTTTTTTGAAATTACTACGTTCCCCAACATATGATGGTATCATCCGCATATTGAAGGAGGGAGACCCCTCCACCTCCCACCAGGTGAGGGACTACACCGTGGATATGGCCACAAGCTTTGCCCTTATCCAGGATGACAGCAAGGGCATCGACCACCATGTTGAAAAGAAACAAGGAGAACGGGTCACCCTGGCGAACCCCACATAGAGTGGGAAAGTATGACCCCATCTCACCGTTAATGTTAATCGCAGTCCGACCGCAGGTGACGAGCTGCATAACTCGAGTCACCCACCGGTCATCGAAACCCTTGCGGAGCAAGACTTCCCGAAGGAAAGGCCAATGCACTCTATCATAGGCTTTATGGAAGTCGAGCTTCAAGAAGACCGCACGGTGGTGCTTGGATCCGACTTCATGAAGGACTTCGTGGAAGACCAAAACCTCATCCAATATAAACCTCCCTTGAATGAAGGAGGATTGGTTGGGGTGGGTGACAGAGTCAGCTAGAAGGGTCACCCTATTGGCGTACCCTTTAGCCAAGATCCTGAAAATCACGTTGATCACCGTGATAGGGCGAAACTAGCGAATGTCCGAGGCGCCCTGGACTTTGGGAATGAGAGTAATGACCCCATAGTTAAGGCGCCCAAGGTCCATGGACCCTGAAAAGAATTCGTCGAAGAGGGCCATGACTTCTAGTTTGATGGTTTGCTAGAACATTTTGAAAAACGCTACTGGCAGTCCATCCGGACCCGGGGCCGAGGAGGGGTTCATTCCCTTGATCGCCGCGAGGACCTCATCCTCCGAGGTGCCACCAAGGCGGCATTAGTCTCGTCGGAAACTACCTGGCCAACCGACCAAGTGTCGGGGGCCAGTGCAGCCCCACCCCGAGGGGTAGGGGAGAATAGGGCTTTATAGAAGCCATCAACGTGGGCTCGGATGTCCGAGGGGCGAATGAGCTGGGCATCGCCATCCCACAAAGAATGAATGGAGTTCCATCGTCGCCGCCCATTGGCGATCTCATGCAAGTAAGCCGTATTAGCGTCACCATACAGCACCCACCGTTGGGTGCCCCGAAGCCGCCAGTATGCTTCCTCGTCCATGTAGATCACCGAGAGCTGATCCTCAAGATCATATCTCCGCATCCACTCGTCCGGGGAGATCCCTGAGGTGTTAGTGCGGGCGTCCAGGGATTGGATGGCACTCAGGAGGGCTTTCTTGCGTTCGCGGAGGTCTTTGCCAAGGTTCACGCCCCAACCCTTCATAAATTGGCGGGCAAGCTTGGCGCAGAACTGCCACGAGTCAACAGCGGACATGGAGCGGTGGGAGTAGCGCGTGCAGCGATCCACTTCGCCGCAACGGCCTCGCGGAATCCTGCCTGGTTGAGCCAGAAGAGCTCAAACCGGAACCGCGGAGGGATGGGGGGCGTTCATTGGTGGTGGAGAGGAGGAGGGGAACGTGATCGGACCCAATCCGAGTGATCGCCCGCAACGACGCCAGGGGACATCTAAGTTCCCATTCGGAGAAACTAGGACGCGGTCTAGAACGGAACACGTCGGGTCCGCCTGACGATTAGTCCAGGTTAACCTGGCCCCCGTCTGCTCAAGCTCACGGAGGCCAAGCTCCGCGATGCAGTCGTTGAACATCTGCATCCGGGGGCGGTTGACCTGGTCATTACTCTTCTCATCCGGGGAGCAGATGAGGTTAAAGTCCCCTCCCACGACAACCGGGAGGGAGGAAGCGGAGATCTTCTGTTGCAGCTCAGCGAGGATGGCCGGGGGGGCGACGGTGGTCCACCGGGTCATAGACAATGATGACCTCCCACTTGAAGTTGAGCGCATGTTCGAAGATTTCCATACTAACTAAGAAGTCGCCCCGGTCCATACCGCCCACCTCAAAGGTGGCGTCCTTCACACCTAAAAGGATGCCACCCGAGTGCCCAGTGGTCCAACTAGAAGGGAGACAATGCAAGGCAAACAAGTAGGGGCTAAGACTATCAAGTTCGGGGAGACAAAACTCCGTACGCATTGTTTATTATATGGCAATGATGTCGATGTGCTCGTCGCGCATGTACTCAACGAGGTGGCGGCGGCAGCCGTCATGGCCGAAGCCGCGGATGTTCCAAAAGAGGGCACACATCTAAACCGCCATTGGGGGCTGCTTGACCCCAGGATGGTGGATGTGCTGCGGGATCTGAGAGAGGTGGTGTGGGAGCGAGTGCGGCCACAGATTTCCCCAACCGGCACCCCTGCGGACGGTTGGGACGCCGGTGTGCGGAGGAGACGGGCCCAGGTCTCGGCAAGTTTCCCGTCAAGGATCTCGCGGGCCTGAATAGCCGCAATCTGCTCTAAGGGGGGGCAACCTCCCCCCTGAAAACTACAGACGAGTCTGAGGCCACCTTGGCAAGGTGGCCGAGCGAAACAGCCTCAAGAGCAGAAAACAAACAACTGGAAGAACTAGAGGGAATGTCGGTCGCACCTGGCTCGAGGTTCCGGACCGCAGCCCGGAGCTCAGCACGCTCGTAGATGGACAGCGCCGGGAAGCCGGCCGGGCGGTTAGCGTTGAGACAGGCACTGTGGCCGGAAGCAGTCACCGGAGTCGACGAAGCCCTGGCCCGGAGGGCGTACGACACTGTCCGAGGCGGGTGGGAGGCAACGGGCTGACCACATCGTCGGTGGCCTCCAGGAGCAGACGAGTCAGGGACGCAAGCGCAGGAGACTCCAGCTGGGCACCAGACCCCAACCGGTCGGGGGAGGGCGGGTCTGGGGCCGGCGCGCTGCCATCCAGGACGGGAGAAAAGTCCGGGAGAGTGGGGGAAGGTAGCGACGAGGCATCCCCAGGGGTCTCCGACAGGGGGCACTCGATGGGGGGGGGGGGGCTCTCGGTCGACGGAGGGGCCACCAGCTCCGGGGGCAGCACAGCCGGGGACGGAGGGATGGAGACAACCGCTAGGGTAGAGCAGGGCGAACGCGGCGACGATGTCGGGAGGACAAGGAGGCTGACACTGGAGATGTCGCTGATCTCGGCCGAGGAGGTGGGGGAGGTAGCCGACAGCGCAGCGGGGGCTGCCTCGACAGAGGTGGCCAACACGCGCGACCAACCAACGCCCACACCCCCATGACTCGGAGGAGGGTCGGAGGGGTCCCGCGAGGGGGAGCGGTTGCGGCCCGAGCGCTCATCGTCGTCGTCCAGGTCCTCGTGGCGGGAGGGGCGCGAGCGGCGGTAGTGGGAGTCGTCACGATTGTCCACGCCGCCTGCACCGAAGTGGCCATCAGCGAAGTGGCGGGGACGATCGATGTGGTTGGGAAGCTCAGGGTAGATCTTGAGGTCGAATCCCTGGTGGTTGAAGAAAACCCGGATGATGGCATGCAGCATGGAGGAGTCGAGGCATTTGACCATGACTCGGACCTTCTCCTCTTTGCGGAGGGAGAGCTCATCCACCACCACCACATTGCCAACAATCTTGCACATACTGCGGATCACCTTCTCAGAGCGGGCAATGTTGGGGAGGCCCGCTATGAGGATCCAAGCAGTGTCCAGAACGGCAACCGCCTTAGGGTCCATCATAGGCTCAAAGAAGTTGACGACGAGCTTGTTGAGGGCGAGGGTGATGTCGTTGCTACGAGTGCAGAGGCCCGAGCTGAGGGCGTCAGGCAAGACCACGGTGAAGGAGTTGCCCGAGGTAGGGGTCACCTGCCAGTCCCAGACACGACGACAAAGGTGGTTGAGCTCGGCCTCGATCATCTCCGGTGAGGCGATCCCCGCCCCCACAATGGTCACGATCGCAAGGAGTGACGGGGACAGGGGAGGGACGTCATCCACCTCGATGTGGAAGAAGCCGAGACCCTCAAAGCCGTGGTCGTACATCATGAGCTCCTCCGTCACCGGACAGTCCGGGCAAAGTGTCGCAGGGTGGCCCGAGTCCTTGCAGAGGTAGCACATCGGCGGGTTGGGGCACTCGACTTGGAAATGGCCGGCAACTCCACAGTTGAAGCACGAAGGCGGATCACGGGGAGCACCGGAAGCAGGCGCAGCCGAGGTCGCGGGAGTCCGGGCCGTGGCGTTGGGGGGCGGGCGGGGCCCCGCTTCTTCTTCTTGGCGCCTTGGCGCCCCCGAGACCCGGTACCACCATTGCCCGGTGGCAGGCTCGGCTGGTTCTGTGGAGGCTGGTACCGGCGAGGAGGGACGGTGTCGAGGGCTTGAGGTTGGGGGCGAGGGGGCGATGGAGAGCGGACGCAGCGACGGGCGGGGGAGGGGGAATGGCGCCGGTCACGGCGGTCCTCCCGAGCGGGGGAGCGACGGCCGTCGTCACGCAGCGGCAAGCGCCGGTCGAATCGGGCCAGCGAGTGACGCGAGTCGCGGGGCGGCGAGCGACGAGAGTCACGGGGTGGCGAGCGGCATGAATCGTGAGGGGGAGAGCGGCGGCCCCGGAGGAGAGAGAGTCGGCGGAGGTTAGCTTCCTCGGCCGCCATCCGGGCGAGGCGCGGGCAGGAGGCTCTGGTCGCCCAAAGGGCTACTTGGGCGCCTGGCGCCGCCACCCCGGGCCAAGGGTCATGGGGAGGGGCGGCAGGGTTGCGGGAGGAGAGGAGGGAGCCGGTGGATTCAGGGTCAGGAGGAGGGGAACGAGGGAGCAGCTGACGGACGGGATGGCGAGGAGGGGTGGAGGCTGGAGGGGAAACCCTCGGTGTAACCAGATCCGACCCCGGGTTGGGGGGACTGGGCCGCAGCCGGTCCGCCGCCAGCAGTGGGTTGGCCTGGCCCACCATCCACGAGTGCCCCAGATGGGCCGGCCACAGGAGAGGGAGTGGGGAGCAGGCCCAACCGCCTCCCCGGGCCTAAAACGGGAAGGCCCATCCCAGAGGGGAAGGCCCCGCCCCCGGCTAGGGTTCCCACGAACGTCGCCGGCGAGAGGGGCACCACGAGCCGCAACGGCTAGGAGTGGGCGAGCAGCAGAACCGAGAGGAGCCGAAGAACGCGTTGAACGGCCGGAAGGGAGAGCGCCGGGAGATCAGCGGAGAGTCGATGACGCCCGACGGCGGCGAGTGGGCGGAAGCGCTGGAGCAAGGATGCCGGAGGGCCTCCATGACGCACGGGCATGGCCAAGCTCAGCCCGCCGGGCAACACCCCAACCAGCAGGGCTCCGGCGGCGACGGCCACTCCCAGCCCGCAAGGCGCCGCCTTTCTCCGCGGCCACCTGAGGAGACCTCGGCAGCCGACGGAGGGACCGAGCCCGCGCGCAAGCAGCTGAACTCCCACCCCTCGGGAGTAAGGCCGCCGGCGGCGCGAGGCAGCGGCAGGCGAGCCGGTGCGGGCGGGGGCACGCGGTCGCGGCAGACCAGGGTCCCCGACGGGGGGAGAAGGAGCCGGCGGGGTCAACGGCGGCCAGGGTCGGGGGAAAGAACGGCGCAAGAGGGGGCGCGCTGGGCGCGTCGCCCAGCGGGACGCCGCAGTCGCCAGAGCGCTCCGCACCTTCCATCGTCATTTCAAACCAATGTGAGAAGGTTGCTCTCGAGCATGGACTAGGTATTTCCAGCTCTTCCGAGCACGTATAAGAGCTCACCCGAGCACCCCGTATGCTCGTTCGACCATTTGTAATCCTTGTCATACTCCCTCCATTAAACAAGCACAAAGAGGAAGTGGGTATTATGTCTCCGTGCGCCTAAACCTGTATAAACTCTGTGTGTTATTTTTTTTTACTTCGTGAAGAGAAACTAAGCATTTAGAGGAACAAATAAACAGGGTATCTTTGATCCCCATTGTCAAGATTTTACACTCAGACACCTTTCATTCTTAAGACTTCTTGAAGAAATGACCATTTAACTTAGTCATATGCATTTTCAAAGTCAATCACTACTCCTGTATGTTTTTCCTATGCATCTTGTGAATGTCTCATGTACGGTCACTACTCCGTCGAGTATATTCCTTCTTTGCATGATTTTTTTAGATGACCGGACGACATGGTCATCACCCTTATTACAAGCATAAGTATGATGTGTGATCAATCGATGCCCAGGGCGGAGGTTGTCCTCCTTTTTGGAAGAAAAATAACTATAAGTGAAGAGATCCCACAAGCAACTGAGTGGAACAATGGATTATGTCCACCAAGGAGGAGAAAGGTAGCACGAAGCAAAATGATGGGCTGCCCAATTAGTCTAGGTTGCTGGTGTTTGAGTATTCCTTCTCCTTGAGCATATATCTTTTGGTTCTGATGTAATGTTGGTGGATTGTTCTTGTTACTGATTCTGGTTTATCTACTCTAGCTCAACCCAAGCGCTGTTTTAACAGCCCTAGATGATGTTGCCTCGTTTTCTTACTATAAAATGGAGCGGCAAACCTCTGTTTTCTGAAAACAATGTTTGATCTGGGAAGCACCAGCAGTCCATCTCCATCTGTTGAGTCACCCCCAGAACATTTTTAACACGAACTGAACAAATATGCTACATCTGGACCAAACGAATTCAATCAAATCATCACCAATGGATTTTCATTGAAGGAATTCAATCCTTCACAGATCAATTTTGGTCAATGGAGTTTCAATCAATTCGCCAATGAATTTTGACCGAAGGAATTCTCATTTAGTGATTGTGTGCGTGGAACAGCATGTGGCACTAGGTCGTGTTTACCAGGTTGCACGTGGTAGGGTCTGACGTATCCCTCGGGTTCGTCTACAGCAGCGGGGGGCGCCAGCGAGCCTCGCTGCTGCGTTTGTCTGTACCCTTCGTCTGCGGACGTAGTCTGGAGAGGACGAAGCGGCATGCGAAAGGAGGGTAAGAGGCTGAAGAGGACGTGGGAGTCGAAGCCATTATAGGCGTGTTTGGTTGCAGTGTGCTACAGTGCTTGCGTTGCATACACTTCTGCACTCTGCCTGACTCTAGAAAAACAGCCTCATATGCTGCATTAGGAGATCAACTTTTGCACGTTGTTTGGTTGTCTGCATTGTCTCGGCACATGCAACTACATTCTGTTTGGTTGCCCGCATGGAGTACGATTAAGAGCTAGCACTTGCACTTAGCACACAGGGTTAAAGCTAGCAGAGGAAGGGGGAGAAGAAATACAGTGTGCGCCGGACCATGGCGACTGCGGTGGATAGTGGCCGTGGCGCCGTGTCCGACATGACGAGCATGGAGTCGTGGACGAGCGACCCCGTCGGCGGCACGGCGAGCAACACCGTTGGCGAACTAGTTGCGGTGCTCGCGCAAAGACAGTAGACAGAGGAGGAGAATGCAGTGCTGCGGCATCGTATCGTCAGTGTAGTGGACGAGAGAGGAGGCCGAGATGATCGACGCCGGAAACAACTCCAGTGTAGTAGGGCGAGAGAGAGGAGGCGAAGATGATCGACCCCGTCGGTGGTGCAGCAAACTGCAGTGTGCGTGGAGGCACAGGACACAAGAAAGCAGTGTGCGCGCCATTGTAGCGTCAGTGCAGTAGGAGGAAGACAGAGAGTAGGCCGAGATGAACGACAACGGAAATGACTCTAGTGTAGTAGCACGCGGGCAAGGAGATCAAGGGGAAGGACTTCGGTGTCGAGAGGGGCGAATAGGAGGGCTCTGAGCAGAGGACAGAGGAGCTCGACATGGCGGCGTCAGTGCAGTAGACTGCTGTTCAAAGAGAGATGAAGCTACGATCGTCGAAACCAAAAACTTACAACACGAATGTTGTGAGGAACTGCAAGATTAGGCTGCTGGTCAAAGGAAATTTCAAACAATCGATCGTGCGCGACAAATCTGACGAAATTCGTCCAAAACAGCTCCAAACGGGAACACGAGATTACGAACTTACGGCCAACGAAACTACGAACCGATCGCCTGAATGGAACCGTAACATCGAGGTGCATCTTTTTCATGTAGAGCTTACCTCGAATCGAAACACCGTTGTGTAGATCAAAGAAAGGAGATTAGATAGAAGTTTAATGAAGGTTGAAGAAGACCTCATGTAATCACCTAGCATCCCTCCCATATCCACTCGTGCAAGGGCCTGCTCGCTAGCGCTCGCCTCGGCCTAGCTGGTGAGAAACTGCCGATTCGAGTGTTTCCAACGAGACAGGCTCTGGGCTGTTTTAAGAAGCGTGCAATGCAGCCCAACAATGAAAACAGACAACCAAACAAGCATCTTTTTTCCTGCGTGGGACTGGTTGGGCCCAATGCGGGCAACCAAACACGCTGTAGAGCTTGGAGGTTGTGTACGGTCGAGCGCGCCGACGACGGAGAGAAGATGAGACGGCGGTAGTTCATTTCCGTAGGAGGAAAATAGACAAGGTAATACTACAAAGGACTCTAAATTACCGAACTTGTTAGAATTAAATTCCAAATTGCGGATATGTGTTGCAGTGGACGGCGTTCAGTTCGATTCAGTTTGAGACGTTGATCTATGGATATCCCAAAAAATGGACACACCAAAAGCAGAGGAGGAGAAGCAGAGCAACACACAGGCAGGTGCAGCTCCTCCACGTCCGTCAAGTGTGTACACACAGGCTTGTCTAGCTAGCTGGACTGTACTGAACGATGGTCATGTTATGCGACGTACTAGTTCCTCCGGCGCACCTACGTATATCGTGTCCTCAAAACTTCGATGCTCCAGCTAGTTTACTGAAATAGCCTTGATTGTCTTGGGTATTTGCAGTTCCGGATTGATCGCCAGCGTGAAGCCGGGATCTCGCGGACACTGTTATAAAGCCCGCAATTCAACCACCCCATATATATTTCAAACCGCATTTAAACAAGCCGGATGAATTGCATGCAAATAGGACGGCGGACGAAATGATGGTGCAGCAATGCCCGAAAGCGACGTGATGGTGTCTCCTCTTCCGACGAATTCTCCTTTGACCGACTTGTTCTTTGCAGGTCGAACGATAGAGAGGTGGCTGATGACGTTGGCGGTTGAAATCAAGAATTCATTTCTTGGGGTAAAAGCCCATGATTTATCTGTATGGATAGATCAAGCAGCATCGACATCCGCACACCATTTCCATGTTGAAAGTTATGGCTTAGAGTTTTACATTAGGGGTGATAGCTCTCGCAAGGCAGGTCGGATATGGACGGCCTTCTGATTTTAAGGTGTTTTGTTCGCCTAGCATTCCTTCATATTTTTTATTAATTAATAATAAATTATTATTACATCAACCAATGCTCTAAGAATAAAATGATGATACATGCAAATCTCTTCTTCTTTTTTCTACACTCCCACAATATACCCCATCACTAGGCTCTCTAAGTTAAAGTCAACACTTAAACTTTTGAAAATGCAGAGACATGAATGGTTATGTGAGGACATAATAAAGAAAATGGATCTTATTTGAAAATGCAGTCCATATATCATTATACTACTAAAACAACTCGTGAAGAATGTTAGAAGGGATGGAGAGGTTTGATGGAATAGTTGATATGATGGATTGTATTGCTTGAGCCTTGTGGGCATATATATAGGAGTACATGATCTAGTTAGAGTACAAGACAAGCCAGAATAATTCATAGTCTATCATATGTTTTCAAATAATCAATATACTCAACATCCCCCCACAGTCACAACGGTAACGATGCAGACAGTGAGACTGAAAAAGAATCCGAAGGTAAGCAGACGGACCCCCCCCCCCCACACACACACACACACAATCATAACGGTCGATGCATCGTGGGAAGTCGTGGCTGGAGTGAAAACCGACGTGGTTGCTCAAGCAAGGTGGTAGCCCTTTGTGCCGTTTGTCGAGGGAGCCGAGAGCGTAGGTGGTGTAGCCATGGTCGAGGTAGCCGTGCGAATGGTCGATGTCGAGTCGAGGTAGCCGTGCGAATGGTCGATGTCGAGTCGGGGTAGCCGGTGTCGAGGAAGTCGTCGTGGAGCCGCGGGCACAAGGAGGCGCTGAGTTAGTCATCAGCGCATGGGTGTCGAAGTAGTGGTGCGCTGGGGAGAAGACGATGTTGACGAGGCGTCGCACGGGTTTGCCAAGCCCGGGGACACGTCGTAGATGAAGGCACGCGTCGGTGTTGCCAGCACCAGGCATGCGTAGAAGGACGAAGATGAAGTTGATGAAGCGCCGCACCAGGCTTGCCAGGCCCGGGGGCACGTCGTGGACGAAGGCACGCATCGGTGTTGCCAGCACTGGGCATGCGTAGACGAGGGACCTGCATGATTTGTACGCCATGTCCAGGAGTCGGAGGGCGGTGGTCAGAGTAGACGAAGTGGTCGGGGAAGAAGACGGCGCCGCTGGCGACGGACTGGTGCTCGACGAAGACGAAGGGGGTGGACGGGCGGCGACGGCGGCTACAGGGGTAGCGGCGGCCTGTCTGCGGCAGCGGCGGCTAGGTTAGGAGCGCGGCGGCGGTGCTCGAAGTAGGCGAAGAACCTGATAGCATGACGAAGACCGGCGCGAACGATGGCGTTCCCGCGCCGAGGGAGACGGCGCGGCGCATATCACGGGAGGTCGAAGCGTGGTGACGACGGAGTGGACCGCGGGCAACAGCGCTATGGCCCGAAGGGGCGACGTAGCAGCGGCGGGCAGGTCGGGGCCACGGCGGGAAGACCTCGGAGCGGCGGCGGGGACCGCGGCCGCGGCGCTTTGGCCCGAAGGGGCGATGCAGTGATGACATGGGTCGGTGCAGCCAGGAGAAGAACCACGGGGCGGGAGCACTGCGGCCCGACAGGGCGACGCAGTGGCAGCCCGTTGCTCGATCGATGGAGGGGCGCGCTGAACTCAAGATAGTCTTTACAGGACCTGCGGAGGCGCGCGCAACCGATGGGCCAGGTCGATCGCACGGCATAGATGAGGCGGATCGCGGCGGCGGGCGGGTGATTAATCCGATCGCCCGCAAGGTCGGGGACGCTGCTCGGTGGAAGCGGGGTGGCGGCTGAGTCCGAGATGAAGCCGGCGACGATGGTCGATGGGGCGACGATGGTTGTGATGGGCCGCCGCATGGCACGAGGCCGCCGGGTCTGGGCGATGCAGGTGTCTTGGTCGGAGCAGGGTGGTGACGGCGGCATAGATCGACGGGCGGGCCGGCGCGCGGACGATGGATGTGAGGGGCTGCCTGTCGCGCAAGACCGTCGGGTCAGTGAAGAAGCTGGCTGGTCGCGCTAGTGTCGGAGTAGAGCCGCGATGGGGTCGACGGAAGCGGCGGGCGACGCAAACCGATCTTAGATCGGAAGAGCAAAAAGAAAACACCGATCAAGATGACCGGCGGGAGAGAGAAAAGGCCGGATCAAGAGATCGGAAAAATGAATCTCTAGGGCAGCCGGTCAACATGACTAGCGGACGAACCCTAGGTACGGGCGGCACGGCCCCCGGCGGTGGTCATGGTGGCCGACCGCCTCGAGGGCGACGCGTAGGGCAGAAGCGGTGGGCGGCGGATAGGGTTTGGATGATTAGACTGATACCATGTTAGAAGGGATGGAGAGGTTTGATGGAATAGTTGATATGATGGATTATATTGCTTGAGTCTTATGGGCATATATATAGGAGTGTTAGGTTGATCTCTTCCGTGTGGGCCCAACGGCCCACCGGGGCCCTTAGATCTGCGCCCTGATCGGGGGCGCTCAACCCTTATATGGTTGGTGGGCCCCTGTGATCCGCGTTATATAAACAGAGGTGGGACCGCGGCACGAGTTACGAGGTTAATCGCTGCCACAAACCCCACCGAACAATCCCTACCGATCTAGGGTTAGCGCAGTGCTCACGGGAAGCTCCACCCCTGCCATCCACTCTGTGCCATCACCGGCCAAGGTCACCATGGCCAGCACCGGGAGTTCCTCGTTTGGACAAGCAGAAGGTAGGTTTACCGGATGATCTAGCCTACCCCGATCCAAAACAATATATCAATGGTATCAGCCAGATTGGGTCTAGATTTTCGATACAACAAAGAAAAGTAAATCCCTACCCAAAGAACCCTAAAAAGACAGGGAAAGTAAACCGGAGAAGGCCTTGGGCCGCCGGCAAAGTGCGCCGCCACTCCGGCCGCACATGTTCCTCTCGACCCCCACACGCATCGGGAAGCTGATGTGTGGGGACGAAGAACCACCCCGCTCAGGGCAAAGTGCACCGCGGCCGATCCGTTCGACGGCGGCGCGCTCACCACGGAGGGGAACGCGCAGACGGCAAAGGGAATGGCAACGGCACTACCGTCGAGCTCCTCTCTATCTCTCTCACTGCTGGGTAGTGGTGGAAGAGAGAAATAGAAAAGAAAAGAACGAAAAGGAGGAGCCTCGCCGTCGGCGGCTGGCCGGCGGCCACAGGGAACCACGAGCGCACAGGGGAGCAGAGGAGGCCCCGCTGTGTCGCGCTCTCTCTCTCTCTCTCTATCATAGGAAGAAGAGGCTGAAGAGGGAGGAAAGGACGGGAAGGAGAGGCTCACACAGCGCGGTGGCATCCCCCGCAGTCGCCGGCGGCCGGGGCGAAGCCCGTCTCTCCGCCGTCATCGGAGTGCGTGAGAGAGGCACGGGGGCTGGGGAGGAATGAACTAGGAGAACAAAAAAGGAGCAAAGGAAAGGGCGGCGCGTTCGCCAGGCTATCCACGCTGCCGCCGGGCGACCGCCCGGCGCGGTGGTCGAGCTGCCGGGCGAACGCCGCAGAGATTTAGGGAGTGACTGCGCGTGCCGGGGGGATGAGCTAGGGTTCCGACCCCGACGGTGCTGGCTGGTTTTGATCCGCCTACAGACGCGCCGGACCGTCGGATCGAATCCGACAGCCAGGAGCGAGCGGGGGCGGGCGCTGCGGGCCAAGTGGGCCGAAAGTGGCCTCGTGGCTGGGCTCTGGCCAGCTCAAGGCCGGGCTCGAGCTGGCCAAGGGCGAGCCGAAAGGTGCCAGCGGGTCAAGCTGCAGTTTTTTCTGTTTATTTGTTATTTGTCCAGTTTTTAGGCAAATTTCACATAGTATTTTCTATTCAAATTTAATTCAAAGAAAAATTGTTTTGAAAATATAAAAGTAAACAGAAAAAATTCTGAAAATTAAAATAGAAAATTTTTAAGAAAAAGAAAGTTCAAGATTTTTTTATAAAGAAAATAAAAAGTTCATGAAATTTTTTATTCATGTTTTTCCACTGCAAATAAAAATAAGTGTTCTTTCAAAAGTGAATAGAACGAAAGTAAAATATTAAATTGTTGCTTATCTAATGCATTTTTGAACCGACCGGTTAAAATTGCTTAGAGAGTAAAAGAGCATAGAATTGTTTTTTAATAGAATATTGTAAAGTTTCCGCTGCAAAGTAAAAGTTTTATCCTCCAATTAAATTGGAACCAACGGGAAAATTTAATTGGAAGAAATGTTCTTAGCAATGTTTTTCCCCTGTGGGTGAAATAAGATGCAGATAGTTTCCGCTATGACAAAAGAAAGATATTTGTTAAAATATGGTATTGTTATTTTCTAAGCAACGTTGATGATAACAGTGCTATAATTCTATGAGTCTTATGTTCAAAGTTTAAATCTCTGATAAATTTGCTATCAAAGTGATCAATTTTTTAGAGAATGGATAAAGATCAAGAAATGCTCTCTAACTAGAGAAATGTATATTTCTTGTTCCCGCTGCAATAAAGTTGATGATGATGATTAATTCTTAGCAAAGTTGTTTAATAGAAATACTATCATCACATTGTTTATGAGTTATATGCATTATTTCCATTTCCGCCCAACGGTGATATGGAATTAATGTAGAAGGATTGTGTTTATTCTAATTCTGCCACAACGGTGATTTAGAATATAAAAGAAAGTTTCAAAAGTTTAATGTGCATTTTTTAACCAGACAAACGTAGGGTTATTTTTATGCCCATTATTGTTGATTATTGGCTATGTTTTCTCAGACTAAAAGTTTTCCATGCTTTCATTCGTGAAAGCGAATGGCTGGGTACTTGTGACCCGAAAGATGACTAAGAAAGGTCATAACGTGAGGGAGTACGTTCTCTCTAAAGAATGGCATCAAAATAAAAGAGATAGATTATTGAGAGTCTTGGTTGAAGAATGTCTTTCATGTACTCTCTATGAAGAAGGTTTTTCAGTCAACATTGAAAGGACATGCGGTGCCCCCATGTGTGGTTTTGGTAATTGATGACATTCTCTATGGACTAATGGTTGCATTGAGTTATATTTGAAGGATTTATCCATAGGCATTTCTTGAAGTCCATGTGTTGGTTTCAAGGAGTTTATGTGTTGACCAAGGTTCTATTAAGGAATTATCCAAAGATTGGTCATGTGAGTGTTGAGCTTATTGCAAGCATGTCTTGAAGAAGAAGATTGTGTGATCATTCATGTTTACCTTCAAGACATCATCCAAACGAAGAGAGTTGGAAAGATTCAAGGTTGATCAAGACTAAGTCAAGAGTGAATCAAGTTGATCAACTCACAAAGCGTAGAAGATGTACCGAGAGGGATCAAGTGATCCCATGGTATGGTAAGCATTATCCATTGCACTTTGTGTACTAACCCATGGTCTATGTGAGAGTCTATGTGGGGTTAGGTGCATGTCCATGGGCTTGCGTCAAGAGGAAGATATCATACAACCCATGGAAAGGATGACATCAAGTGGTGATCGTCATCAAGATTGCCATGTGCAAGTTCAAGTGGAGCATCACGAAGAGATCAAGTGCTTGAAGCTTTCCATCCATTGTGGTGTCAATGGACTTGTGAAGATGTGTCAAGAGTGGCTCACCCATAGTGGAGTATGGGGAGCAATCATCTAGTCTCCATCGACCCAACGCAATCAAGAAAGGTGGTCCATCTTGAGGAGGACAAGATCGTCATCATCTAGCTCAAGTGGATCATGTGCAAGGCAAAGGCTTGCCCTTGATAGGTTTTCTATTTTACCGGTCTCATGGTGGTAGTTGGGAGACCGGGTTATAGGATCGATAGCCGTACTATCAAGGGGGCACTCAAGAGAGAAGCATGATAGTATCGTTCGTCGAGAGCTCAAACCATTGCATCCTTGCATCATGTTTCTTGGTTCTTGTTTGGTTCTCTTTGTGAGTCTTAGAGCATATGGTCATCTTTATGACAAGCTTGAGTTCATCGAAAACGGAGTTTGCATGCGTCTTCTATGATGTTTTCGGTGTTGGAGGTGTTACCGGTCTTTTCCGAGGAAGGGTTCTCGCCATTTTCTTTTGGGCCTTTTATCATTTTCTTATTATTGGTATTTCTCTCAAGATTGTGTTAGCCCTTGTCTCTAGCTTTCCAACAAACTTGGTTTAAATCGAATTCGGAGTCCCAATGCAGAAGTTATGGTAGTTTTGGTGTTCTGAAAAGGCTGCAGCGGTACTACCGCGAATTGGAGCGGATGTAATTTTTTACTACCGCTCAGAGCGGTACTACCATGTTCTACAGCGGTAGTACCGCCTCCGACCAAAAACTCGTCCCAAGTCCTCATGGAGGTAGGTACGAAGTATTTTTTTGTACCGCAAGCAGTAGTACCGCGATCCTAGAGGTAGTACTGCGTGAGGACGAAGCGGTAGTACCGCTCTGTCTTGGGTTGTGAGCATAACGGTTGGATTTTCCCCACCTATAAAAGGGGGTCTTCTTCCCCATTGAATCTTATCCTTTGAGCTCGTGTTCTTCCCCATTGTTGACCTTCTTCGAGCTTGCTAACTCTCAATCCCTCCATGCATTCTTGCTAGTTTTTGAGGGAAAAGAGAGAGGAGATCTAGATCCACATTTCCACCAATCACTTTCTCCTCTATGTGAGGGGAACCCCTTGGATCTAGATCTTGGAGTTCTTGGTGTTCTCCTTCTTGTTCTTCCTCTCATTTTCTTCCCTAGCATTAGTTGCTTCGTGGGATTTGAGAGAGAAGGACTTGGGCACTCCGTGTGCCCTTGCCATTGCATTTGGTGCATCGGTTTGAGTTCTCCACGGTGATACGTGGAAGTTACAAGTTGAGAAGCTTATTACTCTTGGGTGCTTGGTGCCCTTGAGCTTGTTCCTCTTTGGTGCTTGGGCGCCCTAGACGGTTGGTGGTGTTCGGAGCTCAATCATTGTGGTGTAAAGCTCCTGCAAGCGCCGGGTCTCCAATTAGGTTGTGGAGATCGCCTGAGCAATTTGACGGGTACGGTGACCGCCCCAAGGGTTGCCAAAGTGTACGGGTTCGTGACCGCCCCAAGGGTTGCCATTTGTACAGGTTCGGTGACCGCACTCAAGGGCCCTTAGTGGAATCACGACATCTTGCATTGTGCGAGGGCGTGAGGAGATTACTGATGGCCCTAGTGGCTTCTTGGGGAGCATTGTGCCTCCACACCGCCTCCAAACGGAGATTAGCATCCGCAAGGATGTGAACTTCGGGATACATCGTCATCTCCGCGTGCCTCGGTTATCTCTTATCCGAGCCCTTTACTTATGCACTTTACTTTGTGATAGCCATATTGTTTCTTGTCATATATCTTGCTATCACCTAAGTAGTTTTTCTTGCTTAGCATAAGTTGTTGGTGCACATAGGTGAGCCTAGTTGTTGTAGGTTTTGTGCTTGACAAATTAACCGCTAGGTTTATTCCGCATTTGTTCAAGCCTCAACCGTAATTATTTTTAAAGCGCCTATTCACCCCCCCCCCCCTCTAGGCGACATCCACGATCTTTCAATTGGTATCAGAGCCTCGTATCTCTTTGTTAGGCTTAACCGCCTAGAGAGTAAAGATGTCGACTAGGGGATTAGGATTCTCTGACACTCTTAGTTTCGATGGCACAAATTTTGATGTTTGGGTAATTCGCATGCTTAATCTCTTTAGGGTCATGGACCCAAATTTAGAGCGAATTGTAGATATGGGTTTTTCTCCTCCAAAGGATCCCCAAAGATTATCTTTAGAGGATGAGAAAACTCTTATCTCAATGCTCAAGCTTCTAATGTGCTTTTCGATGTTTTGAGCAATGTAGTTATATTTCAACTCATGCCGCTCCGGATGCTCATGAGTTGTGGACAAAGCTTCAAGATAAATATGGTGTGTCCAAGATTTGTAGGGATGATTGTTCTCCCTCCACCTCCGGCCGTATAGTCTTCTCAACTTCTTCTACTTCACCTACATGTGGTTTGCCACAAGGTAATGATATGGTGAGTAGTGTCGGTCATTGCAATGATGATAGTGTGCTTTCTGTGGATGATTCTTCATCACTATATTATTGCAATGCTTCGCCTTTGGGCCTTAGCACTTGAAAGCACTCCAAATGTTTCACTTGCTTGTGTTGATAGTCCTTGCATATCATGTAGAAATTGCTTGACTAAATCTCATGATGATATGCTTGCTATATCTTGTTGCCATGATAAAAATGCATGTATTTCCTCGAGTTGTTGTGCTAACAATGTAGATGAAACCCAACACTCCATGGAACAAGATGTGGTCTTGAATGGTGCTTCAAGGGATCCTATATCATCATCTACTGCATTTTGCCTTATGGCCAAGGCTTCAAAGGTATCTCCCACTTTGAATCCCAATATATCTTGTGATGATATTGATGATGGCAAGAGTGATGATGATGTTGATTATGATGAAGAGAGTGATGATGTTGCCTCCTTAAAAATTAAGGGGGAAATGATTTTAAAGCTCTTCTTAAGAATAAAATTGCTCGTTCCAACTTCATGGAAATCTTGTCTATTGCTATTGAGGGCAAGAAATATATTAATGAGTTGGAATCTCGTCTTGAGGAGCATGAGGTCACCATTGATCAAATGGAAGGTCATGAGCGTGATTACGCTAATGAGATTGCGGGCCTCTCTCATGCTGTTGAACTTGAACAAACCACCAAGGAATCTCTTGAGGAGACTTTTGCTCTAGAATTATCTAGAGTGAGGGAATCTCGTGATAGAGCTCTTGACGTGGCCAATGATTTTGAAACTAAAAATGAGGAGCTTGAAGTTGTGCATGCTAAACTCCTTGAGGACTTTGAGCACCTCGAAAATGGCTCAAGGGTCATTAAGAGTGAGCTCATCAAACTCACCGAGTCTCATGCTCAACTTAAAGCTTCATATTCAAAAGAGCTTGCCAAGTTGTCGTCTCCTCTTGTTGCTAATGATGATGCTTGTGCTACTAACTCTATCTCTTGTGAAGCATCCATATTGAAGGAGAATGTTGAGCTAAGGGCTCAACTTGAGTTGCTATCTAGCAATTATGGGATGTTGGAAGAAAATCATGTAAGGCTCACAAGCTCTCATGATGATCTTCTAGTATCCCATAATGTGCTAAAGATAGCTCGTGAGGCCATGCTTGCTAAGGTAACATCTAGTGAGCCTCATGTGGATACTAGCACTACTTCTAGTCAAAATGCTATATTGATATGTGCTAGTCCTTGTAATTCATCTACTCACAATGTTGGTACATCTTGTGATGAATTGCTTTCCTTGCCTTGTTGCTCTAACAATGAAGCTTATACTTCCTCTAGTACTTGTATTGAGACTAACCATGTAGAGGAAATCAAAGAGCTCAAGGCCCAAGTCACTTCTTTGAAGAAAGACTTGAAAAGAGTCATGAAGGAAATCCACACTCAACAATATCTTGAGTGTGCAAAAATCCCCAATGACAAAGGTGGACTTGGATTCAACTCCAATAAGAAGAAGAAGTCCAAGATGAACAAAAGAAGGGCCAAGAACAAGTCAAGAAATCGGCCAAGATTGTTTGCTTCAAGTGCAAAGTAGAAGGGCATCATGTTAGATCTTGCCCATTGAAGAAGAAGGCCATTAGTGTCAAACAACAAGGGAAGAGGGCACAAGTTCAATCTCATGCTCAACCTCAAGTTGAAGAGAGACCACTTCCCAAGAAGACTCAAGTTAATGCTTCTCTTGTTGAGAAATCAATTGAGAAGAAAGTGAAGAGTAGACATTGCTACTTATGTCGTGAGAAAGGCCACGTCGCTTCTTCATGCACTAGTGGTAACTTATCCAACCCAATTATTATTGATGATGTCTATTCTCTTGGGATGAATAAGGTTGGCAATGTGTTTGCCAAGTTTGTTGGTACTCAAAGTGGTGTCAAGAAAAGAACCATTTGGGTGGCCAAGCCTATTGTGACTAACCTCTTAGGACCCAACTTGGTTGGGGACCAACTAGCTCAAACTTGATCAATAGGTGTTGTTGGAGGTCATTGGAGACTTGGCTACATTATGAAGATTTAAGGGGTCCTCATCATTCATATTGTGTCAAGCCAAGTCATTCGGATTATCTTTCTATCATATATCCAATGTTCCTCCTTGCGGTAACTCGTGCTTAAATTGCTTACATTAAAAGTTACTTGTCCCTTAGCATGTTGTGGTTTTGTATCTTGCATGTGCTTGTATATGTTGTGCTTCAAAATTGCTTATCTTGAGAAATCAAGTATGTGCATGTTGGTTTGCACATCATGTACATGTGTGTTGTGTGTTGAGCCTTTTTGCATCTTGTTTATTTCTTAGTTGGCTCTTGTGAGAGATTAATGGAATATCCCATTATGGGGGAGTGATGTGCTTTGTGCACCTCACAATCCTATAAAATGTGTGTACATGAGTAATACCATCTAGTATTGATATTTCAAGATTATCTAGTCTCTAGGTGGTATATCTCTCATGAGAAATTCAATTTCTAAATTTTCCATTAATTATCTCTTGTTGGGTCCTTTTAATTGCCTCTTGTCTATCTTTATTTGGTATCACATTATGGGTGAGTAATATGCTATGTGTGTAGTACTAGCCTAGAAAATGTGTACATTTGAGATATTGTCACCTAGAATTGATATTGTAAATTATCTTGTTCCTAGGTGGCATGATAGCTCTACAAGTTGCAATTTGCTTGTGTTTGTTGTGAAGGTGATGTTGGATATCCTTGTTATCTACCATCGGGAATTATTTCCATATACTTTTTGTCTTTTGACAATTGGTAGTCACTTATGTGTGGTAGAATTTATTGATCATCTTTACATTGGCTTTTGTTTTTATTTGCCTTTCCTCTTGCCAAGTTTTTGTCAACTCCTTTGTCTTACCTACCACTTGTGGATCTTGTTTATTTCTTGTTCTTGTCTAGTGTTTTCTAGATATAGTGAAAGTGGTGATCCCACCTTGTGCATTTTGTATTCAAATGCAAATACTATGTAATGCACAACTCGTCTGGGAGCTATCCTATTTTCTCTAAAACGCTCATCTTGTAATCCTTATCAGGTGTGTGTTTGTGGAAGGCAAGCCGTTTCTTTTTGGTACTTTGTGCCATCATTAAACTTTGTAGAGGGCTTGGTTTGTTTGGAACCATTCTCTCTTTTGGGAGTTTGACATCCTTCATTTCGTGTGTATCAATGGATATCTCATTCCTTGATGTATCTTTAATGATATCTTCCAAGTGATAATTTATCTATTTGGTATCCTTTTTCTTTGCATTTCGTTTTCATTTGGTTTTGGTTCTTGAAAGTTTTGAGCATGCATGTTTACTTCATGTATTTTATTTGGCATGCTTTCTTTCTTTGACCCAATATATAGGGGAAACTCCACCAAGTCTCAAATTGGATGAGAGGCGCATGAAATTCATTTTCATATCTATATGCACCTATTTATGTGGAGTTTGTCCTATGTATATTGGTGTTTCTAACTCTTGGTCCCAATGAGTTTGGGTACCGTTTAGTTTGTCTTGTTCTCCTAGGAACATTTGAGGTGCATTGGATGCCGGACTCACTCACAAGGAAGGTGTTTCCACCATGTGCTTATTGGATTCAAGCTAGGATCATCAATGAACCACCATCTACCTTCAATTGGTATCTACTAGATCCTTCCAATGGTATCTCGGTAACAAGTATCATCATCTACTTCATGCACACATTTCTTGCATCAACCTTGTGTAGGTTGTGTCATGGCATGTAATTCATTCTTTCTTGTGATACTTGTTTCCTTCCTCAAAGCATCCCAACAATGATCTCATGTTGCTAGTTGTGATGCCTTTGATAGTTGTGTGGTAGGAGTTCATTTATATACAATAAGACCAAATCTAGCCATGTGCTATGCTTCCAAGCAAATATCTTATTGGTATATGTATGACTTCCTTTTGGATATCTTATTCCTTCGTGTTGTAACTATGTCGGTGTACATCCTTCTTTGTAGACATATATCATCATGATTTCGTCTACCTAGAACCTTATACATCTGAGAGAAATTACATCTCTAGATGATATCCTTTCTTTCACGCCCACCTTGTCTTTCTTATGTTATTTCTTTGGTGGCTCCGTGAAAGCTTTTGTCTTGAGTGCGGTCTTATCTCGTTGCATCTTGATGCACTCTTGTGTGGTGAAGATTATTTTCCTCTTGCTTATCTTTACGAGGCTTGCCATCTTAATTGGTATCCCTCGTCTTGATGAGGCTTTCATCTTCTATCTTCACCACGGGTTGTCACAAGCATAGGTTCTTTATATGCTTACTAGTGTCTTGAAGAAGAAGATTGTGTGATCATTCATGTTTACCTTCAAGACATCATCCAAACGAAGAGAGTTGGAAAGATTCAAGGTTGATCAAGACTAAGTCAAGAGTGAATCAAGTTGATCAACTCACAAAGCGTAGAAGATGTACCGAGAGGGATCAAGTGATCCCATGGTATGGTAAGCATTATCCATTGCACTTTGTGTACTAATCCATGGTCTATGTGAGAGTCTATGTGGGGTTAGGTACGTGTCCATGGGCTTGCGTCAAGAGGAAGATATCATACAACCCATGGAAAGGATGACATCAAGTGGTGATCGTCATCAAGATTGCAATGTGCAAGTTCAAGTGGAGCATCACGAGGAGATCAAGTGCTTGAAGCTTGCCATCCATTGTGGTGTCAATGGACTTGTGAAGATGTGCCGAAGAGTGGCTCACCCATAGTGGAGTATGGGGGAGCAATCATCTAGTCTCCATCGACCCAAAGCAATCAAGAAAGGTGGTCCATCTTGAGGAGGACAAAATCGTCATCATCTAGCTCAAGTGGATCATGTGCAAGGCAAAGGTTTGCCCTTTATAGGTTTTCTATTTTACCGGTCTCATGGTGGTAGTTGGGAGACCGGGTTATAGGATCGATAGCCGTACTATCAAGGGGGGCTCTCAAGTGAGTAGCTTGATCGTATCGTTCATCGAGAGCTCAAACCATTGCATCCTTGCATCATGTTTCTTTGTTCTTGTTTGGTTCTCTTTGTGAGTTTTAGAGCTTATGGTCATCTTTATGACAAGCTTGAGTTCATCGAAAACGGAATTTGCATGCGTCTTCTATGATGTTTTCGATGTTGGAGGTGTTACCGGTCTTTTCCGAGGAAGGGTTCTCACCATTTTCTTTTGGGCATTTTCTCATTTGCTTATTATTGGTATTTATCTCAAGATTGTGTTAGCCCTTGTCTCTAGCTTTCCAACAAACTTGTTTTCGTCGAATTCGGAGTCCGAATGCAGAAGTTATGGTAGTTTTGGTGTTCTGAAAAGGCTGCAGCGGTACTACCGCGAATTGGAGCGGATGTAATTTTTTACTGCTCAGAGCGGTACTATCTGCTCCTACAGCGGTAGTACCGCTCCGACCAAAAAACTCGTCCCAAGTCCCGCGGAGGTAGGTACGGAAGTATTTTTTGTACCGCAAGCAGTAGTACCGCGATCCCTAGCGGTAGTATTGCGTGAGGACGAGCGGTAGTACCGCTCTGTGTGGGTTGTGAGCATAACGGTTGGATTTTCCCCCACCTATAAAAGGGGGTCTTCTTACCCATTGAACCTTATCCTTTGAGCTCGTGTTCTTCCCCCATTGTTGACCTTCTTCGAGCTTGCTAACTCTCAATCCATCCATGCATTCTTGCTAGTTTTTGAGGGAAAAGAGAGAGGAGATCTAGATCCACATTTCCACCAATCACTTTCTCCTCTATGTGAGGGGAACCCCTTGGATCTAGATCTTGGAGTTCTTGGTGTTCTCCTTCTTGTTCTTCCTCTCATTTTCTTCCCTAGCATTAGTTGCTTCTGGGATTTGAGAGAGAAGGACTTGGGCACTCCGTGTGCCCTTGCCATTGCATTTGGTGCATCGGTTTGAGTTCTCCACGGTGATACGTGGAAGTTACAAGTTGAGAAGCTTATTACTCTTGGGTGCTTGGTGCCCTTGAGCTTCTTCCTCTTTGGTGCTTGGGCGCCCTAGACGGTTGGTGGTGTTTAGAGCTCAATCATTGTGGTGTAAAGCTCCGGGCAAGCGTCGGGGTCTCCAATTAGGTTGTGGAGATCGCCCCGAGCAATTTGACGGGTACCGGTGACCGCCCCCAAGGGTTGCCAAAGTGTACGGGTTCGCTGACCGCCCCCAAGGGTTGCCATTTGTACGGGTTCGGTGACCGCCTTCAAGGGTCCCTTAGTGGAATCACGGCATCTTGCATTGTGCGAGGGCCTGAGGAGATTACTGATGGCCCTAGTGGCTTCTTGGGGAGCATTGTGCCTCCACACCGCCTCCAAACGGAGATTAGCATCCGCAAGGGTGTGAACTTCGGGATACATCGTCATCTCCGCGTGCCTCGGTTATCTCTTATCCGAGCCCTTTACTTATGCACTTTACTTTGTGATAGCCATATTGTTTCTTGTCATATATCTTGCTATCACCTAAGTAGTTTTTCTTGCTTAGCATAAGTTGTTGGTGCACATAGGTGAGCCTAGTTGTTGTAGGTTTTGTGCTTGACAAATTAACCACTAGGTTTATTCCGCATTTGTTCAAGCCTCAACCGTAATTATTTTTAAAGCGCCTATTCACCCCCCCCCCTCTAGGCGACATCCACGATCTTTCAAACATGATTTGAGATAAAACAAGCAACATGCATGTTTTATTTGACCAACGTCGGATCAAGCATGTGTGTCAAAGAGCATTCGGATTTATTCCTAAATTTGATGATTGAATATGCTGTCAAAAGAGCCAATTCTGGCATTTATGTTCCCTTACAGGGAATTTCCCGCATGGCCGAAAAAGATGATTATGATAAAACCTTCATGGCGGGAAAAGTCTGGGAAAATACCTGCGTAACGGGGTAAAGTTGACATAATATTATGTCAAAAATCCTGTATGGCGGGAGAAATTCTGGCAAGAGAAAGTTATGATAACTCATGTGCTTTTAATGTATCCCACTCTCGGAGAAAAGAATGGAGTAGCTGAAAGGCGCAACCGTACACTTATGGATATGGTGCGCAGCATGATGAGTTATTCCACCTTACCATTGGGATTATGGATGGAGGCGCTTAAAACCACCATTCACATTCTCAACAGAGTACTAAGCAAGTCGGTGCCCAAAACACCGTACGAGCTGTGGACAGGAAGAGTGCCCTCTCTACAACACTTTAGGGTGTGGGGGTGTCCTACTGAGGCCAAAATGTTTAATCCAAACATTGCAAAGTTAGATCCCTAAACAGTGAGCTGCCACTTCATTGGCTATCCAGACAGATCAAAGGGTTTTCGTTTCTACTGTCCAGACAAATATACAAAGTTTGTAGAAACAAGACATGCAGTCTTCTTAGAGGACGAAATGATGAGGGGGAGCTTGGTAGCTTGAAAAATTGATCTTGAGAAGAAGAGGGTGCATGCACCTAATCCGATGATTCAGGAGCCATTTCTCTCACTACCAGTTGCAACTCCACCCATGACAACTATGGGGGTAGACCCAGAACCTGTCTGTTAGGAGCCTACTGAACCCGTTGTTGAGCATGAAAGGGAGGTGCAGCAGAAAATTTTAGAAGAAGAGTCGGAAGTTGAGGCGCAGAATGTGCCAGAAACTTAGGCCCTTAGAAGGTCTACAAGACCAAGAAAGTCAGCTATTTCTACTGACATTAAAGTTTATAACACGGAAATAGTTCATACAGAAAAAGATCCCACCTCGTATGAAGTAGCCATGAGTAGCCCTCATTCATCGAAGTGGATGAAGGCAATGGAAGACGAGATGAAATCGATGAGTTCCAAAGATGTTTGGGACTTAGAGGAAATTCCTAAAGGAGCCAAAACAGTAGGCTGTAAATGGGTCTACAAAATTAAGTATGACTCTAAAGGGAATGTAAAAAAGTATAAAGCCCGACTCGTGGCAAAAGGATTTACACAAAGAGAAGGGATAGACTACAATGAGACATTTTCCCCAGTCTCATGTAAGGATTCCTTCCGAATCATAATGGCATTAGTTGCACATTTTGATTTAGAATTACATCAAATGGATGTTAAGACGACATTTCTGAATGGTGATTTAAAAGAAAAGGTCTACATAAAACAGCCTAAGGGTTTTATCATGGAAGGCAAGGAAAATATGGGATGCCGCCTGAAGAAATCCATTTATGGATTAAAGCAAGCCACTAGACAGTGATATCTAAAGTTTAATCAAATGATTAGAAGTTTTGGATTCAAAGAAAATATTGACGATAACTGCATTTATGCAAAGTTTAAAAATGGGAAATATATTTTCCTGATCTTGTATGTGGATGATATCCTGCTTGCTAGCAGTGATGTTAGTCTACTACAAGAAACAAAGAAATTCTTATCCTCAAATTTTGACATAACAGATCTTGGTGAAACATCATATGTTTTGGGCATAGAGATTCACCGAGAGAGGAACAATGGGGTCTTATGACTATCACAGAAAGCATATTTAGAAAAGGTTCTTAAAAAGTATAATATGCATGCGAGTAAAGCATGTTGGAAATATGCCCTAGAGGCAATAATAAAATGGTTATTATTATATTTCCTTGTTCATGATAATTGTCTATTGTTCATGCTATAATTGTATTAACTAGAAACTGTAATACATGTGTGAATACATAGACCACAACATATCCCTAGTGAGCCTCTAGTTGACTAGCTCGTTGATCAATAGATGGTCATGGTTTCCTGACCATGGACATTGGATGTCGTTGATAACGGGATCACATCATTAGGAGAATGATGTGATGGACAATACCAATTCCTAAGCATAGCACAAGATCGTGTAGTTCGTTAGCTAAGATCTTTTCTAATGTCAAGTATCGTTTCCTTAGACCATGAGATTGTGCAACTCCCGGATACCGTAGGAATGCTTTGGGTGTACCAAACGTCATGACGTAACTGGGTGGCTATAAAGGTACACTACAGGTATCTCCGGAAGTGTCTGTTGGGTTGGCACAAATCAAGATTGGGATTTGTCACTCCATATGACGGAGAGGTATCTCTGGGCCCACTCGGTAATACATCATCATAATGAGCTCAATGTGACTAAGGAGTTAGTCACGGGATCATGTATTACGGAACGAGTAAAGAGACTTGACGGTAACGAGATTGAACGAGGTATTGGGATACCGACGATCGAATCTCGGGAAGGTAACATACCGATTGATAAAAGGAATTGTATACGGAATTGATTGAATCCCCGACATCGTGGTTCATCCGATGAGATCATCATGGAACATGTGGGAACCAACATGGGTATCCAGATCCTGCTGTTGGTTATTGGCCGGAGAGATGTCTCGGTCATGTCTGCATGATTCCCGAACACGTAGGGTCTACACACTTAAGGTTTGGTGACGCTAGAGTTGTTATGGGAAATAGTATGTGGTTACCGAATGTTGTTTGGAGTCCTGGATGAGATCCCGGACATCACGAGGAGTCCGGAATGGTCCGGAGATGAAGATTTATATATGGGAAGTCCTTATTCGGTCACCGGAAGTGTTCAGGGGTTTATCGGTATTGTACCAGGACCACCGAAAGGGTTCCGGGGGTCCACCGGGAGGGTCCACCTGCCCCGGAGGGCCCTATAGGCTGAATATGGAGGGGAACCAGCCCCTAGGTGGGTTGGGCGCCAACCCCCCCCCCCCCCTAGGGCCCATGCGCCTAGGGTTGGGGGGGAACCCTAAAGGGGGCGCCCCCCTTGGTTTGGGGGGCAAGCCTCCCCCCCTTGGCCGCCCCCCCCCCCCCTCTAGATCCATCTGGAGGGGGACGGCCCCCCTCTTACTTGCCCCTATAAATAGAGGGGATGTGGGAGGGCTGCCCCACCCTTCCCTTGGCGCAGCCCTTCCCCTCTCCAGCACCACCTCCTCCTCCGTAGTGCTTGGCGAAGCCCTGCCGGAGAACTGCAAGCTCCACCACCACGCCATCGTACTACTGGAGCTCTCCCTCAACTTCTCCTCTCCCCTTGTTGGATCAAGAAGGAGGAGACGTCCTCGGGCTGTATGTGTGTTGAACGCGGAGGCGTCGTCCATTCGGCGTTAGATCGGATCTTCCGCGATTTGAATCGCCGCGAGTACGATTCCATCATCCGCGTTCTAGTAACGCTTCTGCTTAGCGATCTTTAAAGATGAAGACGCACATCCTCTCTCTCTCTCTCCCTCTCTCTCTCTCTCTCTTGTTGCTAGAATCTCCTAGATTGATCTCGGTGATACGTAGGAAAACTTTAAATTATTGCTACGTTCCCCAACAGTGGTATCATGAGCTAGGTCTATGCGTTGATTCTATGCACGAGTAGAACACAAGTAGTTGTGGGCGTTGGTTTGTTCAATATGCTTACCGTTACTAGTCTTATCTTGATTTGGCGGCATTGTGGGATGAAGCAGCCCGGACCGACCTTACACGTACGCTTACGTAAGACAGGTTCCACCGACTGACATGCACTTGTTGCATAAGGTGGCTAGCGGGTGTCTGTCTCTCCCACTTTACTCAGATTGGATTCGATGAAAAGGGTCCTTATGAAGGGTAAATAGCAATTGAAATATCATCGTTGTGGCTTTTGCGTAGGTAAGAAACGTTCTTGCTAGAAACCCATAGCAGCCACGTAAAACATGCAACAACAATTAGAGGACGTCTAACTTGTTTTTGCAGGGTATGCTATGTGATGTGATATGGCCAAAAGAATGTGATGAATGATATATGTGATGTATGAGATTGATCATTTTCTTGTAATAGGAATCACGACTTGCATGCCGATGAATATGACAACCGGCAGGAGCCATAGGAGTTGTCTTAATTTATTGTATGGCCTGCGTGTCATTGAAAAACGCCATGTAATTACTTTACTTTATTGCTAACAGTTAGCCATAGTAGTAGAAGTAATAGTTGGCGAGACAATTTCATGAAGACACGATGATGGAGATCATGATGATGAAGATCATGGTGTCATGCCGGTGACGAAGGTGATCATGCCGCGCCTCAAAGATGGAGAGCAAAGGCGCAAGATGATATTGGCCATATCATGTCACTTTATGATTTGCATGTGATGTTTGTCATGTTTACATCTTATTTGCTTAGAACGATGGTAGCATAAATAAGATGATCTCTCATTAAAAAAATCAAGAAAGTGTTCCCCCTAACTGTGCACCGTTGCGAAAGTTCGTTGTTTCGAAGCACCACGTGATGATCGGGTGTGATAGATTCTAACGTTCGCATACAACGGGTGTAAGCCAGATTTACACATGCAGAACACTTAGGTTGACTTGACGAGCCTAGCATGTATGCATATGGCCTCGGAACACAAGAGACCGAAAGGTCGAACATGAGTCGATAGTAGATACGATCAACATGGAGATGTTCACCGATGATGACTAGTCCGTCTCACGTGATGATCGGACACGGCCTAGTTGACTCGGGTCATGTATCACTTAGATGACTAGAGGGATGTCTATCTGAGTGGGAGTTCATTAAATAATTTGATTAAATGAACTTAATTATCATGAACATAGTCTAAAATATCTTTGCAATATGTCTTGTAGATCAAATGGCCCACGGTAATGTTGCCCTCAACTTCAACGCGTTCCTAGAGAAAACCAAGCTGAAAGACAATGGTAGCAACTATACGGACTGGGTCCGGAACTTGAGGATCATCCTCATAGCTGCCAAGAAAGCATATGTCCTAGAAGCACCGCTAGGTGAAGCGCCCATTTTCCCAGCAACTCAAGACGTTATTAACGCCTAGCAGTCGCGTAGTGATGATTACTCTCTGATTCAGTGATGCATGCTTTACAGCTTAGAACCGGGGCTCCAAAAGCGTTTTGAGCAGCACGGAGCATATGAGATGTTCCAAGAGCAGAAAATGGTTTTCCAAGCTCATGCCCTGGTCAAGGGATATGAAGTCTCCGACAAGTTCTACAGTTGTAAGATGGAGGAAAACAGTTATGTCAGTGAGCATATACTCACTATGTCCGGGTTACACAACTGTTTGTCTCGGCTGGGAGTTAATCTTCCAGATGACTCGGTCATTGACAGATCCTCCAGTCGCTCCCACCTAGCTACAAGAGCTTTGTGATGAACTCAGCGGAGGATGGAGAAATCCATTCCTGAGTTATATTCAATGCTGAAATCAGCGGAGGTGGAAATCAAAAAGGAACATCAAGTGTTGATGGTGAATAAGGCCACTAGTTTCAAGAAAGGCAAGGGTAAAAAGAACTTCAAGAAGGACGGCAAGGGAGTTGACGCGCCCGGTAAATCAGTTTCCAGGAAGAAGTCAAACAATGGACCCAAGCCCGAGACTCGGTGCTTGTATTGTAAGGGAAATGGTCACTGGAAGCGGAACTGCCCCAAGTACTTAGCGGATAAGAAGGCTGGCAACACCAAAGGTATATGTGATATACATGTTATTGATGTGTACCTTACCAGTACTCGTAGTAGATCTGGGTATTTGATACCGGTGCGGTTGCTCTAACTCAAAACAGGAGTTTCGGAATAAACGGAGACTGGCGAAGGACGAGGTGACGATGCGCGTCGGGAATGGTTCCAAGGTTGATGTGATCGCCGTCGGCACGCTACCTCTACATTTACCTACGGGATTAGTTTTAAACCTCAATAATTATTATTTAGTGCCAGCTTTGAGCATGAACATTGTATCTGGATCTCGTTTAATGCGAGATGGCTACTCATTTAAATCCGAGAATAATGGTTGTTCTATTTATACGAGAGATATGTTTTATGGTCAGCCCCGCTGGTCATTGGTTTATTCTTATTAAATATCGAATGTGATGTTACACATATTCATAGTGTGAATACCAAAAGATGTAAGGTTAATAATGATAGTCCCATGTACTTGTGGCATTGCCGCCTTGGTCACATTGGTGTCAAACGCATGAAGAAACTCCATGCAGATGGACTTTTGGAGTCTCTTGATTATGAATCATTTGACACGTGCGAACCATGCCTCATGGGCAAGATGACCAAGACTCCGTTCTCCGGAACAATGGAGCGAGCAACCAACTTGTTGAAAATAATACATACTGATGTGTGCGGTCCAATGAGCGTTGAAGCTTGCGGTGGCTATCGTTATGTTCTCACCCTCACTGATGACTTAAGTAGATATGGGTATGTCTACTTGATGAAACACAAGTCTGAGACCTTTGAAAACTTCAAGGAATTTCAGAGTGAGGTGGAGAATCAACGTGACAGGAAAATAAAGTTCTTACGATCAGATAGTGGAGGAGAATATTTAGGTCACGAGTTTGGTACGCACTTAAGGAAATGTGGAATTGTTTCACAACTCACGCTGTCTGGAACACCTCAGCGTAATGGTGTGTCCGAACGTCGTAATCGCACTCTATTGGATATGGTGCGATCTATGATGTCTCTCACCGATTTACCGCTGTCATTTTGGGGTTATGCTTTAGAGACAGCCACATTCACTTTAAATAGGGCACCGTCTAAATCCGTTGAGACGACACCGTATGAATTATGGTTTAGAAAGAAACCTAAGCTATCGTTTCTAAAAGTTTGGGGATGTGATGCTTATGTCAAGAAACTTCAACATGAAAAGCTCGAACCCAAATCGGAAAAATGCGCCTTCATAGGATACCCTAAGGAAACCATTGGGTATACCTTCTACCTCAGATCCGAAGGCAAGATCTTTGTGTCCAAGAACGGATCCTTTCATGAGAAAGAGTTTCTCTCGAAAGAAGTAAGTGGGAGGAAAGTAGAACTTGATGAAGTACTGTCTCTTGAACCGGAAAGTAGCGCAGCTCAGGAAAATATTTTCTGTGGTGCCTGCACCGACTAGAGAGGAAGTTAATGATGATGATCAAGGAACTTCGGATCAAGTTGCTACTGAACTTCGTAGGTTCACAAGGGCACGTTCCGGACCAGAGTGGTACGGCAACCCTGTCCTGGAAATCATGTTGTTAGACAACGGTGAACCTTCGAACTATGAAGAAGCGATGGTGGGCCCAGATTCCAACAAATGGCTTGAAACCATGAAATACGAAATAGGATCCATGTATGAAAACAAAGTATTGACTTTGACAGACTTGCCCGATGATCGGCGAGCCATACAAAATAAATGGATCTTTAAGAAGAAGACTGACGCGGATGGTAATGTGACCATCTATAAAGCTCGGCTTGTCGCTAAGGGTTATCGACAAGTTCAAGGGGTTGACTGCGATGAGACCTTCTCACCCGTAGTGAAGCTGAAGTCCGTCCGAATCATGTTAGAAATTGCCGCATTCTATGATTATGAGATATGGCAAATGGACGTCAAAACGGCATTCCTTAGCGGTTTCCTCAAGGAAGAATTGTATATGATGCAGCCGGAAGGTTTTGTCAATCCTAAGAATGCTAACAAGGTGTGCAAGCTCCAGCGCACCATCTATGGGCTGGTGCAAGCATCTCGGAGTTGGAACATTCGCTTTGATGAAATGATCAAAGCGTTTGGGTTTATGCAGACTTATGGAGAAGCCTGAGTTTACAAGAAAGTGAGTGGGGGATCTATAGCATTTCTCATATTATATGTGGATGACATACTATTGATGGGAAATTATATAGAACTTTTGGAAAGCATAAAGGCCTACTTGAATAAGTGTTTTTCAATGAAGGACCTTGGAGAAGCTGCTTACATATTAGGCATCAAGATCTGTAGAGATAGATTGAGATGCCTCATCGGTCTTTCACAAAGCACATACCTTGACAAGATATTGAAGAAGTTCAATATGGATCAGTCCAAGAAGGGGTTCTTGCCTGTTTTGCAAGATGTAAAATTGAGCACGGCTCAATGCCCGACCTAGGCAAAAGATAGATAAAAGATGAGTGTCGTCCCCTATGCCTCAGCCATAGGGTCTATCATGTATGCCATGTTGTGTACCAGACCTAATGTGAACCTTGCCGTAAGTTTGGTAGGGAGGTACACAAAGTAATCCCGGCATGGAACACTGGACAACGGTCAAGAATATCCTGAAGTACCTGAAAAGGACTAAGGATATGTTTCTCGTTTATGGAGGTGACGAAGAGCTCATCGTAAAGGGTTACGTCGATGCTAGCTTCGACACGTATCTGGATGACTCCAAGTCACAAATCGGATACGTGTATATTTTGAATGGTGGGGCGAAGCTGGTGCGATTTGCAAGCAAAGCGTCGTATGGATCTACATGTGAAGCGAGTACATGGCAGCCTCGGAGGCAGCACATGAAGCAATCTGGATGAAGGAGTTCATTACAGACCTAGGAGTTATTCCCAATGCGTCGGGCCCGATGACTCTCTTATGTGACAACACTGGAGCTATTGCCCTTGCCAAGGAGCCCAGGTTTCACAAGAAGACCAGGCATATCAAGCGTCGCTTCAACTCCATTCATGAAAATGTTCAAGATGGAGACAAAGTTATCTATAAAGTGCATATGGACCTGAATGTCGCAGATCCGTTGACTAAACCTCTTCCACGAGCAAAACATGATCAACACCAGAACTCTATGGGTGTTCGATTCATCACAATGTAACTAGATTATTGACTCTAGTGCAAGTGGGAGACTGTTGGAAATATGCCCTAGAGGCAATAATAAATTGGTTATTATTATATTTCCTTGTTCATGATAATTGTCTATTGTTCATGCTATAATTGTATTAACTGAAACCGTAATACATGTGTGAATACATAGACCACAACATGTCCCTAGTGAGCCTCTAGTTGACTAGCTCGTTGATCAATAGATGGTTATGGTTTCCTGACCATGGACATTGGATGTCGTTGATAACGAGGTCACATCATTAGGAGAATGATGTGATGGACAAGACCCAATCCTAAGCATAGCACAAGATCGTGTAGTTCGTTTGCTAGAGCTTTTCTAATGTCAAGTATCGTTTCCTTAAACCATGAGATTGTGCAACTCCCGGATACCGTAGGAATGCTTTGGGTGTACCAAACGTCACAACGTAACTGGGTGGCTATAAAGGTACACTACAGGTATCTCCAAAAGTGTCTGTTGGGTTGGCGAATCGAGACTGGGATTTGTCACTCCGTATGACAGAGAGGTATCTCTGGGCTCACTCGGTAATGCATCATCATAATGAGATCAATGTGACTAAGGAGTTAGTCACGGGATCATGTATTATGGAACGAGTAAAGAGACTTGGCGGTAACGAGATTGAACGAGGTATTGGCATACCGACGATCGAATCTCGGGCAAGTAACATATCGATTGACAAAGGGAATTGTATACGGGATTTTATCGTGGTTCATCCGATGAGATCATCGTGGAACATGTGGGAACCAACATGGGTATCCAGATCCCGATGTTGGTTATTGGCCGGAGTGATGTCTCGATCATGTATGCATGATTCCCGAACCCGTAGGGTCTACACACTTAAGGTTCGGTGACGCTAGAGTTATTATGGGAAATAGTATGTGGTTACCAAATGTTGTTTGGAGTCCCGGATGAGATCTTGGACATCAAGAGGAGTTCCAGAATGGTCCAAAGATGAAGATTTATATATGGGAAGTCCTTATTCGGTCACCGGAAGTGTTCGGGGGTTTATCGGTATTGTACCGGGACCACCGAAAGGGTTCTGGGGGTCCACCGGAAGGGTCCACCTGCCCCGGAGGTCCCTATGGGCTGAATATGGAGAGGAACCAGCCCCTAGGTGGGCTGGGCGCCAACCCCCCCTAGGGCCCATGTGCCTAGGGTTGAGGGGAACCCTAAAGGGGGCGCCCCCCTTGGCTTGGGGGACAAGCCTCCCCCCTTGCCCCCCCCCCTCTAGATCCATCTTGTGGGGGCCGCCCCCCCCCCCCCTCTACCTTGCCCCTATAAATAGAGGGGAGGTGGGAGGGCTGCCGCACCCTTCCCTTGGCGCAGCCCTTCCCCTCTCCAACACCACCTCCTCCTCCTCCGTAGTGCTTGGCGAAGCCCTGCCGGAGGACTGCAAGCTCCACCACCACGCAGTCGTGCTGCTGGAGCTCTCCCTCAACTTCTCCTCTCCCCTTGCTGGATCAAGAAGGAGGAGACGTCCCCGGGCTGTACGTGTGTCGAACGCAGAGGCGCCGTCCGTTCGGCGTTAGATCGGATCTTCCGCGGTTTGAATCACCGCGAGTACGACTCCATCATCCACGTTCTAGTAACGCTTCCGCTTAGCGATCTTCAAAGGTATGAAGATGCACATCCTCTCTCTCTCTCTCTCTCTCTCTCTCTCTCTCTCTTGTTGCTAGAATCTCCTAGATTGATCTTGGTGATACGTAGGAAAATTTTGAATTATTGTTGCGTTCCCCAACAAAGCCACACCTGCTCCTATAGTCAAGGGCGATAGTTTGGGAAATTCCAACGTCCCACAAACCAGTACGAGATCGATCAAATGAAAGCAGTACCATATACTTCGGCTATTGGCAGCTTACAGTATGTACAAGTGTGCACTCGCCCTGACTTAGCTTTTATCACCGGGGTACTCGGTAGATATCAAGAGAATCCAGGCATAGAGCACCGGAAGATGGTAAAGAAACCATTGTGTTATGCGCAAGGCACGAAGGACTACATGCTAATATACAGGAGAAGTGATTCCCTAGAGATAAAAGGGTATTCAGACGCGGATTTTGCAGGGGACAGAGATGATAGAAAATCCATGCCAGGATACGTATTCACCCTCGCTGGGGGAGCTATTTCATGGAAAAGCTCCAAACAGTCGATAGTTGCATCATCCACGGTGTATGCAGAATTCATAGCATGCTTCGAGGCCACGGGGCAGGCGATATGGCTAAAGAAATTTATACCCGACTTGACAGTGGTAGATTGTATTCACAAACCACTAAAGATGTACTGTGACAACCAGCCCGCAATGTTTTACGCTCACAACAACAAGTCGAGTAATGTTGCCAAAACAATAGAAATAAGGTATTATGTTGTGAAAGATAAAATCCAGGATCAAACTATAAGTCTCGAGCATATAAGGACAAAGGATATGCTTGCGGATCCGCTAACGAAAGGCTTACCACCCAATGTGTTCAAGGAACACTTAGCCGGCATGGGTTTAAGGGAAAGCCTTATGATTCCTGGATAGGCCCAAAAGGAACAGAATTTGTTTCTGAACAAAACGTATGTTGTAGCTGTATGATTCTATCGGCAAGTAAGCTGTGACGATGAAACATGCTCTATGTACCAATATGTGATGAAACAAATAAACTAGAAAGTATAAGGTTAAAAGTTGAGATCAAGGGGGAGAATGTTAGGTTGATCTCTTCCGTGTGGGCCCAATGGCCCACCGGGCCCTTAGATCCGCGCCTTGATCGGGGGCGCTCAACCCTCATATGGTTGGTGGGCCCCTGTGACCTGCGCTATATAAACAGAGGTGGGGGCCGCGGCACGAGTTACCAGGTTAATCGCTGCCACAAACCCCACTGAATAATCCCTACCGATCTAGGGTTAGCGCGGTGCTCACGGGAAGCTCCACCCCTGCCATCCACTCCCTGCCATCACCGGCCACCGTCACCATGGCCAGCACCGGGAGTACAAGACAAGCCAGAATATATCCTATGTTTTCAAATAATCAATATACTCAACAAAGGACAAGCAAGCTAGATCATCGAAGCCACTCATAGGCAGAGAAAAGAAAGGATGGCACCGGCGAGGCTCTTAATTGTATGAACAACAGAGCTAAAATCAATCGATGTCGGTGTTAGTTATATGTGTTGTTTTTAGTATAAAAGAAATAATAAAAAATAATTCTCTAAGCTTTTGAGCCAAACTTTTTATAGAACAAATTTCGCTCAAAAAAGCATCTTTTTGAAGTTTCGGAGATTGGACATGATTATAAGGAAATATACGATCTGCAGAAAGCTAGAAACGGATGAACAAGAACATGTCATGTCGAAAACTAAACACTCATGTAGTGTCACTCTACAATTCAGAGGCTTGTTAATGTTAAAATGCAGGAGCTTTGGCTTGCTAAATTCTCTCTTAAAATCAAAGTTCTCTTATGGCATAATCTCTTCGACTGAATAGTTGATAAATCACGAGTGGCATTGTGGTGTCAAGTGCAAAATGTGTGGGGAGGCAGAAACAGTTGCCCTTGTGGAAATTTTGATTGGTCGGTTTTTAGGGATGTATTCAGGTGGAGCCATGTTCCACAAGGGCTGATGTTTTCCTGGCTTGTTGGGTAATCAAATCCAGTGGTATCAACCAGCTATTCTCTCTGTGGATTTTGGGGCAATTTGCTAGAGAATGTGTCGGTCAGAGATAGCATGGCTTTTAGAATAAGCTTCATGAATCTCCAAGTGTGGTTCTCTTCAAAATTGCCTCGTTTCTACAGCTTGGGGGCAAGATGCAAAGATGGGAGAACCTGTTGACATCAGATTTTGGCACGGCATAAAAAGAAAATGAGATGGCTTCGAGTGAAAGGGTTTCAGCATGAAAAGTTTCACATCACCGAGTGGAATAACTTTGATGTTTAGGTTATCATCGTCCGACTCCATCTTAAGGGCCGAAATTGTATCCCGAGTGGCAGAATTCAATATTCCGAGTGGTTTTCGGCCGATCATGCCTTCAAGACGACCTCGAATAGAGGTGCATTCTAAAGGAATTGTCTTCGTCTCGTCGAGGCAATCGATTTTGATATATAAATTATTTCAATCCGAGTTCATATGCAAAAGTTAGAGGCAATACACTGCAGAACGAAGCTGAATGGAAATATGGCGTGAAGTACCAGACACTATGTCTGATGGGTCGCTGAAGCGATTCGCCCTTAACAAGGCCTTGAAACGGAAAAACTTCAACACGAGGAAGTTTCGTCTCGTCGAGTCGATCGATTTTTATATATGATTCGTCTTAATCCGAGGTCGTATGAGACCTGAGGAGACAAATCAAGATCTGGCTATGTTTTCGGTCGAGTGAAAAGCTTGCCGCCGAAAGTGAAAACTTACGGTCGAAAGTGAAAGCTTAACTTTCAAGTAAAAACTCACCGATCGAGTAAAAAGGCTTATCATCCGAGTGATGATTTACCGGTCGGGTGAAAATTACCGGTCGAGTGGAAGTTTGTTGACCGAATGAACTTATTATTATCCGAATAAAAATATAGTCATCCGAGTGAAATTGTCCTCCGGATGAAAATGTTCCGAGTGAAAAGATTACCATCGGAACGAAGACTTGCCGATCGAGTAAGATATTGTTTTCCGAGTGAAAATATAGTCATCCGAGTGGAAATAGAGTCATCCGAGTGAAAGATTGTTTTCCGAGTGAAAAAGTCCAGTCGGACGGTCCGAGTGAAAGTCTCTAATATCCGAGTGGATGAGCTCGAATCCGAGTGAAACTGAACATGTGCCCGAAAGTTTATCAGGATGACCTCGGATGAAGAAGTATTCAATACAGAAGTTATGCGTATAATCAAGACGGTAAACTTTGGTTTTGGAGTCATCATCATCAGAGATAGTATATGGCCTACAAATTCACCACGAGACTCGGATAATCCAGTCTACTGCAGGATCGAGTCCGACTGGAAGGTAAAGATGTCCTCGAGAAGTATTCAAGATGGCCTTGTTTGAAAAACTAATCAACATGAGAGTTGTTCATTTCGTCGAAGCGCACAAGTTTGATATTTGGGCCGTCTTGATCGGAGATCGTATGCAAGCTCGGCGGCCCATGCAAGGAGGAAGACAGAAGTTGGGCCAGATTCAGACTGAATCCAAGTTGGAATACAACTAGGACTCTAGGACGTGAATTGATGTAATTTCTTGTAAGGAAAGCCTAGATGAATCATTTACTTGTACGGAAGTCCAGCCGCCTCTTATATATATTGGGGGTGATGGCCGATTGAACAACACACAATCGAATAAATCAATATACTACTTTTTCATCTACGTTTTATCTCTACACCGTTTTTCTCTCTCGTTCTTCGCTGTTCTTCGTGTTTGAGAGCTGCGAATCCCGAGGCTCTAGGGGCGAGTGAATCGACCTAGGGCAGCCCATAGCCGCCGCACTCACCGACGGGTCCCTCCCGGGGGTGTGGGGTTTTCGGGTCTGCAAAAGGGCCCGTCGACTGTCTTGCGTATCACGCTGTTGGTCGGGTCTCCTTCGACGTGAGCTGCGGTGCATCACCCCCAGCGTCGAAGGTACACATGACGTGTTCGTTTGTCAACACACTTTTTGGTGACTCCGCTGGGGAACGAAGATCAATCATCATCATCCACCATGTCTGGTCTTCCCAAGCCATCTGAGGTAGACGCCGATAACATCATTAAGCCCAGTCTTGATGAGATATCGGTCGATCATCACCAAGTCTATGAGGAGTACAAGAAGGCGGCGAGGAGAAGGACTTACAGGAGTTCCTTGCAAAGTTCAAGAAAGATCGCCAAGGCAACATCACGCCGATTGAAGAAATCAAGTTCCCTCCTCTTCAAGCCGAGCAGGTTAAACCCTCTGTAGTAATCTTGCCTTTTCTCTGGCGAAATGAGATTGAAAGTCGTATTGCTGATGGTAACAATCTAGTCTATCAAACGTTCATATAAAATACTAATGCTCAGACGAATACATCTCAATCGTCTAGTGGTAATGATGGTGTAGCTGCTAGTGTGCAAAACCCTAATCTGGCTTTACCTATTGCATCGGCGCCTCCCGTGCCGATGGCTTATTATCCTACCCAAACAAATCAGATTGTGACTGCACCCATCAACCCTATTATGAGCATGCTAGGTTCGGTGGCAACGCCGAACCAAACCCTACCTACAGCTACAACCACTCGACCACTACCAAATTATGGGTCGACATACATGCCACAATTCCTACCTACATCTAGTAATCCTACAACTCCTATGCCACTGCCACAAGCTTCATCGTCCACTATGGATGATGGTTTAGCTAATCTTAGAGAGGAGATGGCTAAGATTCTTCGAGAGAATTTTGGAGTTGAGTTACCTCGGAATAGGATTTACCAAAAGCCGTACCCCGAGTACTTTGATGCCATCCAATGCCCTCCGGGATATAAGATTCCGGATTTTGTTAAGTTCAATGGAGAGGGCACAAAAACCACATGGGAGCATGTTAGTCAATATTTAGCACAATTGGGTGAGGCAGGCTCATTGAATGAATTGAAAGTGCGTTTATTTCCTTTGTCATTAACTGGTACCGCATTTTCATGGTTTTCTTCTTTACCACATGGTTCCATTCGGGTTTGGTCACAGCTAGAGCAGAAATTTCATGACCACTTTTATAGCGGTGACAATGAACTCAAGTTGTCACATCTAACATCGGTTAAACAAAAGCATGATGAATCGGTTTCCGATTACGTCAAGAGATTCAGAGAAACCAAAAACCGGTGTTTTAGTTTGGTGATAACCGAGAGGGATTTGGCAGACCTAGTGCTGAGTGGTTTGAGAACTCCCATTAGAGAAAAGCTAGAAGGTTATGAGTTCTTAAATATCAACCAAGTCTTGCAAAGGGAGTTGGCTCTGGAAAGCCGAAGCAAAGATCTCAAAGAAGTGCATAGATACAAAGCCGATCGTCCAAAGATGAATATGGTGGAATATGATAGTGATCACTCGGACGATGAGGGTGATATTTTTGCTACTGAATTTGTTTGGCCATCTAAGGCCAAACCCTTTTCTTGCAATGATCTAAAACCGATTCATAAGAATCGTGATGAAGAGATGAAGTTTACTTTTAACATTGCTAAGTGTGATAGAATATTTGATGCTTTATTGCAGGCTAAGATTATTAGAATATCTCATACTCTACCACCGTTTGAAGAGCTAAAACGGCGTGCTTATTGCAAGTATCATAATTCTTTTTCTCATGCTACTAACGATTGCAATGTTTTTCGACGACAGATACAATCGGCCATTAATGACGGACGATTGAACTTTTCTGAGATGCAAGTCGATAAACAGCCTTTTCCAATGAATACAATGGATTTGGAGGGGAAGAAACTACTCATTCGGCCGGAGGTAGCCAAATCTGCTAATAAAGCTAATATCATTGTTGGTGAGCCCAGGAAAGACAAGGAAGGCAGTACGGTCGTGGGGAGACATATTGTGCTTGATAAGCAACCTGATGGCAAGGAAGTGATCAAAATCACCATCAAGAATCCTGCACTCGGGGGGCAACTACAAGTGCAAGAAGATGCTCATGTAAGATTTGTCAAGCCCAAGAGTCCAGAAGTTGGCAAATGGAAGAGGAATGAAGCTAAAGTGCAACGCAAGCGGATCAAGCCGAATTTTTTTATGTTGCTGTCCAAATATGCTAATCAGTCGGCTGGTTCCAGCTCTAACCGGCCATCATACTTGAAACGACTAAGGTCACCATCAGATGATATGTTCAGTCTGTATATGAAACCGAGTGGACCAAAGGCGTTGTTTCCAGAAGAACAAAGGCAAACTGTTTGGGATCGACTTGAATACTCATATAATGGCCGACTGAACATCGGTAACTATCGGTCGGCTGGTCAAAACATGCGACTGGATGGAAATTATCCGAGTGTAAGAATGCACCCAGGTGGAAGCTATCCGAGTGAAAAAATGTGGATGGGTAGATCTCATCCGAGTGAGTTCCATCCGAGTGGATACCATCCGAGTGACATCAATCCGAGTGGATTCCATCCAAGTAAAAAGGTGCGCCCGAGTGGAAATTTCATGCATCTGGAAAGTCGAAAGGAATGGCGTGTTAAATCACCAAGTGCTGCAGCAGTTGAGTCGGGAAAAGACAAGGGGAAAATGGATGCCGACTCACTTGTCTTGGGTGCCGAAATATTTCCCATACAGCAGCCGACTGTGCATAAACACTCGACTGAGCCGATACTTATTATCGCGCCAAAACACTCGGCTAATGACCATGAAGCAAGCACCAGCCAAGTAAAAATGAGAGATCCTAAATACACTCGACCAAAGTGGTGTCCTCCGGGGCTAACAAAGACACAGAAGAGGAAATTACAGAGGTTAAGGAGTCAAGAGATGGCAGCGCAGGAGGCCGAGAAGCAAAGGGATAAGTTGTTCAATGACACTCGGCCCATGGTTCCAGCAAAACAAGTGTGGAGGCCTAAACAAATACAAGATACATCAGCTTCTACATCTATCACAGAAGTACCTACACCACCCAAGGAGGACGATGCTACAGTTATTACATCGTTTGCGACACTTCTTAATTCTCCTTCACTCAGACAGATTTCAGAATCGGTGGATGCACTCGAGGAGGAGGTTGATATGTTGGACTATGAGTCTATGCCGGTTCATGAAGGTATGGATATCAATATGGTATATTACTTACATGTTGAGTTTCGTGCTGTAGATGAGGAAGGGGAGGTGGCTCAGCTGGATTTTGGCCCTAAAAATGCAATATTCGAGAAGCCAAAAGAACCAGTAACACATTTGAAACCGTTGTATCTCAGAGGTCATATCAATGGATCACCACTCAGTCGAATGCTTGTTGATGGTGGTGCTGTGGTAAATCTTATGCCCTATTCGGTCCTCAAGAAATTGGGATTGCCCGATGAAGAGCTGATGAAGACGAATATGGTGCTCAATGGATTTGAAGGCAAAGAGAAAACTGAGGCCAAAGGTGTAATGTATGTGGAGCTTACAGTCGGAAGCAAAACTTTGGCTACTGCATTCTTTGTCGCTGAGGTGCAAGGTAACTACAACGTCATACTAGGCCGTGATTGGGTTCATGCAAACCAAAGGTCGTGCCATCCACTATGCACCAGTTTTTGATTCATGGGTTGATGATGAAGTGGAAGTCATTCATGCGGATAACTCGGCTGTGTTGCTTTGGCCGATGCATCGGTGGATTGGCAACATCCCAATGCTACTTGCTTGACGGGGCGTGACTTATCAGAGTTTGATTTTCTCAGCGCGACCAAGTATGGTTTTGTGCCCGTCTCTTTAAAGCCGACTGAATGCAATCGGCTCCAAGGTATGATATGTTTGAATGGATCCTAATTCCGAGTGGTTACAAAAACGTCTTGTAAAATATCGGTCCAGCGAGGACGATATGTATGAGTCTATAGAGGAGTTGGATGACATGGATAAACTTGGACAAGGTTTTACATCGGCCGATCCATTAGAAGAGGTAGATATTGGAGATGGTTCAGTCACTCGACCGACGTTTGTAAACAAAAATTTGAGAGCCGATTGTAAAGCTAAGTTAATCGAGCTATTGAAAGAGTATGTTTGTTGCTTTGCATGGGAATATCATGAGATGCCAGGGTTAAGCCGAGAGCTAGTGGAGCATCGGTTGCCTATAAAGGCCGGTTTTAGACCATTTAAACAATCGGCCGTAAAGTTTAATCCCAAAACTTATGACCAGATCAAGGAAGAGATCGGTCGATCGCTTGAAGCTAATTTCATTCGACCTTGCGGTATGCCGATTGGATTTCTAACATTTTCCCTGTGGAGAAGAAGGGATCCGGCAAGTTGAGGGTGTGCATTGACTTCAGAGATTTGAATAGGGCTACACCCAAAGATGAGTATCCCATGCCAATAGCCGTTATGCTTATTAATGATGCTTCTGGACATAAGTTTATTAGCTTTCTAGATGGTAATGCCGGATACAATCAAATTTTTATGGCTGAAGAGGACATGTACAAAACGGCTTTCCGATGTCCTGGTTTCCTTGGTTTATTCAAATGGACAGTGATGACATTCGGATTAAAAAATGCTGGAGCCACATATCAACGGGCTATGAATTTGATTTTTCATGATTTACGGTATCATACTTGAAGTTTATATTGATGATATTGTTGTCAAATCGGATGCTTTTGAATCTCACTTGGCCGATTTGCGTTTAGCTTTTGAAAGAATGAAAAATATGGACTGAAGATGAATCCTTTGAAGTGTGCTTTTCGGCGTGTCACCGGCAAGTTTTTGGGTTTCATTATTCATGAAGATGGTATAGAGATTGATCCCAAAAAGATAGAGGCTATACAGAAAGTGGAGGCTCCAACATGCAAGAGAGATATGCAAAAGTTCCTTGGCAAGGTCAATTATTTGAGAAGGTTCATAGCTAATCTATCAGGGAAAGTCGATGCATTTACTCCTATCCTTCGGTTGAGAAATGATGATGATTTCACTTGGGGGGCAAAACAGCAAGAAGCATTTGATATGATCAAGAGTTATTTGTGCACTCCTCCGGTGATGAAAGCACCCAAGCATAGGGAACCCTTCAGGCTTTACATTGCAGCGGAAGAAGGTGTTATTGGTGCTATTTTGACTCAAGAAACCGAGGGAAAAGAGCATGCTATTACATATTTGAGCAGACGTTTATTGGACGTCGAGATAAGGTATACATTTGTTGAGAAATTATGTCTATGCTTATATTATGCTTGCACAAAACTGAGACATTATTTAATGACGAGTGCTTGTATAGTAGCTTGTCAAACCGATGTCATTAAATACATGTTGCATCGGCCAATTCTTAGTGGTAGAATTGGCAAGTGGGCTTATGCTTTGATTGAATATGATTTGGCTTATGAATCTCTAAAATCCATGAAAGGCCAAATTGTTGCTAATTTCATTGTTGAACATCGGATTAATGACGAGCATGATGTTGATATGAACCTTGTTTCACTAGTACCATGGAGATTATACTTTGATGGCTCAGTTTGTGGCAATGGTCAAGGTGTTGGTATTGTTTATATATCTCCTCATGGTGCTATTTTTGAGGCCTCATGCCGTTTAGAATATTTTTGCACAAACAATCAAGCCGAATATGAAGCATTATTATTCGGCCTAGAGATGTTACTTGCTATAGGTGTTACACATATTGAGGCTTACGGTGATTCGTTACTAGTGGTGCAGCAAGTATCCAAAGTTTTTCAGTGTTTGGATGAATCACTTAATGTCTATCTTGATAAATGTCTAGATATAATTTCTACATTGGACTGTTTTAGCATTGCTCATATATCTAGGCATGACAATTGGAAAGCAAATGAGTTGGCACAACAAGCATCTGGATATCATGTTGATCATGGCATGTTTCATATTTCTCAAAAGCCGATGTCTTGTCTTGCCAATATGGGAGAGGCCGAACCTGTACCCACCGATTGACCATTAACAAAAAAATCTAGTGCAGGTGACAATCCCGATCGGAGGAAGCCCATTGTTGATTACCCGCAATCCGAAAGTGAAAGGGTGGGCAGGGCTGTTCGGCGTATGGATTTCAAGTATACAATGAGAGATGACGGTCTTTATCGCCGAACAGTCGATGATGTTCTTCTAAAGTGTTTGGACGAGGACCAAGCAAGAGTTGCTATGGGAGAAGTACATGAAGGTATTTGTGGCACTCACCAGTCGGCTCCCAAGATGAAATGGTTATTGCGACGTGCTGGGTTTTATTGGCCGACTATGATTAATGATTGCTTCAGATATTATAAAGGGTGTGAAGCTTGTCAAAAGTTTGGTGATATTCAATTGGCTCCGCTGCTATGTTACATCCTATTATCAAACCGTGGCCTTTCAGAGGTTGGGGTTTAGATTTCATTGGACAAATCCACCCGTCTTCCTCAAAAGGGCATCGGTTCGTATTGGTGGCAACTAATTATTTCACTAAATGGTCTGAAGCAGTATCTCTCAAGAACATGACACATACGGAGGTAATTCAATTCATAATCGAGCACATTATTCATAGATTTGGTATTCCTCAAACATTAACTACAGATCAAGGTTCATCTTTCATGTCACACCAAGTCAGAGAATTTGCCGAATCTTATAACATAAAGTTGCTCAATTCCTCTCCATATTATGCCCAAGCTAATGGACAAGATGAGTCTAGCAATAAAGTTTTAAACAAACTCATCAAGAAGAAGATTGAGAATAATCCGAGGAGATGGCATGAGTTGTTGTCTGAAGCTTTGTGGGCTCATAGAATCTCAAGGCGTGGTGCTACGAAGGTGACTCCATATGAGCTAGTATATGGTCAAGAAGCTGTTTTACCAGTGGAGGTAAATTTGAATGCCTTGAGAATAGCTAAACAAAATGATTTATCGGCAAAAGACTTTTATAACTTGATGATGGACAATGTTGATGAGGTTGCCGATAAGCGTTTGGTTGCTTTGAATGCCATAGAGAGAGACAAGTTGAGGGTGGCAAGAGCTTACAATAAGAAAGTCAAATTGAAGAATTTTCAGGTTGGCGATCTCGATTGGAAAGTGATTCTACCGATTGGTTCAAGGGATAGAAGATTCGGGAAGTGGTCTCCAAGTTGGGAAGGTCCTTTTAGGATTACAAGAATAGTTCCTAGAAACTCATATTTGGTGGAATCCGTACAAGGAACGGTGTTACCTAGAGCTCTCAATGGCAAATACTTAAAAGAAATACCACCCGAGTGTGTGGCAAGAAGCCTAGGTAGGCAATGGCCGATATACGATTATCGCCCTTAGAACAAACATGGCCGATACATAATTATCTCCCTAAGAAAAATAAATGGCCGATGGAGTGTTGACATCGTCATTAGAACAAACACCGTGCATATTATTTTTCGGCACTCAAGCTTTGCCGAAAAACAGGGGGGCATGTGTTGACATCAGATTTTGGCACGGCATAAAAAGAAAATGAGATGGCTTCGAGTGAAAGGGTTTTCAGCATGAAAAGTTTCACATCACCGAGTGGAATAACTTTGATGTTTAGGTTATCATCGTCCGACTCCATCTTAAGGGCCGAAATTGTATTCCGAGTGGCAGAATTCAATATTCTGAGTGGTTTTCGGCCGATCATGCCTTCAAGACGACCTCGGATGAAGGAGCATTCTAAAGTAATTGTCATCGTCTCGTCAAGGCAATCGATTTTGATATATAAATTATTTCAATCCGAGTTGATATGCAAAAGTTAGAGGCAATACACTGCATAACGAAGCTGAATGGAAATATGGCGTGAAGTACCAGACACTATGTCTGATGGGTCGCGCGAGCGATTCGGCCCTTAACAAGGCCTTGAAACGGAAAAACTTCAACACGAGGAAGTTTCGTCTCGTCGAGTCGATCGATTTTCATATATGATTCGTCTTAATCCGAGGTCGTATGAGACCTGAGGAGACAAATCAATATCTGGCTATGTTTTCGGTCGAGTGAAAAGCTTGCCGGCCGAGTGAAAACTTACCGGCCGAGTGAAAGCTTAACTTTCAAGTAAAAACTCACCGATCGAGTAAAAAGGCTTATCATCCGAGTGAAGATTTACCGGTCGGGTGAAAATTACCGGTCGAGTGGAAGTTTGTTGACCGGATGAACTTATTATTATCCGAATAAAAATATAGTCATCCGAGTGAAATTGTCCTCCAGATGAAAATGTTTCGAGTGAAAAGATTACCATCGGAACGAAGACTTGTCGATCGAGTAAGATATTGCTTTCCGAGTGAAAATATAGTCATCCGAGTGGAAATAGAGTCATCCGAGTGAAAGATTGTTTTCCGAGTGAAAAAGTCCAGCTGGACGGTCCGAGTGAAAGTCTCTAATATCCGAGTGGATGAGCTCGAATCCGAGTGAAACTGAACATGTGCCTGAAAGTTTATCAGGATGACCTCGGATGAAGAAGTGTTCAATACAGAAGTTATGCGTATAATCAAGACGGTAAACTTTGGTTTTGGAGTCATCATCATCATATATAGTATATGGCCTACAAATTCACTACGAAACTCGGATAATCCAGTCTACTGCAGGACCGAGTCCGACTGGAAGGTAAAGATGACCTCGAGAAGTATTCAAGGTGGCCTTTTTTGAAAAAGTAATCAACATGAGAGTTGTTCATTTCGTCGAAGCGCACAAGTATGATATTTGGGCCGTCTTGATCGGAGATCGTATGCAAGCTCGGCGGCCCATGCAAGGAGGAAGACAGAAGTTGGGCCAGATTCAGACTGAATCCGAGTTGGAATAGAACTAGGACTCTAGGACGTGAATTGATGTAATTTCTTGTAAGGAAAGCCTAGATGAATCCTTTACTTGTACGGGAAGTCCAGCCGCCTCTTATATATATTGGGGGTGATGACCGATTGAACAACACACAATCGAACAAATCAATATACTACTTTTTCATCTACGTTTTATCTCTATATCGTTTTTCTCTCTCGTTCTTCGTTGTTCTTCGTGTTTGAGAGCTACGAATCCCGAGGCTCTAGGGGCGAGCGAATCGACCTAGGGCAGCCCATAGCCGCCGCACTCCCTGACGGGGTCCCTCCCGGGGGTGTGGGGCTTTCGGGTCTACAAAAGCATCTGTTGGCTGTCTTGCGTATCGCACTGTCGGTCGGGTCTCCTTCGACGTGAGCTGCGGTGCATCACCCCGGCGTTGAAGATATACGTGACGTTTTTGTGTCAACAGAACCAGGATATAATGTAGGTTTTTTTTCCGACAAAGATAATGCATCTTCTTTTTCTCTGGGAACAAAGATGGATGCGATGTATTTTGGTTATGTCTAGCTGGAAAACTAGCCTTTTTATCCCAGTCTCTTATTCCCGGAGGTTTTATAGTAAGAAATAAATAACCAAGTTTACATGTTCCAGACTTTTTATTTTGTAAAATACCAGCATTAAAAACGGTGGGAGTATTGTCTTAATTTTAGGTTCATGAATAGCCAACGACACTCACCAACCGTCCGTTAAACACAACACGAGCACCACTTTCTTATAAAACAAACTGCACTCCACATGCCTTCTATTGCTCCATGTGGTCTTGTATATAACATGTTACCTGTCAGCTCTCCTTAGTACGTAGCATCCAAACCAACATGGGTGAAGTTGTGTTTGAGAAAAGGAAAATCGTTACGCTGTGAATGGAAGGCACTCAGAAACGCATCCTCAGTTGGGATCCGCAATGTAGTTTCTCCACTAGTTGTAGTATGCGAGCAGCATGAGACGATCGTGCAAGGCTTGTACAGAGTGCGCACTGTACATCTAAGGCATGCAAGCGTGGAAAGACATGGCTTTGTCAATTAACATTGACTTAACCATGCGTTTTAACGGGCCTCCATCTATGTATTGAAGAGGAAAAGGTGAAAAACACCGTCGAAGGCACTAAATGTGAACTAGTATGTGGAAAGTAATTTTGCTGCAAGGGTTTTTGAACATGCAGAAAGCTTTGGTATGAGCGAAGTAATTCTTGTTACGGAGTGTCTAAATCCGAAACAAGCAGTGTGCGCTGACTCAAACGACGGGTCAGCCTTGGGTACGATCTTCAAAGAAACAAAGTATCGACTACGCTCGGGTTTCATCCAGTATCGAGTTGAGTTTCGTGACCCGTTTGCCATCTTTGCGTGCCCCCCTCTCCGGTCTGGCGTCGTTTGCCTCGCCGTTGCGTGCGTGTTTCCGGCGCTGGGTAAAAGCGGGCCTTGTTCTACTCCACTTGTGTACCCGACTAATGTTTTGTCTCTTTGCTCTCTCTTCACCCGGCTGGTAGTCAACGTCGGGTCATTGTGTGTCGGGACGGGGTGCGGCCGAGCCGACTAATGCTTTTTTTTCCCTGCCCGATTGTTTACCTAAGGCATCTACAACGGCAATTCGTAAATTTCCATCCGCATTCGTCTGCGGGGATCAATTCACGAACATAGATGCAAAAGGCAGTCATCCAACGCTGGCCGCATATATTTTGACAACAGCTTAAACCAACCGAATAAAATTCGATCAAACACGGTTGAATTTCATGCAAATTCGATAGGATTTCTTACAGATCAAACAAAAACGGTTACATTTTGAATATATTTAACTAAGAAGTTAAATTATGTGCACACACGGTCGCGCGGAGCTCCACTCCACGACACAGACACACTACACTAGTCTACGGTCGGCCATGGTGGATCCCTTCGTCCCCGGACTGCCGGGAGTCCCGGACGCATATTCTTCCCCATATCTTTCCTATGTCCGGCTGCGCCGCTCATTGGAGTGTGGCGAAGAAGGTGTTTCAGCCAGAGGGAAAGGGTGTGTCAGCAGCGACACAAGTGAAGCAGCGACAACATCTGAAACGCTACAAGGAGATCCGGCAACCGCGGAGCAGGCCAGGCCCAGGAGGAAGGTCCAGGCGCCGGCAAGGGTGCGCGGCCCAGAATGGGCCCGCTAGCGCTGTTTAGATATATCCCTCGCTCTGATTCTGTAACGGGTGGCTGGCGGCTTCGGCCGAGGAAAGGATAGGATAGATGGCGTGTGTGTATTGGCTGTAATCCTCTTCCTCTCCATTCAAACTACATGAACTCAGCTAAGATCTGAGCCAATCCCTAACTAAATTTGAGAGAATCAAGTTCGTGCTTACAATTGGTATCAGAGTTGGGGCCCTAGTCTGCCCTGATTAGGGGGATGGGGTGTCAGAGACGCTGGCCATTGGGCGTTGCCAGTGACTTTAGTCCCACCTCGGATATGGGAGGGGGCTAGGACCACCTTATAAGGAGGAGTGCCACACTCCCTTCAGGCTAGTCTTTTGGAATATAGTGGACTCTTTGCTTGTAGTGGTGTGTCTGATGCGCACCGGAAATGTCAGCACATATGCCGGAGGTTGGGAGCTGGGCTTGGGACGCTAACAATTGGCATCAGAGCCACAGATCCTGGCGCCGCCAGTTCCCATCCACCACCCGCACGCGACGAGATTTGCGGCCCGGCGCCGCCGAGAGATGATGGAAGGCTTGTCGCCGGCGACGAAGGTGGTGTACGAGTTCCTCAAGGCCGACTTGGCGGAGTCTCTAGACGCCCGTTTCAAGCGACAGGATGAGGAAGCAGCGAAGTCGTTGCGCTCCATCGTGGGGGATCTGACGACGCGACTCGACGACCTCAAGATGTCGATCGGCATCGACATGGACGAACTCCGCGCCGGCCTGGAGCGGCCACCATCTGCATCGACTGCGTCTCCGACCTCACGACCTCCGCTGACAGAGCAAGGGGTGTACAACAACGCCGACGCGACTCCGGAAGGCAGCCGCAGAGCACCTACGGTCAAGGGGAAGGACCATGTTCCTTACGTTCCGCCTCCAGCCAGAGGTACGAAACCAGATCAGAGCTCTGTACTCAGTTCGAGGTTGACTGAATTACCACGAGATAATACTGACTCCTACGGATTTGGTCCGCGCATCGATCTACCCCGCTTCGACGGCTCCAATCCGAGGCTCTGGCAAACGAGATGCGAAGATTATTTCAGCATGAGTGGTACGTCGCGGCAGCTATGGGTTCAGTTCGCATCAACCCTGTTCGAAGGCCCCGCAGCACGCTGGTTGGAATCGGTACAGCGACGAGCGCCGAACGTGCCATGGGAGGATTTCTGCAGGCTGCTACAATGCCGATTTGGGCGCAATCAACACCAGGCATTGGTGCGCAAATTTCACAGCATTTCACAAACTGGTTCAGTCGAAGAATATTGGAGCAATTCGCTGAACTTTACGACCAGTTATCTGCTTACGAGGTCGTACCTGAATCGGTGCATTATGTCACTAAGTTCATCGATGGTCTGAATTCATCAGTCAGGGTGTTGGTGGCACTACAACAACCACCCGACCTGGATGCAGCATATGAGTTGGCCGTGTTACATGAATCACTGACCAGTTCAGCACCTCAATATCATCAAGCGAACAGACGCCAATACGTACGACAGGCAGCGTCATCTGTTAAAACAGCTGCAAGCAAGACCACTGAAGACAGACGCAACAGTGTGGATGTGCAGAAACAGAAATCAGGGGAGGATAAATGGGAGGCTCTGAGAGCTTACCGCAAGGCCAAGGGGTTGTGTTTTACATGTGGAGAGAAATGGATCCATGATCACCAGTGCAAACAAACAGTGTCACTTCATGTAGTATAGGAAATGGTGGAATTCTTCCAGCGCACTTCTTCAGAGGATTTTGAGTCAGATGAGGATGAAGAGGTCAACTTAATGGCCATCTCTGAGGCAGCTGAAGGAAGGTCCTCTCGCAGTAGAGCTTTCCAACTGAACGTCACACTCCATGGGCAGCAGAAGACATTCCTAGTGGATTCTGGCAGTACTCATTCCTTCCTGGATACTGTGTCGGCTAAAACACTGACAGGAGTGCAGACATGTTCAACCATGAAGGTGATGGTAGCTAATGGGGGAGTAATGAGTTGTTCCAGTTTTATGCCCCAGTGCAAATGGTCAGTTCATGGTGTTCAGTTTGAGCATGATCTCAAGATTTTGCCTCTTAGCTGCTATGATGGAATCTTGGGAATGGATTGGCTGGCTAAACATAGCCCAATGACTGTGGACTGGGAACAGCAGTGGATGTCTTTCCCTATGCATGGGAAAACAGTAACTATTCAAGGAGCAACACCTGTGGAATTTGCTTACACCATCATAGAATTGTCTGTAGTTACTGATGAAAATGCTCAAACTGTGTTGCCAGAGATTCAGGAACTGTTGGATGAATACAAAGATGTGTTTGCTATTCCTACTGGATTACCACCAGAGAGAGCTTGTGACCACTCTATACCTCTCATTCTAGGTGCAAGGCCTTTTTCACACAGACCATATAGACTAGCACTAGAATTAAAGGATGAAGTTGAAAAGCAAATTCAGGAGATGCTGGATTCTGGTGTAATCAGAAGAAGTAACAGTCCATTTTCTTCACCTATTCTCTTGGTTAAAAAGAAGGACCACACCTGGAGGCTGGTTGTGGATTACAGGCATCTAAATGCCCTAACAATCAAGGGAAATTACCCTATGCCTGTGATAGATGAGCTACTCGATGAACTCCATGGTGCACAATGGTTTACAAAACTGGATCTCAGGGCTGGGTATCACCAAATAAGGTTAGCACCTGGAGAAGAATATAAGACAGCTTTTCAAACTCACCATGGGCATTTTGAATTCCTAGTTCTGGGTTTTGGGTTGATAGGAGCTCCAAACACCTTTCAAAGGGGCATTAATGTATCCTTGTCAGAAGAACCTGATATGCTGAGGAATTTTGTGATTGCATTCTTTGATGACATTCTAGTTTTCAGTAAAACACTGAAGCAACATCTAGAACATGTCAGGAGGGTCTTGCAAGTTTTGAGAAGGGACAAGTGGTATGTGAAGCTATCCAAGTGTGAATTTGCTTCTCAAAAGCTGCTCTATCTGGGTCACATAATCAGCAAGGAGGGAGTTTCCACTAATCCTGAGAAAATAAGTACTATAGAACAATGGCCACGGCTGAGTGCATGAAATAGGTCAGATGTTTTCTGGGTCTAGCTGGTTACTACAGAAAATTCATTCGCCATTTTGGAGTCATTGCCAAGCCCATGACTAACCTATTGCGCAAGGGTACTGTGTTTGTTTGGACAAGTATCGAGGATACAGCCTTTCAGACTCTGAAACAAGCCTTGGTTAATGCCCCTGTTCTGGCACTTCCCAATTTCCAGAAATCGTTCACCATTGAAACAGGCGCGAGTGACTGTGGAATAGGTGCTATTTTATCACAAGAGGGACATCCAATAGCGTTTGTCAGCAAGGCTTTGGGCCCCAAGAATCAGACTCTGTCAGTTTATGAAAAAGAGTTCTTAGCAATTTTGCTGGCAGTGGAACAGTGGCCCTCTTACCTGCAATTGAAAGAGTTCAACATTATTACTGACCAAAAGGCATTGGTCAGTCTAACAGAGCAACGCATGCATACAGATTGGCAACAAAAAGCACAAATTGTTTGGGTTGGATTACAAGATCATTTACAGGAAGGGAACTGAAAACAAGGTTGCTGACGCTCTGTCCCGACGATCTCACCTGTCAGGAGACTGCTATGTTCTGTCAGTCATACAGCCAGCTTGGGTGCAGGAGATAGTGGATAGCTACAGTTCAGATCCTCATGTTACAGCAATCCTTCAGAAGTTAGCTATCGATCCGTCAGTTGTTACTAATTTTTCCCTGCAAGGAGGTTTGCTTCGTTTCAAAAAACGACTGTGGATCGGCTCGAATGAACAGCTGCAACGTAAAATAATTGACAGTTTGCATGCTAGTTCGGCTGGAGGTCATTCTAGATTTCCAGTTACTTACCGAAGAATCTCCCAGCTATTCCATTGGAAAAAGATGAAACAAATGATCAGGACAGTTTTGCAACAGTGTCAGGTGTGCCAACTTGCTAAACTGGACAGAGTTCGTTACCCAGGTTTGTTACAACCTTTACATGTACCTTCTCAGCCTTGGGAAATGATGACGATGGACTTCATCGAAGGCTTGCCACTTTTGCAGCATTACAGTTGCATCTTAGTGGTTGTTGACAAATTGACTAAGTATGGGCATTTCATTGCTCTCAAGCATCCCTACACAGCGACCACAGTGGCCGAGAAATTCCTGGACCGTGTATATCGTCTTCATGGTCTTCCTGAATCCCTGGTTTCAGATCGCGATCCAGTGTTCACCAGCTCATTCTGGAAAGAAGTGTGCAACAGAACAGGCATCAAGCTGCGCATGAGCTCGGGCCAACACCCACAGACGGACGGGCAAACTGAACGTGTGAATCAACAAGTGGAAGGGTATCTCAGATGTTTTATCAGTGCTCATCCGCAGCGTTGGTTCAGTTGGCTCCCGCTCTGTGAGTTATGGTATAATACAAACTGGCACTCTTCCATTGGCCGCACTCCGTTTGAGTTGGTCTATGGACACCCAGCACGTTACTTTGGTATATCCCCTATGGATGATGTTGACAACTCGGATGCTCAACAGTGGTTGCGTGATAGGCATGTGATCATGGAATCAGTCAAGCAGCACTTATTGCGTACGCAGCAGCGCATGAAGGTTCAGGCTGACAAACACCAAATGGAGAGAAGTTTTGAGGTGGGTGACACGGTTTTCCTCAAAATGCAGCCATACATTCAGTCTTCTATTGCACCGCGCGCAAATCACAAGCTGGCATTCAAGTATTTTGGACCATTTGAAATCCTGGCACGGGTCGGTGCAGTGGCTTACAAACTGAAGTTACCGGACAACTGCAGAGTTCATCCAGTCTTCCATGTCTCCTTGCTCAAGCGCCATGTCAAACCAGATCAACAGGTATTGCCAGTTCTTCCTTCAACAGCAGCTCATCTGCAGGTTCCGTCTTGTTTCCTTGATCGTCGAATGCTCTCGCGGGGGAACAAGACGGTAGCTCAAGTACTGGTCAAATGGAGCCATTCTCCCGCTTCATCGGCAACATGGGAGGACCAAGACATGCTCAAGCAACAATTTCATGAGCGGCTTGGGGGCAAGCCGCTTTCTCTCGAGGGGATTGTCAAGAGCGACACAAGTGAAGCAGCGACAACATCTGAAACGCTTCTGTGGAGATCCGGCAATCATGAGCAGGCCAGGCCAGGAGGAAGGTCCAGCGCCCGGCAAGTGCGCTGACCCGTAATGGGCCCGCTAGTGCTGTTTAGATATATCCCTCGCTCTGATTCTGTAACGGGTGGCTGGCGGCTTCGGCCGAGGAAAGGATAGGATAGATGGCGTGTGTGTATTGGCTGTAATCCTCTTCCTCCCCATTCAAACTACATGAACTCAGCTGAGATCTGAGCCAATCCCTAGCTAAATTCGAGAGAATCAAGTTCGTGCTTACAGGGTGCTTCCGTGGATGCCCAGGCCAGGGTGGTCTAAGATAAAGAAGAAACCGCGCATGTTACCGGTTGTACAAGCCGGCAACGCGGCAGCGCTGGCCTTTCTGGGACCCAAATAGCGGTGGCCTCTCGTGTTCTACTTTCACTCGAAGTTGCCAGCGAATGCGGATGCGCTGGCCATCGACTCGTCGATCTCCTCCGCGCACCCATCTTCTTTCTCTGTATGCATGGTGCGACCGCGCACGCATAGACGGCGAATGGCGCGGTTGTAGGCACTGGATGGGCGGTACAACACGGCGCCGTCCATCCCCGTGCCGCCGTTCTCCCCGTCGTGCCGGCCTGGAGCAATTCGCCACTCCTCCACGAGCTAGCTTGGAGCGGCGAGGTGCTGAACCACGCGTCGGGGCGGCAACTTGCTCCGCGGCCTAGGGGAGGGAGGTAGAGCAGCGAGCTTCCTCGCTCGTATCCCGCGGGCTCGACGGGCCACCTGGCCGGCTTGTATGTCGGAGAACCTCTCTTCATGCTCGTCGAAAGCCGTCAAAATAGTGGAGAAAATGGCCAGCATTGCGTTTAATGCCAGCCCGCTCCTGAATGAACGAGTGGCCGAAGTAGGTTTCTCGGCTTCCACGCAGATTTAATGCCGACGTGTTCAGCCGGGCGTGCAGTGGGCGGCGCCCTCGGCCGGCGCGCTGCTTCAATGTCGGCGCTAGTGAGAGGTCGTGCCCGATCTTCAATGGGGAGCAGCTGCTCTGCAGCGGCATGAATGTGGGCGGCTGACGCCGGGCGGGAGTGCGCGTGGGAGGGTAGAGGGTTTTTTGGTGGGCCAGGGCGGTCAGAAGAGGGCTTGGGATTGGTCTGGACTCCGGCAAACCTCCCCCATTTTTGTCTCTGGTTTCTGGAAGAAATCGAGTCCAGGCCGCTCCGTAAACCGATACAGGACCGTGTTGGATGGCTTTCTCGGTTTGGACAGCATGGCCCAGATAGTTGTGGGAGGTTTGCTGGTCGGTGTTGGAGAAGGCCTAAGGTGGGTTTGCTCCCTTACTATCTGCTTAGTTGTGGAAAAAAAAGTATTACACAGGGAATGGAAGGCATTTGAAAACGCATCCTCGCTCTTAGTTCCACGGTGAAGTTTCTCCACTAGTTGTGGTATGGGAGATTGATGAGGAAGCCATACAAGGCCCGGTCAGCATACGCAATGCAATGCGTATCTAAGAGCATCTACAGCTACTTCTTATTTTCATTGGGCGAACGGCCTGCTCAATAACCTGTCGGTTTTTGCCAGCCCAACCGGCCTTCTTATACGGCCCTATACTGCTATACGTTCCGAGTTGATCGACGCCCCTCATATTCAGCTCATATATGAGAAGGACCGGACGCGTTCGTCATGTCGGACCAACCCACCTCCACAATGACCCTACTCTGTCCCTACAAACATCCCCACCCAAACCAAACTCTACCTCACTCTCCGCTCTACTCCTTGTCGATTCGCCTCCCCTCTAAGTCCCCTCCTCTCCCAATGTCGAGAAGCGGCAACGCCTCCGGCGGCGGACCTGGCTCTAGGGACAACCATGACGATTGGGACGCCCTCATCCGCAAGGCAGAGGTGGACGATGAGGAGGTGCTTGTTATCCGCACCGCGCTACAGCGATCGGGAGCAGATAGGAAGGTAGATCGATCTCCGCTCTGTCCCCTATCACCGGAATTCGAAGCCCACGACGCCACCAAGGATGTGGACTCCCGAATCGAAGGCACGTGTTGCGAGCGACGGCAGGAAAGGGAGAGGCGGCGGAGGAGGTAGCTTCCTCCCGTCGGTTCCGCGTCCATTCGGTGGTCTATTCTGAGGAGCGGCTCCGACGGTCCTTCGTCGCTCCGTCACCATGTTGGGGACGGATGCGTGGCGGCTCCGCCGCAAGAACACGAAGGAGCTCCAGCTCGACATCAAACAGTCGAAGTGCGAAGCGGCGGAGAAGGCGGCGGCTGCAACAAAATCTGCCGGTTGGCGAAGCAGCAATGATGCCCCTCTCTCTGCTGACGCCTACACGATGGGCTACATACACTCCAGTGACTGTAAGAGCAAGGGGTCGGCAAGGAAATGGTGATATTTTATATCTTGTCCGTCCCATTTTAGTATTTACTTACTTAAGTTCGAACCTATACCTGTTTGTCGGCCATGAACTGCCTCTTTTAGTCTGATGACCTATGATGATATGTCCATATGAACTGTGAATCTATGCCTTCTTCGTATGATGATCAACATAGTTCGATGATGCTGCATGGATGGCATAAAAAAATTGGGGGGGGGGGGAGGGGGGTATGCGGTACACTGTTCTGGACGCGGACATTCGAGGGGGTGACTGTTCAGTGTCCATGGACATGTTTACGGTGTTGGATTTTCCTTACCTTATGGAAAGCATTGTTTATTGGTATAAACATGGTCCATTGACAATGTTGAACTGCATTGTTTTTCCTATAAAATTATGGATTGCCACATTTTCAGATCGCATTTATAGATTATTAAATGATCCACTATCCCATGGTTAATACTAGAAGGGTTGAGCGCTTTGCTGCGCCCGTTGGTGTTGTTGGGTTTCTTAAAAAAGCATATGTTTCATAATATAAGGTGTATTACTTTTTGAAAAGGCAAATCTTTTAAGTTTGATCAAATTTTATAGAGAAATATATCAAAATTCATAATATCATATCTGTATTTCTAGATTCATCATGAAATGAATTTCCATACTTTTTTTGTTCAATATTGTGAATGTCGATGTTTCTCTAAACTTGCTCTAAGTTAAAGAAATTTGACATTCTAAAAAACAAATACCCCTTATATTTTGGAACTGACATAATATTTAGTTTGGGCGGGTGGGTGAGAGATAGTGTGTTTTTATTTTTATTTATAATGCATTGATTTGGTGGGGCCTTACATGGTGTGATTCTGTGTTGTGTGCTAACCAATCTATATTTATGTGGAGAAATTTATGTGTTGATGGTTGTATATACTATATTGGTGCTACAATATCATATGGTGACGCTTCTTTTTTCTAGGTGGTGGGGTGTTGATGATTGATTTAAAAAATTGTTGGTCCGGTCAAAATCGTAAACCAAATTCAAAATTGAATACCTCAATTGAAATAGCTTCAAAATTAAGGAACATAGTGAATTAAAAGAATGGAATGGGAGAGCTTGAGAAATTATTGATCCGGTCAAAATAGGATGACACAATTCTAAATTAAATACCCCAATTAATTATAAGGCCTTAAAAATTAGAAAGCATAGTGTACAGTATAAAAGAATTGAATGAGAGAGCTTTGCGATATTGTTGACCCGATCAAAATTGGTGAACCAATCTAATTGAAGACCTCAATTGAATGTGGGCTCTTTAAACCTAAGGAGCTTAGTGTTATAGAGGATAAGATCAACATTTTTACTAAAATAGCCGGTAAAAGGCAAACACCAAAGTGTTGAAAAAACTCAAATAACATTCATCACAATAAATAAGAACCAGTAATAGTAATTGATATTGATGTTAATATACTATAAGGGCCTCTTTGATTTGTAGAATTTGAAAAGTAAAGGAATAGAAATAAAACACTAGAATATGATAGGGTTATATGTGCAAAACAGCTGATTGTGAAAGGAAAACGTTTCGAGTCAATCACCTCCCACGCGTGTGTGTCCCATGCATGCTCCGCACACCACTTTCCCTGCCTCGTTGCCCCTCTTTTTTCGATGGGATGACTAAATTCCCTGACATGGCCTTCCTCACCCATGCTCCTCGAGCAGCTCACAAGCCTCTGCCTTCGGCACCTACTTGGTCCCCAACATTGTGCGCGGCCGAAGCCCCTCTCCCTCTTTACCCCTATGCGCTCTAGCTCTTCCTATCCTCCTCCTTCCAATATCTACCCCTCCAAGGCAGAGATACGTCTAACATCATGCTACCCGGGACGGACGTCGGTGTTGCAGCGCATGCCACCGCTTGTTGCGAACTGCTATGAGCGATATCGACGACAGGATCGAGAGCCAAGGCATATTGATCTGAGAATCACAGGCACCCTGCTGCGAGCAGCCAACCATTGCAGGGGTGAGGTTGCTACTTCCTCATCTTCTCTACAAGGTAGTTCGGCGATGATGCGAGGGCCGGCTGACAATGCCACCAGTGGCACGCAGCGAACTCCAACGGCGCCTGCAATGCTATGAATTGTGGATCGCGTGACATAATGCTAGGAGCAGCAGCCACTCGTGTTGCAATCGAAGGGGACCGGTGTTGTGAAGGCGGGGGTCGACATTGCGTCGTGTGTTGTAATGCCCATGACACCATACTGGGAGTGGTGCCCACCCGTGCTACAATAATCGTCCAGCAAAAGGCTGATAACAGGGGAGCTGCACCGATGTTGTCATCCTCCCATCACTTGTTGCAAGCGACATGGCATGCTGCTACAAGTGATGGCGCACTGTTGCGAGCCAGCCACTACTATGAAGATGAGCTCACAATGCTCCAATGGTTGACTGCAACTACTACTTGCGTACAGACAGTGTATTGATAGCCAAAAGACGTGATGCGGTGACAGCGGCAGCGTTGCCACGAGACCGATGGGGTGGAGCTGCTGCGAGCTGTGTCGGCTTGCATCGATGCCACCACTAAGCGACGAGATACTACTATGGGGAGACACATGGTGTCATGTTGTGCTACAAAGGGGGACACGATGCTCAGAGTGCGGGGATAGTGACACTGCTCGTGCAGGCGACGACTCTACTGCTAGTTGATGTGTGTTTGCTTCGGTGTCGCGAGCATGAGATGAGATGGTGTTCTTCTCTGCACATGTGTGGTAGGAGAGGGCGAGGGGGTAGGTTTTTGTTTGAGAGTCGAGAAGAGGACGTGTGAGGAAATATAATGGCTTAAACGGAGGCAGACGTATAGCTAGTAAGTGGACCTGTCGTTGGCTTCATTCTGTTCAATGCCTAGCATCCTCCATTGTGAAAACACATGAATCTGCCAAATGTGGACATTTGGGGGTTGTTTGGATTCAGCTAATACTTGCCCCGTCAACCATGGGCTCGCCCAAAAATTGGCAGACATTTTGGCCGCCCACGCCGCGCCGGCGATTTGTTCCTTTGAGCCATTTGAGCCAATAAAATTCATCCTTTATCAGAAAAAAGGGTTCCTTTGATTCAAAGGAATTCCGTAGGATTTTTGGAAGGTTATAATCCTTAGGAAACATTGATCGTTTGATTAATAGGATTGAATCTAATAGAAATTTTTCCTATGAAATCATGTGTACTATATTTTATTGAAAATCTAGCATCCATTTCAACCTCTTTTTTCATTTCCCATAGCATCAAACATTCTTTGCTAACCCTATGGGGTTCAAGTGGGCATGCCACTCCAATCCTTTATTTTTCTTATTCCCGCATTTTGAGAATCCTAGTAATCAGAGGGCCTAAACGGGGAAAGCTGAGGAGCCATAGAAGCCTATTCAAACATACGCCCAGTGGTCAACGCCAATTATTTGGATGGATGCATGCATGAATCAATCCAAAGTTCCAAACAGACACTAAATTCACAGGGATGAAAAAACACAGGAATCCTAAAAAACATGATTAAATGAATGTACACCTCAAAGAAACGATTAAATGAAGGTCAAACCACATGCAGAAATAAAATGAAATACGAGCTGTAAAAATTGTTTTGGTCATTTGTGCAAATGTAAAAAATTGTTTTGGGTGGATTTTAGGATTTCTTTATTTTTCTAAGAAATATAATCCAAGGATATGATGGGGAAATCAAATGGGTCAACAAATGTTCTCTCGTAAGTACACTCTTAATCATTTCTTTATATGTAGTCTCATTTTTTTATATGTACCCACAGTTAGAAAGCATTTCGAAGTAAGCACGAGCATAAACCCAAAAAAGCCAATTGTGGGCGGGCTCCAGGACCCCTTTAAATACCATCTGCTCGGTACACACAAAAATAATCAAGAAGATTGTTAATACACAGTATGTATACGTGCAAAATTTTATAACATTAATACATTCAAACGGGGCGTAACATTTTTGTTAGGCGAAGGAAAGCTTTATAAATTAACTCTCAATCTCTCTTTCAATTTGAGGATCCAGAGTGGTGTTTCCTCCTAATATTTGCCACTCGGAATATTTTTATTTTATTTTTCTATGGTATGTTTTCTATATAAAAATTGATTATTTACGATGTACGATGGTCCTGTATGGCTGAATGGTTCATAATTGGTTCAATTCCAGCTGGATGCACAAGACACCGAGACACAAACAGCCACTTGAGGCAGTACAGTAGTCACACGTACAAACACAAAACCAGCTAAAGATGTCTACAGCAAGGAGTCTACAATGACAACTAAAACTCTAACACTTCGTTCGGATGTTGATATTGAGGCTCAAAAATTGGCATTTGCATTGAACATCCCGAATATCTTTGTTTGAATGGCCAAGGCATTGACGCTCGGAATCGAACCGAGATATCGCACGGCTCGCGCTCCCACCAGATTCCACTATCCCGAATACAGAGCCTTCCACCTCGACTTTGTGCCGAACTCGGGAGATCGCTCATTCCCAGCCGCCGCGTACCCATTCGCCCACGACGCTCCTTGAGACAAAAAAAAAACAATCATACCGGCACCGGAGAAGTCAGCGGGCGAAGCGGAGCTCGCGGGCGGCGCTGGTCGGGCCTCTCCGCCCCTTCTCCTCCTCTCTTCTCTCCGGCCGCAGGTTAGCCTCTCTGCTCTCTTCCCCTCTTCTTTCCACCTCCTCAGATGCGCTACTCAGCACATATGCGCCCAGCCCCATCTCTGATGCGCTCAATCCCAGCGGCGGCGGCGGCTGCCTGTTGACAAACCTACAAGACATGGCAGCCTCCTCCCTAGGGCGACGGCAGCAAGCGGCGCCTCAGATGCGGTTGCCTTGGACGGGGCCAGCAACAAGAACGGGGTGAGCACCGCAAGGATGGAACGGAAGGCCTTTTTTCTGAAGACGGCGGCCGCGAGTCCGGCTGGAGATGGCTTGTGTACGTGTGTGCAAGCTAGAAGGCGAGGCACAACCAGAAGCAGTTGTGCACATATGCCATCTGTAATTCAACACTTGACCATCCAAACAAGATTTGGAATTGTTACTTCTCTTAAATTCTGTGTGCCAAATATTGGAACATCCAAACACTAAAATTGACATTGGTACTCAATATCAATGTCATGAGACTTTGATATTGGAGTGAATTCAATGCCAAGCCCTTGAATATCTACATCCAAACAGAGCATAATAGCTCCTAATATGCTTTTTTGGGCTAACCGATCGCTGCTCTGTACAGTGCCTTCTTAGGGCAGAAGCTGTTTCAGTTTAAATAGAATGATCTGACATATACTAAGGAAAAATATACGAGCTCGAGCATGGGCAATGAAATAGCTTCACAACAGAAAGTAAAATAAATGTCACTCTATCCCAGCTAGCCCAGGAGATGGCACAGCCTACGCACTACAAAAATTTCCGGACATTGCATAGAAAAAAAACTCAGACCATCCTTAACCACGATTCAAACAGACCCAGACCTTACCACTCCAAAACTGAGAGTTGGGAGATATTCAACAAAAACGAACTTTATCAAGCACCTTACTGCATTCCTAAGATATAATCTAGAGAAGGTCAGCGACATTGGCGGGAGCTCCTCAATGACCACGTTGTAGAACTTCTGGATGTCGAACAGCATCCTCTCATCTTCACGGGTGACAAAGTTGATGGCAACTCCCTTCCTCCCGAACCGACCACTACGACCAATGCGATGCAGGTAGTTCTCAGGCTGAGTCGGCAGGTCGTAGTTGATGACAAGGGAGACTTGCTGCACATCAATACCACGGGCCAGCAGGTCGGTGGTGATGAGCACACGAGAAGATCCAGATCTGAACTCCCTCATGATGATGTCCCTAGTGTTCTGGTCCATGTCTCCGTGCGTGGCAGAGACAGTGTGATCCCTTCCCCTCATCTTGTCGGTGAGCCAGTCCACCTTGCGGCGGGTGTTCACAAAGATGACACTCTGGGTAATTGCCAAGGTCTCGTACAGGTCACAGAGTGTATCCAGCTTCCACTCTTCCTTCTCCACGTTGACATAGAATTGCTTGATACCCTCAAGGGTAAGCTCATCTCTCTTGACAAGAATCCTCACAGGCTTGTTCATGAACTTGCGGGTTATCTCAAGGGCCTCAGGAGGCATGGTAGCAGAGAACACCCCAACCTGAATCTTTGATGGAAGAAGCTGGAAGATATCATAGATCTGCAACAGATAAAAACACCTGTTAGCTCAAGCTACTTAAGCAACATGATCTGGAGATTGGTGTACAAATTATGAAGGACATACAAATTATTTAGTAACTAAGAGATCATTAGCAATTAAGAGATTACAAATAATGAAGCATGTATCAGACAAATATTCTACATTTAGAACTGTAGACAATAGTAAAAATTATGAAGTTGCAGCAATTACCAAAGAAATACTAACATGTAAATAATATCACATGTGAATGAACATGTGCATACAGAAGCTAATTAAGTTTTAAGCAACTACTCCCTCCGTCCCATAATGTAAGACATTTTTTGACACTACACTAGAGTCAAAAAACGTCTTACATTATGGGACGGAGGGAGTAGTTGACTTCAGTTCTGTAAAATATTATACACCGACACATATTAACAACAATGCGCAGAATTCTAAATAATTATGTGTAAGAAGTAGACCTGATCCTTGAAACCACGTGAAAGCATCTCATCAGCTTCATCCAACACAAACATCTTGATGTTATCTGGGCGGAGGGATTGCCTGCGCAACATATCAAACACACGGCCAGGTGTGCCGACAACAACATGCACACCACTGGCAAGAATCCTTTGGTCCTCACGAACAGAAGTTCCACCAACACATGCATGCACCTTGACGCCTAAGTAGTCACCAAGAGCACGCATGACCTTCTCAATCTGCTGTGCAAGCTCACGGGTTGGAGCAAGGACCAATGCCTGGCACTCGACCAATCCGTAGTCAAGCTGCTGCAAGATTCCAGAACAGAAGGTGGCAGTTTTTCCTGTTCCAGATTGAGCTTGCTGAATCACATCAAGACCCTTACAGAAGGGAACAATTCCTCTTTGCTGAATGGCTGATGGCTTCTCAAAACCTACAAATAGAAGTGTTTGTATTTGTAAGATGACCAAACTATATTGTTTAAGAGTGTCAAGGAAAGCAACGCTCATCCTCACATCACAAAGGAAGTTATTCTTATACAGAAAAAAAACAAAACATGTAATACATTAGCAACAAGGCACAAGGATGCATTTGAATGGAAAAACATGATAAAAGATGTGTGTCTCATGGCAATTCCCAAAGTTTAACTGCAGCAATGCTGCTATCAAGGGCAATGGAATATGAGACTGCCATCTGGTGGAGGAAACCCGAGGGGAACCTCAACATCAGAAGGCTCACTTTGCGACGTTTGCTTGGGAATATACTAACATGGAAAACTCGCTCCAAGTAAAGCAAGAGGACTCGGATGTCCTCCCATCACACAGAAAGTAGTTTTTATACAGAAAATAGCACAATGTGCAAAACAAAACACGCGATCCATTAACATATGCATAAGAATGTGTTTGAAATGAAATGCACACAAAACAGATGTGCGTCTCATGGCAATTCCCAAAGTTTAAGTGCAGCAATGCTGCTATCAAGGGCGATGGAATATGAGACAGCCGACTGGTGGAGGAAACCCACAGGAACCTCAACATCAGGGGGCTCACTTTGTGACGTTTGCTTAGGAATATACAAACATGGAAAGTTTGCTCCACATAAAAGCAAGAAGACTCGGATGTCCTCCCATCACACAGGATATGGTTTTTATATACAGAAAATAAGCATAATGACCAAACTGAAACATGCAATCCATTACCAACAAGGGATAAGAATGTGTTTGAAATGAAATGCACACAATAACAGATGTGCGTCTCATGGCAATTCCCAAAGTTTAACTGCAGCAATGCTGCTATCAAGGGCGATGGAATATGAGACTGCCACCTGGTGGAGGAAACCCTAGGGAAACCTCAACAACAAGGGGCTCACTTTGTGACGTTTGCTTAGGAATATACAAACATCGAAAGCTTGCTCCACATAAAGCAAGAAGACTCGGATGTCTTCCCATCACAGAGAAAATGGTTCATACAGAAGAAAGGCAGGTCGTGTAGAATAAAACAGGTAATCCAAAACGCTAGCAAGAACACATGTTCCCCAGAGTTTAAATGCAGCGCTGCTATCAAGGGCTATGGAATATGAGACTGCAATCTAATGGAAGCATACCATAAGCATAGATGCCTCTAAGAAGGTTCTCTTGGAGGCCCATGTCATCAAAACTTTCGTGCACCTCATCATACGAGGTGAAAAACTCCCCAGTGTCACCTTGGTTCCTGCAAATTCATAATCATGTACTCCATTGAGCAAAAAAGGAGAGCTTCGCATGGCCCCCAAAGGCTGAGACAATAAATTGGTAGAGTTGACTTACAGTAACTCGGTCATCTTGCTGTCATACTGCTTAGCATCAAACTGGGAACCCTCTGGTGCCATTCCTGCCATGGCTGTATTAAACAAAAAAAGGAGCATGTTAACAGAAAATAGTGACAGGTTCTGGTACCAAACAACCATTGATTGCATACATAATAGCATTAGACTATCCCACTTAAGTGGACACAAATCCCAGATGATGTTCTATTCGAACAGGAAAAGAAAGAAGTCAAATTAGCAAGATTGCACCTCAAAGCAACCATGCAAACTTAATAAACTAGTCAGTTTAGCAGTATGCAGGACACATGGCCAGCAATAACTGGAGGCAAATAAAAAAGCAAGCCAATAGCTTTCCGTGATTCCTGAGACACTACTCTCAACACGTTTGTGTAGATCACATAGATGATAGATCACATAGATGATAGATCACAACTAACAACAAAAACAGTGTACCTAACTCTGGAGCACATGCACATCCGATAATTATAGGCATCAACAGCAAGCCAACAGAACCTAGCACTCAAGTTCAACAAGGACATGTACTTTCCACGATTCTTCCTCCCCCCCGTATGGTACACGGAGCTCTACTCAAGACGTTTGTTCCCAGGAACTACTAGTTCACACCGGTCACAACTAACAATAGTAAACAGTGTACCCAACCCACCCAACGAAGCAGCGCATGCACAGTCCCCCAAGTCCACAGTACGCACCATTAGACGTGTAAAACGAAATCATCATCAACAGCCTAGCCTAAATCTACCTAACCCACTAGACAGGCTAAAATAGCAGTAGACTAAATCGCGCATGAAGCTACAAAAATCAAGATACCGACGCTGCGGAGCCTAAATCGACGAATATCGAGATCAATCCCCTCCGGCAAACGCCCGGGGAAAAAACTTTCCCTCGCGCCGACCCTCCCCAGATCCAGTCCCACAACGGAAGCAAACAGGCCCAGATCGATCCAGGACGAAACCAGACGCCCCCAGCCCAGATCGATCGAGCACGAACGAGCACCGCCGACCACACGGAGAACAAAAAAGCGGAGGAGAGATCTCTCCGGAGACGTTACCTGAAGCGCGCGGTGGGGAGGACGAAGGAAGATCCGAAGGCTTGGGGGGCTGGTGCGCGCTGATCTGCCGAGCGAATCCGAGATCGGGGTCCCGGATTCGATCGGTTCGTCGGCGGAGGCGGTGGGGTGGGGGAGGGGAGAGGGAGCTCTTTCCTGCGGTGGGAAGAGCGAGGGTTTGGTGGGCTGTGGGGAGAAGGAGAGAGAAAGCCGGCTTATATTGGTCCCCGACGGAAGCGGCGCGCGGCTCGACTCGTTCCCCTCTCTGCCTCTCTCTCGTCTCGCGTCTCGTCTCTCTCTCCCTGCGGGAGACGAGTAGGGTTTCCCTTTCTCCTCTGTCACTCTCGTGGGCTTTGGTTAGTTGGGCCCCGGCGCCCCGCCTCCCGGCCCTTTTCATATCCGGCAATTTTCTTTCTTTCCTTTTTAGCAGCAAGAAGATATTCCCTCAAAAAAAAAAGCAGAAGAGTTTGCGCCGGTCACGTCCTTGCGAGCCAAGTTTTCTCTGAAGACGAGCTCTGTTCTTCCTGCGATTCTGTTCTTTCCAGTAATAACACGAGTATTTTATTTCCTTGTATTGTTTTGGCAAGAGCATTATTATGTTTTTTTATTACTGATGAAAGTGTGCGAGCTGGATTTATTTCATATTTTCCGGGAGTACTGAACTGGACAAGTCTCCTGGATGCAGCTGTGTGAACGTGGTGGCGCACGACGGATCTGCCGCGTACAGCTCACCGCGTGCTTGAATTTTGGTTGATTGACTGATGTAGCCCACACGCCTACAGCTAAACTTCTAGCCACGCCAGGGTCCGGCTAGCATGGGCCTCAGCCCATCAAACCTATCTGGCAAATAATAGACCACGCACAGGCCGAAAGGGGGCGTCCCAACCGAGCCAGCGAAGGACCGTGTGCAAAAGAGGTTGGATCCTTCATGAACCTGGTACAATAGATTTTATTTCTTGGATACAGAATCCACATATGTACAAGTTCTAAACGTGTATTCTCTCAAAAAAAATCTCTACATGCATGCTGCAGAATTAGTGGTTCGTATTTTTTTCCTGAAATTTGCTTATATAATTTATAAAGTGTCTGCATGCTTTAAAAAATGTTGTGCAATTTAAAATGTGTTCGTGTTTTTTCTAAATACGTGATTTTAAAAAGTGCACTTGCACTTTAAAATGTTTGTATTGTTTTTCAAAAAATAGTTTATGTATTGAAATATTGTGCACATTTAAAAAACCACACTTTTAAAAATGTGTTCATGTAATTCTAAAAGTGTTTGCATGTTAAAAAATGTTTAAAATTTAAAAAAGGTTATGTGATTCATAACTGGAGTTGTCGAATAACCTGTGTTAATTTGTTTCTCAATCCATCCCGTGTGAGATTAATGATTAGAGTGTCTTTTCATGTTTTTTTCTCTTGACATCAAATGTGATATGGATATGTTGGTCTATGGTATTTGCTCACATACCAAACACCTATAATGATTAGAATCCATTCAATGAAAGGGGATTTCAAATCATGCATTTGAATATATATACTGACCGTGAAAGCACAAGTGCTCTCTAGGTGGTTTTGGTAATTAATGATAACATATCTCTTGTTGGACTAACACTTTTATCTAGTATGTTTCAGATAAGTTCAAAAATGGAGTGGCATGGACTAAAGGATGTGAGAACTCCTTCAAGATGCTAAGGACAAAGGATTGGCTCAAAGTTCAAGCTCAAGACTCTTCATTTTACATTTTAGTGATCCAAGATCACATTGAGTCTATAGGAAAAGCCAATACTATCAAGGAGGGATGAGGTGTTGCTTAATGAGCCTCTTGCTTCATGTGCTTAGTGATATGCTCCAAATACCCTCAACTACTTTCCCACTTCCACATATGTCCTAAACCTAAAGTCAAACTCGCCCCACCGATTCTTTTTCTATCCCAAGGCCACCGAAGTTTGGATGTTTTAGCCACCGCCACAAACCCTAAGCAAATCGGTCTCACTGATAGGTATCTCGGTCTCACCGAGATGGGATTGTAATCTCTCCGTATGTCCATTATCAAAATCGGTCTCACCGAAGTTTGAGCAATCAGTACTACCGAGATTACAATGCAAACTCTCTGGTTAACTTATTATCAAAATCGGTCCCACCGAGTTTGATAATCGGTCAAACCGAGTTTGATAATCGGTCAAACCGAGTTTGCTTGACCAACTCTCTGGAAAGCTTATTACCAAAATCGGTCCCACCGAGTTTGTGTAATCGGTTTTACCGAGATTACGTTATGCCCTACCCCTAACCGAGTCGGTCCCACCGAGATGCAAATCAGACCCACCGAAAACCCTAACGGTCACATTATTTGCTAAATCGGTCTGACCGAGTTTAACGATTCGGTCCCACCGAGTTTGGTAGATTGTGTGTAACTGTTAGATTTTGTGTGGAGGCTATATATACCCCTCCACCTCCTCTTCATTCGTGGAGAGAGCCATCAGACCGAACCTACACTTCCAAAGATCCTATTTCTCGAGAGAGAACTACCTACTCATGTGTTGAGGCCAAGATATTTCATTCCTACCATATGAATCTTGATCTCTAGCCTTCCCAAGTTGCTTTCCAGTCAAATTCTCTTTCCACCAGATCCAAATCCTATGAGAGAGAGTTGAGTGTTGGGGAGACTACCATTTGAAGCACAAGAGCAAGGAGTTCATCATCAACGCACCATTTGTTACTTCTTGGAGAGTGGTGTCTCCTATATTGGCTAGGTGTCACTTGGGAGCCTCCGACAAGATTGTGGAGTTGAACCAAGGAGTTTGTAAGGGCAAGGAGATCGCCTACTTCGAGAAGATCCACCGCTAGTGAGGCAAGTCCTTCGTGGGCGACGGCCATGGTGGGATAGACAAGGTTGCTTCTTCGTGGACTCTTCGTGGGTGGAGCCCTCCGTGGACTCGCAAGAATCGTTACCCTTTCGTGGGTTGAAGTCTCCATCAACGTGGATGTACGATAGCACCACCTATCTAACCACGCCAAAAATATTTGTGTCTCCAATTGCGCTTGAATCCTCCAATCCTTCCCTTTACATTCTTGCAAGTTGCATGCTTTATTTTCCACGCTCATATACTCCTTGCATGCTTGCTTGCTATATGTTGTGAATGTTAAACTTGTGCCTAAACTCCACTCAAACTTTAAAGAAACTTAAACACTCCAACTTTTGTACTTAGTGTCTAATCACCCCCCCCCCCTCCAGACACCTCTTCTCAAGGTCCTACAAGTGGTATCAGAGCATTGGTCTACATTGCCTTGGTTTAATCACCATTGGAGGAATATGGATGAGTCTACTTTGGGGAGTCTTAGACATAGAGTGCCTGTTCTTGATGGAGAGTATTTTCGTGAGTGGAAAAATGAGATGCTTGTTATTTTCAATCAATATCATTTTAACAAGTACATTGCTAGCCCTTGTGCACCTTATGTTGATCCTATGCATCCTACCCTTGATGAAGCTATTGACATGACTAGAAATCTTAGAACTGTTAATCTTATCACTAGAGGCTTGCCTAGAAACTTGATTAGAATCTTGCCTACTTTTGAGTGTGCCTACACTATATGGAAATTTCTTGAGGAACGATTTCCAGATTATTCATTGAAAAATCTAGATGAAATTCTCCATAAATCTATTGCCTTGAGTAAAATGAATACTAGTGATCCTATGTTTGGTGATCGTCTATTTGAGCTTACAAACCTTATGTGTGCCAAAGGAAATGTTGGTATCATTAGTGACATTATTTCCGAAGCTATAAGAATTCATAGACAAGATTATTGTCAAACTCATTGTAATGAATCACCCTCTCTAGGAGTTGATCCACCACATGACGATGTTGAACATGGATACTATGATGAGGATGATGATAGTGACTTCGATCTTGATGATGCAATGAGACATTTTGGTCTTATGGCAAATCTTCGGGGATATATGTCAGGAGGAAAGGAATGGGTTCTTGATAGTGGATGTACTGATCACATGACCGGAGATAAAGACATTTTTCATGAGCTTGCTGAAAATGATGGTCCTCGAAAGTTTGTCACTTTCGGTGACAACTCAAAGGGTAAGGTGGTTGGCCTCGGTAAGGTGGCCATATCACATGATAGCTCCATACAAAATGTTATGCTCGTTGAATCTCTTGGTTACAACTTACTTTCGATTCAGACTTGCTGATTTCGGTTTCAATGTTCTATTTACTGAAGTAGATTGCCAAGTGTTTCGTCGAGATAATCATAAAATGGTCTTTACTGGTGTGCGTAGAGGTGATCTATACATTGTTGATTTCACTAAAAAGGCTCAACCTAAAACTTGCTTCATTGCTAAATCCTTAAAAGGCTGGTTATGGCATAGACGATTAGGTCATGTTGGTATGCGAAACCTTGACAAGCTTATTAAGGGGAATCATATCCTTGGAGTTAATGATGTCATATTTGATAAGGATAGACTTTGCGGTGCTTGTCAAGGTGTAAACAGGTTGGAGGAAGGCATCCCGTGAAGAACATCATGACCACGAAGAGGCCACTCGAGCTACTTCACATGGATCTCTTTGGTCCCAACTCCTATAAGAGTCTCGGTGGAAATTCTTTTGGTCTAGTTATAGTTGATGATTTTTCCAGATTTACGGGTGTTCTTTCTCGATGATAAATCGCAGGTCCAAAAGATCTTCAAAAACTTCGCTAGGAAGGCCCAAAACCAATTTGAAGTGAAGATCAAGAAGGTTCGCAATGACAACGGAACGGAGTTCAAGAACGCAAATGTGGACACCTTTCTTGACGAAGAAGGATTTCACATGAGTTCTCGGCTACGCATACACCTCAACAAAATGGAGTTGTTGAGAGGAAGAACCGGACGCTCATCAAAATGGCGAGAATGATGCTTGATGAGTACAAGACGTCAAGCACTTTTGGGCGTATAGCGATTGAGACAAATTTTGTCATGCAACAAATCGCTTGTATCTTCACAAGCTACTCGGCAAGACGGCATACGAGCTACTCACCGGTAACAAACCCCAAGTTGGATACTTTCGAGTATTCGACTCAAAGTGCTACATTCTTGATAAGCATCGCTGCTCTAAATTTGCTCCTAAGTCTCATGAAGGTTTCCTACTAGGTTATGGCTCAAACTCTCACACTTACCGTGTCCACAACAATTTCACCCGAAAGGTTGAAGAGACGGTAGATGTGAAGTTTGATGAATCTAACGGCTCGCAAGTAGAGCAATTGCCAATTGATGTAGGAGACAAAGATCCTTCGGAAGCAATCCAAGACTTGTCTATTGGCAAGGTCCGTCCAACGGAGGTAAAGGAGAGTACCTCGTCCGTCCAAGTGGAAGCTTCTACTTCACGACAAGGTGAACCAAGAGTTGATACGGAAGCATCCACAAGTGGGACACACCAAGATGAAGAAAATGAGGAAGTGCATCAAGATGAACGTCAACAACCTCCTTCACCACCACGACAAGAGAACGACAACGCCAACAATGAAGAAGGCCAAGAAGAAGAACAAGATGAAGAAGATGTTCAACGAAGACCTAAGCAAAAGCTTTCACGAGTTCGAGCAAGAATTGCTAAAGACCATCCCGTCGAGCAAATCTACAATGATATTCAAACCGGGAGAATCACTCGCTCTAAAACTCGTTTAGCTAACTTTTGTGAAAACTATTCTTTCATCTCTATCATTGAACCTATGAAGGTCGAAGAAGCATTGGAAGATCCGGATTGGATAAATGCTATGCATGAAGAGCTACACAACTTTGAGAGGAACCAAGTTTGGACATTGGTTGAGAAGCCCGACAACAACCACAACATCATCGGTACCAAATGGGTGTTTCGCAACAAGCAAGATGAAGATGGACAAGTAGTTCGCAACAAAGCACGCCTCGTCGCCCAAGGCTACACACAAGTCGAAGGTATGGACTATGGTGAGACTTACGCCTGCTGCTAGACTTGAGTCCATTCAAGATCTTACTTACCTATGCTAATCACCATGATATCACCTTGTACCAAATGGACATTAAAAGTGCTTTTCTAAATGGTGAAATAGAGGAGGAAGTTTATGTTAAACAACCTCCCGGCTTTGTCAATCCTAAGAAACCCAATCATGTTTACAAACTTCACAAAGCTCTTTATGGACTTAAACAAGCTCCTAGAGCATGGTATAAATGTCACCAAGTTCCTTATTAAAAAGGCTTTGAAATTGGGAAAATGATTCTACTCTTTTACTAAAAGGGTTAATGGTGAACTCTTTGTGTGCCAAATTTATGTTGATGATATTATATTTGGTTCAACTAACCCTCATTTTAGTGAAAAGTTTGGGAAGCTAATGTCGGAGAAGTTTGAGATGTCTATGATGAGTGAACTCAAATTCTTTCTTTGTTTGCAAATCAAGCAAACTAAGGAAGGTACTTTTGTCTCGCAAACAAAGTACACCAAGGACTTATTCAAGAAGTTCAATATGCAAGAATGCAAAGGTATGACTACACCCATGCCTACTAGTGGACATCTTGACTTAACCAAAGATGGTGAACCGTTGATCAAAAGGTTTATCGCTCTATGATTGGTTCATTGTTATATATATGTGCTTCACGTCCCGATATTATGCTAAGTGTGTGCATGTGTGCACGATATCAAGCTGCTCCTAAAGAATGTCATCTTAAGGCCACGAAAAGGATAGTGAGATACTTAATCCATACACCAAATTTTGGCATTTGGTATCCTAAGAGGGCCTCTTTCGATCTTGTTGGCTATTCCGACTCGGACTATGCCGGAGACAAGGTTGATAGAAAGTCCACTTCGGGTACTTGTCAATTTCTTGGTAGATCTCTTGTGTCTTTGAAAGATCGAGGATGTCGCCTAGAGGGGGGGGTGAATAGGCGCTTTAAAATAATTACGGTTTAGGCTTGAACAAATGCGGAATAAACCTAGCGGTTAATTTGTCAAGAACAAAACCTAAAGCAACTAGGCTCACCTATGTGCACCAACAACTTATGCTAAGTAAGATAATCAACTATGTGATAGCAAGATATATGACAAAGAACAATATGGCTATCACAAAGTAAAGTGCATAAGTAAAGGGCTCGGGTAAGAGATAACCGAGGCACGCAGAGAAGACAATGTATCCCGAAGTTCACACCCTTGCGGATGCTAATCTCCGTTTGGAGCGGTGTGGAGGCACAATGCTCCCCAAGAAGCCACTAGGGCCACCGTAATCTCCTCACGCCCTCGCACAATGCAAGATGCCCGTGATTCCACTAAGGGACCCTTGAGGGCGGTCACCGAACCCGTACAAATGGCAACCCTTGGGGCGGTCACCGAACCCAGACACTTTGGCAATCCTTGGGGCGGTCACCGTACCCGCCAAATTGCTCAGGCGATCTCCACAACCTAATTGGAGACCCTGACGCTTGCCCGGAGCTTTACACCACAATGATTGAGCTCCAAGCACCACCAACCGTCTAGGGCGCCAAAGCACCCAAGAGGAACAAGCTCAAGGGCACCAAGCACCCAAGAGTAATAAGCTTCTCAACTTGTAAGTTCCACGTACCGCGTGGAGAACTCAAACCGATGCACCAAATGCAATGGCAAGGGCACACGGAGTGCCCAAGTCCTTCTCTCCCAAATCCCACCAAAGCAACTAATGCTAGGGAGGAAAATGAGAGGAAGAACGAAAGAAGATCACGAAGAACTCCATGATCTAGATGGAAGGGGTTCCCTCACTTAGAGGAGAAAGTGATTGGTGGAAACGTGGATCTACATCTCCTCTCTCTTTTCCCTCAAGAACTAGCAAGAATCATTGGAGGGATTGAGAGTTAGCAAGCTCGAAGAAGGTCAACAATGGGGGAAGAACACGAGCTCCAAAGATTAGCTCTCAATGGGGAAGAAGACCCCCTTTTAAAGGTGGGGAGAAAATCCAACCGTTATCCCCTCACTCAGCCCAAGACGACGCCGGGTATCATCAAGCATGGAGCTGCGGTACTACCGCTGATCGGTTGCAGTACTATCACAGGTTGCGGTACTACCGCATGTGCAAAGATCGCCGATGAAGGCTCATGTTAGAGTAACGAGCGGTAGAATCACGGAGCGGTACTACCGCTACGCCCCTTACGGTACTACCATAAGGCAGGCAACACTAGGCGCAGAGAAAGCACGGAAGTAAAAAATTACTTCCGCATCTACTCACCGAGGGAGGACTGCGCAAAAATCCCAGACGGTACTACCAAGACACGAAGAGCGGTACTATCAAGATAGGGCGCGGATGTAAAATTACATCCTCCCTACTTCCGCTCATGTCGCTAAGCTGGCGAGCCCACGGTACTACCGCGCTCATGCAGCAGATTATCACAGAGGGCACGGATGTAAAAAATTACATCCGCCTACTACCGCCGAGTAGATGCACACTGTTTAAGGCCGACGGTACTACCGCTCCCACAGAGCGGTACTACCGGAGCACCTGCAAGATTACCATGTGGATCATGCGGTACTATCAAGAGGGCATGCGGTACTACCGCCTGAGAGCAAGATTACCGCATGCCCCGATTAGCAACACTAGGAGTCCTTCATTTTGCAGAGACGACAACAGAGGGAAACAATAAAACCAGAACTGCCATAACTTCTACAAATGAGCTCCGAATTGAGCAAACTCAAGCTTGTTGGAAACAAGACAACGAGTAGCATCAAAACAACAACTGGATATAGTAAGAAGAGGCAGGGAGGTATGCCTAACAATCAAAGGAGTGAAACCTCCAACAGAGAAGAACCGGCATATCCTCCAACATCGAAAACATCATAGAAGACGCATGTGAACTCCGTTTTCGATGAACTCGAGCTTGTCATAAAAATGACCTTAAGCTCCAAAACTCGCAAGGAGAAGAACCAAACAAGAACCAATAAAGATGATGCAAGGATGCAATGGTTTGAGCTCTCTACGAATGATACGATCAAGCTACTCATCGAGAGCGCCCCTTGATAGTACGGCAATCGATCCTATAACCCGGTCTCCCAACTACCATCATGAGACCGGTAAAATAGAAAACCTATCAAGGGCAAACCTTTGCCTTGCACATGGTCCACTTGAGCTAGACGATGACGATCTTGACTCCCTCAAGTTGGACCACCTTTCTTGATTGCGTTGGCTCGATGAAGACTAGTTGATTGCTCCCCTATACTCCACTATGGGTGAGCCACTCTTCTGCGCATCTTCACAAGTCCATTGTCACCACAATGGACGGCAAGCTTCAAGCATTTGATCTCTTCGTGATACTTCACTTGAATTTGCACACCGCAACCTAACCCCACAAAGAACTCTCACGAAGACCATGGGTTAGTACACAAAGCTTAATGGACAATGCTTACCATACCATGGGATCACTTGATCCCTCTATACATCTCGTACGCTTTGTGTGTTGATCAACTTGATTCACTCTTGACTTAGTCTTCATCAACCTTGATTCTTTCCAACTCTCTTCATTTGGATGATGTCTTGAAGGTAAACATGAATGATCAAACAATCTTCTTCTTCAAGACATGCTTGCAATAAGCTCAACTCTCGAATGACCAATCTTTGGATAATTCCTTGAATAGCACCTTGGTCGACACAAACTCTCCTTGAAACCAACACATGTACTCCAAGAAAAGCCTATGGACAAAACCTTCAAATAAACTCAAGGCAACCATTAGTCCATAGAGATTGTCATCAATTACCAAAACCAAACATGGGGGCACCGCATGTTCTTTCAGTCTTGGTCCTCCAAGAAACAAAACTCGGTATCCTTATCCACCGCCGAAGCTGAATATATTGGCGCTGGTTCATGTTGTGCTCAATTACTTTGGATGAACCAAACTCTTAAAGATTATGGGATATATGTGAGACATGTTCCATTGGTTTATGATAATGAAAGTGCTATCAAAATTGGTCATAATCCTGTGCAACATTCTCGAACTAAGCATATTGAAGTTCGTCATCATTTCATTCGAGATCATGTTGCTAAGGGTGACATTGATATTAAGCATGTTCGCACCGAAAAAGCAATTAGCGGATATATTCACTAAACCTCTTGATGAGAAAGTGTTTTGCAGGTTAAGAGGAGAATTGAACATCATTGATGCTTCAAACTTGGAGTAGAAACTCCATTGGATACATGCAAGACATGAGCTTATGACTAATCCTTGATATTTCTCTTATGATGAAAAACATATGTCTTGGATATATTTGTATCTTGCATGTTATCTAACCCATGTAGGTACTTGGTTGAATCAAAATCCATGAGGTTGAAACCTACTCATATCTTGAGCAATCTCTACATCACCAAGTCTCTACACAAGGTGGTTGAAGACAAGGAAGCACGAAACCATTCAAACATATCCTTTGACAAATTCTATGTTGAGTTTCATCATTGTCATTTTTGGATATACAAGTGCTCTTACTTGCAAGGACTAACCCATGTAGGTAGATGGACTCAAATTCCAAGTGGTGCTCCAAATTCTTGATGAGCTACATCAACCTTGAGCAACCCACGCAAGTTCAACTGCATGGAAAACACCACCAACCAAGGTATGTTATTCCATCTTAGAGAAGCTTTACTCCGAGTCATGAGTTAAAGCAACTCAACAAGATGTGAATACATCAAGATGCTTAAACGAAAAATGGCAACCCCATTTTGAGCTTAAACGATGAGTATGGCCTATGATCAAGTGATCTCACTTGACTCCTAAGTCAATATACTCTAACATAGGTGACTTTGTCACGACCATCTCTAGATGAAGTTCTCCGTGTTCTTTTCTCGAAGTTTTTGCATTTGTCTCATGCATTTGTGTTTCCCCTTTCAAAAAAAACTTCATCTAGATTTCTTTCTGCTTTTCTCTGCATTTTCTCGCATCTAATTCCTTGCATATCTTTCAGTTAATTCCTTGCAAATCTTTGTGAGATCTTACAAGTCTAGTGAGCTGAGGTGACAAGTGTTTTCTCTGCGATGAACTCGGTTCAACCGATTTGTTGTTTTCGGTCCAACCGAATCCTTTCGGCGCAACCGAAACCTACAACTCGGTGCCACCGATTTCACCACAGGAAAAACAGTTTGCCACATATTATGTGTTTCTTCTAATCCAGCTCCACTCAATGAATCTTGTCCTCTACAAGCATGACATTTTTATCATTGCTTTATGTTGTGACTCAAGGATCAAACCCATTCACGACAAATTCCAGAGGGGGAGAGAGATATTACATCTTTGTCAAGCCTTTCTTGGAAATTGATGTCAAAGGAAGAGAGAGAGATCACATCAAAGCTTATCATTTAGAGAGAGAGATCACATCAGAGAAGGAGAGAGAGATCCTTCAGGGGGAGAGAGAGATCTCCAGGGGGAGAGAATACTAGTAGAAAGTATTTCTCAAGGATCCCAGATGCTTGGTGTCGGTGTCAAAACCGGCGGATCTCGGGTAGGGGGTCCCGAACTGTGCGTCTAGGCAGATGGTAACAGGAGACAAGGGACACGATGTTTTTACCTGTGTTCGGGCCCTCTCGATGGAGGTAATACCCTACTCCCGCTTGATTAATATTGATGATATGGGTAGTACAAGAGTAGATCTACCACGAGATCAAGGAGGCTAAACCCTAGAAGCTAGCCTATGGTATGATTGTTGTTCGTCCCCACGGACTAAAACCCTCCGTTTATATAGACACCGGATAGGTTAGGGTTACATAGAGTCGGTTACAATGGTAAGAGATCTACATATCCGTATCACCAAGCTTGCCTTCCACACCAAGGAAAGTCCCATCCTGGACACGGACGAAGTCTTCAATCTTGTATCTTCATAGTCTTGGAGTCCGCCGTGATGATAGTTCGGCTATCCAGACACCCCTAGTACGGACTCCCTCAAGAGCCCCCTGAACCAGGCTTCAATGACGACGAGTCCACAAGATATTGTCTTCAAAGATTGCAAGGCGGGTTCCTCCTCCGAATACTTCATAGAAGGTTTTGAACACTGTGATAGTGTCCGCTCGCAAAACAAGTTCCACATACCACCGTAGAGAGAATAATTTTTGCACAGATCTGCTGATGTATTCCGCGCGTGACATCACACCACGGCCGTGCCTTTATATGAATCGCTTTTTACTGCTCCACCTCGGTAGCGTTCAATGAGGCGGTTTCCGGCACGCCTTATCAAAGCATAGATCGTGCCCCTTATTCCGGATTCCCATCAATACGGACGCAGTAACCCATCCGCGCCATTGATTACGGCGCTTGAGAGATAAGCGAGTTTTACCAGTGGTGGGGACGATAGCTTCATTCCCGTCCATATAAGGGGATAAGGATCCACCTTTTCACCCACGCCTTCTTCCTCCTTTGCTCATCCATTTTCGCACACTCGAGCTCCAAATACCAAGTCCGCACATCCCACCTCAACCTTCTCCAACTATGTCTCAGAAGGGAGGCGGTGGATGGCCTCCTCCGCCACGGAGGGGCACATCACAAGATGCGGGAGGCCGGATACTTGTCCCATGACATCGCTGCGTGTCGGCTACTCCGACGAGGGGCAGCTCATCCCCACCCCTGTGCCCCATGAGAGGGTGGTGTTCCTCACCCACTTCCTCCATGGACTAGGTTTTCCACTTCACCCATTTGTCCGGGGCTCATGTTCTACTACGGCCCGGACTTCCACGACCTGGCCCCGAATTTCATCCTCAACATCTCGGCGTTCATCGTCAGGTGCGAGGCCTTCCTCTGCATCCAGCCCCACTTCGCTTATGGTCAAGATCTTTAATGTTAGGCCGAAGGTAGTGGGCGGCCGCCAAGCGGAGTGCGGAGGCGCCATGGTTGGCAAGATGGCCAAAGTCCTATGGCTCGAGGGCTCCTTCGTGGAGACAATAAAGGGGTGGCAATCGGGGTGGTTCTACATCACCGAGCCGCGCGACCCCAAATGGGTGGCGGCCCCCGAATTCAGATCTGGCTTCCCCACACGGCTCTCGTCATGGAAAGAGACGGGCCTGACGTGGGGGAATTCAGATGAGCTATCCGGGCTCCAAACATGCATCCAAAACCTGGTGGACAAGAATCTCAGGCTTGTTAACGTAATCCAGGTGATGCTCATCCACCGGATTCTCCCATGCCAACAACGGGCCTTCAAATTGTGGGAGTTCGATCCGGCACAACACTCAACCTTAAAAAGGCTCTTTGACACTACGTACGAAGATGCCCGGAAGGTGCCGCTCATAGGCGCCGAGGCTCCCACATCCGCTACCGAAGATCGTGGATTCAGCTCGCAGCGTCAAGCCAGCGAGGTGAGTTATTTTACCCTTTATGGGACTCTTTTTTCATAGTTTGACTCTATACGGGATCTAAAACTCCCTAACCTTTAACAGGACTAGCTGAAGATGTCCGGACAGGTTAACTATCCGGCTCCTTTGCCAGAAGACCCAGCGGACGCCCGATTGACGGGGCTGCTGGCTCCCGTACCTCATGTGGTGCCGGAGAAGAAGGCCAAGAAGGAGGCAACGGGAACTCGAAGGAGCTCCCGACGCCCGGTGTTGTCAGATTCTGAAGCAGAATCTTCTCCTGAGGACGAGGAGGAGGAAAGAAGCCTCTCTCCCGGGGAGGAGAGGAAAAGGAAGGCCGCCCCAACCTGGGAGGCCGGAGGGTCTAAGAAGGGAAGGACCCTTCCTCCGGACTTCTCCACCAACGTCGACGACGAGGAGGAGGAGTGGCCAACGAGGGCCAAGCCCCTGGCGAGATCGTAAGTGTCCGGATACCCCTGGCTTTTTTTATCATTGCATAGTGTTCTCTAATGCCGAACAATCATGTAGCCCGCCCAAGGGCGAGTTTGCTGCTTCGTTGAGCGGGTCCTTGGGTTCGTCGAAAATGGAGAGTACTTCACTTCCGGCCGCCTCCTGGCCTCACGCTGCGGACGACACCGAGGTGGGTGTTGGGGAACGTAGTAATTTCAAAAAAATTCCTACGCACACGCAAGATCATGGTGATGGCATAACAACGAGAGGGGAGAGTATTGTCCACGCATTCTCGTGAGACCGTGAAGCGAAGCGTTATGACAACGCTGTTGATGTAGTCGTGACGCCTTCACGATCCGACCGATCCAAGTACCGAACGACGGCACCTCCGAAGTTCAAAGACACGCTCAAATCGATGACGATCCCGGACTCGATCCAAAGAAAGTGTCGGGATGAGTTCCACAAGACGACGGCGCAGTGACGATGATGATGCTCTACGGCGCAGGGCTTCGCCTAAACTCCGCGACGATATGACCGAGGTGGAATATGGTGGAGGGGGGCACCGCACACGGCTAAGGAACGATCCGTAGATCAACTTGTGTGTCCATGGGGTGCCCCCTGCCCCCGTGTATAAAGGAGCAAGAGGGGGTGCGGCCGGCCCTAGGAGGAGGCGCCGAGGAGTCCTACTCCCACCGAGTAGGACTCCCTTCCTAGTTGGACTAGGACTTGGGGGAAGGAGCAGGGGAAAAGGAAAGGGCGCCGCCTCCTTGTCCTATTCGGACTTGGGGGAGGCGCTGCCGCCCCTTGGCCCCTTCTCCTCTTTCTTCACTAGGCCCACTAAGGCCCATTAGGTCACCGGGGGGTTCCGGTAACCTCCCGGTACTCCGGTAAAATGCCGATTTCACCCGGAACACTTCCGATGCCCAAACATAGGCTTCCAATATATCAATATTTATGTCTCGACCATTTCGAGACTCCTCGTCATGTCCGAGATCACATCCAGGACTCCGAACAAACTTTGGTACATCAAAACTTATAAACTCATAATAAAACTGTCATCGTAACGTTAAGCGTGCGGACCCTACGGGTTCGAGAACTATGTAGACATGACCTAGAACTATTCTCGGTCAATAACCAATAGCGGAACCTGGATGCCCATATTGGTTCCTACATATTCTACGAAGATCTTTATCGGTCAAACCGCATAACAACATACGTTGTTCCCTTTGTCATCGGTATGTTACTTGCCCGAGATTTGATCGTCGGTATCCAATACCTAGTTCAATCTCAAGCATCGGCAAGTCTCTTTACTCGTTACGTAATGCATCATTCCGTAACTCAACTCATTAGCTACATTGCTTGCAAGGCTTATAGTGATGTGCATTACCGAGAGGGCCCAGAGATACCTCTCCGACAATCGGAGTGACAAAACCTAATCTCGAAATACGCCAACCCAACATGTACCTTTGGAGACACCTGTAGTACTCCTTTATAATCACCCGATTACGTTGTGATGTTTGGTAGCACCCAAAGTGTTCCTCCCAGAACGGGAGTTGCATAATCTCATAGTTACAGGAACATGTATAGGTCATGAAGAAAGCAATAGCAATATACTAAACGATCAAGTGCTAGGCTAACGAAATGGGTCATGTCAATCACATCATTCCCCTAATGATGTGATCCCATTAATCAAATAACAACACATGTCTATGGTTAGGAAACATAACCATCTTTGATTAATGAGCTAGTCAAGTAGAGGCATACTAGTGACTATATGTTTGTCTATGTATTCACACATGTATCATGTTTCCGGTTAATACAATTCTAGCATGAATAATAAACATTTATCATGATATGAGGAAATAAATAATAACTTTAGTATTGCCTCTAGGGCATATTTCCTTCAGTGGGGCCCCAAGGGGGGCCTGGTCAAGAGGAGGTGGCGCAGGAGGCGCCGCAAGGCGACCTCCCGGACTCCAGGCGCGTGGGGGCGAGACCCCCATGGGCTCTAAGCCCGACCCTTGTCCGGACTCCTTAACGGAACCTTCAGAGGCTCCGAAGTCCGGCAAGCGGCCCCTTCGCAAGAAGGGTAAGACGCCGATGTCCTCCGTCCAACCGGAGGCACCGGATAACTTACTGGAGGCGCTTAACAGCGCCTCCATCAAGGAGGAGCACCGCTGCCGTTATGAGTGCGGTGATCCGGTCAGCCACCCGCCAAGAGCGGGCCGACCAAGCCTCAGACCGCCTTCTAATGTGCTTTGAGGTAAGTTTAGAATATGTAAAAATATTACCGTGATAGACAAGAGTTCTCGATGCTTAGTTCGGTGTTCAAAAGAAAAGCCGGACTAAGGATCTAAAAAGATATACGCAGGAGTCTAACATAAGTATGTCAATATGGGAATGCAGGCGCTGCTAACCTCTCTCGCCAGACCGATCATGGAGGTCAATGCATTGAAGCAGAGCCTCGAGCGGTCCGAGAACGAGCCTGCCCTTGCCAAGAAGCAGCTCGAGGACAAGGAAGGTAAGTAATACCTTATTAAAGAGATACCTTATAGAAAGGTTTTGGTTGCAAAAATAACAGAATAACGTGGTACTGCAGGGCCACAAACGAGGTGGCGACCACTGAAGGAAGCGTGTCCGTGGGTCGAAACAAAGCGGGCGCGAGCGCACCGAGCGAGAGAAGGGGAGGCGCAGCTGGCGGAGGTGCGGCAAGAGCTCCAGGCTCTCGTGAAAAAACAGGAGGGTTTGGAGCGTGACTCGAAGACCCGAGAGTCCGAGCTTGCCTCAGCTCTTGAGAGTGCCAAAGCTGCTAAGGCCGAGGCCCAAAAAGCCCTCCAAGAAGTTGAATCATTAAAGAAGATAGCGGCGGGTAAGGCATTCTTTATGCAAAGCAAGCATGTGAAAGTGAATTACCTATTACTTACCCGGATTCGGAGCTCTCCAGAGCATTCGCAGATCTGCCCCTGTAGTGTGTCCGATGTCAGCCGCGTTTCTACCGTGCCAAGGAGGGGAGCTCAACGGAAAAGGTGTTCTGGTCTCAGATGTCGAGGCCGGACATCCGGCAGTTTTAAGCGACCAAATTAAGCAGCTGGTCGAGCTCCATAAGGTCGCCGAACAGGCCATGAAGGGCCTCATAGTTCGGTTGTGGCCATTAGAAGCCATGCCCGGAGCTACTTTGGGCTAGTCACGGCTGGTGGACGCTTGTCCACGGATTGAAGTCATCAAGCGCTCAGTCTGCATTGAAGGTGTCCGTCGGGCCCTTGCCCGTGCTAAAGTGCACTGGGGCAAGCCGGATGCGGAGAAGCTTGTGACGGACGGGCCACCGAAGGGCAAGGAGCATCGCATCACCGAAATGTACTATGAGGGCCTCCTCAAGGGTGCCCGCCAGATAGCGGATGAGTGCTCCAAAGATGTAATTTTCTAATAGACTCGCATTTGTTATCCTCAGACGCTGAAAACTTGTTCATATGCGCTAAGCAACGCTTGTTAATTTAAAATATTACCTTCAGGCGGCCGCTTATAAAATTTGAGAGATGGCAAGTCGTTGGCTTTCAAATTTCATGCCACGAAAGTGCCGGGTGTTCGAGATAAACTTGAGCACTCTTGTTCCCATTCTTGGGTCCATCTAGGAGGCGCTCAACGCAATGAACAAGGCAACCGAACTTATAATGCTTGAACACTCTCACTTAGCCATAGAATTCTATAATTTTAAATTTCGTGAAGCCCCTAGTATTCTAAGACCGAGTTCGGGCGCTATCCACACCTTGGCCGGACAATTCCGGTTCCTTGCTCTAAGCGGCATAAGTCTTTAGGGACCCAAAAACCTCTCGAACAATGTATCGGCTCTCGCCCTATCATGACGGTCAGTTTTAGCTTTCCATCGAGGTGCTCGACCCGGCTCAACTGGGGCACAATCGCGATGGTTCTCCCGGTGCTACCTTAGCCGATATAACGGAACGTAAGGTACCAAAACACGGAGCCGCAAACCCAACTATTGACCCAAGACATGATTCGAGCCGATGCATATAATGCTATAAGTTCGGGTGCCGCACTTGTGAAAGTGTTCGGACTTGTCACACCATAATTTTGGGGTACTTAAGCCCTCGGTGTATTGGCCGCACTAAAGTGTAATGGTGCAGATGTCATGAAATGAACATATATATAGATAAAGAAAGGAGTGCAATAATAGGCAAAAGCTATGTATTGTTTATTCAAAAAGGTACCGCAATGAAGGCGTAACGATACAAATAGTGCGATAAGCAAGGGATGGGACTATCTAACATGTCCTTCTCCGAGGGTAAGTCATGATGGTATGTAAAACAGGTATAATGCTCAGAATAGAGACCACCAACACTCGACGTGGCTTTCGCTTCCCTGCTATTGCATCGTGAGTTCGGCGATTCTAGTGCCGACAGACTTCCGGAAAAGGAGTCCCGAAAGTAAGAAAAAGAAAAAGAAAAGAATGACACAATCGGAGCCCCTCAAAAGTGCGGTTGAGCCGCATTCCGGCGCAGCCGTGGTCGTGCCCTCCCCTTATGCCCATGGTATCTCCAGAGCGCATTTTATGTAATGCCAGTAAGTACCGCTTCGCAATTTCGCGAGGGCTGGGGTTGGGGCCGGATTGCTACGCTGCGTGCTTGAATCGTGTCGAGGTCTTGTTGTAGGTTACTCCGGCGCCGCTTTTGATGTTGTCCGGACGCTTTAGTGGCCGGACTCGAGAATTGCCGTGAGAGGTCGCTGCGCCTCCGCCGCGAGGCCGCCGTGTGCTCCTCCGTTCGAGAGAGCGTTCGGTGTTTCCATTGACCGTGATTACTCCTCGAGGGCCTGGCATCTTGAGCTTGAGGTATGCATAGTGCGGCACCGCCTTGAACTTTGCAAATGCGGTTCGTCCGGCAAAGTGCATGATAGCCGCCGCGAACGGGACGATGTCGAAGATTAACTCTTCGCGGAAGTTATCCGGGATCCAAGACCACTTCGAGTGTAATCGAGCCTGTACAATTGGCCTCTACACGGTATGACGCCTTTTAAAGGTCGTCTTTGTAGGTTTAATCCTTGAGGGGTCTATGCCCATTTTTGCGACCGTATCCTCGATAAAGCGTGTTCAGGCTGCTACCGGCCCATCGTGACTCGTGAGGTGAAATCCGTCAATAATTGGGTCCAGAACTAATGCGGCGAAACCGCCGTGACAGATGCTAGTGGGTGGTCCTTCGATCGAAGGTGATCGGGCAGGAATACCATGGTTGAACTTTGGGGCGATCGCTCCATCGCATATACGCCCCTTTAGTGCACGCTTCCGCCTCCCTTTTGGGTATGTGGGTTGCGTATATCATGTTCACCGTCCGCACTTGTGTGGGAAAGCCCTTATGTCCTCTATTGTTCGGGCGGGCTCTTCCTCGTCATCGCTATGCAGCCCCTTGTCATTGAGTTCAAGACTTAACTTGCTCGCTTGCTTGAACACCCAACAATCCTCGCTGGTGTGATTGGCTGGTTTTTCGGGGTGCCATGTATCCGCATGCGATCGAGTATTCGGTCCAAGTTGGACAAGCCACGGTATTTCTTTTGAATGGCTTCTTCCACGATCGGGTTTAGAGCCTCAATCCGGCATTGACGGTCAGATCTTCAAAGATTATCGCCGCACGCGGCGCTTGTTCTTGTTGCGACGTGACCTGCCTTGTTGTCCTTGGTATCCGAACTATCGTGGTGTTTGGCCAAGTTGTTGCTTCGAGCTAGCTACTGTCCTCTCCCGCATAAAAGCGGGTCATGAGTGTTGTGAGGGCTGCCATGGATTTCGCTTTTCCGCCCTAGGTGTCGGGGCAAGCCATTCGTCATGAATGTTATGTTTGAAGGCTGCAAGGGCCTTCGCATCCGGACAATCAACGATTTGATTTTTCTTTGTTAGGAACCGTGTCCGTAATTGTCCGCCGATTCTTCCGGCTGCTGAATTATATGGCTAAGGTCATCGGGCGTCGGTGGTCGCACATATGTGCCCCGGAAGTTATCAAGGAATGCGGCTTCGTGTCCTCCCAACAACCAATTGATTCTGGCCGGGCAAGCTGTTGAGCCAATGCCGAGCTGGTCCTTTAAGCTTGAGGGAGGTATTTGATGGCATGTAGATCATCACCGCGGGCCATGTGGATATGGAGGAGATAGTCCTCGATCCGCATCAGGATCTGTGGTACCATCGTATGATTCGATGTTTACGGGTTTGAAGCCCTCGGGATTTGATGATCCATTACTTCATCCGTGAAGCATAGTGGGTGTCTTGGCGCCTCATGTTGGGCTATATCACGGCGTAGCTCATATGAGCTTTGTTCATCGTGTTCGCCCTACCGGGTTTGTCATATCCGCGCGCGACGGTTATCATCCCGTCGTTACGCCCACGCCGATCCGTAGATCGATCTTGTATGCTTTGCCTTATCCTCCAATATATCTCGCAAGTCCGGCTGCTTTTCCCGTGCCTTGGTACTTTTTGAGCGGCGCCGGGTGTGGCTTGAGCGGAGGGCCAAGAGGCTTCTCCGTTGCGGCCACGGGTGGCCGGTCTGCCATGTCGCGGCGCCGTGACTTGGGTGCTTCCTCCTCTAATCGAGGCAACGGCCTGTGTTTGGGGTAGCTTTTGAGGGGCGCTCGAGTTCATGCTCTTCGCCGCAAGGACTTCAGTCCATCCGCCGCCTAGCGGTGTCTTGGTCAGCTCTAAGTCAAGCTGCTTTTCTTGAGGCTGCTTGCCGTGGCTATAAGCCCGCGCTTGAAACGCCTCCTGCTCGGGCGGGATCCTCGTGCACGAAAAAATTGTCGTTGCCGAGGCTTGCCTCATCTTCGGAGGGAGGCGATAATTATCGCCCTCGACCTCTCTTTCTGCCGCACTATCATGCGGACTTGCTTCTCCCTCCTCCTGCTACCGAGTCCCGCCGAGGGGGTTGTCTTCAACCGTCTGCGGTGTTATTATCTCCGTGCCGGAATCACCGCTTTTGCCGTGGGAGGATTTAGAGCGGCGCCACCGACGCCGGGCGCTTTGGTTGCTTCTTGGAGGGTCATCCTCCGTTGTTCCATCGCCGTTCCCATCTTTTGGGATGTCCACCATGTATATGTCGGCGATGACGAGGTGGCCTTCTAATGCCCCGTAGGCGCTGGGTCTTGGTCGCCTCCGTATCGCTGCCCATACCGTCGATGTATTCGAGTCGAAGTCGAGCATGTCGGTTAAATCATCGACAAGGCTACAAAGTGGGTGGTGGGTGGGCGTTGAATTTCTTCGCCGTCCGCATCCCAACCTTCCCGTCCGTAGTCCGCCAGGGCTCTCCGGATAAAGAGAGAGACTTTAGTGAATTCGTGGATGTCGCCAAAGGGCGAGTGCCGGAAAGATGTCCGCCAAGTGAACTCCATGACCGGGCGCCCAATCGGATTCGATTGGCAAGGGCGCGAGGGTTCGAGTCCGGAGAGGAGTCCGCACCACAGAGTCAAGGTCTTCGCAGCGACAGGGATGGAGTTCGCCTCAATCGTCAGAGAGATTGTAGCCCCGAGGCGGTGTCCAACCACTCGTCCCTGATCGGGGAATCCGGCCCGGACCGAGGGCTCGGAGCGGATGTCCGGTGCGCCTCCGTGGCAATCGCTCGCGGCAGAGCTAGATCATACCCATCGAGACAAGGCGGCACGCCGCTATGGCTCGAATCCGTCGAAGATCAAGTCTCCGCGACATTGGCCGATAGTTCAAACTTCCAAATCTGACCTGATGGCGGGCGTAGCTTTCGATCCGCTCCGGATGGCTGCTTAATTGGCCCGCAGCAAAGCCGCCAATACAAAGATCTGTCCGAGGAGAAAAGTCTCACCTCGACCGCGTCGTTGTTGACGATCGAAGGAGCCATCGGGCCTATCGGTGTCGGCACATAGGAACTCTCAATGAAAGCACCAATGTCGGTGTCAAACCGCGGATCTCGGGTAGGGGGTCCCAAACTGTATGCCTAGGCGGATGGTAACAGTGACAAGGGACACGATGTTTTTACCTGTGTTCGGGCCCTCTCGATGGAGGTAATACCCTACTCCTCGCTTGATTAATATTGATGATATGGGTAGTACAAGAGTAGATCTACCACGAGATCAAGGAGGCTAAACCCTAAAAGCTAGCCTATGGTATGATTGTTGTTCGTCCTACGGACTAAAACCCTCCGGTTTATATAGACACCGGATAGGTTAGGGTTACACAGAGTCGGTAACAATGGTAAGAGATCTACATATCCGTATCACCAAGCTTGCCTTCCACGCCAAGGGAAGTCCCATCCGGACACGGGACGAAGTCTTCAATCTTGTATCTTCATAGTCTTGGAATCCGGCCGTGATGATAGTTCGGCTATCCGGATACCCCCTAGTCCGGGACTCCCTCACTTGGTGTTCAAGAGGAGAGATGTCCACATGTCTTCTTGAGTGGAGAGACATGTTCATATGTTCTGTTGTGCTAAATTTTGCATGAGCATACATTAGCTCTGAACTTTAGCTCTGATCATCATTCATATCTTTCACTGTTTTCCTTCACTCTGATTTTCTGTTCCCTATCTTCTCCCAAAGATCCCATGTTAGATTCAGAGAGCAAGACATCTAAGGGAAAGAGATCATTTAAATTCATTATGATCTTTACTCTTGGGGACATGTCTAATCCAATGTGGTACTCAAGACTCACTCTCTACATGTCATCCCAGTCTTGGCATTCTTGTGGTTTCTTCCGCTTGCTCGCTAGTAGATGCATCTGTGTTATCTAACCTTGTTTACGCAGGTTCATTCCATCCTAAGCCAACTCAAGACCACAAGGTAAGTATATGCATCACAATCATGTGTATGAGGAATTCTTGCTGATGTACATACTGTTTGCAAGAAGGACTCATGGGCATGAATGTAAGCTCTTTAATACTTTTTGCTCTGATGCATATAGCCAAGATACATGTAACACATTGCCTGCTCTTTCATGGTTATGCTATCACATGCTTCCATATTTCATATTCACATGATTGCATACATGTAGGGGGAGCCTATGCTTGTTACATGTCTTTCTAAAGCTTTACTTGCTATTCTTTATATCTTTATCTAAAGCTTTGATGTATGTTGCCATCAATTACCAAAAAGGGGGAGATTGAAAGCACAAGTGCTCCCTAGGTGGTTTTGGTAATTAATGACAACATATCTGTTGTTGGACTAACACTTTTATCTAGTATGTTTCAGATAAGTTCAAAAATGGAGTGGCATGGACTAAAGGATGTGGGAACTCCTTCAAGATGCTAAGGACAAAGGATTGGCTCAAGCTTCAAGCTCAAGACTCTTCATTTTACATTTTAGTGATCCAAGATCACATTGAGTCTATAGGAAAAGCCAATACTATCAAGGAGGGATGAGGTGTTGCTTAATGCGCCTCTTGCTTCATGTGCTTAGTGATATGCTCCAAATACCCTCAACTACTTTCCCACTTCCACATATGTCCTAAACCTAAAGTCAAACTCGGCCCCACTGATTCTTTCTATCCGGCGCCACCGAGTTTGGATGTCTTAGCCACTGCCACAAACCCTAAGCAAATCGGTCTCACCGATAGGGATCTCGGTCTCACCGAGATGGGATTGTAATCTCTCTGTGTATGTCCATTATCAAAATCGGTCTCACCGAAGTTTGAGCAATGGTACTACCAAGATTACAATGCAAACTCTCTGTTAACTTATTATCAAAATCGGTCCCACCGAGTTTGATAATCGGTCAAACCGAGTTTGCCCGACCAACTCTCTGGAAAGCTTATTACCAAAATCGGTCCCACCGAGTTTGTGTAATCTGTCTTACCGAGATTACGTTATGCCCTAACCCTAACCGAGTCGGTCCCACCGAGATGCAAATCAGTCCCACCGAAAACCCTAATGGTCACATTATTTGCTAAATCGGTCTGACCGAGTTTAACGATTCGGTCCCACCGAGTTTGGTAGATTTGTTGGGGAACGTAGTAATTTCAAAAAAATTCCTACGCACACGCAAGATCATGGTGATGCATAGCAACGAGAGGGGAGAGTGTATGTCCACGCACTCGTGAGACCGTGAAGCGGAAGCGTTATAACAACGCTGATTGATGTAGTCGACGCCTTCACGATCCGACCGATCCAAGTACCGAACGTGACGGCACCTCCGAGTTCTCGCACACGCTCAAATTTCGATGACGATCCCCGGACTCCGATCCAAAGAAAGTGTCGGGATGAGTTCCACAAGACGACGGCATGGTGACGATGATGATGCTCCACCGACGCAGGGCTTCGCCTAAGCTCATGACGATATGACTTCTCCAAGCGCAGGCTTCGCCTAAGCTCCGCGACGATATGACCGAAGTGGAATATGATGGAGGGGGGCACCGCACACGGCTAAGGAACGATCCAGAGATCAACTTGTGTGTCCATGGGGTGCCCCTGCCCCGTGATATAAAGGAGGGAGGAGGAGGAGGCCGGCCCTAGGAGGGCGCCATGGGGAGTCCTACTCCCACCGGAGTAGGATTCCCTTCCTAGTCCAACTAGGAGTCCTTCCATGTATTAGGAGTAGGAGACAAGGAAGGGAAGAGAGAAGGGAAGGAAGGAGGGGGTGCGGCCTCCCCAGTCCACCCGGACTAGGCCATGGGGCGCGCGGCCTGCCCTAGGCAGCCCTCTCTCTTTCTGCAGGCCCAATAAGGCCCAATACTTCTCCCCGGCGAATTCCCGTAACTCTCCCAGATTCGAAAAATACCCGAATCATTCGAACCTTTCCGAACTCCGAATATAGTCGCCCAATATATCGATCTTTACGCCTCGACCATTTCGAGACTCCTCGTCATGTCCCCGATCTCATCTGGGATTCCGAACTCCTTCGTACATCAAAACTCATAAACTCATAATATATCTCACATCGAAACCTTAAGCGTGCAGACCCTACGGGTTCGAGAACTATGTAGACATGACCTAGAACTATTCTCGGTCAATAACCAATAGCGGAACCTGGATGCCCATATTGGCTCCTACATATTCTACGAAGATCTTTATCGTCAGATCCGCATAACAACATACGTTGTTCCCTTTGTCATCGGTATGTTACTTGCCCGAGATTCGATCGCCGGTGATCCAATACCTAGTTCAATCTCGATTCATCGCAAGTCTCTTTACTCGTTCGTAATGCATCATTCCGTAACTAACTCATTAGCTACATTGCTTGCAAGGCTTATAGTGATGTGCATTACCGAGATGGCCCAGAGATACCTCTCCGACAATCGGAGTGACAAATCCTAATCTCGAAATACGCCAACCCAACATCTGCCTTTGGAGACACTTGTAATACTCCTTTATAATCACCCGATTACGCCAGACGCTTTGGTAGTACCCAAAGTTTTCCTCCGGCAAACGGGAGTTGCATAATCTCATAGTTATAGGAACATGTATAAGTCATGGATAAAAGCAATAGCAACATACTAAACGATCGGGTGCTAAGCTAATGGAATGGGTCATGTCAATCAGATCATTCTCCTAATGATGTGATCCTGTTAATCAAATGACAACTCATGTCTATGGTTAGGAAACATAACCATCTTTGATTAACGAGCTAGTCAAGTAGAGGCATACTAGTGACACTCTGTTTGTCTATGTATTCACACATGTATTATGTTTCCGGTTAATACACTTCTAGCATGAATAATAAACATTTATCATGATATAAGGAAATAAATAATAACTTTATTATTGCCTCTAGGGCATATTTCCTTCAGTCTCCCACTTGCACTAGAGTCAATAATCTAGTTCACATCGCCATGTGATTTAACATCAATAGTTCACATCTATATGTGGTTAACACCCATAGTTCACATCGACATGTGACCAACACCCAAAGGGTTTACTAGAGTCAAGAATCTAGTTCACATCGCCATGTGATTAACACCCAAAGAGTACTAAGGTGTGATCATGTTTTGCTTGTGAGATAATTTTAGTCAACGGGTCCGCTACATTCGTGAGCCGTAAGTATTTTGCAAATTTCTATGTCTACAATGCTCGCACGGAGCTACTCTAGCTAATTGCTCCCACTTTCAATATGTATCTAGATCGAGACTTAGAGTCATCCAGATCGGTGTCAAAACTTGCATCGACGTAACCCTTTACTTACCTAACCTTTTGTCACTTCCATAATCGAGAAACATATCCTTATTCCACTAAGGATAATTTTGACCGCTGTCCAAAGGATCTACTCCTAGATTACTATTGTATGGTACACAGCATGGCATACTTTATAGAACCTATGGCCAAGGCATAGGGAATGACTTTCATTCTCTTTCTATCTTCCTCGCTGGTCGGGTTTTGAGTCTTACTCAATTTCACACCTTGTAACACGTGCAAGAACTCTTTCTTTGACTGCTCCATTTTGAACTACTTCAAAATCTTGTCAAGGTATGTACTCATTGAAAAAACTTATCAAGCGCCTTGATCTATCTCTATAGATCTTGATGCTCAATATGTCGCCAGCCTTCACCGAGGTCTTTCTTTGAAAAACTCCTTTTAAACACTCCTTTATGCTTTGCGTAATAATTCTACATTATTTCCGATCTACAATATGTCATTCACATATACTTATCGTAAATATTGTAGTGCTCCCACTCACTTTCTAGTAAATACAGCTTCACCGCAAGTCTCAGATAAACTATATGCTTTGATCAACTTATCAAAGCGTATATTCCAACTCCGAGATGCTTGCACCAAATCCATAGATGGATCGCTGGAGCTTGCACACTTTGTTAGCTCCTTTGGATCGATAAAACCTTCCGTTGCATCATATACAACTCTTCCTCCGTAAACCCATTCAGAATGCAGTTTTTACATCCATTTGCCAAATTTCATAAATTGTGGCAATTGCTAACATGATTCTGGACAGACTTAAGCATCACTACAGTTGAGAAAATCTCATTATAGTTAACACCTTGAACTTGTAAAAACCTTTTAAGCGACAAGTCGAGCTTTGTAGATAGTAACACTACTATCAACGCCCTGCCTTCCTCTTGAAGATCCATTTATTTTCTATTGCTTGCCGATTCTAGCAAGTCAACCAAAGTCCACACTTTGTTTTCATACATGGATCCCATCTCGCATTTCATGGCTTCTAGCCATTTAGCGGAATCTGGGCTCACCATCGCTTCTTCATAGTTTGTAGGTTCGCCATGATCTAGTAGCATGACTTCCGTACAGGATTGCCGTACCACTCAAAAGTGCGGATCTCACTCTAGTTTACCTACGAGATTCGGTAGTGACTTGATCTGAAGTTACATGATCATCATCATTAGCTTCCTCACTAATTGGTGTAGGAATCATCGGAACTGATTTCCGTGATGAAATACTTTCCAATTCGGGAGAAGGTACAAATTACCTTATCAAGCTCCACTTTCCTCCCACTCACTTCTTTCGAGAGAAACTCCTTCTCTAGAAAGGATCCATTTATAAGCAACGAATGTTTTTGCCTTCGGATCTGTGATAGAAGGTATACCCAACAATTTCCTTTGGGTATTCTATGAAGACGCACTTCTCCGATTTGGGTTTGAGCTTATCAGATGAAACTTTTTCACATAAGCATCACAACTTCCAAATTTTAAGAAACGCATACCTTAGGTTTCATCGTTAAACCATAGTTCATACGGTGTCGCCTCAACGGATTTAGATGGTGCCCTATTAAACGTGAATGCAGTTGTCTCTAATGCATAACCCCAAAACGATAGTGGTAAACCGATAAGAGACATCATAGATCGCACCATATCCAATAAAGTGCGGTTACGACTTTCGGACACACCATTATGATGTGGTGTTCCATATGGCGTGAGTTGAACTATTTCACATTGTTTCAAATGAAGACCAAACTCAGAATCTCAAATATTTATCTCCACGATCAGATCGCAGAAACTTTATTTTCTTGTTACGATGATTTTCCACTTCACTCTGAAATTCTTTTGAACTTTTCAATTATTTCGGACTTATGTTTCATCAAGTAGATATACCCATATCTGCTCAAATCATTTTGTGAAGGTCGGAAAATAACGATACTTGCCACGAGCATCAACACTCATTGAATCGCATACATCGGTATGTATTATTTCCAATAAGTCAAGAGCTTGTTCCATTGTTCCGAGAAGCGGAGTTTTAGTCATCTTGCCCAAAAGGCACGGTTCGCAAGCATCAAATGATTCATAATCAAGTGATTCCAAAAGTCCATCAGCATGGAGTTTTCTTCAAGCGCTTTACACCAATATGACCTAAACGGCAGTGCCACAAATAAGTTATCATTATTAACTTTGCATCTTTTGGTTTCAATATTATGAATATGTGTATCACTATGATCGAGATCCAATGAACCATTTTCATTGGGTGTGTAACCATATAAGGTTTTATTCATGTAAATAGAACAACAATTTATTCTCTTACTTAAATGAATAACCGTATTGCAATAAACATGATCAAATCATATTTATGCTCAACACCAAATAACACTTATTTAGGTTCCACACTAATCCCGGAAGTATAGGGAGTGTGCGATGATGATCATATCAATCTTGGAACTACTTCCAACACTCATCGTCACTTCCCCTTCAACTAGTTTCTGTTCATTCTCAGAACTCCTGCTTCAAGTTACTACTCTTAGCAACTATACCAAAGTATCAAATACCAAGGGGTTGCTATGAACACTAGTAAAATACACATCAATAATCAGATATCAAATATACCTTTGTTCACTTTGCCATCATTCTTATCCACCAAATATTCAGGGTAGTTCCGCTTCCAAAGGACCAGTTCCATTGCAGCAAAAGTACTTAGTCTCGTGCTTAGGTCCGGACTTGGGCTTCTTCACTCGAGCAGCAACTTGCTTGCCGCTCCTTTTGAAGTTCCCCTTCTTCCCTTTGCCCTTTTCCTTGAGACTAGTGGTCTTGTCAATCATCAACACTTGATGCTCTTTCTTGATTTCTACCTTCGTTGATTTCAACATCACGTAAGAGCTCGGGAATCGCTTTCGTCATCCCCTCAGATACTATAGTTCATCACGAAGTTCTAGTAACTTAGTGATGGTGACTAGAGAATTCTGTCAATCACTATCTTATCTCGAAGATTAACTCCCACTTGATTCAAGCGATTGAAGTATCCAGACAATCTGAGCACATGCTCACTAATTGAGCGATTCTCCTCCATCTTTTAGCTATAGAACTTGTTGGAGACTTCATATCTCTCAACTCGGGTATTTGCTTGAAATATTAACTTCAATTCCTGGAACATCTCATATGGTCCATGACGTTCAAAACGTCTTTGAAGTCCCGATTCTAAGCCATTAAGTATGGTGCACTAAACTATCAAGTAGTCATCATATTGAGATAGCCAAACGTTAATAACGTCGTGACCGCTTCCCTCGCAATAGGTCCGCTACCTAGCGGTGCATTAAGGACATAATTCTTCCAGACAGCATTGAGGATAAACCTCGGATCATGGATCCAATCCGCATCATTGCTACTAACATTTTTCAATACAATTTTCTCTAGGAACACATATAAAAACATAGGGAAGCAACAACTCGAGCTATTGATCTACAACATAATTTGCAAAATACTACTGTGACTAAGTTCATGATAAATTAAAGTTCAATTAATCATATTACTTAAGAACTCCTACTTAGATAGACATCTCTCTAGTCATCTAAGTGATCACGTGATCCAAATCAACTAAACCATAACCGATCATCACGTGAGATAGAGTAGTTTTCAATGGTGAACATCACTATGTTGATCATATCTACTATATGATTCACGCTCGACCTTTCGGTCTCCGTGTTCCGAGGCCATATCTGCATATGCTAGGTGTTGGAGAACGTAGTAATTTCAAAAAATTTCCTACGCACACGCAAGATCATGGTGATGCATAGCAACGAGAGGGGAGAGTGTATGTCCACGCACTCGTGAGACCGTAAGCGAAGCGTTATAACAACGCTGTTGATGTAGTCGTGCGCCTTCACGATCCGACCGATCCAAGTACCGAACGACGGCACCTCCGAAGTTCTCGCACATCGCTCAGCTCGATGACGATCCCGGACTCGATCCAAAGAAAGTGTCGGGGATGAGTTCCACAAGACGACGCAAGGCAGGACGATGATGTTGCTCCACCGACGCAGGGCTTCGCCTAAGCTCCGCGACGATATGACTTCATCGGCGCGAGGCTTCGCCTAAGCTCCGCTGACGATATGACTTCATCAGCGCAGGCTTCGCCTAAGCTCCATGACGATATGACCAAGTGGAATATGGTGGAGGGGGCACCGACACTGCCAAGGAACGATCCGTAGATCAACTTGTGTGTTCATGGGGTGCCCCTGCCCCTCAGATATAAAGGAGTGGAGGAGGGAGGGCCGGCCCTCTCGATGGCGCGCCCTAGGGGAGGCCTACTCCCACCGGGAGTTGGATTGCCCCTTTTCCTAGGCCAACTAGGAAACCTTCCTTGTAGTAGGAGTAGGAGAGAAGGAAAGGGTAGGGAAAAGTAGAAGGAAGGAAGGGGCGCCCCTTTCCCTAGTCCAATTCGGACCAGACCAAGGGAAGGTGCGGCCACCCTTGAGGCCCTTTTCCTTCTTTCCTGTATGGCCCAATAAGGCCCAATACGTATTCCCGTAACTCTCCCAGATTCGAAAAATACCGAATCATTCGAACCTTTCCGAACTCCGAATATAGTCGTCCAATATATCGATCTTTACGCCTCGACCATTTCGAGACTCCTCGTCATGTCCCCGATCTCATCCGGACTCCGAACTCCTTCGGTACATCAAAACTCATAAACTCATAATATAACCGCTATCGAAACCTTGTTGCGTGCGGACCCTACGGGTTCGAGAACTATGTAGACATGATCTAGAACTATTCTCGGTCAATAACCAATAGCGGGACCTGGATGCCCATATTGGCTCCTACATATTCTACGAAGATCTTTATCGGTCAAACCGCATAACAACATACGTTGTTCCCTTTGTCATCGGTATGTTACTTGCCCGAGATTCGATCGCTTGTATCCAATACCTAGTTCAATCTCGCTACCGCAAGTCTCTTTACTCGCTACGTAATGCATCATTCCGTAACTAACTCATTAGCTACATTGCTTGCAAGGCTTATAGTGATGTGCATTACCGAGAGGGCCCAGAGATACCTCTCCGACAATCGGAGTGACAAAACCTAATCTCGAAATACGCCAACCCAACATGTACCTTTGGAGACACCTGTAGTACTCCTTTATAATCACCCAGCTTACGTTGTGACGCTTGGTAGTACCCAAAGTGTTCCTCCGTAAACGGAGTTGCATAATCTCATAGTTACGTGAACATGTATAAGTCATGAAGAAAGCAATAGCAACATACTAAACGATCGGGTGCTAAGCTAACGGAATGGGTCATGTCAATCAGATCATTCTCCTAATGATGTGATCCCGTTAATCAAATGACAACTCATGTCTATGGTTAGGAAACATAACCATCTTTGATTAACGAGCTAGTCAAGTAGAGGCATACTAGTGACACTGCTTGTCTATGTATTCACACATGTATTATGTTTCCGGTTAATACAATTTTAGCATGAATAATAAACATTTATCATGATATAAGGAAATAAATAATAACTTTATTATTGCCTCTAGGGCATATTTCCTTCCGCCTCCCACTTGCACTAGAGTCAATAATCTAGATCACATCACCATGTGATTAACATCGATAGTTCACATCATCATGTGATTAACACCCATAGTTCACATCGCCATGTGACCAACACCCAAAGGGTTTACTAGATTCAGTAATCTAGTTCACATCGCTATGTGATTAACACCCAAAGAGTACTAAGGTGTGATCATGTTTTGCTTGTGAGAGAATCTTAGTCAACGGGTCTTTCATATTCGGATCCGTTATGTATTTTGCAATTTTCTATGTCTATAATGCTCGCATTTGAGCTACTCTAGCTAATTGCTCCCACTTTCAATATGTATCTAGATCGAGACTTAGAGTCATCCAGATCGGTGTCAAAACTTGCATCGACGTAACCCTTTACGCATTTAACCTTTTGTTACTTCCATAATCGAGAAACATATCCTTATTCCACTAAGGATAATTTTGATCATTGTCCAAAGGATCTACTCCTAGATCACTATTGTACTCCCTTGCCAAACTCAGTGTAGGGTATACAACAGATCTGGTACACAGCATGGCATACTTTATAGAACCTATGGCCAAGGCATAGGGAATGACTTTCATTCTCTTTCTATCTTCTGCCGTGGTCGGGGTTTTTGAGTCTTACTCAATTTCACACCTTGTAACACAGGCAAGAACTCTTTCTTTGACTGTTCCATTTTGAACTACTTCAAAATTTTGTCAAGGTATGTGCTCATTGAAAAAACTTATCAAGCGTCTTGATCTATCTCTATAGATCTTGATGCTCAATATGTAAGCAGCTTCACCGAGGTCTTTCTTTGAAAAATTCCTTTCAAACACTCCTTTATGCTTTGCGTATAATTCTACATTATTTCCGATCTACAATATGTCATTCACATATACTTATCGTAAATGTCAGTAGTGCTCCCACTCACTTTCTAGTAATTACAGGCTTCACCGCAAGTCTCAGATAAAACTATATGCTATGATCAACTTATCAAAGCATGTATTCCAACTCGAGATGCTTGCACCACCATAGATGGATCATCGGAGCTTGCATATTTTGTTAGCACCTTTAGGATTTACAAAACCTTCCGTTGCATCATATACAACTCTTCTTTAATAAATCCATTAAGGAATGCAGTTTTGTTTATCCATTTGCCAGATTTCATAAAATGCGGCAATTGCTAACATGATTCGGACAGACTTAAGCATAGATACGAGTGAGAAACTCTCATCGTAGTCAACATCTTGAACTTGTCGAAAAACTTTTGCGACAATTCTAGCTTTGTAGATAGTAACACTACTATCAGCGTCCGTCTTCCTCTTGAAGATCCATTTATTTTCTATGGTTTGCCGATCATCGGGCAAATCCATCAAAGTCCATACTTTGTTCTCATACATGGATCATATCTCGATTTCATGGCCTCAAACCATTTTATGGAATCTGGGCTCATCATCACTTCCTCATAGTTCGTAGGTTTGTCATGGTCAAGTAACATGACCTCCGTAACAGTATTACCGCACCACTCAAGTGCGGATCTCACTCAGTTTACGTCTGAGGTTCGGTAGTAACTTGATCTGAAGTTATATGATCATTATCATTAGCTTCCTCACTAATTGGTGTAGTAGTCACAGAACAGATTTACGTGATGAACTACTTTCCAAATAAGGTGTAGGTACATTTACCTCATCAAGTTCTACTTTCCTCCCACTCACTTCTTTCGAGAGAAACTCCTTCTCTAGAAAGGATCCATTCTTGGCAACGAATGTCTTGCCTTTCGGATCTGTGATAGAAGGTGTACCCAACATTTTGGGTATCCTATGAAGACGCACTTTTCCGATTTGGGTTCAAGCTTATCATGTGGAAACTTTTTCACATAAGCATCGCAACCCAAACTTTAAGAAACGACAACTTTGGTTTCTTGCCAAACCATAGTTCATACGGGTGTCGCCTCAACGGATTTAGATGGTGCCCTATTTAACTGCGTGAATGCAGCCGTCTCTAATGCATAACCCCAAAACGATAGTGGTAAACCGATAAGAGACATCATAGATCGCACCATATCCAATAAAGTGCGGTCACGACTTTCGGACACACCATTATGCCGTGGTGTTCCATATGGCGTGAGTTGCGTAAACTATTTCACATTGTTTCAAATGAAGACCAAACTCGTAACTCAAACATTCATCTCCACGATCAGATCGTAGAAACTTTATTTTCTTGTTACGATGATTTTCCACTTCACTCTGAAATTCTTTGAACTTTTCAACTATTTCGCACTTATGTTTCATCAAGTAGATATACGCATATCTGCTCAAATCATCTGTGAAGGTCGAAAATAATGATACTTGTCACGAGCATCAATACTCATTGGATCGCATACATCGGTATGTATTATTTCCAACAAGTCAAGAGCTCGCTCCATTGTTCCGAGAACGGAGTTTTAGTCATCTTGCCCAAAAGGCACGGTTCGCAAGCATCAAATGATTCATAATCAAGTGATTCCAAAAGTCCATCGGCATGGAGTTTTCTTCATGCGCTTTACATCAATATGACCTAAACGGCAAAGTGCCATAAATAAGTTGCACTATCATTATTAACTTTGCATCTTTTGGTTTCAATATTATGAATATGTGTATCACTATGATCGAGATCCAATGAACCATTTTCATTGGGTGTGTAACCATATAAGGTTTTATTCATGTAACCGTAACAACAATTTATTCTCTTACTTAAATGAATAACCGTATTGCAATAAACATGATCAAATCATATTTATGCTCAACACCAAATAACACTTATTTAGGTTCCACACTAATCCGGAAAGTATAGGGAGTGTGCGATGATGATCATATCAATCTTGGAACTACTTCCAACACTCATCGTCACTTCCCTTCAACTAGTTTCGCTCATTCTGCATCTCCTGCTTCAAGTTACTATTCTTAGCAATCAACCAAAGATCAAATACCGAGGGGTTGCTCATAACACTAGTAAAATACACATCAATAATCTGTATATCAAATATACCTTTGTTCACTTTGCCATCCTTCTTATCCGCCAAATACTTGGGGTAGTTCCACTTCTAGTGACAAGTTCCATTGCAGCAAAAGCACTTAGTCTCAGGCTTAGGTCCAGACTTGGGCTTCTTCACTCGAGTAGCAACTTGCTTGCCGTTCTTCTTGAAGTTCCCCTTCTTCCCTTTGCCCTTTTCCTTGAGACTAGTGGTCTTGTCAATCATCAACACTTGATGCCCTTTCTTGATTTCTACCTTCGTCGATTTCAACATCACGAAGAGCTCGGGAATCGTTTTCGTCATCCCTTGCATACTATAGTTCATCACGAAGTTCTACTAACTTAGTGTTGGTGACTAGAGAATTCTTTCAATCACTATCTTATCTGGAAGATTAACTCCCACTTGATTAAAGCGATTGAAGTACCCGGACAATCGAGAACATGCTCACTAGTTGAGCGATTCTCTTCCATCTTTTAGCTATAGAACTTGTTGGAGTTTTCATATCTCTCAACTCGGTATTTGCTTGAAATATTAACTTCAATTCCTGGAACATCTCATATGGTCCATGACGCTCAAAACGTCTTTGAAGTCCCGATTCTAAGCTGTTAAGTATGGTGCACTAAACTATCAAGTAGTCATCATATTGAGCTAGCCAAACGCTCATAACGCCTACATTTGCTCCTGCAATAGGTCCGCTACCTAGCGGTGCATTAAGGACATAATTCTTACAGGCAGCAATGAGGATAAACCTCAGATCACGGATCCAATCCGCATCATTGCTACTAACATTTTCAATACAATTTTCTCTAGGAACACATATAAAAACATAGGGAAGCAACAACGCGAGCTATTGATCTACAACATAATTTGCAAAATACTACCAGGACTAAGTTCATGATAAATTAAAGTTCAATTAATCATATTACTTAAGAACTCCCACTTAGATAGACATCTCTCTAGTCATCTAAGTGATCACGTGATCCAAATCAACTAAACCATAACCGATCATCACGTGAGATGGAGTAGTTTTCAATGGTGAACATCTTATGTTGATCATATCTACTATATGATTCACGCTCGACCTTTCGGTCTCCGTGGTTCCGAGGCCATATCTGCATATGCTAGGCTCGTCAAGTATAACTCGAGTATTCTGGCGTGCAAAACCGGGCTTGCACCCGTTGTAGATGGACGAGAGCTTATCACACCCGATCATCACGTGGTGTCTCGGCACGACGAACTTTAACTTTGGCAACGGTGCATACTCGTGGAGAACACTACTTGATAATTTTAGTGAGAGATCATCTTAAAATGCTACCGTCAATCAAAGCAAAATAAGATGCATAAAGGATAAACATCACATGCAATCAATATAAGTGATATGATATGGCCATCATCATCTTGTGCTTGTGATCTCCATCTCCGAAGCACCGTCGTGATCACCATCGCCACCGCGCCGACACCTTGATCTCCATCGTAGCATCGTTGTCGTTTACGCCATCTATTGCTTCTACGACTATCGCTACCGCTTAGTGATAAAGTAAAGCAATTATGTATGCTTGCATTTCATACAATAAAGCGACAACCATATGGCTCCAGCCAATTGTCGATAACTTCGGTTACAAAACATGATCATCTCATACAATAAAATATAGCATCACGCCTTGACCATATCACATCACAACATGCCCTGCAAAAACAAGTTAGACGTCCTCTACTTTGTTGTTGCAAATTTTACGTGGCTGCTACGGGCTTAAGCAAGAACCAATCTCACCCACGCATCAAGACCACAACGATATTTCGTCAAATACTCCGCTTTAACCTTCTCAAGGACCGGGCGTAGCCACACTCGGTTCAACTAAAGTGAGAGAGACAGACACCCGCCAGCCACCTTTAAGCACGAGTGCTCGTAGCAGTGAAACCAGTCTCGCGTAAGCGTCACGCGTAATGTCGGTCCGGGCCGCTTCATCTCACAATACCGCTGAACCAAAGTATGACATGTCGGTAGGCGGTATGACTTGTATCGCCCACAACTCACTTGTGTTCGACTCGTGCAAAACATCAAACCATAAAAACCTAGGCTCGATGCCACCGTTGGAGAACGTAGTAATTTCAAAAATTTCCTACGCACACGCAAGATCATGGTGATGCATAGCAACGAGAGGGGAGAGTGTATGTCCACGCACTCGTGAGACCGTAAGCGGAAGCGTTATAACAACGCGGTTGATGTAGTCGCACGTCTTCACGATCCGACCGATCCAAGTACCGAACGTACGGCACTCCGAGTTCTGCACACGTTCAGCTCGATGACGATCCCCGGACTCCGATCCAGCAAAGTGTCGGGGATGAGTTCCGTCAGCACGACGGCGTGGTGACGATGATGTTGCTCCACCGACGCAGGGCTTCGCCTAAGCTCCGCGACGATATGACTTCACCGGCGCAGGGCTTCGCCTAAGCTCCATGACGATATGACTTCACGGCGCAGGCTTCGCCTAAGCACCGCGATGATATGACCAAGTGGAATATGGTGGAGGGGCACCGCACACGGCTAAGGAACGATCCGTAGATCAACTTGTGTGTTCATGGGGTGCCCCCTGCCCCGTGATATAAAGGAGTGGAGGAGGGCGGCCCTCTCTATGGCGCGCCCTAGGGAGTCCTACTCCCACCGAGTAGGATTCCCCTTCCTAGTCCAACTAGGAAACCTTCCATGTAGTAGGAGTAGGAGAGAAGGAAAGGGAAGGAAAAGTAGAAGGAAGGAAGGCGCCCCTTTCCCTAGTCCAATTCGGACCGCACCAAGGGAAGGTGCGGCCACCCTTGAGGCCCTTTTCCTTCTTTTCCTGTATGGCCCAATAAGGCCCAATACGTATTCCCGTAACTCTCCGGTACTCGAAAAATACCGAATCATTCGAACCTTTCCGAACTCCGAATATAGTCGTCATCTTTACGTCTCGACCATTTCGAGACTCCTCGTCATGTCCCCGATCTCATCCGGGACTCAACTCCTTCGGTACATCAAAACTCATAAACTCATAATATAACCGCCATCGAAACCTTGTTAAGCGTGCGGACCCTACGGGTTCGAGAACTATGTAGACATGATCTAGAACTATTCTCGGTCAATAACCAATAGCGGGACTGGATGCCCATATTGGCACCAACATAATCTACGAAGATCTTTATCGGACGAACCGCATAACAACATACGTTGTTCCCTTTGTCATCGGTATGTTACTTGCCCGAGATTCGATCGTCGGTATCCAATACCTAGTTCAATCTCGTTACCGGCAAGTCTCTTTACTCGTTACGTAATGCATCATTCCGTAACTAACTCATTAGCTACATTGCTTGCAAGGCTTATAGTGATGTGCATTACCGAGAGGGCCCAGAGATACCTCTCCGACAATCGGAGTGACAAACCTAATCTCGAAATACGCCAACCCAACATGTACCTTTGGAGACACCTGTAGTACTCCTTTATAATCACCCGATTACGTTGTGACGCTTGGTAGTACCCAAAGTGTTCCTCCGGTAAACGGGAGTTGCATAATCTCATAGTTACAGGAACATGTATAAGTCATGAAGAAAGCAATAGCAACATACTAAACGATCGGGTGCTAAGCTAACGGAATGGGTCATGTCAATCAGATCATTCTCCTAATGATGTGATCCCGTTAATCAAATGACAACTCATGTCTATGGTTAGGAAACATAACCATCTTTGATTAACGAGCTAGTCAAGTAGAGGCATACTAGTGACACTCTGCTTGTCTATGTATTCACACATGTATTATGTTTCCGGTTAATACAATTCTAGCATGAATAATAAACATTTATCATGATATAAGGAAATAAATAATAACTTTATTATTGCCTCTAGGGCATATTTCCTTCACTAGGCTCGTCAAGTTTAACCTGAGTATTCTGCGTGTGCAAAACTGGCTTGCACCCGTTGTAGATGGACGTAGAGCTTATCACACCCGATCATCACGTGGTGTCTGGGCACGACGAACTTTGGCAACGGTGCATACTCAGGGAGAACACTTCTTGATAATTTAGTGAGAGATCATCTTATGAAGCTACCGCCGAACTAAGCAAAATAAGATGTATAAAAGATAAACATCACATGCAATCAAAATATGTGACATGATATGGCCATGATCATCTTGCGCCTTTGATCTCCATCTCCAAAGTACTGTCATGATCTTTATCGTCACCGGCACGACACCATGATCTTCATCATCTTGATCTATATCAATGTGTCATCACATGGTTGTCTCGCCAACTATTGCTCTTGCAACTATTGCTATCGCATAGTGATAAAGTAAAGCAATTATTTGGCACTTGCATCTTATGCAACAAAGAGACAACCATAGGGCTTCGCCATTGTCGATAACTTCAACAAAACATGATCATCTTATACAACAACTTATATCTCATCACGCCTTGACCATATCACATCACAACATGCCCTGCAAAAACAAGTTAGACGCCCTCTACTTTGTTGTTGCAAATTTTACGTGGCTGCTACGGGCTTAGCAAGAACCGTTCTCACCTACGCATCAAAACCACAACGATAGTTTGTCAAATAGACTCCGTTTTAACCTTCTCAAGGACCGGGCGTAGCCACACTCGGTTCAACTAAAGTGAGAGAGACAGACACCCGCCAGCCACCTTTAAGCACGAGTGCTCATAACGGTGAAACCAGTCTCGCGTAAGCGTACGCGTAATGTCGGTCCGGGCCGCTTCATCTCACAATACCGCTGAACCAAAGTATGACATGCTGGTAGGCACTATGACTTGTATCGCCCACAACTCACTTGTGTTCTACTCGTGCAAAACATCAAACCATAAAAACCTAGGCTCTGATGCCACTGTTGGGAAACGTAGTAATTTCAAAAAATTTCCTACGCACACGCAAGATCATGGTGATGCATAGCAACGAGAGGGGAGAGTGTATGTCCACGTACCCTCGTAGACCGTAAGCGGAAGCGTTATAACAACGCGGTTGATGTAGTCGTACGCCTTCACGATCCGACCGATCCAAGTACCGAACGTCTGGCACCTCCGAGTTCTTCACGCTCAGCTCGATGACGATCCCCGGACTCCGATCCAGCAAAGTGTCGGGATGAGTTCCACAAGACGACGGGCGTGGTGACGATGATGATGCTCCACCGACGCAGGGCTTCGCCTAAGCTCATGACGATATGACTTCTCCGGCGCAGGCTTCGCCTAAGCTCATGACGATATGACCAAGTGGAATATGGTGGAGGGGGCACCGCTGCGGCTAAGGAACGATCCGTAGATCAACTTGTGTGTCCATGGGGTGCCCCTGCCCCGTGATATAAAGGAGGGAGGGAGGAGGAGGCCGCCCTAGGAGGGGCGCCATGGGGAGTCCTACTCCCACCGGAGTAGGATTCCCCTTTCCTAGTCCAACTAGGAGTCCTTCCATGTATTAGGAGTAGGAGACAAGGAAGGGGAAGAGAGAAGGAAGGAAGGAGGGGTGCGGCCTCCCCTAGTCCAATTCGGACTAGGCCATGGGGAAGCGCGGCCTGCCCTAGGCAGCCCTCTCTCTTTCCCGCAGGCCCAATAAGGCCCAATACTTCTCCCGGCGAATTCCCGTAACTCTCCGGTACTCAAAATACCCGAATCATTCGAACCTTTCCGAACTCCGAATATAGTCGTCCAATATATCGATCTTTACGTCTCGACCATTTCGAGACTCCTCGTCATGTCCCCGATCTCATCTGGGATTCCGAACTCCTTCGGTACATCAAAACTCATAAACTCATAATATATCTGTCATCGAAACCTTAAGCGTGCAGACCCTACGGGTTCGAGAACTATGTAGACATGACCTAGAACTATTCTCGGTCAATAACCAATAGCGGAACCTGGATGCCCATATTGGCTCCTACATATTCTACGAAGATCTTTATCGGTCAGACCGCATAACAACATACGTTGTTCCCTTTGTCATCGGTATGTTACTTGCCCGAGATTCGATCGTCGGTATCCAATACCTAGTTCAATCTCACATCGGCAAGTCTCTTTACTCGTTCCGTAATGCATCATTCCGTAACTAACTCATTAGCTACATTGCTTGCAAGGCTTATAGTGATGTGCATTACCGAGATGGCCCAGAGATACCTCTCCGACAATCGGAGTGACAAATCCTAATCTCGAAATACGCCAACCCAACATCTGCCTTTGGAGACACTTGTAATACTCCTTTATAATCACCCAGTTACGTTGTGACGTTTGGTAGTACCCAAAGTTTTCCTCCGGCAAACGGGAGTTGCATAATCTCATAGTTATAGGAACATGTATAAGTCATGGATAAAAGCAATAGCAACATACTAAACGATCGGGTGCTAAGCTAATGGAATGGGTCATGTCAATCAGATCATTCTCCTAATGATGTGATCCTGTTAATCAAATGACAACTCATGTCTATGGTTAGGAAACATAACCATCTTTGATTAACGAGCTAGTCAAGTAGAGGCATACTAGTGACACTCTGTTTGTCTATGTATTCACACATGTATTATGTTTCCGGTTAATACACTTCTAGCATGAATAATAAACATTTATCATGATATAAGGAAATAAATAATAACTTTATTATTGCCTCTAGGGCATATTTTCTTCAAGATTGTGTGTAACGGTTAGATTTTGTGTGGAGGCTATATATACCCCTCCACCTCCTCTTCATTCATGGAGAGAGCCATCAGACTGAACCTACACTTCCAAAGATCCTATTTCTCGAGAGAGAACTACCTACTCATGTGTTGAGGCCAAGATATTCCATTCCTACCATATGAATCTTGATCTCTAGCCTTCCCCAAGTTGCTTTCCACTCAAACCCTCTTTCCACCAGATCCAAATCCTATAAGAGAGAGTTGAGTGTTGGGGAGACTACCATTTGAAGCACAAGAGCAAGGAGTTCACCATCAACGCACCATTTGTTACTTCTTGAAGAGTGGTGTCTCCTAGATTGGCTAGGTGTCACTTGGGAGCCTCCGACAAGATTGTGGAGCTGAACCAAGGAGTTTGTAAGGGCAAGGAGATCGCCTACTTCGTGAAGATCTACCGCTAGTGAGGCAAGTCCTTCATGGGCGACGGCCATGGTGGGATAGACAAGGTTGCTTCTTCGTGGACCCTTCGTGGGTGGAGCCCTCCGTGGACTCACAAGAACTGCTACCCTTCGTGGGTTGAAGTCTCCATCAACGTGGATGTACGATAGCACCACCTATCGGAACCACGCCAAAAACATCCGTGTCTCCAATTGCGTTTGAATCCTCCAATCCCTTCCCTTTACATTCTTGTAAGTTGCATGCTTTATTTTCCGCTGCTCATATACTCCTTGCATGCTTGCTTGCTATATGTTGTGAATGTTAAACTTGTGCCTAAACTCCACTCAAACTTTAAAGAAACTTAAAAACTACAACTTTGGTACTTAGTGTCTAATCACCCCCCCCCTCCCTCTAGACACCTCTTCTCAAGGTCCTACAGACCGCCGCAAGTCTATGTCACGCTTGTGAGAAATTTTCAACTGCTTACACCAAAATACTAATCTGGATGCCGTGAACAATCTAGACATTGTCTCTCATCCGATTGTTCCGTTGACCACAAACCAAGATCTGTACCATATGTGGACGTGAACCACATGTTGCCAACTCAGGCATCACCTTGATGAGATTATCGAAATGTTGTTTCTAAGTAAAAGTTTTGTATCATTTTTTATCATTTTGTTAGCATCGTCGTTCAGAGCAATGAGCCTCGGAAGCTTCATCTTTCACCCTTTCTCTCACCCGCCGTTTCATACAAACCGTATTGCAGCATTACATTTTATTTTTTTCTATAGTCCCGTTGCAACGCACGGGCATTTGTGCTATAAACCTAATTATGTCTCGTATGGTCCTTTTATTCTGTTGTTGATTATTGAAAAATATTTAATATTTGATCTTCGTGGCAACTGGCACATACGTAGTTTAAATATAAAAAAATAATCAATATATCATTGTAGTTTATGTATTGTTGCGAAAAATATCTCGAGTTGTTAAAGAAGTTCATCAGAAGTAAAAGGCACCTCAAACATAATAAAATTACATCAAGGCCGCAAAAAAATAATTACATCAAGGGCTCATAGTGTGCGTACATACATCTTTGGTAAACTGAATTGTTTGTCACTATCCTTCTCAACAAATAGAGTTAGTCATCATCAACGTTAATCTCTTCCAAATAAGTAAGATATCGACTTATTTTGTATATTAATCTCATTTGCACAAAGGTAACATTACATGTCACATAAGAATTCACCAACGCAATCAACTTGCAAACATTATATATGTGCAAACATATGGTCACATTATGATTTCAAAACAGTTCTAAGTGGTGGTGGAAGCTGATGGGCGCCGTGCAACCCCTTTGGTGGCGCGTCGTCCCCGAGCCGAAGGTAAAACGTCGACATGGTGTACAAGAAGCACGCTGCAGATACGAGGCGTGCCCGCCTTGCAAGGCACCATGCGCGGATGGCCGAGAGGCGGAGTCGCATGCCGTCGGGCCCGAACGCCCGACCAAGTACATCATCGATCACATATCGCCCGACGATGTTGAGGCCATGGGCTCTGACGAGGGAGAGTAGGGCATGAGAGATGACGGTGCATCGATTCCCGTGAGCCGATCAATGTATGGACATGGCCGGAATAACAAGGATGGGCGCCAACGAAAATTAGGTAGTTTTACGTTGCATGCCATTGTACGAATTTGATGATTGAAAAATGAGATATTCGGTTGTGAATCAAATTTTTGCGTGTTGACTAGTCACTGTACGCAGATGCGTCCGGACATGCGTGTGGATGTTTGGGAGCGGATTTTGCAAGTTGTGGTTGTAGATGCTCTAAGACAGAACGTTAGGAAACTGGCCTTCGATAGGAATGAAAACACAGGAGCACACAACAAGAATTTTTTTTTGAAAATATGAGACGTTGCTTCAATGCATTAACTACAGGTGCATTTGGGACTGCGACACAAGGGTCCACATAACTAGGACCCAAATGCGCTGCGGGTGCATTATGTGACATGTGAGCCAGCCACGTGTCTGGAAAATATACGCGCGGTTACCTTGACAATACCCGTGGATGGCTTCATTCTTTTCGAAAACTCCCCAAACCACGCCCACCCTTTGCAGTAGATGAAGGAAGGAATCGCAAGTTCGTTCTGTGCTCTGATCGGAACAAGCAAGGAACATGTGCCAATCTCGTTCTGAAATGCGTAGGATAGATGTAGAGTGCGCAGCGTGGAAGGAGGCATGCCTGCTTAGATTGGATATTGATCGCTTTCTAGCAAGCTTGCAGGTGGGGGATGTCACGAGGATTTAGCGTGTAAGTGTTGTATGGGCGGAGTTGGGACGATGTAATCGCCAACGTGGAGGGGCTCTCTCCCCCTTTTCCCTTCTTGAATATATGGTATGCACACTCGTGCATATTCGAAAAAAAAGACGAAAAGAGATCAATTTCGGTTTGTATTACAAAATAGTGCTGCCTTTATATGCCCGCCTCTCGTCAAACAGCAGTAACAATCCGTGGATTTACAAATTGTACACCACCTTTTCTAAAAAGAAAAACAAATTGTACACCAGCCTGAATCGGATCCGGATGAGGCTATAATAAGCGCTCAGCCCGGTTGTCCACGATTGTCGCACACTGAAGGAGCGTCATTTCAGGAATATATTTTGTTCACGTTTTGTTTGTCGCTGTAAGTTGTCTACTTAGTTCTTTTTTGAGATCGGATCGCCATGAAGCTCAGTAGAGGTCGCCGCCGCAGCCGTGATGTAAGTCATTTTTTTTCTTTATTATTATTGTTACCTCCTCCGTTTGGAATTCACTAAAATTAGTGTATCTAGATGCGTTTCAGTGTGTAGATACACTCATTTCAGCCCCAGTTAATTCCGAACGGAGGTATTACAATTTATTGATCTACACCTATGACTAATCTGCCACCCCCTAAATGCAGTCGAAGAAAGCAGCTGGTAATGGGGAGGAAAGGCTAAGCGAGCTGCCCAGCGATGTGCTTCTCAAAGGCCTTGGGACGGTCGAAACACAGTCAAAGACAGCAGCTGGTAACGGGGAGGACAGGCTAAGCAAGCTGCCCAATGATTTGCTGGTCAACATCCTTGAGAGGGTGGGTACACTTGATGCTGTAAGAACCTGCATCCTTTCGAAGCAAATGCAGAAGCTGCCCACTATGCTCTCGCAGATCATAATTGATCTCAGCAATCGTGATTTGATTCAAATGGATGGTGTTGTCGCTGATGTGATGTGACGGAGAAGATCCTCCGCACGAGGTCTCCACAGATCACCGTCCGCAAGCTGAAGCTCAAGTTCTTCCTGGTTCCCTCCCGCTGCCTCGCCATCGGCAGATCCGTCGGCCTAGCCATGGCGACCCAGAAACTGGACGCGGCCGAGTTCGAAATCATGACACTGAGGGACACCGACCATTGCACCGACGTCCATCGCCTGCTCTTCGCCAAGCAGTTCAACGATTTTGTCCGCGATTGTCCGGACGCATTTGCTGGTCTCACGCAGCTGCATCTGCGGAACATGAGGCTCGGTGAATCGGACATACCCAGCATCCTCCGCCATTGCAGGCGGCTGGAGTCCTCACTACCGGAATAATTGGCTACCCCGACGGCCTAATCTATGCCGACGGCCTTTTGTCGGGGCCGTCGGCATAGACGGAGCTATGCCGACGGCCTAGGGAAAGCCGTAGGCGTAGAAAGGCCGTCGGCATACCTCAGACTATGCCGACAGCAGCCGTAGGCATTGAAAGGCCGTCGGCATATCTCCGACTACGCCGACAGCAGCCGTCGGTAAAGTGTGGCCGTCGGCATATAGGTGGCCCCGGTGGCCCGGCCTCAGACGGCAGCCTAACGCTGTCAAATCTATGCCGACGGCCCTCACGGCAGCCGTCGGCATATGTTTTATCTGGGTTTTTTTTCAGGAACTGCCACATGGCTACACTATGCCGACGGCCTTGACGTTTGCATATATATTATCTGTTTTTTATATTTTAAATTGTTTTTATTTTAAAATGATTAATTTAAATCTGTTTTTTATTTACGTATTATAAGTGCCAAAATGTTTCTGTGTTACTAAAAATATGTGATTCTGAAAAAAAATAAACATTGTAAAACACATTTGTGTAATTAAAAAAACATATGTTGCATTTTAAAAATGTTCAGGCATTTCGAAATACTGTTAATGACATTTTTTTAATGTTTACGCAATGTAACAAAAATTTCATGTAGTTTAAAAATGTTTAACACATATTTCAAAAAAGTTTCAAAACTCGTATTTGGAACAATGTTAATCATACGTATAATTTTTTAAAAAAATACTAAATTTCTAGCACATTTAATATTTTTTAAACATACGATTAACATGTTCTCAAATACAAGTTTTTTAAACTTTATTCAAATAAGTGGATAAACTTTTTTGGATTGTACTACACATTTTTTTTAAACAACGCTAACAATTTTTTACATTTTATAAACATTTAAAAAAATGTCATCAATAGTTTTTCGAATGCCTGAACATTTTTAAAATGCAACATATGGTTGTTTTAATTACACAAATGTGTTTTATGATGTTTATTTTTTTAATGTCGCATACCTTTTTTTGTAAGACATATTTTTTTTAATTGTCGCAAACAAGAATATAGTTTATTTTCTTACATAGAACAAGAAGGAATAGCAACCTAGAAAATGTTTATCCCATCTAGACATGTTGTGTTGTTGTAGCCTAGTGGTAATCTTAGTTAACGCTGACCACAAGGTCACATGGTCGAGCCACGATGCTCCCTTTTTTGTGTGACAGTTAAAAAAATACTTTTCGGCCCATATTATATGATATACAAATTAGTCGTGTTACTTAAACATGAATCATCATCCCTCTTGTGGTTGTCCACCTTCCCTTACACAGTCCACGGGTTGACGTAGAGGGAATCTTGTGGTGGGTAGGGCCCGGACCTTGTTCTGGAGTCTTCACATGGGCTGACCCTATCACAACGAGGTGGAGAAGTCCATTGGTCAAAGGGCTTCTCTGCATATCTACAATGTGACATTGGCTGACAGTGGGCCCTGGCCACGCTGGCATGCCACATAGGCCATAGATACATCTACATATGTACGGTTTGTTCTTCGCATGTCTACGAGTGTGGTCGGTGGCCTTCGGGGGCTAGCTATGCCACCAAATCTTGTGATGGGTCCTCTTACATGCCACAAAGTGTGGTGGCAACTTCAAACACCTAGAGCGGGGCTCGAGTGTGACCCTTCACGGACGGCGCTCATCACGACACTTGAAGGGGGAAACGTCTGCGTCGGGTTGGACGTAGAGGGAATCTTGTATGGTAGGGCCCGGACCTTGTTCTGGAGTCTTCACATGGGCTGACCCCATCACAACAAGGTGGAGAAGTCCGTTGGTCAAAGGGCTTCATATCTACAATGTGACATTGGCTGACAGTGGGCCCTGGCCACGCTAGCATGTCACATAGGCGTCATCAACGCAGCACCATTCCCCGATCCATTCCTCCCCACCTCACCTCACCATCTCCTCCTCGCCGCCCTCCTCTCCCTCACGGGTCGTCAGCCGGTCGGCCCAAGATGGTAGAAGAAATTAGAAGAAAACAAAAGACAAACAACACAATTGTATGACATTGGTTCCTATTGGTGGAAAAATTTGCGCCCCGGCTCGTTTACGGGGCGCATATCCATCCGGTGGGGGGGGGGGGGGCACACCCCGGAGACGTGTCAGCCTCTTGGGACATGCCACCACACCGCATTTACATGTATGAGGGCCCGGTGCGACACTCCGTGGCATTGCTACTTCTGTGGCCCCCCTGGCCCCGCCTAACCTCAGAAGCGTTTGACCACGGGTCTAGCATTTTGATTTTGCAGACGGGCTTTGACCGGTGGACTTATCCACCCGGTTGTGTTAGGTCAGCCCATAGGAACACTTTGGAGCAACATCCGGGCTGCACCCACAAGATCCCCTCCGTGTAGACCCGACGCGTCCATTTCCCCCCTCCAGTGTCGGCGGCGGTGCCGTCCGTGAGGGGGGCACACCCCGGAGACGCGTGCCGCCTCTTCGGACATGCCACCATACCGTACGGCATGTATGAGGTCCCGGTCTGACGCTCGGTGGCATTGCTACCCCTGTGGCCCCTGGCCCCGCCTAAACTCAGAAGGCGTTTGACCACGTGATCTAGCCCTTTGATTTTGTACGGACGAGCTTTGACCGGTGGAACTCTCCACCCGGTTGTGTTAGGTCAGCCCATAGGAACACTTTGGAGCAACATCCGGGCCAAAGCCACAGCAAGATCCCTTCTGTGTAGACCCGACGCGTCCGTTTCCCCCCTCCAGGTGTCAGGGGGGCACATCCCGGAGACGCGTGTCGCCTCTTCGGATATGCCACCACACCGTACGGCATGTATGAGGTCCCGGTGCGACGCTCCGGTGGCATTGCTACGCCCCCCAGAGCCCCCGTCCCGCCTAACCCTGTAGTGTTTGACCACGGGATCTAGCCCTTTCAATTTGCACGGACGGGCTTTGACCAGTGGAACTCTCCACCTGGTTGTGTTAGGTCAGCCCATAGGAACACTTTGTAGCAACATCCGGGCCAAAGCCATAGCAAGATCCCCTCCGTGTAGACCCGACGCGTCTGCTTCTCCAGATGCCGGCGGCGGCGCCGTCCGTGAGGGGGGCCACACCCCGAAGATGCGTGTCGGGCGTTTGCAACCGCCGCAACACTTCCAGACTTGTGAGAGGCCGCCTACGCAAGATTTGGCGGCATGCTAGCCCCCGGAGGTCGCCGGCCATCGTGACACGCGAGCAATCCGCGTGAGGGAAGTGTTCAGACTTCTCCATCACCAAAAATTATGAAAAATTACCATCACCCTATAGCACATGTGCCCACGTCGTGTATAAAACTCTTGATTTTATCGTGCTTCGAGTATTTAATAATATTCACGCCGCATCGTTACCGCAGAACGTCCACTATTGTGCCATCGCCGTCCGTGAGGGGAGGTACACCCCGGAGTTGTCAATTCAGCTGAGTTCTCAGGAAGACGCCTCACCCGAGCCTAATGCAGACGAACCGCCGCCGGAGAGACCCTCCGTCGCCGCGTGCAGATCAGTCGACCGCCATGGCCGCAGCAGTGCCATTGCAGACCACCCCCGCAGAGGCCTCGACGGGTCCCTGGCATCATATATGATTTAACAAATCACTTTGCGTACAGTTTCTCAAATGACTGTAGGTAAAATGAGTTTATCAATTTTTTAATTCTAAAAAGTTCATTTTTTTTGAAAAAACATGAAATTTGGCAGAATATTGGTTTATGATTCGTAGAGTGTGTGGAAAAAGTTTGAAAAGATTTCATTAAAAATCTGATAAATCTAGCAAAACAAATACGTAAAGAAGCACACAAAAATGAAGACTTCCTATTGGGTGACCACCCGGTCACGCGGATCGGTGACGTGGATGGCTGGCCCCACGCTCCTCTGCACCTCCAAAAAGAAAAGAAGAAAAAGTAAACGCACACACGCACGATACACAATCAAATGAAATTTTGGGCCTTCCAGCGCCACACAGCCCGCGTCCCTCCCACCCACCAAAAAAAAAGGAAAAGAAGCGAGAGAGAGAGCCCACCCAAGACCCAACACAGCCGCACCACTCCCCACCCCACCACGCAGCCCTCGATCTCTCTCTCTCCCCGCGACCCTTCTCCGCCGCCGCCACCCACGCCGGCGATTCCGGCGATTCCGGCTGCTGCCGACGACGCCAAGCACACTCCCATGATCGCCTCCGTCCGCTCCGTCTTCCCTTCCGAGCAGATTCGTCGCTCGCGTCCTCTACCGGGCACCCGCGACCGTCCCATAAGCTAGGGTTTCGCCACTGCGTCACGGCGTGGCTCCGCGGCTCAGTACATCTCTCCGCCGAGATCCTCGCAACCCACCCTCTCTTACTCACCAGTATCCTCTCCCTCCTAGATCGAGCATGCCACTGTCCGTCGTTTACTCATGTTGGAACAGCAAAGGGAAGGCCATGGACGACGCCCGCTCCAAAGCCCTTCTCCGACGCCATCAAGGTCAGCCCCTCCCTCTCCTATTCGATCTGTTCCCTACCCTTCCCCGATGTGCCTACCTTCCTCACCCACACGCAGCAGTGCAACAACTCGATGCAGGGACGAGGGAGAGGAGGAGTCCTGCTTCCCCTGTGCATCCTCTCTCTCGAACGACACCCAACCTCAAGCGAGAGGTTTTCCTTCCCTCCATGCCTCCCTTGTCCTCCTCGATTTCCTAGGCTTGCTCTCAATTTGTCTTGCTGCTCGCTCTGCTCTGCATTTTTACTTAGACACATGCTTGACTGAATTTTGAATGGGTGCTACTGCTGTCACACTCCATCTTTGGGTCCTCCTAGCTAGCTAGCTCTCAGTTTGGGTTGCCCTTGTTGGTTCTTTGCAGCCGGGCTAGGCGTATCTTGCATAATATCGATCGATTGAAACTTGTTTGCATATATTGCAAATTTGCATGCCTAGTGAACTAGCCTGCATTTATTTTTTTATAGAACTGAAGTTTGTGTTTGTGCTAAATGGAACACCGATGCACGTGTCTTGGTAATCGCTTTTGTTGCCGTGGACGGTGTGGTGTTCAAACAGTTAATGCCACTCATCCATTGATGAACTAGAGTCCATCTCTGGTTTGAATTGACTCTGCTTTTAGTATATTTTGCTTGCTACCCCAAAAATGTAGTAGAATTTAGCTTATGAATTGGTCTGGTTGGATTTCTCAAGTTATCTCAAGATGCTACAAAATAAATGGTTGTTGTCTCTCCTTTGATGTTTGATTTGATTTGATTCGGTTTCCTCACGCCTCTCTGTTTGCTCTGTTAGTCTTTCTTCGGATCCAAGAAGTTCTTTGAGAACATAAAGGTTCTATTTTTGAATGAAACATGCATGTGTGGGTGGGAGCAGATCAACCTCCTACTCAACCCAAGTGTAAGCACAGCCCCTGAGATAATCAGCTTCTCAAAACCAAATTTTTTGTCTATCTTGTTCCTTGACAAACAAATTTTTTAGGCCAAAACTTTTGTTCCATTACTACCATCTTGTCAGCTCTCGATATCCATGCCCTAATTCATACCGATCCATTCTTAGATGCTAGTAAGTAAACATGACATGTGGTAGAAAACATATTAAGCCACCATTACGTGTGAATTACACCGCTCATGTCAGCGTATGTAGTTTGGATGAAATTTTCTTTTTGGCAACAAATGCATCAACTATGACAGAACCATTCATGATTAATTCTGTCCTGTGCAAAATGTAGTGCTAGTTCTGTAGTTCGTCATATGTATACATGTGCTCTACAGTTTTAGTTCTTCTTCTTGTGTTGCTGCACTTGGTCTAGAGATACAACAACATTAGTTAGGTCCATGCATGGATGGATGGATCAACACATACAACTAGCAGTGCTAGTAACAACATCAAAATAACCTTGTGATTGATTCTGTTGAGGCTAGCATTCTCTGTTTTTTGGAGCCCAACCATGTATCAGACGTACTAAGCTAGCTCACGCACACGCATAGCCAGCTCGATTGATTTCTCAGAGATACTAGCACCAGACGCCTCGTGTCTCCTATACTAGCTTGTTTAATTTCTGTACTATCTCAACAACACTAGCTCTGACTTGTTCGTTTGATTCGGAGCAGCAGGCATCCTCCGTGGATGATGACGATAACCAGGGCATCCACCGCCACGACGACACCCCGCACATGGTCCAACTCGGCTACAACCTCCTCTACCGCGCGACTGCGGCCGCGGTCGTGTTCGGCATCGACTACAACCTCCTCTCCGGTGAGTCCATCTCCTACCTCTAGCTCCCTCTCTTGTGCTGCTATATAGTACCTTGCTCTGCTTCATGCGCATGGGTGATTTTATTTGTGCTTGTCGTGCTTGTGCCATGAGAAAGATCATTCCTATTTACAAGGATGATGATTCAGAGTAGCACACTTGTAAAATTCTGCTCTTGTACTACCTCATTTGTGGTTGTTGGTTACTGCAGCTAGGTTTTGTTAACTGTTGGTGTTTAATCTAGCTAGCTAGTAGTGTTGGCAGCTAGCTAGTAGTGTTGGCAGCAAGCTACTCCTGTACTAGTAGTTCATCCATATGTGTAATTGATCCTTCCCAAAGAATTGAATAATGTGAAGAAATCCTATTGTATCAGCTATGCAAAGGCGAACATCGGATCATTTACAACGAAAATCTTTGTTTGCCTCCCAAGAGAAGTATTTCTTGTAACATTTTGGTGATTTCCCTTTGGTAGATGCAGTGTATATATTACATATTCATCCTTATGTGTAGGATCTTTGGTTCATTATACTTGTTGCATGCCACCGTCATCGCCGCCTGCCTCCCACACCATCGGCACCGCCCTCCGCCTTTCTCCTTTGATGCTGTAGTGGATTAGAATGAAAATGTTGTGTACATCAAAAATATTTTATGGTCTGTGTTTGCAAAACCATGGTTGTTGAATCATGTCTTATAATTGTATTGGAAATTGCTAGCCTTTTTGGCTAGTATTTTTTAGTGGATTCTTAGAATGAAAATGTTGTGTACATCAAAAATATTTTATGGTCTGTGTTTGCAAATCCATGGTTGTTGAATCATGTCTTATAATTGGATTGGAAATTGCTAGCCTTTTTGGCTAGTATTTTTTTTGGTTTTGGTTCAGAAGTATGCCCTACGGTTAAACCGTCGGCATAGATATGCACAGGCTACCCAGGCCTAGCATCGCAGGGGATATGCCTACAAAGAAAGCCGTCGGCATAGGTGAAAATCTATGCCGACGGCTTTGCCGTAGGCATACCCCTGCCGTGAGTCACCGCAGTCGCCACGCGGCGTAGATATGTCGACGGCAAAGCCGTCGGCATAATTTTTCACCTATGCCGACGGCTTTGCCGTAGGCATACCTCTCGCCACGCCATGCCCGTGATTCGTTAGCGCTTTTGACGGCGCCGTCCGTTGCCGTCATGTGAAAATCACTGCCGACGGCTAAACTATGCCGACGGCCAGACGGAAGCCGTCGACATAGGCCCCTATGCCGACGGTCTGACAAGACTATGCTGACGTGATCTACGCCGACGGGGCTATGCCGACGGCAGCCGTAGGCATAGATGTATGCCGACGGGAAATGGCCTATGTCGACGGCCCTGGGCCGTCGGCATAGGTGGCGAGTCCGGTAGTGCCTTGTCTTTCCGCGAGTGCGACGCGGGGTTCCGCTCGGTGCTCCGTGTGGAACAAGCTCGGCTCGTCGAGTTTGCTATCACCTACGGGGAATTTAAAACGGTGGTGCTTGACTGTCTGCCAAAGCTCCAGCGGATGAGCTACAGGAATTGGCCCTGTGATGAGAACCCCTTGGTTCTTGGTTTTGTGCCTCAGCTTTCGAAGCTTAGCCTTGCTAATGCAAACATTTCGGGCAAGACTCTCAACCTAAGCCAGCTGCTTGCAAATGCCCCCACTGTAAGCAATTTGTACCTGGAGTTTCGTAGTGAAAAGGTACTCACTCACTCTAATCATCTCCGTCCCATTCTCATTTAACTGTATGATGTTTTTATCTCAGGGTAGTAATTAACTTATGCATCACTTGATGATGCAATTTATGCACGCGTTATTTACTTAATTTGTTTTATCTATCACAGATTTGGCTTCGACCAGAATGCTCAAAAGTGCTTGCTCCCGTGCTCGCCAAACTTCGGTTTGTGAATCTGGATCATCTTCCCGAAGAATGTGATATCTCCTGGACAATGTTCCTTCTTGAAGCCGCACCATACTTAGAGGAGCTTTGCATCACGGTATGGGATCATAAGTGTCGGTCCGAGTCGCAAAAGAGTTTCTCCAAGAAAATGGATGTGAAGTGGGGGCCATCCGATCCTCATTTTAGGCACAAGAACCTGGCGAGGCTGATTATCTACGGCTTCCAGTCCGATGGCAATTTCACAGAATACGTCAGGCGTGCCATTCAAGCTGCGGTGAACATCAGGGAGGTGTCCCTGCACGACAGGAAAGTGTGTGAATGGTGTATCGAAAAGTTTCCTCATCTGGGGTTTCGTCCTTCGAGTTATCCACGGACCAGAGAGGATGCAGATTTGTTGAGGAAGAAGATGATAGCAGAGACGGCGACCGCTACTCCCGATATTCACTTCCGCTCGTAAGGTCGAGTTGAAGATGAATCTTGATGTGGTTGGAAGGACTCGTCTTTCTCGAAGACCCAATTGGTTGCTTGCTACTACGTCAGTGCTATTGCTTTTCCGCAAAAATGTGTCTGGGCTACCAATTTGTTGGAACAACTCATTTTGTTATTTTCGACAATGAGACCGATAAAGTAAGCACGTCTGGTTGTGGTCGTGCAGCAACTGCTTATGTTTAAAACAACCAATATTCAGAACGTATGATGCTCTGTTATTTTTTCTATTCTGTATTTTTGAGAGCCAAGGCACATGCTGTTTTTCATAGACGCGCAAACGCAAACTTTGCTGGAAGAGGAAAATGCACAAAGAAATCTTTAAGCCGGCATTCCCTGCTTAGCACAATAGCACTGCCTTTTTTTTTTTGCGGAAAATAGCACTGCCCTTTCAGGCAGAAGATTCTTGCAGGCGGTGACACACCTGCAAAGCAGCTTGAACGGAGATGCAAATCTAGTACTCCCTCTATAAAGAAATACAAGACCGTTTATAGATCACTAAAATAATGATTTAAATGTTCTTATATTTCTGTATAGAGGGACTAACATGAAAACAAGCCGCAAAGGTCATGTGAAACTACGCAATCATGAACCGTCAAAGTATACGTGTGAACGGTTGTGTCCATGTTTTCTAAAGACCAAAGCAACATATTCCTTTGCCTTTTCTAAAGACCAAAGCAACATATTCCTTTGCCCAAAAATGACGGGTAATGAAATTGCTCGGTAAACACGCCCAACTGTGATTATTTTTGTACGGATCTACAATTCGAGATTTTGTGTGTAAATATTCAGCACTGGTGCCACTTGTCTTGTCACATTTTGATCATTGTGCGCCATTTCAATTTTTATCTCCATTATTATAAGTCGATTTGTCTGGTCTTTGATATCTTTCATGTTACTCAAACAAATATGAAGGACATGCATATCGACATACCCAAAGAACCGAGTGGTCAGCTTTATATACTCACTATCTTCCACAATGTAATGTGTATATTTTTTTTGAGAAGTCAAACTTCGTAAACTTAGACCATGTTTATATACACTTGCATCTACAATACTAAGTATATATCATTAGGTATATTATGAAACATACTTTTATGTTTATTAGGTATTGTTAGATGCGGATACTTTCCTTTACAAACTTGGTCAAAGTTTACGAAGCTTGACTTTTAGAAAAATCTATGTGCATCATATTATGGAACGGAGGGAGCAAAAATCTTACCTGATGACAACAATTTATAAAAATTCTTACCCTTCATTCGAGCCAAAAAAATATCTCAAACCTAGCTATATATATAGCCAGAGATCGAATTTCAAATCCCACAGATGATCATGTGGCTTAAGCTTGTTTTTGTTTTCTGGTAGCACAAGCATGTACACGTGAAAATTCTCTTGGCCAATTGGCAATTGCTACACAGCTCACTAGGATCATATCACCTTTACTTTGTGGCTACTTTTTTTTAGGGGATACTTTGTGGCTACTTATTCCAGTATGGAGACATTGGCTTTATTTGTTCTATAAATCCACGCACTGGGCACAACACAACAGGGTCATCGGCACACCTACACAAGCAACTGCGCCGTTCATCCTTGCAGCTCCTCCATGGCCACTCCCACCTCCTGCCGCCGTCTGCCCATCTCAGCTCTAGTGCTGCTGTGCGTTTCACTTCTCCAACTTGCCCAAGCAAGGCTCCTACCAGAGGACAAAAACGCACTTGATGACAGCAAGTCGTTCTCCATCAAAGGTGGCGGCGGGGAGGGTGGTGGCCGGGGCTTCGGTGTGAGCGTAGGCCGTGGCGGGCACGACGTGTCCATCGCTGTCGGCGGTGGGCTTGGAGGCGGAGCTGGCACTACCCGTGGTGGCGGTGCAAGTGCGGGCGGTGGCGCGGGTGCGGGGGTTGGCATTGACGTGGGGCGTGGTGGTGTGGATGTGGGGATCGGCGGAGGTGGAGGTGGGGCCGGTAGCTCCGGCGGTGTGCGTGCAGGAGGTGGGGCTGGAGGCGGTGTCGGTGTTCACATCGGGCGTGGTGGGGTGAGTGTGAGCAACGGAGGAGGCGGTGGTGTTGGAGGTAGAAGCGGGGGCAGCAGCGATGGCAGCTCCGGTGGTGGTGGTGGTGTTGGTCGTGCTGGTAATGCGGTGGGCGGTGGCGGAGGGTCTGGTAGCGCAAATGGTTCTGCCGGAAGCGGAGGGGGTAGTGGAGTTGGGTTGGCCAGTGGAGGTGTCGCCGGGGGCTCCGGCAGTGGTGGTGGCCAAGGTTGATTGAGTTTGTTCACTTTAAGACTAAGAAATGAATATAGCACGGGTTAAGTGGAATTGGACACTCCCAATGCTTGTGGGCTTTATAGGCAAAATCTTGTAGTGAAATAGTATAATTAAAAAAGAGAGTGTCGCGAGTTGTATGTTAGTGGAGATAAAACTCTTAGCTTGGTTCCCTATGCAGTGTGATCAATACTTTGATCCGATGTGTCCAAGGTCGATCTAGTTTGTTCACTTTAAGACGGAGCAATGGATATGGCATGGAAATTGTTGATGAACTAATATCTCAAGAGAGAGATATTGTATATGTAAGGTACTATAAGATGTAAGTAAATTTTGATGCTATTATTGAGCTTAATTTGGTGTCAATGTGAAGATACTGCACAGAAGAGACATGCCAACACTCCTCGTCCCACATGGTTTGGTTTAAGTCCCAAATGTGTGACATGACTATCGCATAGAAAGGTACACGTGGGCCAGTGTGTGCGAAGTGCCAGGACGAAAGGGCTCTTGTGCGTGCGACACATCATACATGATATTTAACGACTACAATATCTGATGTGTCTGGACATTATATAAGCTCTGCTCACATTAGAAATCATAACCCTCTTACACTCTCGCACACCCTTCTCGACGAGACAATTACTCTCTTTCTCTCTCTAAACATGATGGTGTGGTGTGAGTGGAGCCAACATCTCCTCATCCAGCTTGTTGAGCTTACCCCTAGGAGGAAAATGTAAGTGAGACATGAAAGAGCACAGGAGGAGGGTGTGGCGCAGCGCGAGGTCTCGACATAGGAGGACATGGGACCAGCGCACACATGAGGAGGATGGTGAGAGCGAAGCGGAGGAGAGGAAGTCAGCGAAGCCGACGGCAGAGCCCCCCCTCCTCTCACGTCGTAGGGCGAGTCGTGGGCAGCGCACCGGTCTCACATCTGCCATCTGAGCAGAGGCGTCGATGACAAAGAAGCAAGGATAAAGATGGTCGCGACCAACATGACCCCGAGCCACATCCTAGGCTTCACCGAGATACAACCCATGTGCAGCACTGACCATCGAGCCGTTGTTTGCCATATTAAATTTTGCTATATCTTAAGTAGTTAAATTTACCTAATGCTATTTAAAATTTGACATGGTTAGTAGTTAAATTCATCTAATGTCATTTTAAAATGATTTTATACTATTGTTTTGCAAGTAATTTTTGCTATGGAGCGGTCAAATGCAATAATGCCACTGATAAAATGACTTTTATATGCTACTGTTCTAATTTATTAAGTAACTTGTATTATAGTTGTTTTATGGCTAGTAATTAATAATTGACCTTATGCTATAGTTGCTAAAATAAACTTATGCTACTGTTTTGCTATTGTTCCTACCTTCTTGGACCATAATATCCACTCGTCCTAATTCATACAACTCACATTTTGATGCAACCAACAGAAGACCAAAAGAACTAATGGAATGGAACCACTTCAAGATAAGCTGTTACAAACTTACAATTATAGCAGAGAGCTTCATCTGTACCAAAGATGTCATCTGCTGAAGTACTCCGTATTCACTACTTCTAATTTTATATTCTTATACCTAAGCCTACACTTTCAATCAGAGGTGGTATGAAGGAGCACCAAGAAGGCAAAGAGACCAAATAACTATAGCTATTGCCTTGCTGTGCTATATATATTAGCAGTAACCAAAAAGAGGATCTCAAGGTCAGTTGGATGTACAACAGGTTGCTCTTCATTTACAGACATAGAAGGCTATAGAACACCAGGGGTATGAAAGCGTTATCCAGCTGTGTCGTATACGCTTCCAGTAATAAACTCAACGTCACAGCTACCGAAAGTGACAACCAGTGCTGTGTCAACATAAGAAAATGGTTAGTGGCAGTTTACCCGAGCTGTGTGTCATGTTCTAGCCTAAAGCTTTGATCGGTTCGGTGCAATAAGTTAAGGGATCGAACCTGTGAAAGAATGTATCCGCTTGAAGCTAAGAGTGTCACCAAGATTGAGCAGGCTGCCAGTACAGAAGTTATGCCTGCTGCCGTGCCTTCAATTGTTTTCTCTAACATTTTAGGAAAACATGCATAAGTGATCAGCGGACAAGTGCAGAAGGACCAAAGTAATAAAGAAAACCGAACTCACTTCCTGTCTTGCTCCATCTTAGGACGCCGTACTTGTACCCTATCATTGATGCCTGGGTGCAAATCAGATAGTACATCAGATATAACACAGTGCAATAGAGATTGTTTTTCCTCGGACACACACCTAAGTGCACGCTATTTTGTATTAGAAGAAGGCGATAGTAGGGAATATTAACAGGCCACTGGACCTACCATTGTATCACCTATCCCTAAGCTGAGAATTCCAGCAAAAGGGGCTAGGGGTCGGTCATTGAATCCAGATGACATCCATTTAGGAAGTGCACAGCCCAGTAAGAGTGAGAAATGACTGGAAAAAACCCAATAAAATACGTTATATCTTACAGTGAAAGATGTAAAATATGGAAAAGGAAGACTACTAAAGCACACTTACCTAATAATTAGGATCTCAGAATCGCGATGGTCAGTGAAAGCGTTCATGAATTGATGTATGGTATGCCCAAGAGGGTATACTTCCCAAACCTGAGGAAATAGTTGAACATTTGTGGAGAAATGAGCACTACTTGACATAACAGATACTGTTGAAAGGGAAAAGGTAAGAGAGTGAGGAAGGACATGGGAGAATAAAAGGATTCTTACACCTAATCATCTCCAGTATTAAGAAAAGAGCAAAAGCTGCACCAAATGCCAAGTCCAAGAAAGCAGGCTGCAAAGCATAGATTAAGCTTATCACAATAACTTCTGAAATATTCTAGTGGGATTAGATTAGAGATGATGTATACATTACCTGAAATATAACGGCGGGAGAGAAAATCAGGACAGCAACAAGATGATAGTACTTGCGCAAAAGAATTCTCTCTGTTTTGCTTTGCTTTGATATACTGTAGAACCTTCTAATTGATACACATATGACAAATATCCAATATGCACATAAAAGAAGCCGTTCATCTGAATTGGTGAACATGTAGGTAAGAACCCTGTGAAATAATGAGCCATTAAGCAAACAAAAGAATCAGTATCTGTAAATATACAGAAGATTTTCTGAGAAAGAACAGAGTGCAAAGTTAAAACATTGATTCCACTAACGATGAGTGGTATACTCGTCCCATGAAAGTCAAACGGTGATTCTTACCAAACAAACGGATGGACTTCAAGACCTTGAACAAGCCGCGTCCATGACGGCACTAATAACAGTAACACCACCAACAACGAGACATAAAATACAGCAGAACCTGCTCTTTTTTCTGCTCGTTTCTCAATTGCTTGTGTTCGTTGCTTGCCCAATGTTCGACAGTAAACCCAAACTTGAAGAGAACTTTTGTACAGCAAGGGAAGTAGAAAAAGACCAAGCAAAACCCCCTGCCAAAAGAAGTACAAGATGTAAATGCTATAAAGCTCAAGCCAGACGATCCAAATAACAAATACTCTACCTGAATAACGGTGGCTATCTCACTTTGAGTTCCAGGGGTGTGTATGAATGCTCCTGATGATGCAGAGAACTCTATCTGCCAGTGCAATTAAAATGATACATACCATCAGATTTGCTCTTTTTTCTGTAGCAAACATATAGTTAGGAACAATTCACACCTTTGAAAGAGTACGAGCCAGGATATCACCAAAGTAAACAACGAGACCACTTGATACCAGAAGTCCCTCCCCTGAAATTTACAGAAGAGTGTGAATAAGAAAAAGGTTGCACTTACAAGTCAAAATGAAGAGGAGATATACTAATAAATTGCACTACTAAACAAGAACCATACAAAATAGTTGGCCTTACATGCAAAAGATACTAAACAAAGTGGGGGCAATTGCAACCGTTCTTATGTGCATATATATTTCTGCATGGGATTTATCTTAATCCATAAGGTATCTAGGAAAATGTATAAATGCCTATTAGTATATGCAATCAGATATAAACAGAAGAATAGAAATAAAGATCTAATTACGTCTTGGACTTCAGGTACAAACCAAAAGATGAACATGAAGGGAACTTCTCTAGAATGTGCTTGATCAAGATCACAGCAGCCACGCCATGGCAGAGCAGATACCCATTTTTGGTCATCGCTAACAGGCCTACAATAAATTCAACACAAGTATTTTGTCAAATCCTTGTCATCTTTGGACTTGAATTAGATCCCAAAAAACCACAATGTAATTATCGTTGAATGCAGATGAAGTCTTGCATGTTACCTCCATCAGTCTTCAGTAGGAAGAACAGCAAGAATGTCACGAGGTATAAAACTACCATCAATGAACCATATTTCAAAGCTTTAGAAATCTCATTGTTGGCAGACTGACGTAGATGCCAAAGGAAGAAAGCCAGCACACTGGCGCAGCTGATGGATACTGCCCAATACTGCATTTCGAGGCATGCAAATTCTGGCCACATAAACAAAAATATATGTATTTAGTAAAAGGTAAAATGTATGCATCACAAAAAGAAAGGTTCAATGGCACATAAAACAGAGGATAATGCACTTCACAAGTCCTCTGACTTGTTCAATTGTTGATGAAGATGATAAAATTAGGAGTATACCTTGTGCTCCATTGGGATCTGTCGGTAAGATCCTCGAAAGCTGGATTAACCGTGCAAGCATGACACATGGCAAAGTAGTTGCGCCAAGAAGAATGCCTGATGAAGCACCTGGCCTGGAGGATATATGACTATATACATCAGACACCAAGCACTAGGTTCAATTTTACTTTTTGTAGCTTGCCACAAAAGACGCGATATAAAATTAAGTAGCCACACAACTCAAATAGGATGTACAGTAGAGGTATGCAATTGGGGTTGCCCATCATAGGACCTAAAATAAATCTCAACAGACCCCCTGAACCTGTACATTCTACTCGGGGATAGTAGCTAAAATGCAATTGGGGTTGCGCATCATAGGACCTAAAATGAATCTCAACAGCCCCCCTGAACTTGTGCATTCTACTTGGCGGTGGTCGCTACACCATGAATAAGTCGCATTTCTGCTGTGTATGTTAAATAACAAATCGAACAAGGATTAAGCGGTAATTGCCATCTGAGCCCAGGATTAAGCTCCTATTTGCATCCCCCGCTCATCTGCTGTTGCCCTAACTACACCGCCAATAATCCCCAATTTTGTTGGCAGCCCAATGAAATGAGGCGGTCTTGACCATTTCGTGCTAGAGATTTTTGCGAGAGAACCTCGCTTCCGTGGTGCTCATCTAAACGCACGCATTTCTCTGGCGGGGGAACCGAACGAGACCAAATTTATGCTCGCGAATATCCGCCTGGGTGGCCGAATCGCGAGGATTTTGTTTAATCCCGTGGGGTGGGGTGGGAACGAGGCGAGGGAGAGCGGGGGTCGCACCTTGTCCTGAACCGGCGGAGCGGGGAGGAAGGGGCGGAGGCGGAGCGGTCCACGGCGAGCTCGACGGCGAGGGCGGCCCCTGCGAGGAGCGCGAGCGGCGCCGCGAGGCCGGCCGGGGCGGCGAGCGCGACGCGCGCGGCGAAGAGGAAGACGACGAGGCGCTCCCCCGTGAGCAGGGCCGAGGAGGACGGCATGGGCGGTGCCGGCGAGCCCGATCCGTGCGAGGAGGGAGGGAGGGAGGGAAGTGGCGTCGGAGACACGGCGCGAACCGGCCGGACGTGAGGTGGGCCGGTAGTTGGTTCAGGGTTGCGCTCCCGCGCCGCGTGCGCGTGGTTTCTCGGCAGTTTGGTCTGGCTGGGACGCTTGGTTTTGGGTGGTGCGGTGGGTGACTGACCACACGACTCGGTTCGGTTTGGTCTCGGTCAGAATTGGCGGTCGGCCAGACCGGGCCGCTCGCTTCTTCCCACCACAACGACATGCCGCTCAAGCATGACATATCGGCATTTGCATCGCTCAAGGTGGTGGCACTGCATGGGCTACACACACATTACGGGCCTCCCGAAGCAGGCAGAGCTGCAGTTGAAAATCGCAGAGCACCGCAGATCCTGGAATTTCCGTGAGTTGCTGGATTGCCACACCGCAGATCCTGGAATTTCTGTGAGTTGGTGGATTGCCGAACAGGGTCTACATATCCTTGTCCAAAAATACGTGTCCTTGAAATGGATAAAATGGATGTATCTATAACTAAAATAAGTCTAGATACATCCATTTCTAGGACAAGTATTTCCAGACGGAAGGAGTACCATAACTAAACTACTGCTTGAGAAACTGTTAGAAGAGTGATAATACATTTTGCTATGGATCAATCAAACTGAACATCAGTCCACGATTAACACAAAAAGGTGCAAAACAACGCAAGCTAGGCAAGCATTCTAGACATAGTCATGCCACAGCACACATAGTACAGAGCTTGATGGTTTACAGCGTTACAAAACATCGCTAAAACAGAGTTTTGACACCAGAGGCTGGCCATCATAACCAAATATACATGATAAATAAGATGACATTGATGCTACTATGATCTTATTGTCTTCACTACTAACGACCTGATTTCACATACTATCATCTGCGACGAAATTAACATGCTGTTCTGCCCTTACGTCGCCTGGTCGCAGATCCAGATAAGAAGACTCCTCACTCCTCAGCGTAAAACTTGGGAGAGAAATACCCTGAAAACACAACAGTTCTGAAACAGTTAATCCATAGGACTCCGGCAGTAGGTTAAAGCAGTACAGTCAACCAGGACAAAAAATGTATTTCTTAAAGATTGCACCCCCTTCAGGAAGCAACAAGCCTGCAAATACAAAAATGCAGCTTCATAAAAACAGACTTCGCAAGAACAAACAACACCATTTCAAATAAATGTGAGCACTAATTCAAATACCACCCCAGTTCAAGCTTCACATGCATCTGCATTGATGCATGTGGATGACGATACATGCACATCCTGCCTGCCAATGCGTTTGCATATCAGATTCTTGCTTTTGTATTATTTGTAGTAGAGAGCAAAAAGAAAATACAACATACAGCAAAATGCAAAACGTGACGACACAGATTAAACACCGCTTGCTACTGCTCGCATGCTAAAATGACATATACAGCTGATTCTATTTAAACTGAGCAAAGCTATTTGTTTAAACATACACTCAATGGGTCAGAGTGCTACTCCCTGTACAGCTGATTCTACTTTAACCGAGCAGCTATTTACTACCTTGACGGAATTTATACATTTTAGCCGAAAACATGCATATGCCATACAAAAAATACATGTCCATGATGAATTGCAAGCAGAATGTATAGCATCATATACAGATTCGTTACCTGGACATAAGATACTCCTCAAAATGTGAAGTCTCCACAAAGCAGGATATGTAAATCTACAGGACAACACAACAAAACGACACCAATCTTAGGTATTTATTAGGAGTTCGGGACTAATGTAAAACTGAAAATAATACAATAGAAGACTGTGTAATATTGTAAGAATCTACGCAAATAGATGAATGAGCATGAAACAAAGAATCTTGACAACAGTTGAATACAAAGGCAAGAAAGTAGATGTGAAAAAACAGGAAAAGAAACAACTACCCACTAACAGAATTTTGTTTACTACCTGCATCCACCTTTTGTTAAACTGGACAACATACATGTTTGGAGTTTAAAAAATTTCATGCTCAAGTCTTGACAATGTAAAATCGATCTGATTGTGTTCCTGCTCTAGATTTTGCACTTTAAACTATAGTTGCAAATTCTGATGGAGCTGAATGAAATTAAATAATAACCTATTATCAGAGTTTCGATCCGTTACTGGCTGAGTTTTTTTCTCTCGAAATAGTAGGGAGAGACCTACTGAGCATAGTGTTCAATAACTGCAGGTTAAAAGTTGTTGTCCTTATTTGAGTAAACATTACTCCAACAGCTTAAGAACAGCCAACTCCTACAAGTATAGTCTGGATCAAAAGGAATTGCTGAATTAAGCACCCAAAACTAGTAAACATAAAATGCATCAACCAATATTACAAACTTATTTCATATCTTGGCAGAATTTTTCAGTAGCTACTCAAACATTACAGATATTACAGTGAGAAATACGAAATAAGAAATAAGACTCACATTGATCACACGAACATGGCTAGCTCTGGACGGCTGAAGATATTGTCTCCATCATCGCCCAGTGCAGGATAAGAAGCAACAAGTGCATCTTGTGCACCAATATACAGAGAGTTATAGATCTTCCAATATACTTCACGTACTTTCCTTGCTGGATGGAAAAGGCCTTGGAGGCAATAATTCAGAACCACAGCTGCACCTAGAGCAACTCGCATCCCCTCAATAGCCTCCATGACGGCATTTATAACATGGGGAGATGTCTCAATATGTTGGGCCAGATATAGTTAAGCAAATGGACAAGAGCATCCTCACAACCCAAGCCAGCAACTCCCAGAGCCATATGCTTAACAGCAGATGCAGCAGTCTGCCTGTGAACCAGATCCCTGTCCATTAGGGCATCTTCGAGCAAGGGAGTGACAGCATATATGTAATCTTTGCCCATCTCACCAATATACTCAAAGAGAAAAGAGAGAGACTTCAAAACACCATTCTGAACATTTAGCTCCGGAACTCGGTACTCATTCATGAGGGCGGGCAAAACTGTGAAAGGCGAGCAAGTTTCAGCAACAATAGCAATTGCTACAGTGGTGCAGACACGGTTCTGTCGCTCCTGCACCTTCAAGTTATTCAACAGAGTGGCCAACACGTCCTGTGGCCCAATTGCCTTGGCAATATAACCAAATGTGTTCACAGTGGCTCTTCTGATACCCTTCTTGTGAGCCTTCAACATTTCCAGCAACTCAAAACAAATCCTCATCCACTCCCTAGCTGGAACAAATTCTGCTCCACGATCAGCAATCCTACCAACTAGATCAATGCAGTTCTCTTGGACCTTCTCGTGCCTATTCTTCAAGATGGGAGTCAGACGAGGAAGGAGATCCTTGATCGGAGGCGTCATCTTAGTCATACCAATAACATTCACGATAGCCTTCAATGCTCCAAGAATTGAACCCAGCACCTCAGGATACTCCTCTCCCAAGTACTCATATAGCACAACACCCAGGTGACCCATAAGCTGCTCCTCCTGGCACTGCTTCATAACAATAGCTATCCTTGAGATCAGATCAGCAGCTTGCTGCCTAACTTTCGCACTCTTGTTGTTCAACCGCCACTTAATGGTACCACATATCTGAGGAAGGTAAGGCTTGACCCTCTGGCCGAGCGCATTCACAACAGCTCCAAAACCATTAAGCATGACATTTGCATCATCACTTGTCTGCTCTTGGAAAGCATACAAGATGCCATCAATAAGCAGCTCCTCCAGACGAGGATCAATATCTGAGGCACCCAAGTTGGCCACCACCTTCTCAATTGTTTCCATCACCATTCTCCTGTAAGGCTCACTTTCATCTTTCAGATCCTCAACAATCTTCCCAACGATACCAGTAACTCCCACCTTGTTTGCCATCTCTACTGTTGTTTCCACAAGTTGCTTATAGTTCCTACGATCTAGGGCCATTCTCCTAACCCAGAAGTGTTTGAAGAAGTCTGGAAGGATGTCACTCCGGATATAATCAGCCTCCACACCCTCTGTACTGACACACTGCTTAACAACCTTCAGGACAATCTTCTTCATCTCTTCATCTGGGGACTGGAACTCTCTAATCAGGACTTGCATCACCTCCTTCGTGTAGTAACTGGCATACAGAGCATCCATAAGAGGGATGATGAAACCAATAGCCTTCAAGAAGGCAGCAAGGACCTTTCCACGGTGAGATCTGATACCCTTCCAGAGAGGTTTCAAGACACTATCAAAACTTTCTATACCGTAGGGGGCAGCAGCTTCAGCAAGTGCAGCAAGAGATAGGGCAGTGATTGTCCGCACTTTCTGGTTCTCATCGCTTAGACCATGCTCAATGATCTCAACTAGGTTCTTAAGGTGAGGCAGAACAGCGCAGCCCATGAGAATAGCAATCTGCTGAACAATCTTGATACCAGTGTGCCGAGCTTGCCAGGACTTCTTACTCTGACAAACAGCCTTTAAAAATGGGAGGAGGGCCGGGATACCCAAAGCAGAAGCCACCACACTGAATGCCCTAGCAGTAGTATTCCTCACATACTCGTCAATGTTATCAATATCTGGTCTCATGGCAGCAATCATAGTAGCAAGACCAGCAGCTTTGCTGAGATTTGAGATAATTTCCCTGCCCTCAACACGAGCATAGTAATCTTCATCAATCAAAAGTGGCTCGATAACAACAAGAATCTTGTGCACAAATGGACGGACCAGCTCATCCAGCTTATACAGCACCCTATCAATGACCTTCACCAGGAGATGCCGCTCCTGATCCTCAAGAGTTGGCTGCATGAGCAGTGGCAGGATTTTGTTGAACAGTGGCCCAGCACCAAATTCACGTGCTTTGTCCGTGAGCTGCCTGAGTGCCGTCTTCCGCTGTGGGGGCGTGCCATTCTTTACCTTGAGCAAGAGCTTCATGATTTTTCTTTCCTTCTGCTCCTCTGGCGTTAGCTGTTCCTCCTCGTCCTCATTCAACAACGTCCCAAAGTACTGGTAATCCTCTGGCTTCATGAGTGGCAAACCAGGACCCAAGTCCTTGGGCACATCAAAATGCTGTCCACGGTTCTCCTCTGGAATAGCATACATCGGTGTGCCCAGAGGTGTTGGCGTAGCAAGCAGCTTCCTTGCTGGGGTACGTATGGGCTGGTATGAAGCTGGAGGCTCAAGAATCTTGTATCCCTCCTGCGGGAACATGGAGTCAAGCTCCTCATCAGTGAGAGGCCTGTTCCGCTCCTCAATGTCCCGCTCCCACCGCAAGAGCTGGTACTGCTCCGGAGTCATCGGGCCACGAGCAGCAAGGTGACCAGGTGTTGGCGTGGCAAGGTTCTCTGCTCCGAATGGTGTTTGCCCAGGAGTGTTGAACCCTGCAGGTGTCGCTGCTGTACCACCAGGTGTTGCACTCCCCATACTCGCTGGTGTCTCATCCCACCTAGATCTCTGCTTCTTGGGTGTTGGTGTAACAAGCCCACCAGGCAGCTTAGGAGTAGCATCCCATGCCCCAGAAGGGGTGGCTCCTGGAGTAATGCCACCAGCTGCAGGAGTTGCATCTGCGTCAGCCATCCTCCCTGGAGTTGGAGTCTCATCCCACCTATTCCTCCTCACAGAGGGCGTCGCGTCTCCAACACGGCCAGGAGTGGCGTCCCAGCGGCCAATCCCAGGAGTTGCATCAGGGGCATCCCAGTCTGAGGTCTTGGACTTCTTGGCCCCAGCAGCAGCATTGCCGTCCTGCGACTGATCCCACCTATTGCGCCGTTTGGTCGCGGCTGGCTGCGGCTGAGGCGCAGCCTTCTTCTCCTTGGCCTTCTCCTCCTCCTCCTTCTTCTTCTTCGCGATTTCACGCAGCACGTGCTCCTTCTCCTGCTGCACCTTGCTCTCGCGCATGGCATCGGCGTAGGTCCGGACGGAGGGGTCCGGGGTGGCCTCCCCGGACGCGAAGGCGTCGTGGCGCTCGGGCGAGATGATGCGGTCGAGGCGGCGGCGGCGGTAGTCGTCCTCGCGGTCGATGATGCGCTGGGACCGCTTGGCGGGCATCCCGTCGTCGTCCTCGGAGCGGGGGATGTCGGCGGCGGCGACGGCGTGGCCCGTGTAGGACGCGAGGCGGCGCACCGCGGGGTTGGTGGCGGAGGGCTCGGCGCTGTCGTCCTCGGGCGCGTCGTCCTCGGAGGCCGGGATGGAGGTGTCGTAGCCGGCGAAGCGGTCGGAGCCGGAGCCGCCCCCGCCGTAGAGGTCCTTGTCGAAGGTGACGGAGGAGACGGCCATGGGCGCGCCGGCCGCCAGGGCCTCCTCCAGCTTCCGGCGCTCGTCCTGCGCGCGCGCGAGCTCCGCGTCGATCCCGTCCATGGCGGCGGCGCGGGGCTAGGGTTTCGCGAGAGGGGGATGGGGGGACGCGGGGGGAGATTGGGTGGAAGGAATGGTTTGGACTTGGGAAGTTGGGATCTGGCAAAGTACGAGTAGATCGCAGACAACTCTGGCCTCTGGGCCGTTGATTAATCTGGGAAAAAAGGAACCGCCTTCTTCTCTGGGGCACGGAATATGACCGGCTTTTTTTTAGGACGGAGTGAACCAACTTAAAATCAAACAAAAAATCAAGAAATAAATTATTATTATTTTGCGGGTGAATTCAAGAAATAAATTATGAGTAACATATTTTTGGGATATGGATAACTTTATTTCCTAGCAAAGTATCCAGTGAAAACCATGTTTTCAAATTTTCACTGAGCACTTATTTTCACCTGATACTTCGCCTTATTCTATTACACTACATCTCGCCATCGAGGTTATGTTCATGTAGCAAAAAGACCTCTTTTTTCATACATCACCTCAGTCAATTGATATCAACTCCCATAGTCATGTTGTGCTGCTCTCTTCTCTCGAACACCCCGCCCCTCCTTCATCTCCCCCACTCTACCGATGAGTTGGAGCATAAAAGCATCTCTAGCAGATTCGCTAATAGCTTGTCGACGTGTAAAATTCCATCTGTTATGCGGGTTTTGGCTTTTTTCGGCCCGAACAAATCTATTAAAAGTTGACGGCCCATAAAAATTTTATGACGTGACCCGCATATGCGCCCCTTCGCTGCTATATGTACGGGTCAGGGGGCTTTTGGGGTTAGCAAATCGGATCCCCTCCGTTGTGAAACGTCTCCTCTGCCACTAGGTCTAAAGCACTCTGTCGAGCAATTAGTTGCGCCTTTCGTCTTCTTTTTCGCTGTCGACAGTAGATCCATGGCAGGCGGATCCAGACGTGGCCATGGCGGCCACGCCGATGCTAATGGAGGGTGAGGCGGCGATGGATGGGTAAATGGATGTCAGTTGAAACCGACTCTAGGGAGTCGACGATGGGTAAGGCGTGTCGTCAAAACAAGGCTCAAGGTTGAAAACATTGTCAGGGCTAAAAGAAGAAAGCACAACCTGACGAACACGTGAGGGAATACCATAACAGAAGCACAAACTAATACGGTACGACGTGACACACGACTATAAAACACACGCGATTCAAAAGAAAAAAACCAATCTTGTCACTCGCAGATCTACTTAGCACATCAGACCCGACAAAAGGACATGGACACTAATAACAGCCTACAGAGCCTAATGTACATAGAAGTAAAGCTAATCAACAACACCACTACTGAACGACCAGCCCATCATCACAGCCAAAACCATGTAATCAATCAAACCTGTAGTAACAACCGAAACAACCCTATTGTACGGGAGAAGACGATCTAAAAAGTTAAGCTAGCAGCAAGTAAAGATACTCACGGACGGCTCAGGTGATCGACTCCAACACGCTTTCACAGCCGGGTGAAAAATGAATCAAACGCAAGAAAACAGATAAAGATCAATACAACGAACAACAATAGAAAGCACATGAAAATTGAACCGGACAAATTACAAACACAGCGAAGATACAAAAGAAAAGGATCAAAGCCCAAAACAATCGAAAGGCAAGAACGATAAAGAACAAAAAATACAGGGTCATCAAACCAAAAAAACCAAGAGCATACACATCCACAAAAAACAAATAGCCCATAAATGAAAAAAAACAGAGAAACACATAAGAAACATACGCACGAGGAATCACCAGACAATTAAAAATCAAATTCACGGGAAAAAACAATACATGTATACATGAAAGTCAGACACATCGCAAAAAGAGGCATACCTTAAACGCCAATGATTAACAACATATAAAAAACATGAAAGACAAACAGAATCAAACAAACCAAAACACGAAAACAACGATGCATATGAATATTAAAAATATAGTGTTACTACTTGTGTTACTAAATAATGATAAATGTGTTATTTCAGTGATTCATATTGTCAATTATTGTGTTACAATATCCAGATAGGTATGTTACGACGTGTGTTGCAGGAACTACAAGAATGTGTTACTCATTCTTTTGTTGTACTCAGAAAACTATGTTACTGCAACTATAAAACTATGTTACCGGCACAGTTTGTAACGCATATCATGCATGTTACTACAACATAATTGTAACACAATTTATAACATACAGGAACAACTATTATGTGTGACAAATGACACCCCATAGTAACACGGCCTAAAGGAACACATTTGAAAGTGTGTTACTGTATGGCTTTTTTTGAAAGATATGTTACTATATGGCTCAGTAACACCTTTTTGGATTTGTCGTAACATAAGGGTGTGTTACCAGAACTTTATCCTGTTGTAGTGTGACACATGTGGCAGGTCAGAGGGGCCGACAATCACGCACAGGGTGGGCCAGCAAGGTTAATAAAGGGGGCGACGAGGTGCAACCGGAGTAAACAAGGAAGAATCACAGGAGGAGTTGACATTCGTCACTATATCCGCACAGGAGCGAGCCGAACGATCAACAACGGGCGGTGGTAGGTTGACCCAGGCGTGGGCGACGTGGCGAGTGGGGTACGAAGCGTGGGTGGTTAAGGGGTGACACGTCAGGGCACAACGGAACCACGACCAAGAGCGTTTCCGTCTCACCGGGGAAAGTCAGCGCGCCGAGCTGGAAGGTGCCCTTCAGTACCTATATTCATAATCGCGCTAGCTTATGAATTATGATGTGTCCCCTCACGTATCGTGATCATCAACTTGCGGATCAAAGGCGTTTAGGAGAAACAATAACACAACACGAGATTGAACACCAATAAACACACACACACACACACCAACTTAATTCATCTGATCAATGTGTTGCAGAATTCCGTTTTCTCACTCCTTTTATGTTGGGGATTGTTGCAGAAATTAAAAAAATTCTACGCATCACCAAGATCAATCTATGGAGTAACTAGCAATGTGAGGGAGGGGAGTGCATCTTCATACCCTTGAAGATCGCGAGACGGAAGCGTTGCAAGAACGCAGTTGGAGGAGTCGTACACGTAGCGATTCAGATCACGGCCGAATCCGATCTAAGCACCGAACAACGGTGCCTCCGCGTTCAACACACGTGCAGCCCGGTGACGTCTCCCGCGCCTTGATCCAGCAAGGAGGAGGGAGAGGTTGTGGAAGAAGGCTCCAACAGCAGCATGAAGACATGTTGGTGATGGAGTGGCAGTTCTCCGGCAGGGCTTCGCCAAGCTCACGCGAAGGAGGAGAGGTGTTGGGGAGGGGAGGGGCTGCGCCTTGGATGTGTTGCAACTGCCCTCCCTCCTCCCCTCTATTTATAGTGTGAAGGGGGAAGGGGGTTGGCCCCTCTAGATGAGATCTAGAGGGGGAGGCGGTTAAGGGGAGGGGCTTGCCCCCAAGCAAGTGGCGCCTTTAGGTTCCCCAACCCTAGGCGCATGGGCCCTAGGGGGGATGGCGCCCAGCCCACTTGGGGCTGGTTCCCTTCCTCATACAGCCCATAAGGGCCCTCCGGGGCAGGTGGACCCCCGGAACCCCTTCGGTGGTCCCGGTACAATACCGATAAACCCCCGAATACTTCTGGACCGTATGATGACTTCCCATATATAAATCTTCACCTCCGGACCATTTCGGAACTCCTCGTGACGTCCGGGATCTCATCCGGGACTCCGAACTACATTCGGTAACCACGCACAAACCTTCCCTATAACCCTAGCGTCATCGAACCTTAAGCATGTAGACCCTACGGGTTCGGGAATCGTGTAGACATGACCGAGACAGCTCTCCGGTCAATAACCAATAGCGGGATCTGGATACCCATGTTGGCTCCCACATGTTCCACGATTATCTCATCGGATGAACCACGATGTCGAGGATTCAAGCAATCCCGTATACAATTCCCTTTGTCAATCGGTACGCTACTTGCCCGATATTCGATCGTCGGTATCCCAATACCTCATTCAATCTCGTTACCGGCAAGTCACTTTACTCATTCTGTAATGCATGATCTCGTGACCAACTACTTAGTCACATTGAGCTCATTATGATGATGCATTACCGAGTGTGTCATGGAATTGTCACGGCAGATGTCCTAGTGTGAGGACTCAGTCGTGAGGCCAACGCATTTATGTAGTAGCTTGAGAGGGGTTGATCGGGCCGAGAGACGCAACACACAAGACAAGGATTTAGACAGCTTCGGGCCCCGGAAAACATCATCCGGTAATAGCCCTACATGTTGTTTGTGGCTAGATCTCATTATGCTCATCAGGGAGACGCCGCATAAGCCGGCTCCCCTTTAGTTGTGTCTAGCCTTAAAGATTGTTTCTTGCCTGTCCCTCTCTGGGGAGCCCTGCCCCTTCTTATATATGTTGAAGGGGCGGGTTACATGACTAGTCCTAGTAGGATTAGGATTGCTCTATTACAATTGGAGTCCTAGCCTTGCTTCCTTGGTAGGAGAATATTCCTTATTCCTCATAAACCGGCCCACCATAACATGAGCCGGCCTTCTGGGCCTTGGGCCTAGTCTTCTGTCGACCACCGTTAGGGCCATCCGTGAGTCGCCACTCCAATAGTTACCAATGAAAACGCCAAGCCCGGCAGGTCATACTTCCTACTGGGTCATCTCAAGGGTATATCCCCGACATTAGCCACCAGTTTAATTTGGATTCATCCATGTTAATCTGATCCTGTAAAATAAACACAAGAACAAACTTGATAGGTTGTGCTCCGGGTTAAATATTTTCCTGAACCGGCACTTGATCATCTTTAAGTCCTTGTCATTTTCCTCCTGGATGCATACTCAAGATCTTATAGCAAATCTCTTTCAACAGATATGTCCAAACTTTGCCAATGCAAAAAATCCAGGGACTTCTTCTAAAAAATCCGGGTCAATAGGCCAGCTTCATAACCAATTTGTCGACATTGGCTCTTGTAGAGAAATATTATAAGAAATAATCCATTTGAGTCGGCCTTCAATGCTCGACTTGACAAAATATTGGTCTTGAAATATTCAATCGATATTCAGCCGGCTTAAAGATGTAGATCTTACCGATTTATGATTGCTAAAATTGCCGGGTTATAAATAAATGATGCCGGGTCATGATTGTTGCAGACACCGGGTTAATCTGGTCTACTCCAAACTGAGAATTTGAAGATTTTTTCTCCCTTATATGCATATCACCTGTAGCCCACAAGTTTTAAGAGGAGAACATAGTGATAACTTAAGACTTGCTTCAATATAAGTGTTGCAACCTTGAAGAAATCCGGGTTATTCATCTCAATCATTAGTCATAAAATGAATATTCCACATATGTAGCCCCCAAGTGCCGGGTTGTCATGCTTGCAGCAACCTGGGACTTGTAATTGCCTTATGCTCATGAAAACTTCAACCAGTGTAGCCCCCAATGGCTGGGTCATTATGCAATAATGAGCAGGGACTTTGTAGATATAACCATGTAAACTTGAACAACAACGTGTAGCCCTCAAGGGCTGGCTCAGTAAGATAATACTGAGCTGGGACTTTGTATATAATTTATTGGTAATAACATCATATAATATAATCTCCACCATGGGGCTTGAACCCACGTCCACAAGGTTAAGATCTTTGTACTCTACCAACTGAGTAGTGGACCGTTCAATATAATGGATTAATGCTTGTGTACCTTGAATTTTTGACAGGAGCAATTGGTAGCCCCAAGGGTCGGCTCATTTAGAATGTGATGAGTCGGGTCTTCAATAAGTTGAGCACAAAATGACTTTGCATTAGCCCCCAAGTGCCATGGTGCATGCTGGCAGTGATATGGGACTTGCATATTTGACGTAATCTCAATTTGAATAATATAGCCCCCAAGTGTCGGGTCGTAAGCCTGTAGCGACTCGGAACTATTCCTTTCATTGTAGAATAAATCATATCCATTGATAAAATAATAGCCATTGCGCCAAAGCGACTTTGAATACCTCATCTGTTGATAAGTAAATCCGGAGATTAAATACCCGGCGGCTCTTGGCCGATGGCGATTTAATACGCCTCCATTGCAAGCCGGAATTTTTATAACCCGGCGGCTTATAGCCTTTGAGAAAATCAAGAATTGATAACCTTTTTGAGACACCAATTTCAGTCTTTGAACTTAATCATTTATGTAAGTCATAGCTCTATAAATCATGCACAGAGTTTAAACAACATATGCCCTGGCGACTTAACGTCAAAAGCCAGGGCGGGTAATAATATCTCACATATAACCACTGTGATATTGAATTTGCACTGCCGGTTTACATGACCAATGCGATGAAGGGCGATAACCCAATCCTTAGAAGCCAATGCTTCCACATAGATGATGATTGTCATAAGATGGCGATTTATCGAAAATCAAGCCGGGTTAAATAGAAACCACTCATATACACTTTAGATATGATCAAAAAAGTTTCAAGTAAAATCCAAAAAAATGTTTGCAAAAAGAGACTTCAAAATTTTTGAGGCTTCTGATTTGAATACGATCAGAAAACCGTTCCAAAGGGTTTAAGCTAAGATTCGAATACAATCATATAGCCCCCAGTGGCTTTGGTGTTGCCGATCAAGAGGGTACTGACAACTATGTTCTCTTTGGTTCGAATACGACCTATGTTTGAACAGGAAGCCCCCAAATGACCTTGAGAGTTGTTTAACGACGCTGATTCGAATACGATCCACGTCGGACCCAAAGGGGTTGAGCTATGATTCGGATACGATCAAGAAGCCCCCTAGTGGGTTTGGCAGTGTGCCAATCAAAAGGGTACCGACAGCTATGTTCTCTTTGGTTCGAATACGACCTATGTTTGAACAGGAAGCCCCCAAATGACCTTGAGAGGTTTTTAACGACCCTGATTCGAATACGATCCAAGTCGGACCCAAAAGGATCTTCATTTTGAGCCGGAAATTTTCCGACGACCTTTAAATTTGCACCATTTATTGAGCTATGTCCATGTAGCCCCCGAGTCTTTAAGACGACTCAATGAGGTGGCTTAAGATTCTTCACAGTTAACCGTGATCTAGACCGGTTTGAGTCCTGCATGGGAGAACTTGCAAGTCAAAATAATTGCTCTTTTAAAGAAAATAATATGTAATATAAAATATACTGGATGAATTTCACCTGATATGTCAGGCCAGTAATTATCCACCGCAGAGTTAATGATCACCATGGTGAAGCTGAAATCAATTCACGGCTGAACCGTCCGCGGTGTTGTAAGCCAGCGCGGACGGGCGAGTCAATTGCAGGTACGAATAGATGAGTTGGCCGCGGATGGGCGAGTCAGCCGCGGTACCGATGGGCGTGCTAACCCCATCATGTTGATGTAGATTTGGGCCGCAGAGACGGCAGCTCGCGCACACCCATTCAATAGCAAGCAGGCGTAGACGCTAGTGCATGATGATACTAACGTACACTTCATTGGCACAGCATGGCACCATCTTTACAATAAATCATTGTCCTCCTCATAAAAAATATACGGATCAAAAGTAATTGTTCTCTGATGGAAACAATATGTGTTAAATAAATAGACTCAAATGGATATCACCTGATTTGTTCAGACCACGGATGATCCGTCTGTAGCATCTGTACATATCCTGGTGATGTACGGTCCATCCGGTGCAAACAGAGAAATCTGACGATCAACCACCATTCATTTTTCTCTTGTGAGCTCTATAAGGCCCCTTCCCCCCTTTTTTTTACTCTGGCTCTTTTCTTCCAGATTACATGAACACTCGGCCAGCGGAGCACAAGCCGGTGGGCGCCCGTGTCTGCAGCTTCAGCTGGGCGGCTCGATGCAGGGGAGTGCACCAGCGACGGCTCTCGGACACTCGCGGTGGACGGGGCCCTCGTACAACGGTGAGTCGGTGATAGGATCTTTGGAGGCGCCAGCGACTCGTTGAAGGTGCGGCGGCATGCGGCGGGGTCGCAAGACCAGGCGGCGGCTTGGTGAGGTTTTCGGGTGAGAAGACCCACGGTGGCTTGAAGGCCAAGCAGACCCGGCAGTGGTCGGCGCGTCCATACCCGGGAGTTGTGGCGCGAGAGCCGACCAAGGCTAGCATAAGCGGAGGCAGGCACGGGGAATAGGCGAGGCGCGGGAGCCCGTGGTAGCGCGAGGCGGTGTGGGCGCGGAGCGGTAGCTGGTCCGGGCCGGCGGGCGTCCAAATGGTCGGTCGTATGGTGAGCTGGCAGAGGGCGCGCGGGGACAATGATTTATTGTAAAGATGGTGAAGTAATGCTTAATCAGAAACAGGTTTTCTGGTGGCCATGTACTGGCCCGGCGACTTTGGAGACGGTCGCAGACGATGATAGCTTGGCACGGCGGCGATGGTAGTGATCATGCTGTGGCAGAGGAGATCGGACGCTGCGGAGGCCATGGCTCGATGCGTAGGAAGACCATGGCAACATAAATGGTAGCGGCTCACCGACGATGTGGCCGGCGGCTCAATCTGCGCCCCGGCGAGCCCGTGGTTGAGGGACGCCCGTGGCCACTCGTCACGGTGAGTCTGGGTCGTGGATGTGGAGTCTGCACCCCTTTATGCCTTATGAATTGCACTGACTTTGGCTCCTTATAGGATACTGATAAGACACAAGCTGATATTTCTGTTGATCTTGGCGACTGAAACTTGCAGCAAGGCGAAGGTGAAAATGGGCATGATGCCTCGGTGGCCGGCAGAGGTGACTCAGCGCGACCTTGGCGATGACTCTCCCGCTGTGGTTGAGGCATGGCGGGTTGTGGCGATAGAGCCGGCTCGACCCGGCGGAGGAGGCGGCTGATAAGGGCCGTGGCTGCGGACGAGGACCGGCGGCTCGTGGCCCACTCCATCAGCGGATACTTGAAGCTTGAGCAGCGCTGTAGTAGAGGCGGAGGCCGACGATGGCGGCTCAGTGCCGCACGAGCGAGGTCCGCGCAGGGCGGCTGGTGGCTCGAGGTCGAACGGCTTGACCTGGCCACGAGAAAAGCGACGGCGAAGGTGATGTAGCTGACGGCAAGGTGGAGCTAAGGTAGAATAGCGCACCGGCCCTAGCAGAGGCGTGGTAACAAAGGCGAGGCGAGTCAGACAGGCAGGTTTGACCCGGATATGCGCGCCGGTCTGACCAACTTTTTGCAACCGGTAAGAGCATCTCCAGCCGCGCCCCCAACAAGGCCCCTGAGACGACTTTTCGGCCGTCGGCGTCAAAAAATCAGCCCAGTCGCGTTCCAGGGGCTCATTTTTCGTCGGCTCGGGCCGAAATTGGCGCCGGCGGACCCAACCCGAACCCGGCGCGCTGGGGGGCGCTCGGGAGCGCCGAGCGAATATTTTTTGGCGCGAAAGCGCCATGGGCCAGCCGCGTCAGCGACTCGACTCCCTTCTCGCCGCTTCGTCGTCCTCATCGCCTCGTTTCCCGTGGCGAATCAATGCCAAAGCTGCGCGCGCTGCCGCGTCGGTCAGCCTCCATTGATGCCTCACGGGCGGCGCAGTGAAGTCCGGGCGACATGCGTCCCCTCACCCGCCACGCGTAACGCGTCGGCCAAGCCTACCGCGCGGCGCCACCACCTATATAAAGCCGAGAACCAGCGCGCCGGAGATACGCACACACTACACCGCCGACGCGCCCACTTCTCCCCCTTCCTCCTCTCTCTCGCCGTCTCCAGCTAAGGATGGCCGAGCGCTTCCCAGGCGACGATGCGGCGGCCAATGGTTTCGGGCGCCGCCATCTGCACGAGGGCGAGGCTCGCCTCCTCTTCGAGGCCGAGTACCCGGTCCCGCCGGACATGCGGGTGCCGGGGACGTGGCGGATCAGCGCCGGCGGCGTGCCGGTGCCACCACCACCCACCGGGGCGGCGCGGCGTGCGGAGATCGCGCGCATCCGCGCGTCCCTGCCGCGGGCGGCGAGGGAAGGCCCACGGTACACCCCCGACAGCCCGCTCTGGGAGGCCTATTTCCGCCGCCGACACGCCGAGCAGCTCGAGGCGACGAACGGCGTCGTGCCCTCCGGCAGGCTCAACTCCGAGGGCCGGCGCTGGTGGTGGGGCGTACCCGGCCGCACGTTGGAGGGCGTTCTCGAGTACATCGAGGGCGGCAACACGCCGCGCCTCGAGTACCCCGCTCCCCCGACCTTCTCACGCCGCCGAGGGAGCTCCTGGACGCCGAGGCGTATGGAGCGGCCCGGCGCGTCCTCCTCCTCGTCCGGCCGCTCGTCGGGCTCTCCCTGCCTCTGCCCTGTCAAGCCAGAGCCCCAAGACACGCCGGTCAGCGCGCGCACCCGCAGCTCCGGTGTCCGCATCGGTGACTCCACCCCCCCCCCCCATCCGGCCGCTTCGTCCTCGTCGAGCCCAAGCCGGAGCCCAGCCTCCCTGTCGTGGTTCTAAGTCTGACAGTAGAATGGGGGGTAGGTATGGAGAGGCAAGATCCTAGCTATGGAGTAGTTGTATACGCAAGATGTTTACGAGTTCAGGCCCTTCTCGGAGGAAGTATCAGCCCCACGCCCTGAGCCCAGAGGCGGTCGATCAGTATTATGTGCGTATGAGTTACGGGTGCGAACCCTTTACACCGAGGAGGGGATGGCTTATATAGAGTTCGCCAGACCCTCCAAATTTCGATTATGCAGGGATTAATGTACATTAAGATAGGGAGTTACCGGTAACGCCCCACATAAAGTGCTATGATGACCATAAAGCCACTTAATGACCGACCGCTTGTGTGCGTATCGATAGATCTTCTGGCGGTCGAGTGGTTGACTTCATGGTCGAGTGTCTTTAGATCCGTCAAGTGGAATCCTTCCAGGTCGACTGAAAGGTGGTTTATTCAAGAGATGTCCTTGGGGAGGGTATCTTGGACAGGTCCATGACCCTACCCTAGGTACATGGCTTCATCAGTAGCCCTCGAATGGATCGAGGTTTGAGTGAGGAAAGAGTTGATAACTCTTCCGACCCACTTTTCGTGCGATGAGCACGTCCTGTTCTGGATCAATGAGCTTAGGTGACGGCTTCAACTTATTTTTCAGTCGCCTTGATCCATTCTTTGTATCCGTCGAGTGTGTTTTTCGTACTTGGGGAACTCCGAATGACAGGACGGAGGAAATCTTCTGTCTGACGATTTGCTCTGTGGCGCGCGGATTTTGCGGGATTCGAATTTCGGGAAGTGAGCGGGGCGGAGGAAGCCGCAGTAATCGGATGGGATAAGGCAGGGACGCCTCGATCTCCGTGCCACCTTTTTCGCCACGTATCGCGCGGGCGACTATTGCGGGATTTGACAAGATCGCCCGGGCCTACCAGTCAGTCACTCGGAAGCAACCTCATATAAGGCCCCGGACGGGGGTTTTTGAACGGTGCGCTCCCCTTTCCTCCTCCCTTCCTCAGATTCATCCGCCGCGTTCGCTTCCAGCTCAGCGCTGCTGCTCCGTGCGCGTCTCGGCGACGACAATGGTGAAAGAGAAGACAGCAGCCTTGGAGCGGGCGAAGAAGGTGACGGAGAAGGCGAAGGGAAGGGCGACCAGTCGGGGCGGATCTTCGTCAAGGGCTGGCTTGCCGCAGGGCTGGATCCAGGGCGACTAGATCCGCTCGACGATCCGTCAGAAGGATCTCGACGACATGGCCAATGAGGGACGGATCCCCCATGGATCAGCGCGGCTCCCGGGGAAGGAGTCGGAGCCGTAACCTCAGGAGGGTGAGTGTGTTCTCTTGGCCACCCATTTTGACCGCGGGTTTTCTCTACCGCCTCACCCTTTCTATCGGGGATTTCTGAACTTCTTTGGGGCACAACTTCACCACTTCACACCCAATTCCATCGTGTATCTCGCTGATTTCGTGTCTCTGTGCGAGAATTTCTTGGGTTGCCGGCCTCATTGGGGTCTTTTCAAGCACATTTTCACTTGTCGCTCCCAGACGGTGAAAAAGGTCAATCTGAGTGACGATAGAACTCAAGTGATTCAGATGTGTGGGGTCTTGGGGTTCAAATGAGAGGAAAAGCTCTTTTCCGCCATGATCTTACCGAAGTCGGTCCGTGGATGGCGATCGACTTGGTTCTCTGCAAGGACCAGCCAACGCCAGTTGAGCGATCGACTCCCTCGTTTTTCCATGGACCGAGTGAGCAAGCCAGCTTCTTTGAAGGTGATCCCGGAGGAGAGGGCGCAGGTGAAGGTGTTGGTCGAACGCGTTGTCCAGCTCATTCGAGACGGAGTGACTGGCATGGATCTCTTGGAGGTCTTCCTCCGACGTCGCATCCAACCGCTTCAAGCTCGAGACCATCCGATGTGGTTGTACTGCATCAAGACACCACTCGGATCCACCCGAGGAGGTCGAGGGCGCCATCTTTGGAAAGGTGTCTGGCGGGCATCACAGAAACAAGGACAACCCTCGAGGAGCCGTGGAGGATTCCTCCACTCGACCGATCATCTGAAGTAGACAAGGTCCATTCCTGTATTTTTGACTGTGATCCCGCTTTCTCCATCTTGTTTGTTTAACATCGGTCGACTGACTTTTTTCTTGTTTGTTGTCTTCCAGGCCACTACTGAGATGTACTCGATGCCCAACGGGGCGCAAGAACAAGTCGAGGAGGAAGAAGGGAGCGGAGGTGAAAGTCAGGAGGAATGGCAATCTGATGGTGAGGAGGACGAAGATGACGACAGCTCCGGTGAATAGGAGGAGGAGGAGGAGGAAGGGGAAGTTGACCCTCCTCGCTTGGAAAGGCGATCCAAGCTCTCTCATGACCCCACGGTCGAGCGTGGCAAGGCTATCGCGCCTGTCGGGCAGTCGACGAAATGCCCTCGGACGACCTCTCCGGCGCCGACAGAAAAATCGCCGAAGCAACCCCCAGCGACGCCATCAAAGCCTAAGAAGGCTTTGCCCAAGATGAGGATGGCCATTCCCACCATTTCCGGGTAACAGCAGAACTTGTGTTTTCTTGTTTAGCATAGACATACTTTTGGTCGACTTGTTGGTGATCAACTGATTTCGACATTTGCGGTATTGCTACCTCCGAGACCTCAGCCAGGAACGAAGACCAAGAAATGGAAGATGATGTCACCTCTAACCTTGGTATGATCTCAGCAGTTTCGCTTTTGGTCGATTGGATTACCATTTTTGACTTTGAATCTTTCCTGTAGTCCCTCCTCATGTCATTGATCTCCCTGATGATGACGACGAGGCACCGTTGAGGCGGAGGAGGAATAAGAAGGCGCCTGCTGGCAAGACTGCTCAGGTTGTATCAGTGTCTGAGACGCTGGTTCATGAGGGTGGCAACATCACTCGGACTTCTGTGTCTTTCGCTGTGCCGCTGACGAGTATCCGGCCTTCATCGTCGACTGCTGATCCGCCGTCTCTTTTCGCCATACACCACGTCCCAGAGGACCAAGTGGGTGCTGCTAAGGAAGCTATACGCCAGGCGGGGATCATGATGGAGCAAGTGAAGGTGGTCCGGGAGGCCAGCCAGGCGGCCTATGATGCCAGCTCAGCTCTTCAGAGCAACGTCCAGGTTAGTTGGTCACAACCTGTTCTGTTAGGATATGCTACCTGAAAACTCTTCTTTCTGAAGATCTTCGTATCTGTACACCCACTGGGTGTGTCGATTGAATTTTTGGATTGGTGGGGGCACGCTGAGTGCACCCACTGGGTGTAGTCCCCGAGACTATGGTGGACTGCTGGCAGTTGACCATAGTCTTTATACTTTGAATTTCTTTGCTGACTTCTTCACTCGATCTGGTTGGACCATGTCGAATGGAATCTTGAAACCGGTGGGGGCACGCTGAGTGCACCCACTGGGTGTAGTCCCCGAGACTATGGTGGATCAGCGATCGACCGTAGTCTGAAGAACTCCTTTTTTTATTAGATCATGATGATACCGTGGCTGACTGCTGACAGTTAGCCGTGGTTTAGGATCATAACCTTTTTGCCTCTTTCGGTCGACTGATCGAGTCGAGTCGGTAAAACCAGTGGGGGCACGCTAAGTGCACCCACTGGGTGTAGTCCTCGAGACTACTGTTGAATATTTTGATTCGACTGTAGTCTTAGAAACGCCTTCTGATTTTTCTTAGTCACTCGGAAGCAACTCATCTTTGATGTCCGCCGATTGACTCTTCAAGAAATCCTCATGAGCTTGTGGCTCGCTATACTGAATTGGAAAACAAACAGATCCAGCTCAACCTTGACTTGAAGCTTGCTCAGAGAACTTGCGAAAGGCGAGACAAAGCAAAAGGTATGGCTGGTGAGAACTTGACGACTGTCTTTGTTTTTCTGCCCATTCCTAATTCTGATCTCATTGTCATTTTGCAGATAAAATGGAGGAGGCTCTGAAGAAAAAGGACTGTGATCTTACCGAGGCGTAGAAAGCGGCTTTGGACAAAACAAAGATCGCGGAAGAAAAGCTATCTTCAGTCGGTAAACTTGAAGAAGAGAACGCCAATCTGAAGCTGCTCTCGGCGCGGCCAACAAGGAGGTCAACCGACTGAAGAACGACAAGATAGCTCCGAGCGACAAGGCTGGCGAACTGGCGGGGAAGAGGAACGATCTGGAGGCTTATTTGGGAGGGCTCGCCAAGAAGTTATTCCTCATGCTTGAAGGTAATCCCTCCTACCCGACTGACTTGTTATCACCGACTCATCATAGAACCATTAGCTTGAACTCGAGTTCCGTTCTGCACTCGCGAGAACTTCGAGGAGGAGACTAGTCGAGTGGAGACCAGCTTGGACCCCATTAACTCTCCGTGAAGGATGAAGCCGCTATGAATGTGCTCCGACCGAGTCTCGTGTCATTCTTTGTGGTGGACTACCTTGCTTGGTGAAGGTTGCGGTGTCGCGGATCGACTCGATACTACGCCAGGCGAGACGCTTCAAAATGACCTCGAGTCTTTAATGACTCGATCAATGACGTTCAAGTCGAGTGCGGGAATGGAAAAAGTCTTCGCCGGTGTGGTGCCGATGTTGCTCTGTCCTGGTCCGGGTTCACCGCAAGGAGGCGCGAGAGGAAAAGTCAAGGCGTCCATCAAAGTTGCCAATACCAAGAAGTACGACTTCCAATCTTTCATGGAGACTTTCATTGCTGCTGCCACCCGGATCGCTGACGGGATCGACCTGGACCAGTTTGTCGCGCCTTCTAGTTCTCCACCTGAGGAGTAAAAAACTTCTATGATTCGTCTTAAATTTGCCTCGGAATGCCGAGTGGTCTTGTAACCGATAAAATTTAACATGCTTGATGCCTGAGTACTTCTGAATCCGTAGGATGTTATCTGAACTTGGCTTATCGTCGAATATGCTTTCATTTGTCTTTGAACAAACTTTGTTCTTCACTCGGAATATACTTCAGTGCTTGAGATGCAGCTCTGAGGTGAAAAATCCAGTCGACCTACACTTCATTGTTCTTGCAGGTAGGGATGGAGCACGGATTGTACTTGTGGCGCAGCTCCGAAGGAGAAGGTAACAGTCGACCTGCACCTCGTCGTCCTTGCGGATTGGGATGGAGCGCACGTTGTACTTGTGGCTCAGCTCCGAAGGAGAAGGTAATAGTCGACCTGCACCTCGTCGTCCTTGCGGATCGGGATGGAGCACACATTGTACTTGTGGTGCAGCTCCGAAGGAGAAGGTAACAGTCGACCTGCACCTCGTCGTTCTTGCGGATTGGAATGGATTTCATACTTAGGCGAGTACTCGACTGCAGCTAAGCCTCCAAGTGGTAGGGTTGCTCTCCACTCGGTAGGATTTTCAGATACTTAGGCGAGTACTGGACTGCAGCTAAGCCCCCGAGTGGGAGGTTTGCTCTCCACTCGGTAGGATTTTCAGATACTTAGGCGAGTATTGGACTGCAGCTAAGCCCCCGAGTGGGAGGTTTGCTCTCCACTCGGTAGGATTTTCAGATACTTAGGCGAGTACTAGACTGCAGCTAAGCCCCCGAGTGGGAGGTTCGCTCTTCACTCGGTAGGATTTTTCAAACTTAGGCGAGTACTGGACTGCTGCTAAGCCTCCGAGTGGGAGGTTCGCTCTCCACTCGGTAGGATTTTCAGATACTTAGGTGAGTACTGGACTGCAGCTAAGCCCCCGAGTGGGAGGTTCGCTTTTCACTCGGTAGGATTTTTCAAACTTAGGCGAGTACTGGACTGCTGCTAAGCCCCCGAGTGGGAGGTTTGCTCTCCACTCGGTAGGATTTTTCAAACTTAGGCAGGTACTGGACTGCGGCTAAGCCTCCGAGTGGGAGGTTTGCTCTCCACTCGGTAGGATTTTTCAAACTTAGGCAGGTACTGGACTACGGCTAAGCCTCCGAGTGGGAGGATTTTTTGTGTCGTAGCTCTGAAGGGGAAGTCAACAGTCGACCTGTACCTCGTCGTCCTTGCAAAGCGCACATTGTATTAAATACTTAGGCGAGTACTTGGACTACAGCTAAGCCCCCGAGTGGGAGGCTGGCTCACCACTCGGTAGGATTTTAAACACTTAGGCGAGTACTTGGACTGCAGCTAAGCCCCGAGTGGGAGGATGGCTCACCACTCAGTAGGATTTTAAACACTTAGGCGAGTACTTGGACTGCAGCTAAGCCCCCGAGTGGGAGGCTGGCTCACCACTCGGTAGGATTTTAAGTACTTAGGCGAAACAGATTCGCAGCTAAGCCCCCGAGTGGGAGGCTGGCTCACCACTCGGTAGGATTTTAAACACTTAGGCGAGTACTTGGACTGCAGATAAGCCCCCGAGTGGGAGGCTGGCTCACCACTCGGTAGGATTTTAAGTACTTAGGCGAAACGGATTCGCAGCTAAGCCCCCGAGTGGGAGGCTGGCTCACCACTCGGCAGGGATTTTTTTTACAAACTTAGGCGAAACGGGTTCGCAGCTAAGCCACCCACTGGGGGGAAATTTCTCATGTAAACAAAAAGTAATAACAATCACTGGGAAAATTATAACATTCTTGTCTTCGATAAACAAACTACAGAGGTACTTTTATTACATCTCACCCGAGTGAGTACTTAAGTATAAAAGGCGGAGCAGCTCCGCATTCCAAGCTCGAGGCTCATCAATCTGGCGATTGACGTTGTAAAGATGGTATGCTCCATTGTGGAGAACTCTGGTGACGATGAAGGGACCTTCCCAAGTGGGAGCGAGCTTGTGTGGTTTCTGTTGATCCACTCGGAGGACCAAGTCTCCTTCTTGGAATGTTCGGCTCTTCACATTTCTAGCATGTAATCGACGCAAATCCTGCTGATAGATGGTCGAGCGGATCAGGGCCATCTCTCTCTCCTCTTCTAGGAGGTCGACTGCATCTTGCCGGGCTTGCTCCGCTTCAACTTCAGAGTAGAGTTCGACTCGAGGGGCATTGTGAAGCAAGTCACTCGGCAGAACTGCTTCAGCTCCATAGACCAGAAAGAAGGGAGTTCTCCCAGTCGACCGATTAGGAGTGGTCCTCAATCCCCAAAGAACTAATGGAAGTTTGTCGACCCATGCTCCTGCTGCATGCTTGAGATCGCGCATCAGCCGGGGTTTCAGTCCTTTGAGAATTAGACCGTTTGCTCGTTCTGCTTGTCCATTCGACTGGGGGTGAGCAACTGAAGCATAGTCGACTCGCGTGCCTTGAGAGGCGCAAAAGGCTTTGAATTTGTTGGAATTGAAGTTTGACCCATTGTCAGTGATGATGCTATGAGGAACTCCATATCTGAATATCAACTCTCGATGAAACTGATAGCGATTACGCGACGAGATTCTTGATAGGCTTAGCTTCGATCCACTTAGTAAACTTGTCGATTGCCACTAACAAGTGAGTGAAGCCGCTTGCCAGCTTCTCGATGGTCCAATCATATCCAATCCCCAAACAGCGAAGGGCCGCATTTAGTGGAATGGTCTTCAAGGCTGAGGCGGGTTTGTGCGACATATTGGAATAAAACTGACATCTTTCACACTTGTCGACTATTTCCTTTGCCATTTCATTTGCATTTGGCCAGTAAAATCCCGCTCGGTATGCTTTAGCCACAATGGTCCGAGAGGACGCATGATGAGCACAGGTCCCCGAGTGGATATCATCAAGAATTATCTGACCTTCTTCTAGTGTTATGCATTTCTGGCCGACTCCAGTCGCGCTTTATCTGTACAATTGTCCCTTGATCACAGTAAAGGCCTTGGATCGGCAGACGATCTATCGAGCCTCTTCTTCGTTCTCCGGGAGCTCTTTCCTTAGGATATACGCGATGTACGACCTTTGTCGGTCGGGCGTGATGACCACGACTTCCATGATCGTGTCGACCACAGTGGGACCTCAACTTCACCGGATCGGTGGCACTTTTTGGCTGTGGGGATTCTTCGGTGAAAGGATCCTCTTGAATTGACGGTGTGTGGATGTGCTCCAAAAACACATCACTGGGAATGGCTTCCCTCTTGGACCCTATTTTCGCCAAATCATCAGCAGCTTGATTTTTCAGTCGGGGCACATGATGAAGCTCTAACCCCTCGAACTTCTTCTCTAGCTTCCTCACTGCATTGCAATAACCAGTCATGGCTGGACTTCTGACATCCCACTCCGTCATCACCTGATTAACCACTAGATCTGAGTCGCCATAGACCATGAGGCGACGGATGCCGAGTGAAATGTCCATACGCAACCCATACAACAAGTGCTTCAGATTACGCTTCATTGTTGGAAGAATCAAAGTGAATCTGGAGCACATATCTGAGCTTATCTCCTCGGGAAACCAACACTACCCCGGCACCGAACCATTCAGCATCTTGGAACCATCAAAGAACATGGTCCGGTGTTTGAGTGAACTTGAGTCGGCGATTCTTTGTTCAATCCACTCGGCGATGAAATCTGCCCTTGCTTGGGACTTGATGGCTTTCTTTGCCTCAAACTTGATATCAAGGGGAAGGAGTTCAATCGCCCATTTTGCCACTCGACCAGTTGCATCTCTGTTGTGCAGAATCTCTGACAATGGGGCGTCGCTAACGATTGTAATGGAATGGTCAGAGAATTAATGAGAAACCTTCTTTGTGGTCATATAAATCCCATAAACAAGCTTCTGATAATGAGGGTATCTTTGCTTTGATGGGGTCAATACTTCAGAAAGATAATATCTTTGGTATTTGAACTTTGAAGGCTTTTCCTTCTTCTTCCGCCGACCGTAAGTAAATCTTGTCTTGACGACTTGTCATGTGGCTGCAATGTAAAGCAGCAAAGGCTCTTCTTTGATTGGGGCGACAAGCACCGATCAGGTGGAGAGCAGAGCTTTTAGCTCTGCAAACGCTGCATCAGCTTATGGAGTCCACTCGAACTTGTCTGACTTCTTCATCAGTCGGTAAAGAGGCAATGCCTTTTCACCGAGACGAGAGATGAATCGACTTAAAGCGGCCAAGCATCCAGTAAGCTTCTGGACATTGTGCACATGCACAGGGCGTTTCATTCGTAGTATAGTGCCAAAATTTTCTGGGTTGGCGTTGATTCCTCGTTCGGAAACGAGAAAACCGAGTAACTTTTCGCCAGGAACTCCGAATGTGCACTTTGATGGATTAAGCTTGATATCATACCTCCTGAGATTGGCAAATGTTTCAGCAAGGTCAGTCAACAGGTCGGAACCTTTCCGTGACTTGACCACAATATCATCCATGTATGCTTCCACATTCCGGGATTTGAGTGAGCAAACACTTCTGAATCATCCTCATGAACGTGGCTCCGGCTTCTTGAGGCCGAATGGCATGGTGACATAACAGAAGCACCCGAATGGAGTGATGAAAGTTGTTTTGATCTCGTCGGGTCCATATAGACGGATCTGATGGTAACCGAAATAGGCGTCTAAGAAAGACAACCGCTCACATCCCGCAGTCGAGTCGACTATTTGGTCGATGCAGGGGAGAGGAAAATGATCTTTCGGGCAGGCCCGATTGATATGTTTGAAGTCGATGCACATGCGAAGTGACTTGTCCTTCTTAGGGACCATGACAACATTGGCGAGCCACTCGGAGTGGTAAATCTCTCGGATAAACTCTGCCGCTAAGAGCCGAGCCACCTCCTCTCCAATGGCCTTTCTCTTCTGGACGGCGGACCATCGAAGATGTTCTTTGACATGTTTAACTTTTGAGTCGACTCGTGAAGCGATGCTCAGCCGATCCCCAGGAACACCGGCATGTCAGCAGGCTTCCATACGAAGATGTCCCAGTTCTCACGGAGGAACTGGATGAGCGCTTCTTCCTATTTGGAGTCGAGTGTTGTTGAGATGTGAGTTGGAGCAGCATTGGCATCAGTCGGGTGAATATGAATCGGTTTCGTCTCACCGGACGACTGAAATGCTAACTCCGTGGCGGGCTTCTTGGCTCGCAACAAATCACTCGGGTCTGCAGTTTTCTGGTACTCTTGCAGCTCTACCACTGCCATCTGAGCATCAGCAATCTTAGAGCCTTTCTGAAAACACTCTTCTGCCTTCTTCGATTGCCGATGGCGGTGATCACACCTTTGGGGCCTGGCATCTTCAGTTTGAGGTATACATAACATGGTCGAGCCATGAAACATGCATATGCCGGCCTTCCCAGAATAGTGTGATAAGCGCTCTGGAAATCCACGACCTCAAAGGTCAACTTTTCCTTACGAAAATTCTTGTAATCACCAAAAACCACATCGAGAGCAATTTGGCCGAGCGGCTCAGCCTTCTTTCCAGGAATGACTCCATGGAAGCTCATGTTGCTGGTGCTGAGTCTCGACATCAGAATGCCCATCCCTTTCAACGTCTCTGCATATAGTATGTTCACGCCACTGCCAACATCCATCATAACTTTAGTTAGTCGAGTGCCTTCGACGACTGGGTCGACCACCAAAGCTTGCCTCCCAGGGGTGGCTATGTGTGTCGGGTGATCAGACTGGTCGAACGTGATGGCGGTCTGCGACCATTTCAGATAATCGGGTGTCATTTGGGCGACTATATTCACTTCTCGGTTGATAACTTTCAATCGACTTTTGCTTTCAACGTCAGCAAAAATCATCAGGGTGGAATTGACCTGGGGGTATCCACCATCACTATCTTGCTTGTCCTCAACTTTGTCCGACTCCTTTTCCTTATCCTTGGGATGCTTCCCCTGGGCTCTTTGAATCAAGAGCCGACATTTGAAAGTGGTATGCTTTGGGTAAATGAATTTACCCTCTTCATCTTTCTTCGTGTGAATGTGACATGGCAAGTCCAATACATCATTTCCGTCTTGGTCTTTCACCTTCTTGGGGTTCCAAGGTCCCTTGGATTTCCCCTTGAACTTTCCCGAGTCGGGGCCAAGGCTTCTCCAGAGCGGTAGCTCGGCTTCCCGCTTCGCTTCGACCGAGTTCCCTCCCGGTTTCATTAGCGGCTGACTTGTACTTGCCACTCGGAGCCGATCCTCTTCTTCACCATTGGCGTACTTGGTGGCAATCTCCATCATTCGACTTAGGGTCATGTCTCCGGTCCGACCGAATTTCAAACTTAACTCTCTGTTCTTAACGCCTTCCTTGAAGGAACATATTGCCTGATGATCAAATACATTCTCTACCGTGTGATGCAACGTGATCCATCTCTGGATGTAATCCCTCAGAGTTTCATTCGACTTCTGCACACACGACTGCAACTCTGTCAACCCTGCTGGCTGCTTGCAAGTTCCTTCAAATGTCCTAACAAACACTCGGGCAAGATCTTCCCAAGTGTAAATGCTGCTGGGTGCTAACTGATTCAACCATGCTCTGGTTGAGCCCTCCAACATAAGAGGCAGATGTTTCATGGCCACTTCATCGTTGCCGCCGCCAATCTAAACAACCACTCGGTAGTCCTCAAGCCAAGTATCCGGCTTGGACTCACCAGTGAACTTATCGACTCGATCGCCAACCTGAAGTTGGGAGGAATCACTGCGGCCACGATGGCTCTGCTAAAACACTCGGTCTGAGGCGTGTACTCTGCTGCGGTGGGCGATTTACATCATGGCCTTCTCAGTGAGCTCTGTTCCTGTCGACCAAACCTTGAACGATAATGATCTCGCATCAAAGCCTGGTTCCCTGGGGTCGACTGGAATCCTTCGCCCAACACTGTGATGGCGTCCGTCATCCTGTTGTCGAGGCGCGTATGATACACCCCTTGGAGGAGTGGGCACTCGATGTCGATCATCACGATCGAATCGGTCCTCATACTGATCATGCCGGCCTCCATGTCCCTCACGCCTCGGGGGCGATATTGGGCTATGAGCCGACTGGACTGTATTCGCAGCGACGGATCTGCTGTGAATCCTATTCCGTGACTGCGATACAGCTGAATTTTGAGCTCCTGCTGCCTGGAGTAAATCTCTGAAGCAAGCCTCTGCCAGCCTCTGACTGGGAAGGCTGAATGGACTCTGCTATACGGGCTGCAGCTGCTAGATTCTGAATTGGAGTTCGGTATACCTGAGTCGGTTGTGGAAAGAGTTGACGTCGATCGGCAGACGGGACTTGTTGTTGCGCTCGTTAAATGAGCACTCGGCTGGAGATTTTCTAGTCGAGTGCGCTCACCAAGTTAATGCCAAACGCTGCGTCTTCTAAGGCACGAGCCTCGGGGTTTCTCCAATGATAGGAGTGTGAAGCGCATCCATGTTCGTGGCGGAGCTCCTCCCTCTGCCGAAGTGAGGGGCTCGGGTTGATACTCTTCGTGAACTCTGCGCGGCTCGCCTCCATGAACGCCTCCGTCGGCCGGGGAAACCAGGAGGACTACGTGGTCCGTCGACCATCGTAACCTCCACCGCCGGATCATCATTGTCGCACTTTCGGATGCACGATCTGCGGAGCTACCGACAAATCGAGCAGCCGTAGAGAGATTCGTCGGGCTCGATTGCCGCGACTTGGGGAGTGGCCGACTGGCGGGCCACCGCGTGCCTCACCCATCGCTGAAGCCTCGACCGACCGGAGCGCTTGCGCCGGCGGGAGATTGGGAGGGGGACGCACAGAGCCGACCGATCTTTGGGTCGACGGTTGCCTTGAGGAGGACGCCGAAGCACGCCGAAATCGTTGCCCCGCAGACGGGGAGTGCGTCGACGTCGAGTGGAGGCTCCTGCAGCCAAGCGGAGTCATCGGCGATGAACGTGAGCGCGCCGAGACAGATCTCGCGGCCCTCAATCAAAACTCCACCCGGAACCATGATGAAGGGGATCAAAAAAACTGCAACTTCTCCAACAAGTCGCTAAGACACCTGCCCCACGGTGGGCGCCAACTGTGGTGGTTCTAAGTCTGACAGTAGAATGGGGGGTAGGTATGGAGAGGCAAGATCCTAGCTATGGAGTAGTTGTATACGCAAGATGTTTACGAGTTCAGACCCTTCTCGGAGGAAGTAACAGCCCTATGTCTCGGAGCCCGGAGGCGGTCGATCATATTATGTGCGTATGAGTTACGGGTGCGAACCCTTTACACCGAGGAGGGGTGGCTTATATAGAGTTCGCCGGACCCTCCGACCCTCGATTATCACGAGGATTAATGTACATTAAGATAGGGAGTTACTGGTAACGTCCCACATAAAGTGCTATGATGACCATAAAGCCACTTAATGACCGACCGTTTGTGTGCAGACTGACTGTAGATCTTCTGGCGGTAGAGTGGTTGACTTCATGGTCGAGTGTCTTTAGATCCGTCGAGTGGAATCCTTCCAGGTCGACTGAAAGGTGGTTTATTCAAGATATGTCCTTGGGGAGGGTATCTTGGACAGTTCCATGACCCTACCCTAGGTACATGGCTTCATCACTCCCCGCGGAGTACGAGGAGATAGCCCGGCGCGGCTTCTCCGACAAGGACGCCATGCAGTGGGCGCAGGACGACTACCTCTGCGACGAGATGGTCCGGCAGCACCGGGCCCTGGAGGAGATCGAAGCCCGCAAGCGCGGGCGCGAGGAGCGCAGCGTCGTCATCCTCGACAGCGACGACGACGAGGACGCCCCCGGACCGTCCAACCCGCCGCGCCAACCGGGGGAGGGAGGGGGCGCCGCCGACGACGACAATGACGACGACGACGACTACACGCGGTTCTACCGCCTCCTCGGCATGTAGAACTGCGAGGGCGGGCGGCGGGCGGCGGGGAGCGGCGAGGCAGACGGAAAGGAGCGGATAGTAGTTTTTTCTTTTTTTTGTAAAATATGTTTAAGTTTGAATAAACTCGCCGAAGTTTGCAATGAATTTGCACCGTGTTTGTGCCGTCTTTAAATTTTTCAAAATAACCTGGGCGCCGCGACTGTGGGGGGCATCACGCCCCCAGCGCGCGGGTTAGCGCCGATGCACCCTCAGGAGGCGATTTTTAGCCCCTCCTGGGGGCCAACGGCTGGAGATGCTCTAATATGCCTTGCTGGAAGTAGCGTTTGATGGTAAAAAACTAAGGTTGGACTAATACTCTGTACTAGCGCAAATACTAGTGCCTTCACGCGTTGTGGGTAATCGAGTAGTAGCTGATGACTTGATTTTTGGTCTTCATGCACAAAACAGCAACGGTCAGATTGATTTTTGCCTCGGGACTTGACGCTGCGTACGGAGCAGCAGTTGCAACGCGGCAGAACCGCAAGGAATAGCAATCTGACCCGAATACTGTAATACATGTACTTGGAGCAGAAAAAATTCCTGTCGATCTCGGTGATTTGCGTCAGCTGCTTAAAACCAACGCATCGGCCCAATCACTTGGTGACCATCATTGAATCAGATTCCTGTCCAGTCTCGTCTGCAGCGGAAAACACGATCTGCCCTCGGTTTCGATGGGTTGCCGAGCAGCGCGTGAGGCGCCGCACGTAAACCCTAAAATCTCTACGGATCTTGTATCTGTTGGCTCCAAAAATTTAACCATAATTCTGATCTCCCAACAATAAATTTGCCAACTCTGTCCATGGTCGTCCGACTTAATCATGAACCTCTCGATCCCTGAGAAGATCCCTCCAAAAACTCAACACCACCGTGCGCGGGCCCCACCGTGGGCGCCAACTGTCGTGGAATTGTCACGGCAGATGTCCTAGGGTGAGGACTCAGTCATGAGGCCAACGCATTTATGTAGTAGCTTGAGAGGGGTTGATCGGGCCGAGAGACGCAACACACAAGACAAGGATTTAGACAGCTTCGGGCCTCGGGAAACATCATCCGGTAATAGCCATACATGTTGTTTGTGGCTAGATCTCATTATGCTCATCAGGGATACGCCGCATAAGCCGGCTCCCCTTTAGTTGTGTCTAGCCTTAAAAATTGTTTCTTGCATGTCCCTCTTTGGGGAGCCCTGCCCCTCCTTATATATGTTGAAGGGGCGGGTTACATGACTAGTCCTAGTAGGATTAGGATTGCTCTATTACAATTGGAGTCCTAGCCTTGCTTTCTTGGTAAGAGAATATTCCTTATTCCTCATAAACCGGGCCACCATAACATGAGCCAGCCTTCTGGGCCTTGGGCCTAGTCTTCTGTCTGACCCACCGTTAGGGCCATCCGTGAGTCGCCACTCCGGCGGGTTACCAATGAAAACGCCAAGCCCTGCGAGGTCATACTTCCGGCCGGGTCATACTGCGCGGTATATCCCCGACAGAGTGGGCCCAGAGATACCTCTCTGTCATACGGAGTGACAAATCCCAGTCTCGATTCGTGCCAACCCAACAGACACTTTCAGAGATACCTGTAGTGCACCTTTATAGTCACCCAGTTACGTTGTGACGTTTGGTACACCTAAAGCATTTCTACGGTATCCGGGAGTTGCACAATCTCATGGTCTAAGGAAATGATACTTGACATTAGAAAAGCTTTAGCAAACGAACTACATGACCTTGTGCTATGCTTAGGATTGGGTCTTGTCCATCACATCATTCTCCTAATAATGTGATCCCGTTATCAATGACATCCAATGTCCATAGTCAGGAAACCATGACCATCTGTAGATCAACGAGCTAGTCAACTAGAGGCTCACTAGGGACATGTTGTGGTCTATGTATTCACACATGTATTACGGTCTCCGGTCAATACAATTATAGCATGAACAATAGACAATTATCATGAACAAGGAAATATAATAATAACCATTTTATTATTGCCTCTAGGGCATATTTCCATGATCTCCCACTTGCACTAGAGTCAATAATCTAGTTACATTGTGATGAATCGAACACCCATAGAGTTTTGGTGTTGATCATGTTTTGCTCGTGGAAGAGGTTTAGTCAACGGATCTGCGACATTCAGATCCGTATGCACTTTACAAATATCTATGTCTCCATCTTGAACATTTTCACGAATGGAGTTGAAGCGACGCTTGATGTGCCTGGTCTTCTTGTGAAACCTGGGCTCCTTGACAAGGGCAATAGCTCCAGTGTTGTCACAGAAGAGAGTCATCGGGCCCGACGCATTGGGAATAACTCCTAGGTCGGTAATGAACTCCTTCATCCAGATTGCTTCATGTCTTTGCCTCCGAGGCTGCCATGTACTCCGCTTCACATGTAGATCCCGCCACAACGCTTTGCTTGCAACTGCACTAGCTTACTGCCCCACCATTCAAAATATACACGTATCCGATTTGTGACTTGGAGTCATCTAGATCTGTGTCGAAGCTAGCATCGACGTAACCCTTTACGACGAGCTCTTCGTCACCACCATAAATGAGAAACATATCCTTGGTCCTTTTCAAGTACTTCAGGATATTCTTGACCGTTGTCCAGTGTTCCATGCTGGGATTACTTTGGTACCTTCCTACCAAACTTACGGCAAGGTTTACATCAGGTCTGGTACATAGCATGGCATACATAATAGACCCTATGGCTGAGGCATAGGAGATGACACTCATCTTTTCTCTATCTTCTGCCGTGGTCGGGCTTTGAGCCGAGCTCAATTTCACACCTTGCAATACAGGCAAGAACCCTTTCTTGGACTGATCCATATTGAACTTCTTCAATATCTTATCAAGGTATGTGCTTTGTGAAAGACCTATGAGGCGTCTCGATCTATCTCTATAGATCTTGATGCCTAATATGTAAGTAGCTTCTCCAAGGTCCTTCATTGAAAAACACTTATTCAAGTAGGCCCTTATGCTTTCCAAGAGTTCTATATCATTTCCCATCAACAGTATGTCATCCACATATAATATGAGAAATGCTACAGAGCTCCCACTAACTTTCTTGTAAATGCAGGCTTCTCCATAAGTCTGCATAAACCCAAACGCTTTGATCATTTCATCAAAACGAATGTTCCAACTCCGAGATGCTTGCACCAGCCCATAGATGGAGCACTGGAGCTTGCATACCTTGTTAGCGTTCTTAGGATCGACAAAACCTTCCGTCTGCATCATATACAATTCTTCCTTAAGGAAGCCATTAAGGAATGCCGTTTTGACGCCCATTTGCCATATCTCATAATCATAGAATGCGGCAATTGCTAACATGATTCGGACGGACTTCAGCTTCGCTACAGGTGAGAAGATCTCATCGTAGTCAACCCCTTGAACTTGTCGATAACCCTTAGTGGCAAGCCGAGCTTTATAGATGGTAACATTACCATTCGCGCCCGTCTTCTTCTTAAAGATCCATTTATTTTCTATCGCTCGCTGATCATCGGGCAAGTCTGTCAAAGTCCATACTTTGTTTTCATAAATGGATCCTATCTCGGATTGCATGGCTTCAAGCCATTTGTTGGAATCTGGGACATAGTTCAAAGGTTCACTGTTGTCTAACAACATGATTTCCAGGACAGGATTGCCATACCATTCTGGTGTGGAACGTGTCCTTGTGGACCCTCTGATTCAAGAGCAACTTGATCCAAAGTACCTTGATCATCATCATTAACTTCCTCTCTAGTCGGTGCGGGCACCACAGAACATCTTCCCGAGCTGCGCTACTTTCCGCTTCAAGAGGCAAGATTTCATCAAGTTCTACTTTCCTCCCACTTACTTCTTTCGAGAGAAACTCTTTCTCCGTAAAGGACCCGTTCTTGGCAACAAAGATCTTGCCTTCGGATCTGAGGTAGAAGGTATACCCAATGGTTTCCTTAGGGTATGCTATGAAGATGCATTTTTCCGACTTGGGTTCGAGCTTTTCAGGTTGAAGTTTCTTGACATAAGCATCGCATCCCCAAACTTTTAGAAACGATAGTTAGGTTTCTTCCCAAACCATAATTCATACGGTGTCGTCTCAACGGATTTCGACGGAGCCCTATTTAAAGTGAATGCGGCAGTCTCTAAAGCATAACCCCAAAATGATAGCGGTAGATCGGTAAGAGACATCATAGATCGCACCATATCCAATAGAGTGCGATTACGACGTTCGAACACACCATTACGCTGAGGTGTTCCAGGCGGCGTGAGTTGTGAAACGATTCCACATTTCCTTAAGTGTGTGCCAAATTCGTGACTCAAATATTCCCCTCCACGATCTGATTGTAAGAACTTTATTTTCCTGTCACGTTGATTTTCAACCTCACTCTGAAATTCCTTGAACTTTTCAAAGGTCTCAGACTTGTGTTTCATCAAGTAGACATACCCATATCTACTCAAGTCATCAGTGAGGGTGAGAACATAACGATAGCCTCCGTGAGCCTCAACGCTCATTGGACCGCACACATCAGTATGTATGATTTCCAATAAGTTGGTTGCTCGCTCCATTGTTCCGGAGAATGGAGTCTTGGTCATTTTTCCCATGAGGCATGGTTCGCATGTGTCAAATGATTCGTAATAAAGAGACTCCAAAAGTCCATCTGCATGGAGCTTCTTCATGCGTTTGACACCAATGTGACCAAAGGCGGCAAGTACACAAGTATGTGGGACTATCGTTATCAACCTTACATCTTTTGGTATTCACACTATGAATATGTGTAACATTACGTTCGAGATTCATTAAGAATAAACCATTGACCAGTGGGGCATGACCATAAAATATATCTCTCATATAAATAGAACAACCATTATTCTCGGATTTAAATGAGTAGCCATCTCGCATTAAATGAGATCCAGATACAATGTTCATGCTCAAAGCTAGTACTAAATAACAATTATTGAGGTTTAAAACTAATCCCGTAGGTAAATGTAGAGGTAGCGTGCCGACGGTGATCACATCAACCTTGGAACCATTCCCGACGCGCATCATCACCTCGTCCTTCGCCAGTCCCCGCTTATTCCGCAGCTCCTGTTTTGGGTTACAAATATGAGCAACCGCACCGGTATCAAATACCCAGGAGCTACTACGAGTACTGGTAAGGTACACATCAATAACATGTATATCACATATACCTTTGGTGTTGCCGGCCTTCTTGTCCGCTAAGTACTTGGGGCAGTTCGCTTCTCGTGACCATTTCCTTGCAATAAAAACACTCGATCTCGTGCTTGGGTCCATTCTTTGGCTTCTTCCCAAGAATCGGCTTATCGGGCGCGGCAACTCCCTTTGCCGTCCTTCTTGAAGTTCTTCTTACCCTTTCCTTTCTTGAAACTAGTGGTTTTATTGACCATCAACACTAGATGTTCCTTTTGATCTCCACCTCCGCTGATTTCAGATTGAATATACCTCGTGAATGGTTTCACTATCCCTGCATATTGAAATTCATCACAAAGCTCTTGTAGCTAGGTGGAAGTGGTGAAGGATTCGTTAATCCATCAAGGTCATCCGGGAGATTAACTCCCAGCTGAGACAAGCGGTTGTGCAACCCAGACATTTAAAGAATGTGTTCGCTGACGGAACTATTCTCCTCCATCTTACAACTGTAGAACTTGTCGGAGACTTCATATCTCTCGACCCGGGCATGAGCTTGGAAAACCATTTTCAGCTCTTGGAACATCTCATATGCTCCGTGCTGCTTGAAACGCTTTTGGAGCCCGGTTCTAAGTCGTAAAGCATGTCGCACCGAACCAGGAGTAATCATCAACAGCGCCAAGCGTTCATAACGCCTTGGTTTGTCAGACAGTGCTTCACCTAGCGGTGCTTCAAGGACATATGCTTTCTTGGCAGCTATGAGGATGATCCTCAAGTTCTGGACCCAGTCCGTATAGTTGCTACCATCGTCTTTCAGCTTGGTTTTCTCTAGGAACGCGTTGAAGTTGAGGGCAACATTAGCATGGGCCATTTGATCTACAAGACATATTGTAAAGACTTTTAGACTAAGTTCATGATAATTAAGTTCATCTAATCAAATTATTTAATGAACTCCCACTCAGATAGACATCCCTCCAGTCATCTAAGTGATACATGATCCGAGTCAACTAGGCCGTGTCCGATCATCACGTGAGACGGACTAGTCATCATCGGTGAACATCTTCATGTTGATCGTATCTTCTATACGACTCATGTTCGACCTTTCGGACTCTTGTATTCCGAGGCCATGTCCGTAGATGCTAGGCTCGTCAAGTCAACCTAAGTGTTTTGCTTGTGTAAATCTGGCTTACACCCGTTGTATTCGAACGTTAGAATATATCACACCCGATCATCACGTGGTGATTCGAAACAACGAACCTTCGCAACGGTGCACAGTTAGGGGAACACTTTCTTGAAATTTTATGAGGGATCATCTTATTTATGCTACCGTCGTTCTAAGCAAATAAGATGTAAAACATGATAAACATCACATGCAATCAAATAGTGACATGATATGGCCAATATCATTTTGCTCCTTTTGATCTCCATCTTGAGCGCCATGATCATCATCGTCACCGCATGACACCATGATCTCCATCATCATGATCTCCATCATCGTGTCTTCATGAAGTTGTCTCACCAACTATTACTTCTACTACTATGGCTAACGGTTTAGCAATAAAGTAAAGTAATTACATGGCGTTATTCAATGACAAACAGGTCATACAATAAATTAAGACAACTCCTATGGCTCCTGCCGGTTGTCATACTCATCGACATGCAAGTCGTGATTCCTATTACAAGAACATGATCAATCTCATACATCACATATATATCATTCATCACATCCTTTTGGCCATATCACATCACACGACACATGCATGCTGCAAAAACAAGTTAGACGTCCTCTAATTGTTGTTGCAAGTTTTTTACGTGGCTGCTATAGGTTTCTAGCAAGAATGTTTCTTTCCTACGCCAAAACCACAACGTGATATGCCAATTGTTATTTGCCCTTCATAAGGACCCTTTTCATCGAATCCGATTCGACTAAAGTGGGAGAGACAGACATCCACTAGCCACCTTTTGCAACTACTGCATGTCAGTCAGTGGAACCTATCTCACATAAACTTACTGAAAGCACAAGTGCTCCCTGGGTGATTTTGGTAATTAATGTCAACATATCTCTTGTTGGACTAACACTTTTACCTAGTATGTTACAGACAAGTTCAACAATGGAGTGGCATGGACTAAAGGATGTGGAACCCCTTCAAAATGCTAAGGACAAAGGATTGGCTCAAGCTCCAAGCTCAAAACTCTACATTTTCTATTTTAGTGATCCAAGACCACATTGAGTCTATAGGAAAAGCCAATACTATCAAGAAGGGATGAGGTGTTGCTTAATGGCTTGCTTGCTCAAAGTGCTTAGTGATATGTGACGGTGTCCTGGACTAGGGGTACTCACCACATCATCTCCCGATCTGTTAGATTGGGCCGAGGACCCCCATGGCCGTATACTCATGGGCCAGTCCGGACAGCTGCCGCATACAAGGAAGATTCCACAAGACTTGGTGATCAAGACAAGGACTCCTCCCCACCGGCGTATTCGGCTAAGACTCTTGTTATCCTAGGCCTCTGGTGCATTATATAAACCGAGGCCAGGCTAGTCGATAGAGGATATACAACAACAATCATACCATAGGCTAGCTTCTAGGGTTTAGCCTCTACGATCTCGTGGTAGATCAACTCTTTTAATACTCATATTCATCAAGATCAATCAAGCAAAAAGTAGGGTATTACCTCCATAGAGAGGGCCCGAACCTGGGTAAACATTGTGTCCCTTGCCTCCTGTTACCATCCGCCTTAGACGCACAGTTCGGGACCCCCTACCCGAGATCCGCCGGTTTTGACACCGACATTGGTGCTTTCATTGAGAGTTCCGTTGTGTGTTCGGCAAAAGGTCGATGGCTCGCCTGCAGATCAACTGCGACTTCGGCATCTTCTCCACTAGCTCGACTGGTCACCTTGTTGGGGAACGTAGCAGAAATTCAAAATTTTCCTACGTGTCACCAAGATCTATCTATGGAGAAACCAGCAACGAGGGGAAGGAGAGTGCATCTACATACCCTTGTAGATCGCTAAGCGGAAGCGTTCAAGAGAACAGGGTTGAAGGAGTCGTACTCATCGTGATCCAAATCATCGGAGATCCTAGTGCCGAACAGACGGCACCTCCGCGTTCAACACACGTACAGCCCGGTGACGTCTCCCACGCCTTGATCCAGCAAGGAGAGAGGGAGAGGTTGAGGAAGACTCCATCCAGCAGCAACACAACGGCGTGGTGGTGGTGGAGGAGCGTGGTAATCCTGCAGGGCTTCGCCAAGCACCGCGGGAGAGGAGAAGGAGGAGAGGCAGGGCTGCACCAATAGAGGGAGAAAACTCATGTGTTGGGTAGCCCCCAAGCCTCAAGTATTTATAGGGGGAGGGGAGGTGGCTGCGCCCCATCTAGGGTTCCCACCCAAGGGGTGCGGCAGCCCTAGATGGGTCTTGGGGGGGCGGCCAAGAGGGGGAGAGAGGGGGCGCCCCCTAGGGTGGGCCTTTAGGCCCATCTGCGCCTAGGGTTTTCCCTCTCCCCACCTAGCTGCGCCTTGGGCCATGTGGGGGCGCACCAGCCCACCCGGGCTGGTCCCTCCCACACTTAGCCCATGCAGCCTCACGGGATGGTGGCCCCACTTGGTGGACCCCGGGACCCTCCCGGTGGTCCCGTCGTTACCAATAAAACCCAAACTTTTCCGGTGACCAAAACAGGACTTCCCATATATAAATCTTTACCTCCCACCATTCCGGAACTCCTCGTGACGTCCGGGATCTCATCCGGACTCGAAAAACATTCGTAACCACATACAAACTTCCTTTATAACCCTAGCGTCATCGAACCTTAAGTGTGTAGACCCTACGAGTTCGGGAGACATGTAGACATGACCGAGACGTTCTCCGGTCAATAACCAACAGCGGGATCTGGATACCCATGTTGGCTCCCACATGTTCCACGATGATCTCATCGGATGAACCATGATCTCGAGGATTCAATCAATCCCGTATTCAATTCCTTTTGTCTAGCGGTATTGTACTTGCCCGAGATTCGATCGTCGGTATCCCGATACCTTGTTCAATCTCGTTACCGGCAAGTCTCTTTACTCGTTCCGTAAAACATCATCCCGTGATCAACCCCTTGGTCACATTGTGCACATTATGATGATGTCCTACCGAGTGGGCCCAGAGATACCTCTCCGTTTACACGGAGTGACAAATCCCGCCTCGATTCGTACAACCCAATGTACACTTTCGGAGATACCGTAGTGCACCTTTATAGTCACCCGATTACGTTGTGACGTTTGGTACACCCAAAGTATTCCTACCGGTATCCGGGAGTTGTACAATCTCATGGTCTAAGGAAATGATACTTGACATTAGAAAAGCTTTAGCATACGAACTACGATCTTTGTGCTAGGCTTAGGATTGGGTCTTGTCCATCACATCATTCTCCTAATGATGTGATCCCGTTATCAATGACATCCAATGTCCATGGTCGTGAAACCGTAACCATCTATTGATCAACGAGCTAGTCAACTAGAGGCTTATTAGGGACATGGTGTTGTCTATGTACCCACACATGTATCTGAGTTTCCTATCAATACAATTATAGCATGGATAATAAACGATTATCGTGAACAAGGAAATATAATAATAACTAATTTATTATTGCCTCTAGGGCATATTTCCAACAGTTTTGACCAAGGACTGCGCCCTACCTCCGATCGTCATGTTCGGATGAGGGCCTTCATCAACATCAACTCCGATCTCTATCAAGATCATGGAGGAATCATCCAGGGAGCCCGGAGGCTCAACGTCAACATTGCCCTCGGGCGACCGTGCTGTTTTTCTGGATAGCGAACTTGTGTCCGCTGCCGCCTCCTCAACTGTCGTTTTAACGATTGCTTCGGTGGAATTATGCGGATTTGAGTCTACAACAACCCTAGAAAATTTCGTCGAGTTCCGATGGAGGAATCTCTGGCAATCCGCGATATACCAGAGCCCTGTCAAATCTGGACGAGAATCTGGATGAGTTTAGGGTGTGGTGTTCAGCTTTTAGCTCGGGCGTCCTTTGGAAGATCCAACCGTTTATCGGCTGCGGAATTCCTATATCTATCACCCCTCAAAATCTCAGCTCGATCCGACCGTCCAAACTCCGGGAACCTTCCGATTAGTGCATCACTTTTCGGATCTGTTTTCTCATAAAACGAATCCGACCCGAGTTCGTCTTTTTTATGAACGGGATTTCGGACATCCTTTTTGAAGGAAGTTTTGTATGGGGTATTGTGTTTTGTTTTCGAACACATCCCACTAACTTTAAAATCTTTTGAACATGATCTTCAACATCATGTTGGTGTCAAACCAGTCCGGCAATATTGCTCCACGGCTGCCGACCTACACTAGACACGTCGTCACTTTGTTAAGCCGAGCTCAACTTCTTCGATCATCATCTCGGCAAGCCAAACAAGAGTTCGCATCGCAGCGATAAATCATCACCAGCATCGCCGCCCCACAGATTACACAGAGCGGGCACACCGGCATCGCCGCACGGTCACTTCATCAAGCCGGCATTGACCACGTCACGACCTGCATCGGCAGGGCCGCACTATTGCTCCTTTAAGCCGATGTCCATCACGCCGACCTACTTCAACTCATCGGCTGACATCGAGGCTTCGACATCTCGGCTGGACTGGGGGCTTCGCCATCTCTTCATCAACCTATACTCCGGAGACTTGGCGTCACTAGCCGACCAGCTCCGGCCACGTTAGTCGGACCGAGGGCTTTGCCTCGCCGAGGCAACCTTTGCCCGATCGTCGTCGTTGCCGCTTTATCGCCCATCAGGCAATGGGTGTGCGGATCGAGTCCCAATTTTGGGAATCACATTTCTTCGGATTGCTACAACAAATAAACCAGGTGCAATTAATCCTAGTATTTTTTGCTTGTTTGGGTTCATTTTTCCCAAGGAATTATTACTCTGGTTTGTCCATCATATGTACACAGGTCTATCAAATGGTGGCCGCATTAACAATGGTCACATGGTGGTTCGGTCAGTTTCCATACATAGTCCGGCGAACGCCGCATCCGGAACTCGGACCGACCTGTGAATTCAGGCTTTGCCATGCCTTTACGTCATCACGCCGACGCCCTGCATCGAGCGGCGCCAGTCCATATTTCTTTTATTACTTTCTTTGCATAAATTATTTATTATGCAACATTTTTTTAAAATTATTATTATTGCTATTATCTCCGGTTTGCACTATTTTCTGTGAACTGATAAAGGATCCGGATTGGGCAGCACTGTCAACTCGGCGTACTGACATACCACGTCACCTCGGTTGGACGGGGGGCTTCGTCAACACTTCATTACCCCATGTCGAGGACTTCGGCATCACTTTGCCGACCTGGATTGACCGTGCTATGTCACCACTTCGGAGTGCCGAGTTCTTTGCTCCGCCACCTCGGGACCGGCTTGGGGGATGGAACCTTGTCCCGCATCAAGCTCGGACCGCGTCATCAATACCGAACACATTAACCAGCTAAGTTGCCTTCATGCTCTAAGTTTTAAATTTTTAACTTGTGTTCGGTTCAACCAAGCATTATACTTTTTTTGGAAAAAAGTTGCTTGTAAAAAATTTCCTTGTCCAAACTTTGTTTGTGACACACAACTTCAAATACCCCGTTTACTTGGGGGCTTCCTTTATGAAGCTTTTTCCTTTTGCATATGATTATACTTGTACGGCTTCGTTCCTTGTTCGTGTATTACGCCACAATATGCACCATATTGACTTAAGCGATTTGCAAGCTGTGTTGCCTCGCTCCAGTGTTTACCCCTACGTTCCCGACTGTTCGGCTAGGTAGTAAAGGGAGCACCTCTGCGATTGTCACGATCGGGTCATCCGAGCCGGACCTCGACTGGTGAAGCCGAAGCTAAGCGCTCTTATTGTTTTCAATTATGGTCGGCACACAATGGAACTCATGAGTACAAAAAATCTATTGCACAGTCTCATAGTAACAATGAGCACCGAAGAAAGGTATCGGTGGGGGTACTATTTTCTTCGAAGATGCTTCTTACACTTCATCAGTAATATAGCATAAGTTCCCTGCGCGCGCTTTGTCTGTTACAGCCTTATGTCCTCGTGGTAGATCAACTCTTGTAATACTCATATTCATCAAGATCAATCAAGCAGGAAGTAAGGTATTACCTCCATACAGAGGGCCCGAACCTGGGTAAACATTGTGTCCCTTGCCTCCTGCTACCATCCGCCTTAGACACACAGTTCGGGACCCCCTACTCGAGATCCGCGGTTTTGACACCGACAATATGCTCCGAAGCCCTCAACTACTTTCTCACATCCACATACGTCCTAAACCAAAAGTCTAACTCGGCCCTACCGATTCTTTCTATCCGGCGCCACCGAGTTCAGATGTCTTAGCCACTGCCACAAACCCTAGGCAAATCGGTCTCACCGATAGGGATCTCGGTCTCACCGAGATGGGATTGTAATCTCTCTATTTCCCTTTCGTAACATTTCGGTCCCACCGAAATGAGCGAACCAATCCCACCGAGTTTACCTGACCAACTCTCTGGTTAGCTTATTATCAAAATCGGTCCCATCGAGTTTGTGTAATCGGTCTCACCGAGATTACGTTATGCCCTAACCCTAACCATATAGGTCCTACCGAGTTGCATGTCAGTCCCACCGAAAATCCTAACGGTCACTAGATTTGCTGAATCGGTCCGACCGAGTTTCTCAATTCGGCCCACCGAGATTGGCAAGTTGTGTGTAACGGTTAGATTTTGTGTGGAGGCTATATATACCCCCTCCACCTACTCTTCATTCGTGGGGAGAGCCATCGTAATCTAACCTACACTTCCAAAGCATACATTTTCTGAGAGAGAACCACCTACACTTGTGTTGAGGTCAAGATATTCCATTCCTACCATATGAATCTTGATCTCTAGCCTTCCCCAAGTTGCTTTCCACTCAAATCTTCCTTCCACCAAATCCAAATCCTGTGAGAGAGAGTTCAGTGTTGGGGAGACTATCATTTGAAGCACAAGAGCAAGGAGTTCATCATCAACACCCCATTTGTTACTTCTTGGAGAGTGGTGTCTCCTAGATTGGCTAGGTGTCACTTGGGAGCCTCCAACAAGATTGTGGAGTTGAACCAAGGAGTTTGTAAGGGCAAGGAGATCGCCTACTTCGTGAAGATCTACCGCTAGTGAGGCAAGTCCTTCGTGGGCGACGGCCATGATGGGATAGACAAGGTTGCTTCTTCGTGGACCCTTCGTGGGTGGAGCCCTCCGTGGACTCGCGCAACCGTTACCCTTCATGGGTTGAAGTCTCCATCAACGTGGATGTACGATAGCACCACCTATCGGAACCACGTCAAAAACATCCGTGTCTCCAATTGTGTTTGAATCCTCCAATCCCTTCCCTTTACATTCTTGCAAGTTGCATGCTTTACTTTCCACTGCTCATATACTCTTTGCATGCTTGCTTGATATGTGTTGTGATTATTAAACTTGTGCCAAAACTCCACTTGAACTTAAAGAAGTTTAAAACTACAACTTTTGGTACTTAGTCTAATCCCCCCCTCTAGACACCTCTTCTCGATCCTTTCAATTGGTATTAGAGCTTTGGTCTCCATTGCTTTGGTTTAAACACCATTGGAGGAAGGTAGATGAGTCTACAATTGGGAGTCTTAGACATAGAGTGCCTACACTTGATGGGGAGTACTTTCATGAGTGGAAAAATGAGATGCTTGTGATTTTCAGTCAATATCATTTGAACAAATACATTGCTAGCCCTTGTGCACCTCATGTTGATCCTATGCATCCTACCCTTGATGAGTCAATTGACATGATTCGCAATCTTAGAACTGTTGAACTTATCACTAGAGGCTTGCCTAGAAACTTGACTGGATGTTTGCCTACTCTTAAGTGTGCCTACACCATATGGAAATTTCTTGAGGAATGCTTTCCAAATTATTCCTTGAAAAATCTGGATGAAATTCTCCATAAGTCTATTGCCTTGAGTAAGATGAATTCCAATGATCCTATGTTTTGTGATTGTCTATTTGAGCTTACAAACCTTATGCGTGCCAAAGGAGATGTTGGAATTATTAGTGATATTATTTCCGAAGCTATGAAAATTCATAAACAAGATCATTGTCCAACTCACTCTAACGAATCACCCTCTCTAGGATTTGATCCACCACATGACGATGTTGAACATGGATACTATGACGAGGATGATGATAGTGACTTTGATCTTGATGATGCAATGAGACACTTTGGTCTTATGGCAAATCTTCGGGGATATATGGCAGGAGGAAAGGAATGGGTTCTTGATAGTGGATATACCGATCACATGACCGGAGATAAAGACATGTTTCGTGAGCTTGCTTTGAAAACGATGGTCCTCGAAAGTATGTCACTTTCGGTGATAACTCAAAGGATAAGGTGGTTGGCCTCGGTAAGGTGGACATATCACATGATAGCACCATACAAAATGTCATGCTCGTTGAATCTCTTGGCTACAACTTACTTTCAGTATCTAGACTTGCTGATTTCGGTTTCAATGTCCTATTTACTGAAGTAGATTGCCAAGTGTTTCGTAGAGATAATCATAAAATGGTCTTTACCGGTGTACATAGAGGTGATCTATACATTGTTGATTTCACTAAAAAGGCTCAACCTAGAACTTGCTTTATTGCTAAATCTTCTAAAGGTTGGTTATGGCATAGACGATTAGGTCATGTTGGCATGCGAAACCTTGACAAGCTTATTAAAGGAAATCATATCCTTGGCGTTAACAATCTTCTAAAGGAAATCACATCAAACTTGGAAACACTTCCAACACGTATCGTCAGCTCACCTTTAGCTGGTCTCCGTTTATTCCGTAGCTTTTGTTTCGAGTTACTAACACTTAGCAACCGAACCGGTATCTAATACCCTGGTGCTACTAGGAGTACTAGTAAAGTACACATTAACATAATGTATATCCAATATACTTCTATCGACCTTGCCACCTTCTCATCTACCAAGTATCTAGGGTGGTTCCGCTTACGTGTCCGTTCCTCTTATTACGTAAGCACTTAGTCTCGGGTTTGTGTTCAACCTTGGGTTTCTTCACTAGAGCAAAGAACTGTTTTGCCGTTTCATGAAGTATCCCTTGTTGCCCTTGCCCTTCTTGAAACTAGTGGTTTCACCAACCATCAACAATTGATGCTCCTTCTTGATTTCTACTTTCTGGTGTCAAACATCGTGAATACCTCAAGGATCATCATATCTATCCTCGATATGTTATAGTTCATCACGAAGCTCTAGCAGCTTGGTGGCAATGACTTTGGAGAAACATCACTATCTCATCCGAAGATCAACTCCCACTCGATTCAAGTGATTGTTGCACTTTCGAGACAATCTGAGCACAAGCTCAACGATTGAGCTTTTCTCCCTTAGTTTGCAGGCTAAGAGAATTGTCTGAGGTCTTATACCTCTTGGCGTGGGCACGAGCACGAAATCCCAATTTCAGCCCTCGAAACATCTCATATGTTTCGTGGACGTTTTGAAATCGCCTCTTTGGTGCCTCAACTCTAAACCGTTTAACCGAACTATCACGTAGTTATCAAGACGCGTGTATGTCGATGTTCGCAACATCCACGCATTTGACGCTCGAGGTTCAAAGACACCGGCAAAGGCATTAAGGACATAAGCCTTCTCATCGTCTGCATAATCGCCATCGTCAACTTTCAACTATATTTTCTCTAGGAACATATCTAAACAGTGGAACTAAAGCGAGCTTACGACATAATTTGCAAATGGTCTTTTGACTATGTTCGTGATAATTAAGTTCATCTTATGAACTCCCACTCGAATAGACATCCCTCTAGTCATCTAAGTGATTACATGATCCGAGTCAACTAGGCCGTGTCCGATCATCACGTGAGACGGACTAGTCATCATCGGTGAACATCTTCATGTTGATCGTATCTACTATACGACTCATGCTCGACCTTTCGGTCTCGTGTTCCGAGGCCATGTCTGTACATGCTAGGCTCGTCAAGTTAACCCTAAGTGTTTTGCGTGTGTAAATCTGTCTTACACCCGTTGTATGTGAACGTAAGAATCCATCACACCCGATCATCACGTGGTGCTTAGAAGCGACGAACTTTAGCAACGGTGCACAGTTAGGGGGGGAACACTTCTTGAAATTGTTGTAAGGGATCATCTTATTTACTACCGTCGTTCTAAGTAAACAAGATGCATAAACATAATAAACATCACATGCAATTATATATAGTAGTGACATGATATGGCCAATATCATATAGCTCCATTGATCTCCATCTTGGGGCTCCATGATCATCATCGTCACCGGCATGACACCATGATCTCCATCATCATGATCTCCATCATCGTGTCTTCATGAAGTTGTCTAGCCAACTATTACTTCTACTACTATGGCTACCGGTTAGCAATAAAGTAAAGTAATTACATGGCGTTGTTTAATGACACGCAGGTCATACAATAAATAAAGACAACTCCTATGGCTCTGCCGTTGTCATACTCATCGACATGCAAGTCGTGAATCCTATTACAATAACATGATCAATCTCATACATCACATATCATTCATCACATTCTTCTTGGCCATATCACATCACATAGCATACCCTGCAAAAACAAGTTAGACGTCCTCTAATTGTTGTTTGCATGTTTTACGTGGCTGCTATGGGTTTCTAGCAAGAACGCTTTCTTACCTACGCAAAACCACAACGTGATATGCCAATTGCTATTTACCCTTCATAAGGACCCTTTTCATCGAATCCGTTCCGACTAAAGTGGGAGATCGGCACCCGCTAGCCACCTTATGCACCAAGTGCATGTCGATTCGGTGGAACCTGTCTCACGTGAAATGCGTGTAAGGTCGGTCCGGCCGCTTCATCCCACAATACCGTCGAAACAAGATTGGACTAGTAACGGTAAGCATATTGAACAAAATCAACACCCACAACTACTTTGTGTTCTACTCGTGCAAAGAATCTACGCAATAGACCTAGCTCATGATGCCCTTTGTTGGGGAACGTGGCGTAAATTCAAAATTTTCCTACGTGTCACCAAGATCTATCTATGGAGAAACCAGCAACGAGGGGAAGGAGAGTGCATCTACATACCCTTGTAGATCGCGAAGCGGAAGCAAGAGAACGGGGTTGAAGGAGTCGTACTCATCGTGATCCAAATCATCGGAGATCCTAGTGCCGAACGGACGGCACCTCCGCGTTCAACACACGTACAGCCCGGTGACGTCTCCCACGCCTTGATCAAGGAGAGAGGGAGAGGTTGAGGAAGACTCCATCCAGCAGCAGCACAACGGCGTGGTGGTGGTGGAGGAGCGTGGTAATCCTGCAGGGCTTCGCCAAGCACCGCGGGAGAGGAGAAGGAGGAGAGGCAGGGCTGCACCAATAGAGGGAGAAAACTCATGTGTTGGGCAGCCCCCAAGCCTCAAGTATTTATAGGGGGAGGGGAGGTGGCTGCGCCCCCATCTAGGGTTCCCACCCAAGGGGTGCGGCAGCCCTAGATGGGTCTTGGGGGGCCAAGAGGGAGAGAGGCGCCCCTAGGGTGGGCCTTTAGGCCCATCTGCGCCTAGGGTTTCCCTCTCCCCACCTAGCTGCGCCTTGGGCCATGTGGGGGCGCACCAGCCCACCCGGGCTGGTCCCTCCCACACTTAGCCCATGCAGCCCTCCGGGATGGTGGCCCCACTTGGTGGACCCCGGGACCCTCCCGGTGGTCCCAGACGTTACCAATAAAACCCAAACTTTTCCGGTGACCAAAACAGGACTTCCCATATATAAATCTTTACCTCGGGACCATTCCTAACTCCTCGTGACATCCGGGATCTCATCCGGACTCGAAAAACATTCGGTAACCACATACAAACTTCCTTTATAACCCTAAGCCATCGAACCTTAAGTGTGTAGACCCTACAGGTTCGGGAGACATGTAGACATGACCGAGACGTTCTCCGGTCAATAACCAACAGCGGGATCTGGATACCCATGTTGGCTCCCACATGTTCCACGATGATCTCATCGGATGAACCACGATCTCGAGGATTCAATCAATCCCGTATTCAATTCCTTTTGTCTAGCGGTATTGTACTTGCCCGAGATTCGATCGTCGGTATCCCGATACCTTGTTCAATCTCGTTACGGCAAGTCTCTTTACTCGTTCCGTAAAACATCATCCCGTGATCAACCCCTTGGTCACATTGTGCACATTATGATGATGTCCTACCGAGTGGGCCCAGAGATACCTCTCCGTTTACACGGAGTGACAAATCCAGTCTCGATTCGTGCCAACCCAATGTACACTTTCGGAGATACCATAGTGCACCTTTATAGTCACCCGATTCGTTGGGACGTTTGGTACACCCAAAGTATTCCTACGGTATCCGGAGTTGTACAATCTCATGGTCTAAGGAAATGATACTTGACATTAGAAAAGCTTTAGCATACGAACTACGATCTTTGTGCTAGGCTTAGGATTGGGTCTTGTCCATCACATCATTCTCCTAATGATGTGATCCCGTTATCAATGACATCCAATGTCCATGGTCGTGAAACCGTAACCATCTATTGATCAACGAGCTAGTCAACTAGAGGCTTATTAGGGACATGGTGTTGTCTATGTACCCACACATGTATCTGAGTTTCCTATCAATACAATTATAGCATGGATAATAAACGATTATCGTGAACAAGGAAATATAATAATAACTAATTTATTATTGCCTCTAGGGCATATTTCCAACAGTTTTGACCAAGGACTGTGCCCTACCTCCGATCGTCATGTTCGGATGAGGGCCTTCATCAACATCAACTCCGATCTCTATCAAGATCATGGAGGAATCATCCAGGGAGCCCGGAGGCTCAACGTCAACATTGCCCTCGGGCGACCGTGCTGTTTTTCTGGATAGCGATCTTGTGTCCGCCGCCGCCTCCTCAACTATCGTTTTAACGATTGCTTCGGTGGAATTATGCGGATTTGAGTCTACAACAACCCTAGAAAATTTCATCGAGTTCCGATGGAGGAATCTCTGGCAATCCGCGATATACCAGAGCCCTGTCAAATCTGGATGAGAATCTGGATGAGTTTAGGGCGTGGTGTTCAGCTTTTAGCTCGGGGGTCCTTTGGAAGATCCAACCGTTTATCGGCTGCGGAATTCCTATATCTATCACCCCTCAAAATCTCAGCTCGATCCGACCGTCCAAACTCCGGGAACCTTCCGATTAGTGCATCACTTTTCGGATCTGTTTTCTGCGCGAAAACGAATCCGACCCGAGTTCGTCTTTTTTATGAACGGGCTTTCGGACATCCTTTTTGAAGGAAGTTTTGTATGGGGTATTGTGTTTTTTTCAACACATCCCACTAACTTTAAAATCTTTTGAACATGATCTTCAACATCATGTTGGTGTCAAACCAGTCCGGCAATATTGCTCCACGGCTGCCGACCTACACTAGACACGTCGTCACTTTGTTAAGCCGAGCTCAACTTCTTCGGATCATCATCTCGGCAAGCCAAACAAGAGTTCGGCATCGCAAAGGATAAATCATCACCAGCATCGCCGCCCCACAGATTACACAGAGCGGGCACACCGGCATCGCCGCACGGTCACTTCATCAAGCCGGCATTGACCACGTCACGACCTGCATCGGCAGGGCCGCACTATTGCTCCTTTAAGCCGATGTCCATCACGCCGACCTACTTCAACTCATCGGCTGACATCGAGGCTTCGACATCTCGGCTGGACTGGGGGCTTCGCCATCTCTTCATCAACCTATACTCCGGAGACTTCGGCGTCACTAGCCGACCAGCTCCGTCACGTTAGCTGGACCGAGGGCTTTGCCTCAGCGAGGCAACCTTTGCCAGCATCGTCGTGCCGTCGCTTTATCGCCCATCAGGCAATGGGTGTGCGGATCGAGTCCCAATTTTGGGAATCACATTTCTTCGGATTGCTACAACAAATAAACCAGGTGCAATTAATCCTAGTATTTTTTGCTTGTTTGGGTTCATTTTTCCCAAGGAATTATTACTCTGGTTTGTCCATCATATGTATGCAGGGCTATCAAATGGTGGCCGCATTAACAATGGTCACATGGTGGTTCGGTCAGTTTCCATACATAGTCCGGCGAACGCCGCATCCGGAACTCGGACCGACCTGTGAATTCAGGCTTTGCCATGCCTTTACGTCATCACGCCGACGCCCTGCATCGACATTGACTTCGGCGCCAGTCCATATTTCTTTTATTACTTTCTTTGCATAAATTATTTATTATGCAACATTTTTTTAAAATTATTATTATTGCTATTATCTCCGGTTTGCACTATTTTCTGTGAACTGATAAAGGATCCGGATTGGGCAGCACTGTCAACTCGGCGTACTGACATACCACGTCACCTCGGTTGGACGAGGGGCTTCGTCAACACTTCATTACCCCATGTCGGGGACTTCGGCATCACTTTGCCGGCCTGCATTGACCGTGCTATGTCACCACTTCGGAGTGCCGAGTTCTTTTCTCCGCCACCTCGGGACCGGCTTGGGGGATGGAACCTTGTCCCGCATCAAGCTCGGACCGCATCATCAATACCGAACACATTAACCAGCTAAGTTGCCTTCATGCTCAAAGTTTTAAATTTTTAACTTGTGTTCGGTTCGACCAAGCATTATACTTTTTTGGAAAAAAGTTGCTTGTAAAAAATTTCCTTGTCCAAACTTTGTTTGTGACACACAACTTCAAATACCCCGTTTACTTGGGGGCTTCCTTTATGAAGCTTTTTCCTTTTGCATATGATTATACTTGTACGGCTTCGTTCCTTGTTCGTGTATTACGCCACAATATGCACCATATTGACTTAAGCGATTTGCAAGCTGGGTTGCCTCGCTCCTGTGTTTACCCCTACGTTCCCGATTGTTCGGCTAGGTAGTAAAGGGAGCACCTCTGCGATTGTCATGATCGGGTCATACGAGCCGAACCTCAGACTGGGTGAAGCCGAAAGCTAGCGCTCTTATTGTTTTCAATTATGGTCGGCACACAATGGAACTCATGAGTACAAAAAATCTATTGCATAGTCTCATAGTAACAATTATGGTGGGGGTACTATTTTCTTCGAAGATGCTTCTTACACTTCATCAGTAATATAGCATAAGTTCCCTGCGCGCGCTTTGTCTGTTACAGCCTTATGTCCTCGTGGTAGATCAACTCTTGTAATACTCATATTCATCAAGATCAATCAAGCGAGAAGTAAGGTATTACCTCCATACAGAGGGCCCGAACACAGGTAAACATTGTGTCCCTTGCCTCCTGCTACCATCCGCCTTAGACACACAGTTCGGGACCCCCTACTCGAGATCCGCGGTTTTGACACCGACAATATGCTCCAAAGCCCTCAACTACTTTCTCACATCCACATACGTCCTAAACCAAAAGTCTAACTCGGCCCTACCGATTCTTTCTATCCGGCGCCACCGAGTTCAGATGTCTTAGCCACTGCCACAAACCCTAGGTAAATCGGTCTCATCGATAGGGATCTCGGTCTCACCGAGATGGGATTGTAATCTCTCTATTTCCCTTTCGTAACATTTTGGTCCCACCGAAATGAGCGAACCAATCCCACCGAGTTTACCTGACCAACTCTCTGGTTAGCTTATTATCAAAATCGGTCCCACCGAGTTTGTGTAATCGGTCTCACCGAGATTACGTTATGCCCTAACCCTAACCATATAGGTCCTACCGAGTTGCATGTCAGTCCAAGAAAATCCTAACGGTCACTAGATTTGCTGAATCGGTCCGACCGAGTTTCTCAATTCGGCCCACCGAGATTGGCAAGTTGTGTGTAACGGTTAGATTTTGTGTGGAGGCTATATATACCCCCTCCACCTACTCTTCATTCGTGGGGAGAGCCATCAGAACGAACCTACACTTCCAGCATACATTTTCTGAGAGAGAACCACCTACACTTGTGTTGAGGTCAAGATATTCCATTCCTACCATATGAATCTTTATCTCTAGCCTTCCCAAAGTTGCTATCAACTCAAATCTTCCTTAAACCAAATCCAAATCCTGTGAGAGAGAGTTCAAAGGTGTTGGGGAGACTATCATTTGAAGCACAAGAGCAAGGAGTTCATCATCAACACCCCATTTGTTACTTCTTGGAGAGTGGTGTCTCCTAGATTGGCTAGGTGTCACTTGGGAGCCTCCAATAAGATTGTTAAGTTGAACCAAGGAGTTTGTAAGGGCAAGGAGATCGCCTACTTCGTGAAGATCTACCGCTAGTGAGGCAAGTCCTTCGTGGGCGACGGCCATGATGGGAGAGACAAGGTTGCTTCTTCGTGGACCCTTCGTGGGTGGAGCCCTCCGTGGACTCAGCAAGAACTGCTACCCTTCATGGGTTGAAGTCTCCATCAACGTGGATGTACGATAGCACCACCTATCGGAACCACGACAAAAACATCCGTGTCTCCAATTGTGTTTGAATCCTCCAATCCCTTCCCTTTACATTCTTGCAAGTTGCATGCTTTACTTTCCACTACTCATATACTCTTTGCATGCTTGCTTGATATGTGTTGTGATTATTAAACTTGTGCCAAAACTCCACTTGAACTTAAAGAAGTTTAAAACTACAACTTTTGGTACTTAGTGTCTAATCCCCCCTCTAGACACCTCTTCTCGATCCTTTCAATTGGTATTAGAGCTTTGGTCTCCATTGCTTTGGTTTAAACACCATTGGAGGAAGATAGATGAGTCTACAATTGGGAGTCTTAGACATAGAGTGCCTATACTTGATGGGGAGTACTTTCATGAGTGGAAAAATGAGATGCTTGTGATTTTCAGTCAATATCATTTGAACAAATATATTGCTAGCCCTTGTGCACCTCATGTTGATCCTATGCATCCTACCCTTGATGAGTCAATTGACATGATTCGCAATCTTAGAACTGTTGAACTTATCACTAGAGGCTTGCCTAGAAACTTGATTGGATGTTTGCCTACTCTTAAGTGTGCCTACACCATATGGAAATTTCTTGAGGAATGCTTTCCAAATTATTCCTTGAAAAATCTGGATGAAATTCTCCATAAGTCTATTGCCTTGAGTAAGATGAATTCCAATGATCCTATGTTTTGTGATTGTCTATTTAAGCTTACAAACCTTATGCGTGCCAAAGGAGATGTTGGAATTATTAGTGATATTATTTCCGAAGCTATGAAAATTCATAAACAAGATCATTGTCCAACTCACTCTAACGAATCACCCTCTCTAGGATTTGATCCACCACATGACGATGTTGAACATGGATACTATGACGAGGATGATGATAGTGACTTTGATCTTGATGATGCAATGAGACACTTTGGTCTTATGGCAAATCTTGAGGATATATGGCGGGAGGAAAGGAATGGGTTCTTGATAGTGGATATACCGATCACATGACCGGAGATAAAGACATGTTTCGTGAGCTTGCTGAAAACGATGGTCCTTGAAAGTATGTCACTTTCGGTGATAACTCAAAGGATAAGGTGGTTGGCCTCAGTCAGGTGGACATATCACATGATAGCTCCATACAAAATGTCATGCTCGTTGAATCTCTTGGCTACAACTTACTTTCAGTATCTAGACTTGCTGATTTCGGGTTTCAATGTCCTATTCTTTGAAGTAGATTGCCAAGTGTTTCAGAGAGATAATCATAAAATGGTCTTTACCGGTGTACATAGAGGTGATCTATACATTGTTGATTTCACTAAAAGGCTCAACCTAGAACTTGCTTTATTGCTAAATCTTCTAAAGGTTGGTTATGGCATAGACGATTAGGTCATGTTGGCATGCGAAACCTTGACAAGCTTATTAAAGGAAATCATATCCTTGGCGTTAACGATGTCATATTTGATAAGGATAGACTTTGCAGCGCTTGTCAGGCAGGTAAACAGGTCGGAGGGAGGCATCCCGTGAAGAACATCATGACTACAAGGAGGCCACTCGAGCTACTTCACATGGATCTTTTTGGTCCCAACGCCTACAAAAGTCTCGGTGGAAATTCTTTTGGTCTAGTTATAGTTGATGATTTTCAAGATTTACATGGGTGTTCTTTCTCGATGATAAATCGCGGAGTTCAAAAGGTCTTCAAAAACTTCGCTAGGAAGGCCCAAAATCAATTTGAAGTGAAGATCAAGAAGGTTCACGGTGACAGCAGGAACGGAGTTCAAGAACGCAAATGTGGATACCTTTCTTGACGAAGAAGGTATTTCACACGAGTTCTCGGCTACATACACACCTCAACAAAACGGAGTTGTTGAGAGGAAGAACCGGATGCTCATCGAAATGGCGACAACGATGCTTGATGAGTACAAGACGCCGAAGCACTTTTGGGCGGAAGCGGTTGAGACAAATTTTGTCATGCAACAAATCGCTTGTATCTTCACAAGCTACTCGGCAAGACGGCATACGAGCTTCTCACCGGTAACAAATCTCAAGTTGGATACTTTAGAGTATTCGGCTCAAAGTGCTACATCCTTGATAAGGATCGTCGTTCTAAATTTGCTCCTAAGTCTCATGAAGGTTTCCTACTTGGTTATGGCTCAAACTCTCACACATACCGTGTCTACAACAATTTCACCTGAAAGGTTGAAGAAACGGTAGATGTGAAGTTTGTGAATCTAACGGCTCGCAAGTAGAGCAATTGCCAATTGATGTAGGAGACAAAGACCCCTCGGAAGCAATTCAATACTTGTCTATTGGCAAGATTCGTCCAACGGAGGTGAAGGAGAGTACCTCATCCGTCCAAGTGGAAGCTTCTACCTCACGACAAGGTGAACCAAGATTTGATACAGAAGCATCCACAAGTGGGACACACCAAGTTGAAGAAAATGAGGAAGTGCACTGCATTTAACGTCAACAACCTCCTTCTCCACCACGACAAGAGAACGACAACGTCAACAATGAAGAAGGCCAAGAAGAAGAACAAGATGAAGAAGATGTTCAACCAAGACCCACGCAAAAGCTTTCACGAGTTCGAGCAAGAATTGCTAAAGATCATCCCGTCGAGCAAATCTACAAAGATATCCAAACCGGGAGAATCACTCGCTCTAAAACTCGTTTAGCTAACTTTTGTGAACACTATTCATTCATCTCTAGCATTGAACCTATGAAGGTTGAAGAAGCATTGGAAGATCCGGATTGGATAAACGCGATGCATGAAGAGCTACCCAACTTTGAGAGAAATCAAGTGTGGACATTTGTTGAGAAGCCCGACAACAACCACAACATCATTGGTACCAAATGGGTGTTTCGCAACAAGCAAGATGAAGATGGACAAGTAGTTCGCAACAAAGCACGTCTCGTCGCCCAAGGCTACACACAAGTCGAAGGTATGGACTATGGTGTGACTTATGCTCCCGTTGCTAGACTTGAGGCCATTTGCATTTTACTTGCCTATGCTAATCACCATGATATCACCTTATACCAAATGGACATTAAAAGTGCTTTTCTAAATGGTGAGATAGAGGAGGAAGTTTATGTTAAGCAACCTCCCGGCTTTGTTAATCCTAAGAAATCTGATCATGTTTACAAACTTCACAAAGCTCTTTATGGTCTTAAACAAGCTCCTAGAGCATGGTATAAATGCTTGACCAAGTTCCTTATTGAAAAAGGCTTTGAAATTGGAAAAATAGATTCTACTTGAGGGAGTCCTGGATTAGGGGGTATCCGAACAGCCGGACTATATACAACGTCCAGACTATTGAAGCGTGAAGATACAAGACTCAAGACTTCGACCTGTGTCCGGATGGGACTTTCCTTGGCGTGGAAGGCAAGTTTGGCGATCCGGATATTATATTTCCTTCCTTGTTACCGACTCCATGTAAACCCTAGCCCTCTCCGGTGCCTATATAAACCGGAGAGGTTGGTCCTTAGAAGGCCGATCACAATTACAATCATACCATCATAGTCTAGCTTCTAAGGTTTAGCCTCTACGATCTCGTGGTAGATCTACTCTTGTACTACCCATATCTTCAATATTAATCAAGCATGAAGTAGGGTTTTACCTCCATCGAGAGGGCCCGAAACTAGGTAAACATTGTGTCCCTTGCTTCCTGTTACCATCAGCCTAAGACGCACAGATCGGGACCCCCTACCCGAGATCCGCCGGTTTTGACACCGACATTGGTGCTTTCATTGAGAGTTCCTCTGTGTCGTCGCTACAGGGCTCGATGGCTCCTCCAGTCATCGTCAACAACACGATCCCGGGTGAGACCTTTCTCCCCGAACAAATCTTCGTGTTCGGCGGCTTCGCCCTGCGGGCCAACTCGCTTGGCCATATGGAGCAGATTGACAACTATGCCCCACAGCCACGGATCAGGTTAAAACCCGAACTACATGGCGGACATTCGGAGACTTGATCTTCGATGGATTCGGGCCTATGCTAGGAGCACCGGACGATCCACGACGAAAGCACGGCTTAGACCTGGCCGTCGGACGAAGCTCGAGTATCACCCCGCAGATAGCCGGACCTAAATCCGGAGCAGTCAAGCGCCCTAAGGACGGAGGGATGGACCCTGCCCCTGCAGTCGCACACTCATCGGCGGTGGAGCCGAACACGGTCTTACCTGTGGTGGCTCAGAACTCCCGACCCCGGATTCGTGTCCGGACGCTGGTTCCGATCCGCAGATCCGAGCGGTCGAGCCAGGTTGGGCTCCGGTAATGGAGTTCACCGTTGTGGATATCTTCCAGCACTCGCCCTTTGGCGACATGATGGACTCATTAAAGTCTCTCTCTTTGTCAGGAGGCTCTTGGACGAACTATGTCCGGCTTGAGTGGGAGGCAGGCGATGAAGGAATTCGTTGCCCACCCACCACCCACTTCATTGCCACGATCGATGGTTTAACCAAGGTACTGGACTTCGACTCCGAAGACATCGATGGTATGGACGACGATGCAGGAGAAGAACATGAACCACCGCTCACTGGGCGGTGGACAGCCACCTCTTCCTATGATATATATATATATATATATATATATATATATATATATATATATATATATATATATATATATATATATATATATATGGTGGACACTCGAAGAAACAATCAAGGCGATGAGGCAACGGAGGATAAAACCTCAGGGAAAAAAGCAAAGAATGGGCGTCGTCGGCGCCACTCCAAGCCCCGCCACATGAATACCGGCCCAGGAGACGAAAACAATCCGAATGGTGCCGAAGAAGAATACAACCCTGATCAGCCCGCCTTCGAGCAAGCCGAACAGGAGGATGAGCAGGTCAGCCCCGAAGAACAAGCGACGGATGAATACCCGGAGGAGGACAGCTACATGCCCCCCTCCGAAGACGAGATTAGCGTCGGCGACAACGAGTTCGGCGTGCCTGAGGATCCTGTAGAGCAGGAGCGCTTCAAGCGTCGGCTTATAGCCACTGCGAGGAGCCTGAAAAAGAAGCAGCAGCAACTCCAAGCTGATCAAGACCTGCTCACAGATAGATGGACTGAAGTCCTGGCAGCCGAGGAATACAGACTCGAGCGCCATACGGCTGACCGGCCACCTCGTGGCCGGGATAAAATGGCATATCAGTCCGCATACCAGCCAACACCCCCACGCCAACATACTACGGCCCGGGGCAACAAAACAGGACAGCCAAGATCGATCTACGGATCACGGGGGCGCGCCTCGGCACGCGACGACGACCGTCACGCCGGATACACCTTCAACCAGTCCGGCCGGGCCGAACATAGCCACCAAGAGCATTTCGACCTGCGTAGCCACATAGCCCGACACAGAGGCGCCGCGCACCCCCTCTGCTTCACTGACGAAGTAATGGATCATGAATTCCCAGAAGGGTTCAAACCCGTAAACATCGAATCATACGATGGCACAACAGACCCTGCAGTATGGATCGAAGATTTCCTTCTCCACATTCACATGGCCCGCGGAGACGATCTACATGCCATCCAAAGATCTTCCCCTTAAGCTCAAAGGACCAGCTCGGCACTGGCTAAACAGCCTGCCAGCAAATTCCATTGGCAGTTGGGAAAACCTTGAAGACGCAATCCTCGACAACTTCCAGGGCACATACGTGTGACCACCGGACGCCAATGACTTGAGCCACATTACTCAATAGCCCAGAGAGTCAGCCAGGAAATTCTGGACTCGGTTCCTAACTAAAAAGAACCAAATAGTCGACTGTCCGGACGCTGAAGACCTGGCGGCTTTTAAGCATAATATCCGTGACGAGTGGCTCGCTCGACACCTCGGACAGGAAAAACCCAAGTCCATGGCAGCTCTCACAACACTAATGACCCGCTTTTGCGCGGGCGAGGATAGCTGGTTGGCTCGCAGCAGCACTACGCCACATTCTGGCACTTCGGATGGCCGCGACAATAACGGCAAGCCATGGCGTAACAGACATAAGCGACGGAACAACGGCGATAGTGCTGAAGACACGGCAGTCAACGCTGGATTCAGCGGATCCAAACCCGGCCAGTGGAAGAAGCCGTTTAAAAGAAATAATCAGGGACCGTCCAGTCTGGACCTCATACTGGAGCGCCCGTGCCAAATTCATGGCACCCCGGACAAGCCAGCCAAACACACCAATAGAGATTGCTGGGTGTTCAAACAGGCCGGCAAAATAACCGCCGAAAACAAGGACAAGAGGTTGCACATCGACGATGACGAGGAGCCCCGGCGTCCGAACACAGGGGGACAGAAGAAATTTCCCCCCCAGGTGAAAACGGTCAACATGATTTACGCCACGCACATCCCCAAGCGGGAACGGAAGCGGGCACTACGGGACGTCTATGCGATGGAGCCAGTCGCCCCCAAATTCAACCCATGGTCAGCTTGTCCGATCACCTTTGATCGTAGGGATCACCCTACTAGCATCCGTCACGGCGGCTCTGCCGCATTGGTCCTAGACCCAATCATCGACGGATTCCACCTCACGCGCGTCCTTATGGACGGTGGCAGCAACCTGAACCTGCTTTATCAAGACACAAGGTCGCCAAAATGGGCATTGACCCTTCAAGGATCAAGGCCACCAAAACCACCTTTAAAGGTGTGATCCACGAGTAGAGGCCGTTGCACGGGCTCTATAACATTGGAAGTGGTCTTCGCATCTCCGGATAACTTCTGAAGCGAAGAGTTAATCTTCGATATCGTCCCTTTCCGCAGTGGTTACCACACACTGCTCGGACGAACTGCAATCGCTAGATTCAATGCGGTACCACACTACGCATACCTCAAGCTCAAGATGCCAGGACCACGCGGGGTCATAACAGTGAACGGAAATATGGACCGCTCTCTCCGAACAGAAGAACATACTACAGCCCTCGCGGCGGAAGTACAATGCGGCCTCCTTCGACAAACCAATCCGGCGACAACAACTTCAAGCACCGTCAAGAGAGTCCGGAGCACCCCGCAACATGATCATCAGGCACGCCAAGAGCGCGACTAGCAGTCCGGCCTCCGCTTAAGCCCCATCAAAGCAGCATTCGTGCCACGTGTACACAATTACGCACTCAAGATACCATGGGCGTCGGCGGAGGCGCAAATACGACTCAGTCAACAGTGCGGGATAACCGCCACATACCTTCATAACCCATCCTTCTTCTTTTTCAGGACTTTGCTTTAGAGCAGCCTCTTCAGAAGAGCCGAATTGCCGGACTTACATAGGAGAGAAAACCAAGGAGGCAACAAGCTTCACAAGACGTAAGGAAACACCAGTGTGGAATCTATTTACGATCGTTATACTTGTTTTATATATCCATACGCTGCCTGCACTGGATAGGACATGTTAAATAGTCCTATTTATCTCCGCTTAATGCATTCATTGTAAACATACGCTTAAACGTATTTTCATCAATGGGAGATTATATATAGCGTCAGCTCATTATTCTTATTTGAACATTTTTCTTACAAATGTTTCTTTGATATTATATCCGTACACTTTGGTACGGTCCGTTTGCCAGGGGCTTCCTATGGTGCCCCGTTCTACGGCAAATAAAGTCTGAACACTTTGAACAGGCGCACTTTTGAACTTATAGCACTATATGCATCAGCTCCGAATCATGTCTTGGGTCTACAGTTGGGTTAGCCCGACTCCCTTGTTTTGGTACCTTACGTTCCGTTATATCGACTAAGGTAGTGCAGGGAGAACTACTGCGATTGTGTCCTGGTTCTTCCGGACGAGCACCTCAATAGAGAAAGCCGAAAACTGACCGGCATGATGAGGCAAGAGTTGGTCGCTGTTCGAGAGGTCTTAAAATCCTTAAAGATTTTTTCCTCTTTAGGCGATGAGTCGGCCTTGTCTGATTTAGGCGTATATAGCGCCCCAATTCGGCCCTCCGAATTCTAGGGGCTTCACTAAATTTAAAATTATAGACTTCTATGGCTAAGTGAAAGTTATAAAGCCACATAGTCCGATTGCCTTGTTAAGCTCGCGGATACCTCCTTAAGGGACCAAACATTTGGATAAAGAGTATCCGGGTTTTTCCAGGAACACCCCGGTACTAGGTACATGGGGGCGGAAGCCGACGACTGGCCTACTTTCAGAATTTGATAAATAGCCGCACAGATGGTAATATTTTAAATCAAAATAGTGCTACATAGCACAGGCAACTCCGTCCTTAAATTACAACAGCCGTAGAGGTACATTTAGTCAAAGATCTTGTCTTTAGTACATTAAATGCGGCCCACGAGACGGCGCACTTCATAATGCCATCATAGTACTTCTCGGGATGGCGATGCGCCTTGCCCTCCGGCGACCCGTCCTTCACCAGCTTCTCCACATCCAGCTTGCCCCAATGCACCTTCGCACGGGCAAAGGCCCGGCGGGCACCCTCAATGCAAATGGATCGCTTGATTACTTCAAGCTGCGGACATGCATTTACCATCCGCATGATCAGGCCAAAGTAGCTAGCGGGCAGGGGCTCACCAGGCCACATCCGGACTATGAAATCTTTCATAGCCACTTCGGCCGCCCTGTGGAGTTCGACCAACTGCTTCAGTTGGTCACTTTCGAGGCGTTAGGTGTTCGGCCCCAAAGACATCGGGAACAGAACAGCTTCTTCGTTGAGCTCCCCTCTTGGGCATGGTAGAACTCCGCGACATCTGATATGCTGCATGGCAGATCTGTGAATGCCCCTGGAGAGCTCCGAATTCGAGTAAGTAAAAGAAACGCCTCCTCCACATGTTTGCTTTGCACAAAGAATTTCTTACCCGCCGCTATCTTTTTGGCCTCCTGGATCTCCTTCTGTGCCTTCTCGGCTTCGGCCTTGGCGTCTTTCATACTCACAAGGGCCTTCGCAAGCTCGGCCTCTTTCATCTTCGAGATCATGCTCCACGGACTCGAACTTCTTGCCGAGGTCCCGAGCTCTTGCTGTACCTCGCCAACTCTAGCACTTTGCTTCTCGCGCTCTTTGCATTCCAAGGCCGCCTTGTCTTCGGCCTCGGATAGCGCTTTCTTCAGGGACGCCACTTCGGCGGTGGACCCTGTCACACAGTCACGACGCTTTGTCGTCAGACTACAAAATTTTATCTATCTTTACATACATAAGAGCGGAGAATCATCGACCTTTGCTCTCTTGAGCCGCCTCTTCGTGAGGTCGAGCTCTCCACATGCTTCCAGGTCCCGCTTTAGTTCGGCAACCTCGGCTGTGCGGGCAGCAGCGGCAAGCAACACGACCTGCTTATTCACATAAACGCTTATTAGACTCCTGCGGATTATAAATGACCCTCCGTTTGGCTTTTCTTTCTGAACACCAAACAGAGTATCAGGGGCTACTACCTATCGGGTGGTAATTTCACACATTTTTATTACTTACCTCGAAGCCCGTCAAGAGGCTTGTGCAGGGTTCGGTTAGTCCGCTTTTGGCGGACAGAACCTTTTGAATCACCGCACTCATAAGAGTACAGTGCTCGTCATCCATGGAAGCGCCTCGAAGCGCTTCCACCAGACTATCCGGCGCCGCTGGCGCGACGGAAGTCCTCGGCACGGACGACTCGCCCTCCCTAATGAGGGGCTGCCCACCTAAATTCGGAACCATCAAGGGTTCCGAAGCGATCGACCGATCGAGAGTCCGCCTTGCTGCGGCTCTCATCGACGCGATCCGCGGGGATCTTGAACCCCGCGTGTCCGACATCTGGAACTCCGCCTTGGGGCGTCTCCAGGGTCACCTCCCCCTGCTCGGGGAACCTTCGGGACAACACCTCCGTGTCATCCGCAGGCTGAGGAGTGGTGGCCGTCGGGAGCGAGTTCATCTCTGAAGCGCTCAGAGACCCATCCGAAGACGACACCTCCGGATGAGCCCTGGCCGGACTGCATATATGTTCGGCGTCATTAAACAACTATGAAGTAAAATCACGATAGAGTGTAGACACTTATGATCGCGCTAGGGGCTTCCCCCTGGGCAGCCACTCTTCCTCGCTATGAACGGTCGTGGTGGAGTAGTCCGGAAGGGATGTCTTTCCCTTCTTGGGCGTCCCAGCCTCCCCCTCCGGGGCGGCTTTCCTCTTTTTCTCCTCCCCAGCACGGGGAGGTAGAGTTTCTTCTTGCTTCCCCCCGCCTCCGCGGGAGGAATCTGTTTCGTCGTCATCGGACGACGTGGGTATGACGGCCTTGCGTCGAGGGCCTCTCCCGGCCCCATGGCCCATCTCCTCAGGCCCCTCATCCTTTCCGGATGGGGCGGCTTCTTCTTCTTCTTCCCCCTCTTTGGGGGAGGAGTGTTCCTCGTCATTTTCGGACGAGGCTTCCGGCACAACCTTACACCAGACCTTCCTGGTCCCCGGGGCCTTCTTTTCGGCCTTCTTCTCCGGTGCCTTGTAGGGCACCGGGATCAGCATCTCCGTCAGGAGAGCATCGGCTGGCTCTTCTGGCAGCGGAGCCGGACAGTCAATCTGCTCCGCTTTCTCCACATAGTCCTGGTCAAATATACACAAATACTTAAGTCTCCCCCATGAATATATTGGGAAGAACCAAATCCGATGGTGGCCTGAAAACTCACCTGGCTAGGAGGCCGCGCGGCGTGCAGCCCATGGTCCTTGGATGGGGAGGAGATACTTCGGAGGCCTTGAACAACGCCTTCCGCGCGTCTTTGTGCTTCATGCCATAGAGCCTCTGAAGCGTCTGGTGTTTGGCCGAGACGAACTCCCACAGATTGAATGCCCGCCTTTGGCACGGCAGAATCCGGCGAACGAGCATGACCTGGATCACGTTGAGAAGCTTGATGTTCTTGTCCTTCATGCTCTTAATGCAGGTTTGGAGTCCGTTCAGCTCTGTAGGTTCGCCCCAAGTCAGGCCCTTCTTTTCCCAGGAGGTGAGCCGCATGGGTGCTCCAGATCGGAACTCGGGGGCCGCCGCCCAGTTGGCGCCGCGCGGCTCGATGATGTAGAACCACCCCGATTGCCACCCTTTTACGGTCTCCGCAAAGGAGCCGTCCAGCCAGGTGACGTTAGGCATCTTGCCCACCATGGCACCTCTGCACTCCGCTTGCTGGCCGCTTACAATCTTTGGCTTCACGCAGAAGATTTGCAGCCACAGGCCAAAGTGAGGCCGGATGCGGAGGAAGGCCTCGCATACGACAATGAACGCTGTGATGTTGAGGACGAAATTCGGGGCTAGATCGTGGAAATCTAGCCCGTAGTAGAACATGAGCCCGCTGACGAAGGGGTGAAGTGGAAACCCCAGTCCATGGATGAAGTGGGCGACGGACATGACCCTCTTGTGGGGTCCCGGGGTCGGAATGACCTGCCCAACGTCCGGTAGCCGGTGCGCTATGTCTGCGGCCAAGTATCCGGCCGCCCGAAGATTTGCGATATGCTTCTCCTTGACGACGAAAGCGGTGCGCCTCCCCACTTGCCCATTGGGAATCGCTTGCTTCCCAAGCGCCACGATTGATGATGTGGTGGGATTACCCATACCCATATTGATGAGAATCCCGTGATAAGGGGACACGATCTCTGCTTTGACAAGACGTGTCAAAGAAACCGCCTCGCAATATGCGTTGTGGCTGGTTGTGGGAAAACGGTTCAAATAATGACTCGACCATAATGACACGCGTTGCCTAAAAGGTTGTCAGCAGATTGCATTTGTGAAATACCGTTCTCTCTACGGTGGCATGTGAAGATCATTTTGTGGTGCCAGACACGGTTCAAGTGTTCGATAATTACTTTGGAGTACTCGGAGAAGGAACCCGCCCTGCAATGCCGAAGACAAGACTGCGCGCTGGACTCATCGTCATTGAAGCCTGGTTCAGGGGCTACTGAGGGAGTCCTAGATTAGGGGGTATGCGGACAGCCGGACTTTATACAATGTCCGGACTATTGAAGCGTGAAGATACAAGACTCAAGACTTTGACCCGTTTCCGGATGGGACTTTCCTTGGCGTGGAAGGCAAGCTTGGCGATCCGGATATTATATTTCCTTCCTTGTAACCGACTCCATGTAAACCCTAGCCCTCTCTGATGCCTATATAAACGGGAGAGGTTGGTCCTTAGAAGGCCGATCACAATTACAATCATACCATCATAGGCTAGCTTCTAGGGTTTAGCCTCTACGATCTCGTGGTAGATCTACTCTTGTACTACCCATATCTTCAATATTAATCAAGCAGGAAGTAGGGTTTTACCTCCATCGAGAGGGCCCGAACCTGGGTAAACATTGTGTCCCTTGTTTCCTGTTACCATCAGCCTAAGACGCACAGATCGGGACCCCCTACCCGAGATCCGCCGGTTTTGACACCGACACTACTCTTTTTACTAAAAGGGTCAATGGAGAACTATTTGTATGCCAAATTTATGTCGATGATATTATATTTGGTTCTACCAACCCTCATTTTAGTGAAAAGTTTGGAAAGCTAATGTCGGAGAAGTTTGAGATGTCTATGATGAGTGAACTCAAATTATTTCTTGGTTTGCAAATCAAGCAAACTAAGGAAGGTACCTTTGTCTCTCAAACGAACTACACCAAGGACTTATTCAAGAAGTTCAATATGCAAGAATGCAAAGGTATGACTACACCCATGCCTACTAGTGGACATCTCGATTTGACCAAAGATGGTGAACCGGTCGATCAAAAGGTTTATCGCTCTATGATTGGTTCATTGTTATACCTATGTGCTTCTCGTCCGATATCATGCTAAGTGTGTGCATGTGTGCACGATATCAAGCTGCTCCTAAAGAATGTCATCTTAAGGCCGTGAAAAGGATAGTGAGATACTTAATCCATACACCAAATTTTGGCATTTGGTATCCAAAGAGGGCCTCTTTCGATCTTGTTGGCTACTCCGACTCGGACTATGCCGGTGACAAGGTCGATAGAAAGTCCACTTCGGGTAATTGCCAATTTCTTGGTAGATCTCTTGTATCTTGGTCTTCCAAGAAACAAAACTCCGTATCCTTGCCCACCGCTGAAGCGAAATACATTGCCGCTAGTTCATGCTATGCTCAATTACTTTGGATGACCCAAACTCGACCAGATGAGAATACATCAAGATGCTTAAACAAAAAATGGTAACCCCATTTTGAGCTTAAACGATGAGTATGACCTATGATCAAGTGATCTCACTTGACTCCTAAGTTAATATACTCTAACATAGGTGACTTTGTCGCCGACCAATTCTAGATGAAGGTTTCTTGTGTTCTTTTCTGTGCTCTTGCATCTGTCTCATGCATAATTGTTTCCCCTTTCAAAAAAAACTTCATCTAGATTTCTTTTCTTTTCTATTTGTTCTGCATTCCTTGCATCAAATTCATTACAAATCTTTCAGTTTATTCCTTGCAAATCTTTGTGAGACCTTACTTGTGACAAGTGTTTTCTCTGTGATGAACTCGGTCACACCGGTCCCTTGTTTTCGGTCTAACCGACTTCTTTCGGTGCAACCGAAGCATTCCACTCGATGCCACCGATTTCAATACAGGAAAGACATTTTGCCATTTGTTCTTGCATTATTCTTGATCCAGCTCCACTCAATGAATCTTGTCCTCTACAAGCATCACATTTACCTTAGTGCTTTGTGCTGTGACTCAAGGACCAAACCCATTCACGACAAATTCCAGAAGGCCCTTCTTGGAAATTGATGTCAAAGGGGGAGAGAGAGATCACATCAAAGCTTCATCACATCTCTAGGGGGAGAGAATACTCAAGGAGAGAGTAATCTTCAAGGATCCCAGATGCTTGGTGTTCAAGAGGAGAGATGCCACATGTCTTCTTGAGGGGAAAGACATGTTCATATGTGCTTATTTGCATTAGCTCTGTTCATTTGCTTGTCTGAGCTCTGATTTTGCTCTGATTTTCTGTTCCCTATCTTCTCCCAGTATCCCATGCTAGATTCAGGGGGAGCAAGACATCTAAGGAAGGAAGTCCTTAAATTCATTGCACATCTTTACCTTTGGGGACATGTCTATATCCAATGTGGTACTTAGTACTCACTCTACATGTCATCCTAGTCTTGGTACTCTTGTGGTTTCTTTCTGTTTGCTCTGGATAGTTGGTGCATCTGTGTTATCTAACCTTATTTTCATAGGTTCATTCCATCCTAAGCCAACTCAAGACCACAAGGTAAGTATATGCATCACAATCATGTGTATGAGAAATTCTTGCTGATGTACATACTGTTTGCAATAAGGACTCATGAGCATGAAGGTACATTTCCCATATTCACATCTTTTGCTCTGATGCATATAGCCAAGATACATGTAACACATTGCCTACTCTGTCATGGTTATGCTCTCACATGCTTCTATATTCCATATTCACATGATTGCATACATGTAGGGGGAGCCTATGCTTGTTACATGTCTTTCCAAAGCTTTACTTGTTATTTTCTATATCTTTATCTAAAGCTTTGATGTATGTTGTCATCAATTACCAAAAAGGGGGAGATTGAAATCACAAGTGCTCCCTGGGTGATTTTGGTAATTAATGTCAACATATCTCTTGTTGGACTAATACTTTTACCTAGTATGTTTCAGACAAGTTCAACAATGGAGTGGCATGGACTAAAGGATGTGCAACCCCTTAAAGATGCTAAGGACAAAGGATTGGCTCAAGCTCCAAGCTCAAAACTCTACATTTTCTATTTTAGTGATCCAAGATCACATTGAGTCTATAGGAAAAGCCAATACTATCAAGAAGGGATGAGGTGTTGCTTAATGGCTTGCTTGCTCAAAGTGCTTAGTGATATGCTCCAAAGCCCTCAACTACTTTCTCACATCCACATACGTCCTAAACCAAAAGTCTAACTCGGCCCTACCGATTCTTTCTATCCAGCGCCACCGAGTTCAGATGTCTTAGCCACTGCCACAAACCCTCGGCAAATCGGTCTCACCGATAGGGATCTCGGTCTCACCGAGATGGGATTGTAATCTCTCTGTTTCCCTTTCATAACATTCCGGTCCCACCGAAATGAGCGAACCGGTCCCATCGAGTTTACCTGACCAACTCTCTGGTTAACTTATTACCAAAATCGGTCCCACCGAGTTTGTGTAATCGGTCTCACCGAGATTACGTTATGCCCTAACCCTAACCATATCGGTCCTACCGAGTTGCATGTCGGTCCCACTGAAAATCCTAACGGTCACTAGATTTGCTGAATCGGTCCGACCGAGTTTCTCAATTTGGTCCCACCGAGATTGGCAAGTTGTGTGTAACGGTTAGATTTTGTGTGGAGGCTATATATACCCCCTCCACCCACTCTTCATTCGTGGGGAGAGCCATCAGAACGAACCTACACTTCCAGCATACATTTTATGAGAGAGAACCACCTACACTTGTGTTGAGGTCAAGATATTCCATTCCTACTATATGAATCTTGATCTCTAGCCTTCCTCAAGTTGCTTTCCACTCAAATCTTCCTTCCACCAAATCCAAATCCTGTGAGAAGAGAGTTGAGTGTTGGGGAGACTATCATTAAAAGCACAAGAGCAAGGAGTTCATCATCAACACACCATTTGTTACTTCTTGGAGAGTGGTGTCTCCTAGATTGGCTAGGTGTCACTTGGGAGCCTCCGACAAGATTGTGGAGTTGAACCAAGGAGTTTGTAAGGGCAAGGAGATCGCCTACTTCATGAAGATCTACCGCTAGTGAGGCAAGTCCTTCGTGGGCGACGACCATGATGGGATAGACAAGGTTGCTTCTTCATGTTCCCTTCGTGGGTGGAGCCCTCCATGGACTCGCGCAACCATTACCCTTCGTGGGTTGAAGACTCCATCAACGTGGATGTACGATAGCACCACCTATCGGAACCATGACAAAAACATCCGTGTCTCCAATTGCGTTTGAATCCTCGAATCCCTTCCCTTTACATTCTTGCAAGTTCCATGCTTTACTTTCCACTGCTCATATACACTTTGCATGCTTGCTTGATATGTGTTGTGATTATTAAACTTGTGCCAAAACTCCACTTGAACTTAAAGAAGTAAAAAACTGCAACTTTTGGTACTTAGTGTCTAATCCCCCCCCCTCTAGACACCTCTTCTCGATCCTTTCACGTACGTGTAAGGTCGGTCTGGGCCGCTTCATCCCAAGATGCTGCCGAAACAAGATAAGACTAGTAGTGGCAAGTAAATTGACAAAATCGACGCCCACAACAAACTTGTGTTCTACTCATGCATAGAAACTATGCATTGACCTAGCTCATGATGCCACTGGGTGGGATCGTTGCAGAAATTAAATTTTTTCTACGCATCACCAAGATCAATCTATGGAGTAACTAGCAACAAGAGGGAGGGGAGTGCATCTTCATACCCTTGAAGATCGCGAGACGGAAGCGTTGCAAGAACGCGGTTGTAGGAGTCGTACACGTAGCGATACAGATCGCGGCCGAGTCCGATCTAAGCACCGAACAATGGTGCCTCCGTGTTCAACACACATGCAGACTGGTGACGTCTCCCGCGCCTTGATCCAGCAAGGAGGAGGGAGAGGTTGAGGAAGAAGGCTCCAACAGTACATAGACAACACTATGTCCCTAGTAAGCCTCTAGTTGACTAGCTCGTTGATCAACAGATGGTTACGGTTTCCTGACCATGGACATTGGATGTCGTTGATAACGGGATCACATCATTAGAAGAATGATGTGATGGACAAGACCCAATCCTAAGCCTAGCACAAAGATCGTAGTTCGTATGCTAAAGCTTTTCTAATGTCAAGTATCATTTCCTTAGACCATGAGATTGTGCAACTCCTGGATACCGTAGGAATGCTTTGGGTGTACCAAGCGTCCTGGCAATGGCGGGTGGCTATAAAGGTGCACTACGGTATCTCCGAAAGTGTCTGCATTGGGTTGGCACGAATCGAGATCGGGATTTCTCACTCCGTGTAAATGGAGAGGTATCTACAGGCCCACTCGGTAGGACATCATCATAATGTGCACAATGTGACCAAGGGGTTGATCACGGGATGATGTGTTACGGAACGAGTAAAGAGACTTGCGATAGCGAGATTGAACAAGGTATCGGCATACCGACGATCAAATCTCGGGCAAGTACAATACCGCTAGACAAAGGGAATTGTATACGGGATCGATTGAGTCCTTGACATCGTGGTTCATCCGATGAGATCATTGTGGAACATGTGGGAGCCAACATGGGTATCCAGATCCCGCTGTTGTTTATTGGCCGGAGAACGTCTAGGTCATGCCTACATGGTTCCCGAACCCGTAGGGTCTACACACTTAAGGTTCGATGGCGCTAGGGTTATAAAGGAAGTTTGTATGTGGTTACCGAATGTTGTTCGGAGTCCCGGATGAGATCCCAGACGTCACGAGGAGTTCCGGAATGGTCCGAGGTAAAGATTTATATATGGGAAGTCCTATTTTGGCCACCGGAAAATGTTAGGGATTTTTCGGTATTGTACCGGGAAGGTTCTAGAAGGTTCGGAGTGGGGCCCACCTGCATGGGGACCCACATGAACGTGGGTAGTGGGGCAAGGCCCACACCCCTGGTCAAGGCGCACCAAGATCCCCTTAGAAGGAATAAGATCATATCCCGAAGGGATAAGATCAAGACCCCTAAAAGGGGGATAACAATCGGTGGGGAGGAAATGATGGGATTTCTTTCCTCCCACCTTTGCCAACGCCCCAATGGACTTGGAGGGCAGAAACCAGCCCCTCCACCCCTATATATAGTGGGGAGGCGCATGGGAGCTTCACCCGAAGTTCTGGCGCAGCCCTTCCCCTCTCCCAAGTCCTCCTCCTCTCCCGCGGTGCTTGGCGAAGCCCTGCAGGATTGCCACGCTCCTCCACCACCACGCTGTTGTGCTGCTGCTAGATGGAGTCTTCCTCAACCTCTCCCTCTCTCCTTGCTGGATCGAGGCATGGGAGACGTCACCGGGCTGTACGTGTGTTGAACGCGGAGGTGCCGTCCGTTCGGCACTAGGATCTCCGGTGATTTGGATCACGACAGTCTGACTCCTTCAACCCTGTTCTCTTGAATGCTTCCGCTTAGCGATCTACAAGGGTATGTAGATGCACTCTCCTTACCCTCGTTGCTAGTCTCTCCATAGATAGATCTTGGTGACTCGTAGGAAAATTTTGAATTTCTGCTACGTTCCCCAACAGTGGCATCATGAGCTAGGTATATTGCGTAGATTCTTTGCACGAGTAGAACAAAAAGTAGTTGTGGGCGTTGACTTTGTTCAATATGCTTACCGTTACTAGTCCAATCTTGTTTCGACGGTATTGTGGGATGAAGCGGCCCGGACCGACCTTACATGTACACTTACGTGAGACAGGTTCCACCGACTGACATGCACTTGGTGCATAAGGTGGCTAGCGGGTGCCAGTCTCTCCCACTTTAGTCGGAATGGATTCGATGAAAAGGGTCCTTATGAAGGGTAAATAGAAATTGGCATATCACGTTGTGGTTTTGCGTAGGTAAGAAAGCGTTCTTGCTAGAAACCCATAGCAGCCACGTAAAACATGCAAACAACAATTAGAGGACGTCTAACTTGTTTTTGCAGGGTATGCTATGTGATGTGATATGGCCAAGAAGAATGTGATGAATGATATGTGATGTATGAGATTGATCATGTTCTTGTAATAGGAATCATGACTTGCATGTCGATGAGTATGACAACCGGCGGGAGCCATAGGAGTTGTCTTTATTTATTGTATGACCTGCGTGTCATTGAACAACGCCATGTAATTACTTTACTTTATTGCTAACCGGTAGCCATAGTAGTAGAAGTACTAAGTTGGTGAGACAACTTCATGGAGACACGATGATGGAGATCATGATGATGGAGATCATGGTGTCATGCCGATTTATGATGATCATGGAGCCCCGAAGATGGAGATCAAAAGGAGCAAAATGATATTGGCCATATCATGTCACTTTTTGATTGCATGTGATGTTTATCATGTTTATACATCTTGTTTGCTTAGAACGACGGTAGTAAATAAGATGATCCCTCATTAAAATTTCAAGAAAGTGTTCCCCCTAACTGTGCACCGTTGCGAAAGTTAAATGCGTTCCGAAGTACCACGTGATGATCGGGTGTGATAGATTCTTACGTTCACATACAACGGGTGTAAGCCAGATTTACACACGCGAAACACTTAGGTTAACTTGACGAGCCTAGCATGTACAGACATGGCCTCGGAACACAAGAGACCGAAAGGTCGAGCATGAGTCGTATAGTAGATACGATCAACATGAAGATGTTCACCGATGATGACTAGTCCGTCTCACGTGATGATCGGACCACGACCTAGTTGACTTGGATCATGTAATCACTTAGATGACTAGAGGGATGTCTATTCGAGTGGGAGTTCATAAGATGAACTTAATTATCCTGAACATAGTCAAAAGATCTTTGCAAATTATGTAAATGGCTTCGCGTTTTAGTTCCACTTTGTTTAGATATGTTCCTAGAGAAAATATAGTTGAAAGTTGACAATGGCGATTATGCGGACAGAAGAAAGCTTATGTCCTTAATGCACGCTCGATTGTCTTTGAACCCCAAAGCGTCGTTTGTGGATGTTGCGAACATCGGACACACACGTTTTGATAACTACGTGATAGTTCAGTTAAACGGTTTAGAGTTGAGGCACCAAAGACGTTTTTCAAAACGTCGCGGAACATATGAGATGTTTCGAGGGCAGAAATTGGGATTCCAGGCTCGTGCCCACGTCAAGAGGTATAAGACCTCCTACGATTTTCTTAGCCTGCAAATTAAGGGAGAAAAGCTCAATCGTTGAGCTTGTGCTCAGATTGTCTGAGTGCAACAATCACTTGAATCGAGTGGGAGTAGATCTTCCAGAGATAGTGATCTTTCTCCAAAGTCATTGCCACAAGCTGCTAGAGCTTCGTGATGAACTATAACAAATCAGGGATAGATATGATGATCCTTGAGATATTCGCGATATTTGACACCGCGAAAGTAGGAATCAAGAAGGAGCATCAATTGTTGATGGTTGGTGAAACCACTAGTTTCAAGAAGGGCAAGGGCAAGAAGGGATACTTCATGAAACAACAAATCAGTCTTTGCTCTAATGAAGAAACCCAAGGTTGAACCCAAACCCGAGACTAAGTGCTTCTGTGATAAGGGGAACAACCAATGGAGCAGAATTACCCTAGATACTTGGTAGATGAGAAGGTTGGCAAGGTCGATAGAAGTATATTGGATATACATTATGTTAATGTGTACTTTACTAGTACTCCTAGTAGCACCAGGGTATTAAGATACCAGTTCAGTTGCTAAGTGTTAGTGACTCGAAATAAAAAGGCTACGGAATAAACGCAGACTAGCTAAAGGTGAGCTGACGATATGTGTTGGAAGTGTTTTGCAAGTTTGATGTGATCAAACATCGCACGCTCCCTCTACCATCAAGATTAGTATTAAACCTGAATAATTGTCATTTGGTGTTTGCGTTGAGCATAGACATGATTGGATTATGTCTATCGCAATACTGATTTATTCATTTAAGGAGAATAATGGTTACTCTATTTATTTGAATAATACCTTCAATGGTCTTGCACCTAAAGGAATGGTTTATTGAAAATCGATCGTAGTGATACACATTTTCATGCCAAAAGATATAAGATAGTAATGATAGTACCACTTACTTGTGGCACTGCCATGTAAGTCATATTGGTATAAAACGCATGAAGAAGCTCCATGTTGTTGGATCTTTGGACTCACTCGTTTTTGAAAAGTTTGAGACACGCGAACCATGTCTATTGGTGTATACGCATGAAGAAACACCATGCAGATGGATCGTTTGGACTCACTTGATTTTGAATCACTTGAGATATGCAAACCATACCACATGGGCAAGATGACTGAAAGCCTCGTTTTCAGTAAAATGGAACAAGAAAGCAACTTGTTGGAAGTAATACATTTTGATGTGTGCAGTCCAATGAGTGTTGAGGCACGCAGTGGATATTGTTATGTTCTTACTTCATGGATGATTTGAGTAGATGCTGAGTGTATTTACTTGATGAAACACAAGTCTGAATTATTGAATAGTTCAAGTAATTTCAGAGTGAAGTTGAAGATCATCGTGACAAGAGGATAAAATGTCTATGATATGATCCTAGAGATGAGTATCTGAGTTACGAGCTTTGGCACACAATTAAGACATTGTGGAAATTGGTTCACAATTAATACCGCCTGGAACACCATAGTGTGATGGTGTGTCCGATCATCATAGTTGCACCCTACTGGATATGGTGCGTACCATGATGTCTCTTATCGAATTACCACTATCGTTCATGGGTTAGGCATTAGAGACAACCGCACTCACTTTATAGGGCACCACGTAAATCCGTTGAGACAACACCGTATGAACTATGGTTTGGAGAAACCTAAGCTGTCGTTTCTTAAAAGTTTGGGGCTGCGACGCTTATGTGAAAAGGTTTCAGGTTGATAAGCTCGAACCCAAAGCGGATAAAATGCATCTTCATAGGACACCCAAAACAGTTGGGTATACCTCCTAATTCAGATCCGAAAGCAATAGGGATTGTTTCTTGAATCGGGTCCTTTCTCGAGGAAAAGTTTGTCTCGAAAATTGAGTGGGAGGATGGTGGAGACTTGATGAGGTTAATGAACCGTCACTTCAACCAGTGTGTAGCAGGGCACAGGAAGTTGTTCCTATGGCGCCTACACCAATTGAAGTAGAAGCTTATGATAGTGATCATGAAGTTTCGGATCAAGTAACTACCGTACCTCGTAGGGTGACAAGGATGTTTACTACTTCACAGTGGTACAATAATCCTGTCTTGAAGGTCATGTTGCTAGACAACAATGAATCTACGAGCTATGGAGAAGCGATGGTGGGCCCATATTCTGACAAATGGTTAGAAGCCATGAAATCCGAGATAGGATCCATGTATCAGAACAAAGCATGGACTTTGGTGGACTTGCCCGATGATCGGCAATCCATTGAGATAAATGGATCTTTAAGAAGAAGACGGACGTGGACGGTAATGTCACCGTCTATGAAGCTGGACTTGTGGCGAAGAGTTTTTCACAAGTTCAAGGAGTTGACTACGATGAGATTTTCTCATCCGTAGTGATGCTTAAGTCCGTCGGAATCATGTTAGCATTAGCTGCATTTATGAAATCTGGTAGATAGATGTCAAAATGAGTTTCCTTACCAGTTTTCGTAAGGAAAGGTTGTATGTGATACAATCGGAAAGGTTTTGTCGATCCTAAGGATGCTAAAAGGTATGCTAGATCCAATGATCCTTCCATGGACTGGAGTATGCATCTCGGAGTTGGAATATGCACTTTGATAAGATGATCAAAGATTTTGGGTTTATACAAAGTTTATGAGAAACTTGTATTTCCAAAGAAGTGAGTGGGAGCACTATAGAATTTCGATGAGTATATGTTGTTGACATATTGTTGATCGTAAATGATGTAGAATTTCTGAAAGCATATAGGGTTATTTGAAAGGTGTTTTTCAATAGAAAACCTGGATTAAGCTACTTGAACATTGAGCATCAAGATCTATGAGGATAGATCAAAAATGCTAAATGGTACTTTTAAATGAGCACATACCTTGACATGATCTTGAAGGTGTTCAAGATGGGTCAGTCAAAGAAGGAGTTCTTGCATGAGATGAAAGGTGCGAAGTTAAGACTTAAAGCTCGACCACGGCAGAATAGAGAGAAAGGACAAAGGTCGTCCCCTATGCTTCGCACGTAGGCTCTATAGTATGTTGTCTTTGTGTACCGCACGTGATGTGTGCCTTGCCATGAGTCAGTCAATGGGTACAAGAATGATCCAGGAATGGATCATTGGACAGCGGTCAAAATTGTCCTTGGAGTAAATAAGGACATGTTTCTCGATTATGGAGGTGATAAAGAGTTCGGCGTAAAGGGTTACGTCGATGCAAGCTTTAACACCTATCCGAGTGACTCTGAGTAGCAAACCGGATACGTATAGTGGAGCAACCATTTGGAATAGCTCCAAGAGGAGCGTGGAAGCAGTATTTTCAATATGACCTAGAGATTTGCGAAGTACATACGGATCTGAATGTTGCAGACCCATTGACTAAAACCTCTCTTACAAGCAAAACATGATCAAACCCCAGAACTCATTGAGTCTTAATCACATGATGATGTGAACTAGTGAAGCTAGTAAACTCTTTGGATGTTGGTCACATGGCGATGTGACCTGTGAGTGTTAATCACATGGCGATGTGAACTAGATTATTGACTCTAGTGCAAGTGGGAGACTGTTGGAAATATGCCCTAGAGGCAATAATAAATTAATTATTATTATATTTCCTTGTTCATGATAACCGTTTATTATCCATGCTATAATTGTTTTGATAGGAAACTCAGATACATGTGTGGGTACATAGACAACACCATGTCCCTAGTAAGCCTCTAGTTGACTAGCTCGTTGATCAACAGATGGTTACGGTTTCCTGACCATGGACATTGGATGTAGTTGATAACGGGATCACATCATTAGAAGAATGATGTGATGGACAAGACCCAATCCTAAGCCTAGCACAAAGATCGTAGTTCGTATGCTAAAGCTTTTCTAATGTCAAGTATCATTTCCTTAGACCATGAGCTTGTGCAACTCCCGGATACCGTAGGAATGCTTTGGGTGTACCAAACGTCACAACGTAACTGGGTGGCTATAAACGTGCACTACAGGTATCTCCGAAAGTGTCTGTTGGGTTGGCACGAATCGAGACTGGGATTTCTCACTCCGTGTAAATGGAGAGGTATCTCTGGGCCCACTCGGTAGGACATCATCATAATGTGCACAATGTGACCAAGGGGTTGATCACGGGATGATGTGTTACGGAACGAGTAAAGAGACTTGCTTGCGATAAAGATTGAACAAGGTATCGGCATACCGACGATCGAATCTCGGGCAAGTACAATACCGCTAGACAAAGGGAATTGTATACGGGATCGATTGAGTCCTTGACATCGTGGTTCATCCGATGAGATCATCGTGGAACATGTAGGAGCCAACATGGGTATCCAGATCCCGCTGTTGGTTATTGGCGGAGAACGTCGAGGTCATCTTCAGCATGGTTCCCGAACCCGTAGGGTCTACACATAAGGTTCGATGGCGCTAGGGTTATAAAGGAAGTTTGTATGTGGTTACCGAATGTTGTTGAGTCCCGGATGAGATCCCGGATGTCACGAGGAGTTAGGAATGGTCCGGAGGTAAAGATTTATATATGGGAAGTCCTATTTTTGGCCCATAGGAAAAGGTTCGGGATTTTTCGATATTGTGCAGGGAAGGTTCTAGAAGGTTCAGTGGGGCCCACCTGCATGGGGACCCACATGAACGTGGGTAGTGGGGGCAAGGCCCCACACCCCTGGTCAAGGCGCACCAAGATCCCCTTTAGAAGGAATAATATCATATCCCGAAGGGATAAGATCAAGATCCCTAAAAGGGGGGATAACAATCGGTGGGGAAGGAAATGATGGGATTTCTTTCCTCCCACCTTTGCCAACGCCCCACTGGACTTGGAGGGCAAGAAACCAGCCCCCTCCACCCCTATATATAGTGGGGAGGCGCATGGGAGCTTCACCCGAAGTTCTGGCGCAGCCCTTCCCCTCTCCCAAATCCTCCTCCTCTCCCGCGGTGCTTGGCGAAGCCCTGCAGGATTGCCACGCTCCTCCACCACCACGCTGTCGTGCTGCTGCTAGATGGAGTCTTCCTCAACCTCTCCCTCTCTCCTTGCTGGATCGAGGCATGGGAGACGTCACCGGGCTGTCTCGTGTGTTGAGCAGCGGAGGTGCCGTCAGATTCGGCACTAGGATCTCCGGTGATTTGGATCACGGCAGTCTGACTCCTTCAACCCCGTTCTCTTGAACGCTTCCGCTTAGCGATCTACAAGGGTACGTAGATGCACTCTCCTTCCCCTCGTTGCTAGTCTCTCCATAGATAGATCTTGGTGACTCGTAGGAAAATTTTGAATATCTGCTACGTTCCCCAACACCTCCCTCCTCCCCTCTATTTATAGGGTGAAGGGGGGAAGGGGGCCGACCCCTCTAGATGAGATCTAGAGGCGGGGGCGGGGGGCAGCGACCAAGGGGAGGGCTTGCCCCCAAGCCACGGGGGGCGCCCCCTTTAGGGTTCCCCCCCCCCCCAACCCTAGGCGCATGGGCCCTAGGGGGGATGGCGCCCAGCCCACTTGGGGCTGGTTCCCTTCCTCATACAGCCCATAAGGGCCCTCCGGGGAAGGTGGGCCCTCCCGGTGGACCCCCGGAACCCCTTCGATGGTCCCGGTACAATACCGATAAACCCCCAAATACTTCCGGTGACCGTATGATGACTTCCCATATATAAATCTTCACCTCCGGACCATTCCGGAACTCCTCGTGACGTTCGGGATCTCATCCGGGACTCTGAACTACATTCGGTAACCACGTACAAACCTTCCCTATAACCATAGCGTCATCGAACCTTAAGTGTGTAGACCCTACGGGTTCGGGAATCATGTAGACATGACCGATACTGCTCTTCGGTCAATAACCAACAGCGGGATCTGGATACCCATGTTGGCTCCCACATCTTCCACGATGATCTCATCGGATGAACCACGATGTCGAGGATTCAAGCAATCCCGTATACAATTCCCTTTGTCAACCGGTACGCTACTTGCCCGAGATTCGATTGTCGGTATCCCAATACCTCGTTCAATCTCGTTACTGGCAAGTCACTTTACTCATTCCGTAATGCATGATCCCGTGACCAACTACTTAGTCACATTGAGCTCATTATGATGATGCATTACCGAGTGGGCCCAGAGATACCTCTCCGTCATACGGACTGACAAATCCCAGTCTCGATTCGTGCCAACCCAACATACACTTTCAGAGATACCTGTAGTGCACCTTTATAGTAACCCAGTTAAGTTGTGACGTTTGATACACCCAAAGCATTCCTACGGTATCCAGGAGTTGCACAATCTCATGGTCTAAGGAAATGATACTTGACATTAGAAAAGCTTTAGCAAACGAACTACACGATCTTGTGCTATGCTTAGGATTGGGTCTTGTCCATCACATCATTCTCCTAATGATGTGATCCCGTTATCAATGACATCCAATGTCCATAGTCAGGAAACCATTACCATCTGTTGATCAACAAGCTAGTCAACTAGAGGCTCACTAGGGACATGTTGTGGTCTATGTATTCATACATGTATTACGGTCTCCGCTCAATACAATTATAGCATGAACAATAGACAATTATCATGAACAAGGAAATATAATAATAACCATTTTATTATTTCCTCTAGGGCATATTTCCAACATTTTATTCCCAAGGACCAAAGGAAACAGATGCCAACAGCTAAGTAACATAATCCATCCGGGGCAACATCTCAGGTTTCACTATATTTATTTCAACAGATAATGGCTCGTCACATGCCGGACTGTACTAGAGAGAAGCCATACAAATAAAATCTGGAGGAATAGCTTGATCGCGCAAGATGGTTTAGCTCCAGCACCTTCTTCTTCTTCTTCACGCCTTGGCAGGACTAGAAGCTACTGCACCCAGCCTCTTTGCGATCTCGGTGAAGGTCGGCCTCTTTGATGGTTCATTGGACCAGCACTGCTCCATGAGGGATCTCCACCATTTGTCACATTTCTTGGGCACTTCAGGTCGCAGGGTGTTGGTCGCAATCCCACCTTCGCACATATGAGGAACAAATTGAAAGGATGGGATGCATGGGAGAAGAACGACCGCAAGACATCTGAAGGCGAGGACTGAGAAGAACTAACCTATGATCTGCCCGTAGTGCAAATTGGAATACGGCTCTTTCCCTGTTATATGATCCCACATGACGATGCCGAACGAGTACACATCCACCTACATGAATCACAACATCAGTAATGAAAATCGGAAGGGGAAAGCCCTTTGATAAAAAAACATGAATCACAACAGATGGAGGTTTTTCAGAGAGGGGAACCACATCACATTTCCAAAGCGAGGAACCGAACAAACCTTCTCTGAAACTTTGCTCCCATCCATGAGCTCGGGTGCCATCCAAGGCAGTGTGCCACGCACCCCCCCTGAAACAAATGTTCGGCATTTTACCTTTGCGAGGCTCAGATCACATACCTTGCATATGGGGCGTCGTGGGTCTCTCAGATTGAGCACAAGGTTGTCACTCTTCAAATCAAAGTGCATGATTTTTTTGCGTGCAGATATTCCATAGAGATTACAGTGTCCATTGTCACAAGCAACCTTCTATGCTGATTCATCCTACAGACAAAAAAAATTCCAAGATGAAATTGATGTGTGAACTAATCGAGTGTTGGTGTGTTTGAAACTTACTTCCCCTTTCCTTGCAGAACTTGTCGAAGGGAACCATCATCAACGTATTCTATTACTGTCGCAACATAACCAGCAGGTCCATCAAGCACAACACCATAGAATGCTACCAGATTTGGGTGTTGCAAGGTCGCAAGCTTGCTCACTTCGTTCCAGATCCAATTTCACAAACTTCTTCAAGATCATAGTTCTTTATTATCTACAAAGTTTATTAGAAGGAAACATGATTCATTTGCCTCACGTTATATGAGAAATAAGTAGAAATATCTAACCTGTAGGTTTTCAGTTCCATCTGGGCGCGGATCTCCTTGGGATCAAATAAACCCGGCATAACGATCACTTCACCTTGAATGTAAAGAATTTGGCACGGTTAATTACAGTTTCAACTTGAAAGTTTGCGGTAGAGCTTGACAAAAACTCTCGGAGGGGCGAAAGATAAATTATGATTGTTTTGGGGAGGGAGGGGGAGGGGGCGATGGCCCCCCTCAGTTGTACTCTTTCTTGCCCTCCACGTAAGACAATAGAGGAATAGTCCAATAGCAAGCACAACAAGGCTAATGATCGATAGCACAATGGTTAGTACACGACCAATTTTACTTGCTTCATTTTATCCACCAAAATGTATGTTAAGTAGTGAGTAACTGATCGATTGTCGCCTAGCTATTATACGTATGCAAGAAATTGAAACGAGCTGGCTCATCGATCGTGTGATCATGTTTATGTTGATCACTGGAGAAGCCGTGGGTAGCTAGACCAGCCGACAGTTCTAGCCTTTCGTGGTTGCATCAAACTATGATGGCGCTTCCTCATTATTCTCTTTCTGTATGCGTTACTTTTGGAAAACCATCTCACGGTTATTGTGTTGTTAAGTGATGGTTTCTGCCGATACTTTTGGTTAGATGGATTTTTTTCCAACATGTCTTTATTCTTTTTTAAGAATTTAATTGTGTAAAGTATCATTGTTTTGACGTACTTTAATTTGATATTGTGTTACTACAGATGCCTGTTGTACTAATATCAACTTGATACTTATGTATAACCCTTGATCGACACAAACTAAGTCTATGAACGGCCACCGTAAGTTTGCCCGAAAACTATTATAGACTGGCCATTAATTGATATTGTATAGGTTTGATTCTTCGTTTGTAAGCTAGTTGATACTCAATCTGTCCCAAAATATAAGAACGTTTTTAACACTACACTAATGTCAAAAATGTTCTTACATTATGGGACGGAGGGAGTACTTGATAGGTATATTCTTATGTCTATATTTTATATTCTATAATGTACATATGTTAAAATTGGACTGCTGTCTCACCTTTCCGGTATCATTGTAGGGTCCGTTTGGGAGCTCCCTTTTTTTCAAGTATTTTATAATACTTCAGTTTCTAAAAATATTGAAATACTTCATAGCGTTTGGATCCAATAAATATTGTGTTTTATAAACTAAGGTATGGTATAAAAACATCAGTTTTTTTGCCATAATAAAAACTTCAATCCACACCACTTTTTCTGTAAACTGAAGTATTATACAAAATTGAAATATCCGTTGCCCAATCACTCAAATACTTCATTATTGGAATACTGTTGTTTTAAAAAAAACTGAGAATTGTCTGGTACCAGCCATCAACTAGCAAGAACTAATGACTAACGGAACACAACATGCACTGAAGTTTAGTTATTTGATGAGATATATACAATCATGTGGACTTTTAGCGTCTCGGATAAACTTGGTACCGTATTAACCAGGGGCGGATCCGGGGGTGCTAGCAGGGGTTAGACCCCCCCTCCCCCCTGCCCACACACACAATTTTCAATAGGTAATACTAGGCAGGTCACTAAATTAGCCTATTGTTAATAATTATTTCATTGGAAAAAATCCATTGGCCCATTGGGCATTGCATACAGGCCCAATACACTAATACAAGCCCACATACCAGGCTTAGGCCACCGTGGAGCGGATCCCCTACCAGGCTTGGAAATAACATCATATAGGAGAAGATGAGCCCCAAAGGCCTGCTGGTGGAGCCATGAGCTCACCAGCCGCGCCCTAGGGGGACGCACCTAAGATCACGACTCTCTGATGGCCCTCCTCATGATATTTCTTCCGCCAATTTTTTTATATATTTCAAAACTATTCTTCATAAATTTTCAGGTCATTTGGAGCCGTGGAGAATATCTATCTCTCCCTCTTCATGTGAAACTTGCAAATTAAGATAGAAAATGCATTAGAATTGCATCATAAAGTGAAATAACAACCCAGAACATAATAAATAACAATACGAAAACATAATGCAAAATTGATGTATTATTCTTTGATTAGATTCATAGCTCAGGCAACCGATGGAGCCCGGTGCCACCCTTCGGCAGCGCGCGTAGCTCTCCTTCTTGGGTGGTAGTTTCGACCAACGATCTGACTTTCTCATCTCCGGATCCTGATTTGGTGACATATTGATTAAAATTTAGGTCGGGGCAAAAATCCCTACTCGGTTTGTCAATGCTTGCAACAACGACACCCAGGGGTATCGTTCCCTTCTTGGAGGCGTTGTCATGACCTATATTTGTGCCCTTTCCCATCATCCGGGGAGCCCTAGGTCAAGGGTTTCGGAACAGTGTTCGGTCGAGAGTCCGCCTTGCTGCGGCTCTCATCGACGCGATCCACGGGGATCTTGAACCCCGCGTGTCCCACATCTGGAACTCCGCCTTGGGGCGTCTCCAGGGTCACCTCCCCCTGCTCGGGGAACCTTCGGGACAACACCTCCGTGTCATCCGCAGGCTGAGGAGTGGTGGCCGTCGGGAGCGAGTTCATCTCTGAAGCGCTCAGAGACCCATCCGAATACGACACCTCCGGATGAGCCCTGGCCGGACAGCATATATGTTCGGCGTCATTAAACAACTATGAAGTAAAATCACGATAGAGTGCGGACACTTACGATTGCGCTAGGGGCTTCCCCCTGGGCAGCCACTCTTCCTCGCTATGAACGGCCGTGGTGGAGTAGTCCGGAAGGGATGTCTTTCCCTTCTTGGGCGTCCCAGCCTCCCCCCTCCGGGGCGGCTTTCCTCTTTTTGTCCTCCCCAGCGCGGGGAGGTAGAGTTTCTTCTTGCTTCCCCCCACCTCCGCGGGAGGAATCTGTTTCGTCGTCATCAGACGACGTGGGTATGACGGCCTTGCGTCGAGGGCCTCTCCCGACCCCATGGCCCGTCTCCTCAGGCCCCTCATCCTTTCCGGATGGAGCGGCTTCTTCTTCTTCTTCCTCCTCTTCGGGGGAGGAGTGTTCCTCGTCATTTTCGGACGAGGCTTCCGGCACAACCTTACGCCGGAGACCCTTCCTGGTCCCCGGGGCCTTCTTTTCAGCCTTCTTCTCCGGTGCCTTGTAGGGCACCGGGATCAGCATCTCCGTCAGGAGAGCATCAGCTGGATCTTCTGGCAGCGGAGCCGGACAGTCAATCTGCTCCACTGTCTCCACATAGTCCTGATCAAATGTACACAAATACTTAAGTCTCCCCCATGAATATATTGGGAAGAACAGAATCCGGTGGTGGCCTGAAAACTCACCTGGCTAGGAGGCCGCGCGGCGTGGAGCCCATGGTCCTCGGATGTGGGAGGAGGTACTTTGGAGGCCTTGAACAACGCCTTCCGTGCGTCTTTGTGCTTCATGCCATAGAGCCTCTGAAGCGTCTGGTGTTCGGCCGGGACGAACTCCCACAGATTGAATGCCCGCCTTTGGCACGGCAGAATCCGGCGAACGAGCATGACCTGGATCACGTTGACAAGCTTGATGTTCTTGTCCTTCATGCTCTTGATGCAGGTTTGGAGTCCGTTCAGCTCTGTAGGTTCGCCCTTCTTTTCCCTGGAGGTGAGCCGCATGGGTGCTCCGGATCGGAACTCGGGGGCCGCCGCCCAGTTGGCGCCGCGCGGCTCGGTGATGTAGAACCACCCCGATTGCCACCCTTCTACGGTCTCCGCAAAGGAGCCGTCCAGCCAGGTGACGTTAGGCATATTGCCCACCATGGCCCCTCCGCATTCCGCTTGTTGGCGCTTACAATCTTGACTTCACGCAGAAGATTTGGAGCCTGAGCCTAAGTGAGGCCGGATGCGGAGGAAGGCCTCGCATCTGATGATGAACGCCGAGATGTTGAGGGCGAAATTGAGGCTAGATCGTGGAAATCTAGCCCGTAGTAGAACATGAGCCCGCGGACGAAGTGGTGAAGTGGAAACCCCAGTCCATGGACGAAGTGGGCGACGAACACGACCTCTCGTGGGGTCCCGGGGTCGGAATGACCTGCCCAACGTCCGGTAGCCGGTGCGCTATTTCTGCGGCCAAGTATCCGGCCGCCCGAAGATTTGCGGTATGCTTCTCCTTGACGGTGGAAGCCACCCACTTGCCTCCTGCTCCGGACATGTTTAGCTGTGCGGAGAAGACTTGGGCTTGGGCGCTGGAGATCGAGGAGGCAAGAGTGGGCAAAGAAGGAAGAAGGCGTGGGTAAAAATGGGGAAATCTTATCCCTTTATAGAGGCGACGAAAGCGGTGCGCCTCCCCACTTGCCGTTAGAATCGCTTGCTTCCCAAGCGCCACGATTGATGATGTTGTGGGATTACCCGTACCCGTATTGATGAGAATCCCGTGATAAGGGGACACGATCTCTGCTTTGACAAGACGTGTCAAAGAAACCGCCTCGCAATATGCGTTGTGGCTGGTTGTGGGAAAACGGTTCGAATAATGACCCGACCGTAATGACACGCGTTGCCTAAAAGGTTGTCAGCAGATTGCATTTGTGAAATACCGTTCTCTCTACGGTGGCATGTGAAGATCATTTTGTGGTGCCGGGCACGGTTCAAGTTTTCGATAATTACTTTGGAGTACTCGGAGAAGGTACCCGCCCTGCAATGCCGAAGACAAGACTGCGTGCCAGACTCATCTTCATTGAAGCCTGGTTCAGGGGCTACTGAGGGAGTCCTAGATTAGGGGGTATCCGGACAGCCGGACTGTATACAACCTCCAGACTATTGAAGCGTGAAGATACAAGACTCAAGACTTCGACCCGTTTCCGGATGGGACTTTCCTTGGTGTGGAAGGCAAGCTTGGCGATCCGGATATTATATTTCCTTCCTTGTAACCGACTCCATGTAAACCCTAGCCCTCTCCGGTGCCTATATAAACGGGAGAGGTTGGTCCTTAGAAGGCCGATCACAATTACAATCATACCATCATAGGCTAGCTTCTAGGGTTTAGCCTCTATGATCTCGTGGTAGATCTACTCTTGTACTACCCATATCTTCAATATTAATCAAGCAGGAAGTAGGGTTTTACCTCCATCGAGAGGGCGAACACAGGTAAACATTGTGTCCCTTGTTTCCTGTTACCATCAGCCTAAGACGCACAGATCGGGACCCCCTACCCGAGATCCGCCGGTTTTGACACCGACACTACTCTTTTTACTAAAAGGGTCAATGGAGAACTATCTGTATGCCAAATTTATGTCGATGATATTATATTTGGTTCTACTAACCCTCATTTTAGTGAAAAGTTTGGAAAGCTAATGTCGGAGAAGTTTGAGATGTCTATGATGAGTGAACTCAAATTCTTTCTTGGTTTGCAAATCAAGCAAACTAAGGAAGGTACCTTTGTCTCTCAAACGAAGTACACCAAGGACTTATTCAAGAAGTTCAATATGCAAGAATGCAAAGGTATGACTACACCCATGCCTACTAGTGGACATCTCGATTTGACCAAAGATGGTGAACCGGTCGATCAAAAGGTTTATCGCTCTATGATTGGTTCATTGTTATACCTATGTGCTTCTCGTCCCGATATCATGCTAAGTGTGTGCATGTGTGCACGATATCAAGCTGCTCCTAAAGAATGTCATCTTAAGGCCGTGAAAAGGATAGTGAGATACTTAATCCATACACAAAATTTTGGCATTTGGTATCCAAAGAGGGCCTCTTTCGATCTTGTTGGCTACTCCGACTCGGACTATGCCGGTGACAAGGTTGATAGAAAGTCCACTTCGGGTACTTGTCAATTTCTTGGTAGATCTCTTGTATCTTGGTCTTCCAAGAAACAAAACTCCGTATCCTTGTCCACCGCCAAAGCGGAATACATTGCCGTTGGTTCATGCTGTGCTCAATTACTTTGGATGACCCAAACTCTTAAAGATTATGGGATACATGTGAAACATGTTCCATTACTTTGTGACAATGAAAGTGCCATCAAGATTGCTCACAATCCCGTGCAACACTCTCGAACTAAGTATATTGAAGTTCGTCATCATTTCATTCGAGATCATGTTGCTAAGGGTGACGTTAATCTTAAGCATGTTTGCATCGAAAAGCAATTAGCGGATATATTCACTAAACCACTTGATGAGAAAGTGTTTTACAGGTCAAGAGGTGAATTGAACATCATTGATGCTTAAAACTTGGAGTAGGAACTCCATTTTCTACATGCAAGGCATGAGCCTATGACTAATCCTTGATATTTCTCTTATGATGATAATCTTATGTCTTGGATATATTTGCACCTTGCATGTTATGTAACCCATGTAGGTACTTGGATGAATCTAAATCTATGAGATTGCAACTCACTCACATCTTGAGCAATCTCTACATCACCAAGTCTCTACACAATGGTGGTTGAAGACAAGGAAGCATGAAACCATTCAAACATATCCTTTGACAAATTCTATGTTGAGTTTCATGATTGTCATTTTGGATACACAAGTGCTCTTCCTTGCAAAAAAACTGACCCATGTAGGTAGATGAACTCAAATTCCAAGTGGTGCTCCCAACTCTTGATGAGCTACATCAACCTTGAGCAACCCACACAAGTTCAACTACATGATCACGATCAACACCACCACCCAAGGTATGTTATTCCATCTTAGAGAAGCTTTAATCCAAGTCATGAGTCAAAGCAACTAGACAAGATGAGAATACATCAAGATGCTTAAACGAAAAATGGTAACCCCATTTTGAGCTTAAACAATGAGTATGACCTATGATCAAGTGATCTCACTTGACTCCTAAGTTAATATACTCTAACATAGGTGACTTTGTCGCCGACCAATTCTAGATGAAGGTTTCTTGTGTTCTTTTCTGTGCTCTTGCATTTGTCTCATGCATAATTGTTTCCCCTTTCAAAAAAAACTTCATCTAGATTTCTTTTCTTTTCTATTTGTTCTGCATTACCTACATCAAATTCATTGAAAATCTTTCAGTTAATTCCTTGCAAATCTTTGTGAGACCTTACTTGTCTAGTGAGCTGAGGTGACAGGTGTTTTCTCTGTGATGAACTCGGTCACACAGGTCCCTTGTTTTCGGTCTAACCGACTTCTTTCGGTGCAACCGAAGCATTCCACTCGGTGCCACCGATTTCAATACAGGAAAGACATTTTGCCATTCGTTCCTGCATTACTCTTGATCCAGCTCCACTCAATGAATCTTGTCCTCTACAAGCATCACATTTACCTTAGTGCTTTGTGCTGTGACTCAAGGACCAAACCCATTCACGACAAATTCTAGAAGGCCCTTCTTGGAAATTGATGTCAAAAGGGGAGAGAGAGATCACATCAAAGCTTCATCACATCTCTAGGGGGAGAGAATACTCAAGGAGAGAGTAATCTTCAAGGATCCCAGATGCTTGGTGTTCAAGAGGAGAGATGCCACATGTCTTATTGAGGGGAAAGACATGTTTATATGTGCTTATTTGCATTAGCTCTGTTCATTTGCTTGTCTGAGCTCTGATTTTGCTCTGATTTTCTGTTCCCTATCTTCTCCCAGTATCGCATGCTAGATTCAGGGGGAGCAAGACATCTAAGGAAGGAAGTCCTTAAATTCATTGCACATCTTTACCTTTGGGGACATGTCTATATCCAATGTGGTACTTAGTACTTACTCTACATGTCATCCTAGTCTTGGTACTCTTGTGGTTTCTTTCTGTTTGCTCTGGCTAGTTGGTGCATCTGTGTTATCTAACCTTATTTTCACAGGTTCATTCCATCCTAAACCAACTCAAGACCACAAGGTAAGTATATGCATCACAGTCATGTGTATGAGAAATTCTTGCTGATGTACATACTGTTTGCAATAAGGACTCATGAGCATGAAGGTACATTTCCCATATTCACATCTTTTGCTCTGATGCATATAGCCAAGATACATGTAACACATTGCCTACTCTGTCATGGTTATGCTCTCACATGCTTCTATATTCCATATTCACATGATTGCATACATGTAGGGGGAGCTTATGCTTGTTACATGTCTTTCCAAAGCTTTACTTGCTATTTTCTATATCTTTATCTAAAGCTTTGATGTATGTTGTCATCAGTTACCAAAAAGGGGGAGATTGAAAGCACAAGTGCTCCCTGGGTGATTTTGGTAATTAATGTCAACATATCTCTTGTTGGACTAACACTTTTACCTAGTATGTTTCAGACAAGTTCAACAATGGAGTGGCATGGACTAAAGGATGTGGACCCCCTTCAACATGCTAAGGACAAAGGATTGGATCAAGCTCCAAGCTCAAGACTCTACATTTTCTATTTTAGTGATCCAAGATCACATTGAATCTATAGGAAAAGCCAATACTATCAAGAAGGGATGAGGCGTTGCTTAATGGCTTGCTTGCTCAAAGTGCTTAGTGATATGCTCCAAAGCCCTCAACTACTTTCTCACATCCACATACGTCCTAAACCAAAAGTCTAACTCGGCCCTACCGATTCTTTCTATCCGGCGCCACCGAGTTCAGATGTCTTAGCCACTGCCACAAACCCTAGGCAAATCGGTCTCACTGATAGGGATCTCGGTCTCACCGAGATGGGATTGTAATCTCTCTGTTTCCCTTTCGTAACATTTTGGTCCCACCGAAATGAGCGAACCGGTCCCATCGAGTTTACCTGACCAACTCTCTGGTTAGCTTATTACCAAAATCGGTCCCACCGAGTTTGTGTAATTGGTCTCACCGAGATTACGTTATGCCCTAACCCTAACCATATCGGTCCTACCGAGTTGCATGTCGGTCCCACCGAAAATCCTAACGGTCACTAGATTTGCTGAATCGGTCCGACCGAGTTTCTCAATTAGGTCCCACCGAGATTGGCAAGTTGTGTATAACGGTTAGATTTTGTGTGGAGGCTATATATACCCCCTCCACCTACTCTTCATTCGTGGGGAGAGCCATCAGAACGAACCTACACTTCCAGCATACATTTTCTGAGAGAGAACCACCTACACTTGTGTTGAGGTCAAGATATTCCATTCCTACCATATGAATCTTGATCTCTAGCCTTCCCCAAGTTGCTTTCCACTAAAATCTTCCTTCCACCAAATCCAAATCCTGTGAGAAGAGAGTTGAGTGTTGGGGAGACTATCATTTGAAGCACAAGAGCAAGGAGTTCATCATCAACACACCATTTGTTACTTCTTGGAGAGTGGTGTCTCCTAGATTGGCTAGGTGTCACTTGGGAGCCTCCAACAAGATTGTGGAGTTGAACCAAGGAGTTTGTAAGGGCAAGGAGATCGCCTACTTCGTGAAGATCTACCGCTAGTGAGGCAAGTCCTTCGTGGGCGACGACCATGATGGGATAGACAAGGTTGCTTCTTCGTGGACCCTTCGTGGGTGGAGCCCTCCGTGGACTCGCACAACCGTTACCCTTCGTGGGTTAAAGTCTCCATCAACATGGATGTACGATAGCACCACCTATCGGAACCACGACAAAAACATCCGTATCTCCAATTGCGTTTGAATCCTCCAATCCCTTCCCTTTACATTCTTGCAAGTTGCATGCTTTACTTTCCACTGCTCATATACTCTTTGCATGCTTGCTTGATATGTGTTGTGATTATTAAACTTGTGTCGAAACTCCACTTGAACTTAAAGAAGTTAAAAACTGCAACTTTTGGTACTTAGTGTCTAATCCCCCCCCCCTCTAGACACCTCTTCTCGATCCTTTCACGTACGTGTAAGGTCGGTCCGGGCCGCTTCATCCCAAGATGCCGCCGAAACAAGATAAGACTAGTAGTGGCAAGTAAATTGACAAAATCGACGCCCACAACAAACTTGTGTTCTACTCGTGCATAGAAACTACGCATTGACCTAGCTCATGATGCCACTGTTGGGGATCATTGCAGAAATTAAATTTTTTCTACGCATCACCAAGATCAATCTATGGAGTAACTAGCAACGAGAGGGAGGGGAGTGCATCTTCATACCCTTGAAGATCGCGAGACGGAAGCGTTGCAAGAACGCGGTTGGAGGAGTCGTACACGTAGCGATTCAGATCGCGGCCGAATCCGATCTAAGCACCGAACAATGGTGCCTCCGCGTTCAACACACATGCAGACTGGTGACGTCTCCCGCGCCTTGATCCAGCAAGGAGGAGGGAGAGGTTGAGGAAGAAGGCTCCAACAGCAGCACGATGGCGTGGTGGTGATGGAGTGGCAGTTCTCCGGCAGGGCTTCGCCAAGCTCACGCGGAGGAGGAGAGGTGTTGGGGAGGGGAGGGGTTAAGCCTTGGATGTGTTGCGGCTGCCCTCCCTCCTCCCCTCTATTTATAGGGTGAAGGGGGAAGGGGGCCGGCCCCTCTAGATGAGATCTAGAGGGGGCAGCTGACAGGGAGGGGCTTGCCCCCAAGCAAGGCGCCCCTTTAGGGTTCCCCCCAACCCTAGGCGCATGGGCCCTAGGGGGGGATGGCGCCCAGCCCACTTGGGGCTGGTTCCCTTCCTCATACAGCCCATAAGGGCCCTCCGGGGCAGGTGGACCCTCCCGATGGACCCCCGGAACCCCTTCGGTGGTCCCGGTACAATACCGATAAACCCCCAAATACTTTCGATGACCGTATGATGACTTCCCATATATAAATCTTCACCTCCGGACCATTCCGGAACTCCTCGTGACGTTCGGGATCTCATCCGGGACTCTGAACTACATTCTGTAACCACGTACAAACCTTCCCTATAACCCTAGCGTCATCGAACCTTAAGTGTGTAGACCCTACGGGTTCGGGAATCATGTAGACATGACCGATACTGCTCTCCGGTCAATAACCAACAGCGGGATCTGGATACCCATGTTGGCTCCCACATGTTCCATGATGATCTCATCGGATGAACCACGATGTCGAGGATTCAAGCAATCCCGTATACAATTCCCTTTGTCAATCGGTACGCTACTTGCCCGAGATTCGATCGTCGATATCCCAATACCTCGTTCAATCTCGTTACCGGCAAGTCACTTTACTCGTTCCGTAATGCATGATCCCGTGACCAACTACTTAGTCACATTGAACTCATTATGATGATGCATTACCGAGTGGGCCCAGAGATACCTCTCCGTCATACGGAGTGACAAATCCCAGTCTCGATTCGTGCCAACCCAACAGATACTTTCGGAGATACCCGTAGTGCACCTTTATAGCCACCCAGTTACGTTGTGACGTTTGATACACCCAAAGCATTCCTATGGTATCCGAGAGTTGCACAATCTCATGGTCTAAGGAAATGATACTTGACATTAGAAAAGCTTTAGCAAATGAACTACACGATCTTGTGCTATGCTTAGGATTGGGTCTTGTCCATCACATCATTCTCCTAATGATGTGATCCCGTTATCAATGATATCCAATGTCCATAGTCAGGAAACCATGACCATCTGTTAATCAACGATCTAGTCAACTAGAGGCTCACTAGGGACATGTTGTGGTCTATGTATTCATACATGTATTACGGTCTCCGCTCAATACAATTATAGCATGAACAATAGACAATTATCATGAACAAGGAAATATAATAATAACTGAGGGAGTCCTGGACTAGGGGGTGTCCGGATAGCCGAACTATCATCACGGCCGGACTCCAAGACTACGAAGATACAAGATTGAAGACTTCGTCCCGTGTCCGGATGGGACTTTCCTTGGCGTGGAAGGCAAGCTTGGCGATGCGGATATGTAGATATCCTACCATTGTAACCGACTGTGTGTAGCCCTAACCTATCTAGTGTCTATATAAACCGGAGGGTTTTAGTCCGTAGGGCGAACAACAATCATACCATAGGCTAGCTTCTAGGGTTTAGCCTCCTTGATCTCGTGGTAGATCTACTCTTGTACTACCCATATCATCAATATTAATCAAGCGAGAGTAGGGTATTACCTCCATCGAGAGGGCCCGAACACAGGAAAAAACATTGTGTCCCTTGTCTCCTGTTACCATCCGCCTAGACGCATAGTTCGGGACCCCCTACCCGAGATCCGCCGGTTTTGACACCGACATTGGTGCTTTCATTGAGAGTTCCTCTGTGTCGTCACCGATAGGCCCGATGGCTCCTTCGATCATCAACAACGACGCGCGGTCCAGGGTGAGACTTTTCTTCCCGGACAGATCTTCGTATTGGCGGCTTTGCCTTCGGGCCAATTCGCAGCCATCTAGAGCAGATCGAAGCTTCGCCCCTGGCCATCGGTCAGATTTGGAAGTTTGAACTATACGGCCGATATCCGCAGAGACTTGATCTTCGACGGATTCGAGCCGCGGCCAAGCGTGCCGCACTGTCTCGATGGGCATGATCTAGCTCTGCAGCCGAACAGTGCCTTGGAGGCCACACCCGCATCCGCTCCAGCCCTTATCCGGAGCCGGATTCCCCGACCGAGGACGAGTGGTTGGACACCGCCTCGGGGGCTACGATCCCTACGGCGATTGAGCCGAACTCCATCCCCGTCCTTTGCGAAGACCTTGACTCCAGGGTGCCGGACTCCTCTCCGGACTCCGAACCCTCCGCGCCCCTGCCAATCGAATCCGATTGGGCGCCGGTTATGGAGTTCACTGTTGCGGACATCTTTCACTTTTCGCCTTTTGGCGACATCCTGAATTCACTAAAGTCTCTCTCTTTATCCGGAGAGCCATTGCCGGACTACGGTCAGGAAGGTTGGGATGCGGACGACGAAGAAATTCAACGCCCACCCACCACCCACTTTGTAGCCACTGTCGATGATTTAACCGACATGCTACACTTCGACTCCGAAGACATCGACGGTATGGCGGCGATGCAGGAGACGATTAAGACCCAATACCAGCGGCACCGAAGGCCACCTCGTCATACGACATATACATGGTGGATATCCCAAAAGATGGGAACGGGCGATGGAACAACGAAGGATGACCCCTCCAAAAAGCAACCGAAGCGCCCGGCGTCGGTGCGCCGCTCTAAATCCCGCCACGGCAAAAGCGGTGATTCCGCAGACGGGAGATAATAACACCGGACAATACCGAAGACAACCCCTCCAAAGCAGGACTCAACGCAGAGGAGGGAGAAGCAAGTCCGCCTGACGGTCTGCTGAAGAGAGGTCGAGGGCGAAATTACGCGCCTCCCTCCGAAGATGAGGCAAGCCTCGGCGACGAATTTAATTTGTCGTGCACGAGGATCCCGCCGAACAGAGCGTTTCAAACGCAGGGCTTATAGCCACGGCAAGCAGCCTCAAGAAAAAGCAGCAACAGCTTAGAGCTGACCAAGACACGCTAGGTGACGGATGGATCAAGTCCTTGCAGCCAAGAGTATGAACTCAAACGCCCTCCAAAAGCTACCCCAAACGCAGGTCGTTGCCTCGATCGGAGGAGGAAGCACCCAAGTCACCAACAAGACGACATGGCAGACCGGCCACCCCGTGGCCGCGATAGAGAAGCCTCTCGGCCCTCCGCTCAAGCCACACCCGACGCCGCTCAAAAAGTACCAAGGCACGGGAAAACGCGCCGGACTTGCGAGATGTATTGGAGGATAAGGCAAAACATACAAGATCGATCTACGGATCGCGTGGGCGTAACGACGGGATGATTACCGTCGCGCCGGATCTGACAAACCCGGCCGGGCGAACACGATGAGACAAAGCTCATATGAGCTACGTCGTGATATAGCCCAATATCTGAGGCGCCAGCACACCCACTATGCTTCACAAATGAAGTAATGGATCATCAAATCCACGAGGGCTTCAAACCCGTAAACATCGAATCATACGATGGTACCACAGATCGTCTTGATGCGGATCGAGGACTATCTCCTCCATATCCACATGGCCCGGTGATGATCTACATGCCATCAAATACCTCCCACTCAAGCTTAAAGGACCGGCTCGACATTGGCTCAACAGCTTGCCGGCCAGAATCAATTGGTTTTGGGAGGACCCGAAGCCGCATTCCTTGATAACTTCCAGGCACATATGTGCGACCACGAACGCCGGTGACCTTAGCCACATAATCCAAAGCGGAAGAATCGGCGGACAATTACGGACACGGTTCCTAACAAAGAAAAATCAAATCGTTGATCGTCCGGATGCAGAGGCCGTTGCAGCCTTCAAACATTACATCCGCGACGAGTGGCTTGCCCGGCTCGTAGGACAGGAAAAGCCAAAATCCATGGCAGCCCTCACAACACTCATGACCCGCATTTGTGCGGGAGAGGACAGCTGGCTAGCTCGAAGCAACAACTTGGCCAAACATCCTGATAGTTCGGATACCAAGGACAGCAATGGCAGGTCGCGTCGCAACAAGAAAAAGCGCCACATTAACGGCGATAACACTGAAGATACGGCCGTCAATGCCGGATTCAGAGGCTCTAAACCCGGTCAGCGGAAGAAGCCATTCAAAAGAAATACCTGTGGCCCGTCCAACTTGGACCGAATACTCGATCGCTTGTGCGGATACATGGCACCCCGAAAAACCATCCAATCACACCAACAGGGACTGTTGGGTGTTCAAGCAAGCGAGCAAGTTAAGTGTCGAACTCAATGACAAGGGCTGCATAGCGATGACGAGGAAGAGCCCCGCCCGAACAATAGAGGATGTAAGGGTTTTCCCACGCAAGTGCGGACGGTGAACATGATATACGCAACCCATATACCCAAAAGGGAGTGGAAGCGTGCACTAAGGGACGTATATGCGATGGAGCCAGTCGCCCCGAAGTTCAATCCATGGTCTTCCTGCCCGATCACCTTCGATCGAAGGGACCACCCCACTAGCATCCGTCACGGCGGTTTTTCCGCATTGGTTCTTGACCCAATTATCGACGGATTTCACCTAACCAGAGTCCTGATGGACGGCGGCAGCAGCCTGGACCTGCTTTATCGAGGATATAAGTGCAAAATGGGCATAGACCCTCAAGGATTAAACCTACAAAACGACCTTTAAAGGCGTCATACCGGGTGTAGAGGCCGGTTATGCGGGCTCGGTTACACTCGAAGTGGTCTTCGGATCCCGGATAACTTCCGAAGTGAAGAGTTAATCTTCGACATCGTCCCATTCCGCAGCGGCTATCATGCACTGCTCGGACGAACCGCATTTGCAAAGTTCAATGCGGTGCCGCACTACGCATACCTCAAGCTCAAGATGCCAGGCCCTCGAGGAGTAATCACGGTCAATGGAAACACCGAACGCTCTCTCTGAACGAAGGAGCACACGGCGGCCCTCGCGGCGGAGGAACAAAGCAGCCTCTCACAGCAACTCTCGAGTTCGGCCATTAAGCGTCCGGACAACATCAGCGCGCCGGAGTAACCTACAACAAGACCGCTGGCACGATTCAAGCACGCGTAGCAATTCGGCCCCAACCCCAACCCTCGCGAAATTGCGAAGCTAGTGTTACGCGTACATAATTACGCTCTGGAGATACCATGGGCATATGGGGAGGGGCAAGACCACGGCACGCCAAGAATGCGGCTCGACCGCACCAGGGGCCCCCAATTGTGTCATTCTTTTCCTTTTTCCTTTTCTTCCTTTTTCTTACTTTCAGACTCCGTCTTTCGTAAGTCCCGTCTCAAGACTAGACTCGCCGAACTCACGATGCAACAGCCGGAAGCGGTAAGCCACGTCGAAGTGTTCAGTGGTCTCTATTACGAGCATTATACCTGTTTTACATACCATCCGCAGCTTACCCTCGGAGGGGACATGTTAGATAGTCCCATCCCTTGCTTATCGCACTATTTGTATCGTTCTGCTTTCATTGCAGTACCTTTTTGAATAAACAATACATAGCTTTTGCTTATTCTTGCTCTACTTCCTTTATCTATACATATGTACATTTCACGACATGTTGCAACCGTACACTTTGGTACGGCCAATACACCAGGGGCTTAAGTATCCCAAAATTATGGTGTGATAAGTCCGAACACTTTCACAAGTGCGGCACCCGAACTTATAGCATTATATGAATCGGCTCGAATCATGTCTTGGGTCAATAGTTGGGTTTGCCCGGCTCCCGTGTTTTGGTACCTCACGTTCCATTATATCGGCTAAGGTAGCACCGGAGAACCATCGCGATTGTGCCCCAGCTTGAGCTGGGTCGAGCACCTCGGTGGAGAAAGCTAAAACTGACCGTCATGATAGGGTGAGAGCCGATCATTGTTCGAGAGGTCTTTTCGGGTCCCTAAAGACTTATGCCGCTTAGAGCGAGGAACCCGAATTGTCCGGCCAAGGCGTGGATAGCGCCCGAACTCGGTCTTCCGAATACTAGGGGCTTCGCCGAAATTTAAAATTATAGAATTCTATGGCTAAGTGAGAGTGTTCAAGCATTATAAGTCCGGTTGCCTTGTTCGTTGTGTTGAGCGCCTCCTAGATGGACCCAAGAATGGGAACAAGAGTGCTCAAGTTTATCCCGAACACCCCAAAGACTGTGGCACGGGGGCTGAAGCCAACGACTTGCCATCTCTCAAATTTGATAAACGGCCGCACGTAAGGTAATATTTTAAATTAACAAGCGTTGCTTAGCGCATATGAACAAGTTTTCAGCGTCTGAGGATAACAAATGCGAGCCTATTCAAAATTACATCTTTGGAGCACTCATCCGCTATTCAAGGGCACCCTTCAGAGGCCCTCATAGTACATTTCGGGCATGCGATGCTCCTTGCCCTTGGTGGCCCGTCTGTCACAAGCTTCTCCGCATCCAGCTTTCCCAGTGCACTTTAGCACGGGCAAGGGCCCGACGGACACCTTCAATGCAGACAGGCGCTTGATGACTTCAATCCGTGGATGTGCATCCACCAGCCACTGCACCAAGCCGAGTAGCTCACAGGCATGGCCTCCAATGGCCACAGCCAGCGCTTATAAGGCCCTTCATGGCCTGTTCGGGCGACCACATGTGGAGCTCGACCATTGCCTTGATTTGGTCGCTCGAGAACTGCCGGAGGTTCGACCTCGACATCTTGAGACCAGAACACCTTTTCCGTCGAGCTCCCCTCCTTGGCGCGGTAGAATGCGGCAGCATCAGACACACTACGGGGCAAATCTGCCAATGCTCCTGGAGAGCTCCGAATCCGGGTAAGTAATAGGTAATTCACTTTCACATGCTTGCTTTGCATAAAGAATTCCTTACCCGCCGCTATCTTATTTAACGACTCAATTTCTTGGAGGGCTTTTTGGGCCTCGGCCTTAGCAGCTTTGGCGCTCTCAAGAGCCGAGGCGAGCTCGGACTCTCGAGTCTTCGAGTCACGCTCCAAACTCTCGTGTTTTTTCACAAGAGCTTGGAGCTCTTGCCGCATTTTGGCCAGCTGCCTCCCCTTCTCTCGCTCGGTGCGTTCATGGCCGCTTTGTTTCGACCCACGGACACCGCTTCCTTCGTGGTCGCCACCTCGTTCGTGGCCCTGCAGCACCCATGTTATTCCTGTTATCTTTTGCAACTGAAACCTTTCTATATGGTATTTCTTTAATAAGGTACTACGTACCTTCCTTGTCCTCGAGCTGCTTCTTGGCTTGGCCGAGCTCGTTCTCGGACCGCTCGAGGCTCTGCTTTAACGCATCGATCTTCGCAGTCAGTGCGGCAGAGGTTAGCAGCGCAGCCTGCATTCCCATATTGACATACTTATGTTAGACTCTTGCATATATCTTTTTAGATCCTTAGTCCGGCTTTTCTTTCCGAACACCGAACTACGCATCAGGGGCTACTGTCTATGCGGTAATATTTTTACATATTCTAAACTTACCTCAAAGCCAGTTAGAAGGCCGGTACAGGCTTCAGTCAGCCCGCTCTTGGCGGATCGAATTGTCCGGATCACCGCACTCATAACAAAGGCGGTGCTCCTCGATGGAGGCGCCGTTGGCGCCTCCAAGAAGCTATCCGGTGCCTCCGGTTGGGACGGAGGACAGGCGTCTTACCCTTCTTGCGAAGGGACCGCTTGCCGGACTCCGGAACCACTGAAGGTTCCGGCATGGAGTTCGGACAAGGGTCGGGCTTAGAGCCCCTGGGGGTCTTGCCCCCCACGCGCCTGGAGTCCGGGAGGTTGCCTTGTGGTGCCTCCTGCGCCACTTCCTCTTGACCAAGCCCCTCTTGGGGCCCCACCGCGGCGTCGTCCACGGCGTGAGGTGAGGAGGCGGTCGGAAGTGAAGTACTCTCCATTTCCGACGAACCCAGGGACCCGCTCGTTGAAGCTGCGAACTCGCCCTTGGGCGGGCTGCATGATGGTTCGGTATTAGAGAACACTCTGCAATAATAAAAAGCCATGGGTATCCGGACACTTACGATCTCGCCAGGGGCTTGGCCCTTGTAGGCCAATCCTCCTTGTAAATCGTCGGCGTTGGTGGAGAAGTCCCAGGAAGGGTTCTTCCCTTCTTGGACCCTCCGGCCTCCCGGTTGGGGCGGCCTTCCTTTTCCTCTCCTCCCTCACTGGGGAGAAGCTTCTTCTTCCTCCTCCTCGTCTTGAGAAGATTCGCTTCAGAATCCGACAAGACTGGCGTCGGGAGCTCCTTCGAGTTCCCGTGGCCTCCTTCTTAGCCTTCTTCTCCGGCACCACATGGGGTGCCGAGCCAGCAGCTTCTGTCAATCGGGCGTCCACTGGGTCTTCGGCAAAGGAGCCGGACAGTTAATCTGTCCGGGGCGTCTTCAGCCGATCTGTCAAAGAATAGGGAGTTTTAGATCCCACGTGAAGTCAATCTATGAAAAAAGAGTCTCGTAAAGGGTAAAATAACTTACCTCGCCGGCTTGACGCCACGAGCTGTATCTGCGATCTTTGTTAGCGGATGCGGGGGCTTCGGCGCCCTTGAACAGCACCTTCCAGGCATCTTCGTATGTAGTGTCGAAGAGCGGCTCAGAATTCGGTCTTGTCTTGCGGATCGAACTCCCATAAATTGAAGGCCCGTTGTTGGCATGGGAGAATCTGGCGGATGAGCATCACCTCGATTACGTCGACAAGCCTGAGATTCTTGTCCACCAGGTTTCAGACGCATGTTTGGAGTCCGGATAGCTCGTCCGAATTCCCCCACTTCAGGCCCGTCTCTTTCCATGACGACAGCCGTGTGGGGAATCCAAATCTGAATTCGGGGGCCGCCACCCATTCAGGGTCGCGTGGCTCGGTGATGTAGAACCACCCCGATTGCCACCCCTTTATTGTCTCCACAAAGGAGCCCTCGAGCCATAGGACTTTGGCCATCTTGCCGACCATGGCGCCTCCAAGACTGCTTGACGGCCGCCCACAACCTTCGGCCCGACACTAAAGGTCTTCAGCCATAGGCGAAGTGGGGCTGGATATGAGAGGAAGGTTTCGCACCTGACGATAAACGCCGAGATGTTGAGGACGAAATTGGGGCCAGGTCATGGAAGTCTGTGCCGTAGTAGAACATGAGCCCCGGAAAAATGGGTGAAGTGGAAAACCTAGTCCATGGAGGAAGTGGGGAGAAACACCACCCTCTCATGGGGCACAGGGGTTGGAATGAGCTGCCCAGCGTCGGGCAGCTCAGGCAGCGATATCGCCGGACAAGTATCCGGCCTCCCGCAGTCTTGTGATGTGCCCCTCCGTGACGGAGGAGGCCATCCATCTGCCTCCCGCTCCTGACATGGTTGGAGAAGGTTGAGGAGGAATGTGCGGACTTGGGTCCTAGAGCTCGAGTGCGCGGAAATGGATGAGCAAACGAGGAAGAGGGCGTAGGTGAAAAGGTGGATCCTTATCCCCTTATATGGAATGGGGAATGACTATGCGTCCCCACCAGCCTGGTAAAACTCGCTTATCTCCCAAGCGCCGTAATCAATGGCGCGGATGGGTTACCCACGTCCGTATTGATGAGAATCCCGGAATAAGGGGCACGATCTATGCTTTGATAAGGCGTGCCAAGGAAACCGCCTCGCTAAACGCGCTAAGGTGGAACAAGAAAAACGATTCATAAAAAGGCCTGGCCGTGGTGTGATGTCACGCCGCGGAATACGTCAGCCAGATCTGTGCAAAGTTATTCTCCTACGGTGGTATGTGGAACTTGTTTTGCGAGCGGACACTATCCTGGTGTTCAAAACCTTCTATGAAGTATTAGGAGGAGGAACCCGCCTTGCAATGCCGAAGACAATATGCGCGCCGGACTCATCATCATTGAAGCCTGGTTCAGGGGCTACTGAGGGAGTCCTGGACTAGGGGGTGTCCGGATAGCCGAACTATCATCATGGCCGAACTCCAAGACTACGAAGATACAAGATTGAAGACTTCGTCCCGTGTCCGGATGGGACTTTCCTTGGCGTGGAAGGCAAGCTTGGCGATACGGATATGTAGATCTCCTACCATTGTAACCGACTCTGTGTAACCCTAACCTATCCGGTGTCTATATAAACCGGAGGGTTTTAGTCCGTGGGATCTAACAACAATCATACCATAGGCTAGCTTCTAGGGTTTAGCCTCCTTGATCTCGTGGTAGATCTACTCTTGTACTACCCATATCATCAATATTAATCAAGCAGGAGTAGGGTATTACCTCCATCGAGAGGGCCCGAACCTGGGTAAAAACATCGTGTCCCTTGTCTCCTGTTACCATCCGCCTAGACGCACAGTTCGGGACCCCCTACCCGAGATCCGCCGGTTTTGACACCGACAATAACCATTTTATTATTGCCTCTAGGGCATATTTCCAACATTTTATTCCCAGGACCAAAGGAAATAGATGACAACAGCTAAGTAACATCATCCATCCGGGGCAACATCTCAGGTTTCACTATATTCATTTCAACAGATAATGGCTCGTCACATGCCGGACTGTACTAGAGAGAAGCCATACAAATAAAATCTGGAGGAATAGCTTGATCGCGCAAGATGGTTTAGCTCCAACACCTTCTTCTTCTTCTTCACGCCTTGGTAGGACCAGAAGCTACTGCACCCAGCCTCTTTGCGATCTCGGTGAAGGTCGGCCTCTTTGATGGTTCATTGGACCAGCACTGCTCCATGAGGGATCTCCACCATTTGTCACATTCCTCGGGCACTTCAGGTCGCAGGGTGTTGGTCGCAATCCCACCTTCGCACATATGAGGAACAAATTGAAAGGATGGGATGCATGGGAGAAGAACGACTGCAAGACATCTGAAGGCGAGGACTGAGAAGAACTAACCTATGATCTTCCCGTAGTGCAAATCGGAATACGGCTCTTTCCCTGTTATAAGCTCCCACATGACGATGCCGAACGAGTACACATCCACCTACATGAATCACAACATCAGTAATGAAAATCGGAAGGGGAAAGCCCTTTGATAAAAAAAACATGAATCACAACAGATGGAGGTTTTTCAGAGAGGGGAACCACATCACATTTCCAAAGTGAGGAACCGAACAAACCTTCTCTGAAACTTTGCTCCCATCCATGAGCTCGGGTGCCATCCAAGGCAGTGTGCCACGCACCCCCCCTGAAACAAATGTTCGGCATTTTACCTTTGCGAGGCTCAGATCACATACCTTGCATATGGGGCGTCGTGGGTCTCTCAGATTGAGCACAAGGTTGCCACTCTTCAAATCAAAGTGCATGATTTTTTGCGTGCGAGATATTCCATAGAGATTACAAAGTGTCCATTGTCACAAGCAACCTTCTATGCTGATTCATCCTACAGACAAAAAAAATCCAAGATGAAATTGATGTGTGAACTAATCGAGTGTTGGTGTGTTTGAAACTTACTTCCCCTTTCCTTGTAGAACTTGTCGAAGGGAACCATCCTCGACGTATTCTGTGTAACACCCTGGATGTAAATTTCCCCTTTTGGGCAATATATCAACTTGACCTCATCCAATTCTTGTGGGTTTTTGTCATGCTTGGCCTCATGTGGTTTGGTTATGTGGGTTTTTCTCTTTTCTTGTTTTGCTCCTTTTACCATATTGCATTTGTGCCTCTTGTCATCTTGCATTCCATTCTCATCATGTGTTTGTGGTGATCTCTCACATGTCATGTGGTTGCATGTGCCACTCTTATTTGCATTACCATCTCCTCTTTCCCTCTACTCCTTTCCTTAGCAAGTGCTATATTTTCCTTTCTCAATTAATGTTCATCTTCTCCCTGCAAATTTTGCTCTTTGCACTAAAAACTCTCTGCCAAATATCTCCTCATTTGAAGTTGTTATGGTCAGGTTCAAAAATGACACAAGTTTGAAATATTTCCAAACTTGTCTTATTTTTCTACCTCTAAAAATGCCCATTACAATTTATTAAAATTGTGGAGAATTCGTGAGTTTGGGGATATTTTCCTTTCACTCCAACTCTTTTCATTTCTTTCTGTACTTTCTTTTCTTTTCCTTTTGATTTTAAAAGGGAAAAAGAGAAAAGGAGGCAGCAGCAGCAGTGGCAGCCCAGCGAGTCCTCTCCACCTGGGCTCCGGCCTCCCAAGCCGGCCCAGCTCCCCTCAGTCCCGCAGCCCAGAGAGAGCGCCACCAGCCCGCTCGCTTCTCTCCTCCCCGCCACAAGACCTGCTCCCGTTTACCCCCGCTAGGTTCGCTCCACGTGGCCATCCGGCCTCCCGCTCAGCCGGCTGCCCTGCTCCCCGCACCCACCTTTTTCCCCCTCCCCTCGCCGTTGCCATGGGGACCGCGAGCACGAGAGCAAGCGTGAGCTCGACCCCGTCGCCCTAGCCTCCTTCTTATCCCCTCTCCGTGTCCACGCGATCCCTAGGGTTTCCCTCTCCTTCTCGCCGCCGCCGCCAGGTGAGAGAACCACCAGATTCGCCGCCCCCGCTCCGTCCCGAGCGCATCTGAGAGCGCGCCTCGTCGCCGGCGTGCTCTCCGGCCACCCCAACCCTGCGGCCCGTGTCCATCTTCTTCCTCGTCGTCGACTTCGTCCACGACGTCGACTACGGGTGCCCGGATCGTCAAGTTCCTCGACGCCCCTGCTTCCGTCTTCCTCTCGGTCAGGCCCGCGCCGAAGATTCAGAGATCCGCTGCCTCGCCGTTAGGCCGTCTCCGTCGACCTCGTCGCCCTAGGGTGAGCCGGGTAACGCTCCTCCCTCTCCCATCCGTCCCGTGCCTTGTAGGCGCCCGTAGGGCAGGTTCCGGTCCGTGTCCTTGCCGCGCTCGGCGTGCTCCGGCATGTCTGAAGTTTTCGGGGTTCAGCGTAGTTTGGCCGCGCGTGGATGCCGCGATTCCCGATCGGGCTTGTCCCTTCATGTTCCCGTGGTGCCCTCCCGCGCGCACCCATCTTGTTCGAGGGCGCAGAGCCGCCGTAGCCTCTGTTGCCTCGCCGGAGTCGTCGTTTTTCTTCTCTGTTCTTAGATCAGACCCTGTTAGTTTGGTCAAGTAGGCTGCATCTCGGTTCTAACCGAACCTCCTAGCCCAGCCGAGCTGGTTTGCACCCCGCGCGCTCACCGCGGCGACCTGGGTTCGAATCCCAGGCGCGCCCCCTTTTTATTTCTGTTTTCGCTCGTTCTTCGGTTCGTATCTGCAGCAGTAGAAGTAGTTAAGGGCCCGAGGCCTTTCTCTGTCAGTCGCCGCCGCCTAGCTCAGTGGTAGCAGAGGCAGAGTTCCAACGGGGAGACCCGGGTTCGATTCCCCCCGAGGCTGTTTTTCTTCCCCCCTTTTAAAACCTGCTAAACCACTGTCTCTATGACAGTAGGGTCCCACCAGTCAGCCTCTCAGCGCCCTCCTCCTTCTATTTTTTCCCCTTCCCCCACGTTTCCATTTCCAGCATTGTTTCCTTTTCTGTTTTAGGCAAGTCCATTTCTGGACATTTCCAAATCTGGAATTTGCCATTTCTGTTAACTTCCATTTTAGGCAGGTTATGACTTAGTGCATTTGTGATGATTTCTATGTCTGCAACCCTAACATATTATATATGTTTTTGGGGTAGAAAAATCCCACCAACTCAGTGGTGGCATTAGTTTTTGCATTTGGGCAAGTTTGTGATCATGTCTTTTTGCATCATGTTTATGTGTTGTCTTTCATGGGCATACTTATTTGATTTATGCTATGAGGTAGTTTGCACACGTGCATGGCTTTGTCCATCATGCTGTTATTGTAGGTTTCTCACCATTCTTGTTTTGCTCGCCATATCCAACCCGTGCATCCGCTTTCCGGTGATCTCTATATCGCTTTTCACCGAAATCATCTCATCTTTCCGATGGCATGCTTGGTTTGCCAAGATGATGCCTAGTTTTTCATTTACCCTCCGGAGCGCACATACGCATTGCATATCACTTCCCGCATATCATGTCATGTTGTTGCATCATGTTGATTGTGCATCGCACCGTGATTTATTGTGGTTCCTTTGTTTGTGTTGTTGCTTTGGGTAGAGCCGGGAGACGAGTACGTGAACGAGGATCCTGTTGAGAACGCTTACGAGGATCGGGCTTTCGACAACTCGAGAACATTGCGTGCAAGATGACCATACCCCGAAATCACTTCTATCTTTGCTATGCTAGATGCTCGCTTCTTTGCTATGCCCATGTCATGCGATGCCTACCACTTGCTATATCATGCCACCCATATTGCCATGTCAGCCTAACCATCCTTTCCTAGCAAACCGTTGATTGGCTATGTTACCGCTTTGCTCAGCCCCTCTTATAGCGTTGCTAGTTGCAGGTAAAGATGAAGTTTGTTCCTTGTTGGAACATGGAGATGTTGTTCCTTGTTGGAACATGTTTACTTGTTGGGGATATCACAATATATATCTGCTATAATTAATACATCTATATACTTGGTAAAGGGTGGAAGGCTCGGCCTTATGCCCGGTGTTTTGTTCCACTCTTGCCACCCTAGTTTCCGTCATACCGTGTTATGTTCCTTGATTTCGCGTTCCTTACACGGTTGGGTGATTTATGGGACCCCCTTGACGATTCGCTTTGAATAAGACTCCTCCAAAGAAGGCCCAACTTTGGTTTTACCATTTGCCACCTAAGCCTTTTTCCCCGGGTTTTCGCGAGCCCGAGGGTCATCTTTATTTTAAACCCCGGACCAGTGCTCCTTCGAGTGCTGGCCCAACTGGGCGATGTCCGCGCCTGGGCAATCCAGGTCTATGCCAACCCGACGTCTTGCCCATCCGGTGTGCCACGAGAACGAGATATGTGCAGCTCCTATCGGGATTTGTCGGCACATTCGGGCGGCTTTGCTGGTCTTGTTTTATTCTTTGTCGAAATGTCTTGTAGTCCGGGATTCCAAGATTGATCGGGTCTTCCCGTAGAAGGAATATCCTTCGTTGACCGTGAGAGCTTATAATGGGCTAAGTTGGGACCCCCTGCAGGTAATATCTTTCAAAGCCGTGCCCATGGTTATGAGGCGATGGGAATTTGTTAATGTCCGGTTGTAGAAAACCCGAAGTTGACCTCAATATAAAATACACATCAACGCGTGTGTAACGTGATGGTCTCTTCTCGGCGGAGTCCGGAAGTGAACACCTGTTGGAGTTATGTCCGGCGTAAGTAGTTCAGATCACTTCTTGATCGCTACTAGCTTCACGACCGTGCTTTGCTCCTCTTCTCGCTCTCTTTTTGCGAAGTAGCCACCATATATGCTAGTCGCTTGCTGCCGCCTCCACTATACTACTCAGTCCTTCCTATAAGCTTAAATAGTTTTGATCTCGGGTGTGAGATTGCTGAGTCCCGTGACTCACGAGATACTTCCAAAACAGTTGCGAGTTCCGGCGATGCCGGTCAGGTGATTCCACCGAGCTCAAGTGGGAGTTCGGCGAGGAACGTGGTCGTTACTATGTGTCTTTCCCAGATGATCGGTAGTGGTGCCCGGTTGGGACGATTCGGGATCTGTGTTAGCATTTGGGGTATCTTCTTTTATTTTGGTTCCGTAGTCGGACCTTGAGTGTACTACGAATGATGGATGTTTATTTATGTACTGTGTGAAGTGGCGATCGTAAGCCAACTATGTATCTCTTTCCCTTATTTATTACATGGGTTGTGTGAAGATTACCTCACTTGCGACATTGCTTTCAATGCGGTTATGCCTCTAAGTCGTGCCTCGACACGTGGGAGATATAAGCCGCATCGGGCGTTACAAGTTGGTAATCGAGCCTTCCCGACTTAGGAGCCCCTACTTGACTGTTTCTTTGGCGTTGTTGAGTCTAGAATGGAAAAATGTTTTGAGTCTTAGGTTTATATATATCGGAGAGTAGGATTCTTTTTACTTCCCGGTCCCTTCGTCAGCTCTGTGAGGTATCCCGACGTAGTGTTTTGACTCTTCTCTCCTCAAATTTCACTAAAAAATTTTAGGATCACGTGGGTATCTTGGAATCGTTCCGATGGTTTTGTGACGAGAACATTGTTCTTGGTGCCTCGACATTTAGGGGTTGTGGCGGTGTCCGGGGAGTTGAGCTCCAGGTGTTGTCGTCACAATTTTATCGTTGCAGTTCGAATACACGAGTTTTGCCGACATCGAAATCTCTTTTGTGCGATTGTTGGTGAGATAACCACGATAGCCCGATCTTGTGGCGAGTCTTGAGTATTGCCATGACTTGCATAACGGATGTTTTTCAAGGTCGAGGTACCACGATTTCCGAGGATTTCTTGGTTATGTGTTGACGGATGGATACAATTTGGATCTAGGTATTGTTAGTTTGGGTGATATATTTTGTGTCCCTGTATCCCCAACACCAGTTGCATAACCGTAAAGTTTCGGAGTTTATAGGTGGGAATTCTAGTAGCTTACGGGATATTCTTTCCGACGGATGTATGATTTGAGATTGGGGTCCAACGTCTAGTGGTCCGCCCATTCACGGTCGATTCACGGTGGTCGCGAGGCGTCTTAAAGAATCCTTGGCTATGCTGATTCGGGGCGTCTTGTTAGTCATTCGTGATTTGCCGCTATACGTCGTGCCCGTGTGGGCCCCACCACGAACACTTTGGGCGAAATCTCTGTCATGTGTTTGTTCCGGCTCATTCTAGAAGCCAACCTTTTGTTTTCAATTGTGATATTCGAATTGTTTCCATATCTTTATCTAAGTGGCTTCTCACCTTATTAGACGTGTGATGATTAACTTTGGAATTCATTCGTTCATTCTTGTTCGAACGTTAATTGTGAAGACTATATGTTGCAATTTCTATCCGTTGATTCTACTTATCAATTTGTCTATCAAAGGACTAACGGATGTCACCCTCTTCAGGATGGCTCCATGTGGCGTCTGAATCCGGATCGCAATGATGGGGATCGATCGAACCCTCCACCTCCACCTCCACCTCCGCCTCCGGAGGCACGGCAAGCTATCATGGCAGCCACCAATGCCAATGCTCAGATGATTTTGCAGCTCTTGCAAGAACGTACTCAAGGGCAAGGCAATCAAGGCAATCAAGGTCAAGGCAACAATCAGCCACACTTTGCTACTCTCAGTCAGTTCCTCGCTAATCAGCCGAAGTCTTTCAGTTTCTGTGTCGAGGCCACAGACGCTGACGATTGGTTAGTGGACATCTGCAAGCATTTTGATTGTAGCAATGTCAGACCTGAGGACTTTGTCAAGTTTGCATCGTTTCAACTCAAGGATCAAGGCTGAGTGGTACCAGCAATACAAAGATTCCGAGAGGAGGTCGTGTCATTACAGGATGAGTTCCGCCGTGATTTCGTGAGCTCACCACATTCAAAAGTGTTGTTGAGAGCAAGCGTGAGGAGTTCCGCAATCTCAAGCAAGGCAACATGTCCGTCTATCAATACAATATCCAGTTCGAGCTCGCTTCGTTTTGCTAAGCAAGACGTGCACGATGAAAAGAGTATGATCTATCAATTGAGGTGGTCCGAGAGAAGATCTGCAATTAGCTCTTGTGCTTTTGAGCCGATTAAGTATGATGATTTCTACAACATGGCATGAAGCAAGAAGCTGCCCAGCTCAAATGTGAGGCTTCTAAGAAGAGAATCGGGGATGCAGTTCAGTCTTCTTCTTCCTCTCAAGTGGCAGCTAAGCGGCGAAGTTTTACCTTCCTCCTCCTCCGTTAAAATCGGCCTTACCGGTGAAGAACTCGGTGGCCGTGGATCTTCCCACCCACCCAACCCAAGCTATCGTAACAAGTCTAATTCTCAAGCTCCAAGGTCAAGTGCTCCTTACCACCGTCCGCTCTCGAGGTGACTTGCAACAAATGTCGTGAAAAGGTCACTATGCGAACAAGTGCTTCAACCAAAGGCGCCTTCCGCCTCCTCCTCCTGTGAAATCTTCCAGCAATGCAGTGGTCAAGCATAATCCCAAGTCTGCCAAGGTGAATATGATGAATGCAGCTCAAGCGGAGGAATCTTCTGATGTGATAATGGGTAATCTTCCAGTTAATGATATTCCTGCAAAAGTCTTATTTGATACTGGTGCATCTATTTCTTTCATATCAAGACCTTTTGCATCCATGAACAATTTGCATACTGTTGATCTGCCTAAGCCGATAGCGGTTTCCTCTCCGGGTTTGTTCATGAATACAAAAATGATGGCTCCGGATGTTTCTATCAAGATGGGCAACTATGGATTTCTTTCTTCTCCAATGGTTCTTGGCGACTTCGGATATTGATCTTATTCTCGGAATGGATCGGCTTTCTCGGCACAAAGCTCGGCTTGATTGTGCTGCCGAAATTCAATTGACTCACTCTTCTAATGATGTGATCATCTATGCCGCTCGTGATGAAACTATTCGGTTGTTTTCTCTCAATGAGAAGGGCGAACTGAATGCCATCTCTCGATTCGATCGTGTGTGAGTACCAAGATGTCTTTCGAGAAGAGCTTCCGTATGCCTCCTCATCGGCCAGCTTGAGTTCGTTATTGATCTTGAGCACGGCCTTTGAACCCGTTTGCAAGCGTCCATACAAGCTTGGACCTAATGAGCTGAAGGAATTGAAGAAGCAGCTCGATAAACAAGAGCGTCTGGGTTTGATCGGACGAGTTCATCTCCTTGGGGTTGTGGTGTTCTTTTTGTCCGGAAGAAGGATGGCACGGACCGACTTTTGCGTCGATTACCGTCCATTGAATAAGAAGACAATCAAGAACAAGTATCCACTTCCCAACATCAATGAGCTTTTCGAGCAACTCAAAGGTGCTACTGATGTTCTCCAAGCTTGACCTTCGTATGGGTTATCATCAGATTCGCATTCGTGAACAAGATATTCCCAAGACAAGATTCGTAACAAGCTTTGGTTCTTATGAATATACTGTCATGTCTTTCGGCCTTGTCAATGCTCCTCCAACATTCTCTCGGATGATGAACTTCATCTTCAATCCCTACACCAATGAATTCGTCTTGGTCTATCTTGATGATATTTTGGTCTTCTCCAAGAATAAGAAGGATCATGCCAAACATTTGCGATTGGTGCTAGACAAGCTCGTAGAGTATAAATTCTATGCAGTTCTCCAAATGTGAATTTTGGCTTGATGAAGTGCTTTATCTTGGTCATATCATCTCCGCCAAGGGCATCATTATTAATCGAGAAGGTGTCCGCAATTGTGAATTGGGAACCTCCTCGAATGTCAAGCGACTCCATGATTTTCTTGGTCTTGCAAGCTATTGCGAAGATTCGTTGAGAACTTCTCCAAGATTGCAAAGCCTCTTTCCAACCTCCTCGAGAAGCATGTGAAGTATGTCGGTCTCCACGAGTGTGACGTTGCTTTCAATACCCTCAAAGAGAAACTCGTCACAGCTCTGTCTTGACTCCTCTGATGAATCCAAGCCATTTGAAGTTTTACATGATGCTTCTCTTCAAGGTCTCGGTCTTTGTGTTAATGCAAGAGAAGAGAGTTGTGGCTTATACCTCTACTTGATTGAAGCCTTGAAAAGAACTACCCCACTCACGATCTTGAGTTGGCGGCGATTGTCCATGCTTTGATTACTTGGAGACATCTCTTGTTGGGAAGGAAAGTGGACATTTTCACCGATCACAAGAGTCTCAAGTACATTTTCACTCAACCCAACCTCAACCTCGAGTGCAGACTCGATGGGTCGAAATGATTCAAGAGTACAACCCAAGTATTGAATATACTCGGGCAAGGCCAATGTCATTGCAGATGCTTTGAGCAGGAAAGCTTACTGTGCAGTCTAATCCTCAAGCCCTTTCGGCCGGATCTCTGTGAAGCTTTCCATAAGCTGAATCTTCAAGTTGTTCCTCAAGGCTTTCTTGCCAACCTCATAATATCTCCTACTTTGGAAGATCAGATTCGTGAGGCTCAACTTCTGGATACCATGGTGAAGAAAGTGAAACGTGGTATCGACAAGGGCATTTCCAAGTACAAGTGCTTCCACGTTGATGACAAAGATACTCTGTTCTTTGAGGACCGGATTGTGGTTCCTAAGGGTGATCTCTGAAAAGTCATTATGAGCGAGGCCCATAATTCGCTTCTTTCCATTCATCACGGAAGTACGAAGATGTACCATGATCTCAAGCAGTCATATTGGTGGACTCGAATGAAGCGAGAAATTGCTCAATTCGTGAATGAGTGTGATGTCTGCGGAAGAGTGAAAGCAGAACACCAAAGACCAGCTGGTCTCCTCCAACCTCTTGCTATTCGAGTGGAAGTTTGATCATATTGAAATGGACTTCGTGGATCGGCTTTCCAAAGTCCAAGCGTGGAAATGATGCTATCTTCGTTGTCATTGACAAGCTTACTAAAGTGGCTCATTTTCTTCCTATCAAAGAATCCATCACAGCAGCTCGGTTGGCGAGCTTTACACCTCCAGGATTGTCTCCTTGCACGGCATTCCACAAGTGATCTCTTCAGACCGTGGCAGCATCTTTACCTCCAAGTTTTGGGATTCTTTTCAGAAGGCCATGGGCACCAACATTCGTTTCAGCACAGCTTTCCATCCTCAAACAAGTGGCCAAGTCGGCGAGTTAATCAAATCCTTGAAGATATGCTCGGGGCTTGTGTCATTTCTTTCGGTATGAAGTGGGAGGATTGTCTTCCATATGCCGAAGTTCTCCTACAACAACAGTTTCCAAGCGAGTTCGGGCAAGGCCCCATTCGAAATTCTCTATGGCGAGAAAGTGCCGTACTCCTCTCAATTGGTCTCGAGACAATTGAACGCCAACTTCTTGGCAATGACTTGATCACGAAGCGGAAGAAATGTGCAAGGTCATTCGTGAGAATCTCAAAGCCGCAAGAATCGCGCCAGAAGAGCTATTATGATGATAAGCATCGTGATGTGGCTTTTGAAATTGGAGACCATGTCTACCTCCGCGTCTCTCCAATGAAAGGCACTCGTCGCTTCGGTATCAAAGGGAAGCTTGCCCCTAGATACGTGGGTCCTTTCAAGATCTTTGGCAAAAGAGGCGATCTCGCCTATCAACTTGAGCTTCCATCCAACTTTGCAAATGTGCACGATGTGTTCCACGTGTCACAGCTTCGCAAGTGCTTCAAGACTCCTGAACGCACTATCAACTTCAAGAGATTGACCTTCAAGAAGATCTCTCTTATCATGAGCACCCGTTGCTATTCTCGAAGAAAGCAGAGCGCAAGACTCGCAACAAGTCAATCAAATTCACGAAAGTGAAGTGGTCACACCATTCCGACCGAGAAGCTACACAGGGCGCGAGGATCACCTCCGTTCGAATATCCGAGTTCTTTCAGTCCTAGATCTCGGGACGAGATCCTCTTGTAGTGGTGGAGTGTTGTAACACCCTGGATGTAAATTTCCCCTTTTGGGCAATATATCAACTTGACCTCATCCAATTCTTGTGGGTTTTTGTCATGCTTGGCCTCATGTGGTTTGGTTATGTGGGTTTTTCTCTTTTCTTGTTTTGCTCCTTTTACCATATTGCATTTGTGCCTCTTGTCATCTTGCATTCCATTCTCATCATGTGTTTGTGGTGATCTCTCACATGTCATGTGGTTGCATGTGCCACTCTTATTTGCATTACCATCTCCTCTTTCCCTCTACTCCTTTCCTTAGCAAGTGCTATATTTTCCTTTCTCAATTAATGTTCATCTTCTCCCTGCAAATTTTGCTCTTTGCACTAAAACTCTCTGCCAAATATCTCCTCATTTGAAGTTGTTATGGTCAGGTTCAAAAATGACACAAGTTTGAAATATTTCCAAACTTGTCTTATTTTTCTACCTCTAAAAATGCCCATTACAATTTATTAAAATTGTGGAGAATTCCAGGAGTTTGGGGATATTTTCCTTTCACTCCAACTCTTTTCATTTCTTTCTGTACTTTCTTTTCTTTTCCTTTTGATTTTAAAAGGGAAAAAGAGAAAAGGAGGCAGCAGCAGCAGTGGCAGCCCAGCGAGTCCTCTCCACCTGGGCTCCGGCCTCCCAAGCCGGCCCAGCTCCCCTCAGCCCCGCAGCCCAGAGAGAGCGCGCCAGCCCGCTCGCTTCTCTCCTCCTGCCTTCGCGCACCTGCTCCCGCGTTTACCCCCGCTAGGTTCGCTCCACGTGGCCATCCGGGCCCCGCTCGGCAGCGGCTGCCCTGCTCCCCGCACCCACCTTTTTCCCCCTCCCCTCGCCGTTGCCATGGGGACCGCGAGCACGAGAGCAAGCGTGAGCTCGACCCCGTCGCCCTAGCCTCCTTCTTATCCCCTCTCCGTGTCCACACGATCCCTAGGGTTTCCCTCTCCTTCTCGCCGCCGCCAGTGAGAGAACCACCGATTCGCCGCTCCGCTCCGTCCGGCGCATCGAGAGCGCCTCGTCGCCCGGCGTGCTCTCCGGCCACCCCAACCCTGCGGCCCGTGTCCATCTTCTTCCTCGTCGTCGACTTCGTCCCACGACGTCGACTCTGAGTGCCCGGATCGTCAAGTTCCTCGGCGCCCCTGCTTCCGTCTTCCTCTCGGTCAGGCCCGCGCCGAAGATTCAGAGATCCGCTGCCTCGCCGTTAGGCCGTCTCCGTCGACCTCGTCGCGTCCTAGGGTGAGCTGGGTAACGCTCCTCCCTCTCCCATCCGTCCCGTGCCTTGTAGGCGCCCGTAGGGCAGGTTCCGGTCCGTGTCCTTGCCGCGCTCGGCGTGCTCCGGCATGTCTGAAGTTTTCGGGGTTCAGCGTAGTTTGGCCGCGCGTGGATGCCGTGATTCCCGATCGGGCTTGTCCCTTCATGTTCCGGTGGTGCCCTCCCGCGCGCACCCATCTTGTTCGAGGGCGCAGAGCCGCCGTAGCCTCTGTTGCCTCGCCGGAGTCGTCGTTTTTCTTCTCTGTTCTTAGATCAGACCACATTAGTTTGGTCAAGTAGGCTGCATCTCGGTTCTAACTGAACCTCCTAGCCAGTAGAGCTGGTTTGCACCAGCAGCTCACCATGGCGACACAGGTTCGAATCGGTAGCGCCCCTTTATTCTGTTTTCGCTCGTTCTTGGTTCGTATCTGCAGCGGTAGAAGTAGTTAAGGGCCCGAGGCCTTTCTCTGTCGATCGCCGCCCTAGCTCGATGGTAGCAGAGGCAGAGTTCCAACTGGGAGACCCGGTTCGATTCCCAGAAATTTGTTGTTCTTCCCCCTTTTAAAACTCCTTTAAACCACTTTGTCTCTATGACAAGAGGGTCCCACCACGACCTCTCAGCGCCCTCCTCCTTCTATTTTTTTCCCCTTCCCCCACGTTTCCATTTCCAGCATTGTTTCCTTTTCTGTTTTAGGCAAGTCCATTTCTGGACATTTCCAAATCTGGAATTTGCCATTTCTGTTAACTTCCATTTTAGGCAGGTTATGACTTAGTGCATTTGTGATGATTTCTATGCTGCAACCCTAACATATTATATATGTTTTTGGGGTGAAAAATCCCACCAACTCAGTGGTGGCATTAGTTTTGCATTTGGGCAAGTTTGTGATCATGTCTTTTTGCATCATGTTTATGTGTTGTCTTTCATGGGCATACTTATTTGATTTATGCTATGAGGTAGTTTGCGACGTGCATGGCTTTGTCCATCATGCTGTTATTGTAGGTTTCTCACCATTCTTGTTTTGCTCGCCATATCCAACCCGTGCATCCGTTTCCGGTGATCTCTATATCGTTTTCACCGAAATCATCTCATCTTTCCGATGGCATGCTTGGTTTGCCAAGATGATGCCTAGTTTTTCATTTACCCTCCGGGCCTTTGTCGCATTGCATATCACTTCCGCATATCATGTCATGTTGTTGCATCATGTTGATTGTGCATCGCACCGTGATTTATTGTGGTTCCTTTGTTTGTGTTGTTGCTTTGGGTAGAGCCGGAGATGAGTACGTGAACGAGGATCCTGTTGAGAACGCTTACGAGGATCAGGCTTTCGACAACTCTGAGAACATTGCAGGCAAGATGACCATACCCCCGAAATCACTTCTATCTTTGCTATGCTAGATGCTCGCTCTTTTGCTATGCCCATGCTGCGATGCCTACCACTTGCTATATCATGCCACCCATATTGCCATGTCAGCCCCTAACCATCCTTTCCTAGCAAACCGTTGATTGGCTATGTTACCGCTTTGCTCACCCCTCTTATAAGCGTTGTTAGTTCTGAGTAAAGATGAAGTTTGTTCCTTGTTGGAACATGGAGATGTTGTTCCTTGTTGGAACATGTTTACTTGTTGGGGATATCACAATATATATACGCTATAATTAATACATCTATATACTTGGTAAAGGGTGGAAGGCTCGGCCTTATGCACAGTGTTTTGTTCCACTCTTGCCACCCTAGTTTCCGTCATACGGTGTTATGTTCCTTGATTTCGCGTTCCTTACGGTTGGGTGATTTATGGGACCCCCTTGACAGCTTCGCTTTGAATAAGACTCCTCCAGAAGGCCCAACTTTGGTTTTACCATTTGCCACCTAAGCCTTTTTCCCCGGGTTTTCGCGAGCCCGAGGGTCATCTTTATTTTAAACCCCGGACCAGTGCTCCTTCGAGTCTTGGCCCAACCTGGCGATGTCCGGCGCCCCTGGGCAATCCAGGTCTATGCCAACCCGACGTCTTGCCCATCCGGTGTGCCACGAGAACGAGATATGTGCAGCTCCTATCGGGATTTGTCGGCACATTCGGCGGCTTTGCTGGTCTTGTTTTATTGCTTTGTCGAAATGTCTTGTAGTCCGGGATTCCGAGATTGATCGGGTCTTCCGGTAGAAGGAATATCCTTCGTTGACCGTGAGAGCTTATAATGGGCTAAGTTGGGACCCCCTGCAGGTAATATCTTTCGAAAGCCGTGCCCGGTTATGAGGCAGATGGGAATTTGTTAATGTCCGGTTGTAGAAAACCCGAAGTTGACCTCAATATAAAATACACATCAACGGCGTGTGTAACTGTGATGGTCTCTTCTCGTGAGTCCGGGAAGTGAACACGGTGTTGGAGTTATGTCGGCGTAAGTAGTCCAGATCACTTCTTGATCGCTACTAGCTTCACGACCGTGCTTTGCTCCTCTTCTCGCTCTCTTTTGCGAAGTAGCCACCATATATGCTAGTAAACTGCTGCCGCTCCACTATACTACTCAGTCCTTCCTATAAGCTTAAATAGTTTTGATCTCGCGGGTGTGAGATTGCTTTGAGTCCCCGTGACTCACAGATACTTCAAAACAGTTGCAGGTTCCGACGATGCCGGTCAGGTGATTCCACCGAGCTCAAGTGGGAGTTCGACGAGGAACGTGGTCGTTACTATGTGTCTTTCCCAGATGATCGATGGTGGTGCCCAGTTGGGACGATTCGGGATCTGTGTTAGCATTTGGGGTATCTTCTTTTATTTTGGTTCCGTAGTCGGACCTTGAGTGTACTCTGAATGATGGATGTTTATTTATGTCTTTGTGTGAAGTGGCTAATCGTAAGCCAACTATGTATCTCTTTCCCTTATTTATTACATGGGTTGTGTGAAGATTACCTCACTTGCGACATTGCTTTCAATGCGGTTATGCCTCTAAGTCGTGCCTCGACACGTGGGAGATATAGCCGCATCGGGGGCGTTACATTCTGTTACTGTCGCAACAGAACCACCAGGTCCATCAAGCACAACACCATAGAATGCTACCGGATTTGGGTGTTGCAAGGTCGCAAGCTTGCTCACTTCGTTCCAGATCCAATTTCACAAACTTCTTCGAGATCATAGTTCTTTATTATCTACAAAGTTTATTAGAAGGAAACATGATTCATTTGCCTCACGTTATATGAGAAATAAGTAGAAATATCTAACCTGTAGGTTTTCAGTTCCATCTGGGCGCGGATCTCCTTGGGATCAAATAAACCCGTCATAACGATTACTTCACCTTGAATGTAAAGAATTTGGCACGGTTAGTTACAGTTTCAACTTGAAAGTTAGTGGTAGAGCTTGACAAAAACTCTCGGAGGGGCGAAAGATAAATTATGATTGTTTTGGTGAGGGATGGGGACGGGGCGATGCCCCCCCCCCCCACTTGTACTCTTTCTTGCCCTCCACATAAGACAATAGAGGAATAGTCCAATAGCAAGCACAACAAGGCTAATGATCGATAGCACAATGGTTAGTACACGACCAATTTTACTTGCTTCATTTTATCCACAAAAATTTATGTTAAGTAGTGAGTAACTGATCGATTGTCGCCTAGCTATTATATGTATGCAAAAATTTAAACGAGCTGGCTCATCGATCGTGTGCTCATGTTTATGTTGATCACTGGAGAAGCCGTGGGTAGCTAGACCAGCCGACAGTTCTAGCCTTTCGTGGTTGCATCAAACTATGATGACGCTTCCTCATCATTCTCTTTCTGTATGCGTTACTTTTGGAAAACCATCTCACGTTTATTGTGTTGTTAAGTGATGGTTTCTGCCGATACTTTTGGTTAGATGGATTTTTTTCCAACATGTCTTTATTCTTTTTTAAGAATTTAATTGTGTAAAGTATTATTGTTTTGACGTACTTTAATTTGATATTGTTTTACTACATATGCCGGTTGTACTAATATCAACTTGATACTTATGTATAACCCTTGATCGACACAAACTAAGTCGATGAACGACCACCGTAAGTTTGCCCAAAAACTATTATAAATTGGCCATTAATTGTTATTGTATAGGTTTGATTCTTCGTTTGTAAGCTAGTTGATACTTCCTCTGTCCCAAAATATAAAAACCTTTTTAACACTACACTAATGTCAAAAATGTTCTTATATTATGGGACGGAGGGAGTACTTGATAGGTATATTCTTATGTCTATATTTTATATTCTGTAATGTACATATGTTAAAATTGGACTGCTGTCTCACCTTTCCGGTATCATTGTAGGGTCTGTTTGGGAGCTCCCTTTTTTTCAAGTATTTTATAATACTTCAGTTTCTAAAAATATTGAAATACTTCATAGCGTTTGGATCCAATAAATATTGTGTTTTATAAACTAAGGTATGGTATAAAACATCAGTTTTTTTGCCATAATAAAAACTTCAATCCACACCACTTTTTCTGTAAACTGAAGTATTATACAAAATTGAAATATCCGTTGCCCAATCACTCAAATACTTCATTATTGGAATATTGTTGTTTTAAAAAAACTGAGAATTGTCTGGTACCAGCCATCAACTAGCAAGAACTAATGACTAACGAAACACAACATGCACTGAAGTTTAGTTATTTGATGAGATATATACAATCATGTGGACTTTTAGCGTCTCGGATAATCTTGGTACCGTATTAACCAGGGGCGGATCCGGGGGTGCTAGCAGGGGTCAGACCCCCCTCCCCCCAGCCCACACACACAATTTTCAATAGGTAATACTAGGCAGGTCACTAAATTAGCCTATTGTTAATAATTATTTCATTGGAAAAAATTCATTGGCCCATTGGGCATTGCATACAGGCCCAATACACTACATACAAGCCCACGTACCAGGCTTAGGCCACCGTGGAGCGGATCCCCTACCAGGCTTGGAAATAACATCATATAGGAGAAGATGAGGCCCAAAGGCCTGCTGGTGGAGCCACGAGCTCACCAGCCGCGCTGTCGTGGTTTTGTCACGGCAGATGTCCTCGTGAAAGGACTTAGTCGTGGAGCCATCGCTACGGGTTAACTTGAAGGGGTTAAAGCGGACGCAAAGACACAAGAGTTTATACTAGTTCAGCCCCTTCGATGAAGGTAAAAGCCTACGTCTAGTTGTGATGGGATTGATGTGGTTTCGATGACTAGGGAGCAAATAAGCTTCGCCTAGGCCTTGAGTTGTATTTGTGCATCTGAACTTGCCGCCGGTCGTCCCTTTATATACACAGTTGACGCCTTGCTTTGTCTCTGAGTCCCGAGCCGACCTATACAAAGTGTCCGGCTCGGTCTCTCTCCTTTCTAACTTATACTACAAGTTTACATAATCATGGCGGTTTACCACTACGGGCCCTAATCCGCCTTTGGGTCGTGGGCTTCCAAAGCTTTACTAGTTGAACGCCATCTTCAAGACCTTCATGGGCTTCAAAGACGATCTAAGGTGAACCGGGCCCTCTGGCCGGTTTATACTTAGTAGCTATATCCTCAACATTAGGCCCGGATTGATTTGAATTTATTCATGTCAATCTTCAACACTAAAAATATCTTGTAAACATCCTCTTGTATTTTCGTAAACCGCCATATTGACTTCTCCTGTGAATTTTTGTAAACCGCCGTGGCGTCATCTTGAACACCGCAACGGTCTGTCATGACATCATCTCTGCATAAAAGGATTAAAAGATTCCCTTCTCATTAATGATTATCTCGAAAATCGAGGCGACAGGCGCGCCCACTCGGCCGCTTCGGACGCCTTGATTCTCGCGCCTGCCATTTACTCTTTCCCTTATAAATAAAGCCCGAGGGCTCCTTTTTCTCTTTCTCTTCTGCATCTTCTTCTTCCTCGCGACACCCTCTCAATTCGTCTGACCCGAATTACCAGGCTTCTTCCAACTCGTCTGGCGGTTCATCAACCACTCACCGCCTCCTCTCAAAGTTCTTTCTTTGGGTAAGTATATTACTCCTTAATTTGTTCCTTGTATTTGTCGGTTTATCATATTCTAACCCTTGATGTTGTAGCACCAAGGCTCGACTTAGTAAAAAGGCCAAGACCCTCGACCCTACTGTGGATGTTGATCCGGAGAAGACTCCAGAGCATCACGGTGAAAATCCCGAAGTTGCTAAAGACAACTCTGCTGGGAAAAATCAAGATGCCAATGCTAATCCGCCAGAGGTTGAACTGGATGTCCAAGTTGAGACTTCACATCCTCCTGCTCCTCTGAGTCCTGCAGCAGAACAACGGGACTCAACTGCTGATCCGCCAAGCCCGGGTATGAAAGCGCCAAGCCACATTGAAAATGCTACTTCAGCCGGTCCGACCAAAGATGATGATGTCGTGATTCACGGGCACCGCAGATACCGCCCCTGGCAATCCGGTTGCTCTATCAAAGCACACTGCTAAGGAAGAATTTGCTGCCATGAGCAAAGGGAAGGAAAAAACTGATATGTCAGCTTATAACAATCTCTCTGCCCAAGACCTTCACTCTGGCTTCCTGAACCGGCTCTACACAAGCCGTGATTATGAAGCCGGTTTAGTAAATCTTATGAAGGAGCACTATGAGGTAAATAGTTGTGCCCTTCTCTTGTACCTTCATTGCATAGTAGCCCCCAAGGGCCGATTTGTCCCTAGAAAGTCAAACCGGACTTTGCATAGTTCATAGTACTTTGTCTTGTATATTTACGATCAAACACACATTAGCCCCCAAGTGCCATGATTAACACTTGTATTAATCCATGGGACTTCAATAATCGATATAAAAATGATCCGCATTAGCCCCCAAGTGCCAAGTTTATGACTGGTTATGCGCTTGGGACTTCTAATGAAGATATTAACATGCTCTCTTTTTGTTGCAGAGTGAGATACGCCAACAAGTCTCACAAATCAATGATCTTCAAGAAAATCTGAAATCTCAACAAGCGAAACCTCCAAGGCCAAGGATGAGCTGAAAACCGCCTTGACTACCATGGAGCAACTCAAGGAGTGGTTCAAGTCTCGAGCGGGCAGTGGGATCTTGAAAAGCGGGCTTGCTAAAAGCAGGCGGAAGATCTTTGAAGCAGCTCTTAAACCGGTGACGGAAGAGCTCATCGGATTAAAGCGCCAAATCAATGCCATGACCTCTCGCAATATTTGGTAAGCAACGTTTCACCAAGGTTGTGATGAATATTCCGTTTTGAAATTTCCTCCGATTTAACTCGAACTTTCTTAAACCGGTATAGGTAGGCGCATTGCTCATCCGGCTCGACATGCGGAAGAATCTCAAGGCAGCAGATACGCTAATTGAACAGCTGTATACCGCACCCGGCGAAGTTATTTGCGCCACTTCTTATGATAATGCAGCTCGACATCGATCAAGGACACCTTTGGACCGGCTATCTATGATACCGCAGATAGAAGAATTGAAACGATCCGCTGCGGGCTGGCACCTTATTGGCACTAACTCGCGCCAAAGCATGGATAGTCGACCTTGATCCGGTGACATAGCCAAAGGCTTCCCCAGTGCTCACGAAAATGGCGAAGTATTTGATAATGATGCTCTCAAACGGGTAACAAGGGAGATGCGTCCTGTGGCGAGTCAACTAGCAGAAGAGACCAACCTGACGGTTCACCGCTCCTTCTATGACGCGAACAACAGACGGGTTGAAGCTGTTATTCCGGAAGTGCAGAACCTTGTTCCACCAACCCGTAAGCACACTTACGCCCCTAACGTTGATCCGACTGAGCTTATAAGTGAAGAGGCTGTCTTTCAGGCTTTAACCCGGATTGATCGACCACCAATGACTTCCGCCATTGGATGGTGAGGAGGAAGAAGTTGAACCGACGCCAGACGACCCATCTACTTCACGTCAACCCGGCAATGAAGCTTAATCATCAAGTCGGTTGATACGTCGAAGCGCCCGTTATGAAGCAATTCCAAATTTTGGGCCTCTGAATGCCTTGTAATAGGATAGCCAACACTTTTGCTTTTAATATGCCTTCGTGCATGGGTGCTGATACTTTTGATTGAATGATCGAAACCTTCAATCTATATTGCCTGCAGTCACAAAATCTTAAACTGCCACGGCGGTTTGTGCCGCCAGCCGGCTTGTGACGTTCATATATATATGCAATGAAATATTGAGGTATATAATCAAAATTTGTCATACAAAATACCTGCCATCGCTGGGCATGAAGTTGGCTTAGCCAATCTTGAAGCGGAGGTTGTATAAACCATTACCGTCAAAGGAGAAAACAGCTCATGTGTTTATAATGCCGGTTTACCATGTAAGCCCTGCCGGGTCATGACAAGCCCCCTGTTACTCCATAATGGGATGTTAACGAGAAAAAGTCAAACCGAAAAATTATCTCCGGATTAAAATGGACCGAATTCCGTCAATTGTGACAGTTTGAACCGGTTTAAAAATGTTATCGGTTTAAAAAACGCAACAAAAATCAAATAACAGTTATGAAAAAATATGGAAGCAAAGGCAATGATAAAACCGTTTGCAAAAAGAGGCTTTACTGAGCCGATCAGATGGTGTTACCATGGTCGGACACGACCAAGCTCCCAATAAGGTGTAGCCATGGTTCAAGTCAGCCAGGTCCCCAACTGAAACCGTGGCATTATGTCGATCAAGTGGCGTGGCAATGGTTCGGGTTCGACCAAGCCCCCAAGTGACTCTATGGCCTTAGGCCGATCAAGAGGCGTGGATCGGTTCAGACTTGACCATGTCCCCAAGTGATCTGGTGGCTTTCGCCTATCAAAAGGTGTTGCATTGGTTCGGACACGACCAAGCCCCCAAGTGATATCATAAAGCTTTTGAAAAGCAAACTCAAGGGGTAAACCGGAGGCCTCTTTAAGACAGAACAACTCCATGTAACCACGTATGATGTAACAGAATAGATACCCCGCTTTAGCTGAGGCTCCGGTTTATTACTTTATTCATAATATATACCTTTGTCATAATATGTACATGAGTAGAGCCGATGGCTCAGGTATAATAAGGCCGAAGATGAGCTATGTTCCACGGCCTGTTGGTCTCCTCCTCTTACGTGCGTGAGTCTTTATGCTCTCGAATATCAATCAGATAGTACGACCCGTTGTGCAGATTCTTGCTGACCACAAAAGGTCCTTCCCAAGGTGGGGATAACTTGTGCATATCGATGCGGTCTTGGATGAGTAGAAGCACCAAATCTCCTTCTTGAAAAGTTCTGGTTCTGACTCGGCGACTGTGATAACGACGAAGATCCTGTTGGTAAATCGCTGAGCGGGCAGCTACTATGTCACGTTCTTCATCCAAAAGGTCCAAAGCATCTTGTCGTGCCGTCTCGTTGTCCTCTTCAACATAAGCCGCCACACGAGGTGAATCATGACGGATATCGCTAGGGAGAACCGCCTCCGCTCCGTAGACCATGAAGAACGATGTGTATCCTGTGGATCTGTTTGGCGTAGTATTGATACTCCATAACACAGACGGTAGCTCTTCTACCCAACAACTCGGTGTTCTCTGCAAAGGAACCATAAGCCGGGGTTTGATGCCTTGCAAGATCTCTTGATTAGCCCGTTACGCTTGTCCATTGGGTGAGGGTGAGCCAACGACGATACGTCAAGCGGATGTGCTCACGCTCACATAACTCCTTCATAGCGCCCTTGGACAAGTTGGTACCATTGTCGATAATGATCTTGTGTGGAAAGCCAAACCGGAAAATCACCTTTTTAATGAACTTAACCGTTGTAGCTGCATCACACTTGCTAACGGGCTCCGCTTCAACCCACTTGGTAAACTTGTCAACCGCCACCAAGAGATGGGTCTTTTTGTCCTTGGACCATTTGAAAGGTCCGACCATATCCATCCCCCAAGTTGCAAACGGCCAAGTAATTGGAATCATCCTCAATTCTTGAGCCGGCCGGCACATGAGCACGCCGTGAAAATTTCTGACAGCCATCACATCGTCTAACTAAGTCCTCCGCATCAGCATGAGTCGTCAACCAGTAGAACCCGTGACGAAACGCCTTAGCCACCAGAGACTTTGAACCGGCGTGGTGACCACAATCCCCTTCGTGGATTTCGCGTAAAATTTCGCAACCTTCCTCAGGGGACACACAGCGTTGGAACGCGCCTGACACACTGCAATGATGCAATTCGCCATTGACAATGGTCATGGACTTGGATCGCCGGACTACACTGCTGGCGAGTCTCGTCCTCCGCAACTCGCCCCGGTTCATGTCGCAAGATAAGGAACTGTCCAATCCGTATAACATGCGGGGCTGCCACCAAGCTGCGCCTCCGGATCACGAATAGCCAAATCCGCTTCACCGGGGAGCTTGGCCAGACGGGTTATGCAAAACATCTAAAAAGACATTAAGGCGGGACCGATTCTGACGAGAGCCCAAAGGCTTAAAGCGTCTGCCGCTTCATTCTTCCGTCTTCATCCACATGATCCACGATAACCCTTAAAGTGACCTGCAACAATGTCCACCTCACGTCGATAGGCTGCCATGAGGGGATCCTTGGAATCCCAAGTGCCGGACACTGTTGAGCCACCAGTCCGAGTCACCAAAGCACTTAACCCGGTGAGATTCATCTCCTTCGCCATCCGAAGACCATGGAGTAAAGCTTCATACTCAGCTGCATTGTTAGTACAAGGGAACATCAAGCGGAGAACGAACGGAATTTGTCACCTCGTGGGGAAGTTAATACGACTCCAGCCCCGAGCCCTCAATTGCACGGATCCATCAAAATGAATCGTCCAATAGGTGTGATCCGGCTTCTCTTCAGTGCTCGTAACTCCGTCCAATCATTGATGAAATCCACAAGCGCTTGAGATTTGATCGCCGTTCGAGGCACATACTTTAACCCGTATGCCCAAGCTCTATAGCCCACTTAGCAATCCGACGATCGCTTCCTTGTTACGAATTATATCGCCCAAAGGAGCAGAGTCGACCACCGTGATCGGATGGCCTGGAAGTATTGCTTAAGCTTCCGGCTCGCCATAAACACTCTGTATACTAGCTTTTGCCAATGCGGGTACCGTTGCTTGGATTCAATAAGCACCTCGCTAATATAGTAAACCGGCCGCTGAACCGGATATTCCTTGCCTGCCTCTTTGCGCTCTACCACAATAGCCACGCTGACTGCGCGAGCATTAGCCGCTACGTATAGTAATAATGGTTCTTTGTCGATTGGAGCTGCAAGAATGGGCGGATTGGCTAACTACCGCTTTAAGTCCTCCAACGCTTCATCGGCGGCTGGACTCCAGACAAACTGATCTGTCTTTTTCAGCATCTGGTACAAAGGGATGGCCTTCTCTCCGAGGCGGCTGATAAACCGGCTTAGCGCGGCAACCCGGCCTGCCAAACGCTGGACATCATTAATACACTTCGGTTTAGCCAGGGATGTAATAGCCGTAATCTTCTCCGGATTAGCTCCAATTCCCCTGTTGGACACGAGAAAACCCAATAACTTGCCTGCCGGAACACCAAAGACACATTTGGCCGGGTTGAGCATCATCTTGTAAACCCGCAGGTTGTCAAAGGTTTCCTTCAAATCATCAATCAGTGTTTCCTTCTCCCTTGACTTGACCACAATATCATCAACATAGGCATGCACATTACGGCCGATCTGTTTATGCAGGCAATTCTGTACACAACGTTGATAAGTTGCTTGGGCGCTCTTGAGCCCAAAAGGCATAGATACATAGCAGAAGGCTCCAAAGGGAGTGATAAACGTTGTTTTCTCTTGGTCCTTAACTGCCATCTTGATCTGATGATACCCAGAATATGCATCCAAAAAGCTCAAACGCTCACAACCCGCAGTGGCATCAATATCTGGTCAATGCGGGGGAGGGCAAAAGGATCTGCTGGACAAGCCTTGTTAAGATCTGTGTATCCACACACATGCGCCAAGTGCCGTTTTTCTTAAGAACCAACACCGGATTAGCAAGCCACTCTGGATGGAAGACTTCCACGATAAAACCAGCTGCTAAGAGCCTGGCCACCTCCTCTCCAATGGCCTTGCGCCTTTCTTCGTTAAACCGGGAGAAACTGCTTCACCGTTTTGTACTTGGGATCAACATTAAGAGTGTGCTCAGCGAGTTGCCTCGGTACACCTGGCATGTCAGAAGGCTTCCATGCAAAAATGTCCCGATTCTCACGGATGAACTCGATGAGCGCACTTTCTTATTTCGGATCCAAATTGGCACTGCTGTTGAACTTCTTGGACGAATCGCCAGGCACGACGTCAACAAGCTTAGTCTCAGCTGCCGATTTGAATTTCAGGTCCGGATCATGTTCTGTAGTCGGCTTCTTCAAAGGGGTCATGTCCGCCGGATCAACGTTGTCCTTGTAATATTTCAACTCCTCGGTGGCACAAGCCGACTCTGCGTAAGCTGCATCTCCTTCCTGGCACTCCAAAGCGATCTTACGGCTTCCGTGAACCGTTATGGTCCCCTTGTGACCCGGCATCTTGAGCTGTAAATACACATAACAGGGTTGTGCCATAAATTTGGCGTAAGCGATGCCCGAACAGGGCATGATATGGACTTTGGATTTTTACCACTTCAAACGTCAATGTTTCCGATCCGAGTCATAATCATCACCAAAAGCCACTTCGAGCTATTTTACCAACATGATATGCTGACTTGCCAGGTACCACACCATGGAACACTGTATTGGACGGTTTGAGATGTTTATCCGTTAGTCCCATACGACGGAAGGTCTCATAGTACAGGATATTAATGTTGCTCCCTCCATCCATGAGTACCTTGGTGAACTTATAACCTCCCACCTGAGGCGCCACCACCAGGGCTAGCTGACCCGGATTGTCGACCCGGGGAGGATGATCCTCTCTACTCCATATAATGGGCTGCTCCGACCAGCGTAGGTAATGGGGCACGGTCGGTTCAACAGCGTTATTTGCCCGCTTCAACCTTCCGGTCTCACTTGTCTAAGCTAGTGGTGAAGACATGGTACTACCCACTATTCAACTGCTTTGGGTTGCTCGATAACCCGATTCTTCTTCTTTGGTTGTAACCACCTTGGTTATTCGATTGTTACGATTGTTATGTCCGCCCGGATTACCATTAAATCCTGAACTGAATTTCCTCCACCGTAACCGGCCCGAATCCTGAACCGCCACGAGCCGTGATCATACCGAAAGCATTAGAACTCTTGAACTCCGCATAATGTAGCAATCCTTCCAGAGGTGGTTTCTTTGGCGTCTCCTTCGTCCCATGCTTGGACGGGGTTGATTCAATAGATAGTTCAAGCGGTCCGGATTGGGATTAGGCGCTCCACTTGACACGGTTGTTTACCCTTGCGCCAGCCCTTGTCCTGTAGCGTTGGTATTAGCTACAAAGTCCATGTTGCCATCCGCTTTACGCTTGCCGTTACCTGCCGAGTGATGTTCTTTGGCCCTTGGAGTTCTTTGTTCTTCCTTCCCTTCCCTGTCTTCTCATCGTCAGACTCGGGATCCTTGGTACTATCAGAATCAGCATACTTCACTAAAGCGCCCATGAGACCTCCCATGTCATTACAAAATCGCTTCATGTGCCCCAACTTTAACTTCAGAGGCTGAAACCGCAGTTGCCCTCCGAGTTAAGATCGCAGAGTCGGCGTTGATCCGGTCTCGACGAGTGCAAGATTTCAAACGCATAGCGTACCCAATGGGTTGTTGACTCCCTTCCCCACAGACACAAGCCGCCAAGTCCACTACGGACATGGGCTTCTTACAGGTATCTTTGAAATTCTGGATAAACCGGGTTCACAACTGGGCCCATGAACTGATAGAATTGGGCGACAAGCTCTTTAACCAAGTACGAGCCGTCCCTTTAAGCATCATGGTAAAATACTTTGCACACGCGGCCTCATCCACATCTAGCATCTCCATGGCCATCTCATAGCTCTCTATCCATGCTTCTGGAGGTAAATCAGCAGTGTAATTTGGCACCTTGCGCGGACCATTGAAGTCCTTGGGCAAGCACACGTTCTTGTAAGCGGGGATCAAACAGGGCACCCCCAAGCTAGAAGCGACCCACAGCTCGGCCCGAGGTGGTGGGGCGAACCGACGTGGCGACGCGCCTCGTTACTGTCTTGCTAACTCGGCCTCCCGCCGTGCGGGCCCGGTCCACCACTTCACGAGTATCGCGAATACCGCTGCCGGGTTATGGCCATGGGCGCTTCACGGTGCCGTCGTTGCTCGTCTGACCGGTTCATCCATACGCTGTTGTAGCTCCTGCCGGACGTGGGGTGGAATGAATCCGGCCACGGTATCTGGTATGCTTCTGTTGGATCAAAGCGGTTGAAGAAGCTCCTTAACCCGGCGATGTCTCTCTGCTGCGGAGAATCTCCTTCGATCGGGATGGCCTCCAATCGTGAAGCGGCAACGACAAGATTGTCCATAGGATTAGAATAATGACCGGAGGTGTATGCGGACGGCGGAGGTATCATATTGTTCGCCGAGGGGTTCCATGAGGCGGGGTTGGATCGGCGCGCTGGCCTGGCGCCTCGGCCGGTTTACCTCCGGTGAATTCTTGGTTCCATACAGGGTGTGAAAGAGGTTTCTAGCGTCGAAAACTGAAGGCAAAGCGGGACACCTGTGTTTCCGCTTTATGACCTCATGCGACGCTGTTACGGTCCAACATAAGCTTATAGGCTGGGCATCCAAAGCGGCCCGCTCTGCGACCATCCTGTCGTTCTCATTTGCCAGTCTACTTTGGCCTCAGCGATCTGCTCTCACCTTTGCAACTTCTGCGTTGTGGGCATCTTGATCCGCCGGATTGGCCTCGCCATAAGCACGCGGCTAGTCGTCGAAGCAGTCGAGATAAAACTTGAGCGGCGGGTGCACATGACCTCCTGCCCGGTTGCTTTGCCGCCGTGATGGTCCGGAGAGCATCGCCGCCCTTGATCGAAGAGTGAAGCGCCGCTTGTGTACCGCCATAAATATTCCAACCCGGTTGGGCTGATCGGAGGGTCCGGAATACTATCGCCATCGAACAGACCCCTCATCACGGTCGTCTTGCAACTGATACAACGATTCAGTTTCTCCGGTCGAGGACTCGTCACCGGAATAGACGACGGTCTCGCTACCATATCTCGATTGTCCTCATGGTTTCCTCCGTGGATGACTCCTACGAAGGCGCGCTTCACGGCCGGTTTAACCTGGGCAGATCTCGTACGCTGAGCCGTCTCGACGAGGTCGGTGCAGATGTCCGGCTCAGGCCCTGGCTCACCAATCTTGCCGATGAAAACGTGTATGCCACCAAAGGGGACCCGGTATCCGTACTCGATTGAGCCGGCCTCGGGGCCCCATCCCGCGTCGTCGATGTAGAGCTTGCCGCGACGACTCTTGGTCATCCGGCCCACAACATAGCCTTCGAGTCCTTCGAACTTGCCCTCCAAGATCATCAAACCATCGTGCGATAGCCCCACGGTGGGCGCCAACTGTCGTGGTTTTGTCACGGCAGATGTCCTCGTGAAAGGACTTAGTCGTGGAGCCATCGCTACGGGTTAACTTGAAGGGGTTAAAGCGGACGCAAAGACACAAGAGTTTATACTAGTTCGGCCCGTTCGATGAAGGTAAAAAGCCTACGTCTAGTTGTGATGGGATTGATGTGGTTTCGATCACTAGGGAGCAAATAAGCTTCGCCTAGGCCTCGAGTTGTTGTTATGCATCTGAACCGCCAGCCGTCGTCCTTTATATACACAGGTTGGCCTTGACGGTCTCTGAGTCCCGAGCCGACCTATACAAAGTGTCCGGCTCGGTCTCTCTCCTTTCTAACTTATACTACAAGTTTACATAATCATGGCGGTTTACCACTACGGGCCCTAATCCGCCTTTGGGCTGTGGGCTTCCAATCTTTACTAGTTGAACGCCATCTTCAAGACCTTCATGGGCTTCAGCACAGTCTAAGGTGAACCGGGCCCTCCTGGCCGGTTTATACTTAGTAGCTATATCCTCAACACGCGCCCTAGGGGGGCGCACCTAAGGTCACGACTCTCTGATGGCCCTCCTCATGATATTTCTTCCGCCAATTTTTTTATATATTTCAAAATAATTCTTCATAAATTTTCAGGTCATTTGGAGCCGTGGAGAATATCTATCTCTCCCTCTTCATGTGAAACTTGCAAATTAAGGTAGAAAATGCATTAGAATTGCATCATAAAGTGAAATAACAACCCAGAACATAATAAATAACAATACGAAAACATAATGCAAAATTGATGTATCATTCTTCGATCAGATTCATAGCTCAGGCAACCGATGGAGCCCGGTGCCACCCTTCGGCAGCGCGCGTAGCTCTCCTTCTTGGGTGGTAGTTTCGACCAACGATCTGACTTTCTCATCTCCGGATCCTCATTTGGTGACATATTGATTAAAATATAGGTCGGGGCAAAAATCCCTGCTCGGTTTGCCAATGCTTGCAACAACGACACCCAGGGGTATCGTCCCCTTCTTGGAGGCGCTGTCATGACCTATATTTGTGCCCTTTCCCATTATCCGGGGAGCCCTAGGTCCGGTTTGTTGGACCGGACGGCAACGACGTCACAATATCATTTTCTTTTTACAAAGGCACTGCGTTGTTTCTTGGTGGCGTTCTCGTTCTTGAATTTGGAGATGTTAATCGTCGTGTTGGTTCAGGTCGTTTCTCACGGTCACAGATCGTTGAACCCATTCTATATGTTTTCAATCAATGAAAATATTTTTTGAAAAAAATACACAAACTTTGCGTATTCATGAAAAAAGATTTGTATACATGTCCGAGTTGTATAGTACGTGTTAGCCACCGCGTCGGTTCGGGTACGTGCTGGTTTGCTAATAAGTCCTCGAGATCCCCACGTCTCCAAACCGACTCCACAGTCCAATCCCCAATCCCTAACCCACCGCTTGCCTGCCCTCGCGGATCTCTCCGGCCGTCAACCACCGCCGCCGCCCGCCGACCAACCCAAACCCCGCGCCCCTCCCAGCCCCTCGCAAACCCCTTCCCCTCCCCTCCGCACGTTCCCGGCGGCGCGATGGGGAAGAGCGACTTCCTGACGCCCAAGGCGATCGCGAACCGGATCAAGGCCAAGGGGCTGCAGAAGCTGCGGTGGTACTGCCAGATGTGCCAGAAGCAGTGCCGCGACGAGAACGGCTTCAAGTGCCACTGCATGTCGGAGTCGCACCAGCGGCAGATGGCCATCTTCGGCCAGGCCCCCGACCGCGTCGTCGAGGGCTTCTCCGACGAGTTCCTCGAGGAGTTCCTCACCCTGCTCCGCCGCGCGCACCGCAGCTCCCGCGTCGCCGCCACCGTCATCTACAACGAGTTCATCGCCGACCGCCACCACGTGCACATGAACTCCACCCGCTGGGCAACGCTCACCGAGTTCGTCAAGTTCCTCGGCCGCGAGGGCCACGCCAAGGTCGAGGACACGCCCAAGGGCTGGTTCATCACCTACATCGACCGCGACTCGGAGCAGGCCATCAAGGCCAGGCTCAAGCGCAAGAGGGTCAAGTCTGACCTCGCCGAGGACGAGCGGCAGGAGCTCATGATTGCCCGGCAGATCGAGCGCGCCCAGAAAGCGCAGGCTAATGGCGAAGACGACGATGATGCTAGTGCTGATGATGATGTTGGTAGCGAGGATGATGAGTATTCGGGATCAGACGAGGATGATCAGGAGGAACATCAGGAGGATGGGAAAGAGACCAATAAGCCAACTGGGAAGATTGAGATTGCGCTCCAGCGGGTTGCGCCGCCGCCTAAGGTTAATCCTTTTGATGATAAGCCAAAGATGAAATTTGGCTTCGAGGAGGAAGAGGAGGAGGTGCCCAACAAGAAGGCGAAAGTTGCAGGGAAGGCAACGGACACCAGGAGGTCGGCGATCGATGATCTGATGAAGGAGGAGGAGAAGGCCAAGGAGCGGAGCAACCGGAAGGACTACTGGCTGTGCCCTGGTATCGTTGTCAAGGTGATGAGCAAGTCGCTGGCCGAAAAGGGGTACTACAAGCAGAAGGGATTGGTGAAGAGGGTGATAGATAAGTATGTCGGGGAGATTGAGATGCTGGAGAGCAAGCATGTTCTCAGGGTCGACCAAGATGAGCTTGAGACCGTCCTCCCGCAGATTGGCGGGCTGGTGCGGATCGTTAACGGGGCTTACCGGGGCTCCAATGCAAGGTTGCTCTCAGTGGACACGGAGAGATTCTCTGCCAAACTGCAGGTTGAGAAGGGCCTGTATGATGGGAAAGTTCTCAAGGCCATTGAGTACGAGGACATTTGCAAGGTTGCTCAGTGAGATAGGATGGAGTCTCATTTGAATTCCAGAAGCAATTCCAGCAGCATTTGCAAGGTTGCTTAGTGAAATGGAGTTATGGATGCAATGTACTAGCTCTGTCTGTCTTCCTGACAGTGTATGTGCAACTATGCTTGTGCTAGAATGCTGTCTATCTAAGAAGTTTGAGGTGTCGATATTTCTAGTTCATTCTTGCTGCTGAAAGTACACTGCAAAATGATCATCTGATGTTTGTTCGTCTTCTGCTCGGTGGCTAGAATAATACTCCCTCCGTTCGGAATTACTTGTCTCGGAAATGGATGTATCTAGAACTAAAATACGTCTAGATACATCCATTTCTGCGACAAGTAATTCCGAACGGAGGGAGTATATGACAAATTTTAAACATTTGCTCAACTTCCTACGTATTTGTTTACAGTCATTCTTGTTACCAGTCTGTTGTTGTTTTCCCATCCATCAGGATAGCCAAAGATGGTATTGTTAGTTCTGGACTGCAAATATCATTGCGCCGCTTGCTCCAGACAGTTAACATTTCCTCTGCATTTACCGTCTGATTTCTACCTTAAGAAAGCTGAAGAAAAAGGCATTCCATGTTGATTAAGTTTGCTGCATAGTTTTGTGCTCTGGCTTTGTCATCTTACAATAAGTATTCCTCAAAAAAAAAAGTATACATGTGGAAATGCTAATCACACTAGAGAGCTCTACCATGATTTTTCAGGCAGCCTTACCTGAATTGTTGCTACCTTATTCTCTTACCAATATACTGTTTTGTTTTCAATGGCAGTGAAACTTTTACCTTGCCCATCTTTCCCAGCCTAAAGAAACTCATCCAAGTTAGTTCTTTTCTTCAGTTTCCTTTATGGCATTTGATTTGTTTTTTTCTTTCTGCGTGAAGAGGCATATAGAATATAACAGGATATCTAAGGAGTTGCTTTTGACATAGATTGCTTCCATTGGACTGCCGTATGTGCTTATTATCTGATAACTCAAGTCGAAACTTGGCACATGGCAAATCCAACTTCCAAAACAACTGTCCTACTCCTGGGGAGTCTCCTGTGATGAGACTATAATGAATATTGTATCCTCAATTTATTATGGTATTCAATCCAAGATACTTCCTCATGAGTCATGAATATTGACCCTTTGATGATTACACTCTATAACTATCCGTAAGACACTTCAATTTCTCCGAGTTTAATGTTGCATCCCATAGCTCATATATACTATATCATTTATCTTGTTTTCAGTGGAAGTGAGACACTTTTGCCCTGTACATCTTCCCAGCTTAAAGAAAATCATCCTAGTTGGTTCTACTCTTTAGCGTCATTTGTCACATTTGAATATTTTTTATGCATCAGGAAATAAGCATATGGAATATAACAGGATGTCCAAGTAGCTGCTATTGACATAGTTGCTTCCACCGGACTTCTCTATGTGCTTTTATCTGATAACTCTGTTGAAACTTGACACATGGCAAATCCAACACTGCCCTGAGTTGTCTCATGTGACTACAATGAATTGTTTGCAGTCTCCTGAATGTTAATGGTATTCAATCCGAGATACTTCCTCATGAATACCCCACCCTTTGATGATTGCGCTGTATCACTATCTGTAAAACACTTCAGTTCCTCTGAGTTTCATGTCGCAAACCGTATTTTGTACTTTATCATTTATCTTGTTATAAGTTGTCAGTACAGTACTGTGGCTATATCTTGACACATGAAAATTTTATGTTATTGGAAGGACTACAAAGTACAAGCACAGCTGTCTAACTGGAACTATTGTATCTTAAGCCACACAGAAAGAAAAATATTCTGCATGGATGAAGCTAAATCGAAATTTTCCTCTATACAAAGTTCTGATGGAGAGTGTGTTGTCCCTATCATGGTAATCATTGTGCGTGTGCTTGTTTCGGACCATAAAGTTTTCCTGATTGGTTGGTTGCATAGATTTGGTAGGTCTGGCTGCAGAAAGTGACCATGTATATTGTTTGAAGTTTTACTTTACATATTTTGGTTCTGTCGGACAAGGTAGACAATGCAAGGTCCCTTTTTATCCTCTTATATCAGCATATCAGTGATATTACTTTTATTAAAAGCTAATTCCATAGTTACTGTAGTGAAAATTGATTATGCCAAAGTGATTGTTATCATCTACTGTACACATTTATCCTATGTGTTTTCTGCTGTGACCCGGTTTCTTGCAGAATAAAAGCATCTGTCATACTATAACCACTTTTGTAGGTAGAAGAATATAAATTACCAATGTTCATCTTTCAGGCTATCAGTGATTATCTCCTGAGAATACGGAAGTGATCTCCATGCATGTGCCAGTGCTACCGTCCACGCCAACTTGCTTATCAAGGAAGTCTGTGCCGGATCTGGGTGATTTGTGTCAGCTATGTGGCCAATGGCATGTGCAGCCTGATCTCTGGTACCTTGATCTGCTCAGATGCCATGTTTTCAGTTGCCATGTGCATGACATGTTATCTTAAGAAAGAAGGGGAGCAACAGTTACTTCAGTTATGCATCTGGTGCAACAATTTCTGTGCCGCAGGGGCGGAACTTCTTTGCTTATTTTAAGATGTGACCCTGGTTCTGACAGCAATTTCGATCTCGTTTGAGATGTGTGGACAGAACGAAAGAATTGCTCAAGTTCAGATGCAGGTGCTGCGGTTGATGTCCTGTGCTGCCCCTGATGACTGGAAAGAGGTTCCAACTTTGTGGTGTACAGGCCAGAATAGAGAGCCATCTGATTCATATATATCTCTAGTTAAAGGTACGCAATGTATGTAGTCTTATAAGAGTGATCTGCCTTAGTTCTTGGTTGCTTAAATGGACATCTTCTGATTGTACTGTAGTACTTCGCTCTACCGATATGCGTAATTTGGCTAACTTGTCTTGCAGAGAATTCCTGTTATTAGTTTACTTCTAGAAACATGATATCATCGCTCATGTCCTCTTGGGAGCAGAGATCTCCTGAAATAGCAACAGTGTAGATTGTTCTGTTTATTTAATTCCCAAAACTCAAAATTCAGAAGCCTCTCCTTTTCAGGTGAACATGGATGCAGCGAAACCGAGCCTTCAGGAGCTAACTAAACATGGTAATTACATAATATCGTGAAGCTTGAGCTCTGACATGGACGCAATAACCCCCAAATCCGTGAATGATTACCAGAAGGAAAACAGAGGAGTAAACAAATCCAAATCCATTAATATACTACGAGTATTCCGCAAGCACCTTTTTATTTCAGAGTCAAACACTAAAACCTGCAAGAGTAGACGGGCAGTTCGCGCTGCCACCTAAAGCTAGGACTAGAGCAGTCCTTTTCCGATGCATGAACTGTTATTTGGCTTTGCAGCAATGATGAGGTCGAGGCAAATCATGGTGGTGGTTGCTCAGATAAGCGGAGCAGAGCGGGCGCTGATTGCTCATCATTAGCAGGGGATGAGAGAATCTTCCATCAGTTGGATCGCACTTTGAGAGGTCAGGTTTCTGACATGATATTGAAAGAACAACCTCTTCACAAATATATAGAATAAAATCCAGTGGACGTGTCCAAAACGTCAGGAATCTTTCATCGGTTTCGCACTGAACATTCCTTGCCTTTACCTCGACCAAGTGCAGTTGATCAGATGACATAACATAAGGATACCCTAGCTCCTAGCAGCAGCCACTTGTTTTACTTTCTTCAGCAAGCTAGTAGCCAAATAATCATGTGTCCTGACTTGTGCATGATGATATGTTTATCCTTGTAACCTTTTTCTTTCTCCCTCTTTTAGGGCAGCATGGTGCTGAGGTTACTTTCTCCCATGCAAACACATGTCAAGCCAGTGAAGTGGAAGAAAAGTAAGTGCTTCTGGTTTCATTGCAGAAGGGAGTAGAGTCCTTCAGAGTTTGCACTACATTTGCTAACTATGGTAGTTACAGGTAATCTGATGAAGAAAGCAAAGAACTCCAAAAACTAGTGGTGCCGGCCCGTTGTTTCGCTTTGCATTAGTTTAGTGTCGTCCTAAGAGCAGAGCATATAAAACTGAGCTCCCAGGCTTAAACAAAGCCTCGTATCAAGCCATTGATTAGAACATCAGAGCTAACCCGTTGAACACGCTAACCCGCGACTCAGCACTCGTCCAACCCCCTATATATTGTCAGTCCCTTTACAAGTCTTTGCACCAGGCTAAGGAGGCAGCAGCAGCAGCAGCCTGAGACAAGAGAGAGACCCACCCACACCCACACACGCACACACACTGGCAATGGGGGAGCAAGGCAGGGCGAGCAACAAGATCAGGGACATCGTCAGGCTGCAGCAGCTCCTCAGGAAGTGGAAGCGGCTCGCGCTCACGCCCAAGGCTGGCAGCAGGCACGGTGGTGGCGCCGACGTCCGGCGGGGCTTCTTCGCGGTGTGCGTCGGGGAGGAGATGAGGAGGTTCGTGATCCCCACGGAGTACCTCGGGCACTGGGCGTTCGAGGAGCTGCTCAGGGAGGCCGAGGAGGAGTTCGGGTTCCGGCACGAGGGCGCCCTGAGGATCCCCTGCGACGTGGAGGTGTTTGAGGGCATCCTGAGGCTTGTGGGCGGGAAGAAGGAGGCAGTGTCCTACTGCTCTTCTTCGGAGCATGGGATCTTGTGCACATGATGGTGGTGGCCACTTGTTTTTCGTCGTCCATTTGTTCCCATTCTTGGTTCTTCTGAGGGGAAGAGGAGAAAGCGTTCGTCGCTGATGAGCTTAACTTGTCCATTATTTGTTCCATTCATGGTTCTTGATTCTTCGAAGGAGAAGAGGAGGAAGAGTTCATCGTCTACGAGCTTCGGCGGTTTGTATAAGAGGGCGTAATGAAGGAGCCGCATTCTTTTTGAGTAAAAATTGAAGGATTCGAAATAAGTATCTTATCTTAGGTAAAAACTCCTTCATAAATATAATAATTCACTTATTCTTTGTTCTTCAGTTCCGTATGTAAGGGATAGTTTGACCTCTGTAATCTGTCCACACTCCGGTTGCTTTCTTGCTCAACACTTGCAATAATGAGATGTCTTTTGTTGTTGTTGCGAATATGCAATAGTGAGATGTCAACTCCATGTGTCTCAGTTGATCTTCAAACTTGTGTTCGTATGCGCCATGTAGCCAGTATCCAATAGTTCTGTCCTGATTTACTCCATCCGTTCCGAATTACTTGTCGCAAGTATGGATGTATCTAGATGTATTTTAGTTCTAGATACATCCATTTCTGCGACGAGTAATTTGGAACAGAGGGAGTACTTATGAAGCAGCTAGTATTCAACACTACTAAATCAGAAACAGTTCAAGTGAAGTCAATGGTTTAACCTAGCACAGTCTGCACAGATGCCTTGTTGAACTGCTTGCTGGCTCCCTCGAGATATTTGGATGCTCTAAACTAGCACCTCTCTTGTTGTCCAATTGGTTCTTGACACATGTGCTCTGTTGATGTACCACAGAAAGAATATTGCAGCATTGTCTACTGTCTTGCAACTTGTTTTTGAGACTTGAAATGTTGAGAGCTCCAGGAAAAGGAGGGAAGACGGCGTACAGTTTACGCATGGGAAGAGAATGCATAGTACAGTACGTACATGGTAAAATTATTCAGTCTGTTAGCTGCTTGTTCTCTTGGCTCCTCTCATGGACCGCTACCGCTGCCCTTCCATCTTGAGTGAACTCTTGGGTGCGTCTTCAGTTCAGTCGCCGCGTGCTCCTTGGGATAGCATGTGCTTTGCCGGTGGCAAGGACGGTGCACGCCCGTGGACAATGTGCTTTGCGGGAACCAAAGTTGAGCCCCAAAATGCATAATCTTGGCCAAGTTGGCACGGAGGGGAGGGGATGGCTTCACGACCCTTGGTGCGGACTCTGCCCTCGTCTCTCTCAGCATCTGTCTGAAGTGTCCCCCCTCGTCGTGGTTTCGAACCTTCTTCCATGATGATTTGCTGAGGGCGTCATGTGATCCATCTCCCTCGGCGGAAGATTGGAGGCCAAGCAAGCACTCCCCCGGCGTCTCCTTCCCACTTCCCACGGAAGTAGGCGACCTTGAAGCGGGCAAGTATTGCACATACTTCCTTCCTCATTCTGTTCACACTTGTTTGATTTCTTGCTCAGCACTTGTGATAATGAGATGTCAACTCCAAGTGTCCGAGTTGATCTCCAAACTTTGGTTCCTTCCTACCATGTAGTTCTAGATACATCTATTTCCGAGACAAGTAATTCCGAACGGAGGGAGTAGACAGTGCCCAATGTTTCCGTCTTGATTTGCTTAAACAACCATTCAATGGATCTGCAGCAGTTCAAGGGAAGCCGATCGATGCTTTAACTTAAGTAGTACTACAGACATCTTGTTAAGCTGCTTCCTGACACATGGACTCCCTTGAACTGTCGTATAAGATGAGCTTCTGCGAGCCGCATTCTTTTTGAGTAAAAATGAAGTATTCGAAACAAGTGTCTTAGGCACACAAAAATACCTGCATAAATAATAATTCACTAATTCTCTGTTCTTCAATTCCATGTGTAAGGAATAGTTTGACCTCTGTAATCTGTCTACACTTTGGTTGCTTTCTTGCTCAACACTTGCAATAATGAGATGTCTTTTGTTTTTTTGGCGAATATGCAATAATGAGATGTCAACTCCATGTGTCTCACTTGGTCTTCAAACTTGCAGTCAGTACCCAACAGTTCTGTCCTGATTTACTTAAGCGGCAAGTATTCAATACTAAATCAGAAACAACAGTTGGAGTGAAGTCAATGCTTTAACCTGGCACAGATGTCTTGTTAAACTGCTTGCTGACACACGGACTCCCTTGAGATATTTGGAATTAAATTTCTCTCCTTCGGTGGCCGTCACTGCTCTTCCGTACATCCTCGGTGGCGGGACACGGTCCTTTGGAGCATGTGACATGCTCTGCCGGTGGCAAGGATGGTGCACGCAGACAATGTGCTTTGCGGAAACCAAGTTGCGCCCCAAAATGCCTGGCTGAACCGTTGGCACGGAGGGGGTGGCTTCACGAACCTTCCTTGGTGTGGACTCTGCCCTCCGGTGCTCCTGAGATGGCGTCTCAGCGTCTGTCTCAAGTGCCTCCCCTCCTCGTGGTTTGGAAGGAACCTTCTCCATGATTTGCTGAGGGTTATCCTCTCCTTGGCGCACAACTAGGCGGTCTCGAAGCGAGTAGGTATTGTACATGCAGCCTGCCTCGGCCTTTTATTTTTGCGAATACGCGTATCATTTCATTGATAGAGAGAAGAAAGAACAAGGGGTTGCCGGCCTTGAGCCCTTGACCGCGTACTCAAGACGGCGCGGGCAAGGTAGGAAAGGATGCTCGGCCTCGGTACAGAAGTTCAAGTTACAGGTAAAATGTTTGTACATACTGCCTGCCTCAGCCTGACACCTGAAAACTGAAATGACGTCCCAACATCTGCCTGCAGTCTCTCCTCTCGTCGTGGTACGGAACCTTCTCAATGGCTGGCTGAGGGCGACATGTGACCCATCTCCCTCGGCGGGCGTTTGCCTCGATGGAGGGATGGTCATGGTGGGAAGGCACTCCCATCCCTGGCCTCTCCTCAGGCCGGCGGGTAGGCGGTCTCCCGCCGAGCAGGTATTCTACTTCATTTGGAAGAAGCAAAGTAGTACAGCAGTACACAATTTTTAAAGGTATATAAGCGGCTCACGTTCAGCGAAACTGCGAGCCTGGCCCTCGAGAACATCCACGATAGAGGGTTGGCATTCGTTGCAAAATCGCTAGTAGCAGGAGCAGAGTACTACTTTCGTCTTGATTTATTAGCCATTTTGTATTTAGATCAAACTTTAACCTTTGATTTAACTATCAAAAAATAAGTTATATACCACAAAAATAACAAGCCTCTTTCGAATATGAGTCCAACAATATAACTTCTGCGACATGCAACTTCTATTTTGTTATTCAAATCTATGGTTAATATTGGGCATAAAATATGAAGTGGATCAATAAACCTGGATGGAGGTAGGTAGTAGTTCACATACGGCTCTGTTGAAATTCTTTTGGTGCTGTGTTTAAAGGAAGCAACACATGTATATCTTGGTCGAGCCATGTGCCTTCATAATTCAGATTTTTAACAAAGGGTCTCGAATGGCTTAGAACAGCTTCTCTAATGACCCGAATGAAAAATTACATCTTGGTGTAAGAATTTTACACAAAAAATTGTAATGCGACCCTTCCTTGTTGAGCCTTCATAAGCAGGCCGATCATTATTGGTCGGGTTCAGCGGCGGCGAAATTGCATCATTACCTTGTTGGAGGCGTCGTCTTCTTGCTGTTGTGTCGATCTTTCGTGGCTAGTCTTGGCAACTAGGATGAAAATCCTTGTCCATGCTGTCGCTGGTCGGCATGGTGATGACGATGCGAGGATGTTTTTGTTTTTTAAAGACGTTGCGGCGGAAGAAGTTGACTTAATCATAGGTGTTTGTTTTCATATATCTCGTAATGGTTTTGCAGTAGTTGCCTTCATCGTGTACTCTGCTTAATAATCAATAATTGATGTGTGCATTTCAATGATGCAAAAGTCGAGGGTTTCAGCACCTTGCTAAAAAAACATTGTTGGAGGCGAGACCAAGGATCACGTAGTCGCTGTAACAGCACCGTTGACACTTGCCAAAGGTAGAAGTTACGAAAGCCGAGCCAAAGCTACCTCCCTCGACGCTTGGGGGAATTACAGGAGCTGACGCTCACGTAATGTCGGGGCTCTGAGTGGGATCCTTCGCCCAGAAGAGTCAAGGGCGGCGCAACCAAGACCGGCAATACATTGCAACCCGAAGTTGCCAACGAGTATAGTAGCTCCACCATTCCGGCCGCGGTAGTGGTCATTTAATAGTCCAGGTACCTCGATGTAACTCTTATTATATTTGGAATGTTCTATATTTGTCAATGAACCTTTATAATAGATTTAACCCTTTTCGCAAAAAAAAAAAAACCTTTGGTAATGTCTCAGGTAAGAGCAACACTAGTAGAAAAAATGGTCTTTTGTCCTGGTTGGTAAGGGTCTTTTGTCCTGGTTTTTGAACCGGGACTAAATGGTCGTTACTAATGCCCTAGCTCTTTAGTCCCGATTCCTACACGAACCGGGACAGATGGGCCTCCACATGGCGGTCTTGAGCCCGAGGCGGGAGGCCTTTGGTCCCGGTTGGTGGCATCAACCGGGACCAAAAGGCATTCACGCGTCAGCATTTTAGGGGCTGGGTTTTTTTTGAAGGGGTGGGGGGTTGGGGGTTTTGGAGGGTTAATTTAGATGTTTCATATATTGTGTTAGCTAGCTAATTAATAGAGAGAAGTGTCCTCTGTTATGTCCGTGCTTGGTCGACGCTACGTACTATACATAAAGAGGCCCTCGACACGCTAGCTAGTAAGAAAATGAAGGAAACCATTAAGTACAGAAGTTCTCCATGCATACCGAGAGAAGTGATCGACCTCTCCTTCTCCGAGAGATTGGTCGAACAACAAGTTTTCGTATTATCTATCCGACGCTACTGGGTACATACATATACACTATGTAAGATCTCTTACAATCCCTTAGCATTTGAAATCAACTTCCACATGGTATTCTTCGGCTTTATTGATGACGTGGTCAAGAAAGAATCCTGCCAATTCCTCTTGAATTGCTTTCATGCGATCTTGTGGTAGGAGTTCATTCCGCATCTGCCACGTCTAATTTGAAGAAGGGGGTTAATACATATATATGAATGAAACTCAACAGAAATGATGGTGTAATAAAATGAAATTATGAATATTATTGCTTACGCACTTTATATTGTCTTTTAGAGTAGCCCGCTTATTTTTCAAAGTCGCGTTGTAGATGAACTACTTTACGTAGTATCCACGATAATCATTCCCTTGTTCCTGCCACAAGCACTTTACGAGAAATAGAGGTCAATCAAACTGATAATGAAGCATTATAAGTGGCATTGATGAAAGTATATCTATAGAATCAACGGGAGATGCGCGCAACTAGCTAGCTAGTAGTACTTACTTTCGGGTATGTATATCGCAGCTCCTTCGGCAGTCCCGGAGCTTCTGCGGTGAACTGTTTCCAAACCCTGCAAGACAAAGAAAATAATTATTATTACTTGAGATATCAGGAAATGAACAAAAAGTTGCCGATATGGTGCGATAATGATCGACTGAACTTACTTGTTGAGCATTTTAGTCATGTCCGCATAGGTTTCGGGATCTTTTCGTCTCGAGTCTAAGACGGTTACTAGTCCCCGCTCAAGCTTAATCTCCTTAAGAACATAGTGGAAGCTGCGCACGCATGCATAACTCATCAATTACATTACTATAACCTCGCTCGAGTAATAAGGGAAACCGAACATGCACACGACAGTAACACTCACTCGAAGTTGTAAGGAAAGAGTATTAAATCTTTGTTTTGATTTTTGAGCAACGATTGTAGCAAGTTGGCCTCGGCCTCTTCGGCGTTCTTTTTAACCTGAAATTCATCTATGAGATTTGTGTTAATGAACCCAATATCATACATTTCTGCTTTTCTGCACTCGACGATCTTCAATCTGCATAATATAGTGAGGATAATTATAAATACATTCAATGAAAGAGCTGAGCTATATATAGAGACTTAATGATGAAGTAGTACTTACAGACAGTAGCAAGTGACCGTTAATTTATCGAGGGCCTTTTGATTGAAGAACTGGAAGAACTCTTCAAATGGAACATGCAACAGATCAGTTCCAACGAGGTCGTGCTCCTCTTTAATTCTCAGATACAAAGTATTCGCCCCCCAGACTCTCTGCAGGTTTTCATGTACCAATTATGGAATCTTCGCATCATCGTTGTTAGAGATTTTTCATCTTTGACGAGAGGCTTCCCGTACTCGTATCTGTGTTCGTCCACCTCCAAGAAATCATAATGTACAACGTCGTGCAGGTAATCTCCAAGATTGCTATAACCGGGCGCCATCCCCGGAGCATTAGCGACGATGTTGCTAGACACATTGAGCGGGGGGCACGATTGCTTTGCTTGTTTGCCGAAATTTGGGCAATTTTTCCCAGCTGCTCGTTCTTTTAACCTTTGATCAGCAGCGGTACTTCCGACCGCTCCGCTTCGAGATATGCCTTTTCATTAATGCGCTCATAGTTGGTTTTCGGCGGAGACTTTGGTGGTTTCCTCAGTGCATCGTTAGTGCGCTTTGCTTTCACCGGATCTACCTTCTCCTCCGGAGGTGGATGTCTCTGCGCTTTCAACCCTTCAAAGAAGTCCTTCACTTCGGTCCGCACGATCTTCTTATTTTCCTCCATGGTCATCTCGTACGGTAACTTCTCTAGAGGCTTGAGAGGTGGACCGTATCTGTATTGCCTCTCGCCTCTGGCTGTACTGCTAGACGCCGGAGCGGACGGAGCGACTGCGAACTGTCTTCTTTCGTGCTTGCTTACGAGGCGGAGGAGAAGGACTACGACGCTGGAAGCGGTCGGGCGGCAATGGGTCTCTTCCGCCCCTTCTTGTGGCGAGGCGGAGAAGGAGAGGGGCTGCCGGCTGCTTTCAAGGCGTGCCTTGGTGAGAAAGGAGGCTGAGTGCCTGATCGTCACTCACGGAGGAGGAGGCGGTGGAGGAGGCGGAGTGCCACGACTTCATGGAGGAGGAGGAGGAGGCGGAGGCGTCGATTCGGAAGGTTGATGAGCTCCTTCCGCCATAGGCATGGAGTCTTGAGCGAGAACCCGGCCGAGTCTCCCTTCACCGGTAAGGTGGTCAAGCTGGAGGTCCTCAAATCCCTCCGTTATTTCGTCCACCGTCACCCTAGCATATCCTTCTAGAATCAGACGACAGTGAAAAGTTGCGCCGGGTTCAGGAGGTCGAACAGAGCCAACAACCGCCTTGACTTTGAAGTTTTGCCATTGCGTCATAAGGTGGCAATGTTGAGACTCCGTGATAGCATCCACTAGGTAGCTAGCGAGGCCGTCAAGACATGCTCCGGCTGAAGCAGCTCGGTGGAAGCCACGCTGCTTCTCCGCCCGAGATGGCGGGTAACCGGGGGAAGCTTGGCAGTTTGTTTGCTGCGATTTGCTTCTCGTTCCTCTATCGCTTGTACCCTTGCGTGCAGCGCTGCGATTGGAGTCTGCTGCACTTTCTTCCTCCTCTCCACGGCATTTGTAACCGCTGCGTCCGGAAACCCAGCCTTCCACGGAGCGAACTGGCGTGCCTCGTGTCCGTCTAGGGTGCTCGGGATACCCGAGGGCCATTGTGAGCTCGTTGTTCTCTCTATGCAGAGCGAACGTCCCTTCATGAGCTGCATCGATATAGTCTTTGAAGCCTCTTGGTGGTATTTTCATTTGCTCGTCCGTCCAAAGGCACTTTCACGTCTGAGGGTCCAAGGTTCCGCCAGCCCGAAGAACCAAGTCCGGCAGCAGTGCAGGCGATTCATTGTCTGGTTCGATCCCTTTATCAAGCGAGATCATTCTCAGCCTTGGCCCACTTAGGCTGGGCTTTGAGGTAGCCACCTGACCCCGTGCGATGGTGAAGCTTCTTCTTTGCAGCATTTTGCTTGTTTGTCGCCGACATCTTCTTACTCTTTTCCGATGTCTTGTGGACCACAAATGCGGGCCAGTGATATCTGATCTTCTCATATTTGCCGATGAATTCTGGTGTCTCTTCTTTGTCGACAAACCTTTTCAGCTCATTCTTCCACCTCCTGAATAGGTCTGCCATCTTCTTAAGAGCACGAGACTTGATTAATTGCTCTTTAACTGGCTTCTCCGGATCCTCCTCTGGCGGTAGGGTGAAATTTGCCTTCAGCTCAGTCCAAAGATCATCTTTCTGCATATCATTGACATAAGACACCTCAGGGTCTTCGTTCTTAGGCTTATACCATTGGTGGATGCTGATCGAAATCTTGTCCCTAACAAGAACCCCGCACTGAGCAGCAAATGCTTCCTTTGTCCGGATGGGTTCAATCGGTTGGCCGTCATTGATTGCTGTGATCTCAAACCTTTCATCCGAGCGCAACTTTTTCTTCGGGCCTCGTCTCTTTACCTAAGTTGTGCTCGATCCGGAGGGCTAGAAAAAAGAAGAAAGATGAGAGTTAATATGTGTACATACCAAAACATAGAATGCATCAATTAGCTAGTCAGCACAGGCTTAACTAATATATATACCTGGCCGGACTCAGTTCGGTTACCGGAGCCGTCATCACGGTCTCTTTCTTGCACCGTCATTGGGTCTCCGGAGCCGTCATCACGGTCTCCTTCTTGCACCGGCATTGGGTCAAAGGAGCCATCATAATCATAGCCTGCTTCTTCACCCTGTCCTTCCAGACCATCGGTGTCGTTGAGAAACGAGAAGACGACATCACTTCCTTGTGTGATTATGTCCCCCAATACCGCTTCATTTAGCTTCGTCTGGGGGTTGTCCATAGTTTCTACAAATATTTACAACATGGCAATTATTATTCAAACATGACAGATGGATATATTAGTGGCAAACGTAGAACTAGCTAGCTAATCACAATAAGGAATCATATTAGTGGCCTCAACGCTGCTTCTCTAGGGTTTGGGGTGGCCTCGACAACGCTTCAAGGGTTTGGGGTGGCCTCGAGAGAGTTTGTCGGGTAGGGGCGCGGCGGGAGGGGGTAGGAGACCGACATCATTTTTTTCAAGGGTTTGGTTGTCCTCGAGAGTTTTGGTCGAGCGAGAGGGTCGGGGGATGCTCCCACGGTATAAGCTATCACAGTCGAGAGGGGGTAATATCGACAACGACGACATACATACACGGGAAAATAATGTTATCGGGGAGGGGGTATATCGACCCCCCCCCTCGTGTTGAAGTTATCGGGAGGGGTATATCGACGATGACAGACCCGATAAAACATAAGAAAACACACAAAAAATAAAAAGAGGAGAAGAAGAAAGGAATAGAGGAGAAGATCGAAGAAAAAAAAGAAGAAAAAAAGAGGAGAAGAAGAAAAAATAGAAAATATCTTATTTTCTATTTTTTCTTCTTCTCCTCTATTCCTTTCTTTTTCTCCTCTTCTTTTTCTTCTTTCTTCCTCTTCTTATTTATTTCTCCTCTTCTTCCTCTCCTCTTCTTCTCCTGTTTTCCTCTTCTTATTTTCCTTTTTCCTCTCCTTCTTTTTCTTCTTCTTCCTTCTTCCTAGCTAGATATATAAAACTTTTCTAAAAATGTAACTTTTGCATATATAAAACTTTTTCTTCTTCTTCCTTCTTCCTTCTCTTCCTTCTTCCTAAATATATAAAACTTTTCTAAAAATGAAACTAACCTAAAATTAATGTACTAAATCAGAGAACGTATGTACTAAAATTAATGTATTTTTAAAACATCACGCATATTACAATTGAAAAAATACATACATACATACAAAAACATGTAAAAAATACATACATACATATATGAACATACATAAAAAAATACATATATCTAAAAAAATACATACAAACATATATGAAAATCTAAAAAACATGTAAAAAAATCTAAAAACATGTAAAAAAATAGCAGCAATGGCGGGGCAGCAATGGCAGTGCTCCTGAGAGGAGGCTGGCATCGGGCAGCAGGCGCGAGGAGGTACGGCTTGACAGCGACAGGCAGGGCGGCGCCACGTCGGGGCAGAGGTCGGCGGCGACAGTGTCGGTCGGTAGAGCGGCAACGTCGGCGAGGAACTCGAAGCGGCAGCGTCGAAGCGAAGCGGCGAAGCGGCAGCGGCGGCGGCAACGACAGCGGGCGAAGCGGCGTCGGGGCAACTGGCGGCGTCGATGTGCTAAGCGTCGTCGGGCAAAGCTGTCGAGAAATCTGAAATTTCGAAGTGCCGTGTCGGTGTCAAAACCGGCGGATCTCGGTAGGGGGTCCCGAACTGTGCGTCTAGGCGGATGGTAACATGAGACAAGGGACACGATGTTTTTACCAGGTTCGCCCTCTCGATGGAGGTAATACCCTACTCCTGCTTGATTAATATTGATGATATGGGTAGTACAAGAGTAGATCTATCACGAGATCAAGGAGGCTAAACCCTAGAAGCTAGCCTATGGTATGATTGTTGTTCGTCCTATGGACTAAAACCTTCCAATTTATATAGACACCGGATATGTTAGGGTTACACAGAGTCGGTTACAATGGTAGGAGATCTACATATCCGTATCGCCAAGCTTGCCTTCCACGCCAAGGAAAGTCCCGTCCGGACACGGGACGAAGTCTTCAATCTTGTATCTTCATGGTCTTGGAGTCCGGCCGCGATGATAGTCCGGCTATCCGGACACCCCCTAGTCCAGGGCTCCCTCAGTAGCCCCTGAACCAGGCTTCAATGACGACGAGTCCGGCGCGCATATTGTCTTCGGCATTGCAAGGCGGTTCCTCCTCCGAATACTTCATAGAAGGTTTTGAACACAAGGATAATGTCCGGCTCTGCAAAACAAGTTCCACATACCACCGTAGAGAGAGAATAACTTTTGCACAGATCTGGCGGCGTATTCAAGCGTGACATCACACCACGGCCGAGCCTTTATATGAATCGTTTTTACCGTTCCACCTTAAGCGGCGTTTAGCGGCGGTTTCCACACAGCACGTCTTATCAAAGCATAGATCGTGCCCCTTATTTCGGGATTCTCATCAATAGGGACGTGGGTAACCCATCCGCGCCATTGATTATGGCGCTTGGGAGATAGCGAGTTTTACCCGGGATGGTGGGGGACGCATAACCGCCCTTCCATATAAGGGGATAAGGATCCACCTTTTCACCTACGCCTTCTTCCTCCTTTGCTCATCCATTTCCGCGCACTCGAGCCCCAGCGCCCAAGTCCGCACATTCCACCTCAACCTTTCTCCAATCATGTCAGGAGCGGGAGGCAGGTGGATGGCCTCCTCCGTCACGGAGGGGCACATCACGAGACTGCGGGAGGCCGGATATTTGTCCGGCGACATCGCGCCTGAGCTTCCCGGCGAGGCAGCTCATTCCAACCCCAGGCCCCATGAGAGGGTGGTGTTTCTCCCCCACTTCCTCCATGGACTAGGTTTTCCACTTCACCCATTTGTCCGGGGCTCATGTTCTACTATGGCCTGGACTTCCCACGACTGGCCCCAATTTCATCCTCAACATCTCGGCGTTCATCGTCGTGTGCGAGGCCTTCCTCTGCATCCAGCCCCACTTTGGCTTATGGCTGAAGATTTTCAACGTCCGGCCGAAGGTAGTGGGCGGCCGTCAAGCGGAGTGTGGAGGCGCCATGGTTGGCAAGATAGCCAAAGTCCTATGGCTCGAGGGTTCATTTGTGGAGACAATAAAGGGGTGGCAATCGGGGTGGTTCTACATCACCGAGCCACGCGACCCCAAATGGGTGGCGGCCCCCCGAATTTAGATCTGGCTTCCCCACACGGCTCTCGTCATGGAAAGAGACGGGCCGGACTTGGGGGAATTCGGACGAGACATCCGGACTCCAAACATGCGTCCGAAACCTGGTGGACAAGAATCTCAGGCTTGTCAACGTAATCCAGGTGATGCTCATCCGCCGGATCCTCCCATGCCAACAACGGGCCTTCAAATTATGGGAGTTCGATCCGGCACAACACTTGACTCTAAAAAGGCTCTTCGACACTACGTACGTAGACGCCTGGAAGGGGCTGTTCAAGGGCGCCGAGGCTCCCTCATCCGCTACTGAACATCGCGGGCACAACTCGCAATGTCCAGCTGGCGAGGTAAGTTATTTGCCCCTTACGGGACTCCTTTTTGATAGATTGACTCTATGTGGGATCTAAAAACTCCCTAATTTTTGATAGGACTGGCTGAAGACGTCTGGATAGATTAGCTGTCCGGCTCCTTTGCCGGAAGACCCAGCGGACGCCCGATTGAGGGGGTTGCTGGCTCCGGCACCCCATGTGGTGCCGGAGAAGAAGGCCAAGAAGGAGGCCACGGGAACTCAAAGGAGCTCCCGTCGCCAGTCTTGTCGGATTCTGAAGCGAATCTTCTCCCGAGGACGAGGAGGAGGAAAGAAGCTTCTCCCCGGCCGGGGAGGAGAGGAAAAGGAAGGCCGCCCAGCCGGGAGGCCGGAGGAATCAGAAAGGAAGAACCCTTCCTCCGGACTTCTCCACCAACGTCGACAGCGACGAGGAGGATTGGCCAACAAGGGCCAAGCCCCTGGCGAGATCGTAAGTGTCCGGATGCCCATGGCCTTTTCATTATTGCATAGTGTTCTCTAATGTCGAAAAATCATGCAGCCCGCCCAAGAGCGATCTAGCCGCTTGACGGCGGGTCCTGGGTTCGTCGGAAATGGAAGTACTGCTTCCGACCGCCTCCTCGCCTCACTGCAGACGACGCCGAGGTGGCGCCCAAGGGGGCCTGGTCAAGAGGAGGTGGCGCAGAGGCGCCACAAGGCGACCTCCCGGACTCCAAGCGCGTGGGGCAAGACCCCTGAGGCTCTAAGCCCGACCCTTGTCCGGACTCCATGCCGGAACCTTGATGGTTCGAGTCCGCAAGCGGTCCCTTCAGAAGAAGGGTAAGACGGTGTCCTCCGTCCAACCGGAGGCACCGGATAGCTCTGAGGCGCTTAATAAGCGCCTCCATCAATAAAGAAACACCGCCTTTATGAGTCACGGTGATCCGGACAGTTCGATCCGCCAAGAGCGGGTTGACGAAGCCTGTACCAGACTACTAACAGGCTTTGATGTAAGTTTAGAATATATAAAAATATTACCGCATAGACAGTAGCCCCTGATGCTTAGTTAGGTGTTCGGAAAGAAAAGCCGGACTAAGGATCTAAAAAGATATCTGAGGAGTCTAACATAAGGATGTCAATATGGGAATGCACTGCTTATTCTTGACCTCTGCCGCATTGACTGCATAGGTCAATGCACTGAAGCATAACCTCGAGCGGTCCGAGAACGAGCTTGGACAAGCCAAGAAGCAACTCGAGGACAAGGAAGGTAAATAACACCTTATTAAGAAAAATACCTTATAGAAAAGGTTTTGGTTGCCAAAAAATAACAGGAATAACATGGAGTGCTGCGGGGCCACGAGCAGGTGGCGACCACAGAAGGAAGCGGTGTCCGTGGCCGTAAACAAAGCGGCCGGAATGCACCAGCGAGAGAAGGGGGAGGCGCAGCTGGCCAAAATGCGGCAAGAGCTCCAAGCTCTCATGAAAAAATCTGAGAGTTTGGAGCGTGACTCAAAAGACTCGAGTCAGGCTCGCCTCGGCTCTTGAGAGTGCCAAAGCTGCTAGGGCCGAGGCCCAAAAAGCCCTCCAAGAAATTGACTCCGTAAAGAAGATAGCGGCGGGTAAGGCATTCTTTATGCAAAGCAGGCATGTGAAAGTGAATTACCTATTACTTACCCGGATTCGGAGCTGTGACACCCGGATAATCAAGCTACAGTAACCTCTGCTATTAACGCCATGTCACCTCCGTTACTGTCGCTAATCTCGCATCGAAACCGATTCAAATTCAAATTTAAAATATTGACAAACAATAAAAGTTTTCAAAATGGTAAACTAAAATGTTGAGTGCTTGATAAATGCGTGGGCAATTATGGTAAAGGAATCATGCTTTTATAAAAAAGGCCTATATATTTAAAATGAATGAAAACAGGAAAGGAAATAAAATTAAAAAGAAAAAAAGAGGAAAAAGAAAAAAAACAAAGCTAAAAAAAGGAAGAAGAAACAACAGACCCCCCCGCTGGGCCTCGTGGCCCAGCTGGCCACCTGAGCCATGCAGCCCAACCGGCCGCCCACCCCATGTCCCTTAACCCCACTCCACCGAACCCTAGCCCCGACACCACCCACTCGCCCCTACTCACCCACGTCTCTCCCCCTCTCCTCTCGATCCCATCTGGATCGGGGAGGGGCTCAACCCCGCCGCATACCGCGTCGCCCCCGACGGCCCGCCTCGTCTGCCGCCGGCCGAAGGCCTCCCGTCACCGGAGCCACCACGCCAGCCCGCCTTCCGTCTCCTCCCGCACGGCGCCTGCCCCCTCGACCCGTACTGGATCGGGAGCTCGACCCCGGCGCCCCGATGCCGCTCGTCCTCGTCGCGCCTTTGCCTTGAGGCTGCCACCTCCGCCCAGACTTCTTCGTCGTCCCCACGCCGCACCTACAACACCACTGTGGCCGTCAGTCATCACCGCCTCGCCTCCTCCCCGACGCGCCCCAGCGCTCGTCGCCCCGATCCCGTTCCCCCGACCCGAGCGCCGTAGGTGACCGTCGCCCCGACGCCGTGCTCCTCCATCCCCTCGCCTCGCCATCCACCCCGAGCCCGCTGCCCTCCTCGACCGGCCCACTGTGAGCCACCGTCTCCCCTCCCTCTCTCTGTTTTGCCCGTTCTCGACCGTGCTCGATCCCGACCGTGCTCGCCGCGCGCCTGGACCACCCTTCACCCCGCGACTTTGCTCGACGGGTTGCGCCCGCGATTCCTCAGCACTGCCTGCGCCATGTTTCCACCGAGCCACTCCCCACGGCCATCCGCGCGCTTCACCCACTCTGCTGCTTGTCGCCGCCTCACCGCCACCGGACCCTTTGTTGGCCCGGCGAGCTCACGCCGCTGACGCTTGCGCCAGCGCTGAGGGCTAGCACCATGCGCCCGCATCGTTCGGGCGATGCCCGAAACCCGCATGCCCAGTGCCCGTGAGCCTTCCCCACAGCCACTGACTAGGAGGCCCCACCCCAGAACAAATCTAAAAAAAAGGAGTTAAAATAAATAAATTAGTAATTAATTAATTAATAAGTTAATTAATCCTATTTCACTAATCTAATCAAAATGAATTAACCTAATCATTTAGTTAACTATTTAACCATGTTTAATTAACCTGTGACTATGACGAACGGGCCCCACGTGCCAGGGTTGACCTAGTCAACCTGTAGGCCTGCTGACATCATGCTGATGTCACGCTGACCCAATAATTACCTTTTCTAATTAATTAAAATATGTTAATTCCAAAATTGAATTAAATCTTTAAAAATTAATATAAAATAATCCTTAGCTCGGATGAAAATACTTTGTACATGAAAGTTGCTCGAGCGGCGAGGCGTATCCGATCTGGCGGTCCGTTCGCCCACCACACATCCCTAGCATAGAAAACCTGCAACATTTCACCTCTGGTTCATCTGTCCGAAAACGCGAAACACCGGGAATACTTTCCCGGATGTTTCCCCCCTTTGCTGGTACCACCTCCTACCGCGTTAGGGCACGCCTAGCATCACACATTGCTTTGTCATGCATCGTTATGCATCTGTTTGCATTGTATTCATTGTTTCTTCCCCCTCTTCTCTTTGATAGACTACGAGACCGACGCTGCTGCTGCCCCGTTCGACTACGGAGTTGACGACCCCTCTCTCTTGCCAGAGCAACCAGGCAAGCCCCCCTTTGATCACCAGATATCGCCTACTCTTCTCTATACTGCTTGCACTAGAGTAGTGTAGCATGTTACTGCTTTCAGTTAATCCTATCTTGCTGCATAGCTTTGTCCTTGCTACCTCTTGTTGTTACCTTTACACCTTTATCCTCTTGCTTAGTATAGGATGCTAGTGTTCCATCGGTGACCCTACACTCTTGTCCGTCCGCCATGCTATACTCTTGGGCTGTGATCACTTGGGACGTGATCACGGGCATATACTATATACTTTACACTGTTACATTACACAGTGATCTTTGTTAGGAGATGGGGAAATTTGAAAGGACAGATGGCTCCATCCCCGGTAGAGGTGGGCACAGGTTCCCACGGCCCCCAAGCTGTTACTTTGTGGCGGAGCGGCAGGGCAGGTTGAGACTACAGGTGAGAGGTGGGCCTGGCCCTGGTCGGCGTTCGCGGATACTTAACACATTTAACGAGATCTGGGTATTTGATCTAAGTCTGGCCATTTGGTCTATACGCACTAACCATCTACGCGGGAGTAGTTATGGGTATCCCGGCGTCGTGGTATCAGCCGAAGCCTTCGTGACGTCGGCCGAGCGGCGCCGCCGAATTGGACCACGTAACGTGACTTCCTTTGTAATGGAGGTTGCTAGGTCTGCTTCGGCGCGTTATAGCAACGTGCGAGGTGTGCTAAGGCGATAGGCCCGGACCCTGGCGCTTAGGTTTAGACGGCGTGCTGACCGCTCTGTTGGCCTAGGTCGGGCTGCGGCGTGTTGATCTTCATGGCGGGCATGACCCGAGAAAAGTGTGTCCGCCAAATGAGATCAAAGCGTGTTGGGTTATGTGGTGCACCCTGCGGTGAAGTTAATCTATTCGAATAGCCGTGATCTTGATAGCAGGGCGACTTGGAGTTGTACCTTGACCTTATGACAACTAGAACCGGATACTTAATAAAACACACCCTTCCAAGTGCGAGATACAACCCGGTGGTCGCTCTCTCTCGTGGTTCTGGCGAGGATCGCCGGGTAGGATTATGCTATGCGATGCTACTTGGAGGACTTGATCTACTCTCTTCTACATGTTGCAAGGCGGAGGCTGCGAGCGTAGTCTTCGACGGGATTAGCTATCCCCTCTTATTACGGCATTACTGCGATTCGGTCCACCGACACGGCCCTTTACACATATATCCATGCATATGTAGTAGCTCCTTGCTTGCGAGTACTTTGGATGAGTACTCACGGTTTCCTTGTTCCCCTTTTCCCCTTTCTTTGCCGGTTGCTGCGACTGCACGATGGAGCCAGGAGCGACGCCACCGTCGATGGCGACTACTACACCGGAGGTGCCTACTACTACGTGCAGCCCGGCGGCGGCGACTAGGAGTAGTTTAGGAGGATCCCGAGGCGGAGGCCTGCGCCTCTTCGATCTGTATCCCGGTTTGTGCTAGCCTTCTTAAGGCAAACTTGTTTAACTTATACGTACTCGAGATATTGTTGCTTCCGCCGACTTCGTCTATGATCGAGCACTTGTATTCGAGCCCTCGAGGCCCCTGGCTTCTATTATGATGCTTGTATGACTTATTTATGTTTTAGAGTTGTGTTGTGATATCTTCCCGTGAGTCCTTGATCTTGATCGTACACATTTGCGTGCATGATTAGTGTATGATTGAATCGGGGGTGTCACAGGAGCTCTCCAGGAGCATTCGCAGATTTGCCCCGTAGTGTGTCTGATGCTGCCGCATTCTACTGCGCCAAGGAGGGGAGCTCGACGGAAAAGGTGTTCTGGTCCCGATATCTTTGAGGCGGACATCCGGTGCCCTGGCGACCAGTGAAGCAATGGTCGAGCTCCACAAGGTTGCCGAACAGGCCATGAAGGGCCTTATAAGCGCGGTTGTGGCCGTTGGAGGCCATGCACAGGAGCTATTTCGGCTTGGTGCAGCGGCTGGTGGGCCTTTGTCCCGCGGATTGAAGTCATCAGCGCTCATACGCATTGAAGGTGTTCGTCGGGCCCTTGCCCGTGCTAAAGTGCACTGGGGCAAGCTGGATGCGGAGAAGCTTGTGACGGACGGGCCACCGAAGGGCAAAGAGCATCGCACGCCCGAAATGTACTATGAGGGCCTCCTGAAGGGTGATCGCCGAATAGCGGATGAGTGCTCCAAAGATGTAATTTTTGAATAGGCTCGCATTTGTTATCCTGTACGCTGAAAACTTGTTCATATGCGCTATGCAACGCTTGTTAATTTAAAATATTACCTTCTGTGCGGCCGTTTATCAAATTTGAGAGATGGCAAGTCGTTGGCTTCAGCCCCCATGCCATGAGTGCTGGGGTGTTTGGGATAAACTTGAGCACTCTTGTTCCCATTCTTGGGTCCATCAACCAAACTTATAATGCTTGAACACTCTCACTTAGCCATAGAATTCTATAATTCTAAATTTCGGCGAAGCCCCTAGTATTCGGAAGACCGAGTTCGGGGCGCTATCCACGCTTGGCCGGACAACTCCGGTTCCTCGCTCTAAGCGGCATAAGTCTTTAGGGACCCGAAAAAACCTCTCGAACAGCGACCGGCTCTCGCCCTATCATGACAGTCAGTTTTAGCTTTCTCCACTGAGGTGCTCGACCCAGCTCAAGCTGGGGCACAATCGCGATGGTTCTCCGAATGCTACCTTAGCCGATATAACGGAATGTAAGGTACCAAAACACGGGAGCCGGGCAAACCCAACTATTGACCCAAGACATGATTCGAGCCGATTCATATAATGCTATAAGTTCGGGTGCCGCACTTGTGAAAGTGTTGGACTTATCACACCATAATTGTGGGGTACTTATGCCCCTGGTGTATTGGCCGTACCAAAGTGTACGGGTGCAACATGTCATGATATGAACATATATATAGATAAAAAAGAGTGCAATAATAGGCAAAAAGCTATGCATTGTTTATTTAAAAAAGGTACTGCGATGAAAGCAGAACGATACAAATAGTGCGATAAGCAAGGGATGGGACTATCTAACATGTCCTCCTCCAGGGGTAAGCTGCGGGATGGTATGTAAAACAGGTATAATGCTCGTAATAGAGACCACCTGAACACTCGACGTAGCTTTCTGCTTCCCTGGCTGTTGCATCGTGGGTTCGACGATTCTAGTGCCGGACAGGACTTCTGGAAAACGGAGTCCTGAAATAAAAGGAAAGAAAGAAGAAAAAGAATGACACAATCGGGAGCCCCTGGTGCGGTCGAGCCGCATTCTTGGCGTCCGTGGTCGTGCCCTCCCTTATGCCCATGGTATCTCCAGAGCGTAGTTATGTACGCTGTAGTAATCGTCTTCTCAACTTCGCGAGGGCTGGGGTTGGGGCGGATTACTCTGGCGATGCTTGAATCGTGCGAGCGGTCTTGTTGTAGGTTATTCCGGCGCCGCTTGGCAGTGTCCGGACGCTTAGTGGCCGGACTCGAGAATTGCCGTGAGAGGCTGCTTTGCACCTCCGCCGCGAGGGCCACCGTGTGCTCCTCCGTTCGGAGAGAGCGTTCGGTGTTTCCATTGACCATGATTACTCCTCGAGGGCCTGGCATCTTGAGCTTGAGGTATCGTGGTGCGGCACCGCATTGAACTTTGCAAATGCGGTTCGTCCAAGCGATCGCGTGATAGCCGCTGCGGAACGGGACTATGTTGAAGATTAACTCTTCGCCGGAAGTTATCCGGGATCCGAAGACCACTTGAGTGTAAGCGAGCACATACAATTGGCCTCTACACCGGTATGACGCCTTTAAAGGTCGTCTTTTAGGTTTAATCCTTGAGGGTCTATGCCCATTTTGCGCCTTGTATCCTGATAAAGCGAGTTCAGGCTCTTTGCCGTCAAATCCATCGGGACTCTGGTGAGGTGAAATCCGTCGATAATTGGGTCAAGAACCAATGCGCCGAAACCGCCGTGGCGGATGCTAGTAGGGTGGTCGCTTGATCGAAGGTGATCGGGCGGGCGGACCATGGGTTGAACCGGGCGACTGGCTCCATCGCATATCGTCCCTTAGTGCATGCTTGCGCTCCCTTTTGGGTATATGGGTTGCGTATATCCTGTTCACCGTCCGCACTGGTGTGGGAAAACCATTCTGTCCGCTATTTTTCGGCGGCCGGGGCTCTTCCTCGTCATCGCTATGCAGCCCCGTGTCATTGAGTTCAGCACTTAACTTGCACCTTGCTAGAACACCCAACAATCCCTATTGGTGTGATTGGCTGGTTTTTCGGGGTGCCATGTATCCGCACAAGCGTTGAGTATTCGGTCCAAGTTGGATGGGCCTTGGGTATTTCTTTTGAATGGCTTCTTCATTTGGTAGGTTTAGAGGCTCTGAATCCGGCATTGACGGCCGTATCTTCGGCATTGTCGCTGTTAATGCGGCGCTTGTTCTTATTCTTGACGCGACACGCCATTCTTGTCCTTTGGTATCCGAACTATCAGGGTGTTTGGCCAAGTTGTTGCTTCGAGCTAGCCAGCTGTCCTCTCCCGCGCAAAAGCGAGTCATGAGGGTTGTGAGGGCTGCCATAGATTTCGGCTTTTCCTGTCCTAGGTGCCGGGCAAGCCACTCGTCGCGGATGTTATGTTTGAAGGCTGCAAGGGCCTCTGCATCCGGACAGTCAACGATTTGATTTTTCTTTGTTAGGAACCGTGTCCAGTAACTGTCGGCGATTCTTCCGGCTGCTGAATTATGTGGCTAAGGTCATCGGCGTCGTGGTCGCACATATGTGCCCTGGAAGTTATCAAGAAATGCGGCTTCTAGGTCCTCCCAACAACCAATTGATTCTGGCAGCAAGCTGTTAAGCCAATGCCGAGCTGGTCCTTTAAGCTTGAGGGGGAGGTATTTGATGGCATGTAGATCATCACCGCGGGCCATGTGGATATGGAGGAGATAATCCTCAATCCAAACCGCAGGATCTGTGGTACCATCGTATGATTCGATGTTTACATGTTTAAAGCCCTCAGGGATTTGATGATCCATTACTTCATCTATGAAGCATAGTGGGTGTGCAGCGCCTCTGTATTGGGTTATATCACGACGTAGCTCATATGAGCTTTGTCTACTGTGTTCGGCCCGGCCGGGTTTGCTGTATCCGGCGCGACGGTAATCATCCCGCGTCGTTGGGCGCCCACGCGGTCCGTAGATCGATCTTGTATGTTTTGCCTTATCCTCCAATATATCTCGCAAGTCCGTAGCGTTTTCCGTGCCACAGTACTTTTGAACGGGCGTCGAGTGCGGCTTGAACGGAGGGTCTAGAGGCCTCTCTATCGTGGCCACGAGGTGGCCGGTCTGCCATGTCGTACGCTGGTGACTTGGGTGCTTCCACTGATCGAGGCAACGACCTGCGTTTGGGGTAGCTTTTGGAGGGGCGTTTGAGTTCATACTCTTCGGCTGCGAGGACTTCAGTCCATCTGTGAGCTAGCAGGTCTTGATCAGCTCTAAGCTGTTGCTGCTTTTTCTTGAGGCTGCTTGCCGTGGCCATAAGCCTGCGTTTGAAACGCTCCTGTTCGGCGGGATCCTCAGGCACGACAAATTAAATGGTCGTCGAGGCTTGCCTCATCTTCGGAGGGAGGCGCATAATTATCGTCCTCGACCTCTCTTTACTGCCCGCAGTCGTGCAGACTTGCTTCTCCCTCCTCCCGTCTTTGAGTCCCTCTTTGGAGGGGTTTTCTTGACCTTTGTCGGTGTTATTATCTCCGTGCGGAATCACCGCTTTTCTTTGTGGCGGGATTTAGAGCGGCGCCGCCCGACGTCGGCGCTTCGGTTGCTTCTTGGAGGGTCATCCTCCGTTGTTCCATCGTCGTTCCCATCTTTTGGGATGTCCACCATGTATATGTCGTATGGCGGTGGCCTTCCGATTGCCTGTAGGCGCTGGGTCTTGGTCGTCTCCGGCATCGTCGTCCATACCGTCGATGTCTTCGGAGTCGAAGTCGAGCATATCGGTTAAATCATCGACAATGGCTACAAAGTGGGTGGTGGGTGGGCGTTGAATTTCTTCGTCGTCCGCATCCCAACCTTCCTGACCGTAATCCGGCCAGGGCTCTCCGGATAAGGAGAGAGACTTTAGTGAATTCAGGATGTCGCCAAAGGGCGAGTCTTTGAAAAGATGTCCGCGGCGGTGAACTCCATGACCGGTGCCCAATCGGATTCGATTGGTAGGGGCGCGGAAGGTTCGGAGTCCGGAGAGGAGTCCGGCACCTTGGAGTCACGGTCCTCGCAGGGGACAGGGATAGAGTTCAACTCAATTGCCGTAGAGATCGTAGCCCCCGAGGCGGCGTCCAACCACTCGTCCTCGATCGGGGAATCCGGCTCCGGGTTGAGTGTCGGAGCGGATCTTTGATGCGGCCTCCGAGCCTTTGTTCGCCGCGAGCTAGATCATGCCCATCGAGATAGTCTGGCGCGGCAGCTGCGGCTCGAATCCATCGAAGATCAAGTCTCCGCAGATCTCGGCCGTATAGTTCAAACTTCCAAATCTGACTGATGGCGGGCGTAGCTTCGATCTGCTTCCGGATGGCTGCTTAATTGGCCCGCAGCAGCAAAGCCGCCGAATACAAAGATCTGTCCGGGAGAAAGGTCTCACCACTGGATTGCGTCGTTGTTGATGATCGAAGGAGCCATCGGGCCTATCGGTGGCGACACGGAGGAACTCTCAATGAAAGCACCAATGTCGGTGTCAAAACCGGCGGATCTCGGGTAGGGGTCCCGAATCTGTGCGTCTAGGCGGATGGTAACAGGAGACAAGGGACACGATGTTTTTACCCAGGTTCGGGCCCTCTCGATGGAGGTAATACCCTACTCTGCTTGATTAATATTGATGATATGGGCGGTACAAGAGTAGATCTACCACGAGATCAAGGAGGCTAAACCCTAGAAGCTAGCCTATGGTATGATTGTTGTTCGTCCTATGGACTAAAACCTTCCGGTTTATATAGACACCGGATAGGTTAGGGTTACACAGTCGGTTACAATGGTAGGAGATCTACATATCCGTATCGCCAAGCTTGCCTTCCACGCCAAGGAAAGTCCCATCCGGACACGGGACGAAGTCTTCAATCTTGTATCTTCATGGTCTTGGAGTCCGGCCGCGATGATAGTCCGGCTATCCGGACATCCCCTAGTCCAGGACTCCCTCAGCTGGCTTATATAGCAAAGGCATTGGTCCCGGTTCGTGGCACCAACCGGGACCAAAGACCCCCTTTAGTCCCGGTTGTTGCCACCAACCGGGACCAAAGGTCTCTTTTCAACAGCCAAAGGGCGGGAAGCGGCGGCCTTTGGTACCGGTTGGTAGCACCAACCGGGACTAAAGGGGGTGCATGGGTCCCGGTTGGTGCCACGAACCGATACTAATGCACCCCTTTAGTCCCGGTTGGTGCCACCAACCGGGACCAAAGGTCTCTTACTGCCCGTGTCACGGCCATAAGTTTAGTCCCACCTCGCTAGTTGAGAGGGCTCGAGAGTGGTTTATAAGCGCTGTTGCGCCCACCCTCTCGAGCTCCTCTCAACTGCAGGCTTTCGGGCCTAATCTCACACTATCTTCTTTGTGGGACTATTGGGCCTTCTGCGGGCCTGAATCCTGGCCCAGGCTGGGTTTCTAGTCGTATTCAGGCCGTGGTGGCCCAATAGGTGGCATTTTTTTTATTTTTTTCCAGTTTTTTTATTTTGTTTTTTGTATTATCTATTTTCTTTTGTTTTTTGCTTTATTTTTCAATTCTTTTTGCTTTTAGGTCAGAAAAATTATAAACTTTCTGTTAGTGCCATTAGTTTTCAAATTTGAATAGTTAAAATTTGAATTCTTTGAAATTTGTGTGAATCACAAGTTTGTGATTAACATTACTATGAAAATAGTTTTTTTTTTCAATTTTTTGTTTTGTTTTTTGCATTATTTATTATCTTTTGTTTTTGCTTTATTTTTAAATTCTTTTTTGCTTTTAGGTCAGAAAAATTATAAACTTTCTATTAGTTTTAGAAAAATTATAAACTTTCTGTTATTGCCATTAATTTTCAAATTTGAATTCTTTGAAATTTGTGTGAATCACAAGTTTGTGATTAACTTTAACTATAAATTATTATTTTTTCCAGTTTTGTTTTGTTTTTTGCATTATTTATTTTCTTTTGTTTTTTGCTTTATTTTTTAATTCCTTTTGCTTTTAGGTCAACAAAATTATAACCAGAAGCAGTTGCGTGATAATCACATGGCAGTCATGAGACTTTAGATTCTGGAACTTTTTCTTTGGCATATTTATTTTTGCCCTTTATATTTGACGAGAAGCTAGTCGGGAACTTCATACTGAGCAGGCATTCAAAGAAGATTTCTTTCTCTTCTTTCGTAAGAGCGTAGCTGGCAAGACCTTCATACTGCTTCGGAGGCAATGCCGTCTTTTTCGTGCAAACGTTGCAGGTCCTCCCGTGCCTCAGGTGTATCTTTTGTCTTCCCATACACGCCCAAGAAGCCTAGCAGGTTCATGCAAAGGTTCTTCGTCACGTGCATCATGTCGATTGAAAAGCGGACCTCTAGGTCTTTCCAGTAGGGTAGGTCCCAAAATATAGATTTCTTATTCCACATGGGTGCGTGTCCCTCAGCGTCATTCGAAACAGCTAGTCCGCCAGGACCCTTTCCAAAGATTACGTGTAAATCATTGACGATAGCAAGTACGTGATCACCGGTACGCATGGCGGGCTTCTTCCGGTGATCTGCCTCGCCTTTGAAATGCTTGCCTTTCTTTCGACATTGATGGTTGGTCGGAAGAAATCGACGATGGTCCAGTACACATTCTTCCCGCATTTGTCCAGGTATATACTTTTAGTGTCATCTAAGCGGTGCGTGCATGCGTGGTATCCCTTGTTTATGCGTCACGAAAGGTTACTGAGAGCGGGCCAATCGTTGATGGTCACGAACAACAACGTCTTTAGGTCAAATTCCTCCTGTTTGTGCTCATCCCACGTACGTACACCGTTTTCATTCCACAGTTGTAAAAGTTCTTCAACTAATGGCCTTAGGTACACATCAATGTCGTTGCCGGGTTGCTTAGGGCCTTGGATGAGAACTGGCATCATAATGAACTTCCGCTTCATACACATCCAAGGAGGAAGGTTATACATACATAGAGTCACGAGCCAGTCTTTGTGATTGCTGCTCTGCTCCCCGAAAGGATTAATGCCATCCGCGCTTAAAGCAAACCATACGTTCCTTGGGTCACTTCCAAACTCATCCCAGTACTTTCTCTTGATTTTTCTCCACTGCGACCCGTTAGCGGGTGCTCTCAACTTCCGCCTTTCTTACGGTCCTCACTGTGCCATCGCATCAACTTGGCATGCTCTCCGTTTACGAGCAGACATTTCAACCGTGGTATTATAGGAGCATACCACATCACCTTCGCAGAACCCTCTTCACGGGGCTCGCCAGCAAATCACCGAGGTCATCTCGTCGATCAGATATCAGAATGCACCGCATACCGGGCATGCGTTCAGATCCTTGTACGCACCATGTAGAGGATGCAATCATTAGGGCATGCATGTATCTTCCGCACCTCCAATCCTAGAGGGCATACGATCTTCTTTGCTGCGTATGTCTTGTCACGGCAATTCGTTATCCTTTGGAAGCTTCTTCTTCAATATTTTCAGTAGCTTCTCAAATCCTTTGTCGAGCACAACATTCTACGCCTTCCACCGCAGCAATTCCGATGCGGTACCGAGCTTTGTGTCGCCATCTTCACAATTGGGGTACAACCCTTTTTTGTGATCCTCTAACATGCGATCGAACTTCAGCTTCTCCTTTTGAGTTTCGCATTGCATCCTTGCATCGACAATGAACCGGCGGAGATAATCATCATCGGGCACATCGTCTGATTCCTCTTGATCTTCAGCAGCTTCCCCCGTTGCAGCATCATTGGGCACATCATCTGGTTCCTCTTGATCTTCAACAGCTTCCCCCGTTGCAGCATCACCGTATTCAGGGGGCACATAGTTGTCATCGTCCTCTTCTTCTTCGCCGTCTTCCATCATAAACCCCTAATTTCTCCGTGCCTCGTCTAAACATTATAGTGTGGCATGAAACCATTGTAAAAGTAGGTGGGTGTGAAGGATTTTCCGGTCAAAGTAAGACTTCGTATTCCCACATTTAAGGCATGGACAACACATAAAACCATTCTACTTGTTTGCCTCAGCCACTTCGAGAAAATCATGCACACCTTTAATGTACTCGGAGGTGTGTCTGTCACCGTACATCCATTGCCGGTTCATCTGCGTGCATTATATATAATTAAGTGTGTCAAAAACCATTACAGAACATCATGAATAGATAATTAAGTGACCAAATTAATATAAGGTCATCATCACATTAAAACCAAAGTACATACATAGTTCTCATCTAACAACATATAGCTCTCCAGAGCATCTAATTAATTAAACCATACATTGAAACTATGTAAAACATTTTAATGCGAAAACAAATGCGATCATAATCGCAACCAAGGTAACAATTGATCCAACGACATAATGATACCAAGCCTCGGTATGAATGGCATAGTTTCTAATCTTTCTAATCTTCAAGCGCATTGCATCCATCTTGATCTTGTGATCATCGACGACGTCCGCAACATGCAACTCCAATATCATCTTCTCCTCCTCAATTTTTTTTATTTTTTCCTTCAAAAAATTGTTTTTTTCTTCAATTAAATTTAACCTCTCGACAATAGGGTCGGTTGGAATTTCCGGTTCACATACCTCCTAGATAAATAAAATCTATGTCACGTTGGTCGGCATAATTTTCATAAACAATAAATGAACCAATAGTTATAAAGATAATATATACCACATCCGAATCATAGGCAGGGCCGAGGGCGGCGGGGCGGATACCAAAACCATCGCACTATATAATAACAAGCAATAAAATAGTAAGAAAATTAGACAAGTATCTATCTAAAGCAAGAATTTTTTTTCTTTCAGAAAGAAGATAAGAACAAGAGGCTCACCACGGTGGTGCCGGGGACGAGATCGGCGCGGGTGATCGACGACAGTGAAGAGGGGACGGGGCATGACGGGCCGCTAATATAAACCTAGACAAATATCGGGAAAAATAGAGTTCGGAGGTCGTGCTTCGAGAGGAGAAAGCTTACCTAGTGTGGCTCGGGCATTTCATCGAACAACTCATGTGCATAGGAGGTGAGCTAGAGCACTACAAAGCCCTCCCCTCGCCGGCCAGAGAAAAACAGTTGTTGGCACCTCAATGGGCGAGGGGTATATATAGGCACCTCAATGGTCCCGGTTCGTGGCATGAACCGGGACTAAAGGGCAGCCTGTTGTCCCGGTTCAAGCCACCAACCGGGACCAATGATGATGGGGCGAGCCCATTGGTCCCGATTCGTCCCACCAACCGGGACCAAAAGGTCCAGACGAAGACCATTGGTCCGGTTTCGTCCCACCAACCGAACAAAAGGTCCGTGACGAACCGGGACCAATGGCCCACGTGGCCCGGCCGGCCCCCTGGGCTCACGAACCGGGACCAATGCCCCATGGGTTCCGGTTCTGAACTAAACCGGGACTAATGGGCTGACCCGGCTGAACCAAAGCCCTCTTTTCTACTAATGCAAGTACACTTGCTCCTGGTCCTTCGTGAGAGACGCAGACTCCGCGAGCCACCACACCAAAAGACCAAACCGTGCCCAGATCTGGCGCCTTTTTCTTGTCCGCCAGCACGATGAAAAATAGGAAGAGATTGGTCCACAACCTTGGCTTGACCCACCACAACCCCGAGCTTATTGCGAGAGCTTCGCCTAGATCCCACACCCACTGACGTCCATTATGAAAGAACGCTGAGAACAGGAGAAGGTCACCTTCGTGCGCCGTTGACCGACGGTGGACTGAAGCTCCAAAATGGCATATACCACCTGCAGGCACCATAATAACAATAAAAACCCTAGAACGGTCTAGTATGTACAAGGATGACTGGCCTCCTAAGACCATCTACAGCTGGGCGCCCCAAACCCCCTATGGCCGGGCGGGCCGCCCGGTCACTAACCGGTCGTAAAGATGTGACCATCGTCTCAAACGGGCCTTAAACGCCCGGGCTGACCGGCACCCCTCATACCCATACCAAATATGGAACGGATATGAGGCAACCCGGGCGTGTCCGCCATGTCAGCCCGGCCCACCCGACTCCACAAATATCCCAATCCAGAAACCATAGACACCGGTCAATCCGAACTCCACTTCACTCCCCTTTCCTTCCACTCCACCTCCGATCCCCTCCCCTCCGGTCCGTTGGCCGACGATGGAAGCAGCAGTGGCTCCGGAGCAGAATTCGACGGCTCGAATATCGATGTGGAGGAGGTGGCCTTTCGCATCGCCTTGAGGAGGTCGTTGCTCGAGCAAGGTGGCCCCGATAGCGGCGGATCTTCTTCCTCAGCGCTCGTCGCCCGTCGACGCAACGCCGACGACATCGCCGACCCTTCCTGCCAGGAGCGCATCTCCACTCCACTCCTTCAGGTACACCGCCCACGTCCACCACCCTCTGGTCCGGAAGTGGTACCCGGCCACCGCTGGGTCCTCGTGCCCGCACCAGGGCTGGCACGCTCAAGGACGCCCGAGTCCGAGGCACATGCAACCCGACACGAGTGGTAGCGGGCGAGGGAGGGGGGGGGGGGTGATGTCCGCGCTCCTCGCGTTGATCCTCCGCCGCTCTCTCACAACGGCGGAGATGGATGCGCGACGCCTCCGCCGCAAGAATACCAAGGCGCTCGACTCACCATCGAGTTGTCGAAGCGCGAGGGTAACAAGGAGGCGGCGGCGAAGGCGAAGGCGCCCCGCCATGTGAAGGAGCAGGACCGCATGCTCAACAGGCTGTCGGGCATGAGGTGCAGCTCAGGCTCCGACCTAATGGACGACTCCAGCTCTAGCTCCAATGATGACGCACCTCTACACGCCGACACCTACACGGAGGAGGGGCACAGCCGCACTGATAACCGGAAGGGGAAGAGGCCGGCGAGGAAATGGTGATTTCCTTTGCCCTTCCCCATTATGTTTTTAGTTGTTTGTAGTATGGATTTGCCGTTGAGCTCCGATGAACTATGCTCCTTTTGTCCGGCGATGCAATGTTGATCCGATGAACTGCGTGTTGATCGTGTTTTACATAGCGTTGCATGGGTTGTATGTTTTTGAGGGTTTGGGTATGAGGGACACGGGTATGGAAGCCAACAAATGAGGCGTGCCCGTTCAGTGCCCACAGACGCGCCCGGACGCGTCCGCGGGCATTTGAGGGCCCTGGATTTGCTATCTCCCCATGTAGATGCTCTAACCTACCCTACTTTGCTGATCGTTGGAGGCGAGGGAGAAGAGCAGGGAGCTCCGAGTCAACTCTCCTTGGGGGAGGAAGAAATTGGAGGGGGGTTATGGCTATTTTCTCGACAACTGCTTGTTGCATGCCTTTTATAATTAGATGATACCCCGCACATTGTTACGAGAATGTTTTGCAATATATTTTAGCGACATTTACTTGTATGGAACATGGATGTTTGAAGTACTAACATGAGAACTAAGGCTAAAAATACATATAATTTATTGTGTTTGATCATTGTGTAGTTGTAAAATATTTATTAAATATAAATTGCGTAATGAAAAGAAATTCTCATGTATGTTTGTAAGTTGAGGTTGGTTTCGTTCATGCATGATTCGATGTTGAGGTGGGTCTTTTTCCCATGCATGTAGCATGTTGATGTAGCATGCTTGCATGTTGAGATAAATAAGTTAGTGAAGGCTAGCTATTTAGATAGTAGAACATAGAAGATATATTTTAGTGATATTTTACTTGTATGGTACATGCATATTTTGAGTAATAATATGAGAACTAGAACTAAAACTACATATGATTCATTGTTTGATCATTGTATAGTTGTAAATATTTATTAAATATAAATAGCATAATAGAATGCAAATTCTCATGCACATGTTTGCAAATTCAGGTGAACTTTTTTCCACATGATTGGATGTTGAGGTATATTTTTTTTCCATGCATGTCGCATGCCGATGTGGCATGCTTGCATGTTTTTTTAGGGAGCTAGTTTGCATGTTGAAATAAATAGGTTAGTGTGGATGCTAGATATTCATATACAGAAGATTAGGCTCAGTCTCTCAGAGGTGCTCATAAGGGTAGGATGTGCATGTGTGCGTTTGTAGGGGTGAGTGTATGCGCGTTTATATGAGCGCTTGCGTCTATACCGCGTTAAAAAAAGTGTTTCTCCTAGTTTCTCAAGAAAAGAAATAGTAAAAGGAGAAGTCCTCTCCCCCAAGGAATTGTGGGGTTAATTGTGCCACCTGTTTCATTTGTCCCCGCTGCAAGTATCTTCTTAGATATTAATAGAACATGCTCGGTGCATGTTATAGCAAATTTGGGGAACATTTTAAACAGATAACGAAAATATATTTGAGTGCAGCTTCTCCAGCTTGCAGAATGCTAGCAGGAGGTCCCATTTGGATACAGGCTGTTCATATTCGAGTAGACATAAATAAGAGGACACCTTTTTAATTTTAAAGGGAAAAAACATAATTTCTGGAGAACAATATCTTGCTCAAATCTTCTGATCAGCTGGAGGAATATGAGGATGCAGCCATGTATCATGGGAATCAAAATCATCTTTCAATTGTCAGTTCCAGAGCCCTTACAAGATCATCATTAATTATTCCAGACTCGAGGCTATCTATCTACTGGCAAACCGATGGTGAATTGGTGACTCTGAAATCGGACGGATCATCGGCGACAGCCATGCTCGCGTTACGCAAAGACACGGCGTCCTTCCACATGACTGGGACAAAAAACTCTTCTTCTACGTCGCCATGCATGAGCATGATCAATCACCATGGTGTGGCGTTGCTCCTGCTCTTCCTGCCGGCGGCGCTCCGCCTGCGCTGGCGCGACTCGGCCGTGGCCTCGAGCGCGGTGACGATGGCGACGAAGTCCTCCTCGCGGCAGGGGATGCGGAGCCCGCCGGCCTGGCCGAAACCGAACTCCTCGGCCGCGAGCTCCATGAGCGCCCGGAACGCCGGCTGGTGGAGGTAGCTCATCGGCACCACGAACCGCCGCGCCTCCGCGCCCACGTACACCGCGAAGTACCCCTTGGGAACGGCCGCGGCCTCGCCACTGTCGCCGTCGACGAGCAGCCCCGCCCGCAGGCTCTGGTCCCTCTCCACCGCCGCCGACTTCCTCGGCGCCCAGAAGTACCCCATCATCATCTCGGCGATCGGCGGTGGTGTACTGGTGTGGTGGCAAAGAAACGGCCGGGGGAGAGTGGCTGGTTGGTTGATGATCTTGCGATGATCGGCTCCAAGAAGTACGGGAGAGCACGGGGTGCGGCGGAGGAGGTTAAGAGGAGGAGGAGGAGGAAGGGGGAGGGATCAAAGCATGTGAGGTCTGGTGGTTCTTGCGAGGGCGGGTGTATATTATGGGCGGGGTGGTTGGGGTCGGAGCCAAAGGGCGGCTCTTGTTCTTGGAGCTGCCTTTGGCATAGCTGGAGCAGCCTTGCAGCAAGGCTCATATCTTATTCTACTCTTGGAGAATATGTTATAAAAACAACACACATGGAATATATTATTATGGAGAATATCTTATTATTGTACACATATCATCTATTATTTCTCTTCTTTATCCAATAAAGCTACTGTATTATTTCTCTTGGATGGGTATGGTTACTTGATTATTGTACAAATGTTCAGCTGGCTGTCATTGGCAGTGTAATGAAAGCGTATGTGGAGTAGGTCAATGGAATTGCGTGTGTTCATATGTGCTTTTCTTCAATGGTTTTGGTTAGGGACTTGGATCCATGTAGGGGACGGTGATATGGTTACACGTCTTATCTTCATTTATTTGTTATATGGAATGAACGAGTCAATTAGCTGTATAGCTGTAGCAGTGTACTAGCTGTTCTTCCACCAGTTTTGCTGTTTGAGCGGCAGTCCGTTTTTTTTAGAAGAATCCATCTTTCAGAAAGGGAGAAAAATATGCATCGACTAATGTTAGCTGGTTAATCTCAGTCTAATTGACCACAGGTCTGTAGAGTTAAGGCGTGTGTACCCAATACACTTCAATTAATTAACTATCTTCTGCCTAAGTTAACCATACTAGTAGTACACACGTTCCCTCTCATGCATAAATAATGAGAAAATTACCAATGCACAAACCGCTATTGTATCATAAAGTTCACTTTCAAAGCATCTTTGGTTTGTGAAATTTCTCTCCAAATCCCATTGGAGCAGACGTGTGATCACTGTAAATTTCCTGCCAACGATAACAACCAAGAGACCTTTCAACATCTCACAAGAACCATAACGGAGAATATACGAAAATAATATGACAAGAAACTCATGCCTATCCTATCTCCTCCTGCATTGGCCGCAAGAGAGGAGAGAGCGCGTGGAAATCATCGAACTCGGTTGTGAGCTGGCGGCGAGGCTGATGACAGCAGGGTGGTGGTGGTGGTGGCCGGGAGCGGACGAAGCTGCGTACGATCAAAATGAGAAGGTACGGTCGAAGCGAACGGTGAGAGGTACGGATGGCACTAGGATTAGGTGGCCGCCCACCACGGACTCTGTTTTAAAACAAGTACGACCCTGGGTGATTCTTGATATCTTTCCAGCTCTTTGCTCGATCTCTCTGTCGTGCTTCTGTGCCATGCGTTCGCGCCGGCCGTCTTCAATTCCCGATTTGAGAAGTACAGTATGATACTTCCTCCATTCCTAAATATTTGTGAGATTTTAACAAGTGGCTACATACGAAACAAAATTAATGAATCTATACTCTAAAATATGTTTATACACATCAGTATGTGATAGTTTATTTAAAATCTCTAAAAAGATAAATATTTAAAAACTGAGGGAGTTAATCCAGATTTGGGGTTTCAGAAGCTCATGTGGCTGATATCATTAGCTAGATGAAACGAGAATATATACATTCTTAGAAAAAATACGAAACCTTAGTTGTGCCCAGTAATTTAAAAAAAAGAACCTAGTCGACATCTTTACTCTCTAGGCGGTTAAGCCCAACAAAGAGAGACGAGGCTCTGATACCAATTGAAAGATCGAGGATGTCGCCTAGAGGGGGGTGAATAGGCGCTTTAAAATAATTACGGTTTAGGCTTGAACAAATGCGGAATAAACCTAGCGGTTAATTTGTCAAGCACAAAACCTACAACAACTAGGCTCACCTATGTGCACCAACAACATATGCTAAGCAAGATAAGCAACTATGTGATAGCAAGATATATGACAAAAGAACAAAATGGCTATCACAAAGTAAAGTGCATAAGTAAAGGGGCTGGTAAGAGATAACCGAGGCACGCGGAGACGATGTATCCCAAGTTCACACCCTTGCGGATGCTAATCTCCGTTTGGAGCGGTGTGGAGGCACAATGCTCCCAAGAAGCCACTAGGGCCACAGTAATCTCCTCACGCCTCGCCAATGCAAGATGCCGTGATTCCACTAAGGGACCCTTGAGGGCGGTCACCGAACCTGCATAAATGGCAACCCTTGGGGCGGTCACCGAACCCGTACACTTTGGCAACCCTTGGGGCGGTCACTGAACCGTCAAATTGCTCGGGCGATCTCCACAACCTAATTGGAGACCCCGACGCCTTTGCCCGGAGCTTTACACCACAATGATTGAGCTCCGAACACTACTAACTGCCTAGGGCGCCCAAGCACCCAAGAGGAACAAGCTCAAGGGCACCAAGCACCCAAGAGTAATAAGCTTCTCAACTTGTAACTTCCACGTATCACGGTGGAGAACTCAAACCGATGCACCAAATGCAATGGCAAGGGCACACGGAGTGCCCCAAGTCCTTCTCTCTCAAATCCCACCAAAGCAACTAATGCTAGGGAGGAAAATGAGAGGAAGAACAAGAAGGAGAACACCAAGAACTCCAAGAACTAGATCCAAGGGGTTCCCCTCACATAGAGGAGAAAGTGATTGGTGGAAATGTGGATCTAGATCTCTCTCTCTTTTCCCCAAAAACTAGCAAGAAACCATGGAGGGATTGAGAGATAGCAAGCTCGGAGAAGGTCAACAATGGGGAAGAACACGAGCTCAAAGGATAAGGTTCAATGGGAAGAAGACCCCTTTATAGGAGGGGAAAATCCAACCGTTACTCCCACCGAAAATCCCGCACAGGCGGTACTATCATTAGGAAGGGCGGTATTATCACCGAGGGCGGTACTACCGCCCTATCCAAATGCAGACTACCGCTATCAAGAGAAGGTCAAGGCCCTGCCCCAGAAAGCGGCATTACTACCGCTTAGAAGAGCGGTACTACCGCCAGAGCGGCATCGCCGCTTCTATCGCCGCCATTAGTGCCGCAAAACCCGACACTAAAAACTTCGTCGAGAATCGAGGCGTGAAGTAGCCTCAGACACAATGGCATACTACGTCGAAACTCCCAAGCGGTACTACTGCTCGAGAGCGGTACTACCGCTTGAGCGGTACTATCATTCGAGAGCTGCACTACCATTCAGGAGCTCGGCGGTACTACCGCTGAGGGTCACGGTACTACCGGCACCAGCCTTAAGCCACACCCCCGAAAGCAAACAATCCCCCAAGAAACCCAGAACTGCCACAACTTCTACATATGAGCTCCGAATTGAGCAAACTCAAGCTTGTTTGAAACAAGACAACGAGTAGCATCAAAACAGCGACTGGTTATAGTAAGAAGAGGCAGGGAAGGTATGCTTAGCAAACAAAGGAGTGAAACCTCCAACCGAGAAGAACCGGCATACCCTCCAACATCGAAAACATCATAGAAGATGCATGAGAACTCCGTTTCGATGAACTCGAGCTTGTCATAAAAATGACCATAAGCTCCAAATCTCACAAGGAGAAGAACCAAACAAGAACCAATAAAGATGATGCAAGGATGCAATGGTTTGAGCTCTCTACGAACGATACGATCAAGCAACTCATCGAGAGCCCCCCTTGATAGTACGGCAAACGATCCTATAGCCCGGTCTTCCACATGAGACCGGTAAAATAGAAAACCTATCAAGGGCAAACCTTTGCCTTGCACATGGTCCACTTGAGCTAGATGATGACGATCTTGACTCCCTCAAGTTGGACCACCTTTCTTGATTGCATTGGCGGGATGAAGACTAGTTGATTGCTCCCCCATACTCTACCGTGGGTGAGCCTCTCTTCCATTATCTTCACAAGTCCATTGTCACCACAATGGACGGCAAGCTTCAAGCACTTGATCTCTTCGTGATGCATCACTTGAACTTGCACACCGCAACCTAACCCCACAAAGAACTCTCACGAAGACATGGGTTAGCACACAAAGCGTAATGAACAATGCTTACCATACCATGGGATCACTTGATCCCTCTTGGTACATCTTCTACGCTTTGTGAGTTGATCAACTTGATTCACTCTTGACTTAGTCTTGATCAACCTTGAATCTTTCCAACTCTCTTCATTTGGATGATGTCTTGAAGGTGGACATGAATGATCACACAATCTTATTCTTCAAGACATGCTTGCAATAAGCTCAACACTCACATGACCAATCTTTGGATAATTCCTTGAATAGAACCTTGGTCGACACAAAACTCTCCTTGAAACCAACACATGTACTCCAAGAAAAGCCTATGGACAAAACATTCAAATAAACTCAAGGCAACCATTAGTCCATAGAGAATGTCATCAATTACCAAAACCACACATGGGGGCACCGCATGTCCTTTCAATCTCCCCATTTTGGTAATTGATGGCAATCACTTTCAAGAGAGTTTATATAAGGAATTATGCATCACCGTACAATGCAACAACCAATAATGCATGCGTATGAGATGCAATTGCTTAGGAACAAAACCAAAGCAAGGAGAAAACTCAAGACTTTTCCACAAAACTCTGAAACTTCTCCCCCATTGGCATCGATTGCCAAAATGGGCGAAAGCGAAGAAGACCAATATAAAAGATGTTCCTCCAAAAGTTGTGTATTTCTCAACAAGAGAGTGGAATGCCATACACATATCCAAAGGTAATACTTGGAGGAAGACCAACTATATTGATGCCCAAAGATTGCAACAGAAAGATATGCCACAAAGACATAACAAAGAGAGACACAAGCAATCGAAGATACCAATTGAAGCAAGAAATCAACGGATATCAATTGAACCAACTAGACCAATGATCCTACATGCCACAAGAATAAAGATATTATGAAAAGCGCAAAGGAGTGTTCTAAAGAAACTAGAGAAGCTCCCCATGATTTGTGCACACATAAGAATTTTTTTGGTATTTGAATACAAAGTGCACAAATAGGATCATAGCTCCCCCAAAATCAATAGAAACTCACATCCAGGGCAGGTGAGCATCTAGGAAACAAAGCCTAGCGCTTGCAACAAGCACATGGTTGAGCAACATGTAAAAGAGGCAACTTAAGAAGGGCTCAACCAAAATGATGTGTGTGAGTCATGGCGAAGCACTTGAGAAGACTAAAATTAGGATGAGCATTAAGCATCAACATAGTCTTGGAAGAATGAGGCACACGGTGCAAAGCCTTTCATTCTCACACACAACTAGCAAATGGGTTCACAAGCTTACTAATAAGAAAATAGAGAACCTATGCTTGTGACTACCCGTGGTGAAGATAGACGATGAGAGGCTCATCAAGACGAGGGGTACCAATTAAAAGCCTCGTAAAGATGAGCAAGAGGAAAATAATCTTCACCACAAAAGAGTGCATCAAGATGCAACGATAGAGGACACGCACTCAAGGCAAAAGCTTTCACGGAGCCACCAAAGAAATAACATAAGAAAGACAAGGTGGACGTGAAAGAAAGGATATCAACTAGAGATGTAATTTCTCTCAAGTGTATAAGGTTCTAGGTAGACAAAATCATGATGATATATATCTACAAAGAGGGATGTACACCCGAAATAGTTACAACATGAAGGAACAAGATATCCACAAGGAAGTCACAAATATACCCATAAGATATTTGCTTGAAGGCATAGCACTTGGCTAGATATGGTCTTATTGTATATAAGTGAATTCCTACCCATGAACATCAAAGACATCACAACTAGCAACATGAGATCATCGTTGAGATGCTTTGAGAAAGGAAACAAGTATCAAAAGAAAGAATGAAATGCATGCCATGATACAACCTACGCAAGGTTGATGCAAGTAATGTGTGCATGTCGTAGATGATGATACTTATTACCGAGATACCATTGGAAGGATGTAGTAGATACCAATTGAAGGTAGATAGTAGTTCATTGATCATCCTAGCTTGACTCCAATATGCACATGGTGACAACACCTTCCTTGTGAGTGAGCCGAGCATCCAATGCATCTCCAACTGTTCCTAGAAGAACAACACAAACTAAACGGTACCCAAACTCATCGGGACCAAATAGTTAGAAACACCAATACATAGGACAAACTCCACATAAATATGTGCATATAGATATGAAAATGAATTTCATGCACATCTCATCCAAATTGAGAGTAGGTGGAGTTTCCCTATATATTGAGTCAATGAAAGAAAGCATGCCAAATAGAATACATGAAGTAAATATGCATGCTCAAAACTTTCAAGAACCGATACCAAAAGACAAAGAAATGCCAAGTGAAAAGGATTACCAAATGGAAAAATCATCACTTGGAAGATATCATTAAAGATACATCAAGGAATGAGATATCCATTGATACACGCTAAATTAAAGATGTCAAACTCCCAAAGAGAGGATGGTTCCAAACAAACCAAGCTCCCAACAAAGTTTCATGATGGCACAAGGTACCAAAAGAAAACGGCTTGCCTTCCACCAACACACACTTGATAAGGATCACAAGAAGAGTGTTCTAAAGAAAATAGGATAGCTCCCCACGAGTTGTGCATTATAAAGAATTTCCTTTTGAATACAAAATGCACAAGGTGGGATCACCACTTTCACTATATCTAGAAAACACTAGACAAGAACAAGAAATTAACAAGATCCACAAGTGGTATGGAAGACAACGGAGTTGACACAAACCTTGGCAAGAGAAAAGGCAAATAAAAACAAACTCCAATGTAAAGATGATCAATTAAATTCTACCACACATAAGTGATTACCAATTGTCTAAAGACAAGAAGTATTTGGAAATAATTCCCGGTGGTAGATAGCAAGGATATCCGACATCATCTTTACTCCAAACAAAAAGCAAATTGCAACTTGTAGAGCTAACATGCCACCTAGGAACAAGATAATTTACAATATCAATTATAGGTGACAATATCTCAAATGTACACATTTTCTAGGCTTGTAATATGCACATAGCATATTACTCCCCATAATGTGATACCAATGAGAAATCTTAACAAGAGGCAATAAGAGGATCCAACACGAGATAATCAATGGAATTTTTAGAATTTGAATTTCTCATGAGAGATATACCACCTAGCAACTAGATAATCTTGAAATATCAATACTAGATGGTATTACTCATGTGCACACATTTATAGGATTGTGAGGTGCACAAAGCCCACCACTCCCCATAATGGATATTCCATTAATCTCTCACAAGGGCCAACTAAGAAATAAACAAGATGCACTAAGGCTCAACGAATCTAAACACAAGTACATGATGTGCAAACCAACATACACAAAGGCAATTTGGAGACACATCATATACAAACACATGCAAGGAACAAAACCAAAACATGCAAAGGGCAAGTAACTTTCAATGTAAACAATTTAAGTACAAGTTACCGCAAGGAGGCACATTGGATATAAGATAGAAACTTGACAACCCAATTGACTTGGCTTGAGACAACAAGAAAGATGAAGTCCCTTAATTCTTCATAATGTAGCCAAGTCTCCAATGACCTCCATCAACACCTATTGATCAAGTTTGAGCTAGTTGGTCCCCAACCAAGTTGGGTCCTAAGAGGTTAGTCACAATAGGCTTGGCTACCCAAATGGTTCTTTGCTTCAAACCACTTTGAGTACCAACAAACTTGGCAACCACATTGCCAACCTTATCCTTCCCAAGAGAATAGACATCATCAATAATAATTGGGTTGGATAAGTTACCACTAGTGCATGAAGAAGTGATGTGGCCTTTCTCACGACATAAGTAGCAACGTCTACTCTTCACTTTCTTCTCAATTGATTTCTCAACAAGAGAAGCATTAACTTGAGTCTTCTTGGGAAGTGGCCTCTCTTCAACTTGAGGTTGAGCATGAGATTGAACTTGTGCCCTCTTCCCTTGTTGCTTGACACTAATGGCCTTCTTCTTCAATGGGCAAGATCTAACATGATGCCCTTCTACTTTGCACTTGAAGCAAAACAATCTTGGCCGATTTCTTGACTTGTTCTTGGCCCTTCTTTTTGTTCATCTTGGACTTATTCTTCTTATTGGAGTTGAATCCAAGTCCACCTTTGTCATTGGGGGATTTTTGCACACTCAAGATATTGTTGAGTGTGGATTTCCCTTCATGACTCTTTTCCAAGTCTTTCTTCAAAGAAGTGACTTGAGCCTTGAGCTCTTTGATTTCCTCTACATGGTTAGTCTCAATACAAGTACTAGAGGAAGTATAAGCTTCAATGTTAGAGCAACAAGGCAAGGAAAGCAATTCATCACAAGATGTACCAACATTGTGAGTAGATGAATTACAAGGACTAGCACATATCAATATAGCATTTTGACTAGAAGTAGTGCTAGTATCCACATGAGGCTCACTAGATGTTACCTTAGGAATCATGGCCTCATGGGCTATCTTTAGCACACTATGGGATACTAGAAGATCATCTTGAAGCTTCGTCCACAACTCATGAGCATCCCGGAACGGCATGAGTTGAAATATAACTACATTGCTCAAAGCATCGAAAAGCACATTAGAAGCTTGAGCATTGAGATAAGAGTTTTTCTCATCCTCTAAAGATAACCTTTGGGGATCCTTTGGAGGAGAAAACCCATATCTACAATTCGCTCTAAATTTGGGTCCATGACCCTAAAGAGATTAAGCATGCGAATTACCCAAACATCAAAATTTGTGCCATCGAAACTAAGAGTGTCAGAGAATCCTAATCCCCTAGTCGACATCTTTACTCTCTAGGCGGTTAAGCCCAACAAAGAGAGACGAGGCTCTGATACCAATTGAAAGATCGAGGATGTCGCCTAGAGGGGGTGAATAGGCGCTTTAAAATAATTACGGTTTAGGCTTGAACAAATGCGGAATAAACCTAGCGGTTAATTTGTCAAGCACAAAACCTACAACAACTAGGCTCACCTATGTGCACCAACAACATATGCTAAGCAAGATAAGCAACTATGTGATAGCAAGATATATGACAAAGAACAAAATGGCTATCACAAAGTAAAGTGCATAAGTAAAGGGGCTCGGGTAAGAGATAACCGAGGCACGCGGAGACGACGATGTATCCCGAAGTTCACACCCTTGCGGATGCTAATCTCCGTTTGGAGCGGTGTGGAGGCACAATGCTCCCCAAGAAGCCACTAGGGCCACCGTAATCTCCTCACAAGATGCCGTGATTCCACTAAGGGACCCTTGAGGCGGTCACCGAACCCGTACAAATGGCAACCCTTGGGGCGGTCACCGAACCTGCACACTTTGGCAACCCTTGGGGCGGTCACGGAACCCGTCAAATTGCTCAAGCGATCTCCACAACCTAATTGGAGACCCGGCGCCTGCCCGGAGCTTTACACCACAATGATTGAGCTCCTAACACTACCAACCGTCTAGGGCGCCCAAGCACCCAAGAGGAACAAGCTCAAGGGCACCAAGCACCCAAGAGTAATAAGCTTCTCAACTTGTAACTTCCACGTATCACGGTGGAGAACTCAAACCGATGCACCAAATGCAATGGCAAGGGCACACGGAGTGCCCAAGTCCTTCTCTCTCAAATCCCACCAAAGCAACTAATGCTAGGGAGGAAAATGAGAGGAAGAACAAGAAGGAGAACACCAAGAACTCCAAGAACTAGATCCAAGGGGTTCCCTCACATAGAGGAGAAAGTGATTGGTGGAAATGTGGATCTAGATCTCCTCTCTCTTTTCCCCAAAAACTAGCAAGAAACCATGGAGGGATTGAGAGATAGCAAGCTCGGAGAAAGGTCAACAATGGGGGAAGAACACGAGCTCAAAGGATAAGGTTCAATGGGGAAGAAGACCCCTTTTATAGGAGGGGAAAATCCAACCGTTACCCCACTGAAAATCCCGCAGAGCGGTACTACCGCTAGGAAGGGCGGCATTACTACCGAGGGCGGTACTACCGCTCCCTATCCAGGGTACTACTACCTGAAGAGAAGGTCAAGGCCTCGCCCCAGAGCGGTACTACCGCTAGGGAAGAGCGGTACTACCGCTCGAGCGGCATCTTGCCGCTTCTACTGCCGCTACTAGTGCCGCAAAACCCGACCACGAAAAACTTCGTTCGAGAATCGAGGCGGAAGTAGCCAGACAAGACAATGGGTACTACGAAACTCCCAAGCGGTACTACCGTTCGGAGAGCGGTACTACCGCTTCGAGAGCGGTACTACCGCTGCGGAGCTTCGGCGGTACTACCGCTGAGGGTCACGGTACTACCGCTGGCACCAGTCTTAAGCCACAACCACGAAAGCAAAGAATACTCCAAGAAAACCAGAATCGCCATAACTTCTTCATATGAGCTCCAATTGAGCAAACTCAAGCTTGTTTGAAACAAGACAACGAGTAGCATCAAAACAGCGACTGGTTATAGTAAGAAGAGGCAGGGGAGGTATGCTTAGCAAACAAAGGAGTGAAACCTCCAACCGAGAAGAACCGGCATACCCTCCAACATCGAAAACATCATAGAAGATGCATGAGAACTCCGTTTTCGATGAACTCGAGCTTGTCATAAAAATGACCATAAGCTCCAAATCTCACAAGGAGAAGAACCAAACAAGAACCAATAAAGATGATGCAAGGATGCAATGGTTTGAGCTCTCTACGAACGATACGATCAAGCAACTCATCGAGAGCCCCCCTTGATAGTACGGCAAACGATCCTATAGCCCGGTCTTCCACATGAGACCGGTAAAATAGAAAAACCTATCAAGGGCAAACCTTTGCCTTGCACATGGTCCACTTGAGCTAGATGATGACGATCTTGACTCCCTCAAGTTGGACCACCTTTCTTGATTGCATTGGCGGGATGAAGACTAGTTGATTGCTCCCCATACTCTACCGTGGGTGAGCCTCTCTTCCGCTCATCTTCACAAGTCCATTGTCACCACAATGGACGGCAAGCTTCAAGCACTTGATCTCTTCGTGATGCATCACTTGAACTTGCACACCGCAACCTAACCCCACAAAGAACTCTCACGAAGACATGGGTTAGCACACAAAGCGTAATGAACAATGCTTACCATACCATGGGATCACTTGATCCCTCTTGGTACATCTTCTACGCTTTGTGAGTTGATCAACTTGATTCACTCTTGACTTAGTCTTGATCAACCTTGAATCTTTCCAACTCTCTTCATTTGGATGATGTCTTGAAGGTGGACATGAATGATCACACAATCTTATTCTTCAAGACATGCTTGCAATAAGCTCAACACTCACATGACCAATCTTTGGATAATTCCTTGAATAGAACCTTGGTCGACACAAAACTCTCCTTGAAACCAACACATGTACTCCAAGAAAAGCCTATGGACAAAACATTCAAATAAACTCAAGGCAACCATTAGTCCATAGAGAATGTCATCAATTACCAAAACCACACATGGGGGCACCGCATGTCCTTTCAATCTCCCCCATTTTGGTAATTGATGGCAATCACTTTCAAGAGAGTTTATATAAGGAATTATGCATCACCGTACAATGCAACAACCAATAATGCATGCGTATGAGATGCAATTGCTTAGGAACAAAACCAAAGCAAGGAGAAAACTCTGAAGACTTTTCCACAAAACTCTCTGAAACTTCTCCCCCATTGGCATCGATTGCCAAAATGGGCTTAAAAGCTTAAGAAGACCAATATAAAAGATGTTCCTCCAAAAGTTGTGTATTTCTCAACAAGAGAGTGGAATGCCATACACATATCCAAAGGTAATACTTGGAGGAAGACCAACTATATTGATGCCCAAAGATTGCAACAGAAAGATATGCCACAAAGACATAACAAAGAGAGACACAAGCAATCGTAAGATACCAATTGAAGCAAGAAATCAACGGATATCAATTGAACCAACTAGACCAATGATCCTACATGCCACAAGAATAAAGATATTATGAAAAGCGCAAAGGAGTGTTCTAAAGAAACTAGAGAAGCTCCCCATGATTTGTGCACACATAAGAATTTTTTGGTATTTGAATACAAAGTGCACAAATAGGATCATAGCTCCCCCAAAATCAATAGAAACTCACATCCAGACCAGGTGAGCATATAGTAAACAAAGCCTAAGCGCTTGCAACAAGCACATGGTTGAGCAACATGTAAAAGAGGCAACTTAAGAAGGGCTCAACCAAAATGATGTGTGTGAGTCATGGCGAAGCACTTGAGAAGACTAAAATTAGGATGAGCATTAAGCATCAACATAGTCTTGGAAGAATGAGGCACACGGTGCAAAGCCTTTCATTCTCACACACAACTAGCAAATGGGTTCACAAGCTTACTAATAAGAAAATAGAGAACCTATGCTTGTGACTACCCGTGGTGAAGATAGACGATGAGAGGCTCATCAAGGCGAGGGGTACCAATTAAAAGCCTCGTAAAGATGAGCAAGAGGAAAATAATCTTCACCACAAAAGAGTGCATCAAGATGCAACGATAGAGGACACGCACTCAAGGCAAAAAGCTTTCACGGAGCCACCAAAGAAATAACATAAGAAAGACAAGGTGGACGTGAAAGAAAGGATATCAACTAGAGATGTAATTTCTCTCAAGTGTATAAGGTTCTAGGTAGACAAAATCATGATGATATATATCTACAAAGAGGATGTACACCGAAATAGTTACAACATGAAGGAACAAGATATCCACAAGGAAGTCACAAATATACCCATAAGATATTTGCTTGAAGGCATAGCACTTGGCTAGATATGGTCTTATTGTATATAAGTGAATTCCTACCCATGAACATCAAAGACATCACAACTAGCAACATGAGATCATCGTTGAGATGCTTTGAGAAAGGAAACAAGTATCAAAAGAAAGAATGAAATGCATGCCATGATACAACCTACGCAAGGTTGATGCAAGTAATGTGTGCATGTCGTAGATGATGATACTTATTACCGAGATACCATTGGAAGGATGTAGTAGATACCAATTGAAGGTAGATAGTAGTTCATTGATCATCCTAGCTTGACTCCAATATGCACATGGTGACAACACCTTCCTTGTGAGTGAGCCGAGCATCCAATGCATCTCCAACTGTTCCTAGAAGAACAACACAAACTAAACGGTACCCAAACTCATCGGGACCAAATAGTTAGAAACACCAATACATAGGACAAACTCCACATAAATATGTGCATATAGATATGAAAATGAATTTCATGCACATCTCATCCAAATTGAGAGTAGGTGGAGTTTCCCCTCTATATTGAGTCAATGAAAGAAAGCATGCCAAATAGAATACATGAAGTAAATATGCATGCTCAAAACTTTCAAGAACCGATACCAAAAGACAAAGAAATGCCAAGTGAAAAGGATTACCAAATGGAAAAATCATCACTTGGAAGATATCATTAAAGATACATCAAGGAATGAGATATCCATTGATACACGCTAAATTAAAGATGTCAAACTCCCAAAGAGAGGATGGTTCCAAACAAACCAAGCTCCCAACAAAGTTTCATGATGGCACAAGGTACCAAAAGAAAACGGCTTGCCTTCCACCAACACACACTTGATAAGGATCACAAGAAGAGTGTTCTAAAGAAAATAGGATAGCTCCCCACGAGTTGTGCATTATAAAGAATTTCCTTTTGAATACAAAATGCACAAGGTGGGATCACCACTTTCACTATATCTAGAAAACACTAGACAAGAACAAGAAATTAACAAGATCCACAAGTGGTATGGAAGACAACGGAGTTGACACAAACCTTGGCAAGAGAAAAGGCAAATAAAAACAAACTCCAATGTAAAGATGATCAATTAAATTCTACCACACATAAGTGATTACCAATTGTCTAAAGACAAGAAGTATTTGGAAATAATTCCCGGTGGTAGATAGCAAGGATATCCGACATCATCTTTACTCCAAACAAAAAGCAAATTGCAACTTGTAGAGCTAACATGCCACCTAGGAACAAGATAATTTACAATATCAATTATAGGTGACAATATCTCAAATGTACACATTTTCTAGGCTTGTAATATGCACATAGCATATTACTCCCCCATAATGTGATACCAATGAGAAATCTTAACAAGAGGCAATAAGAGGATCCAACACGAGATAATCAATGGAATTTTTAGAATTTGAATTTCTCATGAGAGATATACCACCTAGCAACTAGATAATCTTGAAATATCAATACTAGATGGTATTACTCATGTGCACACATTTATAGGATTGTGAGGTGCACAAAGCACACCACTCCCCATAATGGATATTCCATTAATCTCTCACAAGGGCCAACTAAGAAATAAACAAGATGCACTAAGGCTCAACGAATCGAAACACAAGTACATGATGTGCAAACCAACATACACAAAGGCAATTTGGAGACACATCATATACAAACACATGCAAGGAACAAAACCAAAACATGCAAAGGGGCAAGTAACTTTCAATGTAAACAATTTAAGTACAAGTTACCGCAAGGAGGCACATTGGATATAAGATAGAAACTTGACAACCCAATTGACTTGGCTTGAGACAACAAGAAAGATGAAGTCCCTTAATTCTTCATAATGTAGCCAAGTCTCCAATGACCTCCATCAACACCTATTGATCAAGTTTGAGCTAGTTGGTCCCCAACCAAGTTGGGTCCTAAGAGGTTAGTCACAATAGGCTTGGCTACCCAAATGGTTCTTTGCTTCAAACCACTTTGAGTACCAACAAACTTGGCAACCACATTGCCAACCTTATCCTTCCCAAGAGAATAGACATCATCAATAATAATTGGGTTGGATAAGTTACCACTAGTGCATGAAGAAGTGATGTGGCCTTTCTCACGACATAAGTAGCAACGTCTACTCTTCACTTTCTTCTCAATTGATTTCTCAACAAGAGAAGCATTAACTTGAGTCTTCTTGGGAAGTGGCCTCTCTTCAACTTGAGGTTGAGCATGAGATTGAACTTGTGCCCTCTTCCCTTGTTGCTTGACACTAATGGCCTTCTTCTTCAATGGGCAAGATCTAACATGATGCCCTTCTACTTTGCACTTGAAGCAAACAATCTTGGCCGATTTCTTGACTTGTTCTTGGCCCTTCTTTTTGTTCATCTTGGACTTATTCTTCTTATTGGAGTTGAATCCAAGTCCACCTTTGTCATTGGGATTTTTGCACACTCAAGATATTGTTGAGTGTGGATTTCCTTCATGACTCTTTTTCCAAGTCTTTCTTCAAAGAAGTGACTTGAGCCTTGAGCTCTTTGATTTCCTCTACATGGTTAGTCTCAATACAAGTACTAGAGGAAGTATAAGCTTCAATGTTAGAGCAACAAGGCAAGGAAAGCAATTCATCACAAGATGTACCAACATTGTGAGTAGATGAATTACAAGGACTAGCACATATCAATATAGCATTTTGACTAGAAGTAGTGCTAGTATCCACATGAGGCTCACTAGATGTTACCTTAGGAATCATGGCCTCATGGGCTATCTTTAGCACACTATGGGATACTAGAAGATCATCTTGAAGCTTCGTCCACAACTCATGAGCATCCCGGAACGGCATGAGTTGAAATATAACTACATTGCTCAAAGCATCGAAAAGCACATTAGAAGCTTGAGCATTGAGATAAGAGTTTTTCTCATCCTCTAAAGATAACCTTTGGGGATCCTTTGGAGGAGAAAAACCCATATCTACAATTCGCTCTAAATTTGGGTCCATGACCCTAAAGAGATTAAGCATGCGAATTACCCAAACATCAAAATTTGTGCCATCGAAACTAAGAGTGTCGAGAATCCTAATCCCCTAGTCGACATCTTTACTCTCTAGGCGGTTAAGCCTAACAAAGAGAGACGAGGCTCTGATACCAATTGAAAGATCGAGGATGTCGCCTAGAGGGGGGTGAATAGGCGCTTTAAAATAATTACGGTTTAGGCTTGAACAAATGCGGAATAAACCTAGCGGTTAATTTGTCAAGCACAAAACCTACAACAACTAGGCTCACCTATGTGCACCAACAACATATGCTAAGCAAGATAAGCAACTATGTGATAGCAAGATATATGACAAAGAACAAAATGGCTATCACAAAGTAAAGTGCATAAGTAAAGGGGCTCGGGTAAGAGATAACCGAGGCACGCGGAGACGACGATGTATCCCAAGTTCACACCCTTGCGGATGCTAATCTCCGCTTTGGAGCGGTGTGGAGGCACAATGCTCCCCAAGAAGCCACTAGGGCCACCGTAATCTCCTCACGCCTCGCACAATGCAAGATGCCGTGATTCCACTAAGGGACCCTTGAGGGCGGTCACCGAACCTGCATAAATGGCAACCCTTGGGGCGGTCACCGAACCCGTACACTTTGGCAACCCTTGGGGGCGGTCACCGGAACCCATCAAATTGCTCGGGGCGATCTCCACAACCTAATTGGAGACCCCGACGCTTGCCCGGAGCTTTACACCACAATGATTGAGCTCCGAACACTACCAACCGTCTAGGGCGCCCAAGCACCCAAGAGGAACAAGCTCAAGGGCACCAAGCACCCAAGAGTAATAAGCTTCTCAACTTGTAACTTCCACGTATCACGGTGGAGAACTCAAACCGATGCACCAAATGCAATGGCAAGGGCACACGGAGTGCCCCAAGTCCTTCTCTCTCAAATCCCACCAAAGCAACTAATGCTAGGGAGGAAAATGAGAGGAAGAACAAGAAGGAGAACACCAAGAACTCCAAGAACTAGATCCAAGGGGTTCCCTCACATAGAGGAGAAAGTGATTGGTGGAAATGTGGATCTAGATCTCCTCTCTTTTCCCCAAAAACTAGCAAGAAACCATGGAGGGATTGAGAGATAGCAAGCTCGGAGAAGGTCAACAATGGGGAAGAACACGAGCTCAAAGGATAAGGTTCAATGGGGAAGAAGACCCCTTTATAGGAGGGAAAATCCAACCGTTACCCCAATCGAAAATCCCAAGACAGAGCGGTACTACCGCTAGAAGGGCGGCATTACTACCGAGGGCGGTACTACCGCTTCCCTATCCAAATGGGTACTACCGCTGAAGAGAAGGTCAAGGCCTCGCCCCAGAGCGGTACTACCGCTAGGGAAGAGCGGTACTACCGCTCAGAGCGGTACTGCCGCTTCTCTGCCGCTACTAGTGCCGCAAAACCCGACACGAAAAACTTCGTTCGAGAATCGAGGCGAAGTAGCCCAGACGCCACTGCGGTACTACGGCCGAAACTCCCAAGCGGTACTACCGTTCGGAGAGCGGTACTACCGCTTGGAGCGGTACTACCGCTCCGAGAGCGGTACTACCGCTGGGGAGCTTCGGCGGTACTACCGCTGAGGGTCACGGTACTACCGCTGGCACCAACCTTAAGCCACAACCACGAAAGCAAAGAATACTCCAAGAAAACCGTAACTGCCATAACTTCTTCATATGAGCTCCAACTTGAGCAAACTCAAGCTTGTTTGAAACAAGACAACGAGTAGCATCAAAACAGCGACTGGTTATAGTAAGAAGAGGCAGGGGAGGTATGCTTAGCAAACAAAGGAGTGAAACCTCCAACCGAGAAGAACCGGCATACCCTCCAACATCGAAAACATCATAGAAGATGCATGAGAACTCCGTTTTCGATGAACTCGAGCTTGTCATAAAAATGACCATAAGCTCCAAATCTCACAAGGAGAAGAACCAAACAAGAACCAATAAAGATGATGCAAGGATGCAATGGTTTGAGCTCTCTCTGAACGATACGATCAAGCAACTCATCGAGAGCCCCCTTGATAGTACGGCAAGAACGATCCTATAGCCCGGTCTTCCACATGAGACCGGTAAAATAGAAAACCTATCAAGGGCAAACCTTTGCCTTGCACATGGTCCACTTGAGCTAGATGATGACGATCTTGACTCCCTCAAGTTGGACCACCTTTCTTGATTGCATTGGCGGGATGAAGACTAGTTGATTGCTCCCCATACTCTACCGTGGGTGAGCCTCTCTTCCATTATCTTCACAAGTCCATTGTCACCACAATGGACGGCAAGCTTCAAGCACTTGATCTCTTCGTGATGCATCACTTGAACTTGCACACCGCAACCTAACCCCACAAAGAACTCTCACGAAGACATGGGTTAGCACACAAAGCGTAATGAACAATGCTTACCATACCATGGGATCACTTGATCCCTCTTGGTACATCTTCTACGCTTTGTGAGTTGATCAACTTGATTCACTCTTGACTTAGTCTTGATCAACCTTGAATCTTTCCAACTCTCTTCATTTGGATGATGTCTTGAAGGTGGACATGAATGATCACACAATCTTATTCTTCAAGACATGCTTGCAATAAGCTCAACACTCACATGACCAATCTTTGGATAATTCCTTGAATAGAACCTTGGTCGACACAAAACTCTCCTTGAAACCAACACATGTACTCCAAGAAAAGCCTATGGACAAAACATTCAAATAAACTCAAGGCAACCATTAGTCCATAGAGAATGTCATCAATTACCAAAACCACACATGGGGGCACCGCATGTCCTTTCAATCTCCCCATTTTGGTAATTGATGGCAATCACTTTCAAGAGAGTTTATATAAGGAATTATGCATCACCGTACAATGCAACAACCAATAATGCATGCGTATGAGATGCAATTGCTTAGGAACAAAACCAAAGCAAGGAGAAAACTCTGAAGACTTTTCCACAAAACTCTCTGAAACTTCTCCCCATTGGCATCGATTGCCAAAATGGGCGAAAAAGCGAAGAAGACCAATATAAAAGATGTTCCTCCAAAAGTTGTGTATTTCTCAACAAGAGAGTGGAATGCCATACACATATCCAAAGGTAATACTTGGAGGAAGACCAACTATATTGATGCCCAAAGATTGCAACAGAAAGATATGCCACAAAGACATAACAAAGAGAGACACAAGCAATCGAAGATACCAATTGAAGCAAGAAATCAACGGATATCAATTGAACCAACTAGACCAATGATCCTACATGCCACAAGAATAAAGATATTATGAAAAGCGCAAAGGAGTGTTCTAAAGAAACTAGAGAAGCTCCCCATGATTTGTGCACACATAAGAATTTTTTTGGTATTTGAATACAAAGTGCACAAATAGGATCATAGCTCCCCAAAATCAATAGAAACTCACATCCACAGGTGAGCATATAGGAAACAAAGCCTAGCGCTTGCAACAAGCACATGGTTGAGCAACATGTAAAAGAGGCAACTTAAGAAGGGGCTCAACCAAAATGATGTGTGTGAGTCATGGCGAAGCACTTGAGAAGACTAAAATTAGGATGAGCATTAAGCATCAACATAGTCTTGGAAGAATGAGGCACACGGTGCAAAGCCTTTCATTCTCACACACAACTAGCAAATGGGTTCACAAGCTTACTAATAAGAAAATAGAGAACCTATGCTTGTGACTACCCGTGGTGAAGATAGGCGATGAGAGGCTCATCAAGACGAGGGGTACCAATTAAAAGCCTCGTAAAGATGAGCAAGAGGAAAATAATCTTCACCACAAAAGAGTGCATCAAGATGCAACGATAGAGGACACGCACTCAAGGCAAAAGCTTTCACGGAGCCACCAAAGAAATAACATAAGAAAGACAAGGTGGACGTGAAAGAAAGGATATCAACTAGAGATGTAATTTCTCTCAAGTGTATAAGGTTCTAGGTAGACAAAATCATGATGATATATATCTACAAAGAGGGATGTACACCCGAAATAGTTACAACATGAAGGAACAAGATATCCACAAGGAAGTCACAAATATACCCATAAGATATTTGCTTGAAGGCATAGCACTTGGCTAGATATGGTCTTATTGTATATAAGTGAATTCCTACCCATGAACATCAAAGACATCACAACTAGCAACATGAGATCATCGTTGAGATGCTTTGAGAAAGGAAACAAGTATCAAAAGAAAGAATGAAATGCATGCCATGATACAACCTACGCAAGGTTGATGCAAGTAATGTGTGCATGTCGTAGATGATGATACTTATTACCGAGATACCATTGGAAGGATGTAGTAGATACCAATTGAAGGTAGATAGTAGTTCATTGATCATCCTAGCTTGACTCCAATATGCACATGGTGACAACACCTTCCTTGTGAGTGAGCCGAGCATCCAATGCATCTCCAACTGTTCCTAGAAGAACAACACAAACTAAACGGTACCCAAACTCATCGGGACCAAATAGTTAGAAACACCAATACATAGGACAAACTCCACATAAATATGTGCATATAGATATGAAAATGAATTTCATGCACATCTCATCCAAATTGAGAGTAGGTGGAGTTTCCCTATATATTGAGTCAATGAAAGAAAGCATGCCAAATAGAATACATGAAGTAAATATGCATGCTCAAAACTTTCAAGAACCGATACCAAAAGACAAAAGAAATGCCAAGTGAAAAGGATTACCAAATGGAAAAATCATCACTTGGAAGATATCATTAAAGATACATCAAGGAATGAGATATCCATTGATACACGCTAAATTAAAGATGTCAAACTCCCAAAGAGAGGATGGTTCCAAACAAACCAAGCTCCCAACAAAGTTTCATGATGGCACAAGGTACCAAAAGAAAACGGCTTGCCTTCCACCAACACACACTTGATAAGGATCACAAGAAGAGTGTTCTAAAGAAAATAGGATAGCTCCCCACGAGTTGTGCATTATAAAGAATTTCCTTTTGAATACAAAATGCACAAGGTGGGATCACCACTTTCACTATATCTAGAAAACACTAGACAAGAACAAGAAATTAACAAGATCCACAAGTGGTATGGAAGACAACGGGAGTTGACACAAACCTTGGCAAGAGAAAAGGCAAATAAAAACAAACTCCAATGTAAAGATGATCAATTAAATTCTACCACACATAAGTGATTACCAATTGTCTAAAGACAAGAAGTATTTGGAAATAATTCCCGGTGGTAGATAGCAAGGATATCCGACATCATCTTTACTCCAAACAAAAAGCAAATTGCAACTTGTAGAGCTAACATGCCACCTAGGAACAAGATAATTTACAATATCAATTATAGGTGACAATATCTCAAATGTACACATTTTCTAGGCTTGTAATATGCACATATCAAATTACTCCCCATAATGTGATACCAATGAGAAATCTTAACAAGAGGCAATAAGAGGATCCAACACGAGATAATCAATGGAATTTTTAGAATTTGAATTTCTCATGAGAGATATACCACCTAGCAACTAGATAATCTTGAAATATCAATACTAGATGGTATTACTCATGTGCACACATTTATAGGATTGTGAGGTGCACAAAGCACACCACTCCCCATAATGGATATTCCATTAATCTCTCACAAGGGCCAACTAAGAAATAAACAAGATGCACTAAGGCTCAACGAACGAAACACAAGTACATGATGTGCAAACCAACATACACAAAGGCAATTTGGAGACACATCATATACAAACACATGCAAGGAACAAAACCAAAACATGCAAAGGGGCAAGTAACTTTCAATGTAAACAATTTAAGTACAAGTTACCGCAAGGAGGCACATTGGATATAAGATAGAAACTTGACAACCCAATTGACTTGGCTTGAGACAACAAGAAAGATGAAGTCCCTTAATTCTTCATAATGTAGCCAAGTCTCCAATGACCTCCATCAACACCTATTGATCAAGTTTGAGCTAGTTGGTCCCCAACCAAGTTGGGTCCTAAGAGGTTAGTCACAATAGGCTTGGCTACCCAAATGGTTCTTTGCTTCAAACCACTTTGAGTACCAACAAACTTGGCAACCACATTGCCAACCTTATCCTTCCCAAGAGAATAGACATCATCAATAATAATTGGGTTGGATAAGTTACCACTAGTGCATGAAGAAGTGATGTGGCCTTTCTCACGACATAAGTAGCAACGTCTACTCTTCACTTTCTTCTCAATTGATTTCTCAACAAGAGAAGCATTAACTTGAGTCTTCTTGGGAAGTGGCCTCTCTTCAACTTGAGGTTGAGCATGAGATTGAACTTGTGCCCTCTTCCCTTGTTGCTTGACACTAATGGCCTTCTTCTTCAATGGGCAAGATCTAACATGATGCCCTTCTACTTTGCACTTGAAGCAAACAATCTTGGCCGATTTCTTGACTTGTTCTTGGCCCTTCTTTTTGTTCATCTTGGACTTATTCTTCTTATTGGAGTTGAATCCAAGTCCAACTTTGTCATAGTTGGATTTTTTAACACTCAAGATATTGTTGAGTGTGGATTTCCTTCATGACTCTTTTTCCAAGTCTTTCTTCAAAGAAGTGACTTGAGCCTTGAGCTCTTTGATTTCCTCTACATGGTTAGTCTCAATACAAGTACTAGAGGAAGTATAAGCTTCAATGTTAGAGCAACAAGGCAAGGAAAGCAATTCATCACAAGATGTACCAACATTGTGAGTAGATGAATTACAAGGACTAGCACATATCAATATAGCATTTTGACTAGAAGTAGTGCTAGTATCCACATGAGGCTCACTAGATGTTACCTTAGGAATCATGGCCTCATGGGCTATCTTTAGCACACTATGGGATACTAGAAGATCATCTTGAAGCTTCGTCCACAACTCATGAGCATCCCGGAACGGCATGAGTTGAAATATAACTACATTGCTCAAAGCATCGAAAAGCACATTAGAAGCTTGAGCATTGAGATAAGAGTTTTTCTCATCCTCTAAAGATAACCTTTGGGGATCCTTTGGAGGAGAAAACCCATATCTACAATTCGCTCTAAATTTGGGTCCATGACCCTAAAGAGATTAAGCATGAATTACCCAAACATCAAAATTTGTGCCATCGAAACTAAGAGTGTCGAGAATCCTAATCCCCTAGTCGACATCTTTACTCTCTAGGCGGTTAAGCCCAACAAAGAGAGACGAGGCTCGATACCAATTGAAAGATCGAGGATGTCGCCTAGAGGGGGTGAATAGGCGCTTTAAAATAATTACGGTTTAGGCTTGAACAAATGCGGAATAAACCTAGCGGTTAATTTGTCAAGCACAAAACCTACAACAACTAGGCTCACCTATGTGCACCAACAACATATGCTAAGCAAGATAAGCAACTATGTGATAGCAAGATATATGACAAAGAACAAAATGGCTATCACAAAGTAAAGTGCATAAGTAAAGGGGCTCGGGTAAGAGATAACCGAGGCACGCGGAGACGACGATGTATCCCGAAGTTCACACCCTTGCGGATGCTAATCTCCGTTTGGAGCGGTGTGGAGGCACAATGCTCCCCAAGAAGCCACTAGGGCCACCGTAATCTCCTCACGCCCTCGCACAATGCAAGATGCCGTGATTCCACTAAGGGACCCTTGAGGGCGGTCACCGAACCTGCATAAATGGCAACCCTTGGGGCGGTCACCGAACCCGTACACTTTGGCAACCCTTGGGGGCGGTCACCGGAACCCGTCAAATTGCTCGGGGCGATCTCCACAACCTAATTGGAGACCCCGACGCTTGCCCGGAGCTTTACACCACAATGATTGAGCTCCGAACACTACCAACCGTCTAGGGCGCCCAAGCACCCAAGAGGAACAAGCTCAAGGGCACCAAGCACCCAAGAGTAATAAGCTTCTCAACTTGTAACTTCCACGTATCACGGTGGAGAACTCAAACCGATGCACCAAATGCAATGGCAAGGGCACACGGAGTGCCCCAAGTCCTTCTCTCTCAAATCCCACCAAAGCAACTAATGCTAGGGAGGAAAATGAGAGGAAGAACAAGAAGGAGAACACCAAGAACTCCAAGAACTAGATCCAAGGGGTTCCCCTCACATAGAGGAGAAAGTGATTGGTGGAAATGTGGATCTAGATCTCCTCTCTCTTTTCCCCCAAAAACTAGCAAGAAACCATGGAGGGATTGAGAGATAGCAAGCTCGGAGAAGGTCAACAATGGGGGAAGAACACGAGCTCAAAGGATAAGGTTCAATGGGGAAGAAGACCCCCTTTTATAGGAGGGGAAAAATCCAACCGTTACCCCAATCGAAAATCCTCACAGGCGGTACTACCGCTAGGAAGGGCGGTATTACTCTGAGGGCGGTACTACCGCTTCCCTATCCAAATGGGTACTACCACAAGAAGAGAAGGTCAAGGCCACGGCCCCAGGCGGTACTACCGCTAGGGAAGAGCGGTACTACCGCTCAGAGCGGTATCTTGCCGCTTCTCTGCCGCTACTAGTGCCGCAAAACCCGACACGAAAAACTTCGTTCGAGAATCGAGGCGAAGTAGCCAGACAAGACAATGGTACTCGGCCGAAACTCCCAAGCGGTACTACTGCTCGGAGAGCGGTACTACCGCTTGAGCGGTACTACCGCTCGAGAGCGGTACTACCGCTGCGAGCTTCAAGCGGTACTACCGAGGGTCACGCATACTACCGCTGGCACCAGCCTTAAGCCACAACCACGAAAGCAAAGAATACTCCAAGAAAACCGTAACTGCCATAACTTCTTCATATGAGCTCCGAATTGAGCAAACTCAAGCTTGTTTGAAACAAGACAACGAGTAGCATCAAAACAGCGATCTGGTTATAGTAAGAAGAGGCAGGGGAGGTATGCTTAGCAAACAAAGGAGTGAAACCTCCAACCGAGAAGAACCGGCATACCCTCCAACATCGAAAACATCATAGAAGATGCATGAGAACTCCGTTTCGATGAACTCGAGCTTGTCATAAAAATGACCATAAGCTCCAAATCTCACAAGGAGAAGAACCAAACAAGAACCAATAAAGATGATGCAAGGATGCAATGGTTTGAGCTCTCTACGAACGATACGATCAAGCAACTCATCGAGAGCCCCCCTTGATAGTACGGCAAACGATCCTATAGCCCGGTCTTCCACATGAGACCGGTAAAATAGAAAACCTATCAAGGGCAAACCTTTGCCTTGCACATGGTCCACTTGAGCTAGATGATGACGATCTTGACTCCCTCAAGTTGGACCACCTTTCTTGATTGCATTGGCGGGATGAAGACTAGTTGATTGCTCCCCATACTCTACCGTGGGTGAGCCTCTCTTCCATTATCTTCACAAGTCCATTGTCACCACAATGGACGGCAAGCTTCAAGCACTTGATCTCTTCGTGATGCATCACTTGAACTTGCACACCGCAACCTAACCCCACAAAGAACTCTCACGAAGACATGGGTTAGCACACAAAGCGTAATGAACAATGCTTACCATACCATGGGATCACTTGATCCCTCTTGGTACATCTTCTACGCTTTGTGAGTTGATCAACTTGATTCACTCTTGACTTAGTCTTGATCAACCTTGAATCTTTCCAACTCTCTTCATTTGGATGATGTCTTGAAGGTGGACATGAATGATCACACAATCTTATTCTTCAAGACATGCTTGCAATAAGCTCAACACTCACATGACCAATCTTTGGATAATTCCTTGAATAGAACCTTGGTCGACACAAAACTCTCCTTGAAACCAACACATGTACTCCAAGAAAAGCCTATGGACAAAACATTCAAATAAACTCAAGGCAACCATTAGTCCATAGAGAATGTCATCAATTACCAAAACCACACATGGGGGCACCGCATGTCCTTTCAATGGGCCCTAGGGGGGACGGCGCCCAGCCCACTTAGGGGCTGGTTCCCTTCCACATACAGCCCATAGGGCCCTCTGGGGCAGGTGGACCCTCCCGGTGGACCCCCGGAACCCCTTCGGTGGTCCCGGTACAATACCGGCAAACCCCTGAATACTTCCGGTGACCGTATGATGACTTTCCATATATAATCTTCACCTCGGACCATTCCGGAACTCCTCGTGACGTCCGGGATCTCATCCGGGACTCCGAACAACATTCGGTAACCGCATACTAATTACCATAACAACTCTAGCGTCACCGAACCTTAAGTGTGTAGACCCTACGGGTTCGGGAACCATGTAGACATGACCGAGACATCTCTTCGGCCAATAACCAACAGCGGGATTTGGATACCCATGTTGGCTCCCACATGTTCCACGATGATCTCATCGGATGAACCATGATGTCGGGGATTCAATCAATCCCGTACACAATTCCCTTTGTCTACCGGTATGATACTTGCCCGAGATTCGATCATCGGTATCCCTATACCTTGTTCAATCTTGTTACCGGCAAGTCTCTTTACTCGTTCGTAACACATCATCCCGTGATCAACTCCTTGGTCACATTGAGCTCATTATGATGATGTCCTACCGAGTGGGCCCAGAGATACCTCTCCGTCACACGGAGTGACAAATCCCAGTCTCGATTCGTGCCAACCCAACAGACACTTTCGGAGATACCCGTAGTGCACCTTTATAGCCACCCGATTCGTTGTGACGTTTGGCACATCAAAAGCATTCCTACAAAGATCCGGGAGTTGCACAATCTCATGGTCTAAGGAAAAGATACTTGACATTAGAAAAGTTTTAGCGCATTTAACTACACGATCTTGTGCTATGCTTAGGATTGGGTCTTGTCCACCACATCATTCTCCTAATGATGTGATCTCGTTATCAATGACATCCAATGTCCATGGTCAAGAAACCGTAACCATCTATTGATCAACGAGCTAGTCAACTAGAGGCTCACTAGGGACATGTTGTGGTCTATGTATTCACACATGTATTACTATTTCCGGATAACACAATTATAGCATGAACAATAGACAATTATCATGAACAAGGAAATATAATAATAACCATTCTATTATTGCCTCTAGGGCATATTTCCAACAGTCTCCCACTTGCACTAGAGTCAATAATCTAGTTACATTGTGATGAATCGAACACCCATAGAGTTCTGGTGTTGATCATGTTTTGCTCGTGGAAGAGGTTTAGTCAACGGATCTGCGACATTAAGGTCCGTATGCACTTTACAAATATCTATGTCTCCATCTTGAACATTTTCACTAACGGAGTTGAAGCTACGCATGATATGCCTGATCTTCTTGTGAAGCCTGGGCTCCTTGGCAAGGGCAATAGCACCAGTGTTGTCACAGAAGAGAGTCATCGGGCCCGACGCATTGGGAATAACTCCTAGGTCGGTAATGAACTCCTTCATCCAGATTGCTTCATGTGCTGCCTCTGAGGCTGCCATGTACTCCGCATGTAGATCCCGCCACGACGCTTTGCTTGCAACTGCACCAGCTGACTGCCCCACCATTCAAAATATACATGTATCCGGTTTGCGACTTGGAGTCATCCAGATCTGTGTCGAAGCTAGCATTGACGTAACCCATTACGACGAGCTCTTCGTCACCTCCATAAACGAGAAACATACCCTTAGTCCTTTTCAGGTACTTCAGGATATTCTTGACCGTTGTCGAGTGTTCCATGCCGGGATTACTTTGGTACCTTCCTACCATACTTACGGCAAGGTTCACATCAGGTCTGGTACATAGCATGGCATACATAATAGACCGTATGGCCGAGGCATAGGGGGTGACACTCATCTTTTCTCTATCTTCTGCCGTGGTCGGGCATTGAGTCGTGCTCAATCTCACACCTTGCAATACATGCAAGAACCCCTTCTTGGATTGATCCATATTGAACTTCTTCAATATCTTGTCAAGGTATGTGCTTTGCGAAAGACCAATGAGGCGTCTCGATCTATCTCTATAGATCTTTATGCCTAATATGTAAGCAGCTTCTCCAAGGTCCTTCATTGAAAAACACTTATTCAAGTAGGCCTTTATGCTTTCCAAGAATTCTATATCATTTCCCATCAATAGTATGTCATCCACATATAATATGAGAAAAGCTACAGAGCTCCCACTCACTTTCTTGTAAACACACGCTTCTCCATAAGTCTGTGTAAACCCAAACGCTTTGATCATCTCATCAAAGCAAATGTTCCAACTTCAAGATGCTTGCACCAGCCCATAGATTGAGCGCTGGAGCTTGTATACCTTGTCAGCATTCTTAGGATCGACAAAACCTTCCAGCTGCATCATATACAATTCTTCCTTAAGGAAACCATTAAGGAATGCCGTTTTGACGTCCATCTGCCATATCTCATAATCATAGAATGCGACAATTGCTAACATGATTCAGACGGACTTTAGCTTCGCAACGGGTGAGAAGGTCTCATCGTAGTCAACCCCTTGAAATTGTCAGTAACCCTTAGCGACAAGCCGAGCCTTATAGATGGTCACATTACCATCCGCGTCTGTCTTCTTCTTAAAGATCCATTTATTTTCTATGGCTCGCCAATCATCGGGCAAGTCAGTCAAAATCCATACTTCGTTTTCATACATGGATCCTATCTCGGATTTCATGGCTTCAAGCCATTTGTTGGAATCCGGGCCCACCATCGCTTCTTCATAGTTCGAAGGTTCACTATTGTCTAACAACATGATTTCTAGGACAGGGTTGCCGTACCACTCTGGTGCGGAACATGTCCTTGTGGACCTACGAAGTTCAGTAGCAACTTGATCCGAAGTTTCATGATCATCATCATTAACTTCGTCTCTAGTCGGTGCAGGCACCACAGAAACATCTTCCTGAGCTATGCTACTCTCCGGTTCAAGAGGCAATATCTCATCAAGTTCTACTTTCCTCCCACTTGCTTCTTTTGAGAGAAACTCTTTCTTCAAAAAGGATCCATTCTTGGCAACAAAGACCTTGCCTTCGGATCTGATCCTTAGGGTATCCTATGAAGACGTATTTTTCCGATTTGGGTTCGAGCTTTTCAGGTTGAAGTTTCTTGACATAAGCATCGCATCCCCAAACTTTCAGAAACGACAGCTTAGGTTTCTTCCCAAACCATAATTCATACGGTGTCGTCTCAACGGATTTCGACGGAGCCCTATTTACAGTGAATGCGGCAGTCTCTAAAGCATTACCCCAAAATGATAGCGGTAGGTCGGTAAGAGACATCATAGATCGCACCATGTCCAACATAGTACAATTACGACGTTCAGACACAACATTACGCTGAGGTGTTCCAGGCGGCGTGAGTTGTGAAACAATTCCACATTTCATTAAGTGCGTGCCAAATTCGTAACTCAAATATTCCCCACCACGATCTGATCGTAAGAACTTTATTTTCCCGTCACGTTGATTCTCAACCTTACTCTGAAATTCCTTGAACTTTTCAAAGGTCTCGGACTTGTGTTTTATTAAGTAGACATACCCATATCTACTTAGGTCATCAGTGAGGGTGAGAACATAACGATAACCACCGCGAGCCTCAACGCTCATTGGACCGCACATATCAGTATGTGTGATTTCCAATAAGTTGGTTGCTCGCTCCATTGTTCCGGAGAACGGAGTCTTGGTCATTTTTCCCATGAGGCATGGTTCGCACGTGTCAAATGATTCATAATCAAGAGACTCCAAAAGTCCATCTGCATGGAGTTTCTTCATGCATTTGACACCAATGTGACCAAGGCGGCAGTGCCACAAGTATGTGGGACTATCATTATCAACCTTACATATTTTGGCATTCACACTATGAATATGTGCAACATCACGTTCGAGATTCAATAAGAATAAACCATTGACCAGCGGGGCATGACCATAAAACATATCTCTCATATAAATAGAACAACCATTATTCTCAGATTTAAATGAGTAGCCATCTTGCATTAAACGAGATCCAGATACAATGTTCATGCTCAAAGCTGGCAATAAATAACAATTATTGAGGTTTAAAACTAATCCCGTAGGTAAATGTAGAGGTAGCGTGCCGACGGCGATCACATTGACCTTGAAACCATTCCCGACGCGCATCGTCACCTCGTCCTTCGCCAGTCTCCGCTTATTCCGCAGCTCCTGTTTTGAGTTACAAATATGAGCAACCGCACCGGTATCAAATACCCAGGAGCTACTACGAGTGCTGGTAAGGTACACATAAATAACATGTATATCATGTATACCTTTGGTATTGCCGGCCTTCTTATCCTCTAAGTACTTGAGGCAGTTCCGCTTCTAGTGACCGTTTCCCTTGCAATAAAAGCACTCAGTCTCAGGCTTGGGTCCATGCTTTGGCTTCTTCCCGGCGTCACGGCTTATCGGGCGGCAACTCCCTTGCCGTCCTTCTTGAAGTTCTTCTTACCCTTTCCTTTCTTGAAACTAGTGGTTTTATTGACCATCAACACTTGATGTTCCTTTTGATCTCCACCTCCGCTGATTTCAGCATTGAATATACCTCAGGAATGGTTTTCTCCATCCCCTGCATATTGAAATTCATCACAAAGCTCTTGTAGCTAGGTGGGAGCGACTGAAGGATTCTGTCAACGACCGCGTCATCCGGGAGATTAACTCACAGCTGAGACAAGCAGTTGTGCAATCCAGACATTTTGAGTATGTGCTCGCTGACAGAACTATTCTCCTCCATCTTACTACTGTAGAACTTGTCGGAGACTTCATATCTCTCGACCCGGGCATGAGCTTGGAAAACCATTTTCAGCTCTTGGAACATCTCATATGCTCTGTGCTGCTCAAAACGCTTTTGGAGCCCCGGTTCTAAGCTATAAAGCATGCTGCACTGAACCAGGGAGTAAGCATCACTATGCGACTGCCAGGCGTTCATAACATCTTGAGTTGCTAGGAAAATGGGCGCTTCACCTAGCGGTGCTTCAAGGACATATGCTTTCTTGGCAGCTATGAGGATGATCCTCAAGTTACGGACCCAGTCCGTATAGTTGCTACCATCATCTTTCAGCTTGGTTTTCTCTAGGAACGCGTTGAAGTTGAGGGCAACATTAGCGTGGGCCATTTGATCTACAAGACATATTGTAAAGATATTTAGACTAAGTTCATGACAGTTAAGTTCATCTAATCAAATTATTTAATGAACTCCCACTTAGATAGACATCCCTCTAGTCATCTAAGTGATACATGATTAGGCCGTGTCCGATCATCACGTGAGACGGACTAGTCATCAACGGTGAACATCTCCATGTTGATCATATCTACTATACGACTCATGTTTGACCTTTCAGTCTCTCGTGTTCCGAGGCCATGTCTGTACATGCTAGGCTCGTCAAGTCAACCTAAGTGTTTTACTTGTGTAAATCTGGCTTACACTCGTTGTATTCGAACCTTAGAATCTATCACACCCGATCATCATGTGGTGCTTCGAAACAACGAACCTTCGTAACGGTGCACAGTTAGGGGGAACACTTTCTTGGAATTTTAGCGAGGGATCACCTTATTTAAGCTACCGTCGTTCTAAGTAAATAAGATGTATAAACATGATAAACATCACATGCAATCAAATAGTGACATGATATGGCCAATATCATTTTGCTCCTTTTGATCTCCATCTTCGGGGCGCCATGATCATCATCGTCACCGGCATGACACCATGATCTCCATCATCATGATCTCCATCATCGTGTCTTCATGAAATTGTCTTGCCAACTGTTACTTCTACTAATATGGCTAACGTTTAGCAATAAAGTAAAGTAATTACATGGCGTTTTAATTGACACACAGGTCATACAATAAATTCAAACAACTCCTATGGCTCCTGCCGGTTGTCATACTAATCGACATGCAAGTCGTGATTCCTATTACAAGAACATGATCAATCTCATACATCACATCCTTTTGGCCATATCACATCACACGACATATGCTGCAAGAACAAGTTAGACGTCCTCTAATTGTTGTTGCAAGTTTTTTACGTGGCTGCTATAGGTTTCTAGCAAGAACGTTTCTTACCTACGCCAAAACCACAACGCGCCTTGGATGAGGTCCTGCTGCTCTCCCTCCTCCCCTCTATTTATAGGGCGAAGGGGGAAGGGGGTTGGCCCCTCTAGATGAGATCTAGAGGTGGGGGCCAAGGGGAGGGGCTTGCCCCCCAAGTTAAGGGGGGCGCCCCCTTTAGGGTTTCCCCCCAACCCTAGGCGCATGGGCCCTAGTGGGGGACGGCGCCCAGCCCACTTAGGGGCTGGTTCCCTTCCACATACAACCCATAGGGCCCTCCGAGGTAGGTGGACCCTCCCGGTGGACCCCCGGAACCCCTTCAGTGGCCCCGATACAATACCGGCAAACCCCCGAATACTTCCGGTGACTGTATGATGACTTCCCATATATAAATCTTCACCTCCGGACCATTTCGTAACTCCTCGTGACATCCGGGATCTCATCCGGGACTCCGAACAACATTCGGTAACCGTATACTAATTCCCATAACAACTTAGCGTCACCTAACCTTAAGTGTGTAGACCCTACGGGTTCGGGAACCATGTAGACATGACCGAGACATCTCTCCGGCCAATAACCAACAGCGGGATCCAGATACACATGTTGGCTCCCACATGTTCCACGATGATCTCATCGGATGAACCACGATGTCGGGGATTCAATCAATCCCGTACACAATTCCCTTTGTCTACGGTATGATACTTGCCCGAGATTCGATCGTCGGTATCCCTATACCTTGTTCAATCTCGTTACCAGTCAGTCTCTTTACTCGTTCGTAACACATCATCCCGTGATCAACTCCTTGGTCACATTGAGCTCATTATGATGATGTCCTACCGAGTGGGCCCAGAGATACCTCTCCGTCACACGGAGTGACAAATCCCCGGTCTCGATTCGTGCCAACCCAATTAACACTTTCGGAGATACCCGTAGTGCACCTTTATAGCCACCCAGTTACGTTGTGACGTTTGGCACACCCAAAGCATTCCTACAGTATCCGGGAGTTGCACAATCTCATGGTCTAAGGAAAAGATACTTGACATTAGAAAAGCTTTAGCAGATTTAACTACACCATCTTGTGCTATGCTTAGGATTGGGTCTTGTCCATCACATCATTCTCCTAATGATGTGACCCGTTATCAATGACATCCAATGTCCATGGTCGAAACCGTAACCATCTATTGATCAACGAGCTAGTCAACTAGAGGCTCACTAGGGACATGTTGTGGCCTATGTATTCACACATGTATTACGATTTCCGGATAACACAATTATAGCATGAACAATAGACAATTATCATGAACGAGAAAATATAATAATAACCATTTTATTATCGCCTCTAGGGCATATTTCCAACAGGTTCCTCGTTACAAGAATATACATTTAATTGTTTGCAGGGTTGTAACTTCTCCTTTTCCCTCTTTTTAGTCTTGTAAGTGCCTCTAGTTGGATGTTCAGGGCACTTTCTTATGTTGTGATCTGTTTTATCACACGTACTAGATTGAGCTTATGCAACGACGCGAATACTCGATTCTGCATAACAAAATGCACACAGTCGATATACCCAAGAAAACACACAAAAAATCATTTTACAGAATTAATTAATATAAGGCAGCCTAGGATAGGGAGGTCCTCTCCTAAGACTGGACCTCTATCCATAATAGCAGAAGACATCCCCAGCTGTATGCTCCAACTGGGTAGACGTCATCGTTAAAAAATCTCTCCTTTGGCCTCTACATGATAGGCAAAGTACAGTGCCAATGGGTACATGTATGAATAATCTACACTAGAGATGAAACACACTTTTTATTTAACATGACATCATTACTGAAAAGCCACATAGCTCAAGACAAGGCTGCTGCACCCATGAGGACATGCAATTTTTTTGTGAATATCCCTCAACCAATTGTCAAATATTACGCACATCATCGTAGCTATAAGTTTGAACCTACTTGAACAACAGAGCACACCGAGCGAGCAAACGACACACACGTGACTATAAGTTTGTACCTACCTGAACAACAGACCAGACCAAGCGAGGAAATGGCACTATAAATATAGGTATTTAATTGACTAGTCATCTACTATCTATTACTACTTATAAAAGCATGAGTTTGATGAATCCAAATTATCTGAGCCATCCAACCACCTGTATTCAACGTATCATGCTGCTCCAATGATGTAACCATCACATTATCAATAATTTGGAACACATGTTAACTGCACTAATTATAATTTGTAAATAACATTAATTGCATTAAACCATAATTAACTTTAGAATCGACATTAATTATGCTTAATTTTGGAATCACTGTCAAACTGGACGTGAGTGCACATACATGGTTACTAGTGATGGAAAAAGACACAACTCTTACTACCCACAATGTTGTCTCTAGTCAAGACCACTCCCTGGTTTAAAAATCAAAGCAATATCTTCACTCTAAGAGGTATTTTGATCTTCCATAATTTCTAGTTATCCATGGGGACATCACCGTGGGCAAGCACCGAGTATAGACTAAACTAAAAACTTTTCATTCCAATGCAAATTCAATCTAAGCACATCCGGCTCCTTAGGTAGGTGGATAGGCTTCAAACATACTACACTTGGAGAATATGTTACAAACAATATACTTCGGTTTTATTATCAGCTATTATTGGTGTGATGTCATAATTATTCTACAAATATTAACTTGCTGGCAAAGTATAACGTTTATGGAGTCATCGATGGTGTGTGTTCATATGTGTTCTCCAATAATTTTGGTTCAATTAACTTATTTGTTAGGGAATCAATAATTTTGGTTGTGTGCATCTCATGATGCAGAGGCCGGGGTTATCCCCTTTTCAGAAAAGAAAACTGATTTGTTAGAGAATGAATATTCAGTTAGCTACAGTTGTATTAGCATTTTTTTCCAGCAGTTTTGTTTTTTGCATTTTTCGCATATTCTAGAAAAAGCATGACCATGCATGCCTAAGCTAAGAGTTGAGGAATCTATCTTTAGAAAGGGAGGAAAAAGTGTGGTATTTGTTTTAAGTTCACCGACTAATGTCACCTAGTCTTATGAACCTCAAATATGTTGTTTTAAGGCGTTTTTCCAAGTTCTCCTATGTACAAAATACATTGTAAATTCTCTAAAAAAACATCGTAATTAACTAGCTTGTACATAAGTTCACCTTATTTAATACAGAGTAGTACTAGGACCAAATCATATAAGTTATCTCTACCATTCGGCTTGAGTTGTGAGCTATCTCAAAAGAAAAAGGAAATCTCCCAGGGTGACGCTACGCGTCAACCAATGGATAACCGAGAAAAATTGACCGCCTCCCTAACCTTTGCATGGAACCGCTAATGACCGTCCGATATGTCTACGTGAGCAGTCTCCTTTGCAATAAGAGTGATGTTGTAGTACTTTCTGCAATAGAGGTCTTGCTGTAAAAAAATTCTGTAACAAATTTCCTGTTGCGTAGTTATCTTGTTGCAGAATTTTTTTGCAAGGTTTTTTTGCGAGGCTAAAACATGGCCTTTTTGCAAAAAGAGCCTTGTTGCAACTGCGACCGGCCCTTATTTCTCCTTCCATCGGGTTGCTCCTGAGCCATCCGGCCAAAAATAGATTGGATGGCCACGAACAAGGACGGCGGTGCACGGGATCGGTCAGTGGTAGAAAGCATTTTCCTTACAAAAATTATGCGAAAACAATGCACAAAGTGTGACTATAGTACTATAGAATTCACCACTTATAAAGCATCTTTGGTTTATGGAAAATATTCCAAATGCCACTGAAACAGATCTGATCCATGTAAATTTCTAGCCAACAACAACGAAGAGACCTTTCAACATCTCACAAGGATCATGACGGAGAATCTGCACAAACAATATGACAAGAAACTCGTTTCTACCCTATCCTACACTGGCTGACAACGCGTGGAAATTATCGAAGTCGTGAGTTGGCGGCGACGCTGATGACAGGTGGACGGAAGGGTGTACGATCGAAAAGAGATTAATTATTCCTTGGTATTTTTTTTTTAGAATACCACACCATGTTTTTTCTTGGTGGAAGGGACGGCAGGTACGGCCGAAAGAATGGCAAGAAGTACGGATGTCACTAGGATTAGGTGGCCAGCCACCACTCTATTTTAATACAAGTCTTTGTGATTCTTGGTATCTTTCCACGTCTTGCTCCATCAGTCTTGGTGATCTCTGCTGTCCTACTATTCTTTCCGGGTCATGTGTTCACGCCCATCTTCCCCGCGTTCTAATATATAATGAAATACATTCCAGGTTATACGGTGTGCCAGAGGTTCCAAAATTTGGTGCTACACGGTCTACATATATAGCGTGTTTGGTTGCCTGTGTGAGGTCCGGTCTGACTCGCGCGAGATGAAAATGGACTGATTGGTTGCTTGCTTTTACTGTTCGGTCTGCATGGCACAAACCTTAAAGCACTCCTGGGCCTGGCTCCCTGGAAACGCTCGAATCGGCAGTTTCTTCAGGGCCAGGCCCGAGCGGTACACGTGGGCGGCGGCGGCTGCACGCGCGCGGTCACGCTCAAGAAGCCGCGTTGCTTGCCGAAGCGCCGGCAATTATTAGCCTCACCGCCCCTCACCGCTCCCTCTCCCCACTTTCCCAACTCTCACCGGCGGCGGCGGATCGGAGGAGAGCAAGAAGACCACTGGACTCCATCACCGACGAGTGGATCATCACCTGGCCCGCGGCAATGGCGGTAAGCACTTCTCTCTGTTCGTCATGCAGTACTTTTTCCCATTCGATCCGGCTATAGATTCGATCCACGGCGGAGGGGAATGGGGAATAGAGGTAGATAAGCATGTAGAGGTAGTTCATACTAGTTCATAGTACTTCAAACTAGTTCATGCAAGATTGGAATAGAGGTAGATGCGGATGCGGAAGGGGGATTGGGGGTACAGAACGGACACCGGCTCACCGCGGCGGCCGTCACGGGCGTGCGGAGCAGCGGGTCGAGCCATTGGCCTTCATCTACTTGTTCATCGCCGTGCGGGGCGGCGGGTCGTCGTCGTCATCCTCGGCGGAGTCGAGGTCGATCTGCCAGGTACGACGGCCTGGCTCCGGCGCCCTTGCTGGCATCTGCACCGGTTCTTCCTCCTCCTTAGGCTCCCCACCAATGACCGCCGGCGGCGGGATTGCCGTCTCCCAGTACACTGCGGCACGACGGTCATTAGGAGCCCAGTAGTTTTTATACTTACACCACTTCTTCCTCTGTTTAGCGTTGTTGGAGACGGCCTGATTCATGGCCCAGCAAATAATGTCGACTGCCATCGCGCCCTTCGCTGGGTTAGGAATCACCGTCTTCAGCTCTTGTGCAGTGGCCCTCTTGAGCACTGCATCAGATTCCTTCTGCATGTCACGCATGGAGCCAAAGTTCGAGCACACCTCCATGGTGTTCTCGAACTTGGTGCAGTCACCAGCCGACCACCCAAGGAAGAAGGCCCTCCAGCCAATACCCCAAGGGAAGGGGTTGGCATTGGAGCTGGAGCTAGAGCTCATGGCGATGGAGAGGAGGAAGGTTGACAATGAAAGAAGAGAGGGGTTGGTTAAGTAGTGGTGGGCAGGGTGAGTAAATATAGGGGCGATGGAGAGGAGGAGAAGAGTGACAGTCATGCCGTTCTAACTACATGCTCTTCAATAAGCCATGAACTATGTGATGTGCCTGACTCCATGAATTGTGTGCAGATCGAGGAGAGCAATGAGATAGGCACGAAGGTGCTCCCGGCCGTTGACAACAAGGGCAAGCAGCCCCTTCATCCAATGCCCGACGAGGTTGTGCTGCCGCCCACCGCTGAGGAAGAACCAAAGACGCCGGAGGCTGGTGACGGCGAGTGCATGGAGGAACCCCCCAGCAACAAGCGCCGCAACTACGGCCACTACCATGAGGAGGATGACCCAACTCACTTCTGCAAGGTCATTCTTGCACCGAAGCTTGAGTGCATCCCCATGCCCCTGGACTTCACCAAGCACTTCGTCGCGGTGCCGACGGAGTTCAAGCTCACGAACAACACCGGCTGCTCCTGGAAGGTGACGGTGAAGTTGATGAACGGCAGGGTGATCCTGGATCAGGGTTGGGACACCGACGCAGCCGTTCATCGGATCAAGATCGGCTACATGGTGACGTTCAAGCTCCTCACTCCCGACACCCTCAAGGTCATCATCTTCGACGACGAAGGCATTGAGGTCGTCAACAAGTGCGGGAAGCACGACGAAGCCTTCACCTCCTTCCTAAGTACTATGGAGTCTGCTTTGAACTGTTTATGTTTATGCTTTATGTGTTGAACTGTTATGAAGTGTGGTACTACTTATCTGAATGATGTTGTTAAGTAGTTGATCCTCTGTTTATACTCTGCTCTGCTTATGATGTGTGATACATGGTTGCGCCGAAGTGTGCTGGTAACCTCGCCAACTAGCCAAAGAGGTTACCACACACCAGGCGTTGCATACAACCAACCACCATGCCTTGGGTTTGTCCACTAACATGTAGGCAACCAAACACCAGGCACTGTTGTTCAGCCCATGCACGCAATAGGGCATGCAGGCAACCAAACAACTTGCAGATGGTGCATTTGAGGCTGCATTTGCATAGCCAGGCTGAGTCGAGAAGACTATGCAATGCAGCTACTGTAGACTACGGCAACCAAACACGCCCATAGGCACCTGATCCTTCTGGAAGTTATTTATGCAAAACCATCACAGTTGGAGTTAGGCTAAAAGCAACTACATCATCGACCTGCAAATCTGGGTCCTCAAACGCCCGTGAAAGCGTCCAGGTGCGTCCGCTGGGCGTAGACGCGGGCACTGACCGGGCACTCTTCAAATTCTGTCGTCCACATCCGTGTATCTCATATCCGGTATCTCATATTCATACGAAGCATGCAACATAGAAAAAAATAACGTAGATCATCACACAGACATAGAATCGGACATATGCACATTCCGATCACCAAAAGATCACCCACGGATGCCCAAAAGATCGCCAAAGTTCACATAAACGACGGACAAGTTTAAACTAGATTATTAAAAACTTGAAATTGAAGACGGGGACAGCGGAGCTTCACCACTTCCTCGTCGGCCCTTTGCCCTTCCGGTCACCGGCGCAACTGTAGGTGTCGGCAGCTGGTGGCGGATCATTGGAGTCGTCGGACGAGGAGCCGTGGTCGTCCTCGTCATCGAAGGTGTCGGAGAGGATGTTGAGTCCTTTCAACCGCCAGACCTTCCTGTCCTGCTGCCGCTTGAGCTTCGCGAGCCTCCGCCACCTCGCGCTCGGACTGCTCAATGGTAATCCGGGGCGTCTTGGCGTTCTTCCGGCATAACCGCCGCGCGGCCGTCTCCGCGGTCGTAAGTGACCAGCGGTAGACCCATTCGAGGAGCCACACGTCCTCATCGGGCTCCACCTGCATCCCGTGGCGGCGGCGCACAGACTGCTTCGCCTCCTTCCTCTCCCATTCCCGCTGCCTCTCGCGGCGGGTGGCGCCTGCCTCTAATTCCGGTGTTCGTGTTCGGGCTGGTGGGGTGGGCACAAGCACCTAGCGCTGCCTATGTGGGTGAGCAGTTGCCGGCAGGGCCATGGGACGGCGTAGGGGAGGCGCGAATTATGCAGGTCGCTTGTTGGAACTGCGCACGGGCCGGGAGGGGCCAGCGTCGACGTCCAAGCTGTGCCGGCGGGGAAGTTGCGTCTGCGGCGACGCTGTGGATCCGGAGTTTCCCCCGGTCTCCACCTTGGACCGCTCCAAGGTGATGCGGAGGGAAGCTCAAAGTATGGATCCAGCTTGGAGTTGGAGTGGCTGCCGAAGCTTGACATTGCACCGGATTCATCGAAATTGGTGCGGGAGAGGAAAGGACGGATCGAGAGAGGGGAGTGTGAGTGAGTTAGGGTTTCAGAGCGATGAGCCGGATGTTTTTTTTTGTGGGACAACCGTGGGGTCGGTGGTGGGCTGGGCTTGTCAGGCGGACGCGCCCGGGCGTGCCCGGGCCACCCCATCACTACTGCAGGATGCTGCTAACGTGACACTACGATCAGAGACCCTTTGACGAAATTGGTGCGATGCATTAATCACAAACGAGGATGTAAAAACCCGTCAAAAAAGGTGCAAAACTTTTGCGATGGCGGAGCCATCAAACACGGTTCAGATTTTAGTTGCGTGTGCGATTCAGGGCACATGGTTAACCCGTTCAAACTTTTTGCGACGAGGCAGAACAACAGAAATGGGCGGCCATATCAATGTGTGTGCGATATACGACATACAGTTCGCTCCGATAAACCGTTTTCTATTAGGGAGTGCAACATAAACGGTTAGCCAGATCAAGGTGTGTGTGATATAGGGCATACGATTCACTCGGACGAACTGTTTTCGATTAACGAACGCAACAGAAACGGTTCAACTTAACAAGATGTTTGTGATACGTGGCAAACAGCCGACTTGGATGAACTGTTTGCGATGAGAAATTACAACACAGACGGTTAATACAGTTAGTTCGTGTGCAATTCTGTGTGTACAAAAAACTTTGAAAAATGCAAACTAGTTGCTTGCGGTGGCTAGGAGTATCGCACACGATGCGTCTGCGAGTACTCGTGTGCGATGGTTAGTAAGTTACACATACGTTTCCTTATGTTAACACCTATGTGATAAATAACACGTGGCACCGGATACGATATTCGGGTTGTGTGTGTGCTCCACTTAGTCTTCCCGCGCTCCAGCGAATGCTTCCCGCACTCCACATGGGTGAATTGTAAAATCCTCGCTGCGACACTCTGCGAAAATCTAGTCCTCACCCATCTACCATTAGTTATTCCAAGCATGCCAAACAATGACCAAAGCTTCGACGTCAACGCCTACCTGTGTTACATCTTCGGCGAGGAGAATGAGCCGGAGCAGTTCGGGGAGCAAGAGCTTCATCGGCCGGTGCAGGCACCATGGCCCATCGGCAGCGATATCGGCATCATAGTCCTTGGGAGCACAATCGACATATTGCAGAGGAGGTGTGATGAGAAGTTTTCCATCCACCGTGCAAAAGATCCAGAGCTGCTCGGTGGCATGATCGACGACCCACCCGAAGAGCCGCCGTCACCAGTGCTCATCGAGAGCCTGATGCCCCACAAGGAATGGGCAGAGGACCTCTGCGATTCAGTCAAGACAAAGGCAGCATGCGGCTTCATCATTGCCCGTGGCGCCGTGTCAACCTCGATCCCGATGATGTGATGGCCAGGCTCAAGTGCATCCTTGGCAGAGTTGACGTCCCCGACGAAGTAGAACATTGCCAACGTGATATCTTGAGGATGCAGGTGATCGACGGGATTTGCTACCAGGCCAGAGACATGAAAATGGAGCGGTTCCGCGGAGTTGTCATGCGCACGATTGCACGCTGTCAAGCTCTTCTGGAAGAGGCCCAGCAGCCCCAAGATCCTCCCAGCGCCAGTAGCTCCGTAGGCGGAGGCGGGTCGGGACACTTGGAGTGAACGGCCGCAAGGGTGCTATGCTGATCATGGAGTCCGAGAAGACCATCGTCGGAAGGCCACCAGCTCATCCTTTTAGCTTATATTTTATTATAATTGTATGCATATGTAGGTCATGAGTGTTCTGGGCCTTGCCACATTTGGCACTTTAAATTATCCTGAATATGTAAGATAATTGTTAATAACTATTAATCGTTGCCATTGTAACTTTGCCTCAGCGACGAGCAGAGCATGCGCAGGGATGCCAGAGCGGAGCGCGTCGCGGATGCCTCAACAGCGAGCAACCACGTGGTCAACCTTCTGCCATCAACAAATTTTGACCTTGTTTCTCGTCACATTGCTGATTACAACGCAATAAGTAATTGCAAATCTGTCCACAACTATCAAACTAATATGTGTTCACACTTAGCACCGGGCTATAAAAACCACCCACTCGAAAATTACTTCACAGTTCCTCTCCTCATCACCCACAAAACTGGTTTTTTCTCTCAAGTCGTTCCACCATGACCGGTAGGAGGATTTTAGGTTGGACATATAACCGGGCAGCAAAGACCAAGGCCGCGGAAGCACTAGAGAGGTCCCGTCACGAAGCCGCAGCCGCAGGAGAGATGTCCCGACGCTCCACGTAGCCCTCTAACGAGCTCTCACGGGCACGCGAGGGCTCTCACAAGCGCATTCGCGGCGTCAGCCTTCGCGACGAGCCGGCGTTCCTGAAGTCCTTTGCCGGCGATGACGACATTCTCGCTGGCGTCACTACGCAGCAGGAGCTGGTCGACGGCTTGGTGAAGCTGCTCAAGATCAGCGATGCCTCGGTTGACAAGGCGACCGACCTCGTCGAGCAACTCATGGGTGACAATGCGAAGCTCCTCAAGTTGGTCACCGAGAAGGAGGAGGAAGCCGCCGGCTGGAAGATGCTGCATGAGCAGAGCAGTGCCTCAGAGATGACGCTGAAAGCGGTCGTCGAGGAACTGATGGGTGGGATGAGGAAGCTCCGGATCGAGCGCGAGCAGGAGGTGGAGGAATCCGTGGCTACTTTCAAGCAAAGTCGTGAGGAATTGAAGAAGGAGCTTGAGGATTTCGCCGCCCAACGATCCATCGACGAGTAGAGGCAGCAGCGACCCAGATCGTTGTCTGCAATTTCCTTCTTCTCTTGCCCCCGTGTCTTCAGGGCTTTACCGCATGTGGCATTTTAAATTATCTGGAATATGTAAGACAATTATTATCTGCGCCATTGTAAATTTCTCGTCGTATTATCCGTTGCCATTTTATTTGTGGTCGTATTATCCATTGCCCTATGTGGCAATTTAAATTAGTGCGGGATACGAGTTGAAAACACGAACAAAGCAAATGCTGCCATGGGATCACAAGCAAACACCCTTCGTCCAGGTGCTTTAATTAACCCATTAATGGAGAGGTTGTGAGCGAGGCGGGCGGCGGCTGGTGCATGGAGGTCAAAGAGCTCGCTTCCCGGTGAGCATGGGCGGCCTTGTTGCTCGCACGCGCCCCGTCGAGCCTGCGCGGTGGACTGCTCGCACGCGTCGCGTCGAGCTTGCACGGCGGACTTCTCGCGCTCGTCCCGTCTAATCAAACAACTGCACGCACGCCACCGAGTATGGTTAAATTTTGATACGATTAATATAATACAACCGTTTGTGATATTAACGTGTCAACTTTTTGTTTTAAAAAGGACTTCGTTGGCTACTAATGTGTGCGCCTCTTCTCAAACTGAACGATTTTTTTACCACGACATATATTGAAGGAAATATGCCCTAGAGGCAATAATAAAGTTATTATTTATTTCCTTATTACATGATAAATGTTTATCATTCATGCTTGAATTGTATTAACCGGAAACATGATACATGTGTGAATACATAGACAAACAGAGTGTCACTAGTATGCCTCTACTTGACTAGCTCGTTGATCAAAGATGGTTATGTTTCTTAGCCATAGACATGAGTTGTAATTTGATTAATGGGATCACATCATTAGGAGAATGATGTGATTGACTTGACCCATTCCGTTAACTTAGTACTTGATCGTTTAGTATTCTGCTATTGCTTTCTTCATGACTTATATATGTTCCTATGACTATGAGATTATGCAACTTCCGTTTACCGGAGGAACACTTTGTGTGCTACCAAACATCACAACGTAACTGGATTATTATAAAGGTGCTCTACAAGTGTCTCCGAAGGTACTTGTTGGGTTGGCGTATTTCGAGATTAGGATTTGCCACTCCGATTGTCGGAGAGGTATCTCTGGGCCCACTCGGTAATGCACATCACTATAAGTCTTGCAAGCATTGTAACTGATGAGTTAGTTGCGGGATGATGTATTACGGAACGAGTAAAGAGACTTGCTGGTAACGAGATTGAACTAGGTATTGAGATACCGACGATCGAATCTCGGGCAAGTAACATACCGATGACAAAGGGAAGAACGTATGTTGTTATGCGGTTTGACCGATAAAGATCTTCGTAGAGTATGTAGGAGCCAATATGAGCATCCAGGTTCCGCTATTGGTTATTGACCGAAGACGTGTCTTGGTCATGTCTACATAGTTCTTGAACCCGTAGGGTCCGCACGCTTAAAGTTCGATGATGATTTGTATTATGAGTTATGTGATTTGATGTACCGAAGGTAGTTCGGAGTCCCGGATGAGATCGGGGACATGACGAGGAGTCTCGAAATGGTCGAGACGTAAAGGTCGATATATTGGACGACTATATTCGGACATTGGAAAGGTTCCGAGTGATTCGGGTATTATTGGAGTACCGGGGAGTTACGGGAATTCACCGGGCGAAGTATTGGGCCTTATTGGGCCATACGGGAATAGAGGAGAGAGGCCAAAAGGAAGGAGGCATGCGCCCCCCCCTTTGGTCCGAATTGGACAAGCGGTGCAGCCCCCTTTTTCCTTATCCATCTCCCCCTCTTTCCTTCTCTCCTACTCCGGAAAGGAAAGGGGAGTCCTACTAGGACTTGGGAGTCCTAGTAGGACTCCCAGACTTGGCGCGCCCCCTCTAGGGCCGGCCTCTCCCTTGCTCCTTTATATACGGGGGTAGGGGGCACCCCATAGACACAACAATTGATCTCTTGATCTCTTAGCCGTGTGCGGTTCCCCCCTCCACCATATTCCACCTCGATCATATCGTAGAGGTGCTTAGGCGAAGCCCTGCGTCGGTAGCATCATCATCACCGTCACCACGCTGTCATGCTGACGGAACTCTCTCTCAAACCTCGGCTGGATCGGAGTTTGAGGGACGTCATCGAGCTGAACGTGTGCTGAACTCGGAGGTGCCGTACGTTCGGTACTTGGATCAGTCGGATCGTGAAGACGTACGACTACATCAACCGCGTTGTGCTAACGCTTCCGCTTTCGGTCTATGAGGATACGTGGACAAACTCTCCCCTCTCGTTGCTATGCATCACCATGATCCTGTGTGTGCGTAGGGATTTTTTTGAAATTACTACGTTCCCCAACAGTGGCATCCGAGCCTGGTTTTATGCATAGATATTATATGCACGAGTAGAACACAAGTGAGTTGTGGGCGACACAAGTCATACTGCTTACCAGCATGTCACACTTTGGTTCGGCAGTATTGTTGGATGAAGAAGCCCGAACCGACATTACGCGTACGCTTACGCGAGACTGGTTCTACCGACGTGCTTTGCACACAGGTGGCTGGCGGGTTTCAGTTTCTCCAACTTTAGTTGAACCGAGTGTGGCTACGCCCGGTCTTTGAGAAGGTTAAAACAGCACTAACTTGACGAACTATCGTTGTGGTTTTGATGCGTAGGTAAGAACGTTTCTTGCTCAGCCCGTAGCAGCCACGTAAAACTTGCAACAACAAAGTAGAGGACATCTAACTTGTTTTTGCAGGGCATGTTGTGATGTGATATGGTCAAGGCATGATGCTATATTTATTGTATGAGATGATCATGTTTTGTAACCGAGTTATCGGCAACTGGCAGGAGCCATATGGTTTTCGCTTTATTGTATGCAATGCAATCGCCCTGTAATGCTTTACTTTATCACTAAGCGGTAGCGATAGTCGTAGAAGCAATAGTTGGCAAGACGACAATGATGCTACGATGGAGATCAAGGTGTCGCGCCGGTGACGATGGTGATCATGACGGTGCTTCGGAGATGGAGATCACAAGCACAAGATGATGATGGCCATATCATATCACTTATATTGTTTGCATGTGATGTTTATGTTTTATGCATCTTATTTTGCTTAGATCGATGGTAGCATTATAAGATGATCTCTCACTAAATTTCAAGGTATAAGTGTTCTCCCTGAGTATGTTTTATGCATCTTATTTTGCTTAGATCGATGGTAGCATTATAAGATGATCTCTCACTAAATTTCAAGGTATAAGTGTTCTCCCTGAGTATGCACCATTGCGAAAGTTCTTCGTGCTGAGACACCACGTGATGATCGGGTGTGATAGGCTCTACGTTCAAATACAATGGGTGCAAAACAGTTGCACACGTGGAATACTCAAAGTTAAACTTGACAAGCCTAGCATATGCAGATATGGCCTCGGAACCGAGACCGAAAGGTCGAGCATGAATCATATAGTAGATATGATCAACATAGTGATGTTCACCATTGAAACTACTCCATCTCACGTGATGATCGGACATGGTTTAGTTGATATGGATCACGTGATCACTTAGAGGATTAGAGGGATGTCTATCTAAGTGGGAGTTCTTTAATAATTTGATTAACTGAACTTTAATTTATCATGAACTTAGTACCTGATAGTATTTTGCATGTCTATGTTGTAGATCAATAGCTCGGTTTAGCTCCCCTGTTTTATTTTGATATGTTCCTAGAGAAAACTAACTTGAAAGATGTTAGTAGCAATGATGCGGATTGGATCCGTGATCTGAGGATTATCCTCATTGCTGCACAGAAGAATTATGTCCTTGATGCACCGCTAGGTGACAGACTGATTGCAGGAGCAAATGCAGACGTTATGAACATTTGGCGAAGCTCGATATGATGACTACTTGATAGTTTAGTGCACCATGCTTTACGGCTTAGAATCGGGGCTTCAAAGACGTTTTTGAAACGCCATGGATCATATGAGATGTTCCAAGAGTTGAAATTAGTATTTCAGACTCATGACCATGTCGAAAGGTATGAGACCTTTGACAAGTACTTTGCCTACAATATGGAGGAGAATAGCTCAGCTAGTGAGCATGTGCTCAGAATGTCTGAGTACTACAATCACTTGAATCAAGTGGGAGTTAATCTTCCAGATAAGATCGTGATTGACAGAGTTCTCTAGTCACTATCACCAAGTTACTAGAACTTCGTGATGAACTATAATATGCAAGGGATAATGGAAACGATTCCCAAGCTCTTCGTCATGTTGAAATCGACGAAGGTAGAAATCAAGAAAAGTATCAAGTGTTGATGGTTGACAAGACCACTAGTTTCAAGAAAAGGGGCAAAGGGAAGAAGGGGAACTTCAATAAGAATGGCAAGCAAGTTTCTGCTCAAGTGAAGAAGCCCAAGTCTGGACCTAAGCCTGAGACTAAGTGCTTCTACTGCAAAGGGACTGGTCACTGGAAGCGGAACTGCCCCAAGTATTTGGCGGATAATAAGGATGGCAAAGTGAACAAAGGTATATTTGATATACATGATATTGATGTGTACTTTACTAGTGTTTATAGCAACCCCTCGGCATTTGATACTGGTTCAGTTGCTAAGAGTAGTAACTCAAAACGGGAGTTGCAGAATGAACAGAAACTAGTTAAGGGCGAGGTGACGATGTGTGTTGGAATGAATTCCAAGATTGATATGATCACCATCGCACACTCCCTATACTTTCGGGATTAGTGTTGAACCTAAATAAGTGTTATTTGGTGTTTGCGTTGAGCATGAATATGATTTGATCATGTTTATTGCAATACGGTTATTCATTTAAGTTAGAGAATAATTGTTGTTACATTTACATGAATAAAACCTTTTATGGTCATACACCCAATGAAAATGGTTTGTTGGATCTCGATCGTAGTGATACACATATTCATAATATTGAAGCCAAAAGATGCAAAGTTAATAATGATAGTGCAACTTATTTGTGGCATCGTTTAGGTCATATTATGTAAAGCGCATGAAGAAACTACATGCTAATGGGCTTTTGGAATCACTTGATTATGAATCACTTGATGCTTGCGAACCATGCCTCATGGGCAAGATGACTAAGACTCCGTTCTTCGGAACAATGGAGCGAGCAACTGACTTATTGGAAATAATACATACTGATGTATGCGGTTCGATGAGTGTTGAGGCTCATATGGTATCAATCGTTATTTTCGACCTTCACAGATGATTTGAGCAAGATATGGGTATATCTACTTGATGAAACATAAGTCCTAAACATTTGAAAAGTTCAAAGAATTTCAGAGTGAAGTGGAAAATCATCGTGACAAGAAAATAAAGTTTCTACGATCTGATCGCGGAGACAAATATTTGAGTTACGAGTTTGGTCTTCAATTAAAACAATGTGGAATAGTTTCACAAATTCGTGCCACCTAGAACACCACAACATAATGGTGTGTCCGAACGTCATAACCGTACTTTATTAGATATAGTGCAATCTATGATGTTTCTTACCAATTTACCACTATAGTTTTGGGGTTATGCATTAGAGACAGCTGCATTCACGTTAAAAAGGGCACCATGTAAATCCGTTGAGACGACACCGTATGAACTGTGGTTTGGCAAGAAACCAAAGTTATTGTTTCTTAAAGTTTGGGGTTGTGATGCTTATAAGAAAAAGTTTCATCCTGATAAGCTGAAACCCAAATCGAAGAAATGTGTCTTCATAGGATACCCAAAGGAGATAGTTGGGTACACCTTCTATCACAGATCCGAAGGCAAGATATTCGTTGCTAAGAATGGATCCTTTCTAGAGAAGGAGTTTCTCTCAAAAGAAGTGAGTGGGAGGAAAGTAGAACTTGATGAGGTAACTGTACCTGCTCCCTTATTGGAAAGTAGTTCATCACAGGAACCGGTTCCTGTGAAACCTACACCAATTAGTGAGGAAGCTAATGATGATAACCATGAAGCTTCAGATCAAGTTACTACCGAACCTCGTAGGTCAACTAGAGTGAGATCCGCACCAGAGTTGTATGGTAATCCTGTTCTGGAGGTCATGTTACTAGACCATGACGAACCTACGAACTATGAAGAAGCGATGGTGAGCCCAGATTCCGCAAAATGGCTTGAGGCCATGAAATCTAAGATGGGATCCATGTATGAGAACAAAGTGTGGACTTTGGTTGACTTGCCCGATGATCGGCAAGCAATTGAGAATAAATGGATCTTCAAGAAGAAGACAGAAGCTGACGGTAATGTTACTGTCTATAAAGCTCGACTTGTTGCGAAAGGTTTTCGACAAAGGTCAAGGGATTGACTACGATGAGACCTTCTCACCTGTAGCGATGCTTAAATCCGTCCGAATCATGTTAGCAATTGTCGCATTTTATGATTATGAAATTTGGCAAATGGATGTAAAGATTACATTCCTGAATGGATTTTTGGAAGAAGAGTTGTATATGATGCAACCTGAAGATTTTATCGATCCAAAGGGAGCTAACAAAGTGTGCAAGCTCCAACGATCCATTTATGGACTGGTGCAAGCCTCTTGGAGTTGGAATAAACGCTTTAATAGTGTGATCAAAGCATATGGTTTTATACAGACTTTTGGAGAAGCCTGTATTTACAAGAAAGTGAGTGGGAGCACTACATCATTTCTGATAAATATATATATGAATGACATATTGTTGATCGGAAATAATGTAGAATTTTCTGGAAAGCATAAAGGAGTATTTGAAAGGAGTTTTTCAAAGAAAGACTTCGATGAAGCTCCTTACATATTGAACATCAAGATCTATATAGATAGATCAAGACGCTTAATAAGTTTTTTCAATGAGTACATACCTTGACAAGATTTTGAAGTGGTTCAAAATGCAACAGTCAAAGAAAGAGTTCTTGCCTGTGTTACACGGTGTGAAATTTGAGTAAGACTCAAAGCCTGACCACGGCAGAAAATAGAGAGAGAATGAAAGTCATTCCCTATGCCTCAGCCATAGGTTCTATAAAGTATGCCATGCTGTGTACCAGGCCTATTGTATACCCTACACTGAGTTTGGCAAAGGGAGTACAATAGTTATCTAGGAGTAGATCACTGGATAGTGGTCAAAATTATCCTTAGTGGAATAAGGATATGTTTCTCGATTATGGAGGTGAAAAAAGGTTCGTCGTAAAGGGTTACGTCGATGCAAATTTTTACACTGATCCAGATGACTCTAAGTATCAGTCTGGATGCATATTGAAAGTGGGAGTAATTAGCTAGAGTAGCTCCATGCAGAGCATTGTTGACATAGAAATTTGCAAAATACATACGGATCTGAATGTGGCAGACCCGTTGACTAAACTTCTCTCATAAGCAAAACATGATCACACCTTAGTACTCTTTGGGTGTTAATCACATAGCGATGTGAACTAGGTTATTGACTCTAGTAAACCTTTTGGGTGTTGGTCACATGACGAAGTGAACTATGGGTGTTAATCACATGGTTATGTGAACTGTGGTGTTAGATCACATGGCGATGTGGACTAGATTACTGACTCTAGTGCAAGTGGGAGACTGAAGGAAATATGCCCTAGAGGCAATAATAAAGTTATTATTTATTTCCTTATTACATGATAAATGTTTATTATTCATGCTAGAATTGTATTAACTGAAACATGATACATGTGTGAATACATAGACAAACAGAGTGTCACTAGTATGCCTCTACTTGACTAGCTCGTTGATCAAAGATGGTCATGTTTCCTAGCCATAGACATGAGTTGTCATTTGATTAACGGGATCACATCATTAGGAGAATGATGTGATTGACTTGACCCATTCCGTTAGCTTAGCACTTGATCGTTTAGTATTCTGCTATTGCTTTCTTCATGACTTATACATGTTCCTATGACTATGAGATTATGCAACTCCCGTTTACCGGAGGAACACTTTGTGTGCTACCAAACGTCACAACGTAACTGGGTGATTATAAAGGTGCTACATGTGTCTCCGAACGTACTTGTTGGGTTGGCGTATTTCGAGATTAGGATTTGCCACTCCGATTGTCGGAGAGGTATCTCTGGGCCCACTCGGTAATGCACATCACTATAAGCCTTGCAAGCATTGCAACTAATGAGTTAGTTGCGGGATGATGTATTACGAAACGAGTAAAGAGACTTGCCGGTTGATGTCTACTACACAACCTTCTCTTGTAGATGTTATTGGGCCTCCAAGTGCATAGGTTTGTAGGACAGTAGCAAATTTCCCTCAAGTGGATGACCTAAGGTTTATCAATCCGTGGGAGGCGTAGGATGAAGATGGTCTCTCGCAAGCAACCCTGCAACCAAATAACAGAGAGTCTCTTGTGTCCCCAACACACCCAATACAATGGTAAATTGTATAGGTGCACTAGTTCGGCGAAGAGATGGTGATACAAGTACAATATGGATGGTAGATATAGTTTTTTATAATCTGAAAATATAAAAACAGCAAGGTAGCAAGTGGTAAAAGTGAGCGTAAACGGTATTTCAATGATAGGAAGCAAGGCCTAGGGTTCATACTTTCGCTAGTGCAAGTTCTCTCAACAATAATAACATAATTGGATCATATAACTATCCCTCAACATGCAACAAAGAGTCACTCCAAAGTCACTAATAGCGGAGAACAAGCGAAGAGATTATGGTAGGGTACGAAACCACCTCAAAGTTATTTTTTCCAATCAATCCATTGGGCTATTCCTATAAGTGTCACAAACAGCCCTAGAGTTCGTACTAGAATAACACCTTAAGACACAAATCAACCAAAACCCTAATGTCACCTAGATACTCCAATGTCACCTCAAGTATACGTGGGTATGATTATACGATATGCATCACACAATCTCAGATTCATCTATTCAACCAACACATAGAACCTCAAAGAGTGCCCCAAAGTTTCTCTTTGGAGAATCACGACGTAAAACGCAGCCAACCCCTATGCATAGGTTCATGGGCGGAACCCGCAAGTTGATCACAAAAACATACATCAAGTGAATCACGTGATATCCCATTGTCACCACAGATACGCACGACAAGACATACATCAAGTGTTCTCAAATCTTTAAAGACTCAATCCGATAAGATAACCTCAAAGGGAAAACTCAATCCATTACAAGAGAGTAGAGGCGGAGAAGAAACATAAGATCCAACTATAATAGCAAAGCTCGTGATACATCAAGATCGTGCCAAATCAAGAAGACGAGAGAGAGAGATCAAACACATAGCTACTGGTACATACCCTCAGCCCCGAGGGTGAACTACTCCCTCCTCGTCACGGAGAGCGCCGGGATGATGAAGATGGCCACTGGTGAGGGATCCCCCCTCCGGCAGGTGCGAACAGGTCCCGATTGGTTTTTGGTGGCTACAGAGGCTTGCGGCGGCGGAACTCCAGATCTATTCTCGTCTTCGGAAGTTTTAGGGTACGTGGGTATATATGGGTGAAAGAAGTACGTCGGTGGACCTCCGGGCTGTCCACGAGGCAGGGGGGCGCCCCCCACCCTCGTGGGCAGCCCAGGACTCCCCTGGTGCACTCTCGGTACTCCGTGGGCTTCTTCTGGTCCAAAAATAGGTTCTGTGGAGTTTCAGGTCAATTGGGCTCCGTTTGATATTCCTTTTCTTCGAAACACTGAAATAGGCAAAAAAACAGCAATTCTAGGTTGGGCCTCCGGTTAATAGGTTAGTCCCAAAAATAATGTAGAAGTGAATAATAAAGCCCAATATTGTCCAAAACAGTAGATAATATAGCATGGAGCAATCAAAAATTATAGATACGTTGGAGACGTATCAGGCATCCCCAAGCTTAATTCCTGCTCGTCCTCGAGTAGGTAAATGATAAAAAGATAATTTTTGATGCGGAGTGCTACTTGGCATAGTTTCAATGTAATTCTTCTTAATTGTGGTATGAATATTCAGATCCGAAAGATTCAAGACAAAAGTTCATATTGACATAAAAATAATAATACTTCAAGCATACTAACTAAGCAATCATGTCTTCTCAAAATAACATGGCCAAAGAAAGTTATCCCTACAAAATCATATAGTCTGGCTATGCTCTATCTTCACCACACAAAGTATTTAAATCATGCACAACCCCGATGACAAGCCAAGCAATTGTTTCATACTTTTGAGATTCTCAAAACTTTTTCAATTTTCACGCAATACATGAGCGTGAGCCATGGATATAGCACTATATGGGTGGAATAGAAGGGTGGTTGTGGAGAAGACAAGAAGAGAGAAGACAGTCTCACATCAACTAGGCGTATCAACGGGCTATGGAGATGCCCATCAATATATATCAATATGAGTGAGTAGGGATTGCCATGCAACGGATGCACTAGAGCTATAAGTATGTGAAAGCTCAATAAAAGAAACTAAGTGGGTGTGCATCCAACTCGCTTGCTCACGAATACCTAGGGCATTTTGAGGAAGCCCATCATTGGAATATACAAGCCAAGTTCTATAATGAAAAATTCCCACTAGTATATGAAGGTGACAAAATGAGAGACTCTCTATCATGAAGATCATGGTGCTACTTTGAAGCACAAGTGTGGTAAAAGGATAGTAACATTGTCCCTTCTCTCTTTTTCTCTTTTTTTTATTTGGGCATTTTTCTTTTTTTATGGCCTCTTTTTTTTCGTCCGGAGTCTCATCCCGACTTGTGGGGGAATCATAGTCTCCATCATCCTTTCCTCACTTGGGACAATGCTCTAAAAATGATGATCATCACACTTTTATTTACTTACAACTCAATACTTAGAACAAAATATGACTCTATGTGTATGCCACCGGCGGTGTACCGGGATATGCAATGATTCATGAGTGACATGTATGAAAGAATTATGAATGGTGGCTTTGCCACAAATACGATGTCAACTACATGATCATGCTAAGCAATATGACAATGATGGAGCGTGTCATAATAAACGGAATAGTGGAAAGTTGCATGGCAATATATCTCGGGATGGCTATGGAAATGCCATAATAGGTAGGTATTGTGGCTGTTTTGAGGAAGGTATATGGTGGGTGCATGATACCGGCGAAGAGTGCGCGGTATTATAAAGGCTAGCAATGGTGGAAGGGTGAGAAAAGTGCGTATAATCCATGGACTCAACATTAGTCATAAAGAACTCATATACTTATTGCAAAAATCTACAAGTTATCAAAGCAAAGTATTACGCGCATGCTCCTAGGGGAATAGATTGGTAGGAAAAGACCATCGCTCATCCCCGACCGCCACTCATAAGGAAGACAATCAATAAATAAATCATGCTCCGACTTCACCACATAACGGTTCACCATACGTGCATGCTACGGGAATCACAAACTTTAACACAAGTATCTCTCAAATTCACAACTACTCAACTAGCATGACTCTAATATCACCATCTTCATATCTCAAAACAATTATCAAGCATCAAACTTTTCTTAGTATTCAACACACTCATAAGAATTCTTACAAATCTTGTATGCTTAGCATATTAGGATTATTTAAGAAAATTGCCATGCAATTTAAGATTCTCAAAATAATATAAGTGAAGCATGAGAGATCAATAGTTTCTATAAAACAAATCCACCACTGTGCTCTAAAAGATATAAGTGAAGCACTAGAGCAAACAACAAACTACTTCAAAAGATATAAGTGAAGATCAATGAGTAGTCGAATAATTATACAACTCTGTGAAGACTCTCCAATTTAATAATTTCAGATCTTGGTATTTTATTCAAACAGCAAGCAAAACAAAAGAAAATTCAATGACGCTCCAAGCAAAACACATATCATGTGGTGAATAAAAATATAGCTCCAAGTAAAGTTACCGATGAACGAAGATTTAAAGAGGGATGCCTTCCGGGCATCCCCAAGCTTAAACTCTTGGTTATCCTTTAATATTACCTTGGGGTGCCTTGGGCATCCCCAAGCTTAGGCTCTTGCCACTCCTTATTCCATAGTCCATCGAATCTTTACCCAAAACTTGAAAACTTCACAACACAAAACTCAACAGAAAACTCGTAAGCTCCGTTAGCGAAGAAAACAAAACACCACTTCAAGGTACTGTAATGAACTCATTATTTATTTATATTGGTGTTAAACCTACTGTATTCCAACTTCTCTATGGTTTATAAACTATTTTATTAGCCATAGATTCATCAAAATAAGCAAGCAACACAATGAAAACAGAATCTGTTAAAAACAGAACAGTCTGTAGTAATCTGTAACTAACGCAAACTGCTGGAACTCCAAAAATTCTAAAATAAATTGGTGGACCTGAGTAATTTGTCTAGTAATCATCTTAAAAAAGAATCAATTAAATAGCACTCTCCAGTAAAAAGTTGAAGCTAATCTCGTGAGCGCTAAAGTTTCTGTTTTTTACAGCATGATCATAAAGACTTCACCCAAGTCTTCCCAAAGGTTCTACTTGGCACAAACACTAACTAAAACACAAAATCACATCTAAACAGAAGCTAGATGGATTATTTATTCCTAAACAGAACCAAAAGCAAGAAACTAAAATAAAATTGGGTTGCCTCCCAACAAGCGCTATCGTTTAACGCCCTAGCTAGGCATGATGATTTCAATGATGCTCACATAAAAGATAAGAATTGAAACATAAAGAGAGCATCATGAAGAATATGACTAGCACATTTAAGTATAACCCACTTCCTATGCATAGGGATTTTGTGAGCAAACAACTTATGGGAACAATAATCAACTAGCATAGGAAGGCAAAACAAGCATAACTTTAAAATTTTAAGCACATAGAGAGGAAACTTGATATTATTGCAATTACTACAAGCATATGTTCCTCCCTCATAATAATTTTCAGTAGCATTATGAATGAAATCAACAATATAACCAGCACCTAAAGCATTCTTTTCATGATCTACTAGCATAGAAATTTTATTACTCTCCACATAAGCAAATTTCTTCTCATTCGGAACAGTGGGAGTAAACTCAACAAAAAAACTATCATGTGATTGAAAATTAAGATCAAGATTACAAGTTTCATGGTTATCATTATTCTTTATAGCATACGTGTCATCACAATAATCATCATAGATAGGAGGCATGCTTTCATCATAATAAATTTGCTCATCAAAGCTTGGGGGACAAAAAATATCATCTTCATCAAACATAGCTTCCCCAAGCTTGTGGCTTTGCATATCATTAGCATCATGGATATTCAAGGAGTTCATACTAACAACATTGCAATCATGCTCCTCATTCAAGTATTTAATGCCAAACATTCTAATGCATTCTTCTTCTAACACTTTGGCACAATTTTCCTTTCCATCATACTCACGAAAGATATTAAAAAGATGAAGCGTATGAGACAAACTAAATTCCATTTTTTGTAGTTTTCTTTTATAAACTAAACTAGTGCTAAAACAAGAAACAAAAAGATTCGATTGCAAGATCTAAAGATATACCTTCAAGCACTAACCTCCCGGCCACGGCGCCAGAAAAGAGCTTGATGTCTACTACACAACCTTCTTCTTGTAGACGTTGTTGGGCCTCCAAGTGCATAGGTTTGTAGGACAGTAGCAAATTTCCCTCAAGTGGATGACCTAAGGTTTATCAATCCATGGGAGGCATAGGATGAAGATTGTCTCTCTCAAGCGACCCTGCAACCAAATAACAAAGAGTCTCTTGTGTCCCCAACACACCCAATACAATGGTAAATTGTATAGGTGCACTAGTTCGGCGAAGAGATGGTGATACAAGTACAATATGGATGGTGATATAGTTTTTTATAATCTGAAAATATAAAAACAGCAAGGTAGCAAGTGGTAAAAGTGAGCGTAAACGGTATTTCAATGATAGGAAACAAGGCCTAGGGTTCATACTTTTGCTAGTGCAAGTTCTCTCAATAATAATAACATAATTGGATCATATAACTATCCCTCAACATGCAACAAAGAGTCACTCGAAAGTCAGTAATAGCGGAGAACAAACGAACAGATTATGGCAGGGTACGAAACCACCTCAAAGTTATTCTTTCCAATCAATCCATTGGGCTATTCTTATAAGTGTCACAAACAGCCCTAGAGTTCGTACTAGAATAACACCTTAAGACACATATCAACCAAAACCCGAATGTCACCTAGATACTCCAATGTCACCTCAAGTATCCGTGGGTATAATTATACGATATGCATCACACAACCTCAGATTCATCTATTCAACCAACACATAGAACCTCAAAGAGTGCCCCAAAGTTTCTAAAGGAGAATCACGACGAAAACGTGTGCCAACCCCTATGCATAGGTTCATGGGCGGAACCCACAAGTTGATCACCAAAACATACATCAAGTGAATCACGTGATATCCCATTGTCACCACAGATATGAAGGAAATATGCCCTAGAGGCAATAATAAAGTTATTATTTATTTCCTCATATCATGATAAATGTTTATTATTCATGCTAGAATTGTATTACCCGGAAACATGATACATGTATGAATACATAGACAAACATAATGTCACTAGTATGCCTCTACTTGACTAGCTCATTAATCAAAGATGGTTATGTTTCCTAACCAAGTAACCATAGACATGTGTTGTCATTTGATTAACGGGATCACATCATTAGGAGAATGATGTGATTGACTTGACCCATTTCGTTAGCCTAGCACTTGATCGTTTAGTATGTTGCTATTGCTTTCTTCATGACTTATACAAGGTTCCTACAACTATGAGATTATGCAACTTCCGTTTACCGGAGGAACACTTTGTGTGCTACCAAACATCACAACGTAACTGGGTGATTATAAGGGCATCTCCAGCCGTTCGGCCCCCAGGGCGCCTAAATAGAGCGGCACGAGGCGTCTTGCACTAGTTCGGCCTGAGGGCGACCTAGCTCGATCACGCCCCAAGCTCCTGCCCCAGGATGCGGGAAATTTAAACTTGGTCGTTCCCGCTATCAAAACACGCCACAAATCCGGCGATCGGACGTAGTCTTGCGTTACAAAAAACTAAGCGCCGCCGCCGCAAGTTCGCGTGCGCAACGATTCACTCGGCGGTGTCGGCTCCAGCGTTGGCGGAGTCGGCGTCAGCGCTTCGTAGGTGTCGGAGCTGCTTCGGTGCTGGGCTGCGTCGGGGCGGCTTCAGCACTGCTGGGCGGCGATGTAGAGGCGTCGTTCGGGCTTGGCGTCCGTGTGGTCGTGGGCGTCGTCGGCGTCGTCGGCGTTGCCGTCGGCAGCTCGTTCAGGATGAGGCCTCGCTGCACCAGTGTACCACGCCTTGAGCTTCTCGTCGTTGCTGGAGCATGTCCGCCGCCCATCGGAAAAGCCATGTCGGTGTTCCTCTTCTTCGCGGCGACGTTCGTCGAGCAGGTCGAGCTTGATGGCGTTGTTCTTCTTCATTAGCGACCACCGCGCTCGGTCTTCTCTTCGCGTAGGACGGCTCGGGCCTGGGCGTCGGCGAGGCAATGCTCGATGGACTCCTGCACTCGCGCGGTTGCCGCGTCGGCGCTTTGCCCCTTCTTTGCCAATTTGTGGCCGTCCGACCGCCCCTCTGACGCGCCCGAGTCGCGTCACGTCCGGCTTGTATGTCTCCTTGGCCTTGTCGAGGGCATCGTCGGACTTCCGCCCACTTCTCGCACTTGTCAATGCGCTTGTAGACGTGGAGGTGCTTGAAGTCGGCGTCTTGGTTGTCGCCCGATACATGGCGTAACATACGCAGCAGCTGCGCGGAGGAGGGCGAACAGTTGGCGGGCGGCGGGCGTGAGACGAAGATATGCGCGAGCGGCGTGCGTACCCTGATCCTCAACGCCTGGCGCCGCTCTCCGGGCGAGCCGCGACCTCTCGACGATTCCATGCCATTTGTTGCACGCCAACCGATACGCCCCAATGGTTCGCCATCGCCTTGGAGCCGCGCTGCATGTAGACGCCTTTGAAGTAGGGGTCAACGAAGCTTCCGCTCGTCGAACTTCGGCTTGATGCGGTCCCAGTACGTCTCCAAGCTCTGGTTCGCGCCGGTGGTCGGGTCGAGGCAGACGACTTTCCATGCTTCGGCGAGGCATTCCTCCTCCTTGGGCGTCCACTTGATGGGCGGTTCGCCTGACCTAGCCGCCCACTTCTTCTTCTTCTGGCGCCCCTTCGTCGGAACAGGAGACGGCTCCTCCTCCTCCTCCTCCTCCTCGTCCTCCTCCTCCTCCTCCTCCTCGTCCTCCTCCTCCTCCTCGGGTTCCTGCGCGTCGTCACCGTAGACGTAGCCGAGCTCGGCCTCCATGTCGCCGCTGAGGTCCACTACCTCGTCCTGGGTGGCGAACCCGGGATACGCGGCGGCCGCGGTCGATCCTATCATGATGATGTCGTCCATGTCGGCTCCCGTGTCGTCGGCGTCGCCGACGTGCGAGAAGGGTAGCGGTCCACGGTAGAGATGGGGCGTCGGTGTGGGCCAGCGTGGCGGGCGGCGGTAGTTGTATGGAGGGTACCGCACGCCAACGGCGGGCGAGGCGTCGGCGCGTAGCAGGGTGACCATGAGGGAAGGTCACGCTTGGTTGAATCCACCATGCGGCGTCGCCGTCGGCCGGGCGAGCCGGCGATGAACCCCATGGAGATCCGGGCGCCTTTGCTGTCCCTGTAGCGCGTCGGGCGTGGCTGACGACGGGTGGATTCATCCCCACCTGGTCGACCGATGAGGAAGACGCCGCCGCGCGTGCCGCGTTGTCGCGGGCCTTCTTGGCTATGGCCCTGTTCCGCCTGTCGGCGGTGACTGCTTCGCGCCGCTGAACTTCCACCCTCCACTCGGCGTTCGTCAAGCCCGGTGGCTTCGATGGCGGCGCCCTCGGCTTCCTCTGCTTCGGCTGGGCCACGGCGCCGATCATGTTGCCGCCGGCATGCCGTGCTGATTTATTCGGCGGCATGGCGTACTTCTTCGCGGCAAGCGGGAGGGGGTTTGGCGGGAGAAAGGGAGAGAATGGCGGGAGGAAGGCGAGCGAGCAGGAGAGATGCGAGGGAAAAGCGTCAAGAAACGGCGGGAAAAGGCCCTCGGGTCGCCTCCAGGGCGGGCCCATGCGCCTTTTTCGCTTGTGCCGGCTCCCCAAGCGCCCCAGGCGCCAGGTTTAACTGGGTCCGCCGGCACCAGTTTTGGCACGAGCCGGCGAAAAACGGGCTTCTGGGGGCGCGACTGGGGCCTTTTTTTGGCGCCGGCGCGGCAAAATTGCCTGGGGAGGGCCTGTTGAGGGCGCGGCAGGAGATGCCCTAAAGGAGCTCTACAGGTGTCCCCGAAGGTACATGTTGAGTTGGCGTATTTCGAGATTAGGGTTTGTCACTCCGATTGTCGGAGAGGTATCTCTGGGCCCTCTCCGTAATGCACATCACTGTAAGCCTTGCAAGCAATGTAGCTAATGAGTTAGTTACGGAATGATGCATTACATCACGAGTAAAGAGACTTGCCAGTAATGAGATTGAACTAGGTATTGGATACCGACGATCGAATCTCGGGCAAGTAACATACCGATGACAAAGGGAACAACGTATGTTGTTATGCGGTTTGACCGATAAAGATCTTCGTAGAATATGTAGGAGCCAATATGTGCATCCAGGTTCCGCTATTGGTTATTGACCGGAAACAGTTCTAGGTCATGTCTACATAGTTCTCGAACCCGTAGGGTCCGCACGCTTAATGTTACGATGACAGTTTTATTATGAGTTTATAAGTTTTGATGTATCGAAGATTGTTCGGAGTCCAGGATGTGATCACGGACATGACGAGGAGTCTCGAAATGGTCAAGACATAAAGATTGATATATTGGACGACTATATTTGGACACCGGAAGTGTTCCGGGTGATTTCGGAGAAAACCGGAGTGCCGGAGGGTTTACCGGAACCCCCAGGGGAAGTATTGGGCCTTAGTGGGCCTGAGGGGAGAGAGAGAGGGCAGCAGCCCAGGAGGTGGCGCGCCCCCTCCCATGGGGAGTCCGAATTGGACTAGGGGAGGGGGGCGCGGCCCCTCTTTCCCTCTCCCTCTCCCTCTCTTTCCTTCCCCCTTCCCCCTTCCTCCTTCCTAGTTGGACTAGGAAAAGGGAGTCCTACTCCCACTAGGAGGAGGACTCCCCCCTCCTTGGCGCGCCCCTAGGGCCGGCCGGCCTCCCGCCCTTGCTCCTTTATATACGGGGGCAGGGGGCACCTCTAGACACACAAGTTGATCTTCGTGATCGTTCCTTAGCTGTGTGCGGTGCCCCCTCCACCATATTCCACCTTGGTCATATCGTTGTGGTGCTTAGGCGAAGCCCTGCGTCGGTAGAACATCATCACCATCACCACGCCGTCGTGCTAACGAAACCCATCCCTGACACACTGCTGGATCGGAGTCCGGGGATCGTCATCGAGCTGAACGTGTGCTGAACTCGGAGGTGACGTACGTTCGGTACTTGGATCGGTCGGATCGTGAAGACGTACGACTACATCAACCGCGTTGTCATAACGCTTCCGCTTTCGGTCTACGAGGGTACGTGGACAACACTCTTCCCTCTCGTTGCTATGCATCACCATGATCTTGCGTGCGTGGGAATTTTTTGAAATTACTACGTTCCCCAACAGTGGTATTAGAGCCTGGTTTTATGCGTAGATGTTATATGCACAAGTAGAACACAAGTGAGTTGTGGGCGATACAAGTCATACTGCTTACCAGCATGTCTTACTTTGGTTCGGCGGTATTGTTGGATGAAGCGGCCCGGACCGACATTACGCGTACGCTTACGCGAGACTAGTTCTACCGACGTGCTTTGTACACAGGTGGCTGGCGGGTGTCTGTTTCTCCAACTTTAGTTGAACCGAGTGTGGCTATGCCCGGTCCTTGCGAAGGTTAAAACATCACTAACTTGACGAACTATCATTGTGGTTTTGATGCGTAGGTAAGAACGGTTCTTGCTAAGCCCGTAGCAGCCACGTAAAACTTGCAACAACAAAGTAGAGGACGTCTAACTTGTTTTTGCAGGGCATGTTGTGATGTAATATGGTCAAGACGTGATGCTATATTTTATTGTATGAGATGATCATGTTTTGTAACTGAGTTCTCGGCAACTAGAAGGAGCCATATGGTTGTCGCTTTATTGTATGCAATGCAATCGCCCTGTAATGCTTTACTTTATCACTAAGCGGTAGCGATAGTCGTAGAAGCATAAGTTTGGCGAGACGACAACGACGCTACGATGGAGATCAAGGTGTCGCGCCGGTGACGATGTTGATCACAACGGTGCTTCCGAGATGGAGATCACAAGCACAAGATGATGATGGCCATATCATATCACTTATATTGATTGCATGTGATGTTTATCCTTTATGCATCTTATCTTGCTTTGATTGACGGTAGCATTTTAAGATGATCTCTCACTAATTATCAAGAAGTGTTCTCCCTAAGTATGCACCGTTCATGAAAGTTCTTCGTCTTTGAGACACCACGTGATGATCGGGTGTGATAAGCTCTACGCTCAAATACAACGGGTGCAAAACAGTTGCACACGCGGAATACTCAGGTTAAACTTGACGAGCCTAGCATATACAGATATGGCCTCGGAACACGGAGACCGAAAGGTCGAGCGTGAATCATATAGTAGATATGATCAACATAGTGATGTTCACCATTGAAACTACTCCATCTCACGTGATGATCGGACATGGTTTAGTTGATTTGGATCACGTGATCACTTAGATGACTAGAGAGATGTCTGTCTAAGAGGGAGTTCTTAAGTAATATGATTAATTGAACTTAAATTTATCATGAACTTAGTACCTGATAGTATTTTGCTTGTCTATGTTTGTTGTAGATAGATGGCTCGTGCTATTGTTCCATTGAATTTTAATGCGTTCCTTGAGAAAGCTAAGTTGAAAGATGATGGTAGCAACTACACGGATCGGGTCCGTAATTGAGGATTATCCTCATTGTTGCACGGAAGAATTACGTCACGGAAGCACCGCTGGGTGCCGAACCTGTAGATGCAACTAACGACGTTAAGAACGTCTGGCAGAGCAAAGCTAATGACTACTCGATAGTTCAGTGTGCCATGCTTTACGGTTTAGAACCGGGTCTTCAACGACGTTTTGAACGTCATGGAGCATATGAGATGTTCCAAGAGTTGAAGTTAATATTTCAAGCAAATTCCCGGATTGAGAGATATGAAGTCTCCAATAAGTACTATAGCTGTAAGATGGAGGAGAATAGTTCTGTCAGTGAACATATACTCAAAATGTCTGGTTATAATAATCACTTGATTCAACTGGGAGTTAATCTTCCTGATAGTGTCATTGATGTAATTCTTCAATCATCGCCACCAAGCTACAAGAGCTTCATGATGAACTATAATATGCAAGGGATGGACAAGACTATTCCCGAGCTCTTCGCAATGCTAAAGGCTGGAGGTAGAAATCAAGAAGGAGCATCAAGTGTTGATGGTCAATAAGACCACCAGTTTCAAGAAGATGGGCAAAGGGAAGAAGAAGGGGAACTTCAAGAAGAACAACAAGCAAGTTGCTGCTCAGGAGAAGAAACCCAAGTCTGGACCTAAGCACAATCGAAGTGCTTCTACTGCAAGCAGACTGGACACTAGAAGCGGAACTGCCCCAAGTATTTGGTGGATAAGAAGGATGGCAAGGTGAACAAAGGTATATGTGATATACATGTTATTGATGTGTACCTTACTAATGCTCGCAGTAGCACCTGGGTATTTGATCTTTGGTTACATTGCTAATATTTGCAACTTGAAACAGGGACTACGGATTAAGCGAAGATTGGCTAAGGACGAGGTGACGATGCGCGTAGGAAATGGTTCCAAAGTCGATGTGATCGTGGTCGGCACACTACCTCTACATCTACCATCGGGACTAGTTTTAGACCTAAATAATTGTTATTTGGTGCCAGTGTTGAGCATGAACATTATATCTGGATCTTGTTTGATGCGAGACGATATTCATTTAAATCAGAGAATAATGGTTGTTCTATTTATATGAGTAATATCTTTTATGGTCATGCACCCTTGAAGAGTGGTCTATTTTTATTGAATCTCGATAGTAGTGATACACATATTCATAATGTTGAAGCCAAAAGATGCAGAGTTGATAATGATAGTGCAACTTATTTGTGGCACTGCTGTTTAGGTCATATCAGTGTAAAGCACATGAAGAAACTCCATACTGATGAACTTTTGGAATCACTTGATTATGAATCACTTGGTACTTGCGAACCGTGCCTCATGGGCAAGATGACTAAAACGCCGTTCTCCGGAACTATGGAGAGAGCAACTGATTTATTGGAAATCATACATACTGATGTATGTGGTCCAATGAATATTGAGGCTCGCGGCGGGTATCATTATTTTCTCACCTTCACAGATGATTTGAGCAGATATGGGTATATCTACTTGATGAAACACAAGTCTGAAACATTTGAAAAGTTCAAAGAATTTCAGAGTGAAGTGGAAAATCATCGTAACAAGAAAATAAAATTTCTACGATCTGATCGTGGAGGAGAATATTTGAGTTACGAGTTTGGTTTACATTTGAAACAATGCGGAATAGTTTCACAACTCACGCCACCCGGAACACCACAGCGAAATGGTGTGTCCGAACGTCGTAATCGTACTTTACTAGATATGGTGCGATCTATGATGTCTCTTACTGATTTACCGCTATCGTTTTGGGGTTATGCTTTAGAGACGACTGCATTCACATTAAATAGGGCACCATCAAAATCTGTTGAGACGACGCCTTATGAACTGTGGTTTGGCAAGAAACCAAAGTTGTCGTTTCTTAAAGTTTGGGGCTGCGATGCTTATGTGAAGAAACTTCAACCAGATAAGCTCGAACCCAAATCGGAAAAATGTGTCTTCATAGGATACCCAAAAGAGACTATTGGGTACACCTTCTATCACAGATCTGAGGGCAAGATTTTTGTTGCTAAATTCGGATCCTTTCTAGAGAAGGAGTTTCTCTCGAAAGAAGTGAGTGGGAGGAAAGTACAACTTGATGAGGTAACTGTACCTGCTCCCTTATTGGAAAGTAGTTCATCACAAGAACCGGTTCCTGTGACAACTACACCAATCAGTGAGGAAGCTAATGATACTGATGATGAAACTTCAGATCAAGTTACTACCGAACTTCGTAGGTCTACCAGAGTAAGATCCGCACCAGAGTGGTAAGGTAATCCTATTCTGGAAGTCGTGTTACTTGACCATGGCGAACCTACGAACTATGAGGAAGCGATGATGAGCCCAAATTCCGCAAAATGGCTTGAGGCCATGAAATCTGAGATGGGATCCATGTATGAGAACAAAGTATGGACTTTGGTTGACTTGACCGATGATCGGCAAGCCATAGAAAATAAATGGATCTTCAAGAAGAAGACTGACGCTGATGGTCATGTAATCGTCTACAAAGCTCGACTTGTTGCAAAATGTTTTCGACAAGTTCAAGGGGTTGACTACGATGAGACTTTCTCACCCGTAGCGATGCTTAAGTCTGTCCGAATCATGTTAGCAATTGCCGCATTTTATGATTATGAAATTTGGAAATGGATGTCAAAACTGCATTCCTGAATGGATTTCTGGAAGAAGAGTTGTATATGATGCAACCGGAAGGTTTTGTCGATCCAAAAGGTGCTAACAAAGTGTGCAAGCTCTAGCGATCCATTTATGGACTGGTGCAAGCCTCTCGGAGTTGGAATAAACGCTTTGATAGTGTGATCAAAGCATATGGTTTTATAGAGTGGGAGCTCTGTAGCATTTCTGATATTATATGTAGATGACATATTGTTGATTGGAAATGATATAGAATTTCTGGATGGCATAAAGGGATACTTGAATAAAAGTTTTTCAATGAAAGACCTCGGTGAAGCTGCTTACATATTGGCAATCAAGATCTATAGAGATAGATCAAGACGTTTAATTGGACTTTCACAAAGCACATACCTTGATAAAGTTTTGAAAAAGTTCAAAATGGATCAGGCAAAGAAAGGGTTCTTGCCCGTATTACAAGGTGTGAAGTTGAGTCAGACTCAATGCCCGACCACAGCAGAAGATAGAGAGAAAATGAAAGATGTTCCCTATGCTTCAGCCATAGGCTCTATCATGTATGCAATGTTGTGTACCAGACCTGACGTATGCTTAGAAATAAGCTTGGCAGGTAGGTACCAAAGTAATTCAGGAGTGGATCACTGGACATCGGTCAAGAACATCCTGAAATACCTGAAAAGGACTAAGGATATGTTTCTCGTTTATGGAGGTGAGAAAGAGCTAGTCGTAAATGTTTACATCGATCCAAGCTTTGACACTGATCCGGACGATTCTAAATCGCAAACCGGATACGTGTTTTTATTAAACGGTGGAGCTGTAAGTTGGTGCAGTTCTAAACAAAGCATCGTGGCGGGGTCTACATGCGAAGCGGAGTACATAGCTGCTTCGGAAGCAGCAAATGAAGGAGTCTGGATGAAGGAGTTCATTTCCGATCTAGGTGTCATACCTAGTGCATGGGGACCAATGAAGATCTTCTGTGACAATACTGGTGCAATTGCCTTGGCAAAGGAATCCAGATTTCACAAGAGGACCAAGCACATCAAGAGACGCTTCAATTCCATCCGGACCAAGTCCGGTGGGAGACATAGAGATTTGCAAGATACATACAGATCTGAATGTTGCGCACCGGTGACTAAGCCTCTTCCTCGAAAGCGTAACATGATCGACCAAGACTCCACGGGTGTTAGAATCATTCTTGTGTAATCTAGATTACTGACTCTAGTGCAAGTGGGAGACTGAAGGAAATATGCCCTAGAGGCAATAATAAAGTTATTATTTATTTCCTCATATCATGATAAATGTTTATTATTCATGCTAGAATTGTATTACCCGAAAACATGATACATGTGTGAATACATAGACAAACATAATGTCACTAGTATGCCTCTACTTGACTAGCTCATTAATCAAAGATGGTTATGTTTCCTAACCATAGACATGTGTTGTCATTTGATTAACGGGATCACATCATTAGGAGAATGATGTGATTGACTTGACCCATTTCGTTAGCCTAGCACTTGATCGTTTAGTATGTTGCTATTGCTTTCTTCATGACTTATACAAGGTTCCTACAACTATGAGATTATGCAACTCCCGTTTACCGGAGGAACACTTTGTGTGCCACCAAACGTCACAACGTAACTGGGTGATTATAAAGGAGCTCTATAGGTGTCTCTGAAGGTATATGTTGAGTTGGCGTATTTCGAGATTAGGATTTGTCACTCCGATTGTCGGAGAGGTATCTCTGGGCCCTGTCAGTAATGCACATCACTATAATCCTTGCAAGCAATGTAGCTAATGAGTTAGTTACGGAATGATGCATTACGGAATGATGCATTACGTAACGAGTAAAGAGACTTGCCGGTAACGAGATTGAACTAGGTATTGGATACCGACGATCAAATCTCGGGCAAGTAACATACCGATGACAAAGGGAACAACGTATGTTGTTATGTGGTTTGACCGATAAAGATCTTCGTAGAATATGTAGGAGCCAATATGAGCATCCAGGTTCCGCTATTGGTTATTGACCGGAAACAGTTCTAGGTCATGTCTACATAGTTCTCGAACCCGTAGGGTCCGCACGCTTAATGTTACGATGACAGTTTTATTATGAGTTTATAAGTTTTGATGTACCGAAGATTGTTCGGAGTCCAGGATGTGATCACGGACATGACGAGGAGTCTCGAAATGGTCAAGACATAAGGATTGATATATTGTAGGACTATATTCGGACACTGGAAGTGTTCCGGGTGATTTCGGAGAAAACCGGAGTGCCGAAGGGGTTACCGGAACCCCCCGGGGAAGTATTCGGCCTTAGTGGGCCTGAGGGGAGAGAGAGGGCAGCCTCAGAGGTGGCGCGCCCCTCCCATGGGGAGTCCGACTGGACTAGGGGAGGGGCGCGCCCCTCTTCCCTCTCTCCTCTCCCTCTCTTCCTTCCCCTTCCCCTTCCTCCTTCCTAGTTGGACTAGGAAAGGGAGTCCTACTCCCACTAGGAGGAGGACTCCCGCCTCTTGGCGCCCCTAGGGCCGGCCGGCCTCCCTTGCTCCTTTATATACGGGGCAGGGGGGCACCTCTAGACACACAAGTTGATCTTCGTGATCGTTCCTTAGCCGTGTGCGGTGCCCCCTCCACCATATTCCACCTCGGTCATATCGTTGCGGTGCTTAGGCGAAGCCCTGCATCGGTAGAACATCATCACCGTCACCACGCCATCGTGCTGACGAAACTCATCCCCGACACACTGCTGGATCGGAGTCCGGGGATCGTTATCGAGCTGAACGTGTGCTGAACTCGGAGGTGCCGTACATTCGGTACTTGGATCGGTCGGATCATGAAGACTTACGACTACATCAACCGCGTTGTCATAACGCTTCCGCTTTCGGTCTACGAGGGTACGTGGACAACACTCTTCCCTCTCGTTGCTATGCATCACCATGATCTTGCGTGTGCGTAGGAATTTTTTTGAAATTACTACATTCCCCAACAAGATACGCATGACAAGACATACACCAAGTCTTCTCAAATCTTTAAAGACTCAATCAGATAAGATAACCTCAAAGGGAAAACTCAATCCATTACAAGAGAGTAGAGGGGGAGAAGAAACATAAGATCCAACTATAATAGCAAAGCTCGCGATACATCAAGATCGTGCCAAATCAAGAACACGAGAGGGAGAGAGAGAGAGAGAGAGATCAAACACATAGCTACTGGTACATACCCTCAGCCCTAAGGGTGAACTACTCCCTCCTCGTCATGGAGAGCGCCGTGATGATGAAGATGGCCACCGGTGAGGGATCCCCCCTCCGGCAGGGTGCCGGAACAGTGTCCCGATTGGTTTTTGGTGGCTACAGAGGCTTGCGGCGGCGGAGCTCCAGATCTATTCTCGTCTTCGGAAGTTTAAGAGTATGTGGGTATATATGGGTGAAAGAAGTACGTCGGAGGGGGGTGGGCGCGGCCCCCACCCTCGTGGGAAGCCCGGGACTCCCCTGGTGCACTCCCGGTACTCCGTGGGCTTCTTCTGGTCCAAAAATAAGTTCTGTGGAGTTTCAGGTCAATTGGACTCCGTTTGATATTCCTTTTCTTCGAAACACTGAAATAGGCAAAAAAAACAGCAATTCTGGGCTGGGCCTCCGGTTAATAGGTTAGTCCCAAAAATAATATAAAAGTGAATAATAAAACCCAATATTGTCCAAAAGAGTAGATAATATGGCATGGAGCAATCAAAAATTATAGATACGTTGGAGACGTATCACTGGTAACGAGATTGAACTAGGTATTGAGATACCGATGATCGAATCTCGGGCAAGTAACATACCGATGACAAAGGGAACAACGTATGTTGTTATGCGGTTTGATCGATAAAGATCTTCGTAGAGTATGTAGGATCCAATATGAGCATCCAGGTTCCATTATTGGTTATTGACCGAAGACGTGTCTCAGTCATGTGTACATAGTTCTCGAACCCGTAGGGTCCGCACGCTTAAAGTTCGATGACAATTTGTATTATGAGTTATGTGATTTTATGTACTGAAGGTAGTTCGGAGTCCCGGATGAGATCGGGGATATGACGAGGAGTCTCGAAATGGTCGAGACGTAAAGATCGATATATTGGACGACTATATTCGGACATCGGAAAGGTTCCGAGTGATTCGGGTATTTTCGGAGTACCGGGGAGTTACGGGAATTCACCGGGAGAAGTATTGGGCCTTATTGGGCCATACGGGAATAGAGGAGAGAGGCCAAAAGGAAGGAGGCGTGCGCCCCCCCTCTGGTCCGAATTGGACAAGGGGTGCAGCCCCCTTTTTCCTTCTCCATCTCCCCCTCCTTCCTTCTCTCCTACTTCGGAAAGGAAAGGGGAATCCTACTAGGACTTGGGAGTCCTAGTAGGACTCCCCACACTTGGTGCGCCCCCTCTAGGGTCGGCCTCTCCCTTGCTCCTTTATATACGGGGGCGGGGGGCACCCCATAGACACAACAGTTGATCTCTTGATCTCTTAGTCGTGTGCGGTGTCCCCTTCCACCATATTCCACCTCGATAATATTGTAGCGGTGCTTAGGCGAAGCCCTGCGTCGGTAGCATCATCATCACCGTCACCATGCCGTCGTGCTGACAGAACTCGCCCTCAAAGCTCGGCTGGATCGGAGTTCGAGGGACGTCATCGAGCTGAACGTGTGCTGAACTCGGAGGTGCCGTACGTTCGGTACTTGGATCGGTTGGATCAAGAAGACGTACGACTACATCAACCGCGTTGTGCTAACGCTTCTGCTTTCGGTCTACGAGGGTACGTGGACACACTCTCCCCTCTCGTTGCTATGCATCACGATGATCCTGTGTGTGCGTAGGAAATTTTTTGAAATTACTACGTTCCCCAACATATATGTGCCATGTAATGAAACCATGCCAAGTTTCATGTTTTTTGGGTGACTTTTTGATTTACTGGGATTTAAAAACCGAGATTCTCAATGTTTCAGGACGGCGACAAATTTGTAATTCATTCCCATTCCTTAAATGAGACCTAAACATGCACCCAATGACACATGTACGATTTCCCATCTATTCTGCTTCACTAGAGCATGTGGTTGTAGTTCAAATTTGAATTATGGACTACATTAAATGCCTAGAAAACTTAGTAATTAGCAATATATATATATATATATATATATATATATATATATATATATATAGGGCGGGACTATTCTGAAACCCCCTCTAGAGTTCCTAAATAAGCTTATTTAGAAACCAACCGTCTCCTACCTGTTCCTTTTCCCGGAGGGCGAAGCGGCGAAGCTGCTGGCCTGGTTCACTGCTGCAGCGCACTTCCTGCCTTTCCCTTGGCAGCGCCTCACAGATACCTTCCGTGCACCAGCGCCACCCCCTGGCTGCCTACCCCACACCCACCCCCTTTCCCTAACCGTGCGATGCCACTGCCAAAAACCACCGAGCGTCGCCGCCAGATGCAACTCTGCGAGCCACCACCTCAACATCTTCCCCCGCAGATCTCCGACGTCCTTCCCGTCATGGATGAGGACATGTCCCCCGGATGCGAGTCGAGCCACCACTCACTAGCTGCCGGGGTCCAGAGTTCGGTGCCAAATCCATGGTTGCTCACAAAGCTCGCCCCATCGCCCTCGTACCCCTCCCCGTCGTGCCCCTATTTAGGGGCTTGGAGCGAGACCATGGGGACCTCTGCCGTCAATGGATCCATCCACGCGTTCAGCAGTTAGCCACTCGTTCTTGGCAGTTAGTCCCCGACATCTCTGCTTCCCGTCAGCGTCGAGGTACAGGAGCACAGTGCTCCCAAACAGACCCATATCACTGGTCGAGCTGACCCGTCTCCCTCGACGAATCCTCTGACCTCCTCCTCTTCTGGTGGTTCTCCTAGCTATCCTGAGCTCTCCCTTGCACACGGGAGGTGGGGAACGCGTCGTCCCCCTGGCTGCCTCCCCGTGGCCGCATCCCCATCGGCTGCTGCGCCTCAAGCCCTCAGATGTGGATTCGACGCTGTGGAAAGCAGCAATCAGCTTTTTATACTTGGAAAAGCAAAGTTGGTTTGCACGCAAAGGCATCACTTATCTGTTGTTGTTTCTCTGACTTCAGCTAGCGACAACCACAAAGAAGTTGTTAGGGTCGGCCATGATGGCGATTAAGAAAGACCGATTAGAAGTGTGTGTGTGTGTGTGTGTGTGTGTGTGTGTGTGTGTATGTGTGTGTGTGTGTGTGTGCTTGTGTGTGCATGATGAGTTAGCTTAGGCCATGGTTCATTTTCTGTTGTTGTGTGTGTGCCCAGTTGGCTAAGGCCATGGTTCTTTCTTTGATGCAGCAGCAGTTCGGTTATAAAAGGCAACGACAGTCAAGAAAAAAATTGGAGAATGGGGAGGACAAGAATCCAGCAAGGGAGAAGGGCAAAAAGAAAGCCGGTGATCAAGGTACATGTCTGGTTCTTGCTGTGTCTTCATGATAAGTTCTCAACTAGGACCATTAATGCTGTCGTCAGTTTGAGGAGCCATTGTGTTTCCTGTAAAAATAGGTGATATATTTTGCAAGGCATTTTCTGTTCAACAGTTATGTGTTATTAAGAATATAGGGTAGGTTTGGGTTCTTCTGCAGTTAACTAGATATAAAGGGGTTCGTCTTCATCCATACACGCACGCCATCGGATGTATTTGTGCATTGTTCAGTTAGCTTCCCTTATTTCTAGCATGCAAAACAGTGGATTCACAAACACAAAAATCTCTCTCTATCTCTGTATGTGTGGACGTTGGCAGGCAGAGGGCAACAGTTAGGGGAAAATGGATCGTTTATGTGTTCTAATAAATATTTGTTGTTTCTATTGGTGTTTCAATTGTCACAGGGTTTGAAAAATCAGCAGTTGTCCCTTCCATGAAAAAAGAGTTAATTTCGAGTGTGATAGCAGTCCCTGAGAAAAAAATTGGCAACCCAGAAAAACAGGAAGTTAACATCATAATTTACAACGGTTAACTTTACAAATGTATACCAGTTCAGGGTCTACAGCAGTTAGTTTTTTTTACAAGAACCCGTGTAGACATTAGCTGAGTAGATTTTATAAGTTAACTTTTACAAAATAGTGCAGTTAACAAAACGACATGTTTTTTAAAATGCGAGTTAATTTTGAAGTTAACTTTTACAATTTACAGTAGTTAAAATCACATTTTGCAACCGTTTTCACAAAAAAGAGCAAAAATATGCATGCAGATAAAGTACAGTTGACATGCATCTGAAAGGTAGACAGATGGGAAGATTTTGCAAAAACTTGATATAAAAAATTAGCAGTTAGCTTGCAAGGTACACAAACATTTTGGTCATAACCGGGATGCATCGCAGTTTGCTAAAGAAATCTAATTTCTAGTGCTCATAACTCCTTCCGTGTCTGTTTGATCTTATTGAGAGTACAAGTGACTGATTAATTATAGCCATTATGCGTACTCTTTTCTCATCATTTTATCATCTGGTGGTGTTGAACCCGGTGACCGTGTTCGATCTTTGCATTATGATGCTCCTGCTTCATCTTTTGTGTCTGCTTCGTCTTCCCGGAATAAAATTGAGTCATTTTTAGTGCGTTTCTTATTGTTCTAGTCATCAATTTATCATTTCGCATGTTCAACCATCAAATAGTGTCGTTCAGAAATGCAGAAACTATAGATAGTGACATATTCTATTTTATACTTTTTCAGACTTCTAAGAAAACAAGCAATTAGAGTGAAAACAAGAACTTAGAAAAGAAGTAGAGTGCCTCGGAGCTGATTTGCAACAAGGTAGAGAGATGGATCATGCTCAATCTATTGCTCAACTGAATACCTTGACCACTGAACTAGCCATTTACAATGAACAAGCTAGAAAATGTTTGATAAACTGAACATTTGAGAGTTAAAGTGGTTCTTTTAGGTTTGTGCTTTCAGTAAATTTGGTTTATTTTCATGTCACTACTTGGCTTATTACTATCCTTTTGTTCTGAAAAGACTTATCATTATGCTTGTTCTCAAGAAATGAGACCATCGCTCAATGAGCTCTTGCCCCCATGTCGCCAAATGCGATCCACGGTCTTGTGATTTGCCAATGCTCGATTTCATGGAGCGATTAGTTTTCGTGGACTGGTTGCGATTATCTTGCATCCAAAAAATTAAGTGATGTACACAACTATGATTTTGCCAAGCCTCGCTATGTGAGGTACACAAATTAGCAATCTAATGAGAGGGTTCAGTTTGTTTGCCAAGCCCCTGCTTGCATGAGGTACAAAAAATATGTTTAATCCCGGCAGTTAATTCGGTGTTAACTGCCGCAATCCCTGGCAGTTTGCTATTTTACTCCCGACCGTTAGCTTGAATCGGGCAAAAAACAAAAAAAAAGTATTTTCAATCCTGTGAGTTAACTATTGCAGTCTCGACAGTTAGCTATTCCAGTCCCGACGGTTAACTTGACCAGGGAAAAATAGAAAAAAAGAATTAAAAACAAAAGAAGCAAAAAAAAGTATTACCAGCCATTGCAGTTAGCTTGCTCATCGCGTGCGATTAGGTATTTCATACCCGCAGTTAGTGTGACCCAATCAAAAAAGAAAAAATTCAGTCCCAGATTAACTTGGTGCTAATCACTGTGATTCCTGGTAGTTAGATATTTCACTCCGGAAGTTAACTTGACCGATGATAAAAGTATAGAAGAAAAAACCAATTTTCTTTAGTCTCAGTAGCTAGCTTGTCAAAGATATGTCGATTAGCTATTATTCGCGTCAGCAGTTAGCGTGTATTATAGCAATTCGGGCAAAAAATGTCGAAAATGATGTTGGTTTTTTGAAAACTGCTCTTAAACTGTAGCAAATCCGAAAACATGTTATATATGCCAAAGTTCGGGCTAATCGGTACCTTTCTAACAGTATATCATATGCATCATTCCGACAAAAACTTTGAAAATTCCTTTAACAAAAACATTGAAAACTCGTTCGATGGATTTTCAGTTTTTTGAATTTTGTTTAAAAACTGGATCGATTTTGGGAAAACGACCAAAATGAGTTTTTTGCTCCTTCTCAATAGCTCTCTAAAGGTATATGAGTTGCATCAATCCGATTAGCGGTTAAATAATTATGACCCCAAAATAGTGCAAAAAACGATGCCAGAAAAAGTCCGCCCGACAGTTAACTAGCATAGTTCGCACAGTTAGCTGTCTATTCTCGTGCAGTTAGGAACGGTTCCTGAATAGCTTATTCAGGAATGGCTTGCAGAATAGCTCGGATGTATATATATATATATATATATATATATATATATATATATATATATATATATATATATATATATATATATATATACCAAACAAACGAACCTCAACAGTTTCAAATTTCAGCCCGACACTCCTGTTATTCTATGTTGCGTGTAGTAAACAAAGTTCAAAGCGAGAAGAGGTAGCGATTATCGTTTCGCCCATAAGAGGGGCACGTTTCCCTACCGGAACCACGAGGGTTGCGACAGGCTCCGGTTTGTAAAAGACTTGAAATATAGCTTCGCCCAAATTGGATAATTATATGTACCATGTAGTGACACCATGCCAAGTTTCATGATTTCCTGGTGAGTTTTGGATTTATAGAGATTTAAAAACCGAGATTCGCAATGTTTGTGGCCAAGCCAGGACGGCGAGACGGTTGAATTCATTCTCATTCGTTCCATGGGACCTAAACATGCACCCCAAGGAAACATGTATGTTTTTTCTAGCCATTTTGGTGCACTGAAGCATGTATTTGTAGTTCGGATTTGAATTATGGACATTGAAATGCCTATAAAACTCAATTAATGAATAAAAAAGGTCAAACGAACCCTGGATAATTTCAAAGTTCAGCGTGAATCTCCAGTTGTTCTGTGTCGCGTGTAGAAGAAAATACGAGGCTAGAAGAGGGAGTGATTATTGTTTGGCCCACAAGGGGACACGTTTACCTATCAAAACCACGAGGGTTCTTGCGACAGGCTCCGGTTTGTAAGAGGTTTGTAATAAATCTTGGCCCAAATTGGCAATGTTTTTACCACAACATATATATGCCATGACGTGACACCATGCCACCTTTGGTGACTTTCTGGTGAGTTTAAGATTTATGCGGACATAAAAACCGAGATTTGAAATGTTTGAGGATGAGCCATGACACCGGTACGGTTGTAATTCGTTCCCATTCCTGGCATGGGACCTAAACATGCACCCAAGAACACATGTATAATTTTTCTAGCCATTTGGTGAACTGGAGCATGTATTTGTAGTTCAAATTTGAATTATGGGCATTAAATGCCTAGGAAACTCAATTAGTGTATAAAAAGGCCAAATGAGTCCTGAATAAGTTTAAATTTCAGCACAGATATCCTGTCGTTCCATGTTGCCCGTAGAAGAAAATACAAGGCGAAAAGAGGCAATGATTACGTTTCGCCCACAAGGGGGACAAGTTTCCCTATCGGAACCACGATTCTTATTTGAGAGAAGCTCCGGTTTGTAAGAGGCTTGTAATAAAACTTGCGCCACAATGGACGAAAAAAGTTCCTCAACATATAAGTGCCATGTTGTGACACCACGCCAGGTTTCATGATTTTCGTCTTAGTTTTGGATTTATGGGGATTTAAAAACTGAGATTCTTCTCACGAAATGTTTTCAAATAGCACACGGTTTACTCACGAAAGTCGATATTCAATGAAAATTTCGTGGAAACCATATTTTAAAGTTTCATAAAAATATAAAAAATGTGGGATGTTAAGAAGGTGATGTTTTATTGCGACACAAAATTTCAAGTTGAAAAACATTACGAGATGTGAGCTATGAAAAAGACAAATTCAGCCCTGAATAGTGACATTACTATTCGGCACTATTCAACACTGATTTTGTCTTTTTCATAGCTCATATCTCGTCATGTGTTTCAACTTGAAATTTTGTGTGGCAATAAAACATCATCCTCTTAACATCCCGCATTTTTTCAATTTTTTTTGAAACTTCAAAACATCTTTTTCTCGTGGTTTTCACCGGTTTCCACCGAATGTTGGTTTCTGTATGATATCCCCCTGCTGCGCGCGCGATGTGAGTCGTGCGTTCTGATTGGCCAGAACCCAAACCCCACGGATCGTACGTCTACACCGTTGGATTCTCCTTGATCGAACGGTGATCCTCATCCCTTTTGACAACACATGTAAATGTTTTCAAATAGCCCCTCCAAAAAAATGTTTTCAAATAGCACACGGTTCACACACGAAAGTCGTGTGCCTACCAAACCATGGCCGATGCCCCCCTTTGCTGCACGCGCGATCTGAGTCATGCGTTCTGATTGACCAGAACCCAAACCCATGGATCATACGTGTGCACTCTTGGATGCTCCCAGATCTAACGGCAACCCTAAGCCCTTTCGACAGCGTGAAACGCCTTAATGGCAAGGAGGCAATTCTTATTAGCAAAGGTCGGCTTCCCATCCGCTAGCCTAGTCGAATAGAACGCAGAAGTTAAGCGTATTAAATATCATTATAGAGATATAGAGATATACTAATATATCTCTATGATGACCTATCATGGCAACTATATAAACCTTGGGATCCTTATTTTGCTAATTTGTAGACTATGTTTTTATGGATTATTTTTTGCTCTAAAATATTAAATAATGATTGACCGGACTTGTCATGGTGATTATATAAACCTACTATGTTTTTATCGGTTATTTTTTCCTCTGAAAAATTAAAGAATGATTGACTTGACCTGTATGGCGATTATATAATCCTTTTTCAGGTTGCATGCAGGTATAGGGGGCAGGGTGTTCTTCTCGAGCATGTCTCCCTTGTGCGGCTTATAGACGCGGCACATATCTGTGCGCTCGCCAAGGTATATATACTATCCTTTACCGACAACTAGGGGGCCCCACACAATCTATCCCTTTGACCCAGAACGAGAAGGGTTTTACCATGATAGTTTCCTATTGATACTAGTAAGGTACGCGTGCATTGCACGCATGAGATTTGGTAACAAAATTATGAATAAATACCACACAATAGCATGTAAGCTTTGAGTCATATATGCATGATGTAGATGTTCGTTTAATTCTTATAGTTCATCTCATCAAAAATCAATTAGTTTTATAAAAAAAAAATTTAAGATTCATGGAATTGTGCATTGTAAAGGTAAAAACAAAAAGTGACAATTCATTTAGAAAAAAAAGGTTTGGGCAATTAAGATATGGAAGATTATAGAGAACAAAGGAGAAGTGCTTGTGTGTTTGAGGTTTGTGCATTATGCTTAAGTTCAACTATGGAGTCTTCTGATTGTACATGCATGTGGCAGAATCTGGTGGAATGTAGATGATATCTAACGGCCAGTAGTGCTCGGATTTGCCATCTCTGTACCGTCGGATTGGCTTCATCCAACGGCCAACTTTCAAAATTATTCGCACACTATATACGTGTATAGATGTGTGTATTATATATATATATATATATATATATATATATATATATATATATATATATATATATGTGTGTGTGTCCCATGCTAGACCAAATAAAGTTTGAGTGCATGCGTGGGAGGACCACCCCCGCCACCTCCTCGAAGTTGGGAAACTGACATCATACGTATTGAACCAGTCGGGTATGGTGTTCGGTTTGTAATGTAGTTGGTGGCCCATCAAAATTGTGCATTTGGGATTTAAACACATCACACAACATCGTACCCATACATATTTTCGGGCCGCATGCAGTGTATACGGGGTCTTCTGATCGACCACGTTTCCCTTGTGCGGTTTTTTGTGATGACACGCATATATGTGGGCTCCCCGAGTGTATATATATCATCCCTTTAACTGATAATGAGGGGTATTATGTGTTGGCCATGAATGGATTCCTCCAAGTTCGTGTTAGGGCCGGTCACCATCGTTGAACCAAAGCTCGAGCTCATGAGTTGTCAGGATTCCCTCCCACATGCTCAGATTGCTGGGTTCGACCTACATCAAACCCTGCGTATCTCGTCCTTAACTACCTTGCCTTCATGGTTGTTGTCTGTATTGAGAGGTAGGCACCACATCTAAATTGTACATTATTCTATATTGAAAACACACATCATCCCTTCCCAACGTACATCATTTTGGGCCGCATGCAAGAGGTGCTGGTTTTGTGGTCCCTCTCGTGCGATTTTTATGATGGTTCAATCTATTTTCCCAAGCGGTTTATTGACAACAATCGCTATTGACCAAATGATAGATTCATTGGTCCGTCTTATGGTTGGTCATGGCGACATGCATGTATGACCAAAGTATCGATCATTACGTGCATCCGCCCCGCTGACACGAAGTGGGAGGTGGTGGGCCAAGCATCCTAGCTAGGTACGACATTATGTCATTATATATATCCTAGCTAGGTGGTTGTTAGGGTGCTTTCGGGTTTGCGAGGCAGGTGCCACCAAAGTTATGCATTGTGTATTTAAAGTTTTAAACATCCCCAATATTCGTACATATATTTGGCCACTTCAAGTGGTTCTTGACTTCTTGCCCCTCTCATCGATTTTCAACGGCACGCCCAACCGTGGGCCCGCGCGGTCAAAGTTGTGTATTGGAATTTTGAACATCACATACCACCCTTTTCACTCATATATATTTGGGCCACATGCTAGTGTGGCTGTCTTTTGACCATCTCTAACGTTATTTTTTGCTGCAAATACTCTGATGACGCTCAACGGACACGGGGTATAATATTTTAACCGTGTGCGATACAAGTGCGATGTGAATCACCACGCCTGTGCAAGCGCGAGCAAATTAAGGTGGAGGTACTGGCTCAATCGTGTGCGATGCAAGTGCACTGAAATCACCACGATCGCGCAAGCGCGAGAAAATTAAGGTGGAGGTATTGGCTCAACCGTGTGCGATGCAAGTGCGCTGAAATCACCACGACCACGCAAGCGCGAGCAAATTAAGGTGGAGGTACTGGCTCAACCGTGTGCGATGCAAGTGCGTTGTGAAACCACCACCTATGCAAGCTAAAGGCGGGTAAGTTTATTTGGAAACTAGGACGGACCGTGTGTGATAGACTAGCTAGCTAGAAATATAAAAACAAACTGCCCGCCTTGAGCGTTGCAAAAGCGGCAGATATGTGCCACTTTTCCTTATTATCATACACACATATTGTTATTGGACCGTGCGCGATCTTGGACACTCCCACCCTGCATCAATTCCTTTACCCAAATTTTAGTAGCCGTCGTACTTCAACTGTCGCCCACACTCCTTCAGCACCGACCTTATAGTAAAATTATAGTAGCCGAGGCATTTGAACCGTCGCCCTCCCTCGTCGACCACCATCTCCACCCACCATTACTAAATTTTTTAGTAGCCGCGGTGTATCCTCAAACACCACCCCCTCCACAGTTCCCCACCCTCCCCCCTCGAACCCTAGCTCGCGGTCACCGACGGCGCTGCCGCCAAGCCCTGCCGGTCTGCCCGTTCCTCCTAGCTTAGATAATAAAGTTCAGGTTACCCAACTATTCCCATATCGTCGCCCAACTCCCCTGAGTTTTTAGATGAGGCATGCGGTGTTCCTCCCCGCCAGATCCACATCCCCTGCTCTAGAATGTCGCGGCCTAATCTTGACCACGTATCCCGGGGAGCCCGACGAGCGTTCGACCAAGAAGAGGTTTATCATGGCCTCTCCGGTGGACGTTGGCGAGGTGGCCGCCGTTCGCCCCGACTTGTCGATCCCGGAGCAACACGTCGCCGCGGAAGCCGGCGAAGACATTGACTACGTTGCCATGCCGAAGGCTTCATGTCAGCGGGCTAGCGTATTACTGTATCTCGGGAAAGCTGGCTACGACATCAAGCTCGTCCACACTGACGGCTTCACGCGGGCCATGTCACATGTTAAGTGGTCCATCCCAACCCCTTTGGTTCAACCGCCATCGATCTGTTCGAAAGCCCTGCAGCTGATCTCCTCCGCCAAGCAGTCAAGGATTTGCGAGATTTATACGCCATCGAGCCCATTTTGTCATTTCTGAAGGACACCTTCTACGGCGGCGGCTTGGGATCCTCAATTGCCAAGTCAGATCTCATCGACCATCACCACGAGGAGGGCACCCACGAAGGTTCTTCCAAGGTAAAACAACCCATCTGTGACATCAGAGGGCGCACCATGGGTCTGTGCTCTTCCAACTGGAAGGATATCGTCCATGAAATGTGAGGCAACATTCTATCAGCAAATCTTACCTTTTCTAGCTTGCCAACCCGTACCCTTTGTTGTAGTAGCATTTGTCGTGCGGTGCTTTAACTGTGCCGTGTTTAATTATTTCAGTTATGCAAAAATGTATTGTTCAATAGGTCTATGTGATGTTTAAGTATGAATTGTCCACTTCAGTTTCACAATGGCTATATTTGGTTGTTTATAGTTAGTAGATGCCTTGTTTTATCTGTATTTGGTTGTTAGGTTGGTTGGAGTGAGCATTTTTCCAGTTATCGAGCAGATGCCTTGTTTATCTATATTTGGTTCTTAATTTGGTTGCAGTGAGCATTTGTCCAGTTATCAAGAAGATGCCTTGTTTATCTGTATTTGGTTGTTAGGTTACTTTTTTTAGCATTTGTCCAGTTATCAAGCATATGCCTTGTTTATCTGTATTTGGTTGTTAGGTTGTTTTTTTAGCATTTGTCCGGTTATCAAGCAGATGCCTTGTTTATCTTTATCTGCTTGTTAGATTGGTTGCAGTGAGCATTTGTCCAGTTTTCAAGTATATGCCATGTTTATCTGTATTTGCTTGTTAGGTTGGTTGCAGTGAGACTCTGTCTAGTTTTCAATGTCTATATTTGGTTGTTATACTGGTCATTTATGCCTTGTTTATTTCAGTCATTCACAATGTGTTGTTCATTATGTGCAAGTCGGAACTGTGCCGCTCGACTACATCAATACCAGTTTGAACGGCTATATTTGGTTCCAGTTATTCCTGGTGTAGTTAACACATACCATTTATTTCAGTTTTACACATTTATCCAGTGTGATGTTTAAGCATTACCTACGTTCTATTCATTTTCAACAATATCAGTTTGAATTGCAATATTTGATGGATGTTAAGCCTGTTGTCGTTAACATTGCCTTCCATTTTATATCTCCTTTATCAGCATGGTGAAACCAACACATTCAAGCTATCATTTGGAGATGATGTTGTTTACCTTTGCTATATTTGTTTGATGTTAAGGTTGTTGTACTAATCATGCCTTTCCACTACTTATGCAGGACAACAACTGGAGTGGACACCATTTTCCGCCGAGGTTAGCTTCATCCCTCGGCTTGTACTCCCCCCGTCATTCCATAATGTAGTGCATATAGATCCAGGCCTGGACACTAGTTAACTTCTAATATTGACTTATTGCTTGTAGGTACATACGCCCTTGGCAAGGATCCACGCATCGACCCTTTTTGCGTATGGGGCAATGAGATATTGATGAACAAGCATCAAGTGAGGAGACTGATAAGGATTATTAGCAAAAAGATACGAATGGTGGCAAGCAAATTATTTGTTTATGCTCTATCCAACACAACAGTGAGCTGTCGGATGGTAACTACAAACTCTGCAGCCTTCTTTTTTTACTGCCCATAATGAGTTGTTAGACAACAATGTCTGAATCTTTTTCGTTCCCAGTGGTTTCCGAAGCAGTTCACTCAAGATTACCTCGCAAAGTACATGATTGGTGAAAACGCAATGAATGTTAAAGTATTTCATCCAGACTATAATGAGCATCGAGAAGTCCTAATGAAGACAGTGAAGGATGGACGGGCAGCCATCACAAGGGGTTGGCCTAGAGTCGTGCGCGCATTACGCATGGAGGAGGGCACAATATGGGCATTCTGCTTCACCTTCTCCAGCAACCAGAATGTCTTTCGCCTCTCTCTTTACAGTCTTTAGTACAACTGTGGTTCATCATTCTTTACTTGGTGCTTCTGTAGTTCTTCAGTATATGTACCTGTGCATCGAATTATGCATTCGTGGTTGAACCTATATTTGTAATAAACATGGTTGGATATGAAATAAGTGATTGCCTACTTTCAAATTCAAAACATGTGATTTTTAAATTAGGGATTACACTGCACACGGTTTGTGAAAGCAAGACATGTGCAATATACGTGGAGCTCAGAAACGTTTCTAGGATCCACCACGTGTGCGATCAATCTCCACTGCACACACGACTTTTTCTTGAAAACTGTTTGCGTTAGGACACCTTGCGCAAACGTTTACCACATAAAAATTGTGTGTGATGGACAACCTTTGCCACACAGTTTCTTCTATGCACCGTGTGTGATGCATTCAATAACGCAAACGATAAAATTATTAATATCGTGTGCAATAGCAACGCTATCACAAACGATTTAACGGGAAAAATTGTGTGTGATGTACCTGTGAACGAAAACGTTTTCCTTGGAGCGACTGTGTGGGATGTATATACGAACGGAGATGTTTACCGGGGACTGGCTGTGTGGGATGTACTTGCGACCGGAAACAATTTCGCTTGTATAATTGTATTTTTTAGCTCTATTGTATGTATTTCCGTATTTGAGCGCTCGCCGGTTGCACACGACCTCATTTTGCCAAGCGTGTGTGCCAGGAGGGCATATCCCCGATGGTATCTGGGTTGTGTGGGAAGGACCCCCCTATCTCCCACACTCACTTGGCGACAGTTCCAAATGCCGTCGCGGAAAGGGGTTAAAAACCGTTTGTATAACACCGACGCGCACCAGTGCATATCCGCTTCATATTTAGGCTGGATATGAGGAGTGCTGAACAGCCCAGGCGTTTGAGGCCCTTTCAAGACACCCGTCCGGGTCAGATTTTTGTGACCGGTAAGTGATCAGACGGGCCGCCCAGGAGTTTGAGGCTGGTTTAGGGCGCCCGAGTGTAGATGCTCTAACAACTTGGTACCATATTTGTGCTAGGACACAAAAAAAATATCAAAACTGCGCCTAACGACTGACATATCGCACTGATTCTCGGACACGCAAACAGTGAAACTGACAGGTTTGGCCCATCTGTCCAGCTGATGTGGCAAAGACCAAGCACAAAAAAATAGTTTGACCACGCAGACCCCACCTCTCAGTAAGTGCAAAATCATCTTCCTCCCCGTCTCTCGACAATGCATTGAGCAATTGTGGGCGGCCAGACTCCCGCGGCTAGAGGCACCATCTAGGTGGTGGTGGGGGAAGGGGTAGGCACGCGCATCGTGAGGCCTCCAAGGTCGCCGCCGCTTCCGTTGGAATGGATGCCCGAGCATATGTGTTCGTGCGAGTCGAGACCTCAATGGCCACCATGGCCATGGCAGCCGAGCCCCTTCTCGAGATAGCCCTGGTTTGTGTCATCCACTCATCATGTTGCTTACATGGGGCTGCCCCTAGCCGTGGCATGCACGCAGATGTTTTTTTTTCGAGAGTACGCCAATGGTGTATCATATTTTTATAGAAAACAGAAGACAATTGCAAAAACCTACAACTTGTTGCGAACAACAAATGTAGACAAACACCACACCCAGGCTAATCCGAAGAAAAGCCTTCGCACACATTACATACACAATGCAAAGGCGCCTGCCCTAACCAGAGCAACATGGCCGCATCGCGACCAACACCGATCATCTCGAAGATCAACAACTTCAATTAGACTACCCTAGTCGACGCACCAACCACCCTTGAATGCCGAAGAGGAGATGGCGAGTAGTTGGCGGGACTCGGCTGGTCCCAATAAAGCCACCGTCTTGAGCTCACCGGCAATGGCGTACATTGCGCCCAGAACCTCCAGTCGGACCAACGACATGCATCGGAGGATCGCATTATAGAATCACCAAGGCATGTCTCCACTCCCGATGCTCCCAACAGAGAAACGACGCAACAACGCCGCCATCGCCGGTCCAAGACCTAGGCTTTCGCCCGAAGACGAAAATCCGAACAAGAGGGGGAAAATGGCGACACGCCATAGCAACGCCTCCAAGGAGGTGAACGATACCCACAAGCGTCGTCGTCGCCAGCACCGACCAAAGACGGGCAGGATTTTCGTCCGTAATGTCGCCCACCTCCCATCCCTCGCAATGAATAGGGCCACTCATCTGTAAAGGATCACACCGTCGACGCCGCAGCACCTCGCCATCATGGCTGTAACATCGCAGACACTGACGCCCAGCACGGCCGAGGGCACTCAGACCATCATCCACCTCTCACACGGCCGAGGGAACTCAGACCATCATCCACCTCCAGCACGGCCAGGGAAAGCAACTCGAGACCACCCTCCCGACCCAAAACCAACACGACCAGGGGCCGCCGACGTCTCAAGCAATGTCTGAACGCGCCACTCCTGCCAGACAGCCACGCACAGAGAGCAACCCTCGACGCCTGGAACCTACGAACTGGGGATGGAGCTCCCTGCCGAGAGCCGTTGTTCCGAGCTCAATCTCAGATCCAGCACCGCTCCATCTCCTCCTCCTTCCACTCGCCAGCATCAGCCCCCACACCGGCTTCACCAGGAGGCACAACACACCCTGTCCACCGTAGCAGCTCCCGACCGCCGCTAGCGCAGCCCACCTGGCCGAGATCTGGTGCCTCCATGACCGGCGCGTCGTTCTCTCCGAGATCCGCCGCCTCCATGACCGGGAGGGGCCGCCACGCACCAACACCTCCTCCACAAGCCCGCGGCCGTGCTCCGCCTCCCCATGCGCACCTCGCCGCCTGCCACGCCACCCGCCCCCTCGCCGGAACGACCACCGCGCCGCCCGCTTGACACCACTCCCCCGCGCGTGAGAGGCCTGTCAGGGCGCGACAAACTTCGCCTGCCGGCTTTGACGACCGGGCGCCGCCACCGCCGGCGGCGGCGACGGCCAGGTGAGCTCGAGGACGGGGGCGCTTGTGGGGCTAGGGTTGGCGCCTCCGGAGCCACCCGCGCGAGCGGCTCAGGAGGGATAGGAAAGTTTTCACGCACGCAGACGTGGCACGCACGCATGCCTACTGCCACTGCAGGAGATACCGGGCGCGTGCGTGCGTGGTGGTCGATCAAACGATTTTGTCGCTGGGGCGAGCTGCATCTAGCGAACGAATCAACCCTCCCTCGATATTTCGCCGGGGAAAGGCCAGGGAGAACCCCTAATGGCCCGGAGGCCCAGTTTACAGTTTTTTTCTTCTTCCCAAAATGCCATGAATAAAAAATACATATTATTTTTGTAACCCACAGAGAATAAACATTTTATAATTGCTATGAATATGAAAAATGAAAAATGTCATGCTACTTTATGAAAATGCCATTAATTTATAAAAAGGCCATGCTACTTTAAAAAATGATTTGCAAAATTCATGAAAAATCCATCCATGCCATTAATTTTCTTGTCTAATTGAGAGTATGATGTAAATTTTTTGCTTTATTTTTTCCACTGTGCGCAATTCATGAAAAAAAATCCATTTCAGTGAAAAAAAATTCCATGGCAAAAAAATTGCCATCCTCTTCCTAATAAAAAATGCCATGGAAACTGTAATAAAAATGCCATGCTCTCAATAATAAAATTGCCACCCTCCTAATTATAAAACTAACATCCTCTTAATAATAAAAAATTTCATGTTATTAATAATACAAATGCCATGGTATTTTTCACAAACTGTCATTCCCTCTTGATAAATAAAAATGCCATGTTACTAATAATAAAACTGCCATCCTCATAATAATAGAAAATGCCATGTTCTTAATTATTAAATTTCTACACGCTTTACTAAAGAAATGTCATAGTATTTATCATAAATTGCTATCCTTCTTAATAAATAAAAATGCCATGTAACTAAAAGATGAAAATGTCATGTGACTGATAATAAAACTGTCGTCCTCCTAATAATAGAAAATACCATGTTATTAATTATTAAAATGACATGCTCTTTACTAAAAAAATGCCATCTGTGTTATTAAAATGACCTAGAAAAATGCCATGCTCTTTACGAAAAAAAAAGTCATGTGGGGCACTAAAAAGGACATAGACGAAATGCCAAGGTACATATAATAAAACTGCACATGGCAAGTTTAGAAGAAAAAAGAACACCTCTAATAAGGATTTTTGTTCTACCAATAATGGAAAAAAACTCATGATTTTTTGGATTATTTTCAAATGAATTATTAAATTTAAAATAAAAAAAGTTTCATAAGATATAGAAAAACAGGTTTAACTACAAATATACATAAAGCTTGCTATAGTCCAAGTGTTAGGGGGTGCGCGCCAGGTGCGTGAGGTCTCTAGTTCGAGCCCCCCTACTTCTCCCATGGTTTTGAGACAAAAAGACAAACAAAATCGCCAAGAAATCTAAAGCAGCGACTTGCTCGAGCTGGCCTACGTGATAACATAAAATGCTTCGAGTGCAATAGGTGCAGTTTCAGATTCGCAAGGAGAAGTGCTCGAGGCCTTCACAGAACACTTATGGGTCCGATGACATGGGTGGTACTCTGCAATAGTTATGGGAAGGCACTGGCTGATGCAAGCTCGCTACTGGAACATGATCTAGACATTCCCTCTGCAGAGTTGATGGCAATGAAAAATGGCTTAGCTCTTGGTGGAAAGATTAGAGTATCATCTACAACGGGCGCCCAAAAAAAGCTCCACGCGCTAAAAATTTATTTTTTTAGGCTCCGAACAGCTCCAACAGATGCTGTAAAATATTGCGCGCGCTAAAAAGTTTTGGGCACGCGCTGAAAAACGCTATGGTGCGCGGCATATTTTATGCTCCGGATTGCGCGCGCTTCACAATTTGCACTGCGTGCTTTTTTGGGCGTCTGCTAAAGCAATGTTGGTCTCGACGCATAAAAAGTGCTACAATCGTGCGCTATAACTTTTATTGGGCGCGAAATCTTTTGTGCGGCTGTTGGAGATGCTCTTAGGCTACTCAAAAGTTATTATCGATCCAAATTGTCTTGAGCTAATTCAAGCTTGCAATGGAGAGACTGAGATTGATGGAGGACGTTGCATGGAAAACAATTTTTTTTCCTACGAAACATCCAAGATCTATTCTATGGGGATGCTAGCAACAAGAGGGGGATGTGTCTACATACCCTTGTAGACCGAAAGCGTTAACAATCTAGAGATCATGGTTGGCTTAGTCATACTATCTTCGCGATCCAATCCGATCCAGCGCCTAACGTACGACACCTCCGTGATGTGCACACGTACGTCTCGGTGACGACTCCGCCTTCTTGATCCAGCAAAAGAGGGTGGAGAGGTTTTCTTGGCAAAATTTTGTCTTATTTTCCCCGCGTCTTTTCCTTTAGGGAGCAGCATGACGTTGTGGAAGAGGACACGTCCGGCCTTCCAGAGTCTTCTCCGTACGCTAGTGTGGGAGCCACTCCGGCCACTATAGAGATCGAGGCCGACCCTTCCCTCGCTCAAGCCGAGGTACCAGAGGGCGCGTTCCATCCCCCACCCCAACGTCTGATGTTGAGAGTGGGATCAACCCTTCCACGAGCAAGGTTAATACTTCAGAGGTAGAGGACCAAGGTACGAACTGGAGGCAGATTAATGCATAGTCTAGTGGTGGGAAGGGGCTGATGCCTTCCCACCCACCCAGGTTCAAGACATGATACTTGAAATTTGAATCTGTTGCACCAATTATATTGTAGGGTTTCCCTTACAGTCTTTTAAAAAAAAGTATGAACCGGGGAGGAGAAATCTCCCGGTTCATGAAGAAAGATTGGATGCCGGCCCGACATCGTCAACTCAGGTGGTTCAAGACCTACGTGAACATCCGGCGACCGCCCCACCTCCCCTTAGCCTTGCCAACGACCTGAAGGTGTGTTGTCTGCTTCTCTCTATTACCTTTAGGTTTAGTACTGAGCACACAATTATGCCTAGTCGTCCTCGTAGTGGACGACGATGCATCGTCCGAGCACATCATAGGCAACTCGCGAATTGGTGTTGAAGGCGCCTGAGCACCAGTGCTATATCGCTCCTATTGCGAGATATAATCGGATCTGCCTGTAGCGTCCCGGGTCGTGGGCCAACGCGGTACTGTTGCACATTTTTGTCCTTTTCCACTGTTTAGCCTTTTTTTGGGTTTCTTTCATCATTTTTTGTTTCTTCATCGGTTTTCTTTGTTTTTCTTCCATAAAAAACAGTTTTCTTCTTTTCTTGTACGTTTTTCGCGGTTTTTTCAGGTTTTTCATCTTTCTTTGTTTCTTTGGTTTTATTTTGTTTCTTTTTTGGTTTTCACCAGGTTTTTTTCCTTCTTTATTTTTCCTTCAACACATTTCTATATTTTATCATACACATTGCATGTTTCTAATATTTTTCATTGATTAATATTTTTTGGATATATGTTTTGATGCCCACCTTTTTAATACATGTCTTCATTTTTTTCATTCATAGTGTTCATTTTTTTATACCGAAATCATTTTTATACATGTTCAATATTTTTCAAATACATGAAGACTATTTTTTTTCAAATATAAGTTTTGATGTCTAGTTTTATACAGATTGTACATGTTTCATATACATATGAAACATTTTTTTATATATGTTTAACATTTTTAAATACATGATTAACAATATAGAAACATATATTTGATGCCTACTTTTTTCATACACAAATTTGCATTTTTCATATACACCTGAAATATTTTCTATACAAGTTTTTTAGTGGGGGCTCTATACACGTTTAAAAGTTTTTAAATACAAGATTAATATTTTATGAATATATGTTTCAATGTATGCTTTTTCAATACATGTTGTAAAATTTTCATATACTTGAAGATCATTTTTATACACGTTTAACATTTTGCATGATTATCATTTTCTTATTATGTCACACTACATAAACATTTTTGAATGCTATCAACAATTCTTACAAGAAGCACATATAATTTTTGTAACACTACATAAATATTTGTTTAATGCGTGATGATATCTTTTAAAATATAAGTAATATGGTTATCAATTTTTGAAATTTAAGTAAGAGTAATAAAATAAAAAATAAAACAACAAAAAGAAACACGCGCTAGAGAGACCAGCACTGCAGTAAGAGATCTACAGACGCTGGAGTAAGAGATCTATAAACACACCGATATAGGAGCTCTCGAGCTCTCTTGGTTGGTACGGGAGAGAGTGCCTATTCAGCCCTTTAGCGCCAGCTATACTCCACTAGGGGAGAATATCTAGTACTCCCGCCCCTAGGATGCTCCCGGTGCTCCAAACTCGGTAGCATATTTTTAAATGTTCAAAAAATTCTGAAAAAAATCTAGCACATTGACACAACAGCAATGTATGTTGTCAAAAAAATTCAAATCAAAATTCAAAACATTGCTCGAGATACGAAAATGACAAAAACGACATCAATGTGATAATGGGCCAAATCTAAAACCCAACTCATGTTGTGTACTATTTACTTGAGGTCCAAAATGAGTCACTTTTAGAAAAATACTTGGGCCTCCCCAAAGATGTTGGTAAATCAAAGGAGGGTTGTTTCAGATACCTCAAGGACATAATTTGGAAACATGTCCAAGGTTGGATGGAAAAGTGTTCATCTTCGGGTGGGAAGGAAGTGCTAATCAAGTCTGTTGCGCAAGCAATGCCGACATATTCCATGTCTTGTTTCAAGCTTTCCCATGGTCTTTGTGAACACATAAATGGCTTGCTCCAGAAGTTTTAGTGGGGTAGTAGAAGAGGAGAAATAAAGATAGTGTGGGTCTCATGAAACACAATGTCCAAACCAAAGTTCATGGGAGGCATGGGATTTCGAGACATTGAATTATTCAATCTAGCTTTACTCGCGCGTGAAGCATGCAGACTTATGAAAGATCCAAACTCGCTAAGTGCTCGGGTCTTAAAAGCATGATATTATCCGGAGTGTGAGTTACTTGGTGCGCCTTTGGGCTCGAACCCATCGCAGGTATGGCGATCCATCAGAGAAGGGCGTGAGGTGCTCTCGCTTGGATTGATCAAACGGATAGGAGCAGGAGCTCGTACGAAGATTTTGCAGGACAATTGGCTCCTGAGGGACTATAATTTGAGGCTGATTTGTGCTATATCACAGAACCCGCCGACAGTTGTTTTTGAACTCATAGATGGGGCGACCAAAACTTGGAACCAGCACGTTCTTGCTACCCATTTTATAACACTAGATATTGATGATGCCATACTGCATATTCTGATTAGCTCAAGATTGTAGGATGATTTTTGGGCATGGCATTATGATAAAAGAGGTGTCTTTTCAGTCATGTCAGCATACCTACTGGAATTAAATTATAGAGAGAGGATTGGCTAGATAATCATACGAGTCACTCAAACCAGGCAGAAGAGAAGAAGGAGTGGACACGGCTGTGGAAAGCAAAGGTGCATATATTATTGTGTCACACTGCATAACCATTTTTGAATGCTATCAACAGCTTTTACAAGTTGCACGAACATTTTTGTAACACTGCATAAACAAATTTTTAACGTGAACTCTTTTAAAATATAAGTGAAATGGTTATCCATTTTTGATATGTAAGTAAAAGTAACAAAAAAATAAAAAGGTAGAGAAAAACATACGATAGAGAGACCAGCGCTGCAGTAAGGGATCTATAGAGGAATTGATCTAGGACGCGGAGGAATTGATTCCGGGCACCAGTGATCCCGGGTGAACAGTAAAATCCGAAAAAATAGTAAAAAACGCGTCGATGACTCTAATCTTTAGAGACAGAAGCAGATGGGAGAAGGTTGGATATGGATCATGGAAATTCAAAAAAATCTGAATTTTTTTGTCAAGAAACTTTGATGTTTTTTCTACATGCGTGCCGATTTTCGTGACGAAATGACATTTGTGGAGGTGTCAGCAAAAAAACAAAATCATGCTCCAAAAAAACTGTTTTTTGGAAGCATTTTGAAGCATAGATTTTGTTTTTTTTGCCGAGACCTGCATGAATGTCATTTTGTCATGAAATTTTGCACGCATGTGAAAAATATAGCAATGTTTGTTGCCAAAAAAATTCAGATTTTTTTGAACTTTTTAAATATATTTTTCATTTGTACTGTAGCAAAGGGTGCCTGTGAGCTCGAGCTCACAATAACACTTTCGATCTATAGACGCGTCGATATAGGAGCTGTTGAGCTCTCTTTATTGGTTCGGGAGAGAGTGCCTATTCAGCGCCTCCGGCGTCAGCTATCCCCCACTAGGCTCACACGATGCATTACTTGGGCTGGCCGACGAACGCAAACATCGGTCACTGGCGCTCGCTCAGGTCGTCCCCCTCCCTGATCGGTTGAAGTTTCTAAAAGAAAAAAAGATCAGTTGAAGTTCCAAAAAAATTGGTTTGTTCTCCTAACTTGATAGGTTGACGAATGACTAGGCATGTCCACCCTTGGTCCGTTCTGTATTTACTCGATCTCTGACCGTTGCCATTTTCAAAAAAAGTTTCAAAAACTTCACATATTTCAAAAAAGTTCATGAATTACAAAAAAGTTCAGAATAAATAAATAATTTTGAAAAAAATTCGTGGGTTCCACATATTTGAGGAGAAAAAATAAACCAGAATTTCTATTTTTTTTCAGATTTAAAACAAACACCTAAAAACGTCCACGATTTTTTTGAAAAAGTGTACAAAATATAAAAAGGGTCACACATTTGGGGAACACTTCACAGATTTTAAAAAGTTCACATGTAATACACGTTTTTTGCGGGGAACTCGTTTAACAGTTTTTAAATACATGGCTAATACTTTTTCCTTATATGTTTCAATGTCTGCTTTTTTTCAATACATGTTTTAAATTTTTCATATACTTTTTTTGCGGGGTAAAGCATGGGTTTTATTCCTTAGAAATAGTGTTACAATCTGCTAATACAAACTCTGAAGCAGCGTCTGGAACTTGGTGCAACTAACACGCGGTGCAACCCGTAGAACGACCAATATTAGCTAGAGTATGAGCAACTCTATTTTGACTACAATCTACTTTTAACGGAATAAACACCCGAAGAGCTAGCATTTTCTTAATCTCCATAATCAGATGGACATATGCCAGCCGGTCCAGCGAATTGTTTGTCAAGGCCCCAATAACAGTCGAGCTATCAGAATGAATGATTTTAGGCAACTCTGACCGTTGCATGCTCAGTGACAGTCCTTCAAGAGTGGCACTAATCTCAACTTCAAGGGCATCTTTGCAGTGGAATAAGTACCAGTATGCTGAGAAAATAACAGTGCCATTGTTGTCCCTGAGGATCATACCTGTACCTGCTGCACCAGTATCTTGCAAGAAAGAACCGTCGATGGAAAACGCCACTAATCCGGGCTCGGGCCAAGGCCATGGGGGTGAAACCTTTGTACTGGCCTAGGTTTTGGCAGTGAGTCACACACTGGATATTTTCCCTTGATAATCTCTTCAACGCTCCGCATCGTAGCTTGTTGGAACGAGGATAGAAACTGCTTAAGAACAATTTGGAGGAATCAAGAGGTGGGACATCTTTTACTTTTTCATATACTTGAAGCACATATTTTATAACCTTTTAATTTTTGCATGATTATCATTTTCTTATGATGTCATGGAGCATAAACATTTTTAATGTTATCAACAGTTCTTACAAGTTGCACGAACATTTTTTAATGCTATCAATAGTTCTTACAAGGCTCACCAACTAGGCTCACACGCTGCATTATGTGGGCCCGCCCACCAACGCAAACATTGGCCACTGGTGATCGCTCGGGTCGTTCCCCTCCTTGATTAGGTGAAATTCCTAAAAAAATTGGGTTTTCTCCTAACTTGATAGGTTGATGAATGACTAGGCATATTGATCGTTGCTTCATCTGTTCATTGTTGACTCGATCGTTGACTGTTGCCATTTATAAAAATGTTTCAAAAAAAGAAATCATGAACTAAAAAAGATCATGTATTTCAGAAGAAGTTAACATTTTTTTTAAAAAAATCGTGGGTTCCACAGATTGGAAAAAGTTAACAAATATGAGGGAAAAAATAAAAAAAATCGAAAAATAAGATTTAAAAAAAAATCACGTATTAAAGGAAACAAGTTCACGGGTTCTTTTGGAAAAGGGCTCAAAATTGGAAAAGTCACAAATTTGCGGTAAACTTCACGGATTTGAAAAAGTCATGATTTTTCTAAAGTACACACATTTGAAAAAGTTCACAAAAAAGAAAACAAAATGGAAAAAATATAATGGAAAATAAAAAATGAAAATGATTTTTTTTAAAGATAAAAGCAAAAATTAAAAACCAACAAACCCGAAAAAACCAAAGAAGACCTACAACCCATAAAAAAAGGGAACTGGTTGGAGAGATAATATGGGCCACAGGCCCAATTGGCTCTTAGCGCGTGCCAAGCTTCTATTTACTGCTCCATCCGTTCCGAAAAGCTTGTCTTAGACTTGTCGTTTTTGGACGAAGATAATACTAAAAATTCCCGAAGAAAAGGTAATACTAAAAAAAGTCTCTATTTGACGCTAATAAGATTTGGTGGTTCTGGAGTTGGTGGAGTTGTTTGCCGAAAGTGTAAAGTATAGTTTCCCTCTCAAATCCTTGCTGACGGATAAATATCCTCCTAAACTAAAACCAAACTATCCCCGCCCTCCAAAATCGGGTACTTAACAGCTGCGCCGTCGCCGTAGTCCACGAGAACCCAAAGGTCCATGCACAGGCGGCCCAGCTCGGACACCATGAGTGACCCGTACGTGACGAGCAAGTGCAAGTGCTCCTTGGAGCTGACGACTGGAGGAGGCATCCGCCGGAACGCCTCGGCCACCATGTCGAACACCACCATCTGGCCAGTGAGCCCGCCCTCGGTGTGTTCCAATCAATACATACAGGTGCCGGTGAGGAGTGGCCGACGTGATCCTGTTTTAGAGTTTGACTTTCAGATCACGTCACAACTTTGCAGGAGAAATAAATTATAACAAAGAATGCGAATTAAACCATCACGTGACATATGTGATAAGCAATCTAAATAAATTAAAAAAAGATGCTAATTAAACCAAAGAATTAAACTTGAGGACTAGGCTGTAGCCTAGTGGCAAAGGTGGGTAGTGGCGCACCCTGCAGCCAGGGTTTGAATCCTGTCAGGGTTGGATTTCTGGTTTCTCACCTGGATGGGCTTCGGCTTCTTCTATAAAATTAAGTCCTGTGTGCTAGTGCTCATCGATCTCATTTTTTTTTAAACTTGAATCGACCGCCTCTTGTCGCCTCCTGCAGATGTTTGACCACATGCTAGGCGCGCACGCACATTCTTGCACGGAGCAACAATAGTAGTATTGGTTCCATCTTTATCCTACGTGACAAGAATCTGAACATCTGAAAGGGAAAATTGCCATTTGGGCCACAGAGAATTCAGAAGAATGGGGCGTGACGTGAGTGGTCTGAAGGTCGGATGCTTATTACTCTGCGGCTTTGGAAGGTTATTGCTGCTGTGGCTGGCGTGGACGAGCATGGCGGCGGGCTCCGCCTCCTGGAGGTTCTCCCACTGCTCAAACCCCTCCACGTATAGCTGTTGCATGTACGTCCTCTGCGTCCTAGGTCACCTGCTGCGGCGCGCACTGCCGCCGGCGAACTCGATCTTGACCAGCTGTTAGATGGAGAATTGACGTACACGGTGGCGTCCTGCTGCCCGGTGTATGCGTACAAGGAGGGCGGGGAGGGAAACCGGCACGGCGGCGTTTCCCGGGAACGGGAAGGTACTATACTTTCCTCTTACCGAAAAACCGAAAAGTCTTACCAAGCCTAGTTCTTGACGGCCTCGTTCACAGACCTGGCCCAAAAAAGAATCAGCACCATTTTCTTCTTCTTTTTTCAAAAGCTAAGAGCAACTCCAATGGGGCGACCCATTTCGTCCGCCGCCGTCCGTTTGGGTCGGCGCGGACAGAAAAATCGGCCTAACGCGTCGACCCAAACGGACGCGTGTCCATTTTTCGTCCGCGGGCGACCCATTTCCGGCCAAATTTTGAGCCGGATTTGCGTCGGCGCGTACACGAGATGGAGACGCGCCCGCGCGCCTACTCCTCTCCCCGGGCCCGCCGGTCGGTGGGAGCCACCACCATTTCCCCTCATTTTCCCCCAAAAACACTCCCGCCCGCGCGCGCTCCCGCCCCCAACCAGCCATGGACGACGCCATCGGCCTCGACGCCGCCGTCGCCGCCGGCCTCGCCTCCCTCGCCTCGTCCGGCGCCGCCGCCCACTCCGGGAAAGGCAAGCCTCGTGCCCCCCGCAAGACCGCCGCCGCGACCAAGTCGAAGAAGGCGCTGACGCACGAACAACGGGTAAGGGAGTCGGCCAAGAGGAAGGGCCGGAGGCACGCCGCGGACGCGAGGGATGAAGCCGCCGCGCAGGCCGCCGCCGTCTCCGCCGCGCAGCAGGAGGTCACCAACGCCCGCGTCGCGGCGGCAACGAGGGAGGCGCTCTACATGCTTGGGTTAAACCCTAGCCAGCATGGCCTCATCCAAGCTGTCGTCGCCGCGGCCAGCACCGACTCGTCGGCGTTTCCTCGGATGGTGCTGCCCGACTCGCCCCGCGCGGCGGCTTGCAACCCGATCCCCGGCTTCCACGTCTACCCGCAGGCCTCCCGCCTCTCCGGGGAGTGCTCGCCCGACGTGAGCGTGGTCGCGCCTTCCACGCCCGCGCCCGCGCCCATCGACCTCAATGCCACCCCGGTGGTCGGTGGCTCGTCATCCGGCGGCACGAGGAAACGCGTGCGGCAGACGCCGGCCGACGGGCTCCCGGATGCCCGCAACCTGTTCGAGAAAATGCCATCCGCCGTCGACGAGGACTACATGCAGAACCTCATCTTTGAGGGTGGTGTGCCGGCCGCTGGCTACGATCCCGACGAGACATAAAGCCAGGACGGCCGCGGGGCGTTCACGCCGGCCACTGGCTCTGATCCCGATCAGGCGGCGTTCATGCGTGATCAGGTCGGCATCGACCTGGACGGCTTCACCCTCGACCACGAGTTCCCGGACGACTACATGCTAGAGGAAGAGGACGAGTGCGACATCGAAGTGGAGCCTTTGTTCGAGGACGAGCTCGCCAACCAAGCCGCCTGTCCTAAGCCGAAGCGCAAGAGCAAGCGCACGAAGGCGTACACAGTGGCCGAGGACAAGCTTCTTTGCGAGTGTTGGCGAGACGTTGGACAAGACCCTAAGACGGGCGCCGAGCAAAAACATTCAACCTTTTGGATTCGTGTCCACCGAGAGTTTCATGAACGCAATAAGTTTCCACCTTACCAATTTGTGAGCACGCGCGGGTGGGTCTCCATTTTCAAGTGGTGGAGGGTGATCCAACAAGAGTCCAACAAGTTTTGCGCCACTCTTGAGAGCGTGAAGGCCCGCCCCATGAGCGGCATCGGCATGCAAGACATGGTATGCTAGCAAGCAAGCCGCCCTCTTTTGTGTCATCAAGTTCATCCTTTGCGTGTTCATTTGCATATCACTTGCCCATATGCTTGCATGGAAACATTTTTTTAGGCATTTCAAGCTTTGGAGGCATTCAAGGTTCAACACAATGGCAAGTGCTTCAACCTCTCCCATTGCTATCGGGTCATCAAGGACGAGGAGAAGTTCAAGGCGCAATATGCCGCACTCAAGGCACGTGGGGGAAGAAAGCCGTGGAGGATGTTGGGGAGGGCGAGCCGGCACGGCCGCGGGGGAAGACCAACGCCAAGAAGGAGGACAAGCGAGATGCGGCCACCAACGCCTTGATCGCAAGCGTGGACGGCATGATGAATAAGAAGGACTCAAGGGAGGAGGAGCGCCCGACGTTCAAAGGTGGAGCAAATGGATGCTTTCATGGAGATCCAAAGGAGGAGGCTTGATCTGGACGCCGAGAAGCAAGCCAAGATGTTCGAGCTAGAGGCGGAGAAGCAAGCCAAGATGCTAGAGATCGAGGCCGCCAACGCCAAGACCAAGGCGAAAGAAGTGGCTCTCGCGAGCATGATGACCGGGGTGAAGATAATGAAGGTGGATCTCAACACGGTGTCGCCAAGGAAAAGGCCGTGGTTCGAGAAGATGCAGGCCGACATGCTCAAGTTCGACGACGAGTGATCTATGGTGGCAAGAGCCATCTTTTTTGCATGCCGGCAGGTGTGTCGACATGACCACGGGAGCCGCAATGGCGTGGTCGAGCTCAAGTCCCACCCTTTTTTGTGTGCTGGCATGTGTGATGGCCGGCTGGCGAGTGCGCTAGCATGAACTGTGGTGATATTTTCTGAAGCCGGCATTGTATGCCGGCGCTGGCATGGTGCCGGCATGAGACATGGCCGCTGGCATGATCGGCCGCGGGCCTTTTTTATTTAAAAGTTGAATGCGGACATGAAATGGGTCGGCGCGTTGGGCGCACTGCCGACCCAAATGCAAAACTGGGCGGACGCCGGGCGGGCGGCCGACCCAAACGGACAAAAAGCGGACAAATGCGTCGTCCGTTTGGGTCGGCCCATTGGATTTGCTCTAAGAGCATCTCCACTCGTGCCCCCAACATGCCCCCCGGGCTCTTTTTTTAGCACCGGCGCCAAAAAATCGTCCCAGTCGCGCCCTCAGGGTCTTGTTTATCCCCGGTTTGGGCTGAAATAACAGCCGGCGAATCCGAGCCGAACCCAAGCCCCCGGGGGCCGCCTGGGGTTATGATGAAAACCAACTAAGGAATGCTAAAGTTTCCATGGATAATATGTTTTATGTTGTGTTTACAAAACCCCATGATGAAAACACCTCTAAGAAAATTAAGAAGAAGAAGGATGACAAAACTTAGATCCTTGCTTTATGCCTAGCTAAGGGCGTAAAACTATAGCACTTGTTGGGAGGCAACCCAATGAATAAAATTTATTTTTGCTTTTTTCTTTCTGTTCTGGAGTGTTTGCACAATTATTCTATTGTTATAATTGTGTTTTTTGTGTTTTAATTACTGTTTGTGCCAAGTAAAGCCTATAGGATCTTCTTGGGTGATAGTAGTTTGATCTTGCTGAAAAACAGAAACTTTTGAACTCACGAAAACAATTGTTAAAAATCACCAGAACGTGATAAAATGCCAATTCTTTTTTCAGAATATTAATATACAAATTACACAGGTCGTCCTACTTTTTCAGAATTTTTGGATTTACAGAAGTATTCGAAATAGTCAGATTGCTACAGACTGTTCTGTTTTGACAGATTCTGTTTTCTTTGTGTTGTGTGGTTATTTTGATGGCTCTATGGTTTTCTTTGATAAGTTTTTGCCATAAAAAAGTTGGAATACAGTAGATATAATGCAAAAAATATGAATTGGTTTGATACAATACTTATAGTAGTGGTTTGCTTTCTTATACTAACGGATCTCACGAAGGTTTTGTTAAGTTTTGTGTGATTGAAGTTTTCAAGTTTTGGGTTATCTTACGATTGATGAAGGAAGAATAGAAGAGCCTAAGCTTGGGGATGCCCCAGCATCCCAAGCTATTATCCAAAAAAGAGCAACCAACTAAGCTTGGGGATGCCCCCGAGTGGCATCCCCTCTTTCTTCTAACGACCATCGGTATTTTACTCGAAGCTATATTTTTATTCGTCACATACTATGTGTTTTGCTTGGAGCGTCTTGTATGATATGAGACTTTCTTGTTTTATTTTGTGTCTTAAGTCATTAATCCTTGCTGGACACGCCTATTTGAGAGAGCCAAAATTATGTCATGACTTGTTAGAATTGCTCTCTATGCTTCACTCAAATTTTTATGAGCTATGGACTTGCTCTAGTGCTTCACTTATATCTTTTTGAGCACGGTGTGCTTTAGTATGCTCACTTGCTTCACTTAGATTTATTTGAGAGTTATTAAAATTTTCAATAAATTCTCTCTTGCTTCACTTAAATTATTTTGTGCGAAAGAAAACAAATTATGCTCATGATCTTCATTTATATTTGTTTGAGCTTATGAAAAGCAACAAATGAAAATTAGTCCCAAAATGATAGATATCCAAGAAGGATATAATAAAAAATTTCATGAAGATCATTGGACAAAATAAACTTGATTCTTAGTAATAGTTTTGAGATATGATGATGTGATATGTGGGTTGTGTTGATGAGTAATTATGCTTTAGTAAGAATATTGGTGTTAAGCTTTGTGATTCCCTATGCAAGCACGAAAGTCAATAGTCATGCAATGAAATTATATCCTAATTGTAGTGCATTATTCGGTGTTAATTATGCTTAATGCTTGCTTATGAGATTATTCTTTTTTTGGTTGGTCGCTTCTCAATCTTTTGCCATCCTTCATTTTGCACTAAGTATGATATCTAATTGTGCATCCAAAATCCATTAAACCAGTTTTTCCACATGAGTCCACTATATCTACCTATATGCGGTAATCTTCTGCCGTTCTAAGAAAATTTGCATGTGCCATCTCTAATTTTCAAAATAAACTTCTCTTTTGTGTGTTCGTTTCGCTCGCGGAGCGGTGAGGGGTGGCTAATATTTTCCATACTGGATGTGTTATTCCCACGATAAGTGTTTATTCACTTGTCATTGCACGAGAGTAAGGCAAAGGATTTAGGGATGCCCAGTCCCGAAATGAAAAAAAATGAATTTACTTGATGTTGTCAACTAATAAATTCCTTGGAAAATGTTGGTATGGAGGGCAACCGTGGATACGGCTAGCCATGAAAAGTGAAAGTATGATGAAAAAAGGAATAAACTTTATTTTTTGTTTGGGAACCGCCTATGATATATCTAGCATGGAAAGTGTTGGGAACTCTAAGTCGTTTTCGTTGGTAGGATGGATACACCTCCCAAAATGTTTTTATCTCTAAGTCTTTTGCTTTGAGTTCTAGCACCTCTACAAATCCCTTCTTCCCGCTGCGAAGGGCCTTTCTTTTACTTTATGAAAATTTTATTTTTGAACTTGATTCTCTATCTTCTCTTATAAAAGAACCAACTAAGAGGCAATATGATCATACTTGAGTATTGGGTGTAGCTAATATGCGAGTGTGTTTCATGAATGGATCAATGGTTGAGCATGATGGGCTAGGGATAACTTATTTTAGCATTGATATTTTGAAAGACATGGTTGCTTGTTGATATGCTTGAGTATTTAAATTATCATGTCAAAACTAGACTATTGCTTTGAATCACATAGAAGTCCAAATGTCCATGCTATAAAGAAAGAATATGATATGACATGTTAGGCAGCATTCCACATCAAAAATTCTGTTTTTATCACTTACCTACTCGAAGACGAGTAGGAGTTAAGCTTGGGCATGCTGATACGTCTCCAACGTATCTATGATTTTTTATTATTCCATGCTGTTATATTATCAATCTTGGATGTTTTATAATAATTTTATATCATTTTTTGGTACTAACCTATTGACATAGTGCCAAGTGCCAGTTGCTGTTTTCTGCATGTTTTTTACATTGTAGGAAATCAATATCAGACGGAGTCCAAATGCAACAAAACTTCACGAAGAAGTTTTATGGACCAGAAGGAACATAATGGGCCCTGGCTGCGACTGGGGGTGCCTCGAGGAGGGCACAACCAACCAGGGCGCGCCAGGAGGCCCAGGCGCGCCCTGGTGGGTTGTGCCCACCTCGGGTGCCCCTCGGACCGCCTCTTTGCTCTATGAATACCCCAATATTCCCAAATCCCTAGGGGAGTCGACGAAATATTGATCCAGCCATCGCAGACTCCAGAACCACCAGATCCAATCTAGACACCATCTCGGATGGGGTTCACCACCTCCATTGGTGCCTCTCCGATGATGTGTGAGTAGTTCTTTGTAGACCTTCGGGTCCGTAGTTAGTAGCTAGATGACTTCCTCTCTCTCGCTGAGTTCTCAATACAATGGTCTTTTGGAGATCCATATGATGTAACTCTTTTTGTGATGTGTTTGTTGGGATCTGATGAACTTTGAGTTTATGGTCAGTTATATCTTTTTATATCCATGAAAGTTATTTGAGTTTCTTTAATCTCTCATATGCATGATTGCTTATAGCCTCATATTTCTTCTCAGATATTTGGGTTTTGTTTGGCCAGCTTGATTTATTTATATTGCAATGGGAAGAGGTGCTTTTTAGTGGGTTCGATCTTACGGTGCTTGATCCCAGTGACAGAAGGGGAACCGACACGTATGTATCATTGCTACTAAGGATAAAACGATGGGGTTTATCTCTACATAGATAGATCTTGTCTACATCATGTCATCGCACTACAAAAAAAAGACACATCCGTGAAATTTTGGGCTGAACGAATTTTTTTTCTGTCATACATATGACACTTCTATGATGATAATTGTGACAAAACCCGATATCATCATAGATGTGATGGGCTCCTACTTATATGCCAAAAAATCATGACAGAAAATGGGCTTTTCGTCTTGGGCGGGCCGGAGACGCAGCTGCATGACATTCTTTGGGCCGTCCATGATGGAAAAAACCGTGGTAGAAGCGAGGGGGAGGAAAATTTCAGAGAGTTGCCGGTTACGGTGGGAGGTCGGGGGCCAAGCGATGCGCGTTTCTCTCGTACGTACGCGCGTGTGTGCGAGGCGTTGGCTCTAACTGAACCCGAGCGAGGCGTTGGGCTCTAACTGAACCCTAGCGATTGCACTGCAGGCTACGCGTTACTGAACCCGAGCGATCGATCGATGGCTGTTAACTGAACCCGATGGAGCGATTCGCCGCTTTTGCTGCTAATCAAGCCGATCGATTGGATGAACAGTGGCGTTGCGGGGGCTTTGGATGAACGATGGCCGGTGGCGTTGCCTCTGGATGAACAGGAACCTGTGGTGTGGAGGGCTGGATGAGCGATGAAGCGGTGGAGCGGTGGTCGTGGAGGGTGGTTGAACAGGACCCCGTGGTGTGGAGGGCTGGATGAACAGTAGACGGTGGAGGGGTGCCCGTGGAGGGGTGGTTGAACAGTAGCCGGTGGAGTAGCGCATGGTGGAGGCTGGATGAACAGGAGCCCGTGGAGGCTGGAGGAGGTCGACGGTAGCCCGTGGAGGCTGGAGGAGGTCGACGGTGGAGATGAACATTATCCCGTGGAGTCCCGTTTTGCGGTACGCCACACCCTCTGATGAACAGGACCCTGTTTTGACCGTGGCGCTCAACACAAGTCCGTTTAAATCCGTTTTGCGGTACGCCACACCCCTCCCGATCAACAGGACCCCCGTTTTAACCGTAGGAGGTCTGTTTCCTCCGTTTTGCGGTACGCCACACCCCTCCTGATCAACAGGACCTCCGTTTCGACCGTAGGAGGTTCGTTTCCTCCATTTTGCGGTACGCCAGGCCCCTCCCGATGAACAGGATCCCGTTTCGAATGTGGCCGGTCGAACACAATGCCGTTTCCTCCGTTGTGCGGTACGCCAGGCCTCGTTTCCATCGCCTGTTCCGTCCAAGCCCCCCCGATGAACACGACCATGCATTCCATTCTGACCCAGCCGGTTTGGCTCCCTATAAACACGACGACGACGCTGTTTCTTCGTTCCGACCCAGCCATGTACACGAGCCCTCGCCGTACGTATGCGCGAGTAGGCGTTCGAGACCCCGCCCGTATGTACACATACGTGGCCGTATTTTCTTTCTTGCACCCTGGCCGCTGTACGTACGTGTACATGCTACGTGTGCGCCTCTACTACGACACGTGCACGCCTCTACAACGACCAGTATGTACGTACATGTTCGCTACCAGAATGACAACGCTACGTACGCTTCGACCAGGTGGGTCCCGACTGTCAGACACTTCCTTGCATGCGAAGATGTAGCTGGTGGGTCCCAGCAGTCAGGGGGCGAATCGTTTTGAGTTTTTGCCGGACGCACTTCCGTGCATGCGGAGATGTAGCGGGTGGGTCCCAGCGGTCGAGAAGCGAATCGTTTTTTCGGACGCACTTCCTTGCGTGCGAAGATGTAGTTGGTGGGTCCCAGCAGACAGGGGGAAATGTTTTTTTTGTGAAATACGGTGGCCCGTCCGGTGGGTCCCCGCTGTCAGGTGGAGGAATAATTATTTTGCGCGTAATAAGGAGGCACTTCCTTGCTGCGGCCGTGGACCCAGCGGTCAGCCTCTCCACATAAAGTCCACGTCCGATGGAAGCCATTCCTTGACCACCTTGACCACGCCGCGCCGAGAGCACCAGGGCGGTGGACGACGACGAGGCCTAGGAAGGGGACGACGCGGAGCGGGGAAGACGCGGCAGTGGATGCCCACGCGTAGAGGAGTATGAGGGTTCACTTGTTCGGCTGCGGTGTGAGCCTATCGTCGCCGCAGAATAACATGGGGTGTGGGTGCGTAGAGGGATGGCCTGGCCAGCGGTGGGAGTAGTAGGGGCGGTGAGGCCTCCGCGGCATCACAGCCGGCCACGGGCGGCAGGAGCAGGCGGCACGACCGGCGCTGCTTTGGGCGGCTGGAGCAAGAAGACCAGAGGTTGAAGAAGCACTACGCCCGTTGGATGGACATCGTACGGTCACAGGAGCTAGAGTCGTTCGTATATTAACTAAAGTTGACAAAGGCCTCCGTCCCAGTCAACTTAGTAGGCCCACAAGTCAGCCTCCCACCAAGGTTGGTCCCAGCTAGCAGGGGGTATTCATTTTTTTGTGCGTAATAAGGAGGCACTTCATGGGTCCGAGCCGGCAATGGGGAACGTTTTTTTCGCGAAATACGGTGGCCCGACCTGTGGGTCCCAGCAGTCATGGGGAAATGTTTTTTTCGCGAAATACTGGTGGCCCAGCCAGTGGGTCCCAGCTGTCAGGTGGAGGAATAATTATTTTCCACGTAATAAGGAAGCACTTCCTTGCGGCTGCCGTGGACCCAGCTGTCAGCCTCTCCACATACAGTACTCTTTCGATGGAAGTCGGTCGTTGACCACATTGACCACGCCGCGCCGAGAGCACCACGGCGGTGGACGACGGCGAGGCCTAGGAAGGGGACGGCGTGGAGCCGGGGAAGACGCAGCAGTGGAAGCCCAGCGGAGAGAATCTGAGGTTCACCGGTTTGGCTGCGGTGTGAGGCTGCTGTCGCCGCAGAATAACAGGGGGTGTGTGTCACGACCGATTTTCCTATAAAATGATTATTGAGAACCGATCTTTTGAGTCCAGTATGAGGAAAATCCTCCTTACTGGTAAAATCTTGATACAGAAAGCCAGTAGCATTAAAACATATTACAGGGTCGAGCTGAGGGTGCTCAACATTTTATTACAAGCACGCCAATAATTATACATAATGGCGGATATGACACAATGGTGTGGGGGTGGCATACTCTTGACTCGAAAATAAAGTGGTAGTGGAATAACACCTTTGGAGTGGGTAATATGACTTCTAAGCGGCAGCTCATCGGCGTCGAGGTGAGGCTCGATGAATTTATTTGGGTAGCGGAAGCGGATATAATACAAAGGACCAATCCAGAGTCGCACGAGACTGACCGACTCCTCTAGGCGTCGGACTCGCTATCGAATTCTTCATCCATGAGATCGCCTTTCACAACATCTGGCCAAATCAACAAGCCAGGTGAGTACTTTTGAAAGTACTCGCAAGACAGTTCGGACGTAAGATATAACAAATGCATGCATGAATGCGTCATGAGCAATTAGCAATGCACATTCAATTTAGTAAAACATGGTAAGTAAAAAGGGAGTCGGGCGGTAGTCTTCCGAAAATCCCAAAAAAAATAACTGAAAACCGATCGGGTGTCTGGAGCGACGCCTCGAAGGGTGAACAAATAAATAATCATGCCGCAGTCGGGCGTCTAAGCGACACCACGTAAAGGGCTTATATTGAAAAGTAAAAGACATACGTGCCACAGTCGGACGTCTGAGCGACACCGCAGAAAGGGCTTATATTCAAAAGTAAATAACAATTGTGCCATAGTCGGACGTCTGAGCGACATCGCAGAAAGGGTTTGTATTCAAAAGTAAATAACAATTGTGCCACAGTTGGACGTCTGAGCGACATCGCAGAAAGGGCTTCTATTGAAAAATAAATAACAATTGTGCCACAGTCGGACGTCTGAGCGACATCGCAGAAAGGGCTTATATTTCATCATTCATGTCTGATAAATTCACAAGAATATAATATTCATAAGAAATATTCAACACACAATAATAAACGGGTTAGTCCATCCACAGGAATAAACATTTAACCGGACTTAACACTCATGTGGTTCACGGAGTTTTGTCACCGAGGCCCGACACTTGACGGAATAAGTTTAACACAGTACTTGTAAATGGATAAGATGATTCAAAGGATTTTTGACTCTGCAGAGTTTGTACTAAAATACCCACAGCCAACGGATTTCCGTAGTCACGAGGGACTAGTTCCGTTTACGGTATTTCGGAAGAAACACATCTAACCAGTACACACCCATCCCATCTCACGATGCCAGGAATCACCCTAGACAGCATTCAAGAAAAACTTTGAGACGGGGAGATCACAATCTCGAATAACATGGGATCAAATTTATATCTGGCACGCTCTAAGGGTGCCCCCCTCTCGGTCCCAACCGGAAACACCCATGCCCCCTGACCGGATGACTGGCTTTAATCCAGGGCCATGGAACCCTCATCACGGCCTCTCGATTTGGTGTGTACCAGGAAAGCGGTTTGCAACTTACTAAGCCGTACCCCTTGCGGAAAACATGTGGTAGTACAGGTAGGGAAAACGGACGGAAACTGGACTGATTCATGTTGACACTGGAGTCAAATAGTCTGGCATAAGACTAGCATGCTACAACACTGCCATCTTACCCATCCTCATGCCATCACATGGCCATGCCAACTCACATCCAACAACTTATGGATTATCGAAACTCACTTGCCTCAACTTTGCATGAAATATGATATTCATCGAGATGCTCATAAACATGCCATGAACTACTTAATGCAAACATGCCAAAGACACTCATCATATCAAAAGTTCAAACATGCTTGCCTGGTTCGGAGTAGTCGGAGCCTAGCTCGGTGAAGTTCGCGGTTCCGTCACCTCCTTCGGTATCTATGGTATACAGAAACACACGTACTATCGTAAATACCGTGGGGTGCACAAAAGTATTCCAAATATTTTTCAAATAAATCTGATAAAAAACTAGACAAAATTTTAAAGAGGACAGAAAAAGAATCAATCAAAAATCCTTTCCTGTTTAAAAGTTATAAGGGTTTTAATCCAGGGACCTTTCTGTAATGAAACAGAAACTTCTCAGGGGGCTGAACAGAAAAGACCAGAAAAACACTTTTCAGACCGAAAGCGTATTTGCCCGAATACGTTTTCAGAAAACGGTTCGTTTAAAAGAAAAGAGAGAGGTCGACAGTGGTCCCACCGTCAGGTTTGAAATTTCAAACGGGGGAGAACAGAGCCTGCCGGCGCCCGAGAGCTGCGGTGGTCGCCAGCGGAGATCCACGGCGAGGCAGGGGGATCGGGCGGTACCTACGTGTTCAGCGTGTCCTTCCGCGTCGGTGGGTGGTGGTGGTGGTCGTCGGCGAATACTACGTCGACGACGGCCCTTGCTCCGGCGGACGGCGGCTCGGGTGGAGTTGGATCTCGTTGGGGAGGGCTGCGAAGGTCAAATTGAAGCTTGGGTTAGCTCACTGGGTGCTCAAGGAGGCTACTGACGAGGTTTGGGCGTCGGGGATGGCCTCACCGGAGTGGATCGAGCTGGTGGCCGAGGCGGATCGGGGCGGCCGGAGTTGGGGGAGGAGACCTCCTCGAGGTCCTCCTAGTGGCTTGGCGGGGTGTTGGTGGGGTGCAATGGTGGTGCGTGCTCGAGAGCGAGCTCGGGGCCCCTTTTTATAGGCGATCCGAGGCGGTGGCCGTGAACGGGGATCTCCGGCGATGGTTACGGCGGCACAGTGCTTGGTCGGGGGGTTTAGGGACTTGGGCGTCAACGTGGAGGTTCACCGGTTCCATTTAGGTGCTAACCAAGTTTGGATTAGGCTCTCTGGGTGGCTTCAACGGAACGGGGCGGCGCGGGCCCGTCGGCGGCAGAGGGCGCGCTGTGACAGACCACGGCGGCAGTCTTCTTGAGGTCTTGTTGGCATGCACGAGGCCACGCAGAGGGCTAGGGGGCATTGGGCGGCGCCGGACAGCGTGGCGAGCTGGCTCTGGCTCCCATTGGCCGCCACGGGTGGCTCTGCCACCGCAGAAGCTGCCGACGTCGGTGATGCTCGCCGCCACCGACACCTGCGCCCGTCCAAGAGAGCGTGCGGTGCTCTGGTCAAGGAGGAGAGGCCGTGCGCCAGCAGCAGCGCCAGTGATCGATGACAACTCTCTGACGAAAAACGACACTGCAAATCTCTGAAACTCTGAACTTTCTGAAAGTGTACAGGAATAGTGCCGGCCAAGTGTTCGACGAAATGATTTTGGCATGTGGGGAATTTTCCTTGAGCTGATTTTTGGTGGGGTGGCCTCTCATTGCATCTGGGGTCTGCCTGAATTTTGGTAGAATTTTTGGGGAAGAGGAAATATGAATTTCACCAAATTTGACAAATCTGGTCCAAACTTGCATAGGTTGAAACTTGAAAATTTTGAAAAGAGGAAGAGTGGATCTTTATGGATCTAGGTTGGGGGTGCTAAAAACTATCCAGAGGAGTTGGTTTGAGATCAAAACTCAAAGGGAATTAGGTACTTGCTTTGCAAATCACCTAGGCTTAAAATAAATGACATAATTGTTTTGGGAAATAAAATAAATGAAATAAAATCCAAAAATGGGTTGGACTTGTTGGAACAGAAAGTTTAGATTGCTCCAAAGAGGAAGGAGGGGTTTTGGGAGGTTTTACCACATGAGGCATGGTAAAACCATGGGTGGTTCCAAAATGAAAGAAGCCCCAAAACTCATAGGGTTTCTTTTTTAAAAGAAAATAATTTCCAAGAAAATATATTTGAGGAGGGAACAATCAGAAGGAAGGTTCTCATTAACCAAACACCAGGGTTGAAGAAGATACAACAATAAAATCCTTGCCAAGGGAAAAAGTTTTGAGAGAGAAGTTTTTGGAAGAATTTAAATGACCTTCTTCAAATCCAACAAAGTTTTCGTTGAAAACCAAATAATTTTTTTTGAGTGTCACAGTGTGGGTGAGTAGAGGGATTCCCTGGCCAGCGGTGGGAGTAGTAGGGGGCGCTGAGGCCTGCGCGGCAGCACAGCCGGCCACAGGAGGCGAGAGCAGGTGGTCCCGCCGACGCTGCTTTGGCGGATGAAGCAAGAAGATTAGAGATTGAAGAAACACGACGGCCGTTGGATTGACATCCAACGGTTACGTCTACTAGAATCGTTTGTTGACGTAGTATATATAATAACTAAAAAAATCTTGCATACGCGTCAACTAAACAGGCCCACAAGTCAGACCACTCCCTCTTTTTTTAATAATTTATATATAGCTCATGGCAACTTCTTATGCAATTTATTGCGATGCGTTTTTGGTTGGCGGGGCCAATTTCGCATATTTCGGTGGGTTCCAAACTATTTTTAATATCGAAATGTCGAGCCAGATTTAAAGTACTTTGAAGATATATTTGAATCAGGTTAATGCCCAGTGAAATAGGAATCTGAAAATGTGAAAAAAAATCAGAAATTATAAAGTAATTTCTAATTTGTCATCTGTTTTTATATTTACAACCCATTTCATATTACTTTCAAGATTTGCAGGCGTCTTGAAAGAGTTGCAGCCCATCACGCGTATAAAAATAAGTAGGCCTGGATTGGGTATTCTTCAGAAAAAATAAACTGGGCTCATTTTCACAAAGAAAAAATAGTTGGGCTGGTCACATGGTGAACATAAAATATAAGCCTGGGCTAGACAGGCCACAGCCCAGTTCAAACCCTGCTCCGTCTCTACAATACCAAACAAAAAAAATACTGCTCGAGTAGCTACGTCCCAGGTGTTAGCCGATCTTGTGCTGTTCTCTTGTCTATTAACTATATACGCTCACAATGTCGTGGGTCCCAGATGTCAGGAAAACACTAGGAGGAAGCATTTTATTTTTTCATACCGACGTGGTGGGCCCCTCATCATCCTCTCCACGTATACGCCGATTCCTATTGTTTGTTGACCATGTTGACAACGCGAGAGGGCGGCGCCTGGCAGCGCACTAAAGCGCTGGAGGAAGTCGGCGTTAACGATTTAGGAGACGGTGGGCGGCGATCGTCTTGAGGCGCAGCTAGCCGTGGGAGGCGGAAGGTGTGGCCACGGCGCTGGTTTGGTTTTGGCGGCTGGAGGAAGACAGGATCAAGAAACACGACAGATCGTAAAAGCAGCAGGAGTACTTAACAACCTTAATCAAACCAGCAGGGCACTTAACAACCAAAGCTGAAAGCAGTATGAGTACTTATACAGGTTCAACCGTACAAAGAACGCCTTGAACAGTGCTACTTTGCCTAAAGTTAACCAAGGGTGAGGCCGCCAAGGCCCAGGCGCCACCCCGCGCATCCACAACCTTCTGAAAGCGGCTTCATCTCGCAACGTGGTCAATAAACAGGATATTCGCTTTAGAGCCATGGAAAAGCATGAACATAATCTTCATCCTATTCTCCAAGATGGACGAGCCTTCATTATCTCGAGACCACCCACGAATTAGTATCTTTTCACCTCCAAGGGGAATTGAGTAGGTCGACATAAACATCATGTTGTGACCAAGCGCAAGTCCTGACCCGACCATGGTCGTGCATCTCAGATAGGAACAATAGAACTCTGCAGTTCTGTTTCAAGAAGATCCTGGCCCAGCAAAAGCGTGTATAAGCAATAGTTTATGAACAACATATATAACAGAAAACAGCTCGTACCATAAGTTTCTCGACACAGTTGGATCTGTTAAACGAGTGCAGCAGTGGCACACATATCCCACGTGGCCTTCCACCATTGAAACGCCTCACAAGGACCTCAAGACGATTAATAAAGTGTAGGAACTTGTGGATGTCGATCCAGTCAACTTCAGTGCCATTAGTAACAACTGAGTTATTACAGAGTAACAAACGAGCAGACTGCTTAACTCCGAAAAAACCTACACGTGCCACCAATTATAAGAAAATATTAGTTAGAAGTAGCATCTTCGTGAGAGATTCGTTGCTACTTCTAAAGTTAAATTGTGATTAGTTAGACAGAATAGGTGGATTAAGAAGTAATCAAGGCAACAAGCAAGAATCAGATACAAAACTAACATGGATGAACAATTGGAACGACGTCGGGGTGGAAGATCGCAGTGAAGATGAGAGCATGTTCTGCTATTTCCATCAACATTCGTGCGCCAAATTTCAGTCAGTAACACTTGAGAAAGTTTATCCAAGTTCGGCCATAAAAAAAGCAGCGATCTTGTTGGTTCATGAGCCCAACTCGGAAGTAATATCCATGGCTTGTCTTCACTGTGACCATTAAACTAGTGTATTCAGTTATGGCAAGGCCGAGCATCTTGAGTACATGTGTTCTAGCAGAGCAAATAATACACTGCAGGAAAAATAATATGACAACACAGCATGTTCAAAAAACCCCCACCCTCCCGGATAGAGAAGAGGATTCTAGGAACATCTTTGTGCGTTTCAAAATGATGTGGTAGGATGAGAAGGAACAAGTGTGGCATCTCGCCGAGGGCGCATAAATCTGTAGGGTACTGCACTTTGGGCAATCGCAATGAAACACACTAGATTCAAAGACGAAGAAAAATGCATCAATGGCGGCGGCTGCCATCCTAGGATTACACATGACCAAGGGACTTGGATTTATCGGGATGGATGAAGAATTGCATGACAGTTCTCCATGAGAAAACCCTATGCAATCGCATGGCGGGGTTTTCTCTGAACAAGCAGACGAGAGAGAAGGGATTCAGGCCCGGTGAAATATTGCCGCTTCGTCCGTCCGACTTCTTTGCTAAAGTCGGAAAGGGGGGGTTGTGATTTGACGGCTCATTGGGCATTCTTGGCGCTTCTGACGGGGTGTGTCTACCGTGAAGTTGTGCACTCTAATTTGTGCATATGGCACGTGGACCCGTTGGCGGTTGCCCAACATATCAGCGAAAGGAAGTAGAAAGACAGGAGTAACTAGTTACACATAAATATATTTTTTGACAGAGAGATACTCCCTCTGTAAAGAAATATACAAATATTTTATATCACAGGCTCACCTTGCCGAGAAATATACTCCCTCTGCAACACACGGGCATTATGGGGGTTCAACTGAGAATATAATACTCAGATAGGCTCACGGTTCTGGACTTTGGGCTGCAGGCCGACCCTGCATGTTTGGGGGGCCATGTGTTCTACCTCAACGCTTTTCATATTGCAAGTGATCGGTACTGCGCTGGTTTTAGATCTTTGTCATGGCGAATACACAAAATTTAATAAAGCACGGTAGCTGTTGGAATGAAATCGAACAACAGTTCCTAACCAGCAATCAGAGTTGCAATTCTATCAACGATATACCATGTGATAAATAATACTGTCGTACTACTTATACACACAGGACACTTGTTTCACCATGCCAGATTATTACATCAAAATCTCTCGGAGGATAGATCAGTTCGGCAGTTGTGTGCTGTTACTGAAGAATTTCAAAGTTGATTTGGACCAGCTCTCCTTGCCGAGAAAGTTTGATTTTGACATCATCCCCTACCACAAGATATGATTTAGATTTGAACCTTGACCATCCTTTAGCATCAATCATCATGCGACCATCCTTTGTACTTACGGTATATTGAGCAGGTTCATTCACACCAAGGCTGCGCATGGTAAGAGAAACTTGGCATGATCGCCCGGATAGTTGAACGACTCCCTCGTTGCTCTAGGAATTCTCTGTTTGCAAACATGAAGATATACCCAAACAGTTAGATCAACACAGTGAATCATGTGAAACAACATGGAAAGAAAAAGAACGAAGCACTTGGGCGGCCAATGCTTACCAAGAAGGTGGACATGTCGGTTTTGTAAGGACTTTGGTATATAAAGTGCGAACTGCAGCCCGATCTGTTGCGGTGCAAGCTGCACGGGCAGACCAAATGCAAGTGCAAGTGTTGGTGCAGGTCTTTGAAGCCGCTTCTTTGCCGGAGATGGTGCTCCTTGTAGAGCTGGTGTCGGTGTCGATGCCCGATCCTCCAGTAGATCGGACTGATTACCGACGCGGTCGGTGCCCAATCCTCAATTTGGATCGGTAGCTGCTATCATTGTCGGTGCTAGAGCAATCACGGTGCTCGATCTGTGCGAGACAGCGGCGATCGTGTCTGGTCTGCTATGATCAGCTTTCTAACTTGACTAGGACCCGTGACCGTGATCCAGTTTTTTTCTTCATTTCTTTTAAAAGCGAGAAGGACTAATTGTGGCATTTTTTGTTAAACCAAACTGCAGCTCATCATAGGGATTCAGCTTGTACTCAGACAAAAGACTGATCCAATTTTTTCCAGTAATACAAGTGATGGAGAGTTCCTTCGTTACTGACACGACATAAGAAGTGAAACCTGCAAAAATAGCCATCGTAGAGCAAACCAAACGGTTTATTCTGTGATGAATGTCACATGGCAAAACCTGCATCGTAAAATTGCAGGAAAAGAAAGAAAACATGACATTAAATCAATAAGATTTAGACAGTAAATCAATAAGATTTACTTGATGTGACACGAGTGAATCCTTACCAGGAAATCACTATGTTGAAGTACTAAACAGAAGATTGATCGCCAAACTACGCGTGGCATGCAGGGGCCCTGCCTACTCCCACAAGCAGGACAGTCCAAAGGTCGTGACAAGTCGTATGGACCGAACATCCATGGGACTGGAAATCCTGGTGGGTGCGATAAACCCTGCAATGCATACAGATATTGGAGTGTAACCATAATTGATAAACCGTCCTCACAAAAAATATGATCTGGATACTTCAAAATGTACAGGCTGAATTGAGTGGACATACATTAACATAGACCATCCTCGGGACTGACCACACACCAAAAGCGGCAGTACTAATAAACAATACAGGTTCACAAACACAAATCAAGTACTGAACAATAGTACTTACTACAGACAAGCAAAGTTGCACTAACTAAACTCTGTAGACTATTTCTTGCCACCGACCTACGGGATGAACCCCGCATAACTGACTGGGCCATGGACTTCATGTGAGATGTCTACATGCACTATCACCATCTTGTCAACCTTGGAGAACCTAACAGAGTGGTCTTTCCACTCATAAACATGATGATGAAGAGAAGCCGCATCAGATTTGTTGGGAAGCTTTACAAGAACCACACCCTTCGTAATCGAAGGCACAGCCAGGAAATTGTTGTGGTCAAGTACAGCCTCGAGAACACGCCTTACAACAATGCTACAGGAAAACACTAGTTCGTGACACGTGGCGACAAGGACACAACAATTTGGATAGTTCAGCAGCAGAACTCATCATCAGGTCTTCCAGTTCACACGGCATGACTTTGAGAAATTCATCTACACCGCGGACCTGGTTCTAATTCAAACAGAAACCATATTTCATTACTACCTCCGTTCAGAAATATAAGATGATTTTGATATTATACTCCATATATGACTACATATACGCACATAAATGCGTGAACAAAGACACTAGAACATGTCTTCAAAGGCATGAGAGCAGAGGGATTACATGCAATATCCATAACACAAGTTACTGAGGCAAATATACCCTCTTAAAAGGTAGCATTGATGTTCATAAAGTACTCCCTCCGTCCCAAAATTCTTCTCTTAGATTTGTCTAGATACGGATGTATCAAGTCACATTTAATATTAGATACATCTGTATCTAGACAAATCTAAGACAAGAAATTTGGGACAGAGGGAGTAGTTGAAAGTAATCTATAAGAAATCAGTGTCAACCTCTCACATGTTTTCGTCAAAAGAGGAATTTAGAACCGTCATTTGGCACACTAAAATCACATGCAAGATCACCCATAAAGTTGTACTACCAGTACTAGTACTGCGTGTTAGATGAAAAAACACGATCAAGATCGAGAAAAAGATCATCAACAAGAGACGTTACTCGGACTTGCTTAATGAGGGATCCCGGAGAGGGGGGCTTGGACAGGGCGATGGCTTTGAGCTTGTCTGCGGTAGTCTCGGCGGGGTGCTTGTGCTTCTTCGTACCATGAGCCTCGACGGTTTTGGCCAGAGCCATAGACATCACGTCGGCCGGTGCTCCGGCGTCCATCCAAGAGAGGAAGCTGAGAGAGAAGAGTGAAAGGAGGAACGAGATGAGGGAGAAGCGAAGCGAGTGGGGGTTTTCTTCAAGAGAGGAAGCTAAGAGAGAAGAGTGAAATGATGGTTGCTTCGTCCATCCAACTTACTGCTGGAAAGGAGGGGGTTTTGTGATTTGACGGCTCATTGGGCATTACTGCGGCGGTTCGATCGGGGTAGTCTACCGTCACTCTACTACGGAGTAATTTAGTGCATGGCTGGTGGACCCAGTCTTTGGCTGTCCCACACGTCGGCGAAAGTGAGTAATTTAGTGCATGGCTGGAGGAGGATCCGCATGGTAGAGCGTGTCCATTGTTTTTCATTCTGAAGAAAAAAATGATTACTACAAGCGTTTCCACTCTTACGATGGAGGGGTGCGAAACACGTCAGCCACTTGAACATACACAGTTCTCCTACTACTAGGCATAGTGGTTCATACGTCAGTACTACACAATCTTGTTGCTAGTGTAGTAAGATATGACGATAACAAATGATGTTGTGCGCATGTCAACTACTCCTATATGTAACATAGTACCGCTTTTTCGACTATCCGGTCGAGAATGAACGGTGAGATCAATGTTAACAGAACTAGGTCCACAGCGCACGGAGAGTACGGTGCTATAGTACTCCACGAAACATGAACCATATGAAGCACATCCTATAGTGTTAGACAGGGTGTATGAAGGGTGCACGTGATGGGAGCAAAAGTTGTTGGGGAACGTAGTAATTTCAAAATTTTCCTACGCACACGCAAGATCATGGTGATGCATAGCAACGAGAGGGGGAGTGTATCTTCATACCCTTGAAGATTGCTAAGCGGAAGCGTTTATCAACGCGGTTGATGTAGTCGTACGTCTTCACGATCCGACCGATCCAAGTACCGAACGCACGGCACCTCCGAGTTCTGCACAAGTTTAGCTCAATGACGTCCTCGCCTTCTCGATCCAGCAAGACGGGCGAAGTAGTAGATGAGTTCCGGCAGCACGACGGCATGGTGACGGTGTTGGTGAAGAACAATCTCCGCATGGCTTCGCCTAAGCACTAGGGAAACTATGAGGGAGGATTAACTAGAGGGGACGGGGTTGCGGCTGCGGCTTGGTGTTTCTTGATGTGTCTTTGGTGCTAGCCCTGCCCCTCTATTTATATGTTGAGCCTTGGGGTCGAAACTTGGAGTAAAAGCCTCCACAAAGTCGGTTTCACTCGAGGGCCAGACGCCGGGGTTCCCGGCGTCTGGACCCAGACGCCAGGGACCCTGGTGTCGGTGCGGGGATGACACCTATGGGATCACAAGAATCCCTACTACGGTTGCAGGGTGCGGGGTCGTGAGAAGGGCGGATCAAACAGATAGCACACGGGTTCTTTATCCAGGTTCGAGCCGCGAGATGCGTAAAACCCTACTCCTGCTTTGGTGGTTAGTTTATCTGCGTTCTTGAGCTAGCTATGGGGCGTGAGGAGCTCCAAAAAGCCGAATCCTCCTCCTGGTCGCCTTGGGCCTCCTTTTATAGGGAAAGGGGTTGCCACAGTGGCACACAGGAGGTGGAAAGGGTACAGTCATACGAGTTTATCCCTCGCATTACATGACAAGGCGCCATAAATGCGTCTTGATTAGGTGTCCTTGCTTTATCGGGGACGGGGCAGAGCCAAGTCTCGTCCGTCGCCGCTCCCTTTCGTGTTGACACGTGTCCTGGCCAGCGGTGCCTCTGGTGCCATGTAGGCAGGCAGGCAGCTGAGGTGGCGCAGTGGTGGGTCTCCACGAAGGTTCGCTTGCCGCCACGCAGGTGCCTGCCCAACTGGTTGGGTCGGCAGCTGCATGGTGGAGGCTTGATTGGCGCGGGCCTAATGGTGGCCCTACGGGTGTCCTTGGCAGGCGCCTGCTGTCATCCCCGGCAAGGCTCTTGCCGGGGGCCTTGTGGTCCTCCTTGGCTGGGATCTCGCCAAGGGTCGTCGTCTTCTACAGTGTGTATCTAATCTTAAATGTCTTCACAAAGATCTGCATGCCACCACGGGGATGTCTCCCGAATCCTTGCCCCATGGGGGTAGTGGACTCAAGGGTGATTCACTCCGTAGGTGTGGGGCGACTTCCCGGCAAGGGTCTTGCGGGTTTGCTAAAACTGCTCCCGACAAGGATCTCGCCGGGAGTCCGCTCCGTCGTCCTTTGCTCTTTGTGGTCTTGGTCTTGGCGTTGTTCTGTTCCTCTTGAGCTTCGGCCTTACCTTGGCTCACCTCCCTCGCCTTGCTCAGTGCGGCGGTGTCCGTGGCTCAGACTGCCCGTGCACAGTTATAGGGGTACAAAAAGCATACCCCTCTTTTTGTACACCGACAGGAGCCCCCGGGCCTGGGCCACACGTAAGCGCAATCGCGTCGTTGGGCTAGGCCCAAAAACGGTGCGCGGGCAGGCGGGGTAGTTTTTACCGCGGTAAGTCTTTTCGCGCGCTGCGCTTCCCGTGCCTCCCGCGCGTGGCTCGGCGTGGGGAGGCGTGCGTGACGTGGGCGGCATGCGCGGGGCTGAGCTCTGCGCGCATGCGTCACGTCGTAGTAAAAGGGGGCGGTTCGCGCCTTCCCCATAAACGGAGGGAGGCGTGGAGGCGCGGCCCATTTACTGAACGGGGCCGGGGCGTGGTCTTTAAGGCGTCCACTCCCCATGATACGGGGTGGGGAGAGGTTGCCTCACCCGTCGCCTCGGTCCTGCATTCCCGCTACGCGGTTCTCATGCGAGCGGGGTGGCGAACGGTGGAGGCGGGAAACCGGGCCGTCGCGGGCCGGGGCAGCGGGTTGGTCCCAGTTCCCTGCGCCTTCCGCGTCTTGATTGGCTGGCCAGGCGGCGTGCCCCACCCCGTTCCTTTATAAGGAGCGGGGGGGGGGGGGGACGGCGTCCCACACTCTTCCATCTTCTCCTTCCTTCAGCTTCTGCTCCCCCTCCTTCGCCATGGAGAGAGCGAGTCCTGGTTCTTCAACGGTGGCGGCAAGGGTCGCCGCTCGACAACGCGTCCTTCCTTCTCCTTCACCTGCGGTGGCAGAGCTAGCCGCGAGGGGAAGGGGGAGGGGGGAGGCCGCCGGCAAGGCCGTGGACGAGGCCGAGGCGCTCAGGGAAGAGGAGAACGGGGTGGCGCGCCGGTCCCGCCTCCGCCAGTAGTTCCTCCTCCCACGGAGGGCCATGTTGGCGATGATACTTGCGAGTTCTTCGTCAGGCTGCGCCGGCCACCTCGTCGTCGTCTCCGTCTCCTGACTCCATTCGCGAGCGAGATGGAGCTGGATCCGCTGGAGTCATTGCAGTTGCACATGAGGGGCTGTTGGATCGATTAGTGCAGCGAGTTCGCGTCGACTTTCCAGCCCCTCACGTGATGTACCTTGGTCGAGGGTGGAAGACGTTCGCTCACATCCACCACTTGACGGCGGGGCTCACTCTCCATTTCAAGCTGATGGAGGGCGGCCTCCTCTCCGTCAAGGTCTTCGGGTGCTTCGGGACTCGGGCAAGGTGCTGCATGGAGAGCTCTTCTGATAGCGAAGGCTCCTCCTCGAGCGGGAGTGGCGAGGAGGACAGCGGCAACGACGACGAGGTAGCGGCGGCGGGATGATGGGTCCGACTAGGTGTCGGGCGCCCGCTCCGTCTTGACACCGGCGATCCCATCATCCGTGTCGCCGGCTTCCTGAACTTCTCGGGGTCGTCTCCTTGGGTGGCTGGCGTTGGGAGGCTGTGGAAGAGGAAGAGGGCGGGCGGCAAGGCCGTCAAATCGGAGCACGCGGGCATCAACGCCTTGACGTCTGCGGCGACGCCCCGCCACCTCGTCTTGAAGCTCGCTTCGGCGCCGCCATCACCATCCAGCCTTGGACGGCCACCGAGATGTTCTCTTGGTGTCTTCTGCCACCCGTAGCTCGTCTAGGGCGCCCTTTTACCCTTTTCACCTCCTTGACTTGCCTCCTCAAGAGAGGGGCAAGAGAGGGTTCTGAGCACCTTATCTCTTTTTAGTTTGTAAGCCTTCGGGCCTTAGCTGAATTTAAAACTTGTAATCCCATCATTCATGTTCTTCATCCCCTATGGACTGTACCTGAGTGGAATGTTTTTAATGAACAAGGGATGCTTGCCGGGTCATTTGTTTGCGGGTAGAACCCACGACAAGGAGTAAATCCTTGATATCCATAAGATAAACATTTCCTTGCCCGGCAACAGGCCCCGCCGTGTTCCCACTTCGCTCAACCTTTCTCACGCTTTCGGCGGAGGCAGGGATGAGGTGGGTTCAGGCTCCTCGTTTCATCCTTTTGCTGCCGCGACTACGACCAAACCTGGCCCTAGGAACGGGCCCTAGGGCCTTGAGTTTCAAGGGAGCACGGTAGCTTTGGAAAAAAAATGAGGTTTCAGATACCTCAGTCCATAAGGAAATGCATGACAAGGGATGAAAGACTTATCTGAAGTTGTAGCCCCCGGCAACTCTGGTTTGCCGTGGGTGAATCTCTGTACTCGCAGCCCCCGGTAATACTGGCTTGCCGGGGTCTAGATGCCAGTCTGTCCCTCTTTTCTTTTTCGTCCTCAAGCGATCCGGCAAGGATATCTGTGAGTCCTGCGAACCAAAGAAGACAAAAGGACGGCAAAGAGATGCACACTCGACCTCTAAGCTAGGGGTTAGTCGCTGCTAAGCACTATCAACCCTAACCAAGGACGAGACTCGACCTAGCATGCATGCTATAACTTAGGGCGTAACGCTTCATTTATTTATGCTCGGGGTCTACGCTGGCTTTGTACGAAGGTTACATGCATCATCGGCAATGCTGCGTACAAAAGGTGGCTTGCCGGGGCCCAGCGAGCCTCGCCTTACGGTAAAACTTGCGAAGATGCTCAATGTTCCGTGAGTTACTCACCGAATAGCATCTTCGGTCTCCGAGCGGACTGCGCCGGGCACAGTGACTCGTATTACCCGATAAGGGCATTCCCACTTTGGCGTCAACTTGTTGGAATTCTTGGCCGATTGAACGCGCCGAAGGACAAGGTCGCCTTCCTCAAGGCTTCGGGCACGAACCTTGCGGCTATGGTAGTGGCGCAAGGCTGGCTGGTAGCGTGCTGCTCTCACAGCCGCCCGAAGACGATCTTCCTCAAGGAGCACTGCATCATCTTGCCGCAGTTGCTCTAGCTCGAGCTCGTCATAAGCGAGCACTCGAGGTGACCCGTATATGAGTTCAGTGGGGAGAACTGCTTCTGCCCCGTATATCAGGGCAAAAGGCGTCTGGCCGGTGGCTCGATTTGGCGTCGTCCTGATCGACCAAAGAATCGTCGGCAACTCATCAATCCAGCACCTTCCACTCTTGTGCAGCCTGTCAAAGGTCTTGGTCCTTAATCCTCACAGTACTTCAGCATTTGCCCTCTCAGCTTGACCATTGCTTCGCGGGTGAGCAGCGGAAGCGAAACAGGCTCTACTGCCGAGGTCTTGGGTATATTGCATGAAGGTGCGGCTTGTGAACTATGTGCCATTGTCGGTGATAACCCTGTTGGGTACGCCAAATCGGCACACTAGTCCCTTGAAGAACTTGACGGCTGACTAAGCTGTGACCTTCCTCACTGCCTCCACCTCCGGCCACTTTGTGAACTTGTCGATGGCAACGTACAAGTACTCAAAGCCCCGGCAGCTGGGGAAAGGGCCCAAGATGTCGAGCCCCTGCACCGAGAAGGGCCGGAGAGAGGAATGGTTTGAAGGGCTTGAGCTGGTTGATGAAGCTTCTTTGAATGGAACCGACACGCTTCACACCTGGTGACTAGTGTCGTCGCATCCTGGAGGGCGGTGGGCCAGAAGAAGCCTTGCCGGAATGCCTTGCCGGCAAGGGCCCTTGACCCAATGTGGGATCCACATATGCCTCCGTGTATCTCTGCCAACAGCTCCAGTCCTTCCTCTCGAGGGATACACTTCAATTTCACACCGTTCGGCCTCTTTACATGCAGGACGTCATCGGTTTAACCGGTACATGATAGAGCGACGAGCTACTTTTTTCGCTTCTTCCTGCTCCTCAGGAAGTTCCCCTATTTGGAGGAATCGGACGGTATGCTGTGCCCATGCTGGAGCCTGGGGCTCGATGGCGAGGGCTAAAGGCATTTCCTCCGCTACAGGAGCGGTTGTCTCGACGGCAAAAGCTTGACGCTCCGCCGGAGCCAGCCGTTGCGTGGCGGGCTCAGTATCCCCGACAATATCCTTGCCGGCGGCTCCGGGGAGCTTGGCGGGAAAGTACTTGCCGGGCCCTGATTTCCTTCTCTTATTCTGCTTTGTCGATGGATCAACGGATGGCTGAGTCAGCTGAAGCACAAAGGTACCTGGTTCCACAGGTAGTTTGAGGGCAGCGCGTTTTGACAGGTAATCGGCAATATCGTTCTCCGCTCGGGGAACGTGTTCAACCTATATACCGTCGAAACGCTATTCCAGCTTTCTCAGTTCATCGACGTAGGCCTTCATCAACGGGCTCTGGTACTCCTTCTTGACTTGCTTGACAACAAGCTGCGAGTCTCCCCTGACGATGAGTTTCCTGATTCCGAGGTCCGCCGCGATCCTAAGACCGGCAAGCAGCCCTTCGTACTCTGCCGTATTGTTTGTCGACACCTCCACAGGAAGTGCATACGGATCACGTGCTTGAGGTGCTCTCTCGGTGGTAGCGACAAGCGACGCCAGCCCGGCGCCTTGTAAGGAGAAAGCTCCATCAAAGTACATGATCCAATCACAACTTGCCTCCTTGCCGGGGAGAGCAGTCTCTTGGACTTCTTCGTCAGGCGTTGCGGTCCATTCTGCAATGAACTCCGCTAGGACTCGGCTCTGAATCGTCGAAGTACTTTCAAACTTGAGGCCAAAGCTGGACAGCTCCAGTGCCCATTCCACAATTCTTCCCGTTGCATCTGGATTGTGCAATATCCGTTGCAGAGGGAAGCGAGTGACGACCGTGATCTCGTGCGCCTGGAAGTAGTGACGCAGCTTCCTCGAGGCCATAAGGAGGCCGAAGAGCAGTTTCTGCACGCCGGAGTACCTTGATCTAGCCCCCTGCAGGAGGGAACTGACAAAGTAGACCGGGTGCTGCATCATTTTCTTCTTCGGCGGGACTCCAACTGGCTGTGTCGTCTCTGCATTGGTGGTGAGCAGCAACGGTTCTTGTGGCCTGGGCGCAACTAGTATTGGCGCGGAAGAGAGGCATTTCTTCAAATCTTGCAATGCTGCTTCGGCTCCTGGCGTCCACTCCATTGGGCCCGCCTTTTTCAGGATCTTGAAAAGGGAAGGGCGCTCGATGCATTTGAAATGAACCTGCCCATGGCGGCGACGCAACCAGCAAGCCGACGCACATCCTTGATTCGCTTGGGTGCTTCAATCTGCTCTATAGCTTTGATTTTGTCCGGATTGGCCTCTATCCCATGCTGTGACACCAAGAACCCGAGAAGCTTGCCGGACGGGACGCCAAAGACGCACTTCTCAGGGTTCAACTTGAGATTGATATTGCGCAGGTTTGCAAACGTTTCTTGCAAATCTGGTATGAGGGTTGCCCTGTCCTTGGTTTTGACCACTATGTCATCCATGTAAGCTTCCATATTTCTATGGAGCTGGGGTTCAAAACCAATCTGGACCGCCCTTGCAAACATTGAACCAGCACTCTTCAACCCGAAAGGCATCCGTATGAAACAATACGTACCACATGGGGTGATGAATGCTGTCTTCTCTTCGTCTTCCCTTGTCATGAAGATCTGGTGGTAGCCGGAGTAGGCGTCGAGGAATGACAACACATCACACCCAGCCGTGGAGTCAACAATCTGATCGATCTTGGCAACGGGAAGGGGTCTTTAGGACAAGCCTTATTGATATCTGTGTAATCAATACACAGTCTCCACTTCCCATTTGCCTTGCGCACCACGACCGGATTGGCCAACCACGTTGGATGGAGCACTCCTCATACCAAACCCGCTACTTCCAGTTTCCGGATCTCTTCCGTGATGAACTCTTGTCGTTCCAAAGCTTGCTTTTTGACCTTCTGCTTGACGGGCCGCGCATGAGGGCAGACAGCAAGGTGGTGCTCAATCACTTCCATGGAACACCGGGGATGTCGGAAGCTTGCCATGCAAACACATCGAAATTCGCCCGCAGGAAGGTGACGAGCGCGTCTTCCTATTTGCCGTCAAGGGTGGAGCTTATGGTAAAAGCTCCTCCCGTGCCGTCCTCATTGACAGAAACCTTCTTGGTTCCCGGCGGTATGGCCCTGGGCTTCTTGTTTCCTCCGGCGGAGCTCTCTGGCACGTCCTCGACGGCAGCGCTTACACCAAGAGGTGCGCTTGCCGGAGTGGGTGTCCGAGGTCTCGCCGGTCTTCTTCTTCATCCTCCCTCCCGGGATTCCAGCGGCAGGAGCAAGTGCCCTAGCGGCGGCAAGCTGCCGCAATCGCTTCTTTGGTATAATTGGTCGCAGATCAGCGCATCTTTCTTGTCGGAGGGGATGGTGATGATCGTCACGGGTGCCGGCATCTTCAGGGTGTAGTAGGCGTAGTGTGACGCCGCCATGAACTTGGCCAGCGCTGGGCGGCCAAGGATCCCGTTGTAAGGCAATGGGATCTTGGCCACATCGAACACGACCCTCTCCGTCCTGAAGTTCAGGTCGCTTCCAAAAGTCACGGGCAGCGTGACCTTTCCCTTGGGTTGGCTTCTTCCCGGGTTGACCCCACAAGCGTGCCCGTCTCTTCGAGGTCTCCATCAGGAATCTGCAGTTTCTCGATCACGGCAGGCGAGATCAGGTTCAGACCGGCCCCGCCATCGACTAGCATCTTCGTCACCTTGAGGTTGCGTATTGTTGGTGAAACCAACAACGGCAAGCACCCGACCGCGGTAGTGCGATCAGGGTGATCCTCAGTGTCAAAAATGATAGGTGTCTTTGGACCACTTTAGCGGCCTTTGGGCATCAAACAGCGGCTCTGCCGCTGTAATCTCGCGCCTTTGTTTAAGCCGGCGGTGAGAAGTATGCAGCGAGGCGCCGCCGTCGACGCACATGGCCTTTGTAGCTTCTGAAACTCTTGGTCGCCGGATTAAATCGTCCTCTTCGTGATCGTCGTCTTCTGGCTTTCTGTCATGGCCCCGGGCGGGCCTCTCCTGTTGCTTATCCTTGCCGTGATGGCCCGCCTGGCCGTCACGCTTCTTGCTGGAGCCCTCAGCACCGTCTGGGCCCTTCTCCTTGTCCCACCTCTCATATTCAGCCCTCTGCTTCTCAGCGAGGAGCTCAACCTGTCGGCAGTCCTGGAGAGCATGGCCTTTGGTGCGATGGATCTTGCAGTATCGCTTGTCGGAGTTTCCTAGCTTCTCGGCAGCCGCCAAGGCCCGGCAGGCGACACATCCGGCAACCTCCTTGCCGGGGTCGTCTGCCTTGGTTTTCTTGGTGGAGCCGGTGTCATCAGATCCCTCAACGGCAAGTACGGCTTTTCCTTTGCGCTTCCTGTTGCGGCGCCGGTCTTTCTTTGCCGGGGCGGCAATATCCTCATATGAGGAGTCGGTTTCCACGCCGGCATCTTCGCCGGGGTACTTCCTTCCCTCTTCACCCCGGGCACATTTGTCAGCAAGAACATAAAGTTCCGCCACATCTCTTACCTTGTTCATTGCCAGCTCTTCGCGCATCTTGCGATTACGCACGTTCTGATGGAATGCGCTGATGATGGCGGCAGGGTGAACATCAGGGATATTGTACTGTACCCGGTTGAACCTCTGAATATACTTGCGGAGACTCTCGCCTCCCTTCTGGGGAATGACGTGCAGGTCGCTTGCTTGGCCATGGGCTTGGTGGCCTCCAGTAAAGGCGCCCACAAACTCATGGCACAAATCCGACCAGGAGGAAATAGAGTCTACCGGCAAGTGCATCAACCACGACATGGTGTTGGGTTTAAGAGCCAACGGGAAGTAATTCGCAAGCACCTTATCGTCGCGAGCTCCGGCAGCTTGCATCACGATGGTGTAGACTCTGAGGAACTCGGACGGGTGGGTCTTGCCACTGTACTTTTCGCCCACGTCGGGTTTGAAGGTGCGGTGAGTGGGCCACTGGAACTGCCGCAGCTCTCGGGTAAAAGCCGGACAGCCCACCTCGTAAGGTAGGCCTCCAGGCTCCCGGTGCGGGTGGCTCACAGCAGGCCCTGCTCGCCTGTCTGATTGGTGGCGCGCTCCGTGCCGGCGCTCGATAGTGGTTCGAGCGTCTTCATGTTATCGTTCCCGAAGAACTTGGAGTTGGTCACGGTGGGCCCGTGGGCCGGACGATGCTACGGAGATCTCGTCGCCTGTAACGTCGCGACGGGCTGGCGCCCGCGGTACCGGGCGAGGAGGAGGCGAGTGCACCGTGGTTGCGGCGCCACCGGTTCTCCCACCACTGGTGCGTGGGACTCCGTCGGAACATCGACCCGGGGGCTCCGCCGGACTTGGTTTGTCTTTGTTGGCCACCGCAACAAGGCTCCGGATAGTGGCTCTCCATTCGTCGAGTTTCCCCGTGGTGGGAGGAAAATCGAGGAGCAACCGCGCGCGCCAGGGCTTCTGCTGGCGTTGGTGGGAGCGAAACCTGCACGGATCGCGACGCGCTTCGACATCTGACCATGTCAGAAGGAGCTTTATCACGATCCCGCGGTCGCATGCCACCCTCACCAGCGCCTCGGCGAGCGGGCAGGTCTCCTAAATCCCGGGAATGGCGCTCAGGGCTCTTTCCGCGGCGACGCCCGGGGTCCTCGGCGTGATTAAGCCGTTTGTCGTGCGCCGCTTGAGAAGAGCGTGCCATCGGCACCGGCGTGGGAGTCTTGGAAGCCCTCGCGTCGCCTGCGGGCGGGGTGGCGGCGATCTTGGAAGGACCCGCGCCACCCGCGGAGGGCCTGGCTCTGTCTTTGGATTTAGCGGCGTGCGGCCCGTTACCAGGCGCATGAACATCGCCTCCTCCCAAACTTCGGCTGCTGGGACGGTGTTGGTGTTCGCGAACAGCGCCCCGGGTCCTTTCTGCGACCGGTCCGCTGCTCGCCCACGTCGGGACGGGATGTCCGGTTTCCAACGGGCCAACCGCCACCGTTGTCTTCTTCTTGGGCGCCATGACGATGAAGAAGCGTCAAACTAACTGCTAGAGCCGATTCTCACCACTGCGCCCCCTACCTGGCCCGCCAAAGATGTCGGTGCAGGGACGACACCTATGGGATCACAAGAATCCCTACTACGGTTGCGGGGCGCGGGGTCGTGAGAAGGGCGGATCAAACAGATAGCACACGGGTTCTTTATCCGAGTTCGCCGCGAGATGCGTAAAACCCTACTCCTGCTTTGGTGGTTAGTTTATCTGCGTTCTTGAGCTAGCTATGGGGCGTGAGGAGCTCCAAAAGCGAATCCTCCTCCTGAGTCGCCTTGGGCCTCCTTTTTATAGGGAAAGGGTTGCCACGGTGGCACACAGGAGGTGGAAAGGGCACATCATACGAAGTTTATCCCTCGCATTACATGACAAGGCGCCATAAATGCGTCTTGCTTAGGTGTCCTTGCTTTATCGGGGCGGGGAGAGCCCAGTCTCGTCGTCGCCGCTCCTTCGTGTTGACACGCGTCACGGACAGCGGTGCCTGTGGTGCCATGTAGGCGAGCAGCAGCCGAGGTGGCGCATGGTGGGTCTCCACGAAGGTTCGCTTGCCTCCACGCAGTGCCTTGGCCCAACTGGTTGGGTCGGCAGCTGCATGGTGGAGGCTTGATTGGCGCGGGCCTGATGGTGGCCCTACGGGTGTCCTTGGCAGGGGCCTTGCCGCAGCCCCGGCAAGGGTCTTTCCGGGGCGCCTGCTGTCATCCCCGGCAAGGCTCTTGCCGGGGGCCTTGTGGTCCTCCTTGGCTGGGATCCCGCCAAGGGTCGTCGTCTTCTACAGTGTGCATCTGATCTTAAATGTCTTCACAAAGATCTGCATGCCACCACGGGACTCAAGGGTGATTCACTCCGTAGGTGTGGGGCGAGCTGCCCCGGCAAGGTTCTTGCCGGGTTTGCTAAAACTGCTCCCCGGCAAGGATCTTGCCTGGGGAGTCCGCTCCGTCCCCTTTGCTCTTTGTGGTCTTGGTCTTGGCGTTGTTCTGTTCCTCTTGAGCTTTGGCCTTACCTTGGCTCACCTCCCTTGCCTTGCTCAGTGTGGCGGTGTCCGTGGCTCAGACTGCCCGTGCACAGTTATAGGGGTACAAAAAAGCATACCCCTCTTTTTGTACACCGACACCTGGTGTCAGGCCCCTTGACTCCGCAAAACTTCCTTTTGCGCTTTCCAAAAACCTTGTGGGCTTTCCCCTTTGGCCCAAATAACGTGTTCTCGTACCCAAATATTTCTGGAAACTTCCGGAACCCCTTTCGGTGTATTCCGGAACCCTTCCGGAGATCAAACACTATTATCCCATATATCAAACTTTATCTCCGGACCATTCCGGAGTTCCTCGTCATGTCCATGATCTCATCCAGGACTCCGAACAACATTCGGTTACCAACATACATAACTCATATAATACTATATCGTCAACGAAACGTTAAGCGTGCGGACCCTACGGGTTCGAGAACTATGTAGACATGACCGAGACACGTTTCCGGTCAATAGCCAATAGCGGGACCTGGATGCCCATATTGGCTCCCACATATTCTATGAAGATCTTTATCGGTCAAACCGCATAACAACATACGGTGTTCCCTTTGTCATTGGTATGTTACTTGCCCGAGATTCGATCGTCGGTATCCAATACCTAGTTCAATCTCGTTACCGGCAAGTCTCTTTACTCGTTACGTAATGCATCATTCCGTAACTAACTCATTAGCTACATTGCTTGCAAGGCTTGTAGTGATGTGCATTACCGAGAGGGCCCAGAGATACCTCTCCGACAATCGGAGTGACAAATCCTAATCTCAAAATACGCCAATTCAACAAGTACCTTCGGAGACACCTGTAGAGCTCCTTTATAATCACCCAGTTACATTGTGACGTTTGGTAGCACACAAAGTGTTCCTCCGGTAAACGGGAGTTGCATAATCTCATAGTCATAGGAACATGTATAAGTCATGAAGAAAGCAATAGCAACATACTAAATGATCAAGTGCTAAGGCTAACGGAATGGGTCAAGTCAATCACATCATTCTCCTAATGATGTGATCCCGTTAATCAAATGACAACTCTTTTGTCCATGGCTAGGAAACTTAACCATCTTTGATTCACGAGCTAGTCAAGTAGAGGCATACTAGTGACACTATGTTTGTCTATGTATTCACACATGTATTATGTTTCCGTTAATATAATTCTAGCATGAATAATAAACATTTATCATGAAATAAGGAAATAAATAATAACTTTATTATTGCCTCTAGGGTATATTTCCTTCAGTCTCCCACTTGCACTAGAGTCAATAATCTAGTTCACATCGCCATGTGATTTAACACCAATATTCACATCTGTATGTGATTAATACCCATAGTTCACATCGTCATGTGATCAACACCCAAAGGGTACTAAGGTATGATCATGTTTTGCTTGTGAGAGAAGTTTAGTCAACGGGTCTGTTACATTCAGAGCCGTATGTATTTTGCAAATATTCTATGTCTACAATGCTCTGCACGGAGCTACTCTAGCTAATTGCTCCCACTTTCAATATGTATCCAGATTGAGACTTAGAGTCATCTGGATCGGTGTAAAAAGCTTGCATCGATGTAACTCTTTATGACGGGCTCTTTTATCACCTCCATAATCGAGAAATATTTCCTTAGTATTCACTAAGGATGTTCTTGACCAATGTCCAGTGATCTACTCCTAGATCACTATTGTACTCCCTTGCCAAATTCAGAGCAAGGTATACAATAGGTATGGTACATAGCATAGCATACTTTATAGAACCTATGACTGAGGCATTGGGAATGACTTTCATTCTCTTTTCTATTTTCTGCCGTGGTCAGGATTTGAGTCTTACTCAATTTCACACCTTTGCAACACAGGCAAGAACTTTTCTTTGACTGTTCCATTTTGAACTACTTCAAAATCTTGACAAGGTATGTACTTATTGAAAAACTTATCAAGCGTCTTGATCTATCTCAATAGATCTTGATGCTCAATATGTAAGTAGCTTTACTGAGGTCTTTCTTTTAAAGAACTCCTTTCAAATACTCCTTTATGCTTTCCACAAAAATTCTACATCATTTCTGATCAACAATATGTTACTCACATATATTTATCAGAAAGGCGGTAGTGCTCCCACTCGCCTTATTGTAAATACAGGCTTCACCGCAAGTCTGTATAAAACTATATGCTTTGATCAACTTATCAAAGCATGTATTCCAACTCTGAGATGCTTGCACCAGTCCATAGATGGATCGCTGGAGCTTGCACATTTTGATAGCACCTTTAGGATTGACAAAACCTTCTGGTTGCATCATATACAACTCTTCTTTAAGAAAACCATTAAGGAATGCAGTTTTGACATCCATTTGCCAGATTTCATAAAATGTGGCACTTGCTAACATGATTCGGACAGACTTAAGCATCGCTATAGTTGAGAAAATCTCATTGTAGTCAACACCTTGAACTTGTCGAAAACCTTTTTGTGACAAGTCAAGCTTTGTAGATAGTAACACTACTATCAGCATCTGTCTTCCTCTTGAAGATCCATTTAATCTCAATGGCTCGCCGATCATTGGGCAAGTCAATCAAAGTCCATACTTTGTTCTCATACATGGATCCCATCTCAGATTTCATGTCCTCAAGCCATTTTATGAATCTGGGCTCATCATCGCTTCCTCATAGTTCGTAGGTTCGTCATGGTCAAGTAACATGACCTCCAGAACAGGATTACCGTACCACTCTGGTGCGGATCTTATTCTGGTTAACCTACGAGGTTCAGTAGTAACTTGATCTGAAGTTTCATGATCATCATCATTAGCTACCTCACTAATTGGTGTAGGCATCACTGGAACTGATTTCAGTGATGAACTAGTTTCCAATTTGGGAGAAGGTACAAATTACCTTATCAAGCTCTACTTTCCTCCCACTCACTTCTTTCGAGAGAAACTCCTTCTCTGGAAAGGATCCATTTTAGCAACGAATATTTTGCCTTCGGATCTGTGATAGAAGGTGTACCTAACAGTTTCCTTTGGGTATTCTATGAAGGCGCACTTCTTCGATTTGGGTTCGAGCTTATCAGGTTGAAGCTTTTTCACATAAGCATCGCAGCCCCAAACTTTAAGAAACGACAGCTTAGGTTGACTGCTAAACCATAGTTCATACGGTGCCGTCTCAACGGATTTAGATGGTGCCCTATTTAAAGTGAATGCAGCTATCTCTAATGCATAACCCTAAAACGATAGTGGTAAATCGGTAAGATACATCATAGATCGCACCGTATCCAATAAAGTGTGGTTACTACGTTCGGACACACCATTATGCTGTGGTGTTCCATATGGCGTGAGTTGCGAAACTATTTCACATTGTTTCAAATGAAGAACAAACTCGTAACTCAAATATTCATCTCCACGATCAGATCATAGAAACTTTATTTTTTTGTTACGATGATTTTCCACTTCACTCTGAAATTGTTTGAACTTTTCAAATGTTTTAGACTTATGTTTCATCAAGTAGATATACCCATATCTGCTCAAATCATCTGTGAAGGTCAGAAAATAACGATACACGCCGCGAGCCTTAACACTCATCGGATCGCATACATCGGTATGTATTATTTCCAATAAGTCAGTAGCTCGTTCCATTGTTCCGGGGAACGGAGTTTTAGTCATCTTGCCCAAAAGGCACGGTTCGCAAGCATCAAATGATTCATAACCAAGTGATTCCGAAGATCCATCTTTATGGAGTTTCTTCATGCGCTTTACACCAATATGACACGGCAGTGCCACAAATAAGTTGCACTATCATTATTAACTTTGCATCTTTTGGCATCAATATTATGAATATGTGTATCACTAAGATCGAGATCCAACAAACTATTTTCATTGGGTGTATGACCATTTGAAGGTTTTATTCATGTAAACAGAACAGCAATTATTCTCTGACTTTAAATGAATAAATGTATTGCAATAAACATGATCAAATCATATTCATGCTCAACGCAAACACCAAATAACATTTATTTAGGTGTAACACTAATCCTGAAAGTATAGGGAGTGTGCGATGATGATCATATCAATCTTGGAACTACTTCCAACACTCATCGTCACTTCCCCTTCAACTATTCTCTGTTTATTCTGTAACTCCTGTTTCGAGTTACTAATCTTAGCAACCGTACAAGTATCAAATACTCAGGGGCTACTATAAACACTAGTAAGGCACACATCAATAACCTGTATATCAAATATACTCTTGTTCACTTTGCCATCCTTCTTATCCACCAAATATTCAGGGTATTTCCGCTTCAAGTGACCATTTCCTTTGTAGTGTAAGCACTCAGTTTCAGGCTTTGGTCCAGCTTTGGTCTTCTTCACGGGAGTGACAACTTGTTTGCCATTCTACTTGAAGTTTCCCTTTCTTTCCCTTTGCCCTTTTCTTGAAACTAGTGGTCTTGTCAATCATCAACGCTTCATGCTCTTTCTTGATTTCTACCTTCGTCGATTTCAGCATCACGAAGAGCTCGGGAATCATTTTCGTTATCCCTTGCATACTATAGTTCATCACGAAGTTCTAGTAACTTAGTGTTGGTGACTAGAGAATTCTGTCAATCACTATCTTATCTGGAAGATTAACTCCCACTTGATTCAAGCGATTGAAGTACCCATACAATCTGAGCACATGCTCACTAGTTGAGCGATTCTCCTCCATCTTTTAGCTATAGAACTTGTTGGAGACTTCATATCTCTCAACTCCGGTATTTTCTTGAAATATTAACTTCAATTCCTGGAACATCTCATATGGTCCATGATGTTCAAAACGTCCTTGAAGTCCCGATTCTAAGCTGTTAAGCATGGTGCACTAAACTATCAAGTAGTCATCATATTGAGCTAGCCAAACGTTCATAACGCCGCATACTGCTCCTGCAATAGGTCTATCACCTAGCGGTGCATTAAGGACATAATTCTTCTGTGCAGCAATGAGGATAAACCTCAGATCACGGATCCAATCCGCATCATTGCTACTAACATCTTTCAACACAATTTTCTCTAGGAACATATCAAAATAAACATATGAAAGCAACAACACGAGCTATTGATCTACAACATAATTTGAAAAATACTACCAGGACTAAGTTCATGATAAATTTAAGTTCAATTAATCATATTACTTAAGAACTCCCACTTAGATAGACATCTCTCTAGTCATCTAAGTGATCACGTGATCCAAATCAACTAAACCATGTCCGATCATCACGTGAGATGGAGTAGTTTCAATGGTGAACATCATTATGTTGATCATATCTACTATATGATTCACGCTCGACCTTTTGGTCTCCGTGTTCCGAGGCCATATCTGTATATGCTAGGCTCGTCAAGTTTAACCTGAGTATTCCGCGTGTGCAACTGTTTTGCACCCGTTGTATCTGAACGTAGAGCCTATCACACCCGATCATCACGTGGTGTCTCAGCACGAAGAACTTTCGCAACGGTGCATATTCAGGGAGAACACTTCTTGATAATTGGTGAGAGATCATCTTAAAATGCTACCGTCAATCAAGCAAGATAAGATGCATAAAGGATAAACATCACATGCAATCAATATAAGTGATATGATATGGCCATCATCATCTTGTGCTTGTGATCTCCATCTCCGAAGCACCATCATGATCACCATCGTCACCGGCGCGACACCTTGATCTCCATCGTAGCATCGTTGTCGTTACGCCATCTATTGCTTCTACGACTATCGCTACCGCTTAGTGATAAAGTAAAGCAATTACAGGGTGTTTCGGAGACAACCATATGGCTCCTGCCAGTTGCCGATAACTTCGGTTACAAAACATGATCATCTCATACAATAAAATATAGCATCACGTCTTGACCATATCACATCACAACAAGCCCTGCAAAAAACAAGTTAGACGTCCTCTACTTTGTTGTTGCAAGTTTTACGTGGCTGCTAAGGGCTGAGCAAGAACCATTCTTACCTACGCATCAAAACCACAACGATAGTTCGTCAAGTTAGTGCTGTTTTAACCTTCGCAAGGACCAGGCGTAGCCACACTCAATTCAACTAAAGTTGGAGAAACAGACACCCGCCAGCCACCTGTGTGCAAAGCACGTCGGTAGAACCAGTCTCGCGTAAGCGTCTGGCGTAATGTCGGTCCGGGCCGCTTCATCCAACAATACCGCCGAACCAAAGTATGACATGCTGGTAAGCAGTATGACTTGTATCGCCCACAACTCACTTGTGTTCTACTCGTACATATAACATCAACGCATAAAACCTAGGCTCGGATGCCACTGTTGGGGAACGTAGTAATTTCAAAATTTTCCTACGCACATGCAAGATCATGGTGATGCATAGCAACGAGAGGGGGAGTGTATCTTCATTCCCTTGAAGATCGCTAAGCGGAAGCGTTTATCAACGCAGTTGATGTAGTCGTACGTCTTCACGATTCGACCGATCCAAGTACCGAACGCACGGCACCTCCAAGTTCTGCACACGTTCAGCTCGATGACGTCCTCGCCTTCTCGATCCAGCAAGACGGGCGAAGTAGTAGATGAGTTCCAGCAGCACGACGGTGTGGTGACGGTGTTGGTGAAGAACAATCTCCGCAGGGCTTCGCCTAAGCACTACGGAAACTATGACGGAGGATAAACTAGAGGGGACGGGGTTGCCGGCACAAGGCTTGGTGTTTCTTGATGTGTCTTTGGTGCTAGCCCTGCCCCTCTATTTATATGTTGAGCCTTGGGGTCGAAACTTGGAGTAAAAGCCTCCACAAAGTCGGTTTCACCTGAAAGGCAAGAGTCCTTTTTGGACTCCGGGGCGACGCCGGGGAGGTTCCCGGCGTCACGGACCCTGAACGCCGAGACCCTGGCGTCTGCCCCTGACTCATAAAACTTCCTTTTGCGCTTTCCAAAAACCTTATGGGCTTTCCCATTTGGCCCAAATAACGTGTTCTCGTACCCAAACATCTCGGGAAACATCCGGAACCCCTTCCGGTGAATTTCGGAACCCTTCCGGAGATCAAACACTATTATCCCATATATCAAACTTTATCTCCGGACCATTCTGGAGTTCCTCGTCATGTCCGTGATCTCATCCGGGACTCCGAACAACAGTCGGTCACCTACATACATAACTCATATAATACTATATCATCAATCGAAAGCGTTAAGCGTCACGGACCCTACGGGTTCGAGAACTATGTAGACATGACCGTGACACGTTTCCGGTCAATAGCCAATAGCGGGACCTGGATGCCCATATTGTCTCCCACATATTCTACGAAGATCTTTATCGGTCAAACCGCATAACAACATACGTTGTTCCCTTTGTCATTGGTAGTTACTTGCCCGAGATTCGATCGTCGGTATCCAATACCTAGTTCAATCTCGTTACCGGCAAGTCTCTTTACTCGTTACGTAATGCATCATTCCGTAACTAACTCATTAGCTACATTGCTTGCAAGGCTTGTAGTGATGTGCATTACCGAGAGGGCCCAAAGATACCTCTCCGACAATCGGAGTGACAAATCCTAATCTCGAAATACGCCAACTCAACAAGTACCTTCGGAGACACCTGTAGGGCTCCATTATAATCATCTAGTTACGTTGTGACGTTTGGTAGTACACAAAGTGTTCCTCCGGTAAACGGGAGTTGCATAATCTCATAGTCATAGGAACATGTATAAGTCATGAAGAAAGCAATAGCAACATACTAAACGATCAAGTGCTAAGGCTAACGGAATGGGTCAAGTCAATCACATCATTCTCCTAATGATGTGATTGACTTGACCCATTCCGTTAGCCTTAGCACTTGATCGTTTAATGATGTGATTGACTTGACCCATTCCGTTAGCCTTAGCACTTGATCGTTTAGTATGTTGCTATTGCTTTCTTCATGACTTATACATGTTCCTAATGATGTGATCTCGTTAATCAAATGACAACTCTTTTGTCCATGTCTAGGAAACTTAACCATCTTTGATTCACGAGCTAGTCAAGTAGAGGCATACTAGTGACACTATGTTTGTCTATGTATTCACACATGTATTATGTTTCCGGTTAATACAATTCTAGCATGAATAATAAACATTTATCATGAAATAAGGAAATAAATAATAACTTTATTATTGCCTCTAGGGCATATTTCCTTCAAAAGTTTCCTTCTCGACCCACTTTTGGGTGTTTGGCAGAGTGCATGAAGGGTGCATGAGTCCACACTAGTAGGTTGACAAAAATACACAAAGAGGAAACAACTATATTGAGATGAGAATGCAACCAAACACACCCACACGCTTTGTGCTACTGATGGCGATCTGCACCGTCTGAGTTTGATCCAACGGTCATGTTGCGCCGAGACATGGACATGCCCATGCAGAGGGCGCCTAAACACCACCGAAGTCCCTCTCGCTTCTCGAGGCGCCACGATGTTGGTGATGCAGGTGCAACCGCCGCATAAAGCCCGCTCCCGGTTGGCGGAGCCAGCTCGTCAAAGACGGCGTCCAATGGCACGAATGGATTCGGTGGCCGGAGCCCTGAAAAGGATTCACCCGCAACGGCGACGGCAGCCGCATCCCCTCCTTGTCCAAATCAGCCCCCACCATCGCGCGGAGACGGCTCAGCTCCTCGGAGATATAGGTGAAGAAGGAGACCAGGTCAGGAAGCCGCAGCTCGTTGAAGTCGACCGGGTGGTCGAACGGGTTTAGCCCGACGGCCGGCATCGTCGCGCTGGCACGATGGTAGGCATCGCGCAGCCGCAACACGTGCGTGGCAACTTGGTTCACCAAGTGGCTGAGGCGATCCTGGACCTCGTCACGATCGGCCCGCTCGCGCTCCAGCCGGCTCCCCTGACGGCCTATCGTATCTCCCGCTTTCTGCAGCAACGCCGACGCCTGGAGCATCTTTGTGGTGGACGCCTGCCGCTTTTGAAGCTCCGTGAACTCCCGCACATAACGGAGGAGCATGGCACTCCTCTCCTCCTTGAGCTCACGGAGCTCCACATCCTTGGCCCTGAGCTCCGCATCCTTGGCATGGAGCTCCTGTGTCAGGCGCCTCACCTCGGACTCCGTGATCTGCTGCGCCACCATGGCACCAGGTAGAAGCAATGGGGAGAGGAAGCAAAGGGGGCGAAATGGCTGAAAGGCAATGCAATCTACGGGAAGGCAGCGGGAGCCAGCCGAGTAGCGGGGAATCTTTTGGTTTTCACCACGGTAAAACACCAGTCGACGACTTCTCACATCAGGGAGCAGTGGGTTTTACAGGTGGAGTCACCGTGACTAATTGCTACCGCGCCTGCTCCCGTCAATCAAAAAATTAAAAATCCTGCCACGCCTGCTCCCGTCAATCAAAAATTAAAAATCCTGCCACACCCAAACACCAGATCAACACCGCGGTGGATATTTAAATTTACCTGCCGGCAAGTAGATAAAAAAAGGGGTGAAAAAACAAATGTGGCGGCGGCCTAGCTAATCGGTCGAACTAGCCCAACTAGCTAGCCACCGTGCTTCACTGATGTACTCGGCGAGAAAGGTGGTCTTTCGTGATTTGACGACTCATTTACTTGCTTCGGCGCTACGAGTGAGGATGACCCAGAAAACGCGCGGTAGGGCGTCCCACGTCAGGAAAAATATATGCGTGCACCACCCGGGAGGACCCCGAAACCGCGCGGTAGGGTGTGCCACGTCTCGGCGCGGAGGAAAAATGTGCGTGTAAAAATATATTGTATCAGACGTAGTACCTATGGTTCGACCTCGGGACCCAGCCAGTCGGTCGGAAACACCCCACTAGCCACACAGCTTCATCATGCAAACGTGGCACGGTTAGCTCCGTCTCGACCAGCCACAACGTCTCTTGTTCTAGGCGATTCTTATATTTTCCAAGCTTTTTTTAGGTGTAATAACACCACGGCAAGCTAGCGCCGCTCTTCGTGTGTGCCCGTGCAAAGGTTAGACGATGGAGAGAAGAGAGATTGAGATCGCAGACGTGGGACCCACCCGTAAGTGAGACAACGGTCATGCACGTGTTGACGAGGCACTCCCTCTACTCTACTCAACGCAAGTACTGTATAAAATCAAGTTATGGGACAAAGCCAACAACCGTTCGTTTTTTCAGGCTATCGACTTACGCTTTGTAGTCCAGGTTGCCAGTTAGAATCTCGTCTTTCAGATTTGTTAGTTTTAGGTCCAAATTTGATTAATGACAAGTGGGACCCCCGTGTGTTGTTGCGATATTTCAGTGTACGATGATTTTTTTGAACAAACACTTTGCGCGGTTAGACAAGTAACGGCACGAGTTACACGTATTTTGCAAGTTTACGAACAAAAATGATAGCGGCATAGAATATCACATCCACCCCGCAGCTTAGATACTATGGTGATACGAATTTTTACACCGTTGGAAGTGAGATCCAATGGCTTGGGAGTAGTCTTTGTAATTATGCACAATTTCCAAACTCTCCAAAGTTTTTTTTGCAAATAAAACATTCATGCCTCAAGTGTGCAGCTGCATCTTCGATCCAACGGCTCCCCGGTGCTCATATTAGGTGCTCCTCGTAGCTTAATTACCCGCTACGGTGATATGAGCATCTAGGTCGTATGATCAGTGATCAGATGGCACATGCATAGTACTTGTACTTTCTGTGCATTTCCCAAACTCTATCAGCCGTATATTGCAAAAACATCCAAACCTCCTATTGTGGGCCGTTAGATCTCAGTGAACTCGTATCACCATAGAATCTATGGTGCGGGAGCACCTCATACTTTCCCGTAGAGAAAACATAAGGTGCTATCGCAGCTTGGATGCTACGGTGATACGAGCTTGGAGGTTGTTTGATCTGAGATCCAATGGCATCCTGCAGTCTTTGTGCTTGTAAGCGGTGGCGAACTCTTTTGGGGCTTTTACGCAAAAAACCATTCAAACCACCGAGGAGGTGTTGGGTCACAAATCCAACGCCTGCAAAGAGCTTGTATCACCAAAGCATCTAAGGTGTGGTAGCACATGATATTCTTACATACGGGAGAATATGATGTCCTCCTTCATCTTAGATGCTACGGTGATACGAGCTTCGAGGTCGTTGGATATGGGATCAAAGGGCATCTAAGTAGTTTTTGCACAAATTGTGTGCAATTCTCAAACTCATCAAGGTTTCCTGCAAAAAATTAAGACACATCATGTGAGCTGCTATATCTCAGATCTACAAGCTCCAAGCAACTCGTGTCGGCATATAGCATCTAAGGTATGGGGCACATGATATTCTCCTGGGAGGAGGGGCGGGGTACACAACTACTGGGTGGTTGGGAGGGTGGGGACAAATATAATCTAAACAACCCTAAACAGAGCTCCACAATTTTATCTAAGGTCGAGGGGTTGACCCCTGACAATCATAGCTCCGCCTAAACACAACATTTGCATGTACTATAGTACAAGACCTAATATTCATGTTTCAGTTTCATGTTCATTTTAAATATTGAACTGGGGACCATGGATGTCTTACATTTTACTCCCTTCGTTCTTAAATATTAGTCTTTTTAGAGGCTTTGGACTGGCACATATGCATTTTGCTCCGTATGTAGTCACTTGTTGAACTCTCTAAAAGACTAATATTTAGGAATAGAAGGAGTATTTTTGAACTCGTGTCATACATGCTTGGGTTGGAAAAATAGATGCACTATACTTATTGGATTATTGTTGTGTTCGTGCGTGTGTGTCTGTGTGTGTCTGTCTGTGTGTGTGTGTGGTCATATGCTTGATACATACAAAGTTTTCTCACCTCCATATTGTTCATCTTTTAAATTTGAATTTGCATTGGAAAACTTACCAGGGATACAATGAAATATGAAATCAACGTTGAGATCACTATATCACAAATTCACTCTAATTCAACAACTCGTCATAAATCAATTACCACGTTGAGATTAGTATTTGCAAGGAAAATACGGGTATTGTAATACACATAGATTCGCTCGGCAATTTAAAAGGTTCCTTTCGTATTCTCAAATGGTAGGACCCAACGGCGTACCAGCCAGACCTTGGCTCGTGTTGATCCTAAAAAAACGGGCTCGTGTCCTTCGGTGGCGTGCGTGGTACGCACATTAGGCAACCCCAACCAGTCGAGCCTCAGCGTTTCAAGTCGAAATATCTGGTGGCCAGAATTCCAGCCCTAGGAAATTCCCCTCATGTCCCCGGTCCATAATGACTACCGATGAACAATGGAGTGATGCTTTAGTAACTAGACAACGTTACCTACCATGCTGAGTACGGTTCAATTCCTTCGGTCGCCGCTCGTCAAGGTCACCCGTCAACTGCATTGCCTAGTACTACTACTACTACACCATGATGAGCACAGAATTGAGCCCGTTTGTTCGTGCCTAGTACTTGAGTTAATATATCGTGCAATGCCTTTGATGCGGAGGGATTATCCTTTTACTCCCTCCTTTCCGGTTTATAGGGCTTATCTCAAAATTTTAGTTTTCCCATTTTATAAGTCTCAATTTGGTTGTTCCTCATCACATGTTCAGGTTTCAAGGTGCAATAAATCATTACATGCAAGTATTAAGAGAAAATTGACCAATGCATGTACTTTATGCATGCATGCATTGCAACTAATGCATTAAATAAACACAATTTTTGAGGAAAACAAGTGCATTAATTGAGTGGTTTTGCAAACTACAACAATTGTTCCACCACTCACCACCTACCTTGGTTGGTGAGATTTTTGAATTGAGCCCTATAAACCGGAAAGGAGGTTTAACTAAGCAAAATGTTTGACCAAATCCTTTCTTAAGAAATACAACAGGACAGATGTACGACTTGAAAATTTATTGCATGATGCAGGTTATGATATTGTTTCGAATCCTGGATCTTAAATTTCAGAAAATCCAAAAGTGAGCATAAATTCTTGAAACTCGTGATATAGCACAAATATTACTTCGTAAGTTTTTTCTTCAATTCGAGACAAGCTTCTTATGACAAGTTGCACAAATGAAGAGCCAAGGTATTTTGGAACAAAGACCTGTCACGTTAAGCCGAACACTTTCACTATTGAAATCGTGGGCGTTTACGTGCCGCCACGAGTCCCCGCTTCTCATCGGCAGGTGCCGTCCCAGCAAGCGTGTGAGTCGACGGGAGGCGTGCGAGCAGACCGCTGCGCCGGCTGTCAGGGAGGCGTGCGAGAAGACTGTTGTGCAGACTCACCGGGAGGCCAGCCCTTTGACCAGGCTCCGCCGCCCACCGTCGTCCCAACTGCTCCCACTTTTATTGTCACCGGTGCCACAGTTTAAAATCAACCCCGCACTACCCCGTATCGCTACAATCCTCTCTCTTCCTCTCCGATTCTCCTGTCGTCTACCTCCAACTAGTCTGACCTAAACGTACGCCATGCCGCATCACGATGGTCTGCCCTTAGTGTTCAAGTTTCATGAGGAAGACACCCAGCCAGAGTCTCAAGAACATAAGGCGCTTTGGGACGAGCTTGAACTGGCCTTGCGGGAAGACGCCGCTTTGTCCCGCTCCCGTTTGACTCCGTCGCCCGATCGCGCATAGCGCCCATCCCCATGGCATTGATGGGCTGGGAGCCGCACATTGTCGCCGAGCTTGATGCCGCGGGGTTCCACGAGGTCCCCGCCGACTTTCACGTGCCCGTGCACCTGCCAGCGCATGCGCTTCGCGCGTCTGGCAGCGCGCGCCCGATGCGGTACACTGCCGGCGCATCTTGCGCATGCGCATCTGGCAGCGTCTTGCGCCCGTGCGGTGCTGCGTGCACACGAATGTCTCCGCCCAGCGTCGTTGACGGCCCTTTGTCCCAAGCTGGTGCGGTGCCCCCCTCGGCGGCATGGATGGCCGCCGTCGACCGCTTCCTTGCACCAACGCCATCGCCTCCTCCGCCCGATTGACTCGCTCACGAAGTCCAGAACATTTTGGCCTTCCTTGAAGCTAGGCCAACATCCAGAGTACGCCAACAACGGCGCAAGACGCCGCGCCCGTCGCCGTCGGTCGATGGCCCGGCGACACACGAGCACGGCAGAGGAGCCGCTTCACCGCGAGACGCCCCGCCGCCGCGTAATCTAAATTTGCCATGAAAAACGTTCGATTGCCATGATTAAAATCCGAATGTTTATCGTTCCGTTTATTTTATATCGATCGTCATATAATTTAAAGTCGGAGTCAGACTGAACGAAATGTATGGTTTGATCGATTGAATGTTCTGCTAGAGCCGTATCAAATTAAATATAAAATGTCATCAAGCCACATGTATTCCTTGTCATCCAACGACCTAGACTGCTTCAATGTCAAGCGCTCAACACGTTCAGCGTGCAGTTAATTTCATGCCAAAAATAGTGCTAATCACATGATAACACGCAAATAATATCCTAGTAGTTAATATCCGCATGCACTTAATATACTTCCAAATTAACATGCATTGCACGTACACACTGACTAGTGCTGCTAGTACATGAAACTGGTGTCGTGACTTGTGAAAGCGTCCAGACATGGTCAATGGCAACATCGCCCGTGAGTTCTTCCTGTTTGCCCGTGCGTCTAAACACAAAAGGGGAGGAGAGAGAGAGAGCACACATGGAACCCACTAGTAAGTGAAGGCGAATAGTATTAAAAATAATATTACATGGTATCCATTAATTAGGCTGTGGTAATATAAAAATATTATGTGAACAAAGGGGGTACAACAAACATTGCTATTCTACGTATGTTGCCTATTGACGTGCGGCTTGAAGGCCCGGTCGCATGTTCGATCCTTGTCCTTTATTTTTTAATTTGTATATGGCTCCAAATTTGTTTCATGACATATGGGCCCCTCGGTGTGTAGTTTGTAGCACTTCAATTTGTGGGTCGAAATTTGTTCCATTCCAAATGGACTATCGGTGTGTAGTTTTGTAGCTTATTTATAATAATTAAAGAGAACAACATAGTTTTTTCAATAATACCATGGTGCGACGTTGAAGGCGAGAAAGGACGTGCGAGAGAGCGATGACCAAGCCAGAGGGAAATCAACTAGGGGAGTTGCGTGGGTTGCAACGGCGTTTGGACTAGTTGTGGGCCGAATGCTACGAAAATATAATCTAAACCGACCGGAATAAATGCCTACACAAATTAATCCAAGGTTGGAGTGCCCCTCGCAACGTAAATAGCACCGACTTTGCAAGGGATGGAGACGTAGTAGCTTCAACGCGTGGAAGATACGGTATGAGAAAGCGAGGTCAATCGAGAGACATATAGATAGAGAGACAAAGTGAGTGTGGTCCGACATTCATTGAACAAATATATATGCTCCGGAGAGATATTGTCCGACTGAGCTTTTAGTAAGGGTGAGGGCTGTAAGATAGAGCTTGGGAGATGATCCAGTCACAGACGTGTAGATATATTTTGTGCGTGGGAGGAAGCAAGGTCAACCGATCACATAGGGTCGTCGTGCAATCGAAAGAGTGACACGGGTTGGAGAGAGTGACCTAGATAGATGATGTGCGTGAGAGAGTATACAATGTGAGTAGGTCGAATTGGGCTCAAACATGGTGATATATCGTTTTTGTCCGAGAAAGAGCGAGGTAAATCGAGACATACGGAGAGAGAGAGAGATAGAGATAGAGAGAGAGAGAGAGAGAGAGAGAGAGAGATTGAGTGAGCGTGCCCCACCATGAGGTCGAAAGAGTGGCGGCGACTTGGATGGACTGACCTAGATAGACAATCTGCGTGAGAGAGTATAGAGTGTGTTGATCGAGGCCTGAACAGGGAGATATATCATTTGTGTGTGGAAGAAAACGAGGTTAAACGAGACTCGGATAAACAGAGCTAGATTGAGCGAGTGTGGCCCGCCGTGCGGAAGAAAGAGTGAGGCAGTCTCGAGGGAGTAACCTAGATATACAACGTGCGTTCGTGCGCACGAGAGGTTGGGGGGGGGGGGCTAGATAGGCAATGCATGTATTTAGCGAGAGGGTGAGAGGCGAGGGGGGGGAGAGCTCGGCATGGGCTGCAATGGCGGGTGTGTGAGGAAAATACATTTGGTAACAGGAGTGGAAAAAGGGTTTGTGTAGTTGAGAGACTTAGAGATCGAAACATGGAGAGAAAGAATGAACGTGTGTTGGAAACCGATAGCTTGCTAAGGTGGTTAGGAGAGGAAGATTGACCCGTCTGAGGAAGTATGTAGCGTTTGTCTTGTGAGGCGGGGGGCTAAAAAAACATTTGAATGTACATAGTACGAGACTTAATATCGATGTTTCAATTCGGTGTACATTGTAAGATTTGAACCGAGGACCAGGCATACGGGTAATTATTTCGAATTCGTGCCATACTAAGTTTCGAAAAGTTGACATTGGCTCAATTTGTTGTGCTATTTTGTAGGTCATATGTTTGAATTCATCGAAAAGTTTTCTCACTACCATGGTGTTCATCATATACATATGAATTTGTATTAAAAAAGTAGCGTGGATACACTGAAATGCGAAATCCACCTTAGAATTGGAGATCGCTATGTGACACACACTCTAATTCAAATAATTAACTACGTGACACACACTCTAATTCAAATAACTAATTATGTGACACACTCTAATCCACGTTAGCGTGGGTACCGTTTCGATTTTTTTTCAAATAACTCCTCATTAATTTATTTATAGTACTCCCTCTGTTCACTTTTATAAGACCTTGAAGTCATTTCAGACAATGTGCAAAACAATTCATTTTAAGTTGTCTGAAACGACTTACAAAAGTGAACGGATGGAGTATCTCGTTTCGAATGACTAATTATTGCAAGGAAAACACGGGCATGGTAATACATACATATTCGTTTGCAAATGAAAGAAGATTCGTTTGCATTCTCAAATGTAGGCGCACCAGGCAGACCAGGGTCATGTCGGGGTGGACGCTGCTTCGGTCCCTTAAAGGCAACTGCCCTTGGGTGACTGACATGTGGGCCAGCCACCTGTTGGGCCCACATGTCATGGACACAAAGGCAGGTGCCTTAAGGCACCGAAGCATAGTCCTGTCGGGGTGGTCGCGTGTGTCGGACGGACGCGTAGCACCCAGCCACCCCCCAAAAAAGGACGACGACAATATAAGTTCGCGCTTCCACGTTACAAGATTGAAATATCTAGCGGCCCCAATTCCAGCCCTACAAAATCTCTCTTCTCCACCGTCCCCTTCCATGCCCAGATTGCTCAAATCCCTAATTCGCCGCCATCCCTCGAATCGCCCCTCGTCTCGTCTCTTTCCCCACCGTTCCCCACCTCTGTGCCGGACGATGACGATGAAGACGACGGTCACGCTTCACCACCGCACCGGAGCTACCTCATCTACGCCCTCGTCCACCGCACCGGGTGGTACCGACAACGTCGGCCGCCGCAACCGACGTGCCTCACAGACACCGAGTTCCACCGCATCAGGTGCGCTTCACCGATGCCGTCTCCCAGCTCACCGGGGCTACTTCACCGAGCACATCGTCGCACCTCCGCCCCCCGAGGCCGTTGGGGCTGTTGGAAATATGCCCTAGAGGCAATAATAGAATGATTAGTATTATATTTCCTTGTTCGTGATAATTGTCTTTTATTCATGCTATAATTGTATTATCCGGAAATCGTAATACACGTGCGAATACTTAGACCACAACATGTCCCTAGTGAGCCTCTAGTTGACTAGCTCGTTGATCAATAGATAGTCATGGTTTCGACTATGGACATTGGATGTCGTTGATAACGGGATCACATCATTAGGAGAATGATGTGATGGACAAGACAATCCTAAGCATAGCACAAGATCATGTAGTTCGTTTTGCTAGAGCTTTTCCAATGTCAAGTATCTTTTCCTTAGACCATGAGATCGTGTAACTCCCGGATACCGTAGGAGTGCTTTGGCTGTACCAAACGTCACAACGTAACTGGGTGACTATAAAGGTGCACTACAGGTATCTCCGAAAGTGTCTGTTGGGTTGACACAGATCGAGACTGGGATTTGTCACTCCGTATTGCGGAGAGGTATCACTAGGCCCACTCGGTAGTGCATCATCATAATGAGCTCAAAGTGACCAAGTGTCTGGTCACGAGATCATGCATTACGGTACGAGTAAAGTGACTTGCCGGTAACGAGATTGAACGAGGTATTGGGATACCGACGATCGAATCTCGGGCAAGTAACATACCGATTGACAAAGGGAATTGTATACGGGGTTGCTTGAATCCTCGACATCGTGGTTCATCCGATGAGATCATCGACGAGTATGTGGGAGCCAACATGGGTATCCAGATCCCGCTGTTGGTTATTGACCGGAGAGCCGTCTCGGTCATGTCTACATGTCTCCCGAACCCGTAGGGTCTACACACTTAAGGTTCAGTGACGCTAGGGTTTTATGAATATGAGTATGCAGCAAACCGAATGTTGTCCGGAGTCCCGGATGAGATCCCGGACGTCATGAGGAGTTCCGGAATGGTCCGGAGGTAAAGAATTGTATATAGGAAGTGCGGTTTCGGCCATCGGGAAAGTTTCGGGGTCACCCGGTATTGTACCAGGACCACCGGAAGGGTCCCGGGGGTCCACCGGGTGGGGCCACCTATCTCGGAGGGCCCCGTGGGCTGAAGTGGGAGGGGAACCAGCCCCTAGTGGGCTGGTGCGCCCCCCTTGCCCCCCTGCGCCTAGGGTTGAAAACCCTAGGGTGGGGGGCGCACCCCACTTGCCTTGGGGGGCACTCCACCCCCCTGGCCGCTGCCCCCTTGGGAGATTCCTATCTCCAGGGCCGGCGCCCCCCAGGGGGCCTATATAAAGGAGGGGGGAGGGAGGGCAGCCGCACCTAAGTCTTGGCACCTCCCTCCCCTGCTACACCTCCTCCTCCTCCCGTAGTTGCTTGGCGAAGCACAGCCGGAGCCCTGCAGCATCCACCACCACGCCGTCGTGCTGCTGGATCTTCATCAACCTCTCCTTTCCCCTTGCTGGATCAAGACGGAGGAGACGTCACGCTGACCGTACGTGTGTTGAACGCGGAGGTGCCATCCGTTTGGCGCTAGGATCTCCGGTGATTTGGATCACGACGAGAACGACTCCCTCAACCTCGTTCTCTTGAACGCTTCCGCACGCGATCTACAAGGGTATGTAGATGCATCTCTCTCTCGTTGCTAGATGAACTCATAGATGGATCTTGGTGAACGTAGGAAAATTTTATTTTATGCAACGTTCCCCTATAGTGGCATCATGAGCTAGGTCTATGCGTAGTTCTCTATTGCACGAGTAGAACACAATTTGTTGTGGGCGTAGATGTTGTCAACTTTCTTGCCGCTAATAGTCTTATCTTGCTTCAGCGGTATTGTGGGACGAAGCGGCCCGAACCGACTTACATGTACGCTTACGTGAGACAGGTTCCACCGACTGACATGCACTAGTTGCATAAGGTGGCTAGCGGGTGTCTGTCTCTCCCACTTTAGTTGGAGCGGATTCGATGAAAAGGGTCCTTATGAAGGGTAAATAGAAGTTGACAAATCACGTTGTGGCCTTCACGTAGGTAAGAAAACGTTCTTGCTAGAACCCTATTGCAGCCATGTAAAAACTTGCAACAACAATTAGGGGACGTCTAACTTGTTATTGCAGCAAGTGTTTTGTGATGTGATATGGCCAAAGTTGTGATGAATGATGAATGATATATATGTGATGTATGAAATCATGTTCTTGTAATAGGAATCACGACTTGCATGTCGATGAGTATGACAACCGGCAGGAGCCATAGGAGTTGTCTTTATTTTTTGTATGACCTGCGTGTCATTGAGAACGCCATGTAAATTACTCTACTTTATTGCTAAACGTGTTAGCCATAGTAGTAGAAGTAATAGTTGGCGGGCAACTTCATGGAGACACGATGATGGAGATCATGATGATGGAGATCATGGTGTCATGCGGTGACAAGATGATCATGGAGCCCGAAGATGAAGATCAAAGGAGCTATATGATATTGGCCATATCATGTCACTACTATATAATTGCATGTGATGTTTATTATGTTTATGCATCTTGTTTACTTAGAACGACGGTAGTAAATAAGATGATCCCTTGTAATAATTTCAAGAAAGTGTTCTCCCTAACTGTGCGCCATTGCTAAAGTTCGTCGTTTCGAAGCACCACGTGATGATCGGGTGTGATAGATTCTTACGTTCACATACAACGGGTGTAAGACAGTTTTACACATGCAAAACACTTAGGTTAACTTGACGAGCCTAGCATGTACAGACATGGCCTCGGAACACAAGAGACCGAAAGGTCGAACATGAGTCGTATGGAAGATACGATCAACATGGAGATGTTCACCGACGATGACTAGTCCGTCTCACGTGATGATCGGACACGGCCTAGTCGACTCGGATCATGTAACACTTAGATGACTAGAGGGATGTCAAATCTGAGTGGGAGTTCATTATATAATTTGATTAGATGAACTTAATTATCATGAACATTAGTCTAAAATCTTTGCAAAATGTCTTGTAGATCAAATGGCCAACACTCATGTCACCATGAACTTCAACGCGTTCCTAGAGAAAACCAAGCTGAAAGACGATGGCAGCAACTATTCGGATCGGGTCCTAACACGAGATCATCCTCATAGCAGCCAAGAAACAATATGTCCTAGAAGCACCGCTAGGTGAAGCACCCATCCCGAGAGAACTAAGGCGTTATGGACGCTTGGCAGTCTCGTCTTGATGATTACTCCCTCGTTAAATGCGGCATGCTTTACAGCTTAGAACCGGGGCTCCAAAAGAGTTTTGAGCAACACGGAGCATATGAGATGTTCGAGGAGCTGAAAATGGTTTTCCAAGCTCATGCCCGGGTCGAGAGATATGAAGTATCCGACAAGTTCTATAGTTGTACGATGCAGGAAAATAGTTCTGTCAGTGAGCACATACTCAAAATGTCTGGGTTGCACAACCGCCTGTCCCAGCTGGACATTAACCTCCCGGACGAGGCGGTCATTGATAGAATCCTTCAGTCGCTCCCACCGAGCTACAAGAGCTTTGTGATGAACTACAATATGCAGGGATGGTGAAAACTATTCCTGAAGTATTTTCAATGCTGAAGTCGGCAGAGGTAGAAATCAAGAAGGAACATCAAGTGTTGATGGTCAATAAAACCACTAAGTTCAAGAAGGGCAAGGGTAAGAAGAACTTCAAGAAGGACGGCAAGGATGTTGCCGCGCCCGGTAAGACAGTTGCCGGGAAGAAGTCAAAGAATGGACCCAAGCCTGAGACTGAGTGCTTTTATTGCAAAGGGAAGGGCCACTGGAAGCGGAACTGCCCCAAATACTTAGCGAACAAAAAGGCCGGAAACTCTAAAGGTATATTTGATATACATGTAATTGATGTGTACCTTACCAGTACTCGTAGTAACTCCTGGGTATTTGATACCGGTGCCGTTGCTCACATTTGTAACTCACAGCAGGAGCTGCGGAATAAACGGAGACTGGCGAAGGACGAGGTGACGATGCGCGTCGAAAATGGTTCCAAGGTCGATGTGATCGCCGTCGGCACGCTACCTTTACATTTAACTACGGGATTAGTTTTAAACCTCAATAAATGTTATTTAGTGCCAAGTTTGAGCATGAACATTGTATCAGGATCTCGTTTAATGTGAGATGGCTACTCATTTAAATCCGAGAATAATGGTTGTTCTATTTATATGAGAGATATGTGTTATGGTCATGCTCCGATGGTCAATGGTTTATTCTTAATGAATATCGAACGTAATATTACACATATTCATAGTGTGAATACCAAAAGATGTAAAGTTGATAACGATAGTCCCACATACTTGTGGCACTGCCGCCTTGGTCACATTGGTGTCAAGCGCATGAAGAAGCTCCATTCGTATGGACTTTTAGAGTCTCTCGATTATGAATCATTTGACACATGCGAACCATGCCTCATGGGCAAAATGATCAAGACTCCGTTCTCGGAACAATGGAGCGAGCAACCAACTTATTGGAAATCATACATACCGATGTGTGTGGTCCAATGAGCGTTGAGGCTCATGGAGGATATCGTTATGTTCTTACTCTCACCGATGACTTGAGTAGATATGGGTATGTCTACTTGATGAAACACAAGTCTGAGACCTTTGAAAAGTTCAAGGAATTTCAGAATGAGGTAGAGAATCAACGTGACCGAAAAATAAAGTTCTTACGATCAGATCATGGAGGAGAATATTTTAGTCACGAATTTGGTAAACACTTCAGGAAATGTGGAATCGTTTTACAACTCACGCCGCCAGGAACACCTAGCGTAACGGTGTGTCCGAACATCGTAATCGCACTCTATTGGATATGGTGCGATCTATGATGTCTCTTACTGATTTACTGCTATCATGTTGGGGATACACTCTAGAGACAGCTAAATTCACTTTAAATAGGGCACCGTCTAAATCCGTTGAGACGACACCGTGTGAATTATGGTTTGGGAAGAAACCTAAGCTGTCATTTCTAAAAGTTTGGGGATGCGATGCTTATGTCAAGAAACTTCCACGTGAAAAGCTCGAACCCAAGACGGAAAAATGCGTCTTCATAGGATACCCTAAGGAAACCATTGGGTATACCTTCTACCTTAGATCCGAAGGCAAGATCTTTGTTGCCAAGAACGGATCCTTTCGGAAAAAGAGTTTCTCTCGAAAGGAGTAAGTGGGAGGAAAGTAGAACTTCGATGAAGTACTACCTCTGGAACCGGAAAGTAGTGCAGCTCAGAAAATGTTCTTGTGGTGCCTACACCGATTGGAGAGGAAATGAATGATGATGATCAAGGTACTTGGATCAAGTTGCTCTGAACCCATTAGGTCCACCAGACACGTTCCACACCAGAGTGGTATGGCAACCCTGTCCTGTAAATCATGTTGTTGGACAACGGTGAACCTTCAAACTATGAAGAAGCGATGGCGGGCCCAGATTCCAACAAATGGCTTGAAGCCATGCAATCCGAGATAGGATCCATGTATGAAAACAAAGTATGGACTTTGATAGACTTGCCGATGATCGGCGACGATAGAAAACAAATGGATCTTTAAGAAGAAGACGGACGCGGGTGGTAATGTTACCATCTATAAAGCTCGACTTGTCGCTAAGGGTTATCGGCAAGTTCAAGGGGTTGACTACGATGAGACTTTCTCTCCGTGGCGAAGCTGAAGTCCGTCCGAATCATGTTAGCAATTACCGCATACTATGATTATGAGATATGGCAAATGGACGTCAAAGCGGCATTCCTTAACGGCTATCTTAAGGAAGAAGCGTATATGATGCAACCGGAAGGTTTTGTCGACCCTAAGAATGCTAACAAGGTATGCAAGCTCCAGCGATCCATTTATGGGCTGGTGCAAGCATCTCGGAGTTGGAACATTCGCTTTGATGAGATGATCAAAGCATTTGGGTGTATGCAGGCTTATGGAGAAGCCTGCGTTTACAAGAAAGTGAGTGGGAGCTCTGTAGCATTTCTCGTATTATATGTAGATGACATACTTTTGATGGGAAATGATATGGAACTTTTGGACAACATTAAGGCCTACTTGAATAAGAGTTTTTCAATGAAGGACCTTGGAGAAGCTTCTTATATATTAGGAATCAAGATCTATAGAGATAGATCGAGATGCCTCATAGGTCTTTCACAAAGCACATACCTTGATAAGATATTGAAGAAGTTCAAAATGGATCAGTCCAAGAAAGGGTTCTTGCACATACATAAGGTGTGAAATTGAGCTTGGCTCAATGTCCCACCACGGCAGAAGATATAGAAGAGATGAGTGTCATCCCCTATGCATCAGCCATAGGGTCTATTATGTACGCCATCTTGTGTACCGGACTGATGTAAACCTTGCCGTAAGTTTGGTAGGAAGGTACCAAAGTAATCCCGGCAAGGAACACAGGACAGCGGTCAAGAATATCCTGAAGTACCGAAAGGACTAAGGACATGTTTCTCGTTTATGGAGGTGACGAAGAGCTCGTCAGTAAAGGGTTACGTCGACGCTTAGCTTCGACACAGATCTGAATGACTCTAAGTCACAAACCGGATACATGTATATGTTGAATGGTGGGGCGATGGCTGGTGCAGGCAAGCGAGGCGTCGTGGCGGGATCTACGAGTGAAGAGGAGTACATGGCAGCCTCGGAGGCAGCGCATGAAGCAATTTGGGTGAAGGAGTTCATCACCGACCTAGGAGTCATACCAAATGCGTCGGAGCCGATCAAACTCTTCTGTGACAACACTGGAGCTATTGCACTTGCCAAGGAGCCCAGGTTTCTCACAAGAAGACCAGGCACATCAAGCGTCGCTTCAACTCCATTCGTGAAAATGTTCAAGATGGAGACATGGAAATTTGCAAAGTGCATACGGATCTGAATGTCGCAGATCCGTTGACTAAACCTCTTCATGAGCAAAACATGATCAACACGAGAACTCTATGGGTGTTCGATTCATCACAATGTAACTAGATTATTGACTCTAGTGCAAGTGGGAGACTGTTGGAAATATGCCCTAGAGGCAATAATAAAAGGATTATTATTATATTTCCTTGTTCATGATAATTGTATTTTATTCATGCTATAATTGTATTATCCGAAAATCGTAATACACGTGTGAATACTTAGACCACAACATGTCCCTAGTGAGCCTCTAGTTGACTAGCTCGTTGATCAACAGATAGTCATGGTTTCCTGACTATGGACATTGGATGTCGTTGATAACGGGATCACATCATTAGGAGAATGATGTGATGGACAAGACAATCCTAAGCATAGCACAAGATCGTGTAGTTCGTTTTGCTAGAGCTTTTCCAATGTCAAGTATCTTTTCCTTAGACCATGAGATCGTGTAACTCCCGAATACCGTAGGAGTGCTTTGGGTGTACCAAGCGTCCTGGCAATGGGTGACTATAAAGGTGCACTACAGGTATCTCCGAAAGTGTCTGTTGGGTTGACACGGATCGAGGCTGGATTTGTCACTCCGTGTGCGGAGAGGTATCACTAGGCCCGCTTCGGTAGTGCATCATCATAATGAGCTCAAAGTGACCAAGTGTGCAGTCACGGGATCATGCATTACTGATGCGAGTAAAGTGACGTGCCGGTAACGAGATTGAACGAGGTATTAGGACACCGACGATCGAATCTCGGGCAAGTAACATACCGATTGACAAAGGGAATTGTATACGGGGTTGCTTGAATCCTCGACATCGTGGTTCATCCGATGAGATCATCAAGGAGTATGTGGGAGCCAACATGGGTATCCAGATCCCACTATTGGTTATTGACCGGAGAGCCGTCTCGGTCATGTCTACATGTCTCCCGAACCCGTAGGGTCTACACACTTAAGGTTCGGTGACGCTAGGGTTGTATGAATATGAGTATGCAGCAAACCGAATGTTGTTTGGAGTCCCGGATGAGATCCCGGACGTCACGAGGAGTTCCAGAATGGTCCAGAGGTAAAGAATTGTATATAGGAAGTGCGGTTTCGGCCATCAGGAAAGTTTCGGGGTCACCCGGTATTGTACCAGGACCACCGGAAGGGTCCCGGGGGTCCACCGGGTGGGGCCACGCCTATATAAAGGAGGGGGAGGGAGGGCAGCCGCACCTAAGTCTTGGCGCCTCCCTCCCCTGCTACACCTCCTCCTCCTACCGTAGTTGCTTGGCGAAGCCCTGCCGGAGCCCTGCTGCATCCACCACCACGCCGTCGTGCTGCTGGATCTTCATCAACCTCTCCTTTCCCCTTGCTGGATCAAGACGGAGAAGATGTCACACTGACCGTACGTGTGTTGAACGTGGAGGTGTCGTCCGTTCGGCGCTAGGATCTCTGGTGATTTGGATCACGACGAGAACGACTCCCTCAACTCCGTTCTCTTGAACGCTTCCGCACGCGATCTACAAGGGTATGTAGATGCATCTCTCTCTCTCTCATTGCTAGATGACCTCATAGATGGATCTTGGTGAACGTAGGAAAATTTTATTTTATGCAACGTTCCCCTACAGGGGCTTCACCAATGATCTCGTCCACCACATCGTAGCGCTCCACTGCCACTCAAGATCTGCATCCGTGCGCGGCCAGCCAACGCCAGCGCATCACCCTCAACGGCTCTGAAGTGACCCGCACTCTAGCTAGGCGAGCATGCCCAAACGCTAGCCCGAACTAGGTATCCACACATCACTCCCTTGTTCATTGTTCCGACGATGTTTGGATATCCTTTCACCGCTCTCTTAGCTTACACGCCTATGCAACTCTGACTTTAATTCTTATTTCTTCTGAAGATATCATCTGAAACAAGCAAATCCATTTTTAGCGAAGCATGATGGGGCTACGGGATCTGGTACACATCCTGCACACCCGTATAACCTTGTAAGTATCTGTCCTCCGGTACAACATCAAGGTCGATTCCTCTTATTTGATCAACCATTCGCCGTGTCAAAAATGCAGAGGGGGATGCAAGGAGCACAAGGCCTGCACATCCAAGCAAGTGGTAACATGGACTTGTACATGGAACATCCCAAGCGCAAGCAGAGCTGCAGTGAGACTATACAACGAGCTAGCGTAAGTCCCTGCATTTCATTTAATTTGTACTGTCATTCGTGTATGATTTGTGTGCAGTGGCTGATCCACGAATTCAAGTTACCAGGGGCGAACATTTAACTTGAAAAATACGAAGGCACTTGCACTCCGGAAATCAACATAACTTGAGAAATGTGAAGCTACATGCACTTTGAAAACCAGCTAATGATCCAAAGTAGTTCAGATTATAAACACTAAATGATGCAAGCACCAAAAACACAAAATGCAACATGGTGTACAAGGACTACAAACATGGTCTGCACTGCTTGAATTATTCATTCTCTGGCTGAAAATATTGAAGTGTAATTGCACGTATAACCCGGTCATAAACTGCATATCAATATATCTATCCTGCACAAGTATGCCAATAGTTTCAAACAACAGATTATAAAAGTATTTATGCTATGTTGTCATGATACGGGGACTTTCTGGTAGTTGGCCTCGACGTTTTCTCAAGCTATGAAAATGCACTATAATTTTCTTGTCATCAATGCCTGCAAATCTCTGTCTCTCTCAACATAGTAGATCATCATTAGACACTAAATCCTTCAATGAGCTTGCAAAATGCTTGCATTAGATCCCTCATTAGACACTATATGTTCATCACCAGGAGCATGTAAAATGTTTGCATTAAATCCTTCATTAGCAGTCTGTTCATTAGGCACTTCAGGCTCAAGAACAACATGAGCTTGTATGTTTGCACTGGAAACTTGATTAGATACATCAGATTCAGTCAGTTCAGTATTGATTGGGGGAGTTAGAAAATACGTAGAAATTGGTTTCATTTTCTCATAGATTCCCTACATACAAGCAGTTTTACAACACCGTCAGGTTTAACTATTGGCCAGAAATTGAAGAGTTGAATTAGATATAATCAGGGATGTGATGTACCTGCTCGTTGCGCATGATACTCTTGCAAGCTGCGACTGTCCGCTTAAGCTTCGATGCCATGCCGTCTTCTTGCCGCTGCCTCCCATGCAGGCTACACCAAGGGTTGGATCTTCATCTTCTTATCCTTCCGTTCGCTTGAAGCCCGCCGACCGCCCTCCAATGAGGGCGCGAGGAAGTGTTGTGTCGGTCTGTCCAGCGGCGGCTAGGTTAGGAGCGAACCAGACTGGAGGCTGGAGCGAATGAATTGAGATTTTTCCTACTGTCAATCGATATAGGAGGCGCTCGTTTGGGCCGCGAGCCTACTATAGGGCCTGCCTTGCACTTATGTTATTGGCCCATCCAAATTGAAACGTTTTTCTTCATTTTTTACATTGTCTGCTCATGCGTTGGGACGAACAAAACTAGCGTGGGCCAACCTGGACGACTTAAACTAGGTGCACACTTTCCAGCCACCTGAGGCGGCCGCCCATACCAGCCCCTATGGTGGCGTCGCCCCTTTTTGCGTGTATGATTGGATAGTCAAAAATATTCTAGTGGCGCTTTTGATTTACCCACAGAATGGTTGAATTGCTTGTTTCTATGAACTGAGTTCGCCAATAATGTGAAGGATGCCAGTTTTTTCATACTATTGTAGATTGCTTAGATATCGATATTCCAAAAGTAAACGCATGAAATATACAGTGAAAGCCGATTGTGATGTGTTTGGCTACAACTAGTTCGACTACACGTCCTCATATAACATATCAAGGACGCACCATCTTACCAGATTAACCATTCGACTTACCCATGCGGTGTGGGAAGAAAGAAGTATTGGGACCGCGTATCCAAGCAATTGATGCCATGGACTCCTTTGTACAACCTTATAAGCGAAAAAGAAGTTGCGGTGTGCTGTACAAAGAACTAGCGTAAGTTCGGGCCATTACACCTTCTCGGAATTTTAGTTAGCCACTTAGTGCAAAATTGTTCAATTACGTTGCTTGGCTTAATTTAGTTTGCTACTGATTACATAATGGCACAGCCTGTTAATCATATTGTAGACTGCACCTATCTATGTGTTTGAACTTACTGTTAAGAATTACCTGTTTGCCTTAACTTAAATATCTACTTGTTTGTTTAGCTGCTTTGCTGCTGCAACAGCGGGTTACAATGATGTTAATAACTACTCCCTCCGTCACATAATATAGGACGTTTTTTGACACTAGCATAGTGTTAAAAAAACGTCTTACATTATGGGACGGAGGGAGTACTTTTCAGCATCCAATTGGAACTCTTTAATTCCTTGTTTGTTTAACTGGTTTGCTGTTATAACTCCTAGTTGAGATGTTTTGCTAACTTCAACTTTTCTGAATCCAATCGGAACTTTAATGGCAAAACAGGTTAGCCCAAGATCAAAGAGCGAGGTCCCCATGGACGTTGCATCATCCCACGAGTGGCAGCGCCCAATCGTGCATTATGAATTGCCAACTCTTTGATGCTCTAGAGGCTAAACTAGTGGTAGAAAGAGATTAGGCTTCTGCACTTAGAGATGAAGTTGACATGTTGAGGAAGCAAACAGCACAATCACAAGCAGTACTCAAGACAACCATTAAATATTTTGTGGATTTCAAAACGAAGCAAGCTGAGACTGACCAGATTGTTAAGGTCCTGAAGGAAAAAAGGAAATTAAATTCCTACTTGGTAAATCATAGGTGAAATGTTCTTTCCATAGTTGAATAACCTTTGTGTTTTCTGTTCATGTAATCAATCAAACCATTTGTTTTAGAGATCATGTAATAAATGTTTTTTTTGTTTTTTTGTTTGTAATTTTATTTGAGCACAAGTCTGTATTTATTGATAAGACTCAGAGACATTTCGTTTGGATTGTTGTGCTAGACCTACAAATATGCCAACCGGGCTGAATGTGCATTCAACAATAGTAGTAGTATAGATGGACCATAAGTGGCACGCATCGGAGAGGGCCAAGATGCTGGCTAAAAAAAGGATGTTGTTGTAGCCAAAAAAAGTACAATGACACTGGCTTATGTATGTTAGTTGATATTATTGATCCATATACTCTATAAGTGTTTATATGTCTGTTAGTTCTGTACATTCTTGGTTGATTGACTCGGTATTTGAATCTTGGTACATCGCTTGTGTACATATCTAAATGGGGGTACACATTATGCTGCGTGTGACATTTGAGTTGGACATGAAGTGTTCCAAATATTCGAATTCACCTTAAACTGGATACTAGTTTCTGAATTTGAGTATCGGCATTTGTAAACCATATTCATATATGACAGTGGAATACATCTTTGTCGTCCTTTTGAAGATATATAAAAACACATAGAATGATTTATAAAGATTCATACAGGAATATAAAATGGATTCGAATTTAGTTGCCAGGGTAAACGTGGATGCCTATTGTCCCAAAATTCGAAAGAAGCAGCAAAATGTCCACTCCCACGTCGGCTGCCCGAAGCCAAGTGTTTGGGAGATGGAGATTACTGTCTACCCATTACACGGACAATCCATCGGCCCGATTTCCACTGCTCTAAATAGGGGTAGGTTAGTAACTTCAATTAGACGTGACACGACCGCCTCTGAGCCCATTCCGACACGGTGGGCGTCAAACATGGGCGGCAAAACACATTTGATTCAAGCTCGTCCAAAAGACCTCTGTTTCTCCCTCCATTCCCCATTCATACACGGTGGGTGGCAAAACAAACTCGACTCCGCCGAAATCGATGTAGGCAAATATTTTCAATAGGGGCAGGTTTGTAACTTCACTCAGACGTGACACAACCGCCCTACCTGTCAGCCCCGTTCATACACCGTGGGCGCCAACCATGGGCGCCAACCACCCTCTCCTGGCCCGAAATCGCTCTGGACAAATATTGGCGAGATGCGTGATTACCGTCCTATGCCCAACCGACGAGACGTCCAAATTTTAAACGGGGGCTAAGTTCGTAACTTTCCCATATTTCAGCATAAAGCGTCCCCAAAACATGGTTCCCCGTACCTCTCCCTCCATTTTCACATTCATACACCGTCCGCGCTAGAACACCCCATCCCCACACCAGCCTCCGTCCGCCACCCCATCCATCGCCGCCGTCCTCCACCACATCCATCGCCACCATCCTCCACCATGCCGGAGCGCCTACCAAGACCCCGTCCTCCACCGCTAGAGATGGACGTTTTTCATCCACGGCGACAGACCAATAGCCTTGCATCGTGTCCTCTCGCTTCATCAACGTCGTCGTCCTCTTTGCCGGGGCCGCTCACACGACCTTCTCTTCCACCGCAACGGGACTTATCCCCCGATGCACCCGTCTACCGTCGCAGATCTGCTTCAACGCCACCGACAACCATCGCACCCCCGATGCCTACACGGTGCTGCAAGAGAGGTGGTACTTCATATCTCCTCAACTTTTTGATCTCAACCAGAAAATAGATCTTAACTTGGTTACTCTACTTTCTTTTCAGCTCTTAGAATTTAGTTCTTAGTTCGAAGCAAACAATAGATGCTAAATATCATTTCTCCGGTTTGTAGCTTCAAATCTGCCATGGCACAACCATAATACGGTTTAATTGATCATGCTTAGGGTTTAATTGATCATGTTGGTTCCGTGGTGGTTTCTTTAATAGAAATCGGAGGAAACCCTCTTTGCTAAAAAAATATGCTTAGAGTTTCCCTCTTTTATGATCACTATACGATCGTAATCGTGCTTCGTGTCATAATAACATCGCTTCCACGCATCAAGCTAAACAAGCTTAGATGTTCAAATCTGAATCTGATATTATTAAAATAGAGTTGTTTAATTGGTCACCTAAATGTTCCTAAATTAGTTTGAAAATGCATGTTACGCTCGGTGTGTATCTCGCCCACCACAGGATTTTGGGTCGTCCGGGCCCGATTCCCCTCGATGCTGCGGCGCTTCCGATCTCTACTGCCCCGCCTGCCTGCTTGGTGACTTGCCGTCCCCGGACGGCATGACTCTAGGAGGAGACGCCTGATACGTCCATTTTGCATCATGCTTTTATATCGATATTTATTGCTTTATGGGCTGTTATTTCACGTTGTGTCACAATACTTATGGCTATTCTCTCTTATTTTACAAGGTTTACATGAAGAGGGAGACTGCCGGCGGAGTGGAATTTGGGCCGAAAAGGAGCAAATATTGGAGACCTATTCTGTGCAACTCCAAAAGTCCTGAAACTCCATGGAATGTCTTAAAATAAATAAATAAAAATCATCGCCAAAGAGGAAGGTCAGGGGGCCCACACCCTGCTCACGAGGGTGGGGGGCGCCCCCCCTGGGGCGCGCCCCCTACCTCGTGGGCCCCCTGGTGGCTCTCCGATGCCCATCTTCTCTATATGAAGTCTTTCGATGAGAAAAAAATCATAAGCAACCTTTCGGGACGAGACTCCACCGCCACGAGGCGGAACCTTGGCGGAACCAATCTAGGGCTCCGGCGGAGCTGTTCTGTAGGGGACACTTCCCTCGGGAGGGGGAAATCATCGCCATCATCATCACCAACGCTCCTCTCTTCGAGAGAGGGCAATCTCCATCAACATCTTCACCAGCACCATCTCATCTCCAAACCCTAGTTCATCTCTTGTATCCAATTCTTGTCTCCAAGTCCGGAATTGGTGCTAGTAGGTTGCTAGTAGTGTTGATTGCTCCTTGTAGTTGATGCTAGTTGGTTTACTTGGTGGAAGATCATATGTTCAGATCCTTTATGCATATTATTACCCCTCTGATTATGAACATGAATATGCTTTGTGAGTAGTTATGTTTTTTCCTGAGGACACAAGAGAAGTCTTGCTATTAGTAGTGATGTGAATTTGGTATTCGTTCGATATTTTGATGAGATGTATGTGGTCTAGCCTCTAGTGGTGTTATGTGAACGTCGACTATATAACACTTCACCATTATTTGGGCCTAGAGGAAGGCATTGGGAAGTAATAAGTAGATAATGGGTTGCTAGAGTGACAAAAGCTTAAACCCTAGTTTATGCATTGCTTCGTAAGGGGCTGTTTGGATCCATATGTTTCATGCTATGGTTAGGTTTACCTTAATACTTTTGTTGTAGTTGCGGATGCTTGCAATAGAGGTTAATCATAAGTGGTATGCTTGTTCAAGTAAGAACAGCACCCAAGCACCGGTCCACCCACATATCAAATTATCAAAGTACCGAACGCGAATCATATGAACGTGATGAAAACTAGCTTGACGATATTCCCATGTGTCCTCGGGAGCGCTTTTCCTATTATAAGAGTTTGTCCAGGCTTGTCCTTTGCTACAAAAAGGATTGGGCCACCTTGCTGTACCTTATTTACTTTTGTTACTTGTTGCTCGTTACAATTTACCTTATCACAAAACTATCTGTTACCACTTATTTCAGTACTTGCAGAGAATACCTTGCTGGAAAACGCTTATCATTTCCTTCTGCTCCTCGTTGGGTTCGACACTCTTAATTATCTAAAGGACTACGATAGATCCCCTATACTTGTGGGTCATCAACGCCGGACTAACAGGAGGCCAGGAGCCGCTCGCCCAACAGCGTCACCGCTGCCCGGGCGCGCCGCCGTGCCTACCTTTCCAGTCCGTTCAGGGCTCAGCGTGCAGCACCCACCAAGCCAACCCGATTTATCCTGAGATACGTCCTCAACACTCAGCAGCCACTCCTCATCACCCATTTTCTAATTGATTCATTACTCATTAGGTAGGAATGTCATTAGGGTTTGTTGTGTGCTCAATGCTACCTACACTTAATGGTTCAGATGTATTTCGGTAATCTTTAGTACCTCTAAAGTTCACAGGGTTTTCAAAATTCCGGCCCTTGGAACAGAAACTAGTCATTTTGGATTGTTGGTCATAGTGACATTGACCCAGATTACTACTGCAAGCCAGGTTTGTTGACAATTTTACTTGTCTTTCTTACTCATTCTATATAATATCCAATTATTCACGTCGATTAGTTGCAAACAATAAGTGCTAAACAAACTTCTTCATTCAGATTTTGGACGGTCTCTTACTGCAGTTACAATTATGCATACTTGTCCTAATAAGCTCACAAGTAAATGATTGATTCACTACATCTATGCTTGCCTTGTCATATTTGTTGTCAATATTCTTTTAGGGTGGACCACCCTGTTTCTAAATACTGGAACCGTAGACCTGAGTGAATAGTATTTCTCTATGTGATCTCTTCCATCATGTGTGGGTAACGAACACTTCATTGTATAGAAAGAAAGTGTCATTTCCAGCTTTTACATAGGTTTCGATCTTTTACATGGAATACAATCTGCCTACTTGCTTTGTGTCGCACTACCAACACTCCACCCTTGAAGCTAAACACTACGCCACTCATAATTGCTTAGTTTATTTGTTCAAATACGAATTTCATATGATTCTAATATTCCTACTTCAGTTTTGAAATGTGTGCCTGCCTGTTATAGAGACATAAGGGGTTTGTATTTACGTGTGTGGTCAGTCGGCCGGTTGGGGAGGTGAACTTTGCATATGCAGGGTTTATAGGAGACACAATCCAAGTTGAATCTGCAATGCATTCCATAGATAATCGACTACTTTTTATGTTTTCATGAATCTCAGATTACGAACAACATCATAATGATTATGAGCTTGCGCGCATGAAAAGAATAAAGCGTAACAATGCCATGGCTGTCAAACTTGGCATTAAGGGACTGAAATCAAGTCTGGATGCAATGCAATGCAAACGCTCTCCACCTCTGATTCATGCTCGTAATATGATCCTAACAGTGATTACGAGCTAGAGGGAGACCTAAGTCAATGTAGCTCCCTAGTGGAGGAGTCAGAGGAAGATGCCCTATCTTATTCACCCATCAAGGTACTTGCTCTAACTTTCCAAGGTTACATTGCTCACACATATCTTGCAACTGATACTTTGCATTGCTTCTACTTTGTTGAACTGCCATTAGCTTAGTTTACACATCGTGTATGTGAATACACCCTGCCTATCCATTTTCAGTACATATTCCATCTGTCATCATACCATATTTATCCATTCAAATGATGTTCTTGTGTATCGACGTTCAAAAGGAAGAGGGAGATTGCTGATCGTGGAGGAGCACAAGCAAAGTATTTGGAAAAGGTAGTGGCACCGATAAATCAAATAGCCCATTAGGTGTAGTTGCAATATCACCGACCCACAAAATACCCCAACTCTAGCAGACTCTAGCCCTACTACCTTTGGTCATTTCTAATGCCCCAACTCAATGAGACCCCAAGCTGCAGCAAAGCAGTATGATTATGCCATTGACATAGCACCAAATTTGTCTGACGCAAAACCCCATTCCGACAAAGAGTACACCAAATCCAGTTGCCAAATCCTTTTCGAACCGTAGAGAGCCCCAATTGCAGCAAATAGGACCCTGTTCCATTTCTTCCCGGTTTAGAAGACGAAGCTTATGTTGTTGTCAGAACTTTGTGCGCATCTTTCCTTCATGGAAAGATTATACCGCATGAACAGAACAATTTCCGATCTTCCTCCGCAACTTACGCGTAAGTAATGTACTAATGTTATTCATGGTCATTACCATATGTTTCTGGCGACAAAAGACACAAGATTTCATTCTTTTAAATAGGCGAGGAGCAAACTGGATTGTGATGACGATCAAGAGTTGGTTGCGCTTTTCAAGCACTCGTTGATGAAGTATCGTTCCTACCTGAGGCAAGCACACTTCGATGGCAAGCCTCTGAACGAAATTTCTATAAAGTCTCCGGTGCTACATTTATCCGACGGTGACTGGAAAAATCTTGTTACACATTGGTCTCTGCGGTGAAGGTACCGCCTATGATATCACATCACAATTTGAACTACATTTCTGCATTTGCCTTAATGTCTCACTTGTACGAAAACCATTAGCGTAAGAACATTCATTCTCAAGGGACCACATGTAATCTCGCAACTATAATGCATTTGCATTGCTCTTGTGAGTACCTCTTGCCTGTATGACCATACTATCTTTCATAGCTGTTTGATTATGTAGCATCACCGCACATGTTAGCCTCGTAATCGTCCATTTGGTGGACATTATAAGATCCGTATGGACTCTTACACAAATTTAGAATCAACCCAATGCTTTTGAAGAGGTTTAGCTCTGCAGTCCTCTTGTAAGGACTGAACGTGGTCTATCACTATACTTACATTAACAGCTACTCCTCCATCCCATAATATAAGAACGCTTTTGTACAAGACACGTTGTTCAAAACACTCTTGTATTATGGGAAGAGGGATTGGTTCATTTTGTAGCATTACGCATCTTATCTCCTCGCCCACCATTTACTAAAAAAGATAAGATCTATATTTAATCTTACCAACAAGTAGAATACATGAGACAATGCCGGTCTTGTAAGTGTAGCCCATTGCTCTTGTCAGTACATTTTGTCCTATAACGCTTGTACTTCCAGGGATTGGTAGTTGATTATGTAGCATCAATCTGCATCTTATCTTCATTATCCTCTACCCCTTCCAGTATTATCATATCTATAATTACTCCCTACAAAATGTAGAGTACATGCAATGCTTACGAAGAAGATTCTGTGATCAAATTCTTGAGTTATCCTTCCCTTGACATGGAGAAGGGCATTATAAAGCCGGTGTTAACTGTTAATGTAAGTCAGTCCTTCTAAAGCCTTTATCGTCAACTGCTGTTTAATTTGCTCATACTCCCTATCGTTTACTACTGTTTATTTGTTGTTTCTACCAAAATGCATGTTCGTAAGAACCGTAAGTTCTAAGTTTTACTTGTAAAACCAAATTTCTTATTCATACCATGCACATTACTTAATACTCCCTATATGTATGCTTGGTTTTGTGGATCTATAATCCAGGGTGTGGTGAAGCAGCCCATGTTTGCACCTTGTCATCTCTGTTTTATCTTCTTGATGTGGCTGATGAAATGAACAACATGCCATGCACATTATCCAAAATAGATACAATGATTTTCTTTGCCCTTCATCTATGCTTGTTATGTTAACATGGTAGTCCAGTAGTGTGGTGAAGCTCCCCGCATTATGAACAATGCCAAATTATGCTATTGATATTTTGAACTTACTCTTAATTTTCTAATTTGAAATTGGATAGAATTGATGTAGCAGTTATCATCTTTTGTTTATACGTGCAAAACCTGTCATCTCTCTTGCTTTGTTTCAGGGTGATATGCACGATGGCATGCACAAGTCTCTTTGAAAGGCTGTGAGACAAACCCAACATATATTGCAGCAAAGAAGGCAAAACATCTTGAAGATAGTGAGACAACCCCAAAGTCTTGTCTTGATGCGATGTTCAAGTTACTTGAGACTAACAATGACAAGCTCCACGTAATTCATTATGCGAATCAGTTCGACTTCTTCATCCCAAGTTCTAGCGAAAAGGCATTCTGCAACTCAACTTCGACTTGAAGTCCTATCTCTAAGAAAGATTGCGCAGAACACCAATGAGAACCTCATCGCTAAACAGCTACACTGGAAGCTATGACCGACATGCTAGGCGGTCTCACGCCTTTGCTCAAGACTTGTGCAGTGATTCCCCATAAGGCTAACCTTTCTTGAACTGTCTTGGAAGTGGTCTCGGTTCAATATTATTTTGTTCTGTTGCAATGGTGCCCGATTTTATGTCTGCATCTTCGTTTAAGCTTTATGATCACCGGTGGCGAACTTGATGCCCAAAGTGGATGTAATATATATTAAATCCTTTATTGTATAGTGTAGGTTTATTCTTAGTTACTATGTCGTAATTTCTTTATTGTATAGAGTAGGTTTGTTCTTAATTCCTACTAGTTACTGCCATCATTCGCTATCTGAAAAAAAAATCAGATGTATGTAGTCGGCGGGCGAAACATTCGATATGAGCCAGGTTTTTAGCGGCCACAATTGGGCCGACTGCGTCTTTCTTGGGCTGAATGATTGAGGCCTTCACACATTGCGCCAGCCCAAACTTACACCGCCTATATTTTAGTTGGGCCTTTTGTCGACCAGTAACTTAGTTTGGCCTCAGTAGCGTTGGGCCATTAACAGTCGAATATTGTATCGCTTTATTACGGCCGACATGAAACCACAGACCTTTAGTAGGCCAAAATGCATGTTGGGCCTCAATTTTCACTAGTCGTCGACGGGCCTTGACAGGCGAAATATAGACCGGTCGTTATGGGCCCGATTAGCTCACGAGCCGTTACTGTGCGAAACATATCTCGGGCCTTAGTTGGCCCATCGATATCATGGGCCTTTAAGAGGCCGAAAGCTTAGTACAGCATCAATAGGCGAAATTACGCAGACAGCCTTAAACATGCCCAAAGTCATGTTGGGCTTAATCATGCCACCTTTGTCACGGGCCGTTAGTGGGCCCGATGTCCCGTCGGACCATATATGGCCCATGGGCAGCACGGGCCATTCCCATGCCGAAAGTCACACTGGCTGAAATGGGCCCATGTCTACATTGGGCCTCTAACAGGCCGAAAGTCACTGGGCTGTAGTTGGGCCCGAATATTCGGCGAACAATTCACGGGCCAGATTTGGCTTCGGGCTGCAAATGAGCCCAAATATTGGGCGAACAATTAACGAGCCAGATCTGGCTTCGGGCCGTAAATGGGCCCAAATATTGGGCGAACAATTAACGGGCCAGATCTGGTTTCGGGCTATAAATGGGCCTTTATTAAGCAGGCCGTTATTGGGCTGGCCCACTAGTACCGATTAAGTTCTCACGGGCCTTTGACCGGGCGGCCTTTTTAACCTATATGGGCCTCTGTTAGGCCCAGCCACGTGTCGACGTACCATAGGCATGTCTCCTCCAATGGACGGGCGACATCTGGCCCACTGACGGCCAATCGGAATTTTACACGTGGAAATTTCCCATTGGTCGGGTCTGTTAACAGGTTATCAGATCCAAAATACGACCCGATAGCTTAACGGTGTTCCGTTACGGTGGATGCCACGTGTTGGTCACCCTTGACGAAAGCACTTCTGTGACGCGCGATTTATCGTCATGGAAGTGGACACTTCCGTGATGATAATTTTGGTAATGTCATGGAACACTTCTACGACAAAGACATGTATGACTATCTTGATTCTGTCATAAATTTGTCATGGATGTACATGCATGACAAAAAACGCGACCTACTGTGACAAACACGTATCATCACGGAAGTGTATTTTTTTTGTAGTGTCGTTCTTATTGCATTACTCTGTTTCTCCATGAACTTAATACACTAGATGCATGCTGGATAGCGGTCGATGTATGGAGTAATAGTAGTAGATGCAGACAGGAGTCGGTCTACTAATCTTGGACGTGATGCCTATATAATGATCATTTCCTCGATATCGTCATGATTATTTGAAGTTCTATCAATTGCCCAACAGTAATTTGTTCATCCACCGTTTGCTATTTTTCTCGAGAGAAGCCACTAGTGAACCTACGACCCCCGGTCTCTTTCTCATATATTTGCCTTTGCGATCTACTTTTCCTTTGCATTCATTTTCAGATCTATTAAACCAAAAATACAAAAAATACTTCGCTGCACTTTATTTTATTTGCGATCTATTTATTCAATCTATCACAACTTTCTCCCGTCCACGCACCATCTTGAGGCGGCGTTACCCGAAAGGGATTGACAACCCTTTTAACATATCAGGTTGCGAGTGGTTGTTTACGTTGTGTTGCTTGGTTCTTCTACTGGTTCGGTTACCTTGGTTTCATATCCGAGGAAAATACCTACTGCCACTGTGTTGCATCATCCCTTCCTCTTTGGGTAAATACCGACGTAGCTTCAAGCGACATCACGCCGCAAATCAAGGAGTGTTGCCGAACATGACGACGAGCACTATGCTGCCTAACCAAGTCGCAGAAACATCTTGCCGGCGAGAAAAAGCGTGCACGCATCGCCAGGATCACCGTCGACGACCCTAACCGGTAAGTGGAGTTCCTTTCCCCCGATCCATGGCAAGAATTTGTCTTCCCACCTCACGGGGCCGACCCTATACACGTTGCTTACAGGAGGGATTGGGCGGATCTGAACGCCGGGCCGGCATGCCTGATCGCCGAGCGTCTCCTCGGGGTCGATGTCGTGGACTACCTCCGCTTCCGTGTGGTGTGCCGCGCGTGGCGGCAGTGCACCACGTCCACGTCCCCAACGACTCGACCGTGGCGCTCCACTTCGACACGACTTGGCTGGCCACCGCCAAGCCAGGCGACACGGAGTGGACGCGGTTGCAGATCGGCAATGGCGACAAAATCATTGCATCCTCGCCGTTCGCCAGCCGCTTCTACCGCGTCACCCAGGAGGCCATCATGGCAATAGACACCACTTCAACCGCAGACTGGCGGCCGCCGCGGCTGACGGTGGCAGCCGAACTGGGCGATCTGGATTCTCTGCGGCTGTATGAATGGGTCGGCGCGGAACTGATTCTTGTGTGCATGATGTATGCCATTTCGCACAGTTACAAGGCGCACCGGGTTGATCTGGAGGTGGGGATCACCCTGCCTATGCAGCAAGGGCTTGGTGGTGGACGCGCCTTGTTCGCCGGAGACGGCAAACTGGGGAGGGGGGGGGCTGCTCTCTTGTTGTCCGCCGGGTTGTCCCCTCGTATCCGTGCTGACACCGTATACTGGTGTGATGACCTCATCGCCGACCCGCCAAACATCGACGCCTACAGCCTCTCTGGCAACGGTGCCCGATCACGCAGTGCTATCGAGCCATGGTGTCTCGGAGTTGATCTCGGCGACGCCCCATCATGTAGCGTCATTGAGTCGGTGTCCCGCTACGTGTATGGTTCAAAGTGAACGGCTGGCGCTGAGGCGCCGCCCACTGAGGGGCCGCGCACTGAGAGGGAAATCAAATCCGTTTCACAAGGGTGGCAAAAGGCAGTAGCGATGCTTATGATCCTCATTAGGTGTGCTAGAAGTGCTACTGTGCTGTTGATGTTCAGTTTCTTATGATGATGCTGAACTGTACTGGAATTTCGACTTTAATGTTGAATTGAAAACCTGGCTAATAAGGCTGACCATAGTGGGGGTAACATAACTAGTATCATGTACTTGAAACTCGTAAACATGCTTACATGGCAGATAATTAAACAAGAAAGTGAGGGTCATAGTAACATAGGTACCCGCAACAAGTAACATAATAAATGTTATACTACTATATGTCATGCATGGCAATAAATAAGACCATCTACAATACTACTTTATGATACTATGCACTATGAATGTAGTAGAGGTAATATCACAGATGGTGCTTAAACTTGCCACCGATTTTCACTTTATTGCCTGAAGTTGAAAAATACACCAAACTGGTTTCAAAACTTGACACGAGCGTGCAAATACAGTGCTATTCCTATAATAGACGTTTTTACGCTGACGTGGCACCGTAGTTCGCTTAGCATGCACAAACAACCTCGCCCTAGCAAACTGGAACTACTGGCCAGTACGCCATACGTTTTTTCCTGCCTGTTAATTAAAACAGATCCTTTTTCTTTAGAATAATGAAAACATTTCCTATTTTGTTAGATAAAGAGACACGTACGTGGGTTTTAATGGGCTCAGCAGTGCAGCCCAGTTTACGCATGTTAGTTTCATTTAGAAATTTGTCAAAAAGTTTGTAAATATTAATCACAGTAATAAAAATATTCACATATTTGTTTTAAACGTATCCTATAAATAAAATGGTATTTCTGATTATAAAAATGGTTGTACAATTTAGAATTATATAAGTATTTTCTATACTACAATTCATAAATATTATTTTAACTACACAAACCTTTTAATAATTACATGTACATTTTCATGATTCATATTCTTTAAGAATTTTTCAATAACGTAAAATGTTCATAAATATGCAAAATTTAAAATTTCAGTTTATAAAAAATATTCACTCCCGATTATATTTTAATTATAAAAAATATGAATATATGACACGATGAAAGTTACACACATGTTTCTCGCTAAAAGGAAAGTTATACACATGTGAATATTAATAAAAATGATTCTACTTATAACTTTTAATTTAAGCATAAGCCAAGGATGCAAAATCTTTTGGAATTTACTCAAAAAATTAAGTTTTTTATAATTATTTTTGCATATACTAGATTTACTAAAAGCTTGAAATATAATTCACATTTAAAATAGCTGACTATTTTTTAAAATTACATGACCATTTTAGTTATTTAATTTATACGTATTTCTAAAAAAATGAAGCAGAAATATTTGAAATGTATTTTTATTACTGTGATTATAATTTACAAACTTATTTTTACAAATTTCTGAATCAAACTAACATGCGCAAACTGGGCTGCACTGCTGCAGCCCATTAAAACCCACGAAGGTGTTTCTTTATCTAACAAAATAGGAAATGTTTTCATTATTCTAAAAAAGGGATCTGTTTTCATTAACAGTCACGAGAAAACGTATGGCGTACTGGCCAGTAGTTCCAGTTTGCTAGGGCGAGGTTGTCCATGCATGCTAAGCGAACTATGGTGCCACGTCAGCATAAAAACGTCTACTTATAGGGTTAGCACTGTATTTGCATGCTCGTGCCAAGTTTTGAAACCAGTTCGATGTATTTTTCAACTTCAGGCACTAAAGTGAACATCGGTGTCAAGTTTAAGCACCACCTATGATATTACCTCAATGTAGTATCATACATTAGTATCATATGCATGATACTAGTATATGTTACTCTCCATTATGATGCCTAAATCATGGTGGCACCATTGAGTTCACGCTTGGGGTTGGCCACCAATTGTGGCTTCATTAGCGAGGCCAAGGTAGGCAGCGCATCGAAGGAGAATAGTAAGAGATGGATATGAAAGTAGGACCTGTGCCTGATTACGAGAGTATAAGATTAGGCCACAATTGATTTAGCGATCCTGTGGCTTTGCTACTTATTTTCATTGGTGTTCTCGTAGTTTGATGAGCTTAATATATGGTTACTGAGAAAAATCATATTAGTACCATTAGGGTTTTTGTGGAAGGTATTTTATAGTATATTATTTTGCTATTTCTGAGCAACATAATCATATATTCATTCATAGGCAAAAAAGTGCAAAGTCCTTTGAAATGAAAAAACAAAACAAAAGTTACACTTTTAGTAATCAAAGGGGAGTTGATCGTTGTACGTTCTTCCTCCTCATGTTATGCATTAACTCAATCAAATCAAATCTTACCAAACCTCAACCGGATAAAATCTTTTCGTGCCTTCCTTTACCCATGGCCAAATCAAATCTTACCAAAACCTCACATAAATCAAAACTTTTCTTGCCTTCACCTCCCATACTTAAATCAAATTAAATTTTACGAAAATCTAGAATATGACGAGGAACGGTAAGATTTCTATCAAACGTGTTTGGTGTGGAACAACTAGAATGTGTAGGCATATCCCTAGGCGACTAGGTTTCACTGGTCCGCCGTCGACCGCCTCCATGGTGACGACGCGAGGGCTGGCATTTGCTGTCGCGTCTAGGGTTTCACTGGTCCGCCGTCGGCCGCCTCCATGGCAACGACATGGGGGCTGGCATTTGCTGTCACGGGATGGCGTCATGAGGCTGATGTGTTTGCTATCTCTCTCTCCACTACCTGGTGTTGATTGCATGGCACAGACAAACAAAATTTGAGTTTAATTTTAGGAATTGGTTTATTTAAAATGAAGGAAACAAAAAGTCAAAGTGAAAAAGAAAAGAAAATTAGTTCCCCAGGGCGCGGAGTATAATTTGCAGACAAACATTGACATACTCCCTCCATTTCCCTTTACTCTGCAAATTAGAATTGTATTAAGTTGAAACTTTGTAAAATTTGACCAAATTTATGTAAAATCCACATCAAGAATATCAATTCAATGGGTTGTGAAGAAAAAAAATGCATTCCATGCTTGATCATAAACTTGGTCAAGCTTTCCCCACAAAAAAACACTTAATCAAACTTTAGAAAATTTGACTTGAGCTTATCCTAATATGCGAAGTAAATAATAAATAAATAAAGGAACATGTGTACAGGAACCAGCAATTTTTTTGTCGCATGACTGGGCCGTGCCCTGTGGGTGCCAGAATGATGGGGTGCATGGCTTTCGGGCCGGACCGCTGCTACAGCCCGGGTAGCAGCACCGGGCCTGGCTCCGCGCCCTTACAGTACCGGTACATAATCAATCCACTGTTTTACCTAAAAAAATCAATCCACTAGTTGCCTAAAAAAACATGGACGGTTTCGCAATACACACGGCCCTACAAATACACGGCCCTCTCACCCCATTGACAGATCACATCCGATTTCGGATATCGTATTGTCTTTCATCGGCAGTCGTCTCAAAAATCGGATCTTGACTCCTCGGAGAAGATGAGCTCCGGCGAGGTAACCATTGGAGAAAGTAGGATGCATAAGCGGCAGCAGGCGCAAGGGCAGCCGAGCACCGAGATGAGGAAGAAGCACCAGCGGCAGAGGCACCTGTATCTGGTGCTGGACGACTGGGACAGAGGCTACACCATCCGCAAGATCGACGACGACGACGCCGCCGACAACCCAGCCCTCATCCTCATCGACCCCCTTGCTCTACGCCTGGCCTCCCCGGTACCTTCTGTTCGCATGATCTTCACCTCCCTGGGCAGCCACATCCTCGCGGCGAGCAACCGGCACCCCGTGACCCTCGCGTACGACACGGACACCGGGGGGCTGGCCGCCGGCCCTTCCCTGCCAGACGCGCTGCTCGGCGCCTCCAACATCTTCTTGCCCGCTGCCGATGCGATCTACGCATTGGGGTACTACTTCATGGAAGGCCTCAATCCGTTGAGGTGATTTCCTCCTCTCAAGAGAACCCGAGGCGCTCGATCCCGAGCAAGGACTGGTCATGGAGGAGCGTCACGCCGTCGCCTTCACCATCGATGAAAGGATATCCTCCTACATCGTGCACCTGGACGGGCGCACCATCTTCGTGTCCGCTTTCTTATGTAGCACCGGCAGTCCACGCACGCGTACCTTCTCCTTCAACGCCACCGGGGATGGTGACTGCGAGTGGGTGGAGGTGCCACGGGGAGTGGGCGCTGCCGTTCGAGGGCCAAGGCTACTTCGACGGCGACCTCGACGTCTGGGTTGGGCTGTTGGGATAAGTCCCTCCACATGCAGGTGTGTTGGCAGCCCAACATCAGCCCACACAAGTCCAACACATATGAACCGTTGATCTGTTCTGCATCCAACGGTTGTGAGTGTTTCCTGGTGAAGGGAGCAAGGAGAAAACCCTAGCCACTCCACCTCTTGCTGGTGGTGGCTGCCATTCGTGAGAGTGAGAGAGAGAGCACACAAGAGAAAACACAACCTGAGAGAGAGGAAGAAGAATAAGCAGAGGTTCTGTCCAGATTTGCTCCATCTGACTAGACAGTGTTCAAGCTGGTGATTGAAGGCTCAAACGTGCTTGGATCGATCCCAAACTTGGTGAGCTCGTTCCTTACTTTGATTACTTTGATTTGGTTAGCTGGTTTGAGGATTGGGTTAGTGGAGCATCAGATTTGAGAGTGGTTTTGTCAGCTCTGACTGCTGCAGTTTCGCAGCGAGTAGTTTTGGGAGACGAACAGTTTGGGTAGGCAAACGATGTCCGATTGAGCTGAAATTTGGAGGGGATCTCAGGAACTCATGTGTCTGTTTGGTTCAGCGGTTTAAGAGCAGTTTGCAAAACACTGGAGGGTACAGAAGCTGTGTAAACTCTGCTTTGCTGAAATCTTACTTCTTGTGGTTGTTCTTGCTGTTGCCGGTTGGCAACGTGGAGAGTGTGTTGTATAACGCCCCCGATGCGGCTATATCTCCCACGTGTCGAGGCACGACTTAGAGGCATAACCGCATTGAAAGCAATGTTGCAAGTGAGGTAATCTTCACACAACCCATGTAATAAATAAGGGAAAGAGATACATAGTTGGCTTACAATCGCCACTTCACACGATTACATAATTAAACATCCATCATTCGTAGTACACTCAAGGTCCGACTACGGAACCAAAATAAAAGAAGATACCCCAAATGCTACACAGATCCCCGATCGTCCCAATCGGGCACCACTCGATCATCGTGAAAAGACACATAGTAACGACCACGTTCCTCGTCGAACTCCCACTTGAGCTCGGTTGAGTCACCTGCACCGCATCGCCGGCACTGCAACTGTTTTGAAGTATCTGTGAGTCACGGGGACTCAGCAATCTCACACCAGCGAGATCAAGACTATTTAAGCTTATAGGAAGGACAGAGTAGTATCGTGGAGCTGCAGCAAGCGACTAGCATATATGGTGGCTACTTCAAAAAGAGAGCGAGAAGAGAAGCAAAGCACGGACGTGAAACTAATAGCGATCAAGAAGTGATCCTGAACTACTTACGTCGAGCATAACTCCAACACCGTGTTCACTTCCCGGACTCCGTCGAGAAGAGACCATCACGGTTACACCTTGATTGATGTGTATTTTTATTTGAGGTCAACTTCGGTTTTCTACAACGGACATTAACAAATTCCCATCTGCCTCATAACCGGGCACGGCTTTCGAAAAGATATTACCCTGCAGGGTGTCCCAACTTAGCCCATTATAAGCTCTCACGGTCAACGAAGGATATTCCTTCTACCGGGAAGACCCGATCAATCTCGGAATCCCGGACTACAAGACATTTCGACAGCAATAAAACAAGACCGGCAAAGCCGCCCGATTGTGCCGACAAATCCCGATAGGAGCTGCACATATCTCGTTCTCAGGGCACATCCGGATGAACACTACGTACGGCAACCGAAGATGCCCGAAGTTGCCTCAGGGTGGCACCGCAAGTGGCTCTAGTTTGGACCAACACTCGGAGGAGCATTGGCCGGGGTTTAAAATAAGATGACCCTCGGGCTCGCGAAAACCCGGAGAAAAGGCTTAGGTGGCAAATGGTAAAACCAAAGTTGGGCCTTCTTTGGGCAGAGTCTTATTCAAAGCAAACTGTCAAGGGGTCCCATAAATCACCCAACCGTGTAAGGAACGCGAAATCAAGGAACATAACACCGGTATGACGGAAACTAGGGTGGCAAGAGTGGAACAAAACACCAGGCATAAGGCCGAGCCTTCCACCCTTTACCAAGTATATAGATGTATTAATATTAGCCTATATATATTGTGATATCCCCAACAAGTAAACATGTTCCAACAAGGAACAACATCTCCATGTTCCAACAAGGAACAAACTTCATCTTCACCTGCAACTAGCAACGCTATAAGAGGGCTGAGCAAAGCGGTAACATAGCCAATCAACGGTTTGCTAGGAAAAGATGGTTAGGGGCTGACATGGCAATATGGGTGGCATGATATAGCAAGTGGTAGGCATGGCAGCATAGGCATAGCAAAAGAGCGAGCATCTAGCATAGCAAAGATAGAAGTGATTTCGAGGGTATGGTCATCTTGCCTGAGATCCCACAAGGAAGAAGAACGAGTCCATGAAGAAGACAAAGCGGACGTCGTCGAACGAATCCTCACAACTCCGGAACGAAACCGAAGCTAACGAGAGAAGCAACCCGGAAAGAAACAAACAACATAGTAAACAACCATCACATAAACATGGCATGATGCGCAAACAAGTATGATGCATGTCCGGTTTAATGATTCATGGCATGGCAATATGCACAAACAAAACTACAAGTTAAATGGAGCCCAATATGCAACGAGTTGCATATTGACGAAAACACCACATCAATTATTTAGTTCTCTCGGTTATGTACCCAACAATATTAAATGTTATTAAACATGGCAAGGGGTGAAGCAAATGAAAACTAACTATTTAGGCAAGTTTAAATGAGGCCGGAAACAACAAACGATGATTCCGGAAATCCTCATGTGCATATATTAGGTTTGGTACTGTTCTGCCATGTACATAATTTTAGAGTTGTTAAACATTCAAAGTGATGCTACCATGTTAATCTATGCATTTTTCTACCTCATTTACATATATAATTTATTTAAATCCGAGCTACGGTTATTTAGTTATGAACTAAATCATTTTAACATGGCATTTAAGCAAAATTAAACAAACAGCATGTTAAACATTTTAAACATGGATGAAAATGGCATATTATTAAACTACACAATTTTCTGAGCATATTACATATAAAGTTTGTTTAAATCCGATGCACGGTTAATTAATTATTGATGCATGAACATGGAGGGTTTTTACGCAAACTAGTAATCTCTTTGGAATAATAGACAAATCGCAGCGCAGGGAAAAAACACCACGGGCCAAACTGGCTGGGCCAACAAAGTGCACGGGCGGGCTGCTCACCAGGCCTCATGGGCCGGTCGGTGGAGAGGCACCGCAGCCGGCCGGGCTGGCTTGAGGGCGGTGCGGGCAGGCCTTGGAGCGAGCGAGCCTGGGCCTTGGCTCGGCCGGGCATCGGTTACCGGGAGGCCCACGCGACGCTGTGCAAGTGGGACGAGCAGCTCCTCTGCTCGTTCGGCTAGGGCATGGCGGCGGGCGGCAGGGGTCAATGGCACGGGCGCGATGCAAAGTGGTCGAGGACGGGCGAACGAGGCCGGGATCCTCCAGATCCAGGCGGAGGGACCATTCGATGGCGGCGGCAGATGCGCGACTCGCGAGGAGCTCCAAGTGCGGCGGGGTTCTGGAGAGGGAGAGAGAGGGATCTGAGAGAGAGAAGAAGAGGAAGGAGACGGGAGAGAGAGGAGGCGGCGACTGGCAGAGCGGCACGGGCGCTCCGGCTGACGGGCCGGAGGAGGCCGGCAGCGGATCCGCTGGGTTGCCGGGCGACGGGCGGGCGGAAACGCCGGGACACCGAGCTGGAGGTGCGGGCGACAGGTGAGCGGGCGGCGCTGGTCGGGCCGACCCGGGCCCAGATGGGCTTCGCGGGCGTCTGTGAACTCGAGGCGGATGGGGCGCCTGGAGGAGGCAGGGGCGACGCGTGGCGCCGTGGGAGAGGCCGGAGGGCCAAGGGCGAGGGGGCGCTACTGGTTGGGCCAGCGCATGGCGGGCGCCAAGTGGCTGCGGGCTGTGGGCATGGAATCGAGGAGGAGGGCTAGGAGGTAGGGGAAGGGCTAGGAGATGCCCAAAATGGACTAGGGGTTGATTATATAGGGTAGGTGGCTAGGGTTAGAGGGGTTAGGAGGGGTTTCGTGAACCTCGGATCGCGATCGGGCGGTTCCGACGCGAGGGGTTAGATGGCTGCAGTGGGACTGTGTAGAATGCCTCGAGCTGAGAAGAGAGAGAAACAGAGCGACCCGTGGCAGCTTCCGGATCCGAAAACGTCTGACGCTAGGCCGACTATATCGCAGTTATAAATATAACGGTTGGGCGATCAAAGCGAACTCCGAATGCGACGAAACTTGGCGGCGGCCTGTCTACACTATAATAAGACCGCATGACAAGCTGCAACCCATTCCGAGAACATTTTATGCCACTAATAAAATAATATTTCGGAGGTGCATGCGCGTGCAAGTGTGGACGGGCTCAGAACGGACAACGGAGAGAAACGGTGGAACACGAACGGATGCAAGTTTTATGAAAACGATGCCGATGCAAAGCGCATGATGTTATGAGATGAGATGCAAGACAAGAACAAAAATGCAAAACAAAAGACAAAAACCCAACCACGAAGGAAATGACATATCGCATCTCCGGAAAAGGCAAGAGTTGGAGATACGAATATGGGAAGTTGTATCCGGGGCGTTACAACACTCCACCACTACGAGAGGATCTCGTCCCGAGATCTAGGATGGCACCGGAGGGAAAAGGAAGAGGAAGATAAGCGGTAAAACTAAGTTGCTTCTTCGACAAAAGAATGAAACCATGAACCTTAAGAGGTTGAGCAAAAGAAAGAAAGAAAACAACGAAGATGAACAAAGTTGAAAACACTCCGTTAGAAAAGAGGAACAAGGGATACGACGAGAACCAAGAGGTTTAGTGATAAGATAGATATTGAAACCACTCCGGTTAAAACTAGATAGAGAAGGAATGAGATTGATATAATTTGGGCAGCACTCTGACTGTAAATGGAAGGAATTGAACATGAACTTGACAAATGAGAGGATACTTGATGAAATCAATAACACACTGCAATGGGTAAGAGGGATTTGACAAGACTCAAAGTTGAAAAGAGAGGCAAAACTTGATACGATGAAAGAACTTGAATGAGAACACAACACTCGGCTAAACGGATAAGCAAGGAAAATAACATGATCTTGACAAAAGAAGATAATTGGTAGAAGAGAGCAACATCACAAAGCCTCCTAACGAACGAATAGAAGCTAGACCGTTGGGATAAAGGGACGGAGAAGAAAATGACAACTTCTACCACAATTGAATTTGGAAGGCATCCTTGCAAGAAGGTTAGAATAGAGTTGTTGGAAGACCAACAACGAAAAGAATAAGTTTGTAGTGGGCTTATGGAAACATCTCAACATTATGAGGTGACAACCGACCACTAAAGGAAACAAATAATATAATTGATAACACCGACTAGATGAAAAATTTCTTCCCCAAGATGATAGAGAGATAACTTGGATCATTGATAAGCACCACAAAAGCAACATTCCTTAGGGAAGGCTTTAGGTGAAATGTGACACAAGATAACTCCAACAACGAGGTTGATGGTTGAAAAGATCTCTTGAACAAAGAGAAAATGATGGATTTAAATATCTCATTCTTAACAACTTGCGAATCATGAAACACGAAGTGAAATTGTCAAGAATGACATAAGACCACCTCAAAAGATAAGGTCGAAATAATTGCATTTCGGAATGCAAGATGAAGAATGCTTGAACTCCTCAAAACAAAACATGTGTTGAGCACCCTGTTTATTTTGAAGTATGGCTTGACGGATCTTAACTCCGAGAAAAACTTGAAGGACAAATCGAGAAATAAATGAATCCTTGACGAACCACCATGTAGAGTCTCCATGAAGAACTCCGTAATAAAAGGATGATAGAAAGAAAGAGAAGTTGACAACACAAGGTGAAGCCTTGCAGTGATAAGATGAAGCTTTGAAATGATATAACCGACAAAATTTGGAACTCCGGAAAGAAAGATGAACAAATGAAATCAAGAATTACTTCATCATGAACAATCTCCGAAAGAAGGAATTAATCACTTGGATGAAACAAGAACAAGAATTATGTTATGCGTATCCTTCACCAATTTAAATTGATGACAAGCAACGGATTAGGCATACTACTTATTCTCGTTGAAAAAGGATTGAAGAGAGATATTGCTCAACTTGGGAAGGTCTTCAACGATCCGCCGGTAGGATTTGGGAAGAACGAATGAATCTATATAATAACGAAGGAAGAGAACTCTTGAACGAACCAATCGTAAGAATTGAAAATGAACGTAGCAAAGGCACAATTCACCGTGAAGAATTAGAAAACGAATAAAGATGCTTGACAGAATTTAGATACATTAGAACGAAGAGATCATGAGCTGATTAGATGATATTTCGACGATGCACCGGTGAGATTTGGAAAACAAGAGTTGAACGCTTGAATGAATAATTCTGAGATGATGGGCTCCAGAGAATCGAACTGAAAAGACTCCTGAAATGCTCCGGGTGGGTTAAAATAATTCTCACAATCAAAAATAATTATGAGAGGATGGCATCAAGCTAGAACCATGAATCTTGAAGAGAATGGAGCAAGATTAAAGAGAAACTCTTCTTCGGTCTTCAAAATTCGAGAATGACGATGAGAAACACCACCATGAATTGTTGAGGCACTCGGGATGAAAAATTAGAAAGGTTGAACCAACGATGAAGATAATTTGAAAGATCTTGGAGAAAAGCATTTGATCGATGATAAATCATTCTTAAGTCAAACTTTGCAAAGAATTTGAGAATAACTCCAGAAAATTAGAAGAGTCGTAAGATCCTCGAAAAGACACGTGGGTTAGGGCCCACTCAAAAGAAACACCGTTGAACGATTGCTTGAATTAAAGATTGCACCGTTGAATTAAATGACTTGAATGAGACAATAATCCCCAAATAGCTTGAACGGATCTTGAATGAAAAGACGAGCCTTCGGAGATATCTACAAGCACTCCGTAACAAATCAATAGCGAAGTGAGTGATTGATAGGTGCACCGCATGAGAAAGCATTTGAAACGGGAAAAGGGATAAGATCAACACCGAAAACTTGACTTGGATCCACCGGGGAAGATAAAAGAACAAAGGATGATAAACTTGGAGCTTCCTTTAGCATCTTCATGAGAATCACCGGATAAGAGCATTGAGGAAAAGAATGAAGAGACTTCACAACAAGAAATGGATGCTTGATTAAGAAATCTGAGTCCTTGAAGAAAAAGGGTGGGAGGGCGGGAAAACAAAACAACTTGGGACGGATGAAATGAACACCGTTGAGAAAAAGCTTAGAATTGATCTTGCGAATGTTGGAATGATCGGATCCACTTGAAGAGAAGCACGCCGGTTGGGAAAAGAATTAACATGACGATCTCGATAAACAAGAAGGATTAGCACTCTCATAGAAATATGAGAACACCGTTTAAGGAAAGGTATGGATTCAACATTTGACTTCGAAGCAACTCGAATACCACAACTGAAAACAAAAGATTGGCTTCTAGAATGAGCCGGAACAAACACATGATAGAGATTTCGCCCAAAGTGTTCGTGGTGGGGCCCACACGGGCACGACGTATAGCGGACGTCACGGATGACTAACAAGACGTCCCCGAATCAGCATAGCCAAGGATTCTTTAAGACGTCTCGCGACCAATCGTAAATCGGACCGTGAATGGGCGGACCACTAAACTTTGAACCCCAATCTCAAATCATACATCCGCCGGAAAGATATCCTGTAAGCTACTAGAATTCCCACCTATAAACTCCCGAAACTTTACGGTTATGCAATCTGGTGTTGGGGATACAGGGGACACAAAATATATCACCCAAACTAACAATACCTAGATCCAAATTGTATCCATCCGTCAACACATAACCAAGAAATCCTCGGAAATCGTGTACCTCGACCTTGAAAAACATCCGTTATGCAAGTCATGGCAATACTCCCACTTTTCGCCTCGATCGGGCTATCGTGGTTATCTCACCAACAAGCGCACAAAAGAGATTTCGATGTCGGCAAAACTCGTGTATTCCGTAATCGCAACGATAAAATTGTGACGACAACACCTCGGAGCTCAACTCCCGGGACACTGCCACAACCCCTAAATGTCAGGAGGCACCAAGAACAATGTTCTCGTCACAAAACCATCGGAACGATTCCAAGATACCCACGTGATCCTAAAAATTTTTAGTGAAATTTGAGGAGAGAAGAGTCAAAACACTACGTCAGGATACCTCACAGAGCTTTAAGGACCGGGAAGTTAATAGAATCCTACTCTCAGATATATATAATAATAAGACTCAAAACATTTTTCCGTTCTAGACTCAACAACGCCAAAGAAACAATCAAGTAGGGGCTCCTAAGTCGGGAAGGCTCACGATTACCAACTTGTAACGCCCGATGCGGCTATATCTCCCACGTGTCGAGGCACGACTTAGAGGCATAACCGCATTGAAAGCAATGTTGCAAGTGAGGTAATCTTCACACAACCCATGTAATAAATGAGGGAAAGAGATACATAGTTGGCTTACAGTCGCCACTTCACACAGTACATAATTAAACATCCATCATTCGTAGTACACTCAAGGTCCGACTACGGAACCAAAATAAAAGAAGATACCCCAAATGCTACACGGATCCCCGATCGTCCCAACTGGGCACCACTACCGATCATCGTGAAAAGACACATAGTAACGACCACGTTCCTCGTCGAACTCCCACTTGAGCTCGGTTGAGTCACCTGCCGCATCGCCGGCACCGCAACTGTTTTGGAAGTATCTCGTGAGTCACGGGACTCAGCAATCTCACACCCGCGAGATCAAGACTATTTAAGCTTATAGGAAGGACAGAGTAGTATCGTGGAGCTGCAGCAAGCGACTAGCATATATGGTGGCTACTTCGCAAAAGAGAGCGAGAAGAGAAGCAAAGCACGGACGTGAAACTAATAGCGATCAAGAAGTGATCCTGAACTACTTACGCCAGCATAACTCCAACACCGTGTTCACTTCCGGACTCCGTCGAGAAGAGACCATCACGGTTACACACGCCGTTGATGTGTATTTTTATTTGAGGTCAACTTCGGGTTTTCTACAACCGGACATTAACAAATTCCCATCTCGCCTCATAACCGGGCACGGCTTTCGAAGATATTACCCTGCAGGGTGTCCCAACTTAGCCCATTATAAGCTCTCACGGTCAACGAAGGATATTCCTTCTACCGAAGACCCGATCAATCTCGGAATCCCGGACTACAAGACATTTCGACAAAGCAATAAAACAAGACCAGCAAAGCCGCCTGACAGCCGACAAATCCCGATAGGAGCTGCACATATCTCGTTCTCGTGGCACATCCGGATGAACACTACGACGGCAACCGAAGATGCCCCAAGTTGCCTCAGTGGTGGCACCGCAAGTGGCTCTAGTTTGGACCAACACTCGAGGAGCATTGGCCCGGGTTTAAAATAAGATGACCCTCGGGCTCGCGAAAACCCGGAGAAAAGGCTTAGGTGGCAAATGGTAAAACCAAAGTTGGGCCTTTGGCTGGACGAGTCTTATTCAAAGCAAACTGTCAAGGGGGTCCCATAAATCACCCAACCGTGTAAGGAACGAAATCAAGGAACATAACACCGGTATGACGGAAACTAGGGTGGCAAGAGTGGAACAAAACACCGGGCATAAGGCCGAGCCTTCCACCCTTTACCAAGTATATAGATGTATTAATATTAGCATATATATATTGTGATATCCCCAACAAGTAAACATGTTCCAACAAGGAACAACATCTCCATGTTCCAACAAGGAACAAACTTCATCTTCACCTGCAACTAGCAACGCTATAAGAGGGGCCGAGCAAAGCGGTAACATAGCCAATCAACGGTTTGCTAGGAAAAGATGGTTAGGGGCTGACATGGCAATATGGGTGGCATGATATAGCAAGTGGTAGGCATGGCAGCATAGGCATAGCAAAAGAGCGAGCATCTAGCATAGCAAAAGATAGAAGTGATTTCGAGGATATGGTCATCTTGCCCGAGATCCCACAAGGAAGAAGAACGAGTCCATGAAGAAGACAAACGGACGTAGTCGAATCGAATCCTCACAACTCCGAACGAAACCGAAGCTAACGAGAGAAGCAACCCGGAAAGAAACAAACAACATAGTAAACAACCATCACATAAACATGGCATGATGCGCAAACAGGTATGATGCATGTCCGGTTTAATGATTCATGGCATGGCAATATGCACAAACAAAACTACAAGTTAAATGGAGCCCAATATGCAACGAGTTGCATATTGACGAAACACCACATCAATTATTTAGTTCTCTCTCGGTTATGTACCCAACAATATTAAATGTTATTAAACATGGCAAGGGGTGAAGCAAATGAAAACTAACTATTTAGGCAAGTTTAAATGAGGCCGAAACAACAAACGATGATTCCGGAAATCCTCATGTGCATATATTAGGTTTGGTACTGTTCTGCCATGTACATAATTTTAGAGTTGTTAAACATTCAAAGTGATGCTACCATGTTAATCTATGCATTTTTCTACCTCATTTACATATATAATTTATTTAAATCCGAGCTACGGTTATTTAGTTATGAACTAAATCATTTTAACATGGCATTTAAGCAAATTTAAACAAACAGCATGTTAAACATTTTAAACATGGATGAAAATGGCATATTATTAAACTACACAATTTTCTGAGCATATTACATATAAAGTTTGTTTAAATCCGATGCACGGTTAATTAATTATTGATGCATGAACATGGAGGGTTTTTCTGCAAACTAGTAATCTACTGGAATACTAGACAAATCGCAGCGCAGGGAAAAAAACACCACGGGCCGAAACTGGCTGGGCCAACAGTGCACGGGGGCGGGGCTGCTCACCAGGCCTCATGGGCCGGTCGGTGGAGAGGCCTGGCAGGCCGGCTGGCTGGCTTGAGGGCGGTGCGGGCAGGCCGCGGAGCGAGCGAGCTGGGCCTTGGCTCATTTGGGCATCAAAGCTACCGGGAGGCCCACGCGACGCTGGTGCAAGTGGGACGAGCAGCTCCTCCGCTGCTCCGGCTAGGGCATGGCGGGCGGCGGCAGGGGTCAATGGCACGGGCGGCGCGATGCAAAGCGGGTCGAGGACGGGCGAACGAGGCCGGGATCCTCCAGATCCGGGCGGAGGGACCATTCCCGATGGCGGCGGCAAGATGCGCGACTCGGCGAGGAGCTCCAAGTGCGCGGGGTTCCTGGAGAGGGAGACAGAGGGATCTGAGAGAGAGAAGAAGAGGAAGGAGACGGGAGAGAGAGGGAGGCGGCGACTGGCAGAGCGGGCAGGCGCTCCGGCGACGGGCCGAGGAGAGGCCGGGCGGATCCTGGGTTGCCGCGGCGACGGGCGGGCGGAAACGCCGGCACCGAGCTGGAGGTGCGGGCGAGGCAGGAGCGGGCGGCGGCGCGGGGTCGGGCCGACCCGGCCAGATGGGCTTGCGCGCCGTCGCTGGCTCGAAGCGGATGGGGGCGCCTGGAGGAGGCAGGGGCGACGCGTGGCGCCGTGGGAGAGGCCGAGGGCGGCCAAGGGCGAGGGGGCGCTGGTTGGGCCAGCGCATGGGCGGGCGCCAAGTGGCTGCGGGCTGTGGTCGGGCGCGAATCTGAGGAGGAGGGGCTAGGAGGTAGGGAAGGGCTAGGAGATGCCCAAAATGGACTAGGGGTTGATTATATAGGGTAGGTGGCTAGGGTTAGAGGGGTTAGGAGGGGTTTCGTGAACCTCGGATCGCGATCGGGCGGTTCCCACGCGAGGGGGTTAGATGGCTGCAGTGGACTGTGTAGAATGCCTCGAGCTGAGAAGAGAGAGAAACAGAGCGACCCGGTGGCAGCTTCCGGATACCGAAAACGTCTGACGCTAGGCCGACTATATCGCGGTTATAAATATAACGGTTGGGCAGTCAAACGAACTCCGAATGCGACGAAACTTGGCAGGCGGCCTGTCTACACTATAATAAGACCGCATGACAAGCTGCAACCCATTCCGAGAACATTTTTATGCCACTAATAAAATAATATTTCGGAGGTGCCGCGGGCGCGTGCAAGTGTGGACGGGCTCAGAACGGACAACGGAGAGAAACGGTGGAACACGAACGGATGCAAGTTTTATGAAAACGATGCCGATGCAAAGCGCATGATGTTATGAGATGAGATGCAAGACAAGAACAAAAATGCAAAACAAAAGACAAAAACCCAACCACGAAGGAAATGACATATCGCATCTCCTAAAAGGCAAGAGTTGGAGATACGAATATGGGAAGTTGTATCCGGGGCGTTACAACACTCCACCACTACGAGAGGATCTCGTCCCGAGATCTAGGATGGCACCGGAGGGAAAAGGAAGAGGAAGATAAGCGGTAAAACTAAGTTGCTTCTTCGACAAAAGAATGAAACCATGAACCTTAAGAGGTTGAGCAAAAGAAAGAAAGAAAACAACGAAGATGAACAAAGTTGAAAACACTCCGTTAGAAAAGAGGAACAAGGGATACGACGAGAACCAAGAGGTTTAGTGATAAGATAGATATTGAAACCACTCCGGTTAAAACTAGATAGAGAAGGAATGAGATTGATATAATTTGGGCAGCACTGATCGTAAATGGAAGGAATTGAACATGAACTTGACAAATGAGAGGATACTTGATGAAATCAATAACACCTTTGCAATGGGTAAGAGGGATTTAGGAGACTCAAAGTTGAAAAGAGAGGCAAAACTTGATACGATGAAAGAACTTGAATGAGAACACAACACTCCTGCTAAACGGATAAGCAAGGAAAATAACATGATCTTGACAAAAGAAGATAATTGGTAGAAGAGAGCAACATCACAAAGCCTCCTAATCGAGCGAATAGAAGCTAGACCGTTGGGATAAAGGGACGGAGAAGAAAATGACAACTTCTACCACAATTGAATTTGGAAGGCATCCTTGCAAGAAGGTTAGAATAGAGTTGTTGGAAGACCAACAACGAAAAGAATAAGTTTGTAGTGGGCTTATGGAAACATCTCAACATTATGAGGTGACAACCGACCACTAAAGGAAACAAATAATATAATTGATAACACCGACGAGATGAAAAATTTCTTCCCCAAGATGATAGAGAGATAACTTGGATCATTGATAAGCACCACAAAAGCAACATTCCTTAGGGAAGGCTTTAGGTGAAATGTGACACAAGATAACTCCAACAACGAGGTTGATGGTTGAAAAGATCTCTTGAACAAAGAGAAAATGATGGATTTAAATATCTCATTCTTAACAACTTGCGAATCATGAAACACGAAGTGAAATTGTCAAGAATGACATAAGACCACCTCAAAAGATAAGGTCGAAATAATTGCATTTCGGAATGCAAGATGAAGAATGCTTGAACTCCTCAAAACAAAACATGTGTTGAGCACCCTGTTTATTTTGAAGTATGGCTTGACGGATCTTAACTCCGAGAAAAACTTGAAGGACAAATCGAGAAATAAATGAATCCTTGACGAACCACCATGTAGAGTCTCCATGAAGAACTCCGGTAATAAAAGGATGATAGAAAGAAAGAGAAGTTGACAACACAAGGTGAAGCCTTGCAGTGATAAGATGAAGCTTTGAAATGATATAACCGACAAAATTTGGAACTCCGGAAAGAAAGATGAACAAATGAAATCAAGAATTACTTCATCATGAACAATCTCCGAAAGAAGGAATTAATCACTTGGATGAAACAAGAACAAGAATTATGTTATGCGTATCCTTCACCAATTTAAATTGATGACAAGCAACGGATTAGGCATACTACTTATTCTCGTTGAAAAAGGATTGAAGAGAGATATTGCTCAACTTGGGAAGGTCTTCAACGATCCGCCGGTAGGATTTGGGAAGAACGAATGAATCTATATAATAACGAAGGAAGAGAACTCTTGAACGAACCACCGTAAGAATTGAAAATGAACGTAGCAAAGGCACAATTCACCGTGAAGAATTAGAAAACGAATAAAGATGCTTGACAGAATTTAGATACATTAGAACGAAGAGATCATGAGCTGATTAGATGATATTTCGACGATGCACCGGTGAGATTTGGAAAACAAGAGTTGAACGCTTGAATGAATAATTCTGAGATGATGGGCTCCAGAGAATCAAACTGAAAAGACTCCTGAAATGCTCCGGGTGGGTTAAAATAATTCTCACAATCAAAAATAATTATGAGAGGATGGCATCAAGCTAGAACCATGAATCTTGAAGAGAATGGAGCAAGATTAAAGAGAAACTCTTCTTCGGTCTTCAAAATTCGAGAATGACGATGAGAAACACCACCATGAATTGTTGAGGCACTCCGGGATGAAAAATTAGAAAGGTTGAACCAACGATGAAGATAATTTGAAAGATCTTGGAGAAAAGCATTTGACTGATGATAAATCATTCTTAAGTCAAACTTTGCAAAGAATTTGAGAATAACTCCGTAAAATTAGAAGAGTCGTAAGATCCTCGAAAAGACCCGTGGGTTAGGGCCCACTCAAAAGAAACACCGTTGAACGATTGCTTGAATTAAAGATTGCACCGGTTGAATTAAATGACTTGAATGAGACAATAATCCCCAAATAGCTTGAACGGATCTTGAATGAAAAGACGAGCCTTCTGGAGATATCTACAAAGACTCGTAACAAATCAATAGCGAGAAGTGAGTGATTGATAGGTGCACCGGTATGAGAAAGCATTTGAAACGGGGAAAAGGGATAAGATCAACACCGAAAACTTGACTTGGATCCACCGGGGAAGATAAAAGAACAAAGGATGATAAACTTGGAGCTTCCTTTAGCATCTTCATGAGAATCACCGGATAAGAGCATTGAGGAAAAGAATGAAGAGACTTCACAACAGTAAAATGGATGCTTGATTAAGAAATCTGAGTCCTTGAAGAAAAAGGGGTGGGAGGGTGGGAAAACAAAAACAACTTGGGACGGATGAAATGAACACCGTTGAGAAAAAGCTTAGAATTGATCTTGCGAATGTTGGAATGATCGGATCCACTTGAAGAGAAGCACGCCCGGTTGGGAAAAGAATTAACATGACGATCTCGATAAACAAGAAGGATTAGCACTCTCATAGAAATATGAGAACACCGTTTAAGGAAAGGTATGGATTCAACATTTGACTTCAAGCAACTCGAATACCACAACCGAAAACAAAAGATTGGCTTCTAGAATGAGCCGAACAAACACATGATAGAGATTTACGCCCAAAGTGTTAAGTGGTGGGGCCCACACGGCACGACGTATAGCGGACGTCACGGATGACTAACAAGACGTCCCGAATCAGCATAGCCAAGGATTCTTTAAGACGCCTCGCGACCAATCAGTAAATCGACCGTGAATGGGCGGACCACTAAACTTTGAACCCCAATCTCAAATCATACATCCATCGGAAAGATATCCCGTAAGCTACTAGAATTCCCACCTATAAACTCCGAAACTTTCTGGTTATGCAATCTGGTGTTGGGGACAGGGACACAAAATATATCACCTAAACTAACAATACCTAGATCCAAATTGTATCCATCCGTCAACACATAACCAAGAAATCCTCGAAATCGTGTACCTCGACCTTCAAAAACATCCGTTATGCAAGTCATGGCAATACTCCCTTTTCGCCTCGATCGGGCTATCGTGGTTATCTCACCAACAACTGCACAAAAGAGATTTCGATGTCGGCAAAACTCGTGTATTCCGTAATCGCAACGATAAAATTGTGACGACAACACCTCGGAGCTCAACTCCCCGGGACACCGCCACAACCCCTAAATGTCGAGGCACCAAGAACAATGTTCTCGCCACAAAACCATCTAACGATTCCAAGATACCCACGTGATCCTAAAAATTTTTTAGTGAAATTTGAGGAGAGAAGAGTCAAAACACTACGTCAGGATACCTCACAGAGCGATTTAAGGACTGGAAGTAAAAAGAATCCTACTCTCCGATATATATAATCCTAAGACTCAAAACATTTTTCCGTTCTAGACTCAACAACGCCAAAGAAACAATCAAGTAGGGGGCTCCTAAGTCGGGAAGGCTCGATTACCAACTTGTAACGCCCCCGATGCGGCTATATCTCCCACGTGTCGAGGCACGACTTAGAGGCATAACCGCATTGAAAGCAATGTTGCAAGTGAGGTAATCTTCACACAACCCATGTAATAAATGAGGGAAAGAGATACATAGTTGGCTTACGATGCCACTTCACACAAAGACATAATTAAACATCCATCATTCGTAGTACACTCAAGGTCCGACTACGGAACCAAAATAAAAGAAGATACCCCAAATGCTACACAGATCCCCGATCGTCCCAACTGAGCACCACTCATCGATCATCGTGAAAAGACACATAGTAACGACCACGTTCCTCGTCGAACTCCCACTTGAGCTCGGTTGAGTCACCTGCACCGCATCGCCGGCACCTGCAACTGTTTTGGAAGTATCTGTGAGTCACGGACTCAGCAATCTCACACCCGAGATCAAGACTATTTAAGCTTATAGGAAGGACAGAGTAGTATCGTGGAGCTGCAGCAAGCGACTAGCATATATGGTGGCTACTTCGCAAAAGAGAGCGAGAAGAGAAGCAAAGCACGGACGTGAAACTAATAGCGATCAAGAAGTGATCCTGAACTACTTACGTCAGGCATAACTCCAACACCGTGTTCACTTCCCGGACTCCGTCGAGAAGAGACCATCACGGTTACACACGCGGTTGATGTGTATTTTTATTTGAGGTCAACTTCGGGTTTTCTACAACCGGACATTAACAAATTCCCATCTGCCTCATAAATCATGCACGGCTTTGAAAGATATTACCCTGCAGGGTGTCCCAACAGCCCATTATAAGCTCTCACGGTCAACGAAGGATATTCCTTCTACCGGGAAGACCCGATCAATCTCGAATCCCGGACTACAAGACATTTCGACAGCAATAAAACAAGACCAAAAAGCCGCCCGATTGTGCCGACAAATCCCGATAGGAGCTGCACATATCTCGTTCTCGTGGCACATCCGGATGAACACTACGACGGCAACCGAAGATGCCCCAAGTTGCCTCAGGGTGGCACCGCAAGTGGCTCTAGTTTGGACCAACACTCAGAGGAGCATTGGCCCGGGGGTTTAAAATAAGATGACCCTCGGGCTCGCGAAAACCCGGGAGAAAAGGCTTAGGTGGCAAATGGTAAAACCAAAGTTGGGCCTTCTTTGGAGACGAGTCTTATTCAAAGCAAACTGTCAAGGGGTCCCATAAATCACCCAACCGTGTAAGGAACGCGAAATCAAGGAACATAACACCGGTATGACGGAAACTAGGGTGGCAAGAGTGGAACAAAACACTGCATAAGGCCGAGCCTTCCACCCTTTACCAAGTATATAGATGTATTAATATTAGCCTATATATATTGTGATATCCCCAACAAGTAAACATGTTCCAACAAGGAACAACATCTCCATGTTCCAACAAGGAACAAACTTCATCTTCACCTGCAACTAGCAACGCTATAAGAGGGGCTGAGCAAAGCGGTAACATAGCCAATCAACGGTTTGCTAGGAAAAGATGGTTAGGGGCTGACATGGCAATATGGGTGGCATGATATAGCAAGTGGTAGGCATGGCAGCATAGGCATAGCAAAAGAGCGAGCATCTAGCATAGCAAAGATAGAAGTGATTTCGAGGGTATGGTCATCTTGCCTGAGATCCCACAAGGAAGAAGAACGAGTCCATGAAGACGACAAACGGACGTAGTCGAACGAATCCTCACAACTCCAGAACGAAACCGAAGCTAACGAGAGAAGCAACCCGGAAAGAAACAAACAACATAGTAAACAACCATCACATAAACATGGCATGATGCGCAAACAAGTATGATGCATGTCCGGTTTAATGATTCATGGCATGGCAATATGCACAAACAAAACTACAAGTTAAATGGAGCCCAATATGCACCGGGTTGCATATTGTCGTAACACCACATCAATTATTTAGTTCTCTCTCGGTTATGTACCCAACAATATTAAATGTTATTAAACATGGCAAGGGTGAAGCAAATGAAAACTAACTATTTAGGCAAGTTTAAATGAGGCCGGAAACAACAAACGATGATTCCGGAAATCCTCATGTGCATATATTAGGTTTGGTACTGTTCTGCCATGTACATAATTTTAGAGTTGTTAAACATTCAAAGTGATGCTACCATGTTAATCTATGCATTTTCTACCTCATTTACATATATAATTTATTTAAATCCGAGCTACGGTTATTTAGTTATGAACTAAATCATTTTAACATGGCATTTAAGCAAATTTAAACAAACAGCATGTTAAACATTTTAAACATGGATGAAAATGGCATATTATTAAACTACACAATTTTCTGAGCATATTACATATAAAGTTTGTTTAAATCCGATGCACGGTTAATTAATTATTGGTGCATGAACATGGAGGGTTTTTACGCAAACTAGTAATCTCTTTGGAATACTAGACAAATCGCAGCGCAGGAAAAAAACACCACGGGCGAAACTGGCCTGGGCCAACAGTGCACGGGCGGGCTGCTCACCAGGCCTCATGGGCCGGTCGGTGGAGAGGTTCGCAGGCCGGCCGGGCTGGCTTGAGGGCGGTGCGGGCAGCCGCGGAGCGAGCGAGCTGGGCCTTGGCTCGGCTGGGCATCGGTTACTGGGAGGCCCACGCGACGCTGGTGCAAGTGGGACGAGCAGCTCCTCCGCTCGTTCCGGCTAGGGCATGGCGGCGCGGCGGCAGGGTCAATGGCACGGCGGCGCGATGCAAAGTGGTCGAGGACGGGCGAACGAGGCCGGGATCCTCCAGATCCGGGCGGAGGGACCATTCCCGATGGCGGCGGCGGCATGCGCGACTCCCGGGCGAGGAGCTCCAAGTGCGGCGGGGTTCCCGGAGAGGGAGAGAGAGGGATCTGAGAGAGAGAAGAAGAGGAAGGAGACGGAGAGAGAGGGAGGCGGCGACCTGGCAGGCGGCACGGGCGCTCGGCGACGGGCCGAGGAGGCCGGCAGCGGGATCCGCTGGTTGCCGGGCGGCGACGGCGGGCGGAAACGCTTCGGCACCGAGCTGGAGGTGCGGGCGAGGCAGGAGCGGGCGGCGGCGCGGTCGGGCCGACCCGACCTGGCCAGATGGGCTTGCTGGCCGTCGCGCTGGCTCGGGCGGATGGGGGCGCTGGAGGAGGCAGGCGACGCGTGGCGCCGTGGGAGAGGCCGAGGGCGCCAAGGGCGAGGTGGCGCTGGTTGGGCCAGCGCGGTGCGTGGCGGGCGCCAAGTGGGCTGAGGCTGTGGTCGGGCCGAATCTGAGGAGGAGGGCTAGGAGGTAGGGAAGGGCTAGGAGATGCCCAAAATGGACTAGGGGTTGATTATATAGGGTAGGTGGCTAGGGTTAGAGGGGTTAGGAGGGGTTTCGTGAACCTCGGATCGCGATCGGGCGGTTCCGGACGCGAGGGGGGGTTAGATGGCTGCAGGTGGACTGTGTAGAATGCCTCGAGCTGAGAAGAGAGAGAAAGCAGAGCGACCGGTGGCAGCTTCCGGATACCGAAAACGTCGGCGCTAGGCCGACTATATCAGCGGTTATAAATATAACGGTTGGGCGATCAAACGAACTCCGAATGCGACGAAACTTGGCGGTGGCCTGTCTACACTATAATAAGACCGCATGACAAGCTGCAACCCATTCCGAGAACATTTTTATGCCACTAATAAAATAATATTTGGAGGTGCAGCGCGCGTGCAAGTGTGGACGGGCTCGAGCAGACAACGGAGAGAAAGCGGTGGAACACGAGCGGATGCAAGTTTTATGAAAAGCGATGCCGATGCAAAGCGCATGATGTTATGAGATGAGATGCAAGACAAGAACAAAAATGCAAAACAAAAGACAAAAACCCAACCACGAAGGAAATGACATATCGCATCTCCGGAAAAGGCAAGAGTTGGAGATACGAATATGGGAAGTTGTATCCGGGGCGTTACATGTTGTAAATCTCTCTAGAGGTTCTACAGAATACTTTGTACTCATCATTCTCATAGTGAAGTTGTGTGGACTGGTCGGTCCACGGCCGTGGTTTTTTACTCCTCAAGTTGAGGAGGTTTTTCCACGTTAAATCCTGTGTCACTTGTGCATGTTGTTTGTGTTATTCCGCTGCTTGCTTGTTGGTTGAAGCTGTCCTCAAGGTTCATCACAAGTGAAGGGGGTTGTGTAGTGTGCATATTTGCCGTGTCGGTGAATTTGTGCAGCGCATTGTTGCTGTCCAGCCCCAACAAAGTGGCATCAGAGCCTTGGTTTGCTTGTGCAAATTGCTGAGTTTCTTGTGGTGAAAGATGGAAGTGAATACTAGTAGGATGATATCTTTGAATGGTACAAATTATCAAGCATGGAAGGGCAAGATGGAGGACTTGTTGTATGTGAAAGAATACTGAAAGCCAGTGTTCTCCACTGAGATACCGGAGGGCATTGAGGAAGGTCAATGGAAGGTACTTCATCGCCAAGCTTGTGGGTTTATTCGGCAATGGGTCGATGACAATGTTTTGAACCATATCATTGATGAGACACATGCACGCACCTTATGGCAGAAATTGGAAGAGTTGTTTGCCGGAAAGAAGGTACAAACAAGATGTTCTTGATCAAACAATTGATGTGCTTGAGGTACAAAGAGGGCACTATAATTGCAGATCATGTGAATACATTACAAGGCATTATAAATCAGCTTTCTTCAATGGGAATAACATATGAAGATGAAGTGAGAGCTTTCTGCTACTAGGCTCATTACGACAATTTGGGAGACCTTTAAGGTCACGGCTTGCAATTCAGCAACTAATGGAGTTGTCACTTGGAATCTTGTGAAAACCAGGGTACTAAATGAAGAGTCCAGAAGGTGGTCAAGCCACTTCTTCCTCAAATTCAGAGGTGCTAGTCACTCGATCCGTGGGGAGAAGCAAGAGCGAGAGGTCCGTAAAGGGGCGTAAAGAGGTAGAAGCAAATCAAAAAGTAAGTATGCTGATTATGAGTGCCATCACTGCCATCAGAAGGGCCGCATTAAGTGGCAATGTGACAAGTGGAAGAAAGACAAAAAGAAAAAGAAGAAACAAGATCAGAAGCAAGTTGACACTGATAGTGACACAGAGGGCAACCGAGTTACTGCAGTAGAAGAGGACATCATGCTTGTTATGCATGAAGAAAATGAGGGCAGATTTGGTTCCACTGTTGAGGAGAGGATCACTGTTGTTTCTGATGAAACCGTTAACCTTGTGGATGGTGACGAGATGATTTGGATACCGGACAGCGGTGCTACCATTCATGCTACATCTCGTAGAGAGCTCTTCACTAACTATATATCAGGTGATTTTGGTGTTGTGAAGATGGGGAACAATGATAGAGCAGCCATCATTGGAAAAGGAGATGTGCATTTGGAGACCGCAAATGGTACAAGGTTACTCCTGAAATCTGTGAGGCATGTTGAGGCACTTCGTCTCAACATTATTTTAGTTGGTTTGCTTGATGGAGATGATTACTTGAGCAGTTTTGGAAAAGGGCAAGATAAGCTCACCAAAGGCAACATGATTGTTGCAAGAGGTAAAATGGTCTCAGTTTTGTATCATGTTCATGCTAAGCTCTTTAGTGCTTCTGTCAATGCACTAGAGAAGGATGATCATTGTGCTTTATGGCACAAGAGACTTGGGCACATGAGTGAGAAGGGGATGATAGTGCTAGTGAAGAAAAAATTGTTGAAGGGTGTGAAAGGAGTTCACATCAATAAATGTTTAGATTGTCTAGCAGGGAAGCAACACCGAGTTTCCTTCAAGACTCTACCTCCTCACAAGAAGCCCGAGAAGCTGGACTTGATACATTCCGATGTTTGCAAAATGTCGGTAAGATCACTTGGTGGTGCTAAGTACTTTGTGACTTTTATTGATGACTTCTCTAGGAAAGTTTGGGCCTTCACTTTGAGGACCAAAGATCAAGTACTAGGTGTATTCAAGCAATTCCAAGCCTCGGTTGAGAGATAAACTGAGAAAAAGATCAAGTGCATTCGCACTGATAATGGAGGAGAGTACATTGGGCCATTTGATGCATATTGCAAGCAGCAAGGTATTAGGCATCAATTTACTCCCTCGAAGACACCACAGCTGAATGGTCTTGCCGAGAGGATGAACAGGACAATTGTGGAGAGAGTTAGATGCTTGTTGTCAAGTGCAAAGCTACGCAAACACTTTTGGGGTGAGGCTTTGATGACTGCAGTTTATCTTATTAATCTCTCACCAAGTTATCCTTTGCAGGGAGATGTTCCTAACAGGGTCTGGTGTGACAAGGACGTCTCATATGACTACCTGAAGGTTTTTGGGTGCACGGCCTTTGTTCATATTCCTCAAGATGAAAGGTCAAAGCTTGATTCGAAGACACGACAATGTATCTTTCTTGGTTATGGTGGTGATGAGTTTGGCTACAAACTGTTTGACCCTATAGCAAGGAAAGTTCTGAGAAGCCGTGATGTTGTGTTTGTTGAATACCAAACAATTGAGGATATTGTGAAGACAAAGGGGAAGGTTCCTCCTCAAAGAAGCAAAGAAGACATGATTGATTCTGACCCAGTTCCTGCAGCTCCAGCTCCTGTGCAAGTTGAAGCAGATGCAGAAGATGTACAAGATGATGTACATGGTGGTGCAGGTGAAGAAGAAGCTCCCAAACAGCAGCAGCAAGAGTATGATGCTGAAGTTGATGATCCAGATCAGCAGGAAGCACCAGCACCAGAAAGTCCACCAGCTACTCCACTCAGAAGATCCAGCAGGTATCCCTCAGATCAATACGTGGTGTCATTATCTGACGGTTCAGAACCTGAATGCTTTGCAGATGCAATGGAAGATGATCACAAGAAGGAGTGGAAAAAGGCTATGCAAAAAGAGATGGATTCCTTGCATAAGAATCACACTTATGAGTTGGTGAAGTTACCCAAGGGCAAGAAATTTTGAAGAACAAGTGGGTCTACAGAATCAAGCAAGAAGAGCACACATCACATCCAAGGTACAAGGCCAGGCTAGTTGTAAAAGGATTCGGCCAGAGGAAAGGCATTGACTATGATGAGATCTTTTCTCCGGTTGTGAAGATGACATCCATAAGAGTAATCCTTGGCATGGCAGCAAGTCTCAACTTGGAGGTTGAGCAAATGGATGTGAAGACTGCATTCCTTCATGGTGAGTTGGAGGAAGAAATATACATGGAGCAACCTGAGGGGTTTCCTATGAAAGGCAAAGAAGACTATGTGTGCAAGCTGAAGAAAAGTCTCTATGGCCTGAAATAAGCACCAAGACAATGGTACATGAAGTTTGAAACTGTCATGGGGGAGCAAGGCTACAAGAAGTGTAGCTCAGAGCATTGTGTGTTTATTCAGAGGTTCTCGGGTGATGATTTCATCATATTATTGCTCTATATTGATGATATCCTGATTGTTGGCAAGAATGTCTCTAGGATTGCTAAGTTGAAGAAGCAGTTGAGAAAATGTTTTGCCATGAAAGACTTAGGTCTAGCAAAGAACATTCTCGGAATGAGAATTGAGCGAGACAGAAATTGCAACAAGTTATACTTGTCTCAAGAGAAGTATATTGAGAAAGTACTTCAGAAGTTCAGGATGGAAAATGCTAAAGTTGTAAGTTGTCCACTAGCAGCCCATTTCAAATTGAGCAGAAAGCAATGTCCTACCACTGATGAGCAGAAAAAGGAAATGCATCATGTTCCTTATGCTTCAGCGGTTGGGAGTTTGATGTATGCTATGGTGTGTACAAGGCCTGACATTGCTCACGCGGTTAGTACTGTGAGCAGATTTATGTCCAATCTAGGAAGACCTCATTGGGAAGACGTGAAGTGGATTTTGAGATATCTTCGGGGCAGCACAAATCTGAAACTTTGCTTCGGTGACGGCGAGGCAAAGCTGATTGCTTTTTCAGATTCTGACATGGCTGGAGATGTTGATGTATGAAGTCTACTTCAGGTTACTTGGTTACCTATGCAGGGGGAGCGGTGTCATGGCAAAGCAGGCTGCAGAAGTGTGTGGCATTGAATACAACTGAAGCTGAATTCATTGCTGTAACAGAGGCGAGCAAAGAGCTATTGTGACTGAAACGGTTGGCTTGTGAGCTTGGTTTTAAGTAAGACAAGTATGTGTTATTTTGTGACAACCAAAGTGCTATCCACTTGAGTAAGAATGCAAGTTTTCATTCAAGGTCTAAGCATATAGAAGTCAGTTATCATTGGATTCGATATGTGTTGCATTCCAAGGAAATGCAACTTGAGAAGGTTCACACCGATGACAATGGGGCTGATATGTTGACTAAAGTGGTGACAAGGAAGAAGCTCGAAGTATGTCACCGGCTCGCTGGCATGGCTGCCAGAAGGCAGTGAGACCCTCCATGATGTCGGGAGGGGGGAGTTTGTTGGGCTAAGTCCCTCCACATGGAGGTGTTTTGGCAGCCCAACATCAGCCCACACAAGTCCAACACATATGAACCTGTTGGGGAACGTAGCATAAATTCAAAATTTTCCTACGTGTCACCAAGATCTATCTATGGAGAAACTAGCAACAAGGGAAGGAGAGTGCATCTACATACCCTTGTAGATCGCTAAGCGGAAGCGTTCATGAGAACGGGGTTGAAGGAGTCAGACTGCCGTGATCCAAATCACCGAGATCCTAGTGCCGAACGGACGGCACCTCCGCGTTCAACACACGTACAGCCCGGTGGCGTCTCCCATGCCTTGATCCAGCAAGGAGAGAGGGAGAGGTTGAGGAAGACTCCATCCAGCAGCAGCACAACGGGCGTGGTGGTGGTGGAGGAGCGTGGCAATCCCACAGGCTTCGCCAAGCACCAAGGGAGAGGAGGAGGAGGAGGCGGGGCTGCGCCTGGAGAGGGAGATAGAATCGTGTCCTTTGGGCAGCCCCTTGGCCTCATATATATAGGGGAAGGGAGGGCTGCGCCCCCATCTAGGGTTTCCACCCCCAAGGGGTGCGGCCAGCCCTAGATGGGGTTTGGGGAGGCGGCCAAGAGGGGAGGGAGAGGGAGGCGCCCACTAGATGGGCCTTAGGGCCCATCTGGACTAGGGTTTGCCCCCTCCCACTCATCCTTGCGCCTTGGGCCCCTTGTGGGGGGCGCACCAGCCCTCCTAGGGGCTGGTCCCTCCCACACTTGGCCCACGCAGCCTTCTGGGCAGGTGGCCCCACTTGGTGGACCCCGGGACCCTCCGGTGGTCCCAGACATTACCGATATCGCCCAAACTTTTCCGGTGACCAAAACAGGACTTCCCATATATAAATCTTTACCTCCGGACCATTCCGGAACTCCTCGTGACGTCCGGGATCTCATCCGGACTCAACAACATTCGGTAACCACATACAAACTTCCTTTATAACCCTAGCGTCATCGAACCTTAGTGTGTAGACCCTACGGGTTCGGGAGACATGTAGACATGACCGAGACGTTCTCCGATCAATAACCAACAGCGGGATCTGGATACCCATGTTGGCTCCCACATGTTCCACGATGATCTCATCGGATGAACCACGATGTCAAGGACTCAATCGATCCCGTATACAATTCCCTTTGTCTAGCGGTATTGTACTTGCCCGAGATTCGATCGTCGGTATCCCGATACCTTGTTCAATCTCGTTTCCGGCAAGTCTCTTTACTCGTTCCGTAACACATCATCCCGTGATCAACCCCTTGGTCACATTGTGCACATTGTGATGATGTCCTACCGAGTGGGCCCAGAGATACCTCTCCGTTTACACGGAGTGACAAATCCCAGTCTTGATTCGTGCCAACCCAATAGACACTTTCGGAGATACCTGTAATGCACCTTTATAGCCACCCGATTACGTTGTGACGCTTTGGTACACCCAAAGCATTCCTACGGTATCCGGAGTTGCACAATCTCATGGTCTAAGGAAAAGATACTTGACATTAGAAAAGCTTTAGCATACGAACTACGATCTTTGTGCTAGGCTTAGGATTGGGTCTTGTCCATCACATCATTCTCCTAATGATGTGATCCCGTTATCAACGACATCCAATGTCCATGGTCGTGAAAGCTGTAACCATCTATTGATCAACGAGCTAGTCAACTAGAGGCTTACTAGGGACATGGTGTTGTCTATGTATCCACACATGTATCTGAGTTTCCTATCAATACAATTATAGCATGGATAATAGACGATTATCATGAACAAGGAAATATAATAATAACTAATTTATTATTGCCTCTAGGGCATATTTCCAACAGTCTCCCACTTGCACTAGAGTCAATAATCTAGTTCACATCGTCATGTGATCAACAGCGATAGGTCACATCGCCATGTGACCAACACCCAAAGAGTTTACTAGTGTCTCAGAACTAGTTCACATCATCATGTGATTTAGGCTCAATGAGTTCTGAGGTTTGATCATGTTTTGCTTGTGAGAGAGGTTTTAGTCAACGGGTTTTAGTCAACGGGTCTGAACCTTTCAGATCCGTGTGTGCTTTGCAAATTTCTAGGTCGTATTATAAATGCTGCTTCCACGCTCCACTTGAAGCTATTCCAAATGGTTGCTCCACTATACGTATCCGGTTTGCTACTCAGAGTCACCGGATAGGTGTTAAAGCTTGCATCGACGTAACGCTTTACGCTGAACTCTTTATCACCTCCATAATCGAGAAACATGTCCTTATTTACTCCAAGGACAATTTTGATCATTGTCCAATGATCCATTCCTGGATCATTCTTGTACCCCTCGACCGACTCATGGCATGGCACACTTCCGATGCGGTACACAGCATAGCATCTTGTAGAGCCTATGTCTAAGGCATAGGGACGATCTTAAATCCTTTCTCTACGTTACTGCCGTGGTCGAGCTTTAAGTCTTAACTTCATACCTTACATCTCGTGCAAGAACTCCTTCTTTGGTGATCCATCTTGAACACCTTCAAGATCATGTCAAGGTACATGCTCATTTGAAAGTATTATTAAACATTTTGATCTATCTTATAGATCTTTGATGCTTATTGTTCAAGTAGCCTAATCCAGGTTTTCTATTGAAAAACACTTTTCAAACATCCCTATATGCTTTCTAGAAATTCTACATCATTTACGATCATCAATATGTCAACAACATATTGTTATCGTAAATTCTATAGTGCTCCCACTCACTTCTTTGGAAATACAAGTTTCTCATAAACTTTGTATAAACCCAAAATCTTTGATCATCTCATCAAAGCGCACATTCCAACTCCGAGATGCTTACCCCGGTCCTTAGAAGGATCGCTGGAGCCAACATACCTTTTAGCATCCTTAGGATCGACAAAACTTTCTGATTGTATCACATACAACCTTTCCTTACGAAAACTGGTAAGGAAACTCGTTTTGACATCTATTTGCCAGATTTCATAAATGCAGCTTATGCTAACATGATTCCGACGGACTTAAGCATCGCTACGGATGAGAAAATCTCATCGTAGTCAACTCCTTGAACTTGTGAAAAACTTTTCGCCACAAGTCGAGCTTCATAGACGGTGACATTACCGTCCACGTCCGTCTTCTTCTTAAAGATCCATTCATGTCAATGGCTTTCCGATCATCGGGCAAGTCCACCAAAGTCCATGCTTTGTTCTGATATATGGATACTATCTCGGATTTCATGGCCTCTAACCATTTGTCGAAATTTGGGCCCACCATCGCTTCTCCATAGCTCGTAGGTTCATTGTTGTCTAGCAACATGACCTTCAAGACAGGATCACCGTACCACTCTGAAGCGATCTGGCGTCCTTGTCGTCCTACGAGTTTCGGTAGTGACTTGATCCGAAACTTCATGATTACTGTCATAAGCTTCTACTTCAATTAGTGTAGGTTCCACGGGAACAACTTCCTGTGCCCTGCTACACACTAGTTGAAGTGACGGTTCAATAACCTCATCAAGTCTCCACCATCCTCCCACTCAACTTTTTGAGACGAACTTTTCCTCGCGAAAGGACCCGATTCAAGAAACAATCCCTATTGCTTCCAGATCTGAATTAGGAGGTATACCCAACTGTTTTGGGTGTCCTATGAAGATGCATTTGTCCGCTTTGGGTTCGAGCTTATCAACCTGAAACTTTTCCACATAAGCGTCGCAGCCCCAAACTTTTAAGAAATGACAACTTAGGTTTCTCTAAACCATAGTTCATACGGTGTCATCTCAACGGAATTACGTGGTACCCTATTAAAGTGAGTGCGGTTGTCTCTAATGCCTAACCCATGAGCGATAGTGGTAATTCGATAGGAGACATCATGGTACGCACCATATCCAATAGGGTGCAACTATGATGTTCGGACACACCATCACACTATGGTGTTCGAGGCGGTATTAATTGTGAAACAATTTGCACAATGTCTTAATTGTGTGCCAAAACTCAGAACTCAGATATTCATCTCTATGATCATATCATAGACATTCTATCCTCTTGTCACGAAGATCTTAAACTTCACTCTGAAATTACTTGAACCATTCAATAATTCAGACTTGTGTTTCATCAAGTAAATATACTCAACATCTACCGAATCATCTCGTGAAGTAAGAACATAATGATATTCATCAGATGCCTCAAAGCACTTATTGGACTGCACACATCAAAATGTGTTACTTCCAACAAGTTGCTATCTAGTTCCATCTTCTTTGAAACCGAGGCTTTTCACCATCTTGTCCATGTGGTATGATTTGCATATCTCAAGTGATTCAAAATCAAGTGAGTCTAAACGATCCATCTGCATGGAGTTTCTTCATGCGTATGCACCAATAGACATGGTTCGCATGTCTCAAACTTTTAAAACGAGTGAGTCCAAAGATCCATCAACATGGAGCTTCTTCATGCTTTTACACCAATATGACTTATATGGCGATTGCCACAAGTAAGTGGTAATATCATTACTATCTTATACTTTTGGCATGAAAATGTGTATTACTACGATCGAGATTCAATAAACCATTTATTTAGGTGCAAGACCATTGAAGGTATTATTCAAATAAACAGAGTAACCATTATTCTCCTTAGATGAATAACCGTATTGCGATAGACATAACCCAATCATGTCTATGCTCAACGCAAACACCAAATAACAATTTTAGGCTTAACTCCAATCTCGATGGTAGAGGGAGCGTGCGATGCTTGATCACATCAACCTTGGAAATACTTCCAACACATATCGTCGGCTCAACTTTAGCTAGTCTCCGTTTATTCCGTAGCTTTTATTTCGAGTTACTAACATTTAGCAACTGAACCGGTATCTAATACCCTAGTGCTACTAGGAGTACTAGTAAAGTACACATTAACATAATGTATATCAAATATACTTCTATCGACCTTGCCGACCTTCTCATCTACCAAGTATCTAGGGTGGTTCCGCTCAAGTGGCTGTTCCCCTTATTACAGAAGCACTTAGTCTCGGGTTTGGGTTCAACCTTGGGTTTCTTCACTGGAGCAGCAACTGATTTGCCGTTTCATGAAGTGTCCCTTCCTGCCCTTGCCCTTCTTGAAACTAGTGGTTTCACCAACCATCAACAATTGATGCTCCTTCTTGATTTCTACTTTCGCGGTGTCAAACATCGCGAACACTTCAAGGATCATCATATCTATCCTTGATATGTTATAGTTCATCACGAAGCTCTAGCAGCTTGGTGGCAATGACTTTGGAGAAACATCACTATCTCATCAGGAAGATTAACTCCCTCGATTCAAGTGATCACTGCACTCGAGACAATCTGAGCACAAACTCAACGATTGAGCTTTTCTCTCTTAGTTTGCAGGCTAAGAAAATCGTCGGAGGTCTTATACCTCTTGACGTGGGCACGAGCCTGAAATCCCAATTTCAGCCCTCGAAACATCTCATATGTTCCGCGACGTTTCGAAAACGTCTTTGGTGCCTGAATTCTAAACCGTTTAACTGAACTATCACGTAGTTATCAAAACGTGTATGTCCGATGTTCGCAACATCCACAAACGACGTTTGGGGTTCAGCACAATCGAGCGGTGCATTAAGGACATAAGCTTTCTACTGTCCGCATAATCGCTACTTTCATCTTTCAACTATATTTTCTCTAGGAACATATCTAAACAGTGGAACTAAAGCGCGAGCTTACGACATAATTTGCAAAAGGTCTTTTGACTATGTTCAAGATAATTAAGTTCATCTTATGAACTCCCACTCAGATAGACATCCCTCTGGTCATCTAAGTGATTACATGATCCGAGTCAACTAAGCCGTGTCCGATCATCACGTGAGACGGACTAGTCGACTCGGTGAACATCTTCATGTTGATCGTATCTACTATACGACTCATGCTCGACCTTTCGGTCTCTGTGTTCCCGAGGCCATGTCTGTACATGCTAGGCTCGTCAAGTTAACCCCAAGTGTTTTTGCTGTGTAAATCTGTCTTACACCCGTTGTATGTGAACGTAAGAATCCATCACACCCGATCATCACGTGGTGCTTAGAAGCGACGAACTGTAGCAACGGTGCAGTCGAGGAGAACACTTCTTGAAATTTGTGTAAGGGATCATCTTATTTACTACCGTCGTTCTAAGTAAACAAGATGCATAAACATAATAAACATCACATGCAATTATATAGTAGTGACATGATATGGCCAATATCATATTGCTCCTTTGATCTCCATCTTCGGGGCTCCATGATCATTATTGTCACCGGCATGACACCATGATCTCCATCATCATGATCTCCATCATCGTATCTCCATGAAGTTGTCTCGCCAACTTATTACTTCTACTACTATGGCTACCGGTTAGCAATAAAGTAAAGTAATTACATGGCGTTGTTTAATGACACGCAGGTCATACAATAAATAAAGACAACTCCTATGGCTCCTGCCGGTTGTCATACTCATCGACATGCAAGTCGTGAATCCTATTACAAGAACATGATCAATCTCATACATCACATATCATTCATCACATTCTACTTGGCCATATCACATCACATAGCATACCCTGCAAAAACAAGTCAGACGTCCTCTAATTGTTGTTGCATGTTTTACGTGGCTGCTATGGGTTTCTAGCAAGAACGTTTCTTACCTACGCAAAACCACAACATGATATGCCAATTGCTATTTACCCTTCATAAGGACCCTTTTCATCGAATCCGTTCCGACTAAAGTGGGAGAGACTGGCACCCGCTAGCCACCTTATGCACCAAGTGCATGTCAGTCGGTGGAACCTGTCTCACGTGAGAGTACGTGTAAGGTCGGTCCGGGCCGCTTCATCCCACAATACCGTCGAAACAAGATTGGACTAGTAACGGTAAGCATATTGAACAAAATCAACGCCCACAACTACTTTGTGTTCTACTCATGCAACGAATCTACGCAATAGACCTGGCTCATGATGCCACTGTTGGGGAACGTAGCATAAATTCAAAATTTTCCGATGTGTCACCAAGATCTATCTATGGAGAAACTAGCAACGAGGGAAGGAGAGTGCATCTACATACCCTTGTAGATCGCTAAGCGGAAGCGTTCATGAGAACGGGGTTGAAGGAGTCGTACTCGTCGTGATCCAAATCACCGGAGATCCTAGTGCCGAACGGACGACACCTCCGCGTTCAACACACGTACAGCCCGGTGACGTCTCCCATGCCTTGATCCAGCAAGGAGAGAGGGAGAGGTTGAGGAAGACTCCATCTAGCAGCAGCACAACGGCGTGGTGGTGGTGGAGGAGCGTGGCAATCCCGCAGGGCTTCGCCAAGCACCAAGGGAGAGGAGGAGGAGGAGAGGCAGGGCTGCGCCTGGAGAGGGAGATAGAATCGTGTCCTTTGGGCAGCCCCTTGGCCTCATATATATAGGGGAAGGAAGGGCTGCGCCCCCATCTAGGGTTTCCACCCCCAAGGGGTGCGGCCAGCCCTAGATGGGGTTTGGGGAGGCGGCCAAGAGGGGAGGGAGAGCGAGCCGCCCACTAGATGGGCCTTAGGGCCCATCTGGACTAGGGTTTGCCCTCCCACTCATCCTTGCGCCTTGGGCCCCTTGTGGGCGCACCAGCCCTCCTAGGGGCTGGTCCCTCCCACACTTGGCCCACGCAGCCTTCTCGGGGCAGGTGGCCCCACTTGGTGGACCCCCAGGACCCTCCGGTGGTCCCAAGACATTACCGATATCGCCTCAAACTTTTCCGGTGACCAAAACAGGACTTTCCATATATAAATCTTTACCTCCGGACCATTCCGAACTCCTCGTGACGTCCGAGATCTCATCCGGGACTCCGAACAACATTCGGTAACCACATACAAACTTCCTTTATAACCCTAGCGTCATCGAACCTTAAGTGTGTAGACCCTACGGGTTCGGGAGACATGTAGACATGACCGAGACGTTCTCCAATCAATAACCAACAGCGGGATCTGGATACCCATGTTGGCTCCCACATGTTCCACGATGATCTCATCGGATGAACCACGATGTCAAGGACTCAATCGATCCCGTGATACAATTCCCTTTGTCTAGCGGTATTGTACTTGCCCGAGATTCGATCGTCGGTATCCCGATACCTTGTTCAATCTCGTTTCGCAAGTCTCTTTACTCGTTCCGTAACACATCATCCCGTGATCAACCCCTTGGTCACATTGTGCACATTGTGATGATGTCCTACCGAGTGGGCCCAGAGATACCTCTCCGTTTACACGGAGTGACAAATCCCAGTCTTGATTCGTGCCAACCCAATAGACACTTTCGGAGATACCTGTAATGCACCTTTATAGCCACCCGATTACGTTGTGACGTTTGGTACACCCAAAGCATTCCTACGGTATCCGGAGTTGCACAATCTCATGGTCTAAGGAAAAGATACTTGACATTAGAAAAGCTTTAGCATACGAACTACGATCTTTGTGCTAGGCTTAGGATTGGGTCTTGTCCATCACATCATTCTCCTAATGATGTGATCCCGTTATCAACGACATCCAATGTCCATGGTCGAAACCGTAACCATCTATTGATCAACGAGCTAGTCAACTAGAGGCTTACTAGGGACATGGTGTTGTCTATGTATCCACACATGTATCTGAGTTTCCTATCAATACAATTATATCATGGATAATAGACGATTATCATGAACAAGGAAATATAATAATAACTAATTTATTATTGCCTCTAGGGCATATTTCCAACAGAACCGTTGATCTGTTCTGCATCCAACGGTTGTGAGTGTTTCCTGGTGAAGGGAGCAAGGAGAAAACCCTAGCCACTCCACCCCTTGCTGGTGGTGGCTGCCGTTCGTGAGAGTGAGAGAGAGAGAGCACACAAGAGAAAACACAACCTGAGAGAGAGGAAGAAGAAGAAGCAGAGGTTCTGTCCAGATTTGCTGCATCTGACTAGACAGTGTTCAAGCTGGTGATTGGAGGCTCAAACGTGCTTGGATCGACCCCAAACTTAGTGAGCTCGTTCCTTACTTTGAGTACTTCGATTTGGTTAGCTGGTTTGAGGATTGGGTCAGTAGAGCATCAGATTTGAAAGTGATTTTGTCAGCTCTGGCTGCTGCAGTTTCAGAACAGAGTAGTTTTGGGAGACGAACAGTTGGGGTAGGCAAACGATGTCCGATTGAGCTGAAATTTGGAGGGGATCTCAAGAACTCGTGTGTCTACTTGTCTGCCAAATTTGGTGATGTTTGGTTCAGCGGTTTAAGAGCAGTTTACAAAACACTGGAGGGTACAGAAGCCGTGTAAACTCTGCTTTGCTGAAATCTTACTTCTTGTGGTTGTTGTTGCTATTGCCGGTTGGCAACGTGGAGAGTGTGTTGTAAATCTCTCTAGAGGTTCTAGAGAAGACTTTGTACTCATCATTCTCATAGTGAAGTTGTGTGGACCGGTCGGTCCACGGCCGTGGTTTTTTACTCCTCAAGTTGAGGAGGTTTTACACGTTAAATCATGTGTCACTTGTGCATGTTGTTTATGTTATTCCGCTGCTTACTTGTTGGTTGAAGCTGTCCTCAAAATTTATCACAAGTGAAGGGAAGTGTGTAGTGTGCATATTTGCCATGTCGGTGAATTTATGCAGCGCATTGTTGCTGTCCAGCCCCAACACGGGCTTGACGAGGACGGCCACATCGGCACCTGCCAGGTCGTCTCCCGTAGCAGCAGCAACAACAATACAACAGCAAGTGCCATGCAGGAGCAGCTCGACTGGAAGATGGCCAAGGACAAGCTGTGGAGTGAGGAACGGCAGGCGGCTGACGGGCCTACTCTCACCGCCATAGGCAATGCCAGATTCTGCCTTGTGGACTGTGTCAAGGGAGAGGAGCTCCATGGCTGCACGTTCCAGATCACCACGTTTCGGCTTAGGTATAGTCGCAGGGGAGAGCTGGAGATCTTCGACCGCAACACTAGGTCATGTCCGGTGTCTAAACGCCTCCACACATTTTCACCGGTGGCGTTCTGGATGTAGTGGTCATTTGCTGTTTATTTGGCTTGGATAATTAGTCGCCCGCAATGCATAGTAACTGTATATATACTAGATGATATCCCGCGCGTTGCAGCCGGGCATTGTAGCCCAAAGTTGCGTTCTTTTTTTTTGGGATGTGAGCCAAACATCTTAAGAAAAATGATATGCGCTCTAGACTATAGAGGACGAACATTGTTAAGGTAAGAAAAGGAAAGTAGACACATTGTGCCGTTGATGTATGATGATATTTAGTCATTGAAATAGGATGTTCGTCAGCTGAAGCAAACCAAAACTGCTTTATGTATAAGTAACATCATACTTGAGTGATAATTGTCTTCAAAACATTATCCTAACATTATATGTTGTCTGCCATTACATTAGTGCCCTTACAAAATTTGGGAGACATATCTATCTTGTAGTTCTGCAGCACCCTATAAATTAAGGGCATGTTCGGTAATTCTCCCGGCCCGCTCCATGAAATCTGCGAATCTGTGGAGTGCCTCCTTCCCCACTCCGCGATTTTAAACTGCGGCTCCTCCGACTCCCAGAGCGGAGTTGTGGAGGAGGAAGGAATCCGAACAGGCCTTAAATATCTTGAGATCCAAAAAGAAAAGAACAAAGGTTATTGTGCATCTTAGAAACCACGTGTGACAGTTTGCACCAATATCACCATAGGCTAATTAACGTGTGCACAATAATATTTCGTCTAACAGTAAGTGATAATGCCAGAATATTTAATTTAACAAAGATGTTGTAATAAACCGTTGATTAAGAAACATCATGAATATGTACAACAATCATACGCCAACATTGACGTAATTTTTTCGGGCCAATAGCTCCTGTGCGACGTTTTTGATGTGAATTTGCTTGAGTGCGACGTTGTTCGAGTGAATGGCTGTGATGCGACACACTTGAGCGTGTAAATAGCTCCAATGCGACATGGCTCTGTTTAACCGTGAAATGAAAAACACGAGGGTTAGTGATTTGAGTTATGACACGCGGGATCCACCAGTTACTCGCATGCGGGTGGGACCCACAACTTATCCACACAAGCATGCCCGTACTCATCAGCATGCCCTGACCTGAGCCAGCCCGCCCCCCTCCATTGCTTACCCTGCCATTTTGCTTTCCCACCTTCTTCTTCCTCTGCTCCGGCAACGGTTGCGCGCTGGCGAAAGTGATGTCTAGCTCGACTTCAGCCACCCGCCAATCATGGACGAAGTATGGTCCACTGCCGTTGACAAGATGCCCCGATTGCCCACGCATGGAGCCTCTCAAGCGTTTGACTTGTGTGAGGGAAGAAAATGGCGACCGTGGGCGCGAGTTTGTGAAATGTTTGAGCAAGCCACAGCCGGGGCAGGTTAGATCTGTGTTCTTGACCAATTCTATGGTCTAATTTCTCCCGATTTCTTTCTTTTTCCCTCGAATTAGGGCGGTGGATCTGGGTGGTGGATCTAGGATTCATGCGCCGCCCCCTGCTTTTCGTGTTCGAAGAAATGTGGGCATTTTGAGTGGCTCGATGAATATGTTGAAAGGTTGAAATTGGAGGGATCAACCCCAACCCAAGAGCTCAATTTTGGGGGGGCGGCTTGCCGTGGAACAAGCCCCCAATTTGGCGGACAGAGCCGATCCGATGATGCATAGTGCAGAACTGAAGTGTGAATTGAAGAAAATTGGCAAGCAACTAAAGCATCTGATCGATTTGAAGCAGCAAGCAAATAAGATGGCGGGAGCATTTTATGGTTGTGTCATTGCTATGGGTTTATTTTACTTGATGTTCATCAGTCGCTAGAATTTGTTATAGTTTCAGTTAGTTAGTCAGCTAGTTTGTGGGTGCCCAGAGTTTGAGTTAGCCAGGGATCATTTGTTAGATGAACTTGAATTCGTGTGAAGCAAAACTTGCTTGAATTATTGTCTTGATATTCTCGGGGCCCTATTCAGTGTTCATGCTTTGTTTCCTCTGTTTTGTTCTTCGCCAATGTAGTACACACCCAAATTCAGTTTCTAGTAAAAAAACAAAACTGGGCTGCCGAATAGATGTTGGGCTGTGAGAAAATGGGCCCTGAGAAAATAACCATGCCCAAAATAGAGACCAGCCCGCCCGCGTAGGGGCACCAGCCCACCTCTAACTTCGGCAAATAAAATGTTACTTATTTTTACTTTGGCCTTTTTCTTGCACTAAATTTTGTGATGGATCTTTTTTTGATGCAATAAAACCAAATGTTAATTGTTTTTATGCATGTCTCACGGTTCCATGAACTAAATGAGTTGCATGAAGTAAATTAGTTTGCATTTCCTAGTGGCATGTCCATAGTGGGTTTGCATGGGGCTCCTAGTTGCATGTCCATGATTTGGCCAATATTTTGAAGATGGTGTGTGTGTGGTGAGATTGAGGTGTAGCAACCCGGGCTCGTAGCAACCCATAGCAATACACAAATAATAAGTAAGAACAACCCATAGCAATCTTCAAATAATAGCACGAAACACACAATATATATAGTAGCATAACGATTGCAACCCATAGTTCCACGATAACCTTACAACTCCATGATAGCCTTACAACTTAAAATACTAATACAACTTAATAATAGTAGCATAACGATTACTACTTAAAAAAACTAATACGATAAGCTAGATAGATCGGGGGGCACCAAACGCGGGTTCTTCTTCTCCTCCTCCTCCGGGGGAACAACGCCACCTCGCTCCTCCGGGCGCCGTCCTTCACTCCTCCCCGTTGTTGATGGGGTACGGGAGCGTGTGCATAACGCCGTTGTTGGGGAAGATGCTCTGGAAGTCGGTGAAGATATTGTAGGTGGTGAAAGCTATGAACTCACAGCCAACCCAATACGCTCGCCCGAGGAGATGGAAAGCATGGAAAGGGTTAGTGAACGTGGCGAGGAGCCCAACCACAACGCCGTTGTGGTTGACCTCCTCAACATGGTACATCCGAGGAGAGCCGCGGGGGAGGTGGCGGAAGCCGGCCACAAGGAAGAACTCCGTTAACTCCCTTTTGCCCCTCCACCTCGAGATCGCCCAAACCCGAAGGGTTCTCTCTACATACACTCCGGCCGGGTAGAGCCTTTCCGGCACGGTTGGGGGGAAGCTGTAGGTGGGGGCGGTGTACTGCATGGTGGCGGGGTGGCTCGAGTGCTCGGTCGGGTTTGATGGAGAAGGAAGAAGAAGGGCAGAGGAGGCAGAGGATGGGGTATGATGGATGAGGAGAGAGAGGACGATAGTGCCCGGCTTAAATAGCCCAAGTGCGACATGGTTTGACCCCGTCAAAACCCTAGAATTAATGGGCGGGCGGTGTTTGGTGGCGCCCCATGAAAGTGTGTACACGAGCGTGGCCATGGGAAACGGACTGCGACGCTTCTGTGCCACCGGTCGCGGGTCAAGGGGGACGGGCTCGCGCACGTGTCTGTGCCGTCGTGGGTCAAGGGGACACGCCTTCCCCGGGTTCTCTGCGTGTGCCGCCCGTGCATGCATGCGGTTGCCCATTAATTTGCTCATCTTGCTAGGGCCTGGCTAGAGGGCAAGGTTCGGTCGATGGGAGACGTGACAATAATGGACGCCTTCTTTTGCCCATCTTGTAACGGGCGGCACGCCATTTGAACTGCATCGATACCCACATCGATACCCCATGCCAGTATTGCGTCCTCAAAGAGGAGCACGCCATGCACAGCGTGCACACCACGCCATGCAGCGTTGGCTTTTTGGTTGTCTTCATCGGGCTGCTGCATTGTGGCCGGGTGCATGCTTTGATGCGACGCTGCATCGGTTCTAATGGTAGGCATGCGACAGGTTACTGCGTTGATAGTGGTGGCGGAGCAGGCTACGTCGAGGCATGCATGCAATGCACGAGCGCAGTCCTGCGGGTGGGCATGCATGCTGCGGGTAGGCACGGGCACGCATGCAACGATGGAAAGGGCACTGCGTAGGCTTGGTCCATGCACCGCGTCAACTCTTGCCGTTGGATTCAAATGAACGGTCCCGATGCTCCAACGAGAGGCTGATCCAAACCCCACCGCGTCAACCAATCAGCGCGTCTCATGTGGATCGCTGCACACTGTAGCTAACCCTAGCGCCTGATCTCAACCGTCCACGCACAACGATCGACGACCAGGTAGTGTGCGGGGTTTTGAGGGGTTTTGAGAGGGGTTTTGAGGGGTTTTGAGAGGTTTTGACTGATTAGGGTTGAGCATAACTAATTCAAAAAAAATCAAAAAAATATATAACTTAGCACATAGTCTTATTATGTCGTATAGTAACGAGAAAAAAATATAAATATGGTTTACATACATTTTCTGAAAAATCCTTCACAAAATTGTCATTCCTCAAACAATGTAGTATGGAGTTCAAGGGAGAGAGTAGTGGGCACCGAGAGTAGGTGGAGTTTTGAAAATGAAAAGTGTGAAAACCTCACCAAAACTTCATTTTGGATTGACTAAGAAAGATCTGAACTTACTTTTCTCATTTTCATGTTTTAAACTTGTTTTATATATAATTTTCTATTAAACCTTGTTTTTTCAAAAAGAAAAGAAAAAAATAGAAATTAATTCAATAAATAGTGAGACTTTAGATTTACACTATATAGGTAGAATAGATGTGTAGAAAAATTATTTGGCTGGTTTAGACAAGGTGCCAAAAGAACTTGCTTAAATATGAGGTCGTTTACCCTACCTTTGGAGGTCATTTGAAACACACTTTTCATGACTATGAGTTCAACTTACCAAAAGGGCTCGGAATGATCAGCAATCAAACATATTTCAGTTGAGGTACTTTAGATAGCACTAAAACATCAATAGCCCAAATTTAAATTTAAATTTAAATTTAAATTATAATTTTATTTGGCTGGTTTAGACAAACTAGTTCGAATAGAAATATGGGGATACATAGTGACTACCAGTACGCACCAAGTTACAAATATTATTACATGCCCCAAATTTTCAAACTGTTCTCTGTTCTACTTCTTCCTACCACGTCGTGTGCCCTTCTTCGCCTTAGCCATTCTTATTTTTGGTTCTACTACACACACAAGTTCACTGATCATCTTGGTTTTCTTCACTGGTCTTTTCAACACCTCGCCAATACCCTTGTGATCAGTGTCTTCAGTCTCAATGTTGACACCATTTTCAGTTTCTTTGGTGTGTACCTCAACACGGGTTTCTTCAGTCTGAACCTCGACACACTCAGGTTCAGTTTCTTCAGTCTCAACCTCGACACGCTCAAGTTCAGTTTCTTCGGTGTGCACCTCCACATCAGTTTCTTCAGTCTGAATGTTGACTGCAGCAGGATTTTCTTGATCTGCTCGGGCTCGGGCACACTTCTCTTCTTTCTACCGCCATTGACTCTTGCTTTTTTTGTTGGCCAACACTGTTCAACAACAAGGGGCTGACTTGCTCGCTTCCTCCTGTGCAGAAAATGTTATAGATATAGTAATTGGAAAAAAGCACCAAATCAAAACACAGACAAATAAATAAGAACATAGTTTGGCTTATCAGGAGTGTAACGGCATTTGACAGATCCCACTGTGCTCCAAGTTCCCGCACAACTTGCATCTGCTTTTGTTACCTTTTGGGCCCTTTTGGCTTTTCATCTTTCTTTCCCTTCTTAGTACTCCCACCTTTCTCAAACCATGCCTTGAATCTACTCTGTTTAGGCCTGCCACCTTTCTTTTCGTCAAGGGAGGACACATGGAAAATTCAATGTCCACTTCAGCCACCGAGACCGATCTGTAAGTGCCGGAATTGGAGTAGCATATGCAGCTTTGAATCTTGCTACCGAATAATATTCATGCAGATATGGGTGCATGTTTATCTTCGGTTGGGATGCTAAGAAAAGAATGGCATGCTCACATGGTTTACCAGTGTGTTGCCACTCGAGGCAAGTGCAATCATACAATTCAGTGTTAACAACATGTCTCCTTCCAGTTTTGTTATCTCTAACTTCAGCACCCCAAGGTGAAGATTTTTCAACAAACAAATGTGAAAGACATTTGCTCCTATTGACCACCTGTTGTACCACTGCTGGAAGCTTATCACCTTGCAGACAATCACCTATCCTTCTTCTCAATTCCCACAACCGCATGAGCATGATCCTGATTTGGTCAACCATGTCATGCACAGGCAAATCTTTTAACTCCTTCACCTTGTTGTTGAAACTCTCAGCCAAATTGTTGTTGATGTGGTCACACTTGATGGCAGTGTTGAATGCTGACCTGTACCATAACAAAGAATGGTAGGTGTTCAGCCATGGACCAAACTCATCACATGCTGCCATTATCTTATCAAGATGATATTTGTGTGTCTGCCTAGTGTAAGATCTTGCTGCTGGCCACATGCGCCCAAATTCTTCTCCTCTAAATTTTTGATCAAATTCATCCACAAATGACCGAAGCACTCCCTCTTGCTCAGCATGTGGGAAAACATTTTTCACTGAATTTTGAAGCCCCTTACATGCATCTGTGTGTATAGCCAAAGGTGACACCGGCCCTAGGCATCTTTTCAACTGGATCATGAACCATGTCCATGAAGCCTCGGTTTCGATCAAACAAGCCAACAGCAATAGGAAACATCCAGTTGTGTCCATCTAGAGCATTGCATGCTGCCAACTGACCATTCCACTTGCTGTCAAAAATGATGAGTCTATGCTCAAATATGGATGGCACCACTGCTTTGAAGCCATCTATGCAAGGCTTCAAAGCCATAAAAACTTGGAGAACTTGACTTCACCTTTGGTCGATACCTCTGTATCTATCTCCACAACACTACCAGGTGACCTCTTTTCCACCTCTGCTTTGAAGTTGTAAAGCATCCTAAATGTATTTTCCCAATCACCATATAAATTTTTCATTGTCCTTTGTTTTGCCTTCCACACTGTGGTATATTTCAGTTTAATGGGGTACATCTTTTCCAAGTCTACTTTGAGTTTCTTGGCAGTAGTGTTTGGTGTTTTGGCTAAAATTGGGGTGATCTTTTCTGCAACCCAAAGTTGTGATGTCATGGTTGATACTCTCTGTGAACTTGTAATACAAGTATGTTGATTGGGGATGAAAGATCGTGGATGTCGCCTAGAGGGGGGGGGGTGAATAGGCGCCTTAAAATAATTACGGTTTAGGCTTGAAAAAATGCGGAATAAACCTAGCGGTTAATTTGTCAAGCACAAAACCTACAACAACTAGGCTTACCTATGTGCACCAACAACTTATGCTAAACAAGATAAACTACTAGGTGATAGCATGATATATGACAAGAAACAATATGGCTATCACAGAGTAAAGTGCATAAGTAAAGGGCTCGGGTAAGAGATAACCGAGGCACGCGGAGACGACGATGTATCCCGAAGTCCACACCCTTGCGGATGCTAATCTCCGTTTGGAGCGGTGTGGAGGCACAATGCTCCCCAAGAAGCCACTAGGGCCACCGTAATCTCCTCACGCCCTCGCACAATGCAAGATGCCGTGATTCCACTAAGGGACCCTTGAGGGCGGTCACCGAACCCGTACAAATGGCAACCCGTGGGGCGGTCACCGAACCCGTACACTTTGGCAACCCTTGGGGGCGGTCACGGTACCGTCAAATTGCTCGGGCGATCTCCACAACCTAATTGGAGACCCCGACGCTTGCAGGAGCTTTACACCACAATGATTGAGCTCCGAACACCACCAACCGTCTAGGGTGCCTAAGCACCCAAGAGGAACAAGCTCAAGGGCACCAAGCACCCAAGAGTAATAAGCTTCTCAACTTGTAACTTCCACGTATCACGGTGGAGAACTCAAACCGATGCACCAAATGCAATGGCAAGGGCACACGGAGTGCCCAAGTCCTTCTCTCTCAAATCCCACCGAAGCAACTAATGCTAGGGAAGAAAATGAGAGGAAGAACAGGAAGGAGAACACCAAGAACTCCAAGATCTAGATCCAAGGGGTTCCCCTCACATAGAGGAGAAAGTGATTGGTGGAAATGTGGATCTAGATCTCCTCCCTCTTTTCCCTCAAAAACTAGCAAGAATCCATGGAGGGATTGAGAGTTAGCAAGCTCGAAGAAGGTCAACACTGGGGGAAGAACACGAGCTCAAAGGATAAGGTTCAATGGGGAAGAAGACCCCTTTTATAGGTGAGCAAAAATCCAACCGTTATGCTCACAGCCCTTTTGAGCGGTAGTACCGCTTGACATCACGGTACTACCGCAAGGGGTAGCGGTACTACTGCTAAGGGAAGCGGTACTACTGCTTGCGAGCGGTACTAAAAAATTACATCCGTGCCTACCACCGCTGGACTTGTGACGAGTTTTTGGTCCCGAGCGGAAGTATCCAATTAAGTAGCCGCTGTAGTACTGCTCCAAGCGGTAGTACCGCTCCCAAGAGCGGTAATACCGCTCCCAAAGGGCGGTAGTAAAAATTACTTCCGCTCCTACCCGCGGTAGTACCGCTGCAGCCTTTTCGTAACACCAAAACTACCATAACTTCTGCATTCGGACTCGAATTCGTGAAACCAAGTTTGTTGGAAAGCTAGGGACAAGGGCTAACACAATCTTGAGAGAAATACCAATAAAAAGCAAATTAGAAAAGGCCCAAAAGAAAATGGTGAGAACCCTTCCTCGGAAAAGACCCGTAAAACCTCCAACACCGAAAACATCATAGAAGCCGCATGCAAACTCCGTTTTCGATGAACTCAAGCTTGTCATAAAGATGACCATAAGCTCTAAGACTCACAAATAGAACCAAACAAGAACCAAGAAACATGATGCAAGTGAAGGAAATATGCCCTAGAGGCAATAATAAAGTTATTATTTATTTCCTTATATCATGATAAATGTTTATTGTTCATGCTAGAAATGTATTAACCGGAAACATAATACATGTGTGAATACATAGACAAACAGAGTGTCACTAGTATGCCTCTACTAGACTAGCTTGTTAATCAAAGATGGTTAAGTTTCATGACCATAGACAAAGGAGTTGTCATTTGATTAACAAGGTCACATCATTGGTTGAATGATCTGATTGACATGACCTATTCCATTAGCTTAGCACCCGATCGCTTAGTATGTTGCTATTGCTTTTATCCATGACTTATACATGTTCCTATGACTATGAGATTATGCAACTCCCGTTTGCACGAGGAACACTTTGGGTACTACCAAACGTCACAACGTAATCGGGTGATTATAAAGGAGTATTACAAGTGTCTCCAAAGGCAGATGTTGGGTTGGCGTGTTCGAGATTAGGATTTGTCACTCCGATTGTCGGAGAGGTATCTGGGCCATCTCGGTAATGCACATCACTATAAGACTTGCAAGCAATGTAGCTAATGAGTTAGTTACAGAATGATGCATTACGGAACGAGTAAAGAGACTTGCGATGCAACGAGATTGAACGAGGTATTGGATACCGACGATCGAATCTCGGGAAAGTAACATACCGATGACAAAGGGAACAACGTATGTTGTTATGCGGTCTGACCGATAAAGATCTTCGTAGAAAATGTAGGAACCAATATGGGCATCCAGGTCCCGCTTATTGGTTATTGACGGAGATGTGTCTCGGTCATGTCTACATTGTTCTCGAACCGTAGGGTCCGTGCACGCTTAAGGTTTCAAGGACGGTTATATTATGAGTTTGTGTATTTTGATGTACCGAAGGAGTTCGGAGTCCCGGATGTGATCACGGACATGACGAGGAGTCTCGAAATGGTCGAGACATAAAGATTAATATATTGGACGGATATATTTGGACACCGGAAAGGTTCCGGAGAAGTTTGGAGCTCCGGGAGGTTACCGGTGAAGGAAATATGCCCTAGAGGCAATAATAAAGTTATTATTTATTTCCTTATATCATGATAAATGTTTATTATTCATGCTAGAATTGTATTAACCGGAAACATAATACATGTGTGAATACATAGACAAACAGAGTGTCACTAGTATGCCTCTACTTGACTAGCTCGTTAATCAAAGATGGTTATGTTTCCTAACCATAGACATGAGTTGTCATTTGATTAACGGGACCACATCATTAGGAGAATGATCTGATTGAAATGACCCATTCCGTTAGCCTAGCACTTGATCGTTTAGTATGTTGCTATTGCTTTCTTCATGACTTATACATGTTCCTATAACTATGAGATTATGCAACTCCGTTCTGGGAGGAACACTTTGGTACTACCAAACGTCACAACGTAATCGGGTGATTATAAAGGAGTACTACAGGTGTCTCCAAAGGTACTTGTTGGGTTGGCGTATTTCGAGATTAGGTTTTGTCACTCCGATTGTGGAGAGGTATCTCTGGGCCTTCTCGGTAATACACATCACATAAGCCTTGCAAGCATCGCAACTAATGAGTTAGTTGTGAGATGATGTATTACGGAACGAGTAAAGAGACTTGCCGTAACGAGATTGAACTAGGTATTGGATACCGACGATCGAATCTCGGGCAAGTAACATACCGATGACAAAGGGAACAACGTATGTTGTTATGCGGTCTGACCGATAAAGATCTTCGTAGAATATGTAGGAACCAATATGGGCATCCAGGTCCCGCTATTGGTTATTGACCGGAGATGTGTCTCGGTCATGTCTACATTGTTCTCGAACCGTAGGGTCCGCACGCTTAAGGTTTCGATGGCGGTTATATTATGAGTTTGTGTATTTTGATGTACGAAGGTTGTTCGAGTCCCGGATATGATCACGGACATGACGAGGAGTCTCGAAATGGTCGAGACATAAAGATTAATATATTGAACAGATATATTTGGACACCGGAAAGGTTCGGAGAAAGTTTGGAGCTCCGGAGGTTACTGAACCCCGGGAGGTATATGGGCCTTATTGGGCCCATATAGGAATAAGGGAGAAGGAACAAGGGAGGCGCGCCCCAAGCCCAATCCGAATTGGGGAGGGGCGGCCCCCCTTTTCTCCTTCCCCTCTTCCTATTCCTACTACTAGTACTTATTCCTAAATGCTAGTACTCCTTCCTTCCCCTCCAAGTGAAATAAGGAAGAGAGGGAAACCTACTTGGAGTAGGTTTCCTCCCATGGTGCGCCCCCCTTGGTGGCCGGCCACCTCCTCCCTCCCTCCTTTATATACGGGTGAGGGGGGGCACCCTAGGACACACAAGTTGATCCTTGAGATCGTTCCTTAGCCGTGTGCGGTGCCCCCCTCCACCATATTCCACCTCGGTCATATCGTAGCGGTGCTTAGGCGAAGCCCTGCGACGGTGAAACATCAAGATCGTCCACCACGCCGTCAGGTTGACGGAACTCCTCCCCGGAGCTTTGCTGGATCGAAGCCCGTGGAGCGCCATCGAGCTGAACGTGTGCCAAGAACTCGAGGCGCCGGAGTAACGGGCGCTGTGATCGGCTGGATCGTGAGGAGAACGTCGACTACTTCCTCTACGTCATCATCGACTCGGAGGTGCCGGAGTAACGCTTGGCTGGGATCGGCAGGATCGCGAGGAGAAAGTACGACTACTTCCTCTATGTTGTGATCGCTTCCGCCACGGTCTCTGAGGTGCGTAGACAACACTCTCCCCTCTCGTTGCTATGCCATCACCATGGTCATGTGTGTGCGTAGGAAATTTTTTGAAATTACTGCGTTCCCCAACAGTGGCATCCGAGCCTGGTTTTATGCGTTGATGTCATATGCACGAGTAGAACACAAGTGAGTTGTGGGCGATACAAGTCATACTACCTACCAGCATGTCATACTTTGGTTCAGCGGTATTGTGAGATGAAGCGGCCCGGACCGACATTACGCGTACGCTTACGCGAGACTGGTTTCACCGTTATGAGCATTCGTGCTTAAAGGTGGCTGGCGGGTGTCTGTCTCTCTCACTTTAGTTGAACCGAGTGTGGCTACGCCCGGTCCTTGACAAGGTTAAAACGGAGTCTATTTGACGAAGTATCGTTGTGGTTTTCATGCGTAGGTAAGAACGGTTCTTGCTCAGCCCGTAGCAGCCACGTAAAACTTGCAACAACAAAGTAGAAGACGTCTAACTTGTTTTTGCAGGGCATGTTGTGATGTGATATGGTCAAGACGTGATGCTATATTTTATTGTATGAGATGATCATGTTTTGTAACCGAGTTATCGGCAATCGGTAGGAGCCATATGGTTGTCGCTTTATTGTATGAAATGCAAACGCATACTGTAATTGCTTTACTTTATCACTAAGCGGTAGCGATAGTCGTAGAAGCAATAGATGGCGTAACGACAACGATGCTACGATGGAGATCAAGGTGTCGCGCCCGGTGACGATGGTGATCATGACGGTGCTTCGGAGATGGAGATCACAAGCGCAAGATGATGATGGCCATATCATATCACTTATATTGATTGCATGTGATGTTTATCCTTTATGCATCTTATTTTGCTTTGATTGACGGTAGCATTTTAAGATGATCTCTCACTAAAATTATCAAGTAGTGTTCTCCCCGAGTATGCACCGTTGCCAAAGTTAAATGCGTGCCGAGACACCACGTGATGATCGGGTGTGATAAGCTCTCGTCCATCTACAACGGGTGCAAGCCAGTTTTGCACACGCAGAATACTCAGGTTATACTTGACGAGCCTAGCATATGCAGATATGGCCTCGGAACACGGAGACCGAAAGGTCGGCGTGAATCATATAGTAGATATGATCAACATAAGATGTTCACCATTGAAAACTACTCCATCTCACGTGATGATCGGTTATGGTTTAGTTGATTTGGATCACGTGATCACTTAGATGACTAGAGAGATGTCTGTCTAAGTGGGAGTTCTTAAGTAATATGATTAATTGAACTTAAATTTATCATGAACTTAGTACCTGATAGTATCTTGCTTGTCTATGTCTGTTTATAGATAGATGGCTCGTCTTTGTTGTTCCGTTGAATTTTAATGCGTTCCTTGAGAAAGCAAAGTTGAAAGATGATGGTAGCAATTACACGGACTGGTTCCGTAACTGAGGATTATCCTCATTGCTGCACGTAAGAGTTACGTCTGGATGCACCGCTAGGTGCCAGTTCTTCTTTGATGCAACCGACGACGTTAAGAACGTCTGGCGAGCAAAGCTGATGACTACTCTATAGTTCAATGTGCCATGCTTTACGGCTTAGAACCGGGTCTTCAACGACGTTTTGAAAGTCGTGGAGCATATGAGATGTTCCAAGAGTTGAAGTTGATATTTCAACAGAATGCCCGGATTGAGAGATATGAAGTCTCCAATAAGTTCTATAGCTGCAAAATGGAGGAGAATGGGTGCATCGGTGAGCACATACTCGTAATGTCCGGTATTACAATCACTTGACTCAACCGGGAGTTGATCTTCCGGATGATTGTGTCATTGACAGAATTCTTCAATCACCGCCACCAAGCTACAAAGGCTTCGTGATGAACTATAATATGCAAGGGTTAGTAAAGACTATGCTCGAGCTCTTACGCAATCTTTGAAAGCTGCGGAGGTAGAAATCAAGAAGGAGCATCAAGTGTTGATGGTCAATAAGACCACTAGTTTCAAGAAGAAAGGCAAAGGGAAGAAAAAGGGGAACTTCAAGAAGAACAGCAAACAAGTTGCTGCTCAAGTGAAGAAACCCAAGTCTGGACCTAAACCTGAAAGCGAGTGCTTCTCACAAGCGACTGGTCACTTTGGAAGCGGAACTGCCCCAAGTATTTGGCGGATAAGAAGGATGGCAAAGTGAACAAAGGTATATGTGATATACATGTTATTGATGTGTACCTTACTAGAGCTCGCATTAGCACTGGTATTTGATAATCGGGTTACATTGCTAATATTTGCAACTCGAAGCAGGGACTACGTATTAGCGAACACCGCAAAGGACGAGGTGACGATGCGCGTGGGAAATGGTTCCAAAGTCGATGTGATCGCGGTCGGCACGCTACCTCTACATCTACCTTCGGGATTAGTTTTAGACCTAAATAATTGTTATTTGGTGCCAGCGTTAAGCATGAACATTATATCTGGATCTTGTTTGATGCGAGACGGTTATTCATTTAAATCGAGAGAATAAAGGTTGTTCTATTTATATGAATAATATCTTTTATGGTCATGCACCCTTGAAGAGTGGTCTATTTTAATGAATCTCGATAGTAGTGATACACATATTCATAATGTTGAAACCAAAAGATGCAGAGTTGATAATGATAGTGCAACTTATTTGTGGCATTGCTGTTTAGGTCATATCGGTATAAAGCGCATGAAGAAACTCCATACTGATGGACTTTTGGAGTCACTTGATTATGAATCACTTGGCACTTGCGAACCGTGCCTCATGGGCAAGATGACTAAAACCCGTTCTCCGGTACTATGGAGAGAGCAACAAATTTGTTGGAAATCATACATACAGATGTATGTGGTCCAATGAATGTTGAGGCTCGTGGCGGATATCGTTATTTTCTCACCTTCACAGATGATTTAAGCAGATATGGGTATATCTTCTTGATGAAACACAAGTCTGAAACATTTGAAAAGTTCAAAGAATTTCAGAGTGAAGTTGAAAATCATCGTAATAAGAAAATAAAGTTTCTACGATCTGATCGTGGAGGCGAATATTTGAGTTCTGAGTTTGGTCTACATTTGAAACAATGCGAATAGTTTAGCAACTCACGCCACCGGAACACCACAGCGCAATGGTGTGTCCGAACGTCGTAATCGCACTTTACTAGATATGGTGCGATCTATGATGTCTCTTACAGATTTACCGCTATCGTTTTGGGGTTATGCTCTTGAGACGGCCGCATTCACGCTGAATAGAACACCGTCAAAATCCGTTGAGACGACACCTTATGAACTGTGGTTTAGCAAGAAATCAAAGTTGTCGTTTCTCAAAGTTTGGGGATGCGATGCTTATGTGAAAAATCTTCAACCTGATAAGCTCGAACCTAAATCGGAGAAATGTGTCTTCATAGGATACCCAAAGGAGACAGTTGGGTACACCTTCTATCACAGATCCGAAGGCAAGACATTTGTTGCTAAAATGGATCCTTTCTAGAGAAGGAGTTTCTCTCGAAAGAAGTGAGTGGGAGGAAAGTAGAACTTGATGAGGTAATCAGTACCTTCTCCATTATTTGAAAGTAGTTTATCACGTAAAACAGTTTACTGCGACATCTACACCAAATAATGAGGAAGTTGATGATGTTGATCATGAAACTTCAGATCAAGTTACTACAGAACCTCGTAGATCAACCAGAATAAAATCCGCACTGCAGTGGTACGGCAATCCTGTTCGGAAGTCATGCTACTAGATCATGATGAACCTACGAGCTATGAAGAAGCGATGGTGAGCCCAGATTCCGCAAAATGGCTTGAGGCCATGAAATCCGAGATGGGATCCATGTATGAAAACAAAGTGTGGACTTTGGTTGACTTGCCCGAGGGTCGGCAAGCAATAGAAAACAAGTGGATCTTCAAGAAGAAGACCGACGACGGTAATATTGTTGTCTACAAAGCTCGACTTGTCGCAAAGGGTTTTCGACAAGTTCAAGGGATTGACTACGATGAGACCTTCTCACCCGTAGCGATGCTTAAGTCTGTCCGAATCATGTTAGCAATTGCCGCATTTTATGATTATGAAATTTGGCAAATGGATGTAAAGACCGCATTCCTGAATGGATTTACGGAAGAAGAGTTGTATATGATGCAACCGAAGGTTTTATCTATCCAAAGGGAGCTAACAAAGTGTTCAAGCTCCAGCGATCCATTTATGGACTGGTGCAAGCATCTCGGAGTTGGAATAAACGCTTTGATAGTGTGATAAAAGCATTTGGGTTTATACAGACTTTTGGTGAAGCCTGTATTTACAAGAAAGTGAGTGGGAGCTCTGTAGCATTTACGATATTATATGTAGATGACATATTACTAATCGGAAATGATATAGAATTTCTGGATAGCATAAAGGGATACTTGAACAAGAGTTTTTCAATGAAAGACCTTGGTGAAGCTGCTTACATATTGGGCATCAAGATCTATAGAGATAGATCAAGACGCTTAATTGGACTTTCACAAAGCACATACCTTGATAAAGTTTTGAAGAAGTTCAAAATGGATCAGGCAAAGAAAGGTTTTTTTTACCTGTATTACAAGGTGTGAAATTGAGTCAGACTCAATGCCCGACCACAGCAGAAGATAGAGAGAAAATGAAAGATGTTCCCTATGCTTCAGCCATAGGCTCTATCATGTATGCAATGCTGTGTACCAGACCTGACGTATGCTTAGCGAAGCTTGGCAGAAGGTACCAAAGTAATCCAGAGTGGATCATCGACAGCGGTCAAGAACATCCCTGAAATACACGAAAAGGACTAAGGATATGTTTCTCGTATATGGAGGTGACAAAGAGCTAGTCGTAAATGGTTACGTCGATGTAAGCTTTGACACTGATCCGGACGATTCTAAATCGCAAACCGGATACGTGTTTTTGTTAAACGGTGGAGCTGTCGGTTGGTGCAGTTCTAAACAAAGCGTCGTGGCGGGATCTACATGTGAAGCGGAGTACATAGCTGCTTCGAAGCAGCAAATGAAGGAGTCTGGATGAAAGAGTTCATTTCCGATCTAGGTGTTATACCTAGTGCATCGGGACCAATGAAGATCTTCCGTGACAATCTTTGGTGCAATTGCCTTGGCAAAGGAATCCAGATTTCACAAGAGGACCAAGCATATCAAGAGACGCTTCAATTATATTCGGGACCAAGTCCAAGTGGGAGACATAGAGATTTGCAAAGTACATACGGATCTGAACATTGCAGACCCGTTGACTAAGCCTCTTCCACGAGCCAGACATGATCAGCACCAAGACTCCATGGGTGTTAGAATCATTACTGAGTAAACTAGATTATTGACTCTAGTGCAAGTGGGAGACTGAAGGAAATATGCCCTAGAGGCAATAATAAAGTTATTATTTATTTCCTTATATCATGATAAATGTTTATTATTCATGCTAGAATTGTATTAACCGGAAACATAATACATGTGTGAATACATAGACAAACAGAGTGTCACTAGTATGCCTCTACTTGACTAGCTCGTTAATCAAAGATGGTTATGTTTCCTAACCATAGACATGAGTTGTCATTTGATTAACGGGATCACATCATTAGGAGAATGATCTGATTGACATGACCCATTCCGTTAGCCTAGCACTTGATCGCTTAGTATGTTGCTATTGCTTTCTTCATGACTTATACATGTTCCTATAACTATGAGATTATGCAACTCCGTTTACGGAGGAACACTTTGGGTACTACCAAACGTCACAACGTGAATCGGGTGATTATAAAGGAGTACTACAGGTGTCTCCAAAGGTACTTGTTGGGTTGGCGTATTTCGAGATTAGGTTTTGTCACTCCGATTGTCGGAGAGGTATCTCTGGGCCTTCTCGGTAATACACATCACATAAGCCTTGCAAGCATCGCAACTAATGAGTTAGTTGTGAGATGATGTATTACGGAACGAGTAAAGAGACTTGCTTAACGAGATTGAACTAGGTATTGGATACCGACGATCGAATCTCGGGCAAGTAACATACCGATGACAAAGGGAACAACGTATGTTGTTATGCGGTCTGACCGATAAAGATCTTCGTAGAATATGTAGGAACCAATATGGGCATCCAGGTCCCGCTATTGGTTATTGACCGGAGATGTGTCTCGGTCATGTCTACATTGTTCTCGAACCGTAGGGTCCGCACGCTTAAGGTTTCGATGACGGTTATATTATGAGTTTGTGTATTTTGATGTACCAAGGTTGTTGAGTCCCGGATATGATCACGGACATGACGAGGAGTCTCGAAATGGTCGAGACATAAAGATTAATATATTGGACGGATATATTTGGACACCGGAAAGGTTCCGGAGAAGTTTGGAGCTCCGGAGGTTACCGAACCCCGGGAGGCATTTGGGCCTTAGTGGGCCCATATAGGAATAAGGGAGAAGGAACAAGGGAGGCGCCCCCCAAGCCCAATCCGAATTGGGGAGGGGGGCCGGCCCCCCCTTTCCTTTTCTCCTTCCCCTCTTCCTATTCCTACTACTAGTACTTATGCCTAAATGCTAGTACTCCTTCCTTCCCTCCAAGTGAAATAAGGAAGAGAGGGAAACCTACTTGGAGTAGGTTTCCCCTCCCATGGTGCGCCCCCTTGGTGGCCGGCCACCTCCTCCCTCCCTCCTTTATATCACGGGGAGGGGGCACCCTAGGACACACAAGTTGATCCTTGAGATCGTTCCTTAGCTGTGTGCGGTGCCCCTCCACCATATTCCACCTCGGTCATATCGTGGCGGTGCTTAGGCGAAGCCTGCGACGGTGAAACATCAAGATCGCCACCACGCCGTCAGGTCTTGTGGAACTCCCTCCCGGAGCTTTGTGGGATCGAAGCCCGTGGAGCGTCATCGAGCTGAACGTGTGCCAAGAACTCGGAGGCGCCGAAGTAACGGCGCTGTGATCGGCTGGATCATGAGGAGAACGTACGACTACTTCCTCTACGTCATCATCAACTCGGAGGTGCCGGAGTAACGGCGCTGGGATCGGCAGGATCGCGAGGAGAAAGTACGACTACTTCCTCTACGTTGTGATCGCTTCCGCTTACGGTCTACGAGGGTACGTAGACAACACTCTCCCCTCTCGTTGCTATGCCATCACCATGGTCCTGTGTGTGCGTAGGAAATTTTTTGAAATTACTGCGTTCCCCAACAACCGGAACCCCCCGGGAAGTATATGGGTCTTATTGGGCCCATGTAGGAGGAAGGGAGAAGGAACAAGGGAAGGGGGCGCGCCCCCCCAAGCCCAATCCGCCTTGGGGAGGGGCCGCCCCCCTTTCCTTTCTCCTTCCCCTCTTCCTATTCCTACTACTAGTACTACTTCCTAATACTAGTACTCCTTCCTTCCCCTCCAAATAAGATAAGGAAAGAGAGGCAAACCTACTTGGAGTAGGTTTCCCCTCCCTATGGCGCCCCCCTTGTGGCCGGCCACCTCCTCCCTCCCTCCTTTATATACGGGGTGGGGGCACCCTAGGAGACACAAGTTGATCCTTGAGATCGCTCTTAGCCGTGCGGTGCCCCTCCACCATATTCCACCTCGGTCAAATCATAGCAGTGCTTAGGCGAAGCCCTGCGTTGGTAGAACGTCAAGATCGTCCACCACGCCGTCGTCTTGTGAACTCTCTCTCCCCGGAGCTTTGCTGGATCGGAGCCCGAGGAGCGTCACCGAGCTGTACGTGTGCCAAGAACTCGGAGGTGCCGGAGTAACGGCGCTAGGATCGGCTGGATCGCGAGGAGAACGTACGACTACTTCCTCTACGTCGTGATCGACTCGGAGGTGCCGGAGTAACGGCGCTGGGATCGGCAGGATCGCGAGGAGAACGTACGACTACTTCCTCTACGTTGTGATCGCTTCCGCTTTGGTCTACGAGGGTACGTAGACAACACTCTCCCATCTCGTTGCTATGCCATCACCATGGTCCTGTGTGCGTAGGGAAATTTTTGAAATTACTGCGTTCCCCAACAAAGTGGCATCCGAGCCAGGTTTTATGCGGTGATGTCATATGCACGAGTAGAACACAAGTGAGTTGTGGGCGATACAAGTCATACTACCTACCAGAATGTCATACTTTGGTTCAGCGGTATTGTGAGATGAAGCGGCAAGGACCGACATTACGCCAGACGCTTACGCCGAGACTGGTTTCACCGTTCTGAGCACTCGTGCTTAAAGGTGGCTGGCGGGTGTCTGCCTCTCACTTTAGTTGAACTGGTGTGGCTACGCCCGGTCCTTGAGAAGGTTAAAGCGGAGTCTATTTGACGAAGTATCGTTGTGGTTTTGATGCGTAGGTAAGAACGGTTCTTGCTCAGCCCGGAGCAGCCACGTAAAACTTGCAACAACAAAGTAGAGGACGTCTAACTTGTTTTTGCAGGGCATGTTGTGATGTGATATGGTCAAGACGTGATGCTATATTTTATTGTATGAGATGATCATGTTTTGTAACCGAAGTTATCGGCAATCGGCAGGAGCCATATGGTTGTCGCTTTATTGTATGAAATGCAACGCCTGTAATTGCTTTACTTTATCACTAAGCGGTAGCGATAGTCGAGAAGCAATAGATGGCGTAAACGACAACGATGCTACGATGGAGATCAAGGTGTCACGCCGGTGGCGATGGTGATCATGACGGTGCTTGGAGATGGAGATCACAAGCACAAGATGATGATGGCCATATCATATCACTTATATTGATTGCATGTGATGTTTATCCTTTATGCATCTTATTTTGCTTTGATTGACGGTAGCATTTTAAGATGATCTCTCATTAAAATTATCAAGTAGTGTTCTCACAGAGTATGCACCGATGCCAAAGTTAAATGCGTGTCGAGACACCACGTGATGATCGTGTTTGATAAGCTCTATGTCCATCTACAACGGGTGCAAGCCAGTTTTGCACATGCGTAATACTCAGTTTAAACTTGACGAGACTAGCATATGCAGATATGGCCTCTGAACAAGGAGACCGAAAGGTCGGCGTGAATCATATAGTAGATATGATCAACATAAGATGTTCACCATTGAAAACTACTCCATCTCACGTGATGATCGGTTATGGTTTAGTTGATTTGGATCACGTGATCACTTAGATGACTAGAGAGATGTCTGTCTAAGTGGGAGTTCTTAAGTAATATGATTAATTGAACTTAAATTTATCATGAACTTAGTACTGATAGTATCTTGCTTGTCTATGTCTGCTTGTAGATAGATGGCTCGTCTTTGTTGTTCCGTTGAATTTTAATGCGTTCCTTGAGAAAGCAAAGTTGAAAGATGATGGTAGCAATTACACGGACTGGGTCCGTAATCGAGGATTATCCTCATTGCTGCACGTAAGAGTTACGCCCTGGATGCACCGCTAGGTGCCGAACTCTTCTTGATGCAACCGACGATGTTAAGAACGTCTGGCGAGCAAAGCTGATGACTACTCTATAGTTCAGTGTGCCATGCTTTACGGCTTAGAACCGGGTCTTCAACGACGCGTTTTGAAAGTCGTGGAGCATATGAGATGTTCCAGAGTTGAAGTTGATATTTCAACAGAATGCCCGGATTGAGAGATATGAAGTCTCCAATAAGTTCTATAGCTGCAAAATGGAGGAGAATGGGTGCATCGGTGAGCACATACTCGTAATGTCCGGGTATTACAATCACTTGACTCAACCGGGAGTTGATCTTCCGGATGATTGTGTCATTGACAGAATTCTTCAATCAACGCCACCAAGCTACAAAGGCTTCGTGATGAACTATAATATGCAAGGGTTAGTAAAGACTATGCTCGAGCTCTTCGCAATCTTTGAAGGCTGCGGAGGTAGAAATCAAGAAGGAGCATCAAGTGTTGATGGTCAATAAGACCACTAGTTTCAAGAAGAAAGGCAAAGGGAAGAAGAAGGAACTTCAAGAAGAACAGCAAACAAGTTGCTGCTCAAGTGAAGAAACCCAAGTCTGGACCTAAACCTGAAATCGAAAGTGCTTCTCACCAAGCGGTAGTCCTTTGGAAGTGGAACTGCCCCAAGTATTTGGCGGATAAGAAGGATGGCAAGGTGAACAAAGGTATATGTGATATACATGTTATTGATGTGTACCTTACTAGAGCTCGCAGTAGCACTGGTATTTGATACTAGTTCTGTTGCTAATATTTGCAACTCGAAACAGGGAATACGGATTAAGCGAACACTGGCAAAGGACGAGGTGACGATGTGCGTGGAAATGGTTCCAAAGTCGATGTGATCGCGGTCGGCACGCTACCTCTACATCTACCTTTGGGATTAGTATTAGACCTAAATAATTGTTATTTGGTGCGGCGTTAAGCATGAACATTATATCTGGATCTTGTTTGATGCGAGACGGTTATTCATTTAAATCGGAGAATAAAGGTTGTTCTATTTATATGAATAATATCTTTTATGGTCATGCACCCTTGAAGAGTGGTCTATTTTAATGAATCTCGATAGTAGTGATACACATATTCATAATGTTGAAACCAAAAGATGCAGAGTTGATAATGATAGTGCGACTTATTTGTGGCATTGCCGTTTAGGTCATATCGGTATAAAGCGCATGAAGAAACTCCATCTTGATGGACTTTTGGAGTCACTTGATTATGAATCACTTGGCACTTAAGTAACCATGCCTCATGGGCAAGATGACTAAAACCCCGCTTCTCGGTACTATGGAGAGAGCAATGATTTGTTGGAAATCATACATACAGATGTATGTGGTCCAATGAATGTTGAGGCTCGTGGCGGATATCGTTATTTTCTCACCTTCACAGATGATTTAAGCAGATATGGGTATATCTTCTTAATGAAACATAAGTCTGAAACATTTGAAAAGTTCAAAGAATTTCAGAGTGAAGTTGAAAATCATCGTAATAAGAAAATAAAGTTTCTACGATCTGATCGTGGAGGCGAATATTTGAGTTACGAAGTTTGGTCTACATTTGAAACAATGCGGAATAGTTTCAAGAACTCACGCCACCCGAACACCACAGCGCAATGGTGTGTCCGAACGTCAGAATCGCACTTTACTAGATATGGTGCGATCTATGATGTCTCTTACAGATTTACCGCTATCGCTTTTGGGGTTATGCTCTTGAGACGGCCGCATTCACGCTGAATAGAACACCGTCAAAATCCATTGAGACGACACCTTATGAATCAGGGTTTAGCAAGAAACCAAAGTTGTCGCTTTCTTAAAGTTTGGGGATGCGATGCTTATGTGAAAAAGCTTCAACCTGATAAGCTCGAACCTAAATCGGAGAAATGTATCTTCATAGGATACCCAAAGGAGACAGTTGGGTACACCTTCTATCACAGATCCGAAGGCAAGACATTTGTTGCTAAGAATGGATCCTTTCTAGAGAAGGAGTTTCTCTCGAAAGAAGTGAGTGGGAGGAAAGTAGAACTTGATGAGGTAATCGTACCTTCTCCCTTATTTGAAAGTAGTTTATCACGTAAACCAGTTTCATGCGATATCTACACCAAATAGTGAGGAAGTTGATGATGTTGATCATGAAACTTCAGATCAAGTTACTACAGAACCTCGTAGATCAACCAGAATAAAATCCGCACTGCAGTGGTACGGCAATCCTGTTCGGAAGTCATGCTACTAGATCATGATGAACCTACGAACTATGAAGAAGCGATGGTGAGCCCAGATTCCGCAAAATGGCTTGAGGCCATGAAATCTGAGATGGGATCCATGTATGAAAACAAAGTGTGGACTTTGGTTGACTTGCCCGAGGGTCGGCAAGCAATAGAAAACAAGTGGATCTTCAAGAAGAAGACCGACGACGGTAATATTGCTGTCTACAAAGCTCGACTTGTCGCAAAGGGATTTCGACAAGTTCAAGGGATTGACTACGATGAGACCTTCTCACCCGTAGCGATGCTTAAGTCTGTCCGAATCATGTTAGCAATTGCCGCATTTTATGATTATGAAATTTGGCAAATGGATGTAAAGACCGCATTCCTGAATGGGTTTCTGGAAGAAGAGTTGTATATGATGCAACCATAAGGTTTTATCGATCCAAAGGGAGCTAACAAAGTGTGCAAGCTCCAGCGATCCATTTATGGACTGGTGCAAGCATCTCGGAGTTGGAATAAACGCTTTGATAGTGTGATCAAAGTATTTGGGTTTATACAAGACTTTTGGAGAAGCCTGTATTTACAAGAAAGTGAGTGGGAGCTCAGTAGCATTTCGATATTATATGTAGATGACATATTACCGATCGGAAATGATATAGAATTTCTGGATAGCATAAAGGGATACTTGAACAAGAGTTTTTCGATGAAGGACCTCGGTGAAGCTGCTTACATATTAGGCATAAAAATCTATAGAGATAGATCAAGACGCTTAATTGGACTTTCACAATGCACATACCTTGACAAGATTTTGAAGAAGTTCAAAATGGATCAAGCCAAGAAAGGGTTCTTGCCTGTATTGCAAGGTATGAAGTTGAGTAAGACTCAATGCCCGACCACCGCAGAAGATAGAGAGAAAATGAAAGATGTTCCCTATGCCTCAGCCATAGGCTCTATCATGTATGCAATGCTGTGTACCAGACACGACGTATGCTTAGCTGTAAGCTTGGCAGGAAGGTACCAAAGTAATCCAGGAGTGGATCAACGGACAGCGGTCAAGAACATCCCGAAATACGAAAAGGACTAAGGATATGTTTCTCGATATGGAGGTGACAAAGAGCTAGTCGTAAATGGTTACGTCGATGCAAGCTTTGACACCGATCCGGACGATTCTAAATCGCAAACCAGATACGTGTTTTTGTTAAACGGTGGAGCCGCTGGTTGGTGCAGTTCTAAACAAAGCGTCGTGGCGGGATCTACATGTGAAGCGGAGTACATAGCTGCTTCGAAGCAGCAAATGAAGGAGTCTGGATGAAAGAGTTCATTTCCGATCTAGGTGTCATACCTAGTGCATCGGGACCAATGAAGATCTTCTCGTGACAATATCGTGCAATTGCCTTGGCAAAGGAATCCAGATTTCACAAGAGGACCAAGCATATCAAAAGACGCTTCAATTCCATCCGGGACTTAGTCCGTGGGAGACATAGAGATTTGCAAGATACATACGGATCTGAATGTAGCAGACCGATTAACTAAGCCTCTTCCACGAGCAAAACATGATCAGCACCAAGACTCCATGGGTGTAAGAATCATTCTTGTGTAATCTAGATTATTGACTCTAGTGCAAGTGGGAGATCAAGGAAATATGCCCTAGAGGCAATAATAAAGTTATTATTTATTTCCTTATATCATGATAAATGTTTATTGTTCATGCTAGAAATGTATTAACCGGAAACATAATACATGTGTGAATACATAGACAAACAGAGTGTCACTAGTATGCCTCTACTAGACTAGCTTGTTAATCAAAGATGGTTAAGTTTCCTGACCATAGACAAAGGAGTTGTCATTTGATTAACAAGGTCACATCATTGATTGAATGATCTGATTGACATGACCTATTCCATTAGCTTAGCACCCGATCGTTTAGTATGTTGCTATTGCTTTTATCCATGACTTACACATGTTCCTATGACTATGAGATTATGCAACTCCCGTTTGCCTGAGGAACACTTTGGGTACTACCAAACGTCACAACGTAACTGGGTGATTATAAAGGAGTATTACAAGTGTCTCCAAAGGCAGATGTTGGGTTGGCGTATTTTGAGATTAGGATTTGTCACTCCGATTGTCGGAGAGGTATCTCTGGGCCATCTCGGTAATGCACATCACTATAAGCCTTGCAAGCATTGTAGCTAATGAGTTAGTTACGGAATGATGCATTACGAACGAGTAAAGAGACTTGCCGTAACGAGATTGAACTAGGTATTGGATACCGACGATCGAATCTCGGGCAAGTAACATACCGATGACAAAGGGAACAACGTATGTTGTTATGCGGTCTGACCGATAAAGATCTTCGTAGAATATGTAGGAACCAATATGGGCATCCAGGTCCCGCTTATTGGTTATTGACCGAGATGTGTCTCGGTCATGTCTACATTGTTCTCGAACCGTAGGGTCCGCACGCTTAAGGTTTCGATGACGGTTATATTATGAGTTTGTGTATTTTGATGTACCGAAGGAGTTCGGAGTCCCGGATGTGATCACGGACATGACGAGGAGTCTCGAAATGGTCGAGACATAAAGATTAATATATTGGACGGATATATTTGGACACCGGAAAGGTTCCGGAGAAGTTTGGAGCTCCGGAGGTTACCGAACCCCCGAAGTATATGGGCCTTATTGGGCCCATGTAGGAGGAAGGGAGAAGGAACAAGGGAAGGGGCGCGCCCCCAAGCCCAATCCGACTGGGGAGGGGGCCGCCCCCTTTCCTTTCTCCTTCCCCTCTTCCTATTCCTACTACTAGTACTACTTCCTAATACTAGTACTCCTTCCTTCCCTCCAAATAAGATAAGGAAAGAGAGGGAAACCTACTTGGAGTAGGTTTCCTCCCTATGGCGCCCCTTGTGGCCGGGCCACCTCCTCCCTCCCTCCTTTATATACGGGGTGGGGGCACCCTAGGAGACACAAGTTGATCCTTGAGATCGTTCCTTAGCCGTGTGCGGTGCCCCCCTCCACCATATTCCACCTCGGTCAAATCATAGCAGTGCTTAGGCGAAGCCCTGCGTTGGTAGAACATCAAGATCGTCACCACGCTGCCGTCAGGTCGACGGAACTCTCTCTCCCGGAGCTTTGCTGGATCGGAGCCCGAGGAGCGCCACCGAGCTGTACGTGTGCCAAGAACTCGGAGGTGCCGGAGTAACGGCGCTAGGATCGGCTGGATCGCGAGGAGAACGTCTGACTACTTCCTCTACGTCGTGATCGACTCGGAGGTGCCGGAGTAACGGCCGCTGGGTTCGGCAGGATCGCGAGGAGAACGTATGACTTCGTCCTCTACGTTGTGATCGCTTCCGCTTTGGTCTACGAGGGTACGTAGACAACACTCTCCCATCTCGTTGCTATGCCATCACCATGGTCCTGTGTGTGCGTAGGAAATTTTTTCAAATTACTGCGTTCCCCAACAGCAAGTATGCAATGGTTTGAGCTCTCGACGAACGATACGATCAAGCTACTCACTTGAGAGCCCCCCTTGATAGTACGGCTATCGATCCTATAACCCGGTCTCCCAACTACCACCATGAGACCGGTAAAATAGAAAACCTATCAAGGGCAAACCTTTGCCTTGCACATGATCCACTTGAGCTAGATGATGACGATCTTGTCGTCCTCAAGATGGACCACCTTTCTTGATTGTGTTGGGTCGATGGAGACTAGATGATTGCTCCCCCATACTCCACTATGGGTGAGCCACTCTTCTGCACATCTTCACAAGTCCATTGACACCACAATGGATGGCAAGCTTCAAGCACTTGATCTCTTCGTGATGCTCCACTTGAACTTGCACACGGCAATCTTGATGACGATCACCACTTGATGTCATCCTTTCCATGGGTTGTATGATATCTTCCTCTTGACGCAAGCCCATGGACACGTATCTAACCCCACATAGACTCTCACATAGACCATGGGTTAGTACACAAAGTGCAATGGATAATGCTTACCATACCATGGGATCACTTGATCCCTCTCGGTACATCTTCTACGCTTTGTGAGTTGATCAACTTGATTCACTCTTGACTTAGTCTTGATCAACCTTGAATCTTTCCAACTCTATTTGTTTGGATGATGTCTTGAAGGTAAACATGAATGATCACACAATCTTGTTCTTCAAGACATGCTTGCAATAAGCTCAACACTCACATGACCAATCTTTGGATAATTCCTTAATAGCACCTTGGTCAACACATAAACTCCTTGAAACCAACACATGGACTTCAAGAAATGCCTATGGACAAATCCTTCAAATATAACTCAATGCAACCATTAGTCCATAGAGAATGTCATCAATTACCAAAACCACACATGGGGGCACCGCATGTCCTTTCAATCTCCCCATTTTGGTAATTGATGACAATCGCTTTCAAGAGAGTTTATATAAGGAATTATGCATCACCATGCAATGCAACAACCAATAATGCATGTGTATGAGATGCAAATGCTTAGGAACAAAACCGAAGCAAGGAGAAAACTCTGAAGACTTCTCCATAAAACTCTCTGAAACTTCTCCCCATTGGCATCGATTGCCAAAATGGGCGAAAAGCTAAGAAGACCAATATAAAAGGTGTTCCTCCAAAAGTTGTGTATTTCTCAACAAGAGAGTGGAATGCCATACACATATCCAAAGGTAATAATTGGAGGAAGACCAACTATATTGAGGCACCAAGATTGCAAAAGAATGATATGCCACAAAGACATAACAAAGAGAGAAACAAGCAATCAAGCAATCAAAAGATACCAATTGAAGCAAGCTATCAAAAGATATCAACTGAACCACTAGACCAAAGATCCTACGAGCCACATGAAAAAGATATTATGATATGAGCAGAGGATTGTTCTAAAGAAACTAGAGAAGCTCCCCATGATTTGTGCACATCAAGAATTATTTTTATTTGGATACAAAGTGCACAAAATAGGATCATAGCTCCCCCAAAGTCAACAGAAACTAACAACCAAAGGCAAGAGAGCATATAGGAAACTAAGGCTAGCGCTTGCAACAAGCACATGGTTGAGCAACATTGTAAAATAGGCAACTTAAGAATAGGCTCAACCAAAATGATGTGTGTGAGTCATGGCAAAGCACATGAGAAGACTAATATACGGATGAGCATAAGCATCAACATAGTCTCGAATGAATGAGATACACGGTGCAAAGCCTTTCATTCTCACACACAACTAGCAAATGGGTTCACAAGCTTACTAATAAGAAAATAGAGAACCCATGCTTGTGACAACCCGTGGTGAAGATAGACAATGAGAGGCTCATCAAGACGAGGGGTACCAATTAAGATGGCAAAAGCCTCGTAAAGATGAGCAAGAGGAAAATAATCTTCACCACACAAGAGTGCATCAAGATGCAACGATAGAGGACACGCACTCAAGGCAAAAGCTTTCACGGAGCCACCAAAGAATTAACATAAGAAAGACAAGGTGGACGTGAAAGAAAGGATGTCAACTAGAGATGTAATTTCTCTCAAGTGTATAAGGTTCTAGGTAGACAAAATCATGATGATATATATCTACAAAGAGGGATGTACACCCGAAATAGTTACAACATGAAGGAAATATCCACAAGGAAGTCACAAATATACCAATAAGATATTTGCTTGAAAGCATAGCACTTGGCTAGATATGGTCTTATTGTATATAAATGAATTCCTACCCATGAACATCAAAGACATCACAACTAGCAACATGAGATCATCGTTGAGATGCTTTGAGAAAGGAAACAAGTATCACAAGAAAGAATGAAATACATGCCATGATACAACCTACACAAGGTTGATGTAAGTAATGTGTGCATGTAGTAGATGATGATACTTATTAACGAGATACCATTGGAAGGATGTAGTAGATACCAATTGAAGGTAGATAGTAGTTCATTGATCATCCTAGCTTGACTCCAATATGCACATGGTGACAACACCTTCCTTGTGAGTGAGCCGAGCATCCAATGCATCTCCAAGTGTTCCTATAAGAACAACACAAACTAAACGGTACCCAAACTCATCGGGACCAAATAGTTAGAAACACCAATACATAGGACAAACTCCACATAAATATGTGCATATAGATATGAAAATGAATATCATGCACATCTCATCCAAATTGAGACTAGGTGGAGTTTCTCCCATATATTGAGTCAAAGAAAGAAAGCATGACAAATAAAATACATGAAGAAAACATGCATTCTCAAGACTTCAAAACCCAAAACCAAAAGACAAAGAAATGCCAAGTGAAAAGGATACCAAATGAATAAAACATCACTTGGAGGATATCCATAAAAGATACATCGAGGAATGAGATATCCATTGATACACTCAAAATAAAAGATATCAAACTCCCAAAAGAGAGGATGGTTCCAAACAAACCAAGCTCTCTACAAAGTTTCATGATAGCACAAAGTACCAAAACGAAAACGGCTTACCTTCCACCAACACACACTTGATAAGGATCGCAAGAAGAGTGTTCTATAGAGAATAGGATAGCTCCCCCAAGACTAGTGCATTATAGAGAATTTGCATTTGAATACAAAATGCACAAGGTGGGATCACCACTTTCACTATATCTAGAAAACACTAGACAAGGACGAGAAAAAAACAAGATCCACAAGTGGTAGGGAAGACAACGGAGTTGACACAAACCTTGGCAAGAGAAAAGGAAAATAAAAACAAAAAGCCAATGTAAAGATGATCAATAAATTCTACCACAAAAGTGAGTACCAATTGTCAAAAGACAAGAAGTAAATGGAAATAATTCCCGGTGGTAGATAGCAAGGATATCCGACATCATCTTCACACCAAACACAAGCAAATTGCAACTTGTAGAGCTAGCATGCCACCTAGGAACAAGATAATTTACAATATCAATTCTAGGTGACAATATCTCAAATGTACACATTTTCTAGGCTAGTAATACACACATAGCATATTACTCCCCCATAATGTGATACCAATTAAAGATAGACAAGATGCAATTAAAAGGATCCAACAAGAGATAATTAATGGAAAATTTAGAATTTGAATTTCTCATGAGAGATATACCACCTAAAGACTAGATAATCTTGAAATATCAATACTAGATGGTATTACTCATGTACACACATTTATAGGATTGTGAGGTGCACAAAGCACATCACTCCCCCATAATGTGATATTCCATTAATCTCTCACAAGAGCCAACTAAGAAATAAACAAGATGCAAAAAGGCTCAACACACAACACACATGTACATGATGTGCAAACCAACATGCACATACTTGATTTCTCAAGATAAGCAATTTGGAAGCACAACATATACAAGTACATGCAAGATACAAAACCACAACATGCTAAGGGACAAGTAACTTTTAATGTAAGCAATTTAAGCATGAGTTACCGCAAGGAGGAACATTGGATATATGATAGAAAGATAATCTGAATGACTTGGCTTGACACAATATGAATGATGAGGACCCTTAAATCTTCATAATGTAGCCAAGTCTCCAATGACCTCCAACAACACCTATTGATCAAGTTTGAGCTAGTTGGTCCCCAACCAAGTTGGGTCCTAAGAGGTTAGTCACAATAGGCTTGGCCACCCAAATGGTTCTTTTCTTGACACCACTTTGAGTACCAACAAACTTGGCAAACACATTGCCAACCTTATCCTTCCCAAGAGAATAGACATCATCAATAATAATTGGGTTGGATAAGTTACCACTAGTGCATGAAGAAGCGACGTGGCCTTTCTCACGACATAAGTAGCAACGTCTACTCTTCACTTTATTCTCACTTGATTTCTCAACAAAGAAGCATTAACTTGAGTCTTCTTGGGAAGTGGCCTTTCTTCAACTTGAGGTTGAGCATGAGATTGAACTTGTGCCCTCTTCCCTTGTTGCTTGACACTAATGGCCTTCTTCTTCAATGGGCAAGATCTAACATGATGCCCTTCTACTTTGCACTTGAAGCAAACAATCTTGGCCGATTTCTTGACTTGTTCTTGGCCCTTCTTTTTGTTCATCTTGGACTTCTTCTTCTTATTGGAGTTGAATCCAAGTCCACCTTTGTCATTGGGGATTTTGCATACTCAAGATATTGTTGAGTGTGGATTTCCTTCATGACTCTTTTCCAAGTCTTTCTTCAAAGAAGTGACTTGGGCCTTGAGCTCTTTGATTTCCTCTACATGGTTAGTCTCAATACAAGTACTAGAGGAAGTGTAAGCTTCATTGTTAGAGCAACAAGGCAACGAAAGAAATTCATCACAAGATGTACCAAAATTGTGAGTAGATGAATTACAAGGACTAGCACATATCAATATAACATTTTGACTAGAAGTAGTGCTAGTATCCACATGAGGCTCACTAGATGTTACCTTAGCAAGCATGGCCTCATGAGCTATCTTTAGAACATTATGGGATACTAGAAGATCATCATGAGAGCTTGTGAGCCTTACATGATTTTCTTCCAACATCCCATAATTGCTAGATAACAACTCAAGTTGAGCCCTTAGCTCAACATTCTCCTTCAATATGGATGCTTCACAAGAGATAGAGTTAGTAGCACAAGCATCATCATTAGCAACAAGAGGAGAAGACAACTTGGCAAGCTCTTTTGAATATGAAGCTTTAAGTTGAGCATGAGACTCGGTGAGTTTGATGAGCTCACTCTTAATGACCCTTGAGCCATTTTCGAGGTGCTCAAAGTCCTCAAGGAGTTTAGCATGCACAACTTCAAGCTCCTCATTTTAGTTTCAAAATCATTGGCCACCTCAAGAGCTCTATCACGAGATTCCCTCACTCTAGATAATTCTAGAGCAAAAGTCTCCTCAAGAGATTCCTTGGTGGTTTGTTCAAGTTCAAGAGCTTGAGAGAGGTCCGCAATCTCATTAGCGTAATCACGCTCATGACCTTCCATTTTATCAATGGTGACCTCATGCTCCTCAAGACGAGATTCCAACTCATCAATATATTTCTTGCCCTCAATAGCAATAGACATGATTTCCATGAAGTTGGAACGAGCAATTTTATTCTTAAGAAGAGCTTTAAAAATCATTCCCCCCTTAATTTTTAAGGAGGCAACATCATCACTCTCTTCATCATAATCAACATCATCATCACTCTTGCCATCATCAATATCATCACAAGATATATTGGGATTCAAAGTGGGAGATACCTTTGAAGCCTTCGCCATAAGGCAAAATGCAGTAGATGATGATATAGGATCCCTTGAAGCACCATTCAAGACCACATCTTGTTCCATGGAGTGTTGGGTTTCATCTACATTGTTAGCACAACAACTCGAGGAAATACATGCATTTTTATCATGGCAACAAGATATAGCAATCATATCATCATGAGATTTAGTCAAGCAATTTCTACATGATATGCAAGGACTATCAACACAAGCAAGTGAAACATTTGGAGTGCTCGAAGTGCTAAGGCCCAAAGACAGAGCATTGCAATAATATAGTGATGAAGAATCATCCACAAAAAGCACACTATCATCATTGCAATGACTGACACTACTCACCATATCATTACCTTGTGGCAAACCACATGTAGGTGAAGTAGAAGAAGTTGAGAAGACTATACGGCCGGAGGTGGAGGGAGAACAATCATCCCTACAAATCTTGGACACACCATATTTATCTTGAAGCTTCATCCACAACTCATGAGCATCCCGGAACGGCATGAGTTGAAATATAACTACATTGCTCAAAGCATCGAAAAGCACATTAGAAGCTTGAGCATTGAGATAAGAGTTTTTCTCTTCCTCTAAAGATAATCTTTGGGGATCCTTTGGAGGAGAAAAACCCATATCTACAATTCGCTCCAAATTTGGGTCCATGACCCTAAAGAAATTAAGCATGCGAATTATCCAAACATCAAAATTTGTGCCATCGAAACTAAGAGTGTCAGAGAATCCTAATCCCCTAGTTGACATCTTTACTCTCTAGGCGGTTAAGCCCAACAAAGAGAGACGAGGCTCTGATACCAATTGAAAGATCGTGAATGTCGCCTAGAGGGGGGGGTGAATAGGCGCCTTAAAATAATTACGGTTTAGGCTTGAAAAAATGCGGAATAAACCTAGCGGTTAATTTGTCAAGCACAAAACCTACAACAACTAGGCTTACCTATGTGCACCAACAACTTATGCTAAACAAGATAAACTACTAGGTGATAGCATGATATATGACAAGAAACAATATGGCTATCACAGTGTAAAGTGCATAAGTAAAGGGCTCGGGTAAGAGATAACCGAGGCACGCGGAGACGACGATGTATCCCGAAGTTCACACCCTTGCGGATGCTAATCTCCGTTTGGAGGGGTGTGGAGGCACAATGCTCCCCAAGAAGCCACTAGGGCCACCGTAATCTCCTCACGCCCTCGCACAATGCAAGATCCCGTGATTCCACTAAGGGACCCTTGAGGCGGTCACCGAACCCGCATAAATGGCAACCCTTGGGGCGGTCACCGAACCCGTACACTTTGGCAACCCTTGGGGCGGTCACGGTACCCGTCAAATTGCTCAGGCGATCTCCACAACCTAATTGGGGACCCCGACGCTGTCTGGAGCTTTACACCACAATGATTGAGCTCCGAACACCACCAACCGTCTAGGGTGCCTAAGCACCCAAGAGGAACAAGCTCAAGGGCACCAAGCACCCAAGAGTAATAAGCTTCTCAACTTGTAACTGAAGGAAATATGCCCTAGAGGCAATAATAAAGTTATTATTTATTTCCTTATATCATGATAAATGTTTATTATTCATGCTAGAATTGTATTAACAGGAAACATAATACATGTGTGAATATATAGACAAACAGAGTGTCACTAGTATGCCTCTACTAGACTAGCTTATTAATCAAAGATGGTTATGTTTCCTAACCATAGACAAAGGAGTTGTCATTTGATTAACAAGGTCACATCATTGGTTGAATGATCTGATTGACATGACCCATTCCGTTAGCCTAGCACTTGATCGTTTAGTATGTTGCTATTGCTTTCTTCATGACTTATACATGTTCCTATAACTATGAGATTATGCAACTCCGTTTGGGAGGAACACTTTGGTACTACCAAACGTCTAACGTAATTGGGTGATTATAAAGGAGTACTACAGGTGTCTCCAAAGGTACTTGTTGGGTTGGCGTATTTCGAGATTAGGTTTTGTCACTCCGATTGTCGGAGAGGTATCTCTGGGCCTTCTCGGTAATACACATCACATAAGCCTTGCAAGCATCGCAACTAATGAGTTAGTTGTGAGATGATGTATTACGGAGCGAGTAAAGAGACTTGCCGATAACGAGATTGAACTAGGTATTGGATACCGACGATCGAATCTCGGGCAAGTAACATACCGATGACAAAGGGAACAACGTATGTTGTTATGCGGTCTGACCGATAAAGATCTTCGTAGAATATGTAGGAACCAATATGGGCATCCAGGTCCCGCTATTGGTTATTGAACGGAGATGTGTCTCGGTCATGTCTACATTGTTCTCGAACCGTAGGGTCCGCACGCTTAAGGTTTCAATGACGGTTATATTATGAGTTTGTGTATTTTGATGTACGAAGGTTGTTGAGTCCCGTATATGATCCACGGACATGACGAGGAGTCTCGAAATGGTCGAGACATAAAGATTAATATATTGGACGGATATATTTGGACACCGGAAAGGTTCCGGAGAAGTTTGGAGCTCGGGAGGTTACGGAACCCCGGGAGGTATATGGGCCTTATTGGGCCCATATAGGAATAAGGGAGAAGGAACAAGGGAGGCGCGCCCCAAGCCCAATCCGAATTGGGGAGGGCGGCCCCCTTTCCTTCTCCTTCCCCTCTTCCTATTCCTACTACTAGTACTTATTCCTAAATGCTAGTACTCCTTCCTTCCCTCCAAGTGAAATAAGGAAAGAGAGGAAACCTACTTGGAGTAGGTTTCCCCCTCCCATGGTGCGCCCCTTGGTGGCGGCCACCTCCTCCCTCCCTCCTTTATATCACGGGGAGGGGGCACCTAGGACACACAAGTTGATCCTTGAGATCGTTCCTTAGTCGTGTGCGGTGCCCCTCCACCATATTCCACCTCGGTCATATCGTGGCGGTGCTTAGGCGAAGCCCTGCGACGGTGAAACATCAAGATCGTCCACCACGCCCGTCGTCTTGTGGAACTCCCCTCCCGGAGCTTTGCCGGATCGAAGCCCGTGGAGCGTCATCGAGCTGAACGTGTGCCAAGAACTCGGAGGCGCCGGAGTAACGGCGCTGTGATCGGCTGGATCGTGAGGAGAACGTACGACTACTTCCTCTACGTCATCATCGACTCGGAGGTGCCGGAGTAATGGCGCTGGGATCGGCAGGATCGCGAGGAGAAAGTACGACTACTTCCTCTACGTTGTAATCGCTTCCGCTTACGGTCTACGAGTGCGTAGACAACACTCTCCCTCTCGTTGCTATGCCATCACCATGGTCCCGTGTGCGTAGGAAATTTTTGAAATTACTGCGTTCCCCAACAAAGTGGCATCCGAGCCTAGGTTTTTATGGTTTGATGTTTTGCACGAGTAGAACACAAGTGAGTTGTGGGCGATACAAGTCATACTGCCTACCAAAGCATGTCATACTTTGGTTCAGCGGTATTGTGAGATGAAGCGGCCGGACCGACATTACGCGTGCAGCTTACGCGAGACTGGTTTCACCGTTCTGAGCACTCGTGCTTAAAGGTGGCTGGCGGGTGTCTGTCTCTCTCACTTTAGTTGAACCGAGTGTGACTACGCCCGGTCCTTGCGAAGGTTAAAAGCGAGTCTATTTGACAAACTATCGTTGTGGTTTTGATGCGTAGGTGAGAACGGTTCTTGCTTAAGCCCGTAGCAGCCACGTAAAATTTGCAACAACAAAGTAGAGGACGTCTAACTTGTTTTTGCAGGGCATGTTGTGATGTGATATGGTCAAGACGTGATGAGATATAAGTTGTTGTATAATATGATCATGTTTTGTTGAAGTTATCGGCAACTGGCAGAAGCCCTATGGTTGTCTCTTTGTTGCATAAGATGCAAGTTCCAAATAATTGCTTTACTTTATCGCTGTCACGATAGCAATAGTTGCAAAAGCAATAGTTGGCGAGGCGACCAAGTAATGACACATTGATATAGATCAAGATGATGAAGATCACGGTGTCGTGCGGTAACGATAAAGATCATGACAGTACTTTGGAGATGGAGATCAAAGGCGCCAAGATGATCATGGCCATATCATGTCACATATTTTGATTGCATATGATGTTTATCTGTTATACATCTTATTCTGTTTGGCTTGACGGTAGCATTATAAGATGATCTCTCACTAATTATCAAGAAGTGTTCTCCCTGAGTATGCACCGTTGCCAAAGTTAAATGCGTGCCCGGACACCACGTGATGATCGGGTGTGATAAGCTCTCGTCCATCTACAACGGGTGCAAGCCAGTTTTGCACACGCGGAATACTCAGGTTAAACTTGACGAGCCTAGCATATGCAGATATGGCCTCGGAACACGGAGACCGAAAGGTCGGCGTGAATCATATAGTAGATATGATCAACATAGTGATGTTCACCATTGAAAACTACTCCATCTCACGTGATGATCGGTTATGGTTTAGTTGATTTGGATCACGTGATCACTTAGATGACTAGAGAGATGTCTATCTAAGTGGGAGTTCTTAAGTAATATGATTAATTGAACTTTAATTTATCATGAACTTAGTCCAGTAGTATTTTGCAAATTATGTTGTAGATCAATAGCTCGCGTTGTTGCTTACAAATGTTTATTTTGATACGTTCCTAGAGAAAATTGTGTTGAAAGATGTTAGTAGCAATGATACGGATTGGATCCGTGATCTGAGGTTTATCCTCATTGCTGCCTGTAAGAATTATGTCCTTAATGCACCGCTAGGTATGAGACCTAATGCAGGAGCGTATGCGAGGCGTTATGAACGTTTGGCTAGCTCAATATGATGACTACTTGATAGTTTAGTGCACCATGCTTAAACGGCTTAGAATCGGGACTTAAAGACGTTTTGAATGTCATGGACCATATGAGATGTTCCAGGAATTGAAGTTAATATTTCAAGCAAATACCCGAGTTGAGAGATATGAAATCTCCAACAAGTTCTATAGCTAAAAGATGGAAGAGAATCGCTCAACTAGTGAGCATGTTCTCGCATTGTCCAGGTACTTCAATCGCTTGAATCAAGTGGGAGTTAATCTTCCGGATAAGATAGTGATTGACAGAATTCTCTAGTCACCAACACTAAGTTACTAGAACTTCGTGATGAACTATAGTATGCAAGGGATGACGAAAACGATTCCCGAGCTCTTCGTGATGTTGAAATCGACGAAGGTAGAAATCAAGAAAGAGCATCAAGTGTTGATGATTGACAAGACCACTAGTCTCAAGGAAAAGGGCAAAGGGAAGAAGGGAACTTCAAGAAGAGCGACAAGCAAGTTGCTGCTCCGAGTGAAGAAGCCCAAGTCTGGACCTAAGCACGAGACTAAGTGCTTTTGCTGCAATGGAACTGGTCACTAGAAGCGGAACTACCCCAAGTGATTGGTGGATAAGAAGGATGGCAAAGTGAACATAAGTATATTTGATATACATGTTATTGATGTGTACTTTACTAGTGTTCATAGCAACCCCTCGATTTGGTACTAGTTCGGTTGCTAAGATTAGTAACTTCGAAAAGGAGTTGCAGAATGAGCAGAGACTAGTTAAGGGTGAAGTGACGATGAGAGTTGGAAGTGGTTCCAAGATTGATATGATCATCATCGCACACTCCCTATACTTTCGGGATTAGTGTGGAACCTAAATAAGTGTTATTTGGTGTTGAGCATAAATATGATTTGATCATGTTTATTGCAATATGGTTATTCATTTAAGTAAGAGAATAAATTGTTGTTACATTTACATGAATAAAACCTTATATGGTTACACACCCAATGAAAATGGTTCATTGGATCTCGATCATAGTGATACACATATTCAAAATATTGAAACCAAAAGATGCAAAGTTAATAATGATAGTGCAACTTATTTGTGGTACTTGCCGTTTAGGTCATATTGGTGTAAAGCGCTTGAAGAAAACTCCATCTTTGATGGACTTTTGGAATCACTTGATTATGAATCATTTGATGCTTGCGAACCGTGCCTTTTGGGCAAGATGACTAAAACTCCGTTCTCGGAACAATGGAACAAGCTCTTGACTTATTGGAAATAATACATACCGATGTATGCGATTCAATGAGTGTTGATGCTCGTGGCAAGTATCGTTATTTTCTCGACCTTCACAAGATGATTTGAGCAGATATGGGTATATCTACTTGATGAAACATAAGTCTGAAACATTTGAAAAGTTCAAAGAATTTCAGAGTGAAGTTGAAAATCATCGTAATAAGAAAATAAAGTTTCTACGATCTGATCGTGGAGGCGAATATTTGAGTTACGAGTTTGGTCTACATTTGAAACAATGCGGAATAGTTTCGCAACTCACGCCATCCGGAACACCACAGCGCAATGGTGTGTCCGAACGTCGTAATCGCACTTTACTAGATATGGTGCGATCTAAGATGTTTCTTACCGATTTACCGTTATAGTTTTGGGGCTATGCATTAGAGACAACTGCATTCACGTTAAAAAGGGCACCATCTAAATCCGTTGAGACGACACCGTATGAACTATGGTTTGGCAAGAAACCAAAGTTGTTGTTTCTTAAAAGTTTGGAGTTGTGATGCTTATGTGAAAAAGTTTTCACCTGATGAGCTCAAACCCAAATCGGAGAAGTGCGTCTTCATAGAATACCCAAAGGTAACTATTGGGTACACCTTCTATCACAGATCCGAAGGCAAGTTTTTCGTTGCTAAGATGGATCCTTTCTAGAGAAGAAGTTTCTCTCGAAAGAAGTGAGTGGGAGGAAAGTAGAACTTGATGAGGTAATTGTACCTTCTCCCTTATTTGAAAGTAGTTCATCACAGGAATCAGTTCGGTGATTCCTACACCAATTAGTGAGGAAGTTAATGATGATGATCATGAAACTTCAGATCAAGTTGCTACCAAACCTCGTAGGTCTTCTAGAGTAAGATCCGCACTGCAGTGGTACGGTAATCTTATTCTAGAAGTCATGTTACTAGACCATGATGAACCTATGAACTATGAGGAAGCGATGATGAGCCCAGATTCCATGAAATGGCTTGAGGCCATGAAATCTGAGATAGGATCCATGTATGAGAACAAAGTATGGACTTTGATTGACTTGCTCGATGATCAGCAAGCCATGTTAAATAAATGGATCTTCAAGAGGAAGACGGACACCGATAGTAGTGTTACTATCTACAAAACTCGACTTGTCACAAAAGGTTTTTTGACAAGTTCAAGGTGTTGACTACAATGAATTTTTCTCTCGTAGCGATTCTTAAGTCCGTCCAATCATGTTAGCAATTGCCACATTTTATGAAATCGGCAAATGGATGTCAAAACTACATTCTTTAATGGATTTATTAAAGAAGAGTTGCATATGATGCAACCAGAAGTTTTCGTCAATCCTAAAGGAGCTAACAAAATATGCAAGCTTCAATGATCCATCTATGGACTGGTGCAAGCATCTCGAGTTGGAATACATGCTTTGATAAGTTGATCATAGCATATAGTTTTATCTGAGACTTGCGGTGAAGCCTGTAATTACTAGTAAGTGAGTGGGAGCACTACAAGCATTTCGATAAGTATATGTGAATGACATATTGTAGATCGGAAATAATGTAGAATTATTCTGCAAAGCATAAAGGAGTGTTTGAAAGGAGTTTTTCAAAGAAAGACCTCGGTGAAGCTGCTTACATATTGAGCATCAAGATCTATAGAGATAGATCAAGGCGCTTGATAAGTTTTTTCAATGAGTACATACCTTGACAAGATTTTGAAGTAGTTCAAAATGGAACAGTCAAAGAAAGAGTTCTTGCACTGTGTAACAAGGTGTGAAATTGAGTAAGACTCAAAACCCGACCACGGCGAGAAGATAGAAAGAGAATGAAAGTCATTCCCTATGCCTTGGCCATAGGTTCTATAAAGTATGCCATCTTTGTGTACCAGATCTATTGTATACCCTACAACTTTATGCGGCAAGGAGTACAATAGTGATCTAGGAGTAGATCATCGACAGCGGTCAAAATAATCCTTAGTGGAATAAGGATATGTTTCTCGATTATGGAAGTGAAAAAGGTTAAATCGTAAAGGGTTACGTCGATGCAAGTTTTGACACCGATCTGGATGACTCTAAGTCTCGATCTAGATACATATTGAAAGTGGGAGCAATTAGCTAGAGTAGCTCCGTGCGAGCATTGTAGACATAGAAAATTGCAAAATACATAACGAATCTGAATATGAAAGACCCGTTGACTAAGATTCTCTCACAAGCAAAACATGATCACACCTTAGTACTCTTTGGGTGTTAATCACATAGCGATGTGAACTAGATTACTGAATCTAGTAAACCCTTTGGGTGTTGGTCACATGGCGATGTGAACTATGGGTGTTAATCACATGATGATGTGAACTATCGATGTTAATCACATGGTGATGTGATCTAGATTATTGACTCTAGTGCAAGTGGGAGACTGAAGGAAATATGCCCTAGAGGCAATAATAAAGTTATTATTTATTTCCTTATATCATGATAAATGTTTATTATTCATGCTAGAATTGTATTAACAGGAAACATAATACATGTGTGAATATATAGACAAACAGAGTGTCACTAGTATGCCTCTACTAGACTAGCTTATTAATCAAAGATGGTTATGTTTCCTAACCATAGACAAAGGAGTTGTCATTTGATTAACAAGGTCACATCATTGGTTGAATGATCTGATTGACATGACCCATTCCGTTAGCCTAGCACTTGATCGTTTAGTATGTTGCTATCGCTTTCTTCATGACTTATACATGTTCCTATAACTATGAGATTATGCAACTCCCGTTTACGGAGGAACACTTTGGGTACTACCAAACGTCACAACGTAATCGGGTGATTATAAAGGAGTACTACAGGTGTCTCCAAAGGTACTTGTTGGGTTGGCGTATTTCGAGATTAGGTTTTGTCACTCCGATTGTCGGAGAGGTATCTCTGGGCCTTCTCGGTAATACACATCACATAAGCCTTGCAAGCATCGCAACTAATGAGTTAGTTGTGAGATGATGTATTACGGAACGAGTAAAGAGACTTGCCGTAACGAGATTAAACTAGGTATTGGATACCGACGATCGAATCTCGGGCAAGTAACATACCGATGACAAAGGGAACAACGTATGTTGTTATGCGGTCCTGACCGATAAAGATCTTCGTAGAATATGTAGGAACCAAGATGGGCATCCAGGTCCCGCTCTTGGTTATTGACCGGAGATGTGTCTCGGTCATGTCTACAGTGTTCTCGAACCGTAGGGTCCGCACGCTTAAGGTTTCGATGACGGTTATATTATGAGGTTGTGTATTTTGATGTCCCGAAGGTTGTTCGGAGTCCCGGATATGATCACGGACAGGACGAGGAGTCTCGAAATGGTCGAGACATAAAGATTAATATATTGGACGGATATGTTTGGACACCGGAAAGGTTCGGAGAAGTTTGGAGCTCGGGAGGTTACCTAACCCCGGGAGGTATATGGGCCTTATTGGGCCCATATAGGAATAAGGGAGAAGGAACAAGGGAGGCGCGCCCCAAGCCCAATCCGAATTGGGGAGGGCGGCCCCCCTTTCCTTTCTCCTTCCCCTCTTCCTATTCCTACTACTAGTACTTATTCCTAAATGCTAGTACTCCTTCCTTCCCTCCAAGTGAAATAAGGAAAGAGAGGGAAACCTACTTGGAGTAGGTTTCCCCCTCCCATGGTGCGCCCCCCTTGGTGGCCGGCCACCTCCTCCCTCCCTCCTTTATATACGGGGAGGGGCACCTAGGACACACAAGTTGATCCTTGAGATCGTTCCTTAGCCGTGTGCGGTGCCCCCTCCACCATATTCCACCTCGGTCATATCGTGGCGGTGCTTAGGCGAAGCCTGCGACGGTGAAACATCAAGATCGTCACCACGCCGTCGTCTTGTGGAACTCCCCTCCCGAAGCTTTCTTTGGATCGAAGCCCGTGGAGCGTCATCGAGCTGAGCGTGTGCCAAGAACTCGGGAGGCGCCGAATGTGGCGCTGTGATCGGCTGGATCGTGAGGAGAACGTCTGACTACTTCCTCTCGTCATCATCGACTCGGAGGTGCCGGAGTAACGCGCTGGGATCGGCAGGATCGCGAGGAGAAAGTACGACTACTTCCTCTACGTTGTGATCGCTTCGCCACGGTCTCACGAGGGGTACGTAGACAACACTCTCCCCTCTCGTTGCTATGCCATCACCATGGTCCTGTGTGTGCGTAGGAATTTTTTTGAAATTACTGCGTTCCCCAACAGTAACTTCCACGTATCACGGTGGAGAACTCAAACCAATGCACCAAATGCAATGGCAAGGGCACACGGAGTGCCCAAGTCCTTCTCTCTCAAATCCCACCGAAGCAACTAATGCTAGGGAAGAAAATGAGAGGAAGAACGGGAAGGAGAACACCAAGAACTCCAAGATCTAGATCCAAGGGGTTCCCCTCACATAGAGGAGAAAGTGATTGGTGGAAATGTGGATCTAGATCTCCTCTCTTTTCCCCAAAAACTAGCAAGAATCCATGGAGGGATTGAGAGTTAGCAAGCTCGAAGAAGGTCAACAATGGGGGAAGAACACGAGCTCAAAGGATAAGGTTCAATGGGGAAGAAGACCCTTTTATAGGTGAGCAAAATCCAACCGTTATGCTCACAGCCTGCACCGAGCGGTAGTACCGCTTGACATCACGGTACTACCGCAAGGGGTAGCGGTACTACTGCTAAGGGAAGCGGTACTACTGCTTGCGAGCGGTACTAAAAAATTACATCCGTGCCTACCACCGCTGGACTTGTGACGAGTTTTTGGTCCCGAGCGGAAGTAGCCACGGAAGTAGCCGCTGTAGTACTGCTCCAAGCGGTAGTAGTACCGCTCCCAAGAGCGGTAATACCGCTCCCAAGGGCGGTAGTAAAAATTACTTCCGCTCCTACCCGCAGTAGTACCGCTGCAGCCTTTTCGTAACACCAAAACTACCATAACTTCTGCATTCGGACTCGAATTCGACGAAACCAAGTTTGTTGGAAAGCTAGGGACAAGGGCTAACACAATCTTGAGAGAAATACCAATAAAAAGCAAATTAGAAAAGGCCCAAAAGAAAATGGTGAGAACCCTTCCTCGGAAAGACCGGTAAAACCTCCAACACCGAAAACATCATAGAAGCCGCATGCAAACTCCGTTTCGATGAACTCAAGCTTGTCATAAAGATGACCATAAGCTCTAAGACTCACAAATAGAACCAAACAAGAACCAAGAAACATGATGCAAGTATGCAATGGTTTGAGCTCTCGACGAGCGATACGATCAAGCTACTCACTTGAGAGCCCCCTTGATAGTACGGCTATCGATCCTATAACCCGGTCTCCCAACTACCACCATGAGACCGGTAAAATAGAAAAACCTATCAAGGGCAAACCTTTGCCTTGCACATGATCCACTTGAGCTAGATGATGACGATCTTGTCGTCCTCAAGATGGACCACCTTTCTTGATTGTGTTGGGTCGATGGAGACTAGATGATTGCTCCCCATACTCCACTATGGGTGAGCCACTCTTGACACATCTTCACAAGTCCATTGACACCACAATGGATGGCAAGCTTCAAGCACTTGATCTCTTCGTGATGCTCCACTTGAACTTGCACACGGCAATCTTGATGACGATCACCACTTGATGTCATCCTTTCCATGGGTTGTATGATATCTTCCTCTTGATGCAAGCCCATGGACACGCATCTAACCCCACATAGACTCTCACATAGACCATGGGTTAGTACACAAAGTGCAATGGATAATGCTTACCATACCATGGGATCACTTGATCCCTCTCGGTACATCTTCTACGCTTTGTGAGTTGATCAACTTGATTCACTCTTGACTTAGTCTTGATCAACCTTGAATCTTTCCAACTCTATTCGTTTGGATGATGTCTTGAAGGTAAACATGAATGATCACACAATCTTCTTCTTCAAGACATGCTTGCAATAAGCTCAACACTCACATGACCAATCTTTGGATAATTCCTTAATAGCACCTTGGTCAACACATAAACTCCTTGAAACCAACACATGGACTTCAAGAAATGCCTATGGACAAATCCTTCAAATATAACTCAATGCAACCATTAGTCCATAGAGAATGTCATCAATTACCAAAACCACACATGGGGGCACCGCATGTCCTTTCAGGGGATTTGGTTAACCCTGACAGTACTTCCATCAGGTTGCACTCTAGCAGATATGTACCACTTGCAAGGCTTGACACTACCATCAAATCCTCTGCACCTCACATAAAACTTCTTCCTATCAGTCCAAACAGTCTTGGCATCAAACTCATGTTTCACTGCATAAGTCTTGAAACACATCCTAAACTCCTTCATGCTTGGGAACAACTTGCCTACTTCAATGACATGGTTTTCTTTGTCATACACATGCACTAGCTCATCATCATGTGCATCATCTACTTCATCTGTAGCTTGTTCCATCAATTATCCATCTACATCTTCATCAACATTAGCAGGCAAACTAGATTCTCCCCTCTCCTGCTTATCTCTGTCATCGACTGGAATGCCAAAAAGTTTGGCCATCTCAATGTCAGGCATTGGTGCAATGACCAAATCAGTAGGCTCATCTAATTCAACTACATTCCAATCAACGGTTGCTGCAGTTTCAGTTTGATTCCGATCCACCGTCCCTCTTCGGCTATTACTGTAAGTTCAGTACACATGGGAATCAATGGTCTCTGTGTAGCCCAATCATCATCTACCATCTGCGCAGCCAATTGTGATGGCACATATCCAAACTTCGAAAAATATTCAGATCAACCAGCTCAAAGAAAAATTAGCTCGTTTGCTTGTCCAAATTGCCGTTTTGCCGATCGATTTCATCAACAATCTATTCACCATCTTCCATTCTCACATACTCTCCTTTCCAATCATCAAACCGCAACAGTGATACTTCTTGCTGGACCCCAAACAACTTTCTCCCCAATTTTTCCACCCATTTCTTCATCGCCTTCTCTCCCATGTTCTGTAGAACTTGTGGATCAATCTCTGTAAACTCAACCTCCCATTTAACAATTGTGTCTCTCTCAATGTTCTGAATGCTACCATTAACTAATTTTGCCTTTGATGGAAAGAAATTGACCGTCAATTCAAAGGTCGGCGGCAGCATCCCCTCTGTCGATGGCGGACAGTGTGAGCCCGTGAGAAAGAGCAGACTAGGCCCTAATTGCATGCAAAATTGGATCGAGAGAGGAGCATTACCTATTCGAAGTTGAATCTGGCGGCTCCATCTCAGTATGCCCACGGGCTCCCCTCACAACCTATCGATTCAACAAGCGAAAAAAGAGGAAACGAGCTGAGATCTACGGGGCCGAGAGAGGAACGGGAGGGGGACTAGTGTTCTCACTCACCATTTTTTGAGGACGAAGGCTCCGCCGCCGTTGAGAACGAGGGCTCCGCCGCCGCCGTTGAGAACGCAAGATCCGCCGCCACCGGAGAAGAAGGGGGGGAGGGGGCAGAGTGGCGGGCCCGGCACGGTCGGGCGGCAGGGCACGGTCAGCTGTTTTGAGGAGCAATTAAGTTGGACCCACATGTCCTAACATAAACGGGCTTGGTTGACGACCAATTTAACCACATTTAACACCCCATGTGGCCCTGGGCTATTTACCTGCTCAAATGTGTCGCACCACAGCCATTCGCTCGAACAACGTCGCACTCTAGCCAATTCACATATAAAACGTCGCACAGGAGCTATTGGCCCAATTTTTTCACAGTGATCCAGATATGCATTTTCAGTAAACCAAAGTAAGTACATAATAGGAAGTAGGAGAAGGTTTAATAGACCAAAGTCTATAGATCAGTGAACACTTGAAGGTGAATATTCATCACTGTACACAATTTTGAAAAGTACAAATTGCAATACTGTCTGAATTTCAGAAACTCCATTAACATCAGAAGCTAGAAATGGCTTACTACTGCCTTGAATATCTGTATATATGCACAATGAAACTTAAAGACAAACGCAAATACAAATATTCTTGTTGGCAAAAGCTATGAAATGTGTTGATCTAGCGTAAAGGTTGAACTGAAACCCTGCCCAAATGTCAATTGTGCAAAGTAAGAAATGTGTACATGTGGAGTATCAAGAAAGTAATTGGCTGGCATTAACTGTTTGATCAATTAAGGAAAAGTACCTAGTAGACAAAAAAAATTAGGTACGTACATTTGGAAATATATCACCTTTGGAGCCCGTCAAATTGACTAAACGGGAGCATAGCATGGCGAGCAAATTAAACAGATTCACCGCTGTCGCAATTCATGATGGTGAGAGAGGGGTGGCTGCAGCAACAACTCTCATTCTCGCTACAAACAACCATGCAAGACCTGCAGATGCAGTAGACAGAGTTGGTGTCGCATGGTCGTTTGTCAGCTACTCTATCGCCTCCCTGCGGCTCAATCAAGGTTCAAGCATTTCTCAAGCAGATGCAACTGGTGACATGTAAAAATCAGTAAATATCACTGAAAATCAAATTTGAAGAGCATGTTTTGTATCAACAACTGTAGACTGTTGTATATTAATAAAATAATATAAGTTCTTATGATCACACCAAATGAATAACAATAGCGAGGATTAAAAATGGCAAGCAGAAAAGGTATGACCAAAGTGTTACCTTGTGATTTCGTTGAAGATGCTGAATCGCAATGGATGAAGCAGCTAACCTTCCAAGATCCAGTAACTATCGGAGTGCATTACAGTTTTTTGAGAATGAATTCACCATCAGTATTGAGCATCACATGAATATATACATGGAAGACATGGTGACACAAAGGTTCCCTATTGACATATCTATTTGTAGAATCAGAGAGAGGAAAGAAAATTGTGCAGAAGATATTTTGCCGAGGGGTTTTACGGTGCAAATTACTAGTCACGGGAGAGACTAGTATTTGAACAGATCCACCGTTGATTTCAAGGGTAATCTAGGCACTTTATATTAGATTTTTTTTCTCTTAGCCCAAGGGCAGTTTAGTCCGATAAAAAGTTTACTAATCAACTGAAAGTCCCGACTGAATCGGCCCCTACACCTGCATTCACGTCACCCAAGCCCTAATTGCCGCTCTCTCGCCGCCTGCCGCTGCCGCGCCGTCCGCCTCGGGATCCTTCCTGCCCGTCTGTTCCGGCCACCGCAGCCTGCCGCTGCCGCGCCGTCCGCCTCGGGATCCTTCCTGCCCATCTGTTCCGGCCACCGCAGCCCACTCGTCGCTCTCGCCGCCATTTGTCGCTGCCGCGCCGTCCGCCTCCGATCCTTCCTGCCCGTCCGTTTCGTCCGCCGCAGCCGACCCGTGGCTCTCGCCGCCGCTTGCGGCTGCCGTGCCTTCCACGTCCGGAACCTTCCTGCCCGTCCGTTCCGTCTGCCTCTAACAGGAGCTGTGGCCGCCACTTGCCGCTGCACTACCGCCGGCTAATCAGCTGTCACCGTTGGCTCCGCCTGTTCATCCGTCTCTACCACTGCTGGTCGGCCTGCAGAAAGGTAATGCTTGAACATGAACAACTCTCTATGTCAGGCCGTTTCATTACTTAGTAGCTTTATTTGTCCTCGTTGTTTGTTCTCATGCGAATCCTGCAAACTACTTGACAAGTAATGAAACGGCCTGACATAGATTAGTCCCAGATCATAGCAGGATGTATATTTCCATGTCAATTGTCCTACGAAACATGAAATCTCCAGGATCACCAAAGCACATTGATAGCAGAATGTTGTACAAATCCGTCATTCAGGAAACCATGTCAAAGAAGCACCACAACTTTTCAAACTACTAGAAAACTTAGCTGCACATAAAGATTACTATCTGAGGCTTTGCACTAAACTGATATTTTTCCTAATAATCAGCTCTTTCCTCAGAGGAATGTACAGTAGAGATTATATTCCTTTCCTAATAATAATCTTGTTCCTCAGAAGGATATACAGTACTACAACCAACTCATAGGATGATTTTTCTTCTTTGAGAAGCTGTAAGTTGCTATCAATGATTCTCTAGAGCAGGAATTGCTTGCCGGTGTATGTAGCAGAAGTACTTTGAATTACATTTTTTATGTAGTTTGGCACTGGAGATGCCTAAATAACATTATTCAGTTTCTTTGTGGATGGCAGTTACACAACATGGATGCTCACCACGTCAGCATAGAGGAAATTGAAGAATATTACATGGTGGTTAGTCAAACATTCACAAGCGAGGAACAAGGTTTCGAGTTCTATAATAGATATGCTAAAGCCAAAGGGTTCAGCGTGAGGAAGGCCAATGTGAAAAACAAGGGAGGCATAAGAATCCAAAGGTTGTACATGTGCAGCAAAGAAGGATATAGATCCTTGAAAAACTTTGAAAGGTCCAACCGGAAAAGGAAACCAAGGGCACTCTCTCGTTGTGGATGTGACGCTCGACTGCAAATCGAGCTCAATATGGAAACCCGTGAATGGTTTGTCAAGGACTTTGTGGACCAGCATAACCATGAATTCACTAAGCCTGACCAGAGACACCTTTCTTATGGTCTCATCGTGGACTTAATGATCCTCAAAAGGCTGATGCCATTGAGTATGGTATTGGTGGTCTACGCACACATCAGATAATGGACGTAATGGAGAAGCAGCATGGTGGGTATGACAAAGTCGGCTGTGTGTCTCGGGACCTATATAATTTTATTGCTGAGTACAAGAAGCAAAGGATTGAAGGTTTTGATGCCCAATACATGCTGAACTATATGGCTGCGCAGGAAGAGAGAGATTCTGAATTCTTTTACAGGTACAGCACAGACAGCGAAGGCCATCTGCAGAACCTATTTTGGTCAGACGATTATTATGGTGGGTATTACAGGTACAGTACAAGAAGACAAGAAGTATGGAAAAAAATTATTAACGGAAGGATTGGTTCTGTTATAGAAAAACTGAGAAGTGGTGATCTAGCAATAGTTTTCCTAATGTTCACTGCCACATCCCTAAGCCACCTTTTCTGTCTGTAACAAAGACTTGTTTGCAATTCCCCAGTTTCCACTTAGTATTTCCCTATTTCAAATCTTTTTTTCTTTTGATTAGAAGAGAGTTAACAGAATTTAATTCAACAATTTCAAGTAGGAGTTGACAGAAACTTGAGATTCAAAATATCAAATTTCACTTCCAACTGCAATTTCTCATCATGCCGGTGGCTCCCCTTTCTATGAACAGAGGAGAGGAGAGAGACATACGTCTTCGGTGGGTGATGATCCTCGTCGACGGCCAGCAGCTGGAGTGCACGCACATGGGGGAACACCTTTTTTCATCCACTCTTGAAGCGACGCCAGGTGCTTGCTTTACCTGCCTTCCACCAGAGCCGACGCCGCAATTTCTCCCAGATGCTTCTCCTCTGCTGATACGGCAGGAGGCAACCAGGCGGCCGCACCTTGCTCCCCCCGCCACCGCTTGCCGCCGCCAACCGTACTAGTCCAACGAGCGCCACAGAAGGGCCGGGGTCCGCCCTCCATAGCCTCCATCTTGGCGCCCGGCCTCGCTGGCCGGCGGCGCTGCGGGTTTTACCGGCGATCTGGTCGTAGACGCCGCCATTTGGCGGTCTCCATTGTCGACGTACCGGCTTCCGGCGGCGGCCTGGAATAGCGCGCAGCCGAGGAGGAGCTCAGTTGGCTGCCGGCGGCGGCCTGGAATAGCGCGCAGCCGAGTGAGTGGATCTGGTGTGGAGATGCAGTGGGTGGGTGCGCCGCCGAGCGACTGGTGGTGTGTGCGGGAGAGAATGGATCGGGGATGGACCGGGGTGGGCAAATTTCCATCTCCCCAAAATACCCTTTCTGTGTGCGGGATTTTACTTTTTATTTTAATCTCATGCGGGAGGCGTTTTTTCCCTCTGCCTATTTTGCCCTTCGGAGTAAAAAAACTACTCCTTCGCTGGACAAGTATTGATCACGTTGGACCATCAGATCTACTGATTGGATGGCTGATATTTCTTTGTCCTTACCGTAAAAGGCCTCATTTTGCCCTAACAGACAGTGCTGCATAAGCTCCTAAGCGATGTAGGAGTCCATTAGGATGCAGCGGACGATGGGTTTTACCTTATGGAGTGGCGGGGGATCCTCGTGGGTAGATGATGCTGAGGACAACCTCATCGCGGGGTGGGCGACACCACGGCGGCTTCGATCCTGAACGACGGCGGACATGGTGTGGATGATATCATGCACTCACATGGATGGTGAATACAACCACGGTAAATGGGAAACCAGTAGAAATAGGCAGTTGTGGTGAAGAAGATCAAGCACATGGATGGGAGAATGGGACCGGAGAAGATGAGGGAGGCGGAGAGTCTGAGAAAGCCGATCTGTTTGTCTTCCTGGAAATAAAAGTAGCTAGGGTGGAAAAGAGAGGAATCGGTGCAGTGGGGACTTTTGGGAAAAGGAAGTGGTGCGACGGAAAATCCTTTGGGAAAATAAACCTGGTCTGTTACAGAAGATGGAAGAGAAAATGTAACACGTGACAGTTGCGGACTAAACAAAATTTGTATCACACAATTTGTTGGATTTTTTCCTGAGGTGGCATGTGGGGCATAGACGATGAGGTGGATGGGCTGCATGTCAAGAGAATTAGTGTAGTGGGGATCAACTATTTAGGTATTATAGATTATAGATTATAGATTATAGATTATAGATTATAGATTATAGATATGTCCATCCTTCCTGATGTAAATTATGATATGTGCTCCGCATGTCAGAAACAATGTCACAATGCGCTTAGACAACCATCAGTGTCTTTTGCAAAATGGTTACCGTGGATTAGTGTGTGTTTTTTTGCATAAACAAAGTTGATAATTTTCTGCAAATGGAGCCTCAAATGTGTGGTGTTTCTTTTGCTAGTGACCGATCAAACGTGATGAACTATCTGACCGAATCACAGCGTATCGGGATGAAGCTGTCATTAGGGGCAAATTTATGACAGTTCATGTTGCAAGAATTTTGAGAATTCCTCTAGGTGATAAAATGACTGAAGATTTTGTAGCTTGGCATGTGACAAGGTCGTACTCGGTTCGTTCATCATATTATGTTGAAAGGCAGCACCACTTTCGCAATAAAATGAGAAGAGATGACGACCAAGGATCATCAATAAAGAACCATGTTTGAGAAATACTGTGGAAACTGCAGGTGTCAAGTAAGATATTTTTTTATGTGGAAGGTGTTACATGGAATCATACCTAGTATGGTTGTTCTCGTGAACATCCATATTTCTGTCTCAGTGTCTAGTCCATAAGAGCGGAGCTGATGATGTGAGACATTTGATGTTTACTTGCAAGAGAACAAAATAACTATGGGAGGCGTTGGAGGCTTGGAGCTGAAGGATATTGAGCGTGCTCCACTAGTTGATAGGTCAGGCAGCGTCGCTCTAGAAGATCTTCTCAGAGATCTAAGGAAGCGATCCCCAACACTGAACCGATTGCAATTCCAGGAGAGTATTATAGTTGGGACTTGGTATATTTGGTGGCAAAGAAGGGAAAGTAAAATGAGAAAGTGTTGCTAATTCATTCAGAACGGCACTCGCGATACAAGTGATGACATCAAATGCTTCAATGCAGTTTATATTCGTAAGGAAACGTGGTTGAAGCCTTCACCAAACACTTATAAGTTCAATATTAATGCCTGCTTTTTTGAAGATTGGCCCACGGCTATGGTGCTCGGCAATAGTTTTGGGAAGGCATTGGCTGGCTCAAGCTCACTGTTGGAAGATGTTCTGGACGCTCCATCCGCAGAGTCCATGGCAATGGAAAATGGATTAGCAAACTCATAGTTCATACATAGATAAGCGATACACGAATGAATCAACAACTTCCTTTCTCTCTTGGAACTGCAACCGCTTCAGTGTTGATCCTCTTCTTCATGCGGAGCAACCACTTATTCCCTTCCTCATTCAAGAGGTTGATGTCCTGCAACATAATCGTCGACTCCTACATCTTTCTTGCAAGCCACTTCTATTTCTCGAGCTCAAGACTATGCATTGCCACCGTTTGCTCAAGCTCCCATTCGCAACCTTCTCTTGCTTACCAAAGTCCACTTTGTTCTTCTCCAAGATCGACCTCTCCCGGTCGAACTCCATTTTCTCCCTTTGCACATCAGTGAATATCTGGTACATTCCCCCCTTCTTCACCTCCTTGGCGTCAAAAATGCCCGTCCAAGTGGCGGACATTTTGCTTGCCGCTTCCTCACGCGCCACCCTCTCCTTCTCCCACTTGTTCCCCATCACTTGGTGGTTTCTCTTCGGCACGGTTGGTTGCATGTCCGCCCCACCATTCTCTTCTTCTCCTTCCTCGTCCACTCCAATTGATTGTGCCAAGATCGACTCATCGCTTTTCTCCAACTTCTTCCAAGGCCTTTTCAAGATAAGCAAGGACGTTTTGCTATTTGGGTTTCCCATCCAACTTCAACCAACAATGTGAAAAAGTGATTGGCTTCTTCTCCACTTGATGGTACAAAGCTGCTGCCAAAATTGCATGGTTTTGAACTCCGATGCCGCTTTGGTTTCAGCCTACAACTTCTTTGAGATAACCAACAGTGACCATCTATGTTGTAGAGAGCACGGACACGTTTGGTGCATATTGGGTGTGGCTTCACATAGTGTTTTTGTTCATGGTAAAGTTTTCATTTTTTTTTGCCATATTCTCTCCCCTTTTTGTTGGGGAACGCAGTAATTTCAAAATTTTCCTACGCACACGCAAGATCATGGTGATGCATAGCAACGAGAGGGAAGAGTGTCGTCCACGTACCCTCGTAGACCGTAAGCGGAAGCGTTATGACAATGCGGTTGATGTAGTCGTACGTCTTCACGATCTGACTGATCCAAGTACCGAACGCACGGCACCTCCGAGTTTAGCACACGTTCAGCTCGGTGACGTCCCACGAACTCACGATCCAGTAGAGCTTCGCGGAGAGTTCCGTCAGCACGACGGCGTGATGACGGTGATGATGATGCTACCGACGCAGGGCTTCGCCTAAGTACCGCTACGATATGACCGAGGTGGATTATGGTGGAGGGGGGCATCGCACACGGCTAAAAGATCAACTGATCAACTTGTGTCTCTATGGGGTGCCCCCTCCCCACGTATATAAAGGAGGGAGGGAGGAGGTGGCCGGCCATGGAGGGGCGCGCCAAGAGGGGGAGTCCTACTCCCATTAGGAGTAGGACTCCTCCTTTTCCTAGTAGGAGTAGGAGAGGGGGAAGGAAAGGAACAGGAGGAGAAGGAAAGAGGGGGCCGGCCCCCCTTGCCCTAAGCCAATTCGGTTTGGGCCTTGGGGGGGCGTGCCCCACACTCCCCTTTCTGCCCTCTATTTTCACTAAGGCCCATGAAGGCCCATTAAGCCCCCGGGGGGGTTCCGGTAACCCCCAGTACTCCGGTATTTATCCGGTGACCTCCGGAACCCTTCCGGTGTCTGAATATAACCTTTCAATATATCAATCTTTATGTCTCGACCATTTCGAGACTCCTTGTCATGTCCGTGATCACATCCGGGACTCCGAACAACCTTCAGTACATCAAAACACATAAACTCATAATACTGATCGTCACCGAACGTTAAGCGTGCGGACCCTACGGGTTCGAGAACTATGTAGACATGACCGAGACATGTCTCCGGTCAATAACCAATAGCGGAACCTGGATGCTCATATTGGCTCCCACATATTCTACGGAGATCTTTATCGGTCAAACCGCATAACAACATACGTTGTTCCCTTTGTCATCGGTATGTTACTTGCCCGAGATTCGATCGTCGGTATCTCAATACCTAGTTCAATCTCGTTACCGGCAAGTCTTTTTACTCGTTCTGTAATGCATCATCCCACAACTAACTCATTTGTCACATTGCTTGCAAGGCTTATAGTGATGTGCATTGCCGAGAGGGCCCAGAGATACCTCTCCGACAATCGGAGTGACAAATCCTAATCTCGATCTACGCCAACCCAACAAACACCATCGGAGACACCTATAGAGCACCTTTATAATCACCCAGTTACGTTGTGACGTTTGGTAGCACACAAGGTATTCCTCCGGTATTCGGGAGTTGCATAATCTCATAGGCATAGGAACATGTATAAGTCATGAAGAAAGCAATAGCAACATACTAAACGATCAAGTGCTAAGCTAACGGAATGGGTCAAGTTAATCACATCATTCTCTAATGATGTGATCCCGTTAATTAAATGACAACTCATGTCTATGGCTAGGAAATTTAACCATCTTTGATTCAACGAGCTAGTCAATTAGAGGCATACTAGTGACACTCTGTTTGTCTATGTATTAACACATGTACTAAGTTTCCGTTAATACAATTCTAGCATGAATAATAAACATTTATCATGATATAAGAAAATATAAATAACAACTTTATTATTGCCTCTTGGGCATATTTCCTTCACTTTTTGATCAGTTCCACAAATCGGATCCATGCTAGTGTTGTACCAACTTTCACACAACCAAACATCTTTAAATTGTGTGAATGCCGGACCTCTAGGCTTCACAACTTTCACAACTTTCTTCTTCTTTTTAGTGTTTGATATTTCCCCAACTTCAAACACCAAGGAATTGGTATCCTTCATGGTAAATTGCAAAGGCTCTTGACCATTATTTATCATGTCATGTAATATAGGCGTCGTAACTTAACTATCATCCTATTAATATGATCCGATGATATGTGCAATAAAAGATTCTATGAATGCAATTGTGAAAGGGACAAAAATTATGAAGAGTCTTGGTAGGGCATACCGTCGAACACCAAGTCGGCCTGCCCAGAGCCGGCATTGCCCGAGGACGCCCGATGCATTTGGAGCCCCAGTGAGTCGGCCCTCATGTCTGCCTCGGGGACGGCTTGTGAAAAGCTCAACTCTGGGGTGCCTGTCCACTGGGAAGGTGGAACAGAGTCGTGCAACAGCGACAAGTTGTTTGTCTCTATGGCCATGACCGACGGATTGGCCTGCATCGCGTCCATGTCCTCGGCATCGGCCACCAAGACTGCGTCTGCAGCATCCTTCTTCGCCGCTATCTTCTCTGTCGGCTCACGCTCGCACTGCCTCCGGCGACGCTCCTTCCAGGCAAGGTTCTCCTCCTTGCAAGGATCCACCGCCAAGCCAGGGACCCCGACTGATTTTGCCGAGGCATCATCCATGGCCACGGTGGCGGGCAGGATCGACAACGTGGGCGGGAGGGTTTCGGTCGAAGTGGAGGTGGAAGAGTAAAATTTGAGACGATTCGGGATGGGGCCGGCTTGTCAGAGCCGGCGTGGCTGGTGCGTCCGAGCACGTCGGGGCGTCCCCATATCCGCCCCAGATATGGGCCACATATGCTAAGTGCCGATCAGTCCAGGCGTTTGGGTGCTATGGAGAGCCCGGTTAGGTGCTATTTTTTCCACTGATCGGGCAGCCCGTCCAGACGTTTGGGGCGTGTATGGGAAGTCTGATTGTTGATGCTCTCAGTTCTTTTGAAAAACTTGAACTGAAAGTGCTTTTCCAGGACGTGTCTAAATTTTACGGGAAATTTCCCGAAAGCTACTTTTATCAGATCCCGTAAAACATCTTCGTTTAAATCTATTTTTATTTTATTTTCCATTAAATAAAACTAAACAACGGCCTAGGACCCGTCAGTCAGTGAGGCGCTTGACGACCTTTGACGGGCAGCAGCGTTCTGGCGGGGAAGTGGCGCGTCGGGAAGTTTCAGTTGATTAACTTGCCGCCAACAGTTTACAGTAAGCAAAACTTCCCCTAAACCGGAAGGAATTTGGGGCCAAGTTTTAAAAACTTTCACTAAACAGTGGTGTTTTTATGGATACGGGATCGGCTAGAGTTGCTCTAACGGCATATATCATTTTGAATTTCAAGTTTACCATAACTTAATCAATAGATTATTTCAAATATATATCAAGAAAATGTTTGAGTGAAAAAATATAAAAATTTGTCAGTTACATGCTCTTTTGTGACAATTATTTATGTATTATTGGTCGAACTGACGATCATAGTTCAATTATTTAAAAAATATTATATTAATAGAGTAAGTCTAAGTATTTGAGGACACCATAACGTATCAAGATAGGAGAGATAACATTTACAAGTTTAGCCAATGGTACCACGAGTGGCAGACACTCTACCACCCCACTCTCTAAGAGTCAGGATACCAATTCAGGCCGGTTTCCAGCACATCAATGATATCATATTTGCCCCAAGACAATCCTAGATCTCAGGGACTTGCCTTTGAAGATTCATCAGTTCCTTTTCAACCAAATGCTTCATATAGGCGTGCAAAACGAGTCTGAGTTCGAGTGTGTTGGGCTTGCCTTAACTCAGCTCATACTAAAATTCAAGAGAGCTCAGCCTAAGTCGAGTTAAGGGTCAAGCTACAGAAAATGACTTATACTCGTAACAATCTCAAATCGATCTCAAGCTAACTTCGAGCATATTATTGTGAAAAAACTATCTATCCGTGGAACTTTCGAGCATAGTACACATACACTAACATGGGAAGCACACTTGCGCATCAAAAGAATTCAAATGAGCGGTTTAAAAATATGTCAACATTAGGGCTGGGAACGAGTCGAGTTCGAGCGAGTTGAAGTTGGCTTGGCTCAACTCACAATAAAAGTCAAGCGAGCTGAAATTGAATGAAGCTCAAGGACAAGTTGTAAAACATTACTCGTGCTCAGCTTGTAACGATCTCGAGCTAGTTCCAAGCTAAATGAGATGTTAAAAATTATAAATCTATGGTGATTATTCCAACTAGAAAAGTCTCAACATGACATAAGAAATCATTAAAAAATATTATTCCAATCAAGACGATAGTACTATAAATTTCTTCAAAGTAATTTGACTTATTCTCTCACAACGAAAAGTCTAGTATCAAAATAAGATAATGATTCACGAAAGACATATAATTGGAAAACAAAGTATTGGCCAAAGACCATAATAAGGCCTGAATCTTCTTTGCATTTAATTAAGCTTCCATGTTTGCTTGTAGATAAAATGGAGAAAACGCATGGATAGCATATATATGCTAATAAATTATTTTATTTTTATTTAACATATGGCATGATCATTTAATCTAATGATATTATGTCAAGCTATTGAGCTAAAATCGAGCGAGCTGATATTGGCTCAAGGTCGGCCTGTTCTCAATCGAGCTAGATAAAGTGTTCGAACTCGGCTTCTTTATTTTTTAGTCGATCTCGAGTCGAGCTAAAAAATGAGTCGATCTCGAGCGGCTTACGAGCCTCGGATTTTTTTGCAGCCAAAGTCAACATGGGATATACTTGGAGAGATCTCGTTGCGAGAAATGCAAGGGTGAAAACAACGCTTAATTCAACCAAATGGTTAAAAAATCATTTTTACAGAAAAAATGGATGCGTCGCCCTGTCTCACTGAAAGGATACTCCAGCAAATTAATTGCCATGCGGCTCACGGGTATCGAGTATGGTACCAGAAACAGAATTATACTCCCTCCGTCTAGGTGTGTAAGTCATCTTATGAAAATCAAATAATCCTAAAACACTTAGGCGCAGTGCATTAACTTCTACCTCGTTTCTTGTTTCTTGACATATCAACCAATAAAAGATGTGGGTGTGCATGTTTTTAATGACTTGAGACTACCAAACATGACATGCAGTGGTTAGTTCATTGCATGCAATGTTATTAATTAGCAAATAAACATTATGCTCTCTCGTTTTCCCCTCCTCCTTGGTCACGGTGCACAATCTAAGATGACTTACTCACCTAGACGGAGGGAGTAGAACAAATTCGTTGTCGATCTACACACTCTACGGCGAGGATCCCGGAAGGAGAGGTTCTCTCCTTGCCGGCGATGATGAACCGGCGGTTCTTGTACATGGTGGTCGACGCCTGCCACGGGCGCCAATCGCACAGGCTGCACCGCATCAACCCGTCGCGCCTTTTCTACCCAAAGATTCACCAGAACACGTGGCGGCGGCGGCGAAGGCAGTGGGGGTGACGGCAGCGGTGGAGAAGGCTCGTCTGCCTCCGCCCACCACCACCTTCATCTGCAACCACTCCGAGATGTCGCCCGAATTCATGCTCCTCGGCCGCGACAAGGACAAGATCCTCATCGCCTGCGACGAGGGCATGTTCGACGCCCGCGCTGTCATCTACGACGACGGCTCGAGCTCCGTCCACGTGCTGCCCGGCTGGCGTCCGCCCAAGGTCGATCCTTTTTCTGTCGCCATCGGCGAAAGCCTGTACGTTATGGAGAGGTCCCCCCCCCCCCCCGGCACCCCGACGGCTACCCTGACTGGACGGGGCCGAAGCCGTCGTGCGTCAAGGCGCTTGTTCCCGAGCCCAAATCCTACGGTCATCAGGACCGGCACTCCTGGCGCTCCCTCCCGCCTCCGCCCTGCGCACGGTGCGACGATAGCAGCGACGAGGACGACTACTGCGCCGAGAGAGGGAGCAAGAGCAAGAGGGACCGGGACACCGGGAGCATCATGGCCTACGCGGTGGCCGGCGAGTCCAGTATCTGGGCGTCCGTGAAGGGCAGCGGCACCTTCGCCCTGGACACGTCGAGCGACGCCTGGAGCGAGGCCGGCAACTGGGAGCTACCGTTCGACGGACGCGCCGAGTACGCCCCAGAGCATGGCCTCTGGCTCGGCTTCGGCGCCTCGAACGGGCTCCTGTCCGCGTGGTACCTGCGCGCCGGCACCGGGCCGGCGGCACGCCACACGTGGGCGGACATCTGCAACGTCGATGGGCGCGTGTCACAGGCGGACGTCGTCAACCTGGGCGATGGTCGGTTCTGTGTCGCCAAGCTATTTGAGGAGGAACTGCGGCTGCTGCGTGGGTGCAGCCTATAGAAGGAAAAGAATAGGTTGTGCAACACAATGTATTGATCGGTGCACCAGGCACATATATATGAGTACAGAAGGGGCCACAACCTCAACTATACAGAGGAACTAGGAGGTGGGCCCAAGACATAACATACACGTACACACTATATTGAACACTTCGGCAGTCAAAGTGGCGCCGAGACACGTAGATCGGAACGAAACTCCTCGAAGGTGGAAGTCGGCAGTCCTTAGTCATCACATCGGCGAATCATGTGCGGTCGGAACATGGAGGACCCGAATACGTCAAGGGCCACCTGCTCGCGCACAAAGTGAATGTCCAACTCAATGTGCTTAGTCCGGCGATGATGAACGGGTTGGCGGAAAGGTACACCGCAGAAACGCGTTGTCACGATGAGACAATCGTAGCCTGGGAGACGTCATGATGCAACTCCTGAAGTAACTGTCGTAGCCAGGTGCACTCGGCGATGGCGTTAGCCACAACTCGGTACTCAGCCTCCGCGCTAGAGCGCGAAATCGTAGGTTGTCGCTTGGACGACCACGAGACGAGTGAAGGACCGAGGTAAACGCAGTAGCCAGAGGTGGACCGACGGGTGTCGGGGCAGCCGGCCCAGTCCGCGTCGGAGTAGGCCACCATCTCCAGAGAAGTGGACGCCGTGAGAGTAAGCCCAAGATCCATCATGCCACGGATGTAACGAAGAATCCGCTTCACGAGGGTCCAATGGGAGTCATGAGGGGCGTGCATATGCAGACACACCTGCTGAACAGACATCGTAAATCCGGCCGGTGAGAGTCGACATCAAGAGCACCAACAATGGACCGGTAGAACGGAGCATCCGACGCGGGAGAGCCCTCGAGAGCAGAAACCTTGGCCTTCGTGTCAACAGGAGTAGCAACAGGGTGATAGTTGAGCATGCCGGCACACTCAAGTAGCTCATGTGCATACTTCTGCTGATGAAGAAAGAAGCCGTCGGGTCGCCGAACGACCTCAATGCTAAGGAAATAATGTAGAGCACCCAGGTCCTTGATGGCAAAATCATCACGCAGCTGAAGAGTAATCTGCTGAAGAAGGGCTGCGAAGGAGGCCGTCAGGATGATGTCGTCGATGTAGAGGAGCAAATATGCAGTCGTGTCACCGTGCTGATAGACGAACAACGAGGCATCCGAGCGAGTGACGCTGAAGCCCAGTGTCTGAAGGAACCCGGCGATCTGGCGGTACCGGTAGCGAGGTGCTTGCTTGAGCCCGTAGAGAGACCGGGACAGCAAACACACATGCCCAGGAAGAGATGCGTCGACGAAACCGGTCGGCTGCTCACAGTAAACCTACTCCTCAAGATGGTCGTGAAGGAAGGCGTTGGAGACATCCATATGATGAACTGGCCAGCCTCGGGAAACTGCCAGCTGGAGAACTGTGTCGATCGTGCCCGGTTTGACAACCGGGGCAAACGTCTCGGTGAAGTCGACTCCAGCGTGCTGCCGAAAACCACGGACCACCCAGCGAGCCTTGTAGCGCTTAAGTGTACCATCCGAGCGGGTCTTATGGCGAAAGACCCACTTGCCGCTGATGATATTGGCGCGAGAAGGCCGAGGAACCAGTGTCCAGGTACGGTTCCGCTGAAGAGCATCGAACTCTTCCTCCATCACGACAAGCCAGTGAGGATCACGAAGGGCTGCGCAAGCGGACGCAGGGATCGGTGACGGCTCAGTGGTGGAGGCGGCGAGAAGATACTCATTGCTGGAGTACCATAGACTCGGGCGATGAACGCCGGCTCGAGCCCGAGTGACGGGGCAAGATGGCAACTCGGCGACTGGCGAGGCGGTCAGCGAGGCAACCGGCGAGGCCGCCGGCAAGATGGCCGGTGAAGAAGCGTCGCCCGAGGCCCTTGAAGCGCCCGTGCCCGAGGCGTAGGGGGCGGGCGAAGCGGGGGCGCCGCCTGAGGCACCCAAGGCGGCGGGGCCGACCGAGACAGCCGGCGACGGGGCGGCGCCTAAGGTAGCCGGTGAAGATACCGGCGACGGGGCAGCCGGCGAAGATGCCGGCGAAGCAGCGGCTGCCGGCGAAGATGCTGGCGAGGCGGGCGATGCTGAGGCCCCTGACGAAGTCGGCGAGGACGTCGTGGGGGCGCGAGTCGCAGCTCGTCCCATGACGGGAGGACCGCCGAAGCCCGGAGGCGGTCCAAGAATCGAGTGGGGCCGTCCACCAGACAGGGTCGCTGGAAGGCTGCCGGTGGCCGGCGGCGATGGGGCGGCGGGAGGTACCTGCTGAAATGGAAACACCATCTCATCAAGGTAAACATGTCGGGAGGTGAATACACGATGTGAGACGGGATCGTAGCAGCGGTATCCTTTGGTGTTAGGTGGGTAGCCGAGGAAGATGCAAGCGACTGAACAAGGTGCAAGCTTATGAGGCGCAGTGGCGGCGAGGCTAGGATAGCAGAGACAGCCAAAGATGTGAAGGACATCATAAGATGGGGGTGCACCAAAGAGGAGATAGTGAGGGGCATAGTTCCAGCGTGGGCGACACGGGCGGATGTTAATGAGGAGGGTGGCGGTGGCGAGAGCGTCCGGCCAAAACCGGGGAGGCACGTTAGAGTGAAAGAGTAACGTGCGGACGCAGTCATTAAGAGTGCGAAGGATACACTCGGCACGACCATTTTGTTGGGACGTGTAGGGGCAAGTGAAGCGGAAGATAGTGTCGTGGGAGGCTAGAAGGTTACGAATAGCGGCGTTGTCAAACTCTTTTCCGTTGTCAGTTTGTAAAGCAAGGATAGGACGACCGAACTGTGTGGTGACGTAGGAATAAAATGCAGTGAGTGTGGCAAGAGCGTCGGACTTGCGACGAAGAGGAAATGTCCACACATAATGAGAGAAATCATCTAAGATCACCAAATAGTATAGGTAGCCCGTGTTGCTTGCAACCGGGGATGTCCAAACATCACTATGCAATAACTGAAACGGAAAAGTGGAAATAGTGGTAGATGCGCTAAAGGGAAGACGGACGTGTTTGTCAAGACGACAAGCCTCACAAGTATGGTCGTCGATCTTATTGCATGAGAATGAAAAGATCCTAAGTATTCGACGTAAAGTGGTGGAGTTCGGGTGTCCCAAACGAGCATGCCAAAGGTCGACACCTGCGGCGAGGGCGACTGGGGTGGTGGAGGCGGTGGTGGAGGAGTGCACCGGATAGAGCTCGTCAGGACTATCACAACGGTGAAAGACCATCCGAGTACGGGCGTCATTCACAGAAAAACTGACATCATCAAATTCAACGGTAATGGGATTCTCACGGGAAAGACGACGAACAGATACAAGGTTCGTAACTAAATCAGGAGACACAAGAACATCAAACATAGTGATAGGTGTAGATGTGGAAGGAAACGAAGCACGACCAACATGTGTGATAGGTAAAGAGGAACCGTTTCCAATGGTGATGCAAGTAGGAGTATGAATCGGAGTAGAGGAGGTGAGAGTACCAGGATGAGATGTCATATGGGCGGTGGCGCCCGAGTCCATGTACCAAGCGCCGCCGCTACCAAGCGCCGCCGGTGATGGGCCGAGTGCAGGGCGGCCAAGGAAGTAGTGTCCCATGACGGTGAGACAGGCAGCGAGGCGAAGCCGCCGTAGGGCTGAACTGGGGCGGGCGGAGCATGGACGCCGGCCATCGGCATGGCGAGTAGAGCCGCAGGGCCGACACTGGCCGGCTGCTGCGGCACGGCGAAGTAGGCCGGATGGCCAGCCGGAAAAACCTGCGGCGTGGTGTAGGGATCCGACGCGGGCGTGTACATGTAGCCGAAGAAAGACGACGCGGCAGAAGACGACGGATGGAGTAGCAGCGGTGCAAAAACGGGAGAGGAGGGAGCGGCGGCGACTGGCGGCGGCGGCAGCGGTGAAAGAGGAGCCGGCAGCAGCGGCAGGTGGCGGCGGCGTCGAGTGATGTGATGCGGGCGAGCGGGCAATCACGCGAGCGCGCGGGCGGGCGAGCAAAGCGGCTTGCAGAATAGACTTGATGGGAAGCAGATGAATTAGAACAGGCAGATATATGTATATGTGTGGAAGAACATGGAATAGAAGGATCGGGCAGACGTGGCGTAATAGTACTAGAGCTAGACTAGATGGATGGATTATGCTAATGATGATCAGCGGCGGCAGAGTAATTAGCAATGAATAATGAGAACTAGTATAGAAGTGTTCCTTGCAGGCTAGCAGGACTTGGCGTGTGACGTGGAAGCTGGAGTACGGGCGATGCGGGAAGCAGCTACATGCGACGCGGCGAGCTGGAGTACGGGCAACGCGAGCGGGTTGGAGTAGCGGCGAGATAGGAGCGACGCGAGCGGGCTGGGAGAGATAGAAGCGGCGGCCGACGCGGGAGGCGCGCGGGCAGCGGCTGGATGGCGGCGGCGGCGGCGACGGAAGGCTAGGGTTTAGAACCCGGAAACTGATACCATGTAGAAGGAAAAGAATAGGTTGTGCGACATAATGTATTGTTCGATGCACCAGGCACGTATATATGAGTACAGAAGGGGCCACAACCTCAACTATACAGAGGAATTAGGAGGTGGGCCCAAGACACAATGTAAACGTACATAATATATTCAACACAGCCCCTCCTGCCGCAACCATCGCCAGAGCACTAACCGTGCCTTCGCCACGCTTAGAGCATCTCTAGCCGTTGGCCTCCCAGGGGGCGCCTAAAATCGCCGCCTGGGGGTGACCCGGCACAAAAAATGGGCCTGAGGCGAAGTTGGCCCCAACCGCCTGTGGCGGCACCAGGCGCAGGAAAAAAATTGTGTAGCAAATTTAGGCACAGTTCGGCTAAAACACGTCAAATTTCGGCAAACTTGGGCTTATATTCGCGTATTTAAGTCGAGTAGTCGCCATACATGTAAAATCTAATCAAACAAAACTTGCTGAAGGCCAAGAAGTCGCTGTCGTCGCCGCCATCGTCGGCCTTCTTCTCCTTGACTCGGGCGCCTATGGACCCTCCCTCGGTGGCGGCGGCGGCGGCGTCGTCGTCGTCCGCTGTCGTCGATGATGACGACTCCTCCTTCGTCAGCTGCTCGGCGGCGCTGCGCGAAGCGCCGCAGGGCGGGCACTGGTGCTTCCTCGCCATCTTCAGGGAGTCCTGGCGTGCCCATTCAAGGGCCGCGTCGTCGTCGAGCTCGACCTCGCCGTGCTCCGTCTTCACCGGCGCCACCCCCGGCTCCGTCTTCACCGGCGCCACCCCCGGCTCCGTCTTCACCGGCGCGAGACCCGGCTCCGTCTACGGCTTGACGAAGCGCGGGGGAGGAGCCGATGACGAGGAGGCGCGCCGGCCGCCCTCGCTGATGACGATGCCGGCGCTACGAGTGCGCTGGCCGAGCGGCTTCTCCGCCGCGGGCTTGGCCTTGACGCCGAGCAGCGTCAGAATGCCGGAGGATTGGGAGGAAGAGCGCGACGAGGAAGAAGAGGAGGAGGAGCCGAACCTCCTTGGCGCCCATTGCCCGTCGCGTCGGCGGTGCGCCGGGGCGGCCGCCCTCGCCGGGGGGTACGCCAACGGTGGGTTGTTGCCGCCCTCGAGGTGCGTCAGCACGCCCTCAAGCGTGCGGCCGGGGACGCCCCACCACAGGTGGCACCCCTCGCTGTTCTTGATGCCGCCGACCACCGGCGCCCCGTTGGTGGACGCCAGCCGCTGCTGCTGGCGGCGCTCGAAGTACGCCGCCCAAGCCGCATGGTTGTCGGGCGGCGTCTTGGGAGGGAGAGCTCGGCGTCGGTGAGGGAGGCGTGCGCGATCTCGACCTCGTCGGCGAAGTACGATGGCTTGGCGACGGCGTCGGGCAACGGGGGAATGGGCACTCCCCCATTGCTGAGCCTCCAGCCCGTCGGCCCGGCGCGCATGTCCGGCGGCGCCGGGATGTTCGCCTGGAACAGGAGCCAGGACTCGTCATGAGCGGCAACGACGGCCGTTGGCCACCGCCTCGTCTCCGGGGAAACGCTCGGCCATAGGGAAGATGGAGTGGTTGGGGAGAAGAGATCGGCGGGAGAGGGAGGGCTGGGAGAGAAGAGCTCGGCGACGGCGCCCGGGAGAGGTGGAGAGGTGGCACTCATCACAAAGTAGCGAGGTCAGATATAGCCGCCGCCAAGGCCCGAGGGAGGGGAGGCGCCGGCGCTGCCGGGCGCTCCGCCTGCGGACGCGCCGCTTGCGGAGGAATCAATGGCAAAGCTGACCGGCGGCAGCCTTGCCATTGATTCTCCGCGGGAATCCGAGGCGTCGGGAGAAGACGAGGCGGGCGGTGTCGCTGACGCGGCTGGCCCACGACACTTTTGCGCCAAAAACGATTTGCCGCGCGCCCCCCAGCGCGCCGGATTCGGGTTGGGTCCGCCGGCGCCAATTTCGGCCCGAGTCGGTGAAAAATGGGCCCCCGAGGACGCGACTGGGTCGATTTCTTGGCGTCGGCGACCGAAAAATCGTCTGGGGGGCTTTGTTGGGGGCGCGGCTGAAGATACTCTTACCGGCGTGGAGTTGAAGGACGTTGGCGACGGGGGGATCCGCCTGATCCAGCACAAGTCGTGCAGGTACAACTTAGGCATACGCAAGTCCCACTTCGCCAAGCTTTTATGCTAGTTTATTTCAGTGAAAAATAAAGCACACGCTGTAGAGAATTGCGTCGTTAAATTGATCGATGTATAATTTCTCATTAATAGCATATTTTCAGCGACGACGCTATTTTATATAGCGCTATTTTCTTCCTTGATTTTTTCAGAGCTATTGTATTCTGTCCTACTAGTTTGGTGACATACTGTATGGTTGCAAACTTGCAATCGACCTTGCTTCAATTCGAACTAGCAGCACCGTCATTTTTATTCATGTAGGAGTACATGAGAACGTACCGCCAAATTGAGCACCTTAAGTTAAGCGCCTCCAATTTTTCTTCTTGCCACCACCTCTTCTTCGGTGCCCATTTGAACATCCATCACGCTGGGGACCCGCAACACCGATAGTTATGTTGTAAGGCTCTGTAGATAACCTGCATTAGAGAAGTATTTTTATCATTAAAATATTTATCATTCTACATAGTCAAAGTGATCAAATAACGGCTAGCGCTTCCACCGTAAAAAGAGTTCTAAACCGGTGATCAATTACATGTAACCAGTTGCCAAATACATTAGCAACACTACAAGAGGATACAAGCAAGAAGCTATCTGGATGACTGACCATATAAACCGAGCCAATTTGCATTGAAAGAATAAATGTTTTATTGTCTCATCATGATGACAAATACACATTGCGGACTTCCATGCCAATTCCTCTTGATAAGGTTATCTTTAGTAAGAACGACTCCGCGACGAAGATACCATGCAAATATTTTATTCTTAAGAGGTATCTTTATCTTCCAGATCTTCTTATTATTATCAACTGGCACATCAGTCTGGATTAACGCTCTATACATAGATTCCACTGAGAAATTTTCCATTCTCGTGTAGGTTTCATCGAAATACATCAGACCCATGTGACATTTGGAATCTAGGTCCAATTAAATCTCTTCTGAACGTCACATTTGGCGGAAATGATTCTATTACAGTGGCAATAGTATCACCTTTGTGACGCACAATGTTGTATAGAGCCGGATATTGTTCCCGGAGTGTGGCATTTCCTAGCCACTTGTCCTCCCAGAATCTAATTTCCGAGCCGTCCCTAATCGAGAAGGATCCATAGGAGAAGAAATATTTCTTCGTAGCCATTAGACCCGCCCAAAAGTGAGAAATATTTCCGGGACTCTTCGTTTATGGTCCTCTCTACAACGTGTGGAGAATCGAGACCTATTTACGGAGGTGTGTACACGATTGGAGGATACGGCGAGGGATACTTTTATCCAACATGGGTGGCAACATGATCATAGGATTGGCCCACCTCCACTTTAGGCGTTATACAGACTCTATCTTTGTATTCCGCCTATCTATTTTTTGTTCTTGCAAAGGACTTTGTTTGGCTGTGTACATCTTAATTATGCAGAGACCGGATGTAATGCTTAAACCTTTTAAGTAATAAAGTGTCCCTTTCGAAAAAAGCCGTAAGGCTCTTGGTGCACGGGCCTGGTGAAGAACGCGCCGTCACCATGGACACCAACAGCACCTGCCCGCTGTGGCGGATGCGGAACTTGATGAACCTCGCCATGCTGAGAATAGTGTGGGCACTGACGTCGAGACGAGCCTTTGAATGGCACCATGTCAGTGTTGGCGACGATGAGGCCAACTCCAACGCTAGACCACAAACGAACATCCGGTTTGCTGGATTTCGTCCGTTTAAGATGGGAATGGATGCCAAAACGAACATATGCACATTCGGCTTTTGTTGGAGGCGCCCAACGCAGCCACCATCCCCAAAACGCCCACGTTTGCAGCAACTTGTGTTGGCCCGTCCGCAGCAGCATGCATCGCGCCGTGTCCGTGCCCTGGGCGTGCCGTGCCTGCCATGCACGCGACCCCGCCGTCCCGCAGCATGCTCCCCGCCCGTCGCCGTGGCCGTCCCGCAGTAGCGTCTTGGTCACAGCAGCCGCGTCCGCGCGTCGTGGCAGCCCCGCAGCCTGCTTGCCGTGGCCGCTCTCCTGCTTCCCGGCAGCGCCCGCTTGCCCGTTGTGGCCGTCCAGCGTCGCCTGCTCGCCGTGGCCGCCGTCCATGGGGTCACCAGCGCCATGCCCGCTTCGCAGCGCCGCCCACCTCGCAGCCCACCGCCACGCTGCAGCTGCCGCAGCAGCCGTCGCCCGCGCTTGCCCGCATCGCCAACCACCTCACCCCATCCGGCCCGTGTCGTCAACCACCTCGCCCCGTCCGGCCCGTGCCCGCCCCGCCGGCCCACCCACGCCCGCGCCCCGCTGGCAGCACCGCGTCCTTCCACCATCCAACACGCCCGCCCTGTCCCGCCTCCAGCCGTCGCACCCGCCCCGTCCCGCAGTGCCACTAGCCATGCCCGCGCCCTGCTTTGGCGACCTGGTGCAGCGGCGCGGCGAGTTGTGCTCCGGTGGCACGCAGCGGCGGCTCCGAGGTGGAGGTGGGGTGGGTAGGCTAGGAGAGAGAGAAAGGTGGGAAGTGGATGGGTGTATGGCGGGCGGGCCAGGCCTCTCCATCCATCAGACGTACGCGGACGAGGAGCGCCTAGAAAGCGTACGGCTCGGCCCTAAATCCATATCAACTTTGGGTTGGGAATGAAGCAGAACGGACATGAACCGTACAAAAAATGAAAATGCTCCCGCGCGTTGGACGCTCGGTTTGTCCGTTTAATCTTAAACAGACACCCACGGACGATTTGAGTCATGCGTTGGAGTTGGCATGAGGGCCGGTGTTCCCCACGTTGATGTCGTTCGTGCGGGCTGCTGAACTCGCTGAGGTCCGTGCCTGCCATCCAGAAATTAGAGAAGGATGCATCCACAAGCCTCCTCAGCAATTTGGAAGATCCGACCGTCCATCTCGGTTCCTTGATGCGTTTCCAGCCGTCGGATCGAGAGCTGGGAGGATCTGGGCTGTCGGATCTGGAAGAAACACTGCTGGAATGAATAGTAATGGCAACATAATGTAAATACCATGCCCCCACTAGGGCATTTTTGTAATTTCATGTGGTGGGGGTATAAAAGGGCCGGCTCCCCCGGTGAACCCTAGCCGCTCGCCCTGCCCTGCCGTCTCGCCCGTCCCGCCGCCCGCCGTCTCGCCCGCTCCAACGCCCGCCGTCCGCTGCCCGCCGCCACCTCTCCTCCCTGCGCCCGCCGCCTCGCCCGGCCGTCCCGCTCACATGACCTCCTCTCCTCCCAGCGCCCCTTCTCCCACCTCGCCGCCTCCTCTCCTTCCCAGCCCCCTTCTCCCACCTCGTCGCCGCCTCCTCTCCCCTCCGCGCCCCTCGCCTGCCGTCAAGCTCGGGGTCGAGGGCGTGCTGGTCCTGGCGAGGCGGTCCACTTCCTCGTCGTCGTCACCGTCATCCACCACCACCGCCACCGCGCCCCACCCCACCCCATCCCGCCCCTGCCGCTCGCTGACCTCCTCTCCTCCCAGCGCCCCTTCTCCCACCTCGCCGCCTCCTCTCCCCTCCGCGCCCCCTCGCCTGGCCCAAGCTTAGGGTCGAGGGCGCGCTGGTCCAGCGAGGCGGCCGTCCACTTCCCCGTCGTCGTCGCCGTCATCCACCACCACCGCCACCGCCACCGCGCCCCCACCCCGACCCCATCCCCGCTGGCCCTGACCTTCTCTCCCGTGGCCAGTGGGGAGTCGAAAATACATCAACCGAACCCAGCCCTCCCTCTCTCCCTCCCGCAGGCCCTCGCCCGCCACAACCCTCGCCCGGCCGGTCCCAGCCGATTCCGGCGGCTGCCGGCGACGCGCATCACTCTCCCATGGCCGCCTCCCTCGGCTCCGTCCTCCCGACCAACCAGATCCGTCGCGCACATCCTCCAACAGCCACCCGCATCGCTCCCCCGTGTCTAGGGTTTCGGTCTCCGCGTCTCCTCCAGCACTGGCGACCCTCCCATGGCTCCGTCGCCATCAAGGCGCCTTTTTGACGCCATCAAGGTCAGCCCCCTTCTCCTCTCCTCTTGGATTTCTTCTTCTTCCATTCTCTCCTTGCCTGCCTCATGCACGCAACAACTTGACTCGATGCAGGGCGAGGAGGACGAGGCCCAGCCAGCCGATGGCCCAGACGCAGCGATGCGTTTCCCGTCCTCCTCCACGCCGCCGGCGGCACCCATCCTCCGCCCTCGTCCTGTCCAGGCGGCTGGGACCGTCCTCGAGGTAGGCCATGGAGGTCCTTTTTACTCGGTGCTCAGCAAGAGAGGCGCAACCTGCTCCACACCGAAGAAATGGTGAAGAAATAGGCGCCCAGCGCTGCCTCCTAGTCGGCAGCCTCCCCATCAAGTACAATACTGAATTCCTATTCTGGTTGGGAGGTCTGTACCAATTATTCTGAAATTCCTTAGTTCTAGAAGTTGCATCATACTGGCAGGAGTCATTGTAGTAGAATTATGCGCATGAGAGAGAGTCATATGAAGTGAGATGTGAGGTTGATATACAACGTGACCCAGAGTGAATCTTTGTGCTGATCACATGCAAGGCCCTGCAGTTTAAGAGATCTTCCAATCATTTTTTTGGATTTTGGGGATGTGTGCAGAGTGACAGTACCTACATTCCTATTAGTGGGCTGTATATATAGTATAACTGCTTGCTGTTTTCTTTCTTTATTTGACATTTGTAACAGCAAAATGATATGTCAACATGCTCTGTTTTTTATGGCACTTTTAGAGATTTCTTCTCATATTATAGATGGTGTGTGATCTACTTCTTGACATATCCCTAGGCATCTTGACATATCCCTAGACAGGTTCTCATGTTCAGCGCATCCAGTTTGGTTGATTATTTTGGGAGGCTTATTTTGGAAAGGCTATCACCACCTTGTGTTAATAGAATTATACATAGTTTTGTACAGCCATTTCATTTTGTATAGGGCTACAAAGTACAATCAAACAATCTGCAGCTTAGCAGTACTGTATTTCCTGGATTCTCCAATTTGGGGTTTGAGCATTGAGGCGTTGAATATGTCTATATGAAATGTAGTTATATATTTCCTGCTACTCGAGCTGGCTCTCTCTCTCTCTCCGACGTCTTGGTTTGCAGGCCACTGCGTGGTGAGGTACTGACTAAGTAGCGCGAATCGCCAGCACCACGTACCAGATGATGCCGTCAAGGTCGGCGTCATAGTGACTGTCTATGACTTGCAGGTCCATCTCTCTCTCTCAAATGTCAAGCTAGATTCCCTCTTATTTTGCATATTGGAAATGTCCCGAAAGTTAATTGACTGAAATGCCATGTCTTGCGAAATGCTGATGCCATTATAATTAGATGCATGTCCAGATCTCTTATTTTCGTTGAAATGTTTTCAAATGCATGTTATGGATTGATTTCCGGCCGTCCGATCTTGAGTTTGATATGCCGTCAAATTGTACTGCTAAATAATTGCGTTGTTATTTTCATTTCCTTCAGCTGATGCATTGATCAACACCGATCTGGCGAAACTGAGCTATAAATATGTTAACATCGGTATGGATTGCTCTCTGGACCATATTTCTCATGACATGTTGGACACAATTGCTATAATATTTTTAACGGTATATATGCTTTACTCAAATGTGTTACTGTCTCTTCTTTCAGATGATTGGTGGGCAGAATTAAAGAGGGATTACCAAGTAAGGAAATACACCTGAGCAAGCAGCTAGACCCAAGGTACAAATGTAAATCGCTCAACCATTTTGATATTTAGTCTCTCAAGAGTTCTTTTCTTAGTATATTATTCTTCAAGATCCACTTTCATTTTACTCAGTCATGCCCAAATGCCTTTTCTATAAATCATTCTAAAAGATCCATTTGTGACTTACTACCCCCCTCTGCCCATATTTTTATCTATGGATGTTGCTCTCTCTCTTTCTCTCTCTGTGTGTGTGTGTGTGTGTGTGTGTTATAGCCATGTTTAGTGCTTCCGTTTAGTCCAAAGGGAGTAGCCCACTTGTGTCCTGCATAAATTAGATCTTTTCGAAAACATTTTAACCAGGATCCAGCTTTCTATACATTGATAACTAGAGCATAAGTGCACTCGCTCAATTCTGAAATTGTTCATATTTATGGCTTCGTATAGTATACATAATAATCATGACTAGATCGTAGAAGTTAGAGATGTACAAATGATTGATTGGAAATATATATTTGTATTTGCAACAACACACTAGATCACGTCAGGTAAATATTTTTGTAGAATATAAGTCAGGTTTAGAACTTTTGATGACGACAGCTGAAAAACCAAAGTAAATCCATGATATATAGTCAGTATAATATATATTTAGATATTCATAGATATTCATGGCACTGCATAAGCATAGTTCAGTTCCCCTGGGAGCACTAGTTGCTGGCTTTTACATGTATTTCTTGATTCTAATAAGATGCAGCTAATCTTAGAAAATATAGTAAGAACCTATCATGAAATTTAAAACTGGCATGATGTGGCTCTCCGTTGATAACTATGATGCTTGCATAGCTGGTTGATTTATTTGATTATAATCAAACTAAACCATCATAATATTAAGATTGTGATTATTCAGATAAAAAATGATCAAAGAAATACATGTACCAAAGTCACATCTGTTGAGATAATGATTAGGCATACAATTGCTTCTTCAAATTATTGCAATATTGTAGTTCTCTGTAGTCTAATAAATTATGTACTGTGGTCCTCCGCCTCACCGCTTAACGGGATGGACCGGGCAACGTACGCCAAGGCGAGACCTGCCTCTCCTCTTAAGTTGATTGGTTTCCCTTTCTGCATTCCTTTTCTATGGCCTCATTTGGATATATCAAGGTAGTGTGTTGTGTTCTAATTATAAATGAAGAGAAAGTTAAGAACTTCATAGATACAATGTAATCATGGCTAGAGCGTAGAGGTTAGAGATGTACAAATAATTGATTAAAAATATATATTTGTATTTTTAACAACACACTGGATCACGTCAGGTAAATATTTTCTTAGAATATAAGTATAATTTAGAACTTTGACCATGACAGCTGAAAAACCAAAGTAAATCCATCATATATATTCAATATTCCTGCACAAGCATAATTCAGTTCCCTTGGGAGCACTAGCTGCTGGCGTATAGATGTATTTCTTGATTCTAACAAGATGCATGGCAATCTTAGAAAATATAGTAAGCACCTATCATGAAATTTAGAACTGGTGTGATGTGGCTCTATTGATAACTATCATGCTTACATAGCTGGTTGATTTCTTTGATTATAATCAATATGAACCATCATAATTCAAGATCGTGATTATTCAAATGATATGATCAAAGAAATACATGTACCAAAGTCACATCTGTTGAGACCATGATCAAGCATACAATTGCTCCTTCAAATTATTGGGATATTGTAGTGCTCTTTAGTCTAATAAATTATGTATTGTGGTGCTCCACCTCCTTTTCTCTTCTTGCCAGGACATATACTCTGCATGGGAAGTTGCCTACTTGGTATGAGCTTCAGTAGCATCGGCATCCGCTACACCTTCCTATGTTCTTTTTTTAATAGTCTGCCCATAATTATAACAACGAAATGCATGAATGTATATAGCTTTGCACCAAGACACTTTACTTTATCTATGATCTGTCATTTTGTGAGTCGCAGATGATTTTGGCATTGATATTCTCATGCAAGCCATCCTATCTTTGCAAGCCTAAAGATAGAATACACTCAGGGCACCACATGTTTAAGTTGTCACTCCTATGTTTATAAGTTTATAGGAAGCAAACATTTTCATTATCTTTGGCACTTATATTTTCATTATATTAACTTGTGCAGCGGAGTTTTAAAATCAAAACGGGGCAATTCTCTACTGTGACAAAGTGAAGAGAAAACTGATGCATCAAATTAATACATAAATTCAGTTCATATGAAGCAGAAGAAAGGCATATAGTACCTTACATTGACAGTGATTGTTAGCCCATTGTGGTACTTCAAATCTGATAAAGAATATATTTCATGACCGAGACATGACATTTGGAGAATCTCAGTTCTAATATCTACATGAATCAACTTTTATTTTGTCATGCTACTGAATGTTCTGATATGGGACTATCTATTCTGTGTATCTCTTATAAGTAATAATGAAATGATCTACATGTAAAGTTTTCCTATTTTGATTATATTATGTTGTCGATGATGCATGGTTCTTGAATTTGGAGATTAACATTTAGGCTTTTGATATTTTGAACCTTTTTGCTTTGTACTAAACTTGATGCAAACCAGTTTATCTTATCTGGCACTGCCACTCAGTCTTTTTGGAACAAATTTTGTCATGTGCTTGCAAATTAATTACCCTATTGACTTAGTATTCTCAGTTTACCATGTTTTTGGTATATCTCTACTGTTTGTGATCTATACTAAACTCATTAGTCCTGAAAGTGTGCTGTAATTTTCTTTGGATGTACAAGATTTATACATGCCGGGTCACGACGCTTGGACAGGCAATGCGCGCCAAGGCGCGTTTTCGATCTAGTAGGGATGGTGGTGATGTTCGGTACGGCGTGGCACGCCCACGGCAGAGGCCGCACGGGCATGGTGGAAACGTGTACTAAAGCTCACACACGCTAAAAAAGTTGTTTGGGACCATGGTCCACCCTCGCCTACGCTCCATCCCATTCATGCGTTGACTAAATCATGGTCAACTAATGAATTAGTCCAAATCATTTGCATCAGTGATTAATCCTAAGAACTAAGCCATAAAGATGGCATAAATTAGTCTTCATTATATCTCTCTGCTATTTAGTGCTTGCATATCTGATGTTGTATATGTTCACAATTCTACATGTATGTCAGCAAAACTGTAGATTCAATACCATAGCTATAAAGATATGTTCCTTTACTCAAATCGAAGCTATTTGATGTCATGAAATAAGCAACATGCTTCTTGTCAAACCATTTTAGATTTACAATTTGCAAACCAGACTGATGTTCTGTAGTTTTTATCATGCTTTGGCTTTTGAAGCTTCGTTAGGATGTAGGGCCACAATGGATAGAAGGTGCAATCTCGACCATTTTCTTGTATGTTTCAGTTCAGACAATTTACAACCACAATCATTTTGTCAACGTTTTCAGAACATTGCGACTAGTCTTACCACTCCCTCCGTTCACTACTATAAAACGTTTTGGATTTTTTTAATATGGACTGCACACATATTAAATAAGTGAACAAACACACTAAAACACGTCTATATACATCTGATTATGAAAAAAAGTTAAAACATCTTATGATACTAGTAAACAAAGAAAGTATTTATGAGGCATGTTTTCTGAACATTGGGATGTGAGTTCTTCTATTGTTTTCATAATATGGTCAAGACATGGCAAGCAGAGGTTCAAGAGGAACATGCAACACATGTTTTTTTTTGCGAAACAACTTTCAATATATTCATCAACTGTCAAAATAGTAAAATTACATCCAGGTTTGTAGACCACCTAGAGATGACTACAAAAGCACCTGAGCGAGTCGAAGGCACGCTGCCGTCATCACACCTCCCTCTTTGGAGTCGGGCAAAACTTGTTGTATTAGACAGTTGGGAAGTCGTTGTGCTAAGGCCCCATATAACCAGCGCACCAGAACAGCAACCGCCGCGGATGAAAAGAACTGTAGATCAAAAGTATCCAACTTGTAGACACAGGAACACAGACGAACGAAGACCGGATCCACGTGGATCCGCCGAAGACAAACGCCGACCAAATCCCATATGATCCGCCGGAGACAAACCTCCACACGTCCTCCGACGATGCAAGAAACACCATCGTTTCTTAAACAAGAGGCTATTGCCTGGCCTTAGAATAAGGCCCTTAAGGTTATTAAGGTTTACACGACTAACGAGTGTGGCTAGATGATTAGCAAGTCAAGAGGAAAGGAAGTATGGTACAAGGCTAACGATGACTCATCTCGCGATGCAGCGTAGAAAGATATGCGGCACCGACTCAACGAAATAACGAAAACGAAGTAGTAGCACCCAAGGACATAAGAGCATCTACAGCTGTGTTGGGAAAATCCGTCCGCTCAAACGCCCACGGACGCGTTCGGGCATGTTCATGGACACTAACCGGTCATGTCTCAGATAATGCAATCCACATCCGGACACCTCAATTATCATATCTCAATTCCATACAAACTCATGCAACTACTTTGATGCACACACATCATGCGGCTACTCCATCACTGCTGGAATTTAGTCTATATTGGGGCAGCCCAATAACTATTTCAGAAATTCCTAATAAATCCTAGAGGCCCACTTAGCCCATTTGTGCAAGGCAAGGGATACTACTAAAGTTTAGTCCCACATTGCTAGTTGAGTGGGAATTGGACCTCCTTATAAGGTAGGTTCTTTCCCCACTTGTATGAGCATGAGAACAAGAGGGACATCCACGCGCGCTCCTCCTCCGCCGCCCGGCGCAGCCTGTTCGCGTCCCTCTGTTGTGCCTATATAAGAGAGGTCGCTCCTCTCCCGAGAGACACATCAGAAGGTCCTCTTTCTCTCGCCACACAGTTCCAATCTCTGCGCTACTGCTGTCTTCCTCATCCCGGCTTGCGGCGTGCACCGCACGTCGGGACAGTAGGCCTCCGAGACCGCACCTTTTGAGTCCTGTACGGGAGAAGGGTGATAAGGTTTTTGGGGAGCGCTCAGCGCGACTACTGGCTGTTTCATCACGGACGATCCGGTCGCCGACGACTACTTCCCCGACAACGACTTCTTCCCCGACGTCGACGGCATGGCAGGCGAGGACACCGACCCCAAGTCCAGCGCTTCTGCTGCTGCTATGCCGTACGTGTTCTTCTCCTTTCTGTTAGAAGTCCTCCTACAGTTCTTGGCTCTAGTTTCTGCCCTACGTATGTTAGGTTCTGTTTCGTATAAGCAACTTCATCTAGTGTCTGTTCTAGATGTGTTTACCTCAAGTTCATATATGCAGACGATGTTTACCTTCTCTCTGTCAGATTGCATGACTTGCTTTATATTTGCTATTTTAGTCATGCTTTATCTAGTATTTTTGTTAATAAAATCATTTGGTAAATTGCTCATATTTCCAACAATCCAAAAACCTTATTATAGGCAATTTACCCCGAGTGGTTTTGCTGCTTCCATGAGACCTCCTATGTTTGAGGGTATTCACTATAAAAGATGGCGCGTGAGAGCAGTCTTATGGTTTCACACCATGAGCTGCTATGACGCCACTCTTGGCAAACCTGAAGGAGAGCAAGATGCCCAACAGGCACAAGCTTTTCAAAAAATGGATACCTTGTTTAAGGCTGCTCTCTTGAGTGTTCTTGGTGAGAACATAGTTGATGCTTATCGTCAATTGACAATGGAAAAGATATATGGGGCCTTTTCGAGGCCAAGTTTGGGGTCTCGGATGCCGGCACTGAGCTGTACATCATGGAGCAATTCTATGATTACAGGATGACTGAAGAGCGCTCCGTGGTTGAGCAGGCTCATGAGATACAGTCATTTGCTAGGAACTTGAGCACTTCAATTGCATACTACCGGACAAGTTTGTTGCCGGGGGTATCATTACTAACCTTCCTCGTTCATGGAGGAACTTTGCTACCTTACTGAAGCATAAGAGACAGGAGTTTTCCGTTCCGGATCTCATTGGTACTCTTGATGTGGAAGAAAAGGCGAGAGCAAAGGACACGCGTGCTCGAGGTATTGAGGGAGGATCTAGTGCCAATGTGGTGCATGCAGGAACTTCCAGCCCCACAAGTTTAAGAACAAGGGCAAGTTTGATGGTAAAGCAAAGTTTGATGGAAAGAACAAGGTTGTGCAACACACGAACTTCAAGAAGAAGAATGGCAAGAAGAAAGGTGTTTGTCATGTGTGTGGAGATCCTGATCATTGGGCTCCTAGTTGCCCTAATCGCTATGACAAGCATCATCCTGGGAAAGGCGGCAAGACTGCTAATGTTGTCATTGGAGACACTGACATGAAGGATGCTGGGTATGGTATATTTCCCACTATTCTTTCAGTATGTCATTCTCCTGATTTGTTGATTGACACGGGTCCTAATGTGCATGTATGCGGTGATATTTCCATGTTTTCGTCTTATCAGACCGCAGGGACTTCAACCGTGCTGATGGGCAATGGTTCAAGTGCTTCATTCGTGGTGTTGGCACGGTCGATCTGAAGTTTACTTCGGGGAAGATCGTGCGGCTGAAGAACGTGCATTATGTCCCCTCCATCAATAAAAATCTTGTTAGCGGATCTCTTCTGTGTAAAGATGGCTACAAGCTTGTCTTTGAGTCGAATAAATTTATAATATCCAAGTATGGAACCTTTGTCGGTAAAGGCTATGACTCAGGAGGCCTGTTTCGTTTATCCTTGTCAGACGTTTGCAATAAAGTTGTTAATCATATTTGCAACAATAGTGAATCAAATGTGTGGCATTCACGTCTTTGTCATGTTAATTTTGATTGCATGTCGCGACTAGCAGTTGAACTTAATCCCTAGTTTCACCTTTGTCAAGGGATCTAAGTGTCAAGTGTGCGTGCAAGCTAAGCAACCTCGTAAGTCTCACGTGATCATGGAGACGAGAAATCTTGCACCACTAGAACTTATACATTCAGATCTATGTGAAATGAATTGTGTTTTGACAAAAGATGGAAAGAAATATTTCATGACGTTAATTGACGACTCCACTAGAATCTTTGTCGTGTGTATCTTCTGAAATCTAAGGATGAGGCTTTGAACTTTTTCAAGATCTATAAAGCTGAAGCGGAAAACCAACTTGATCAAAAAAATCAAGAGGCTTAGGTCCGACCGTGGTGGAGAGTATTTTTTCAATGAATTTGATGCTTTTTGTGCGGAACATGGTATAATCCATGAGAGGACGCCTCCCTACTCACTCAGTCAAATGGGGTGGCCGAAAGAAAGAACCGTACTCTAACTGATTTGGTTAACGCCATGTTAGACACATCAGGTCTCTCCAAGGCATGGTGGGGCGAGGCGACATCGACAAAGATGTCATGTCCTAAATCGAGTCCCCACAAAGAACAAAGAGATAACTCCATTCGAGGAATGGGAGAAGAAAAGGTTAAAACTCTCTTATCTGCGAACATGGGGTTGTTTGGCGAAAGTCAATGTTCCAACTCCAAAGAAGCGGAAGCTTGGACCAAAGACTGTGGATTGTGTTTTCCTGGGATATGCTTTTCATAGCATTGGCTATAGATTCTTGGTTGTAAAATCTGAGGTACCGACATGCATGTCGGTATGCGATCATGGAGTCGAATGATGCGACTTTCTTTGAAGATATCTTTCCCATGAAGGATATGGCTACCTCATCTAATCGAGATGCCTAGTTCATCGAATCAGGAACCGATTACAATTATCGAACCTGGCATTTCGATGGAACACTTTGAAAGTCCTGTGGAGGAGAACAATGAAGTTCCTACTAGGAGCAAGAGACAGAGGACTGCAAAGTCCTTTGGTGATGATTTTCTTGTGTATCTCATAGATGACACTCCCAGTTCTATTTCAGAGGCCTATGCATCTGAAGATGCTGACTACTGGAAGGAAGCAGTTCGTAGCGAGATGGATTCCATCTTGGCGAATGAAACTTGGGAGATAACTGATCGTCCTTATGGGTGCAAACCTATAGGATGCAAATGGGTATTCAAGAAGAAGCTTAGGCCTGATGGTACTATCGAAAAGTACAAGGCTCGGCTCGTGGCTAAGGGTTATACCCAAAAGGAAGGTGAAGACTTCTTTGATACTTACTCACCTGTGGCTCGACTGACCAATATTCGAGTTCTACTTTCACTAGCTGCCTCAAATGGTCTTCTCGTTCACCAGATGGATGTTAAGACTGTTTTCCTAAATGGAGAGTTGGATGAGGAAATTTATATGGAACAACCAGATGGGTTTGTAATAGATGGTCAGGAAGGGAAAGTGTGCAAGTTCTTTGAAGTCTTTTATGGACTCAAGCAAGCACCCAAACAAGTGGCATGAGAAGTTCGAAAGAACTTTAACAGCTCTGAGCTTTGTTGTGAACGAAGCTGACAAATGTGTGTACTATCGCCATGGTGGGGGCGAGGGAGTTATGCTTTGCTTGTATGTTGATGATACTGATTTTTGGAACAAATCTGAATGTTATTAAGGAGGTCAAGGATTTTCTATCTCGCTGTTTTGAGATGAAGGATTTAGGAGTGGCTGATGTCATTCTGAACATCAAGTTGTTGAGAGATGATGATGGTGGGGTTACATTGCTTCAATCTCACTATGTGGAAAAGATCTTGAGTCGCTTTGGCTATAGTGACTGCAAGCCCTCTCCAACACCATATAATGCTAGCGTGCTACTTCGAAAGAATAGAAGAATTGATAGAGATCAATTGAAGTATTCTCAGATTATTGGCTCGCTTATGTACTTAGCCAGTGCTACAAGACCTGACATCTCTTTCGCTGTTAGCAAGCTGAGTCGGTTTGTCTCAAAACCAGGAGATGTGCATTGGAAAGCTCTAGAGAGAGTTTTGCGTTATTTGAAAGGCACTGCAAATTATGGAATTCACTACACCGGGCACCCAAAGGTGCTTGAAGGGTATAGTGACTCAAACTGGATCTCGAATGTCGATGAGATAAAGGCCACGGCGGATATGTATTCACTCATGGAGGTGGCGCTGTTTCTTGGAAGTCTTGCAAGAAGACCATCTTAACAAGGTCAACAATGGAAGCAGAACTCACAGCACTAGATACATCTACGGTTGAAGCAGATTGGCTTACTTTGCTCTTGAATGACTTGCGGTTGTTGAGAAACCTGTACGGGTGTCCTTACGAATTCAGCGACAATCAAACTGTGATCACGAGTGAGCTACTGAAAGGATAACTTGATGTCATCAAGTCTCTTTCAGAGAAGGTTATTGTCTGTCTTGAATATGAATAACTCCGGAGTTATTGCGTTGGATTATATCCAAACGTCTAAAAATCTGGCAGCTCCTTTTACTAAGGGTCTATCGCGTAATGTGATAGATAATGCATCGAGGGAGATGGGTATGAGACCCACAATATTGTTTGGGAACGTAGTAATTTCAAAAAAATTCCTACGCACACGCAAGGATCATGGTGATGCATAGCAACGAGAGGGGAGAGTGTTGTCCACGTACCCTCGTAGACCGATAGCGGAAGTGTTATAACAACGCGGTTGATGTAGTCGTGCGTCTTCACGATCCGACCGATCCAAGTACCGAACGTCACGGCACCTCCGAGTTCAGCACACGTTCAGCTCGATGGCGACCCGGACTCGATCCAAAGCAAAGTGTCGGGGATAAGTTCCGTCAGCACGACGGCGTGGTGACGATGATGATGCTCTACCGGCGCAGGGCTTCGCCTAAACTCCGCGACGATATGACCGAGGTGGAATATGGTGGAGGGGGGCACCGCACACGGCTAAGGAACGATCATGAAGATCAACTTGTGTGTCATGGGGTGCCCCCCTACCCCCATATATAAAGGAGCAAGGGGGGAGGAGGCCGGCCCTAGGAGGGGGCGCGCCAAGTGTGGAGTCCTACTAGGACTCCCTAGTCCTAGTAGGATTCCACCTCCCTTGTTGGAGTAGGAGAAGGGGAAAGAGGGGAAGAGGAATAAGGAAAAGGGGGCTGCACCCCTTGTCCAATTCGGACCGGAGGGGGCGAGGCCTCCTTCCTTTGGCCTCTCTCCTCTATTCCCGTATGGCCCAATAAGGCCCATATACTCCCGGCGAATTCCCGTAACTCTCCGGTACTCCGAAAAATACCCGAATCACTCGGAACCTTTCCGAAGTCCGAATATAGTCATCCAATATATCGATCTTTACATCTCGACCATTTCGAGACTCCTCGTCATGTCCCCGATCTCATCCGGGACTCCTAACTCCTTCGGTACATCAAAACTCATAAACTCATAATAAAACTGTCATCGTAACCTTAAGCGTGCGGACCCTACGGGTTCGAGAACTATGTACACATGACCTAGAAATATTCTTGGTCAATAACCAATAGCGGAACCTGGATGCTCATATTGGCTCCTACATATTCTACGAAGATCTTTATCGGTCAACCCGCATAACAACATACGTTGTTCCCTTTGTCATCGGTATGTTACTTGCCCGAGATTTGATCGTCGGTATCCAATACCTAGTTCAATCTCGTTACTGGCAAGTCTCTTTACTCGTTACGTAATGCATCATTCCGTAACTAACTCATTAGCTACATTGCTTGCAAGGCTTATAGTAATGTGCATTATCGAGAGGGCCCAGAGATACCTCTCCGACAATTGGAGTGACAAAACCTAATCTTGAAATACGCCAACCCAACATGTACCTTTGGAGACACCTGTAGTACTCCTTTATAATCACCCAGTTACGTTGTGACGTTTGGTAGCACCCAAAGTGTTCCTCCGGTGAACGGGAGTTGCATAATCTCATAGTTACAGGAACATGTATAAGTCATGAAGAAAGCAATAGCAATATACTAAGCGATCAAGTGCTAGGCTAACGGAATGGGTCATGTCAATCACATCATTCTCCTAATGATGTGATCCCATTAATCAAATAACAACACATGTCTATGGTTAGGAAACATAACCATCTTTGATTAATGAGCTAGTCAAGTAGAGGCATACTAGTGACTATATGTTTGTCTATGTATTCACACATGTATCATGTTTCCGGTTAATACAATTCTAGCATGAATAATAAACATTTATCATGAAATAAGGAAATAAATAATAACTTTATTATTGCCTCTAGGGCATATTTCCTTCAGTCTCCCACTTGCACTAGAGTCAATAATCTAGTTCACATCATCATGTGATTCAACACTAATATTCACATCTGTATGTGATTAACACCCATAGTTCACATCGTCATGTGACCAACACCCAAAGGGTACTAAGGTATGATCATGTTTTGCTCGTAAGAGAAGCTTAGTCAACGGTCTGTCACATTCAGAGCCGTATGTATTTTGCAAATATTCTATGTCTACAATGCTCTGCACGGAGCTACTCTAGCTAATTGCTCCCACTTTCAATATGTATCCAGATTGAGACTTAGAGTCATCTGGATCGGTGTAAAAAGCTTGCATCGATGTAACTCTTTCTGACGGGCTCTTTTATCACCTCCATAATCGAGAAATATTTCCTTAGTCCTCACTAAGGATGTTCTTGACCAATGTCCGATCTACTCCTAGATCACTATTGTACTCCTTGCCAAATTCAGAGCAAGGCATACAATAGGTCGGTACATAGCATAGCATACTTTATAGAACCTATGGCGAGGCATAGGGAATGACTTTCATTCTCTTTTCTATTTTCTGCCGTGGTCCGGATTTGAGTCTTACTCAATTTCACACGTTTGCAACACAGGCAAGAACTTTTCTTTGACTGTTCCATTTTGAACTACTTCAAAATCTTGACAAGGTATATACTTATTGAAAAACTTATCAAGCGTCTTGATCTATCTCAATAGATCTTGATGCTCAATATGTAAGTAGCTTTCTTGAGGTCTTTCTTTTAAAGAACTCCTTTCAAATACTCCTTTATGCTTTCCGGAAAATTATACATCATTTACGATCAACAATATGTTACTCACATATATTTATCAGAAAGGCGGTAGTGCTCCCACTCACTTTATTGTAAATACAGGCTTCACCGCAAGTCTGTATAAAACTATATGCTTTGATCAACTTATCAAAGCGTGTATTCCAACTCTGAGATGCTTGCACCAGTCCATAGATGGATCATTGGAGCTTGCACATTTTGTTAGCTCCTTTAGGATTGACAAAACCTTCTAGTTGCATCATATACAACTCTTCTTTAATAAATCCATTAAAGAATGTAGTTTTGACATCCATTTTCCAGATTTCATAAAATGTGGCAATTGCTAACTTGATTCGGACAGACTTAAGCATCGCTACAGTTGAGAAAATCTCATTGTAGTCAACACCTTGAACTTGTCGAAAACCTTTTGCAACAAGTCGAGCTTTGTAGATAGTAACACTACTATCGATTGTCATCTTCCTCTTGAAGATCCATTTATTTAACTTGACTTGCTGATCATCGAGCAGGTCAACCAAATTCCCCACTTTGTTCTTATATATGGATCCTATCTCAGATTTTATGGCCTCAAGCCATTTCGCGGAATCTGGGCTCATCATCGCTTCCTCATAGTTCGTAGGTTCATCATGGTCTAGTAACATGACTTCTAGAATAGGATTACCGTACCACATTGGTGCGGATCTTATTTTGGAAGACCTACGAGGTTCGGTAGTAACTTGATCTGAAGCTTCATGATCATCATCATTAGCTTCCTCACTGATTGGTGTAGGAATCACAGGAACTGATTTATGTGATGAACTACTTTCCAATTCGGGAGAAGGTACAATTACCTTATCAAGCTCTACTTTCCTCCCACTCACTTCTTTCGAGAGAAACTTCTTCTCTAGAAAGGATCCATCTTAGCAACGAATAACTTGCCTTCGGATCTGTGATAGAAGGTGTACCCAATAGTTACCTTTGGGTATTCTATGAAGACGCACTTTTCCGATTTGGGTTCGAGCTTATCGGGTGAAAACTTTTTCACATAAGCATCACAACTCCAAACTTTAAGAAACGACAGCTTAGGTTTACTGTTAAACCATAGTTCATACGGTGTCGTCTCAACGGATTTAGATGGTGCCCTATTAAACGTGAATGCGGCTGTCTCTAATGCATAACCTCAAAACGACAGTGGTAAACCGATAAGAGACATCATAGATCGCACCATATCCAATAAAGTGTGGTTACGACTTTCGGACACACCATTATGCTGTGGTGTTCCATATGGCGTGAGTTGCGAAACTATTTCACATTGTTTCAAATGAAGACCAAACTTCGTAACTCAAATATTCATCTCCACGATCAGATCGTAGAAACTTTATTTTTCTTGTTACGATGATTTTCCACTTCACTCTGAAATTCTTTGAACTTTTCAAATGTTTCAGACTTATGTTTCATCAAGTAGATATACCCATATCTTCTCAAATTATCTGTGAAGGTGAGAAAATAATGATACCCGCCGCGAGCCTCAACATTCATTGGACCACAAACATCAGTATGTATGATTTCCAACAAATCAGTTGCTCGCTCCATAGTTCCGGAGAACAGCGTTTTAGTCATCTTGCCCATGAGGCACGGTTCGCAAGTCCCAAGTGATTCATAATCAAGTGATTCCAAAAGCCCATCAGTATGGAGTTTCTTCATGCGCTTTACACCAATATGACCTAAACGGCAGTGCCACAAATAAGTTGCACTATCATTATTAACTTTACATCTTTTGGTTTCAATATTATGAATATGTGTATCACACGATCGAGATCCAACAAACCATTTTCATTGGGTGTATGACCATATAAGGTTTTATTCATGTAAACAGAACAATAATTATTCTCTAACTTACATGAATAACCGTATTGCAATAAACATGATCAAATCATATTCATGCTCAACGCAAACGCCAAATAATATTTATTTAGGTTCAACACTAATCCCGAGAGTATAGGGAGTGTGCGATGATGATCATATCAATCTTGGAACTACTTCCAACACTCATCGTCACTTCCCCTTCAACTAGTCTCTCTGTTTATTCAGAACTCCTGTTTGAGTTACTAATCTTAGCAACCAAACAAGTATCAAATACTCGGGGCTACTATAAACACTAGTAAGGCACATATCAATAACCTGTATATCAAATATACCCTTGTTCACTTTGCCATCCTTCTTATCCACCAAATATTCAGGGCATTTCCGCTTCCAGTGACCATTTCCTTTGCAGTGTAAGCACTCTGTTTCAGGCTTTGGTCCAGCTTTGGTCTTCTTCACGGGAGTGACAACTTGTTTGCCATTCTACTTGAAGTTTCCCTTTCTTTCCCTTTGCCCTTTTCTTGAAACTAGTGGTCTTGTCAATCATCAACACTTGATGCTCTTTCTTGATTTCTACCTTCACGATTTCAACATCACGAAGAGCTCGGGAATCGTTTTCGTCATCCCTTGCATACTATAGTTCATCACGAAGTTCTAGTAACTTAGTGATGGTGACTAGAGAATTCTGTCAATCACTATCTTATCTGGAAGTTTAACTCCCACTTGATTTAAGCGATTGAAGTACCCAGACAATCTGAGCACATGCTCACTAGTTGAGCGATTCTCCTCCATCTTTTAGCTATAGAACTTGTTGGAGACTTCATATCTCTCAACTCGGGTATTTGCTTGAAATATTAACTTCAACTCCTGGGACATCTCATATGGTCCATGACGTTCAGAACGTCTTTGAAGTCCCGATTCTAAGCCGTTAAGTATGGTGCACTAAACTATCAAGTAGTCATCATATTGAGCTAGCCAAACGTTCATAACGTCTGCATCTGCTCCTGCAATAGGTCCGCTCACCTAGCGGTGCATTAAGGACATAATTCTTCTGTGCAGCAATGAGGATAAACCTCATATCACGGATCCAATCCTCATCATTGCTACTAACATTTTTCAATACAATTTTCTCTAGGAACACATATAAAAACATAGGGAAGCAAAAACATAGGGAAGCAACAACGCGAGCTATTGATCTACAACATAATTTGCAAAATACTACCAGGACTAAGTTGATGATAAATTAAAGTTCAATTAATCATATTACTTAAGAACTCCCACTTAGATAGATATCCCTCTAATCTTCTAAGTGATTACGTGATCCATATCAACTACACCATGTCCGATCGTCACGTGAGATGGAGTAGTTTCAACGGTGAACATCAATATGTTGATCATATCTACTATATGATTCACGCCGACCTTCGGTCTCCGTGTTCCGAGGCCATATCTGTTATATGCTAGGCTCGTCAAGTTTAACCTGAGTATTCCGCGTGTGCAACTGTTTTGCACCCGTTGTATTTGAACGTAGAGCCTATCACACCCGATCATCACGTGGTGTCTCAAAGACGAAGAACTTTCATAGCGGTGCATACTCAGGGAGAATACTTCTTGATAATTTTGTGAGAGATCATCTTAAAATGCTACCGTCAATCAAAGCAAGATAAGATGCATAAAGGATAAACATCACATGCAATCAATATAAGTGATATGATATGGCCATCATCATCTTGTACTTGTGATCTCCATCTCCGAAGCACCGTCGTAATCACCATCATCACCGGCGCGACACCTTGATCTCCATCGTAGCATCGTTGTCGTTACGCCATCTATTGCTTCTACGACTATCGCTACCGCTTAGTGATAAAGTAAAGCAATTACAGGGCGTTTGCATTTCATACAATAAAACGACAACCATATGGCTCCTGCCGATTGCCGATAACTTCGGTTACAAAACATGATCATCTCATACAATAAAATATAGCATCACATCTTGACCATATCACATCACAACATGCCCTGCAAAAACAAGTTAGACGTCCTCTACATTGTTGTTGCAAGTTTTACGATGGCTGCTACGGGCTGAGCAAGAACCGTTCTTACCTACGCATTAAAACCACAACGATAGTTCGTCAAGTTAGTGCTGTTTTAACCTTCGCAGGACCGGGCGTAGCTACACTCGGTTCAGCTAAAGTGAGAGACAGACACCCGCCATTCACCTTTAAGCACGAGTGCTCGAAACGGTGAAACCAGTCTCGCGTAAGCGTACGCGTAATGTCGGTCCGGGCCGCTTCATCTCACAATACCGCTGAACCAAAGTATGACATGCTGGTAAGCAGTATGACTTGTATCGCCCACAACTCACTTGTGTTCTACTCGTGCAAATAACATCAACGCATAAAACCTGGCTCGGATGCCACTGTTGGGGAACGTAGTAATTTCAAAAAAATTCCTACGCACACGCAAGGATCATGGTGATGCATAGCAACGAGAGGGGAGAGTGTTGTCCACGTACCCTCGTAGACCGATAGCGGAAGTGTTATAACAACGCGGTTGATGTAGTCGTACGTCTTCACGATCCGACCGATCCAAGTACCGAACGTACGGCACCTCCGAGTTCAGCACACGTTCAGCTCGATGACGACCCCCGGACTCCGATCCAGCAAAGTGTCGGGGATGAGTTCCGTCGGCCACGACGGCGTGGTGACGATGATGATGTTCTACCGGCGCAGGGCTTCGCCTAAACTCCGCGACGATATGACCGAGGTGGAATATGGTGGAGGGGGGCACCGCACACGGCTAAGGAACGATCATGAAGATCAACTTGTGTGTCATGGGGTGCCCTCCTACCCCCGTATATAAAGGAGCAAGGGGGGAGGAGGCCGGCCCTAGGAGGGGGCGCGCCAAGTGTGGAGTCCTACTAGGACTCCCTAGTCCTAGTAGGATTCCACCTCCCTTGTTGGAGTAGGAGAAGGGGAAAGAGGGGAGAGGAATAAGGAAAAGGGGCTGCGCCCCTTGTCCAATTCGGACCAGAGGGGGGGCGCAGGCCTCCTTCCTTTTGGCCTCTCTCCTCTATTCCCGTATGGCCCAATAAGGCCCATATACTCCCCGGCGAATTCCGTAACTCTCCGGTACTCCAAAAAATATCCGAATCACTCGGAACCTTTCCGAAGTCCGAATATAGTCGTCCAATATATCGATCTTTACGTCTCGACCATTTAGAGACTCCTCATCATGTCCCCGATCTCATCTGGGACTCCGAACTCCTTCGGTACATCAAAACTCATAAACTCATAATAAAACTGTCATCGTAACCTTAAGTGTGCGGACCCTACGGGTTCGAGAACTATGTAGACATGACCTAGAACTATTCTTGGTCAATAACCAATAGCGGAACCTGGATGCTCATATTGGCTCCTACATATTCTACGAAGATCTTTATCGGTCAAACCGAATAACAACATACGTTGTTTTCTTTGTCATCGGTATGTTACTTGCCTGAGATTTGATCATCAGTATCCAATACCTAGTTCAATCTCGTTACTGGCAAGTCTCTTTACTCGTTACGTAATGCATCATTCCGTAACTAACTCATTAGCTACATTGCTTGCAAGGCTTATAGTGATGTGCATTACCGAGAGGGCCCAGAGATACCTCTCCGACAAACGGAGTGACAAAACCTAATCTCGATATACGCCAACCCAACATATACCTTTGAAGACACCTGTAGTACTCCTTTATAATCACCCAGTTATGTTGTGACGTTTGGTAACACCCAAAGTGTTCCTCCGTTAAACGGGAGTTGCATAATCTCATAGTTACAGGAACATGTATAGGTCCTGAAGAAAGCAATAGCAATATACTAAACGGTCAAGTGCTAGGCTAACGGAATGGGTCATGTCAATCACATCATTATCCTAATGATGTGATCCCATTAATCAAATAACAACACATGTCTATGGTTAGGAAACATAACCATCTTTGATTAATGAGCTAGTCAAGTAGAGGCATACTAGTGACTATATGTTTGTCTATGTATTCACACATGTATCATGTTTCCGGTTAATACAATTCGAGCATGAATAATAAACATTTATCATGAAATAAGAAAATAAATAATAACTTTATTATTTCCTCTAGGGCATATTTCCTTCAAATATGAGTTGTTCACAGTGGTAACCTATTCTTTGTGATCGGAGATCCCGTGAATTAGATGTGGAAGACAAGCTGTTGATCATCTGAGAGGAGAGTATCCCTACTATTCATAATACCACTCCATGAAGATGCACTACTCTCCTAATCTGCATGGCAGGTTGATGTATATCTTAATGTGTTCTAAGTGGCTTATTTAAGCAGAGATGTTATCCTGCAGAACATCTTTTGAAGAACACACCTATATGAGTCTGATTGTCAAACGTCGCAATCTATGAGAGTAGGGTTCTCTCTAGTAAACTCATGAAAGGTCATGGAGTATGACGCATAAGCTCCACCCGCGGGGAAGACCCATGGTAGCCACGTACGGTCACGGCTTTATGTGAAGCTAGATTCGCAGAAAACTTGCAGTTCAAGGCCCAGTCCACTATTTAAGTTGCTTACTAGTGTAGCATAGAGTTCTAGGTGGAAGTTCAACTTAACAGTCTCCACTGCGATGCCGGTATATAAAACAGTGTTTTGGAACCAAAGGCAAATTTCTATGTGCCTCTGGGATCCGGAGGGATTGCTGGAATTTAGTCTATATTGGGGCAGCCCAATAACTATTTCAGAAATTCCTAATAAATCCTAGAGGCCCACTTAGCCCATTTGTGCAAGGCAAGGGATACTACTAAAGTTTAGTCCCACATTGCTAGTTGAGTGGGAATTGGACCTCCTTATAAGGGAGGTTCTTTCCCCACTTGTATGAGCATGAGAACAAGAGGGACATCCACGCGCGCTCCTCTCCGCCGCCCACCTCGCCACGCCACGCCTCGTCACGACGCGTCGCGCCGCGCCGCGGGTTGCGGGAATGAGCCGAGCCGATGTCTAATTTTTGCCATGCACTACGGGTATACGAAAGGTCACCTAGGAGCTGAAAAGTTTTTGCGGTAGTAGATAATGAATACGAACGGTGCACCTCTTCGCGTGCTGCCTGTTCACTTCGTCTCCCTCCGTTGCTTCACCTCCCGGCGCAGCCTGTTCGCGTCCCTCTGTTGTGCCTATATAAGAGAGGTCGCTCCTCTCTCGAGAGACACATCAGAAGGTCCTCTTTCTCTCGCCACACGGTTCCAATCTCTGCGCTCTGCTGTCTTCCTCATCCCGGCTTGCGGCGTGCACCGCACGCGTCGGGACAAGAGGCCTCGAGACCGCACCTTTTGAGTCCTGTCTGGGAGAAGGGTGATAAGGTTTTTGGGGGCGCTCAGCGCGACTACTGGCTGTTTCATCACGGACGATCCGGTCGCCGACGACTACTTCCCGGCAGCGACTTCTTCCCCGGCGTCCACGACCTCCTCGACGACATGGCAGGCGAGGACACCGACCCCAAGTCCAGCGCTTCTGCTGCTGCTATGTCGTACGTGTTCTTCTCCTTTCTGTTAGAAGTCCTCCTACAGTTCTTGGCTCTAGTTTCTGCCCTACGTATGTTACGTTCTGTTTCTTATAAGCAACTTCATCTAGTGTCTGTTCTAGATGTGTTTACCTCAAGTTCATATATGCAGACGATGTTTACCTTCTCTCTGTCAGATTGCATGACTTGCTTTATATTTGCTATTTTAGTCATGCTTTATCTAGTATTTTTGTTAATAAAATTATTCGATAAATTGCTCATATTTCCAACAATCACTACTAACTAAATATGCCATCAGACTACCAAAATTTGGCATGTTTGGCCATGGTGAAGATCATCCACAGCTATCCTTACCCTTGCCCTTTCGGACGCCCTTGCCATCCTTCTCGCGGAAGTATTGGTCGAAGATGCACTAGGGATCGAGCCGGATCAGCTCGTCACCGGAGTTTTCCTCGCTGTCACTGTCCTCTTTCTCCTCCTTCGATGGCAGTCCGGCCATGGCACAGGCCGCCCGATTATGCTCCTGGGTGTGGGCGCGCATGTTCCTCCGCTGTTGTTTCTTCATAATGCGGGCGCGGATGGCTTCGTCCTCTGCGGCCGCCCACGCCGCTGTATCAGCCGCCTCCGCAGCCGCCATTTCCGCCGCGATACAGGCCTCGATGGCCCTTATCCCCTCCTTCCCACGGCAGGCTGCCCATTCTCCGTGGGACTCATAGTCTGCCCGATCGTTGATGAGGAAGGAGAGATTTTCCGGCTGCCGGGACCACGATGACCTAGCCCCAGAGGACCCGAGCGCCCCGTTGAGCCGACACTATGGAGTCGCACCGGACAGATCCGTCCGGTGGTCGGGCGTTGTCCTCCCGGGACCGGCGGAGTGCAATGCGGACCGCCATTGCCTCCTCCAACCCGCACGACATGGCACCCCAGTCGACGGATCCGGACTGATCGGAGTCAGCGCTGCCCGACATGCCGAAGATGGTCGAAAATCGTCCGGGGTGAGCTCGGGTGGCGAAGGGAGTGGGGGAGAGGAGTGTGAAGTGGCTAGGGTTTGGTCTGACGAGCGGATGGGGAGAAATATATATGGGGTCAGGTGGGCTAGAGTGCGTCGGGTCCAACGTGGCAGAGCGTCTGGGCGCTCTCATATCTCCCTCATATTTGGGCTGGATATAAGGGGTGCCGGCAGCCCGAGTGTTTGAGGCCCGTTTGAGGTGCATGTCTGGGTCAAATTTTCGTGACCGGATGGGCCACCCGGGAGTTTGAGGAGGCTTTGAGGCGCCCGGCTATAGATGCTCTAAGCTACCCTAGCTTGTAGTATGTGTCCTTGATGCCCAACGGAGTTGGGTGCACTTGGAGCGAAGGTTGTTGATGAGAATGTCAAGCCGCACGGTCACGGCGTCTCCTCAAAGCTATCCAAAGCTGTAGAAATATCAAAAAAAATATAGATAAGGTCAGTTGGGTGTTTAAAGAAGATACCCTCAATAAGCACCTTATTGCGTGCGTTCCACAATGCCCATGACATGGCGCCTACTCCTATTGAAACCATTAGGTAAACGTTTACAGCCGGACGACCGGCTAACTTTTGGGCCGGTCGCGCGCTGACGACACGCGTCTGCGTGGACCCACGTCCAAATGTACCACGCACTATTCTCTGGCTTCCGTTCTTATCCCCTTCGCTCTTATCTCTTCCCATCATCGTTTTTTTTCTTTTTCTCTCTCCCATCGTTCCCCATCTCTCTCAAGCCATTGATGGGCGCACCTCTCCTTCGATCTGCTGGCTTGGTTCTCGACGAGCTCCCCTTCCACTATAACCCTCTTATCCAACCCAAGCTCCTCCATTCTCCTCCCTCCATTCCTTCCATCTCATCAGCCCACTCCTTTTTCGCTGCTTGCTTCAAGCGACGGAGGAACAGATGCAGAGCCCAGCCACCGTCCCTGGAAACGGCGAGCCCAGGCGACACCGGTGATGCGACCGGCTCCGCGGGCTGCTACAAGCGACTTCGTGTGGTGCTACAACCAGCACGCGGGGAGCTGGAACTGGCTGCTCCAGAGCTGCGACGGCACGCCGCCGTTTGCTGGAACCGACACTGCGGGGAGCTACAACCAGCTTATCAATAGCTGCAACCAGCAGTCTGCGGTGCTACAACCAACAGAGGCGGTGGGGAAGAGAGGTATTTTTGCTGGAACCATGAGCTGATTTTGCTACAACCATGCAATTTTTTTGCTGGAACCAACAATGGGACCAGCACAACGGGGGAGCTGCATAGGTTGTTTTTGCTGGAACTATAGTTATTTTTTGCTGGAACAGTGTAATTTTTTGCTTCAAGCGATTTACTCGATTTGTTATTTGCTCAGGTCGTTTTGCTGGAGACCGCAATTTTTTTTGCTGGAACCAGTTTTTCATTTTGCTGCAACTGACCACCGGAGTTCTTTTTTGGGCTGAGATGTGTTTTTTCACTGGTATCCGGTGGTGTAGGTCCACGACGACGGCGGGCTGCGTGCTATGTTGGGGGGCGAGAGTTGCTGGAACCGGCGTTTGGCTGAGCTCCATCCAGCAGGGATGGTGTAGGAGCGACGGCGAGATGAGGAAGGCGTCTGGCGATGGAGAAGTCGAGCTGTGGAGAGAGGCGGCGGGCGGCGGTGATCCGGCGAGCGAGCGGAGATTCGGCGGGTCAGGTCCCCCGTCCATGGCGCTCGCGCCCCTGTGCGTGCTCCCGTGATTTGTAGGGGGAAGAAAAGTAAACGGCATGGTGAGACGAAAGGGTCATGTATCTGACGGCTAAAAGCGGTTTCATCGAACGTCCCGGTTTCGACCGGCCCAAATTTGGGCCGGTGGACCGGCGCCTAGTAGTGCCCAAACCATTATAGCATCCATACTCATCATGTTGCTAATAAGACATTGTAGCATCCGTAGCCGCCTCACGGATCACACTCCAGGTGAACCTAGCAACAATGCACCTGAACATGGTGTGGTCACTATCCTCATCCATCTGGCACCACGGACACTTGGAGTCACCCGGGCCATGTCGCTCCGAACTTGATTACTACCGGGGATTCGATTTCTTGTCGTTTTCCATAGGAGCGTCTAAGGGTGTGTTTGGTTTCACGGCAAAAACGGTTATAGCTTGCTGGGCTAGGATATGTGTTTGGTTCCCCTATCATAAACTTGCTTTGGAGGGCCAGGTAGCCTTGCTCGGCCAGGAAATCCTTGCTCGCCAGGGAGAGCCAATTCGGCTCGCTCTCGACGGCAAAGTCACATCGCTCGAAAAGAATCCACGTGGAACATTAGTTACGGGCAGGAGTCCATGCATTACGGAGTATATACATGGCACGAGATTTATACTGGAACACGTCTCTATTTTTATACTCCAACAAAAACAAATAACCAAAGGCGCAGCCCAGGCAAGGCTGTCAAAGCCGAGTTGAGCTAGCTGGGCTAGCTCAGCCATAGCCTATCCCAGCAATGCAACCAAACGTACCCTAAATGTCAGGGCCCATCCATTGGCGGTCCACACATTGGCCACCCTCACATCCTCCTTACTCGTTATTTTAAATAATCGTAGTAAATTTTCGTGAAGTGGTTTGTCCCCGCACCACAAATCAAGTCAGAAAGAGGCAAGTTTCCCATCCCGAATCGTGTATTTTATTCCCAGGTGCAAGAGGTGTTGAACTTTGTGAATGGCCTTGGCGAATTAAGCTTTATGCATTGCAGCCCTACCCCATGTCGACCCCTCCTTCAGGTATTTGTTATGGTATATCTGCAGCCAGAGCCCTCCTTGCCCGGTTAAAATTTAACACAAGTTACAAAAGGGATCAATAAACAAAAGACGGAGGTAGTATTTGTTATTATTAAAATGTTTATATTGCAGAAAACTATGAAAAATAAAAACTGTGAAAGAAAAACCTACCCGAAAGAGAAAATTAACTAACGCCATGTGTCGAATAAAGGAAAGGAAAAATGAAAAGATATAACAAATAGAAAAAGGAAAGGTAAAGAAATAAGGTAAATCTAAACTACAACAAAAAACCGAATAAAAAGTAAAACAGAAAAAAGAAAAAAAAATGCACTGCTGCAGCAGCGCAAACGGAGGAAAACCCTATTCGACGGAAGACAGGTCAAACTGTCGATACCCCACACTGGTTCTATTCCTCTCAGCGTCACTTCATTTGTATTTCACATAATCATTGAATCAAGGGCAGTGCTAGGCGTCGGTGCACCGGCCGAACCGTTCGGCCGGTCGACCCCCAGCCGCCCGATGCAATGACTCCCAGCCGTTCGATCTACTCGTGTTGACTTCCCCCATCTCCTTCTTCCTCCCCACGCGCAGCCCTCGCCGTCTAGACGCCCTCCCGTCCGCCGCCACCACCCTCGCCTAGACCTCCTCCCTCCGCCGCCCATCGCCATCGATGTGCTCGCCGTCGGTCGTCAGTCGCCGCCGCCGGTCCAAAGCAGAAGCCGCTACTCCTTGTAGCAAAAAACGACGCCCCCTTGAAGCACGCCGACGCTCGCTGTCGTTGCGGCACCTAGCAACCGCCAGTCTTACCACACCCCGTCGTTGCAATGTCGTGCCTCCCGACCGCAGCTCTCAATGCCGCCGCTCTCATCATTGGCACGCCGGTTGAAGCTTTTTTATCACACCGGTTGAAGCTTTTTCCATGCCGGTTGAAGCTTTTTTCGCAGATTGAAGCTTTTCATCATGTCGATTGAAGCTTTTTCCAACTACGATTGAAGCTTATTTTGTAAACGCTTGCAACTTTTTTCATCTTGCAGTGCCCCGTTGAAACTTTGTATGTTTTTCGGTTGAATCTTTTTTCACCTAAGGTTGAAGCTTTTTTCTTAACGGTTGCAGCTTTTTCAGTTGATAGTGGCTGGTTGAAGCTTCCCTTGTTGATGGTTGAAGCTTTTCTATATAGGCTTGAAGCTTTTTGTCAATGGTTGTAACACTCGTATAGGTGGTTGTAGCTTTTTGTCTCTGGATCCAATTTTCTACTCTTCGGTTGTAGCTTTCACCAAAGCCGGTTGTAGCTTCGAAGTTGCGGTTGTAGCACTGCCCTAGTCTCGCTTTGACAGCCGCCCGTTCGGTTGAAGCAAAAAATGTCGTTCGAAAGGCCGTCACGGCTGCAGTAAGCCCGACAAAGAAAGTTTGGAGTAGTAGCAAGGGTGGGCCGTGCAACAGCGGTGGTGAGGCGTGCAAAACCGTGGTTCCGTGGCAAGGTAGAGATAGAGGAGGGGGAGAGGTCAAGCTCGAGGGTGGCCGCGTCCATGGCTGGGACCAGGCCATGGAGATGCAAAAAAGAAAGGAGACGGGCTGAGGAGGAAGACAGCCAGGAGGAGATAAGGTGGGCCTAAGGGGACGACGGCCTTGGGCCACAGGATCGCTCTTTCATCGAACGCGTCACAAGGCCATCAAGAACGGTTCGGCCGGTGCGCCATCTATTAACGTTTCCCTTGAATCAAACCCTGGCCGCCCGGGGGGGACAACAACGCTGCTAACCACTGCGCCAGCTTCCCATTACTGGTTACTAGAAGGATCGCGACCTAGTAGAGGTGATCTGAGCCGGGTTTTCCCCCTTTTTTCTTTTTTCTTTTTTTCTTCTCCCTTTTTTTCATTTTTTAGTTTTTTCTTTTGTTTCTTTTGGTTATTCATTCTACCTTCTTTTATACAAGATCAACATTTTTTTTCAAATACTTGTTCAACATATTTATATACATGATCAACATTTCTACAAATACTTGTTCAACATTTTTCGAAATCTTGTACAACATTTTCTAAAATACATGTTCAATATCTTTTCAAATCTTGTTCTACATTCTTTAAAATACTCATTCAACATTTTTTATTACTTATTTGACATTTTTGAAATACTAGTTCAACATTTTAAATACTTATTTAAATATTTTTCAAATACTTGTTCAACATTTTATAAATACTTGTTCATCATTTTAAATACTCATTCAATATTTTTAAATAATTGTTCAACATTTTTCAAATACTCGTTCCATATTTTAATACTTATTCAACATTTTTTAAATACTTATTTCAAATTCTTATTCAACATTTTTCATATATATGTAGAATATTTTAAATTATAAACAAATGTAAAAAACGAAAACAACGTGAAAAAAAACCTAGAAAAGAGGCTGGTGTATCCCACGCGCATGGCCCGGCCCATGTGTCGTTTGCCTTCAACGAGGGGTCGCCCCTGTCTCGCTGAACGCGCGGAATAGTCGCGCCCATTTTTTTCCACTGTAGACACACCCTGGGGACCTTACAGTGGGCCCACCAAGTCACACGCATGGCTATTCGTCTCAAAATGCAGCAAATAGGGGAGTTCCTATACGACGCTTAGAGCATCTCCAACAGGTGCCGAACGCGCCACGCGTGAAAAACCGGTTTGCCGCGCGCCCATCGCCTGGTTTGGCACGGCGCGCAGCGCTGGCTCCAGCAGCCGTGCTAAAATGATGCGCGCGCGCGGCTCCAGCAGCGCGCAAAAATGCAGCGCGCGTGACTCTCACACAAACAACATATGCATTCCAAAACAGAAGCAAAAAGATCAAACACAAACAAAAATAAATCAAAATAAATAGTTCAATTTCATTATTACAACTCAAACAAATATTTTATCGTTCAATTCAACAAATGGTGCAATAAACACAACAAGTAGTTCAACAATACAATATCAAACGCACAAATCATGATGATCTTTGTCGTCCATTCCATGCCCACCACTCAATGAGATTCTTTTGAAGATCATTATGCGCCGCGGGAGAATGGCATGATAGGAGGCAACAAAACGGGCCATCCTTTCAGCCCTCCGTCGCACTCGCACCGGATGGCCCAAAAGCTCATACTGAGAGTAGTGTACATCTTGGTCACGCTCATTCTCGGTGATCATGTTATGCATGATCACACAAGCGTGCATGATGTACCAAAGCATTTTCTGATCCCAAAATCTAGCAGGTCCTCTCACAATAGCAAATTGGGCTTGCAAAATCCTAAAAGCTCTCTCCACATCTTTTCTAGCCGCCGCCTAAGCATTGTGGAAATCAAGATTTTTTTTTTACCTTCTGGCTTTTTCAACGGCTTGACAAAGGTTTGCCACTTTGGATAGATGCCATCCGCTAGATAATAGCCATAGTTGTATGTACGACCATTTGCTACAAACTACACTGGTGGCAACTCACCATTTGCAATCTTATTCATCAGTGGTGACCGGTTGACAACATTGATATCATTCAAAAATTCAGGCATTCCAAAGGATGCATGCCAAATCCAAGTCTCCTGATCGGCCACCGCTTTAAGGATTATAGTGGAACCCATTTTTTGGCCGTGGAATTGCCCATCCCATGCCTTTGGACGGTTCTTCCAACTCCAATGCATGCAATCTATTGAGCCAAGCATGCCAGGAAAGCCGCGAGCTTTGTTCATCGCCAATAGCCTTTGCGGCGTCTTCAAAGATTGGGAGATCTCAAATACTCCTCGCCAAACACTTGCACAATTCCGACTGCGAAGCGCTTGACACACATGATGGCTTGGCTCTCACCCATAGCCAAGTGATCATCAACAAGATCAGCCGGTATACCGTATGCCAACATACGCAAAGCGGCTGTCACCTTCTGAAAAGTGCTATGCCCGAGCTCTCCGGCGGCATTCCTCCTTTCTTTGAAAAAAGCGGTCATGGCTCGCTAGTTTCTCTGCAATGCGCCTGAACAACTCGGTGCTCATCCTAAACCGGCGACAAAAATACGACTCGGGGTATGTGGGATTCTTCGCAAAATAATGCCTGATCAATCTGTTGTGGCCATCGATCCTATCCCTCCAAATTTTCTGCCGACCCATAACCGAACCACCGTGCTTCGGTTTTTTATTGATATGCATAGCTAGGATCATTGCAAGATCCTCCTCCTCTTCCATATCAAATTCTTCTTCGAAAAAATCATACACGAACTCATCTACAATGTGCAATACTATGCTTAAAAAAACTACAAGCAACATGCACGAAATTCATGGCTTTTGAGCAATACATACCTTCTAGGCGTTTTGTCGAACACCTTGCGGGCGCCGAGCGGCAGCGAGCGCTGGCTGCTCGTCGGAGGATGGACGCCGCGAGGGGCGCGGGACTAGAGGGGGCGGAGAAGCCGCCATGGGCGGGATAGGCCGGGAAGCGCCGAACGATCGCCGGGTGGCGCGGTCGGCGGCGGCGCGCCGGATGGGGGTGGAGTTATGAAGCGGCCGAGAGTCCAGCCACATGAGCGGGCGAAAATAAGCGGCGCGATTGAGTTTCGGCCGGCGCTGAACTACATATGCCAAGGCTGTTTTTATGCGCCACAAGCAACTATACATGTTATGTGGCGCTTAAAACGGGCAATTTTACAGCGCGGCGCTAGTTTCGCGTGGCTGTTGGAGATGCTCTTATGGGGGCAAACAGCCGCCCTCACGTACAGGGGTGCCTCCCACTGGGACGGCCCATATATATCGGAGAAAAATCACAAAAAGGAACCGCGACTGCTGCAGGGACCGATATCGTGACATAGAAATAACAAAAACGTGTTGCAAGCCACTACACCTTATGGCAGATGGTGCCAGATCTTACCACGAATCATTTTTTAACTATAACGCCATATTCAGTTGTTTTGAACACATTTTAAAAAACACTAAATTTTATTGGAGAATGTGAACAAAAATAAAAATTTAAAAATATGTTTTGAATTACAGGAATAAAATTTACAAAATCGTTAGATTTTTATAATTTCTGAACATTGTTTGTAAAAAGAAGAAAAAATATATTTTTAAAATTCAACCTTTTTTGGAAAGTTCCCACAAATATTTTGAAATATGGAAACATTATTTGAAACTAGGAACAAAATTTTGAAAGCGCGAACATTTTTTTGTAATTACTAAACATTTTCTAAAACATAAAAAATGTCTTTAATTGTGAACAAATTTTGAAAACAAGTACAGTTTTTTCAGTTGCTGAACATTTTAAACACAAACATTCTGATGAAATCAAGATCAAATTCTGAAAACGAGAATATTTTTTGGAAATTGCGAAAAATTTCTGGAAACAAGAACTAATTTTGAAACATGAACAATTTTTGAAATCATGAACTAAGTTGGAGAATGAGAACAAATTTTTAAACAGGAATAATTTTTTATATTGCGGACAAAATTTGAAAGCAAGAACAATTATTGAAATTCCTGAACAATTATTGGAGCACAAACATTTTCGAAAAATTGTGAACAAAATTTTGAGCACGACAACCTTTTCTAAAATTTAGAACAAATATTTGTAATTTTTTAACAAATAAGACAGGAAAGAAGAAAACAAAAAACATAAAAAGGAAAATGAAAACAAAAAATAGAAAAAAAGCGACAAAAAAAGAAAAAGGGAAAAAGAATCAGAGACTAAAAAAGAAATAGAAAGGGTAAAATAGAATAAATCGGTACAGGAACCTTCTAGAGGGTTCCCAAACCTGATAGAAACTGGTGGGAACCCTCTAGAAGATTTTCAATCGTTCGCTCGGTAGCGCTATCTGTGCGATTGCTCGACAGTTTGACGCATGTTGCACATAGGACCTCCCGCAAACGAAACAACAGCAACAGCCGAGCTAACCTCCGAACTGGGCCGACTTAACTCAGCGCGCCTGCGGACTTAAGGCACCGGGATATTGTACGTAAATGGCGGACTGGCCCGTTGTGAACGGAAACGCTTGGAGGCGTCCCATTTTAGCGTACTGGACTTTCCAAATATTATTATTATTATAAAAAATTGCAATAATATATGACCTAAATCGAAAATATCACATATGACTCTGTTGGCCTTCGGTAGGCCGCAGAGGTACTTTCTAGTCTAGCCAAAGCCGAAGTGTACTTTCCGTCGTCCCGTGGACCGAAGGATAGTGTTTCTGAGCCAAAGAGCACTCTTCTGTCTACATTTGGCCGAAGAGTGCTCTTCTGTCTACCGTGCACCAAAAAGTGTCTTGGGTCCACTAACTAATGGCCGAAAGAGTGTCTTAGGTACACTAAGCTAGCAGCTGATGTACGAAAACAAGGACGGGACATCAGCATCTAAGTTATCGACTAATTATTTTATTTGTGCAACCATGTTCTTATGGCAACAAATGTTTCCCTTCTAATTAACATACTAATGTTATGTCTGATATCAATATATTTGAAACTTCTCTTTTGGCAAAGAAGAAAAAATGTATATTAAATTATAGGCTGTGGAAGTTGAAACTACACATCTCCTTATAATCACGTCTGTCAAGAACTTGGCCAGATTCAATTAAATTAAGCATTCTTTTGAAAAAAAATTGTTATTTAGTGGCAAAAGGTAATACTGAAAAGGTATAGAATAATATTTTAGCACGATAGTTATTTTTTATACGTTCTGCACTGTGGTTTGTGTGACCTAAAATTTGTTTTACTAGTCATCAACCCATGCTACTGAGCAGGCTAATACTATATGACCAGAAAATTTGTAGTATGATCCCCAGTTTCAATAAGAATAACAGATGGTACTTCATACATAAAGGTTAGACGATTGGAAAATTTTGTTTGGTTACACTTTAAGAAAAAAATTATATAGATATGAGCTATACAATTTTGTTGAACTACAGTCGTGTTTTTGTATAATAGTAAAATTTTGTCTTTCAGTATCCCTTCCGATTAGAAGTGATACATTTCTTACTATAAGAACGTGGTAGCACTGATAAAATAAAATAATTAGTTGCTAGCTTAGTACGTGCTGCTATCCTGCCCTTGAGTTGCTAGCTTAGTACGCGCTACGATTTACTAGAAAGGGTATAGGTTTGGTTTCGGCCATTAGTTAATGGACCCAAGACACTCTTCTGCCTACAGTTGACAGAAGAATGCTCTTCGGCGCACGAAAAGCGCTCTTCGGCTTGGGCAAGACCGAAAGTACATATTTGGCCTACGAAAAGCCGACGGGGTCATATAAGTGATATTTCCGATTTAGTGTATTAATCTAGTGAATTATGTTGAATTTGGCTCAAATAGTGTTCTGTGGCCAACTTGCACGGCCAGCCCCGACATTGTGAGTAGTTGAGTATTAATCTAGTGTATTAAGTTAAATTTAGCTCAAATAGTGCTAAATATTATGTGTTTATGTGAAGCAATAAATTTGTTTGGGGTGGTGGGGGGGGGGGGGTGGGGGGCAATGGCCCTATGAGCCCGAGATGGCCACCTTCAAAACCGACTAGTTCAAAAAGGAGGACCCCATAAAGGAGCACTCCGAGAGGTCCTTCTTCAGCTACTTCTACCTGGCGTACACTGTCGTCTCGATCTTCTTGGACCTTCTTGAGCTACTTAGAGGACAAGGGCAATGGGGTGTTGGCGGTCTCGATCTCCTGCGTCTTCATGACCATCGCCTTGCTACTATTCCTCGATAAGACCGCCACGCGAATCCCTTCGACAACATGATCGACAGCATCTGCCAGGTCGCATCCGTGGCTTGCAGGAACTGGAAGCCTAGCGTGTCGTTCGACATGCAGATCCTGTACGAAGGCGATGAGAAGAGGGACTCTCATGCAATGAAGTTTCGCACAAATGACACAAGGGCAGGGAGGAAGACATATTCTGCACACAAAAGGCTTCAGGTTCCTCAACAAAGCGGCCCTCACAACCGCATACACAAACTCCAAGCTCGCCACTTGTAGCCAAACATGCGAGAAGTGGAAGTTGTGCACAGTGACACATGTGGAGCAAGTGAAGAGCATCCTAAGGACCCTCCTTACCTGACTCTACTCTGTCGTTTACAATCCGATGGTGTCGATCATCGTCGTGCAGAGAACCATGATGCGCCGAACCACACCTTGGCGCAGCTTTTCAATCCTGGCATCCAGCATGTCAGTCTTCAACATCCTCATGGTCGCAACCACCACCAAACAATAGTACTTCCTCTGTTTGTTTTTATAAGACATTTCAGACAGCTTGCTTTCTACTGTTTTAAACAGTGTCTGAATGTTTAAAACGTCTTATAAAAATGAACAGAGGTAGTACATAATACCTAAAAAGTGAGATATATACTATCCAAATATTCTTATATACTGAAGGAAATATGCCCTAGAGGCAATAATAAAGTTGTTATTTATATTTCCTTATATCATGATAAATGTTTATTATTCATGCTAGAATTGTATTAACCATAAACTTAGTACATGTGTGAATGTATAGACAAACAGAGTGTCCCTAATATGCCTCTACTAGACTAGCTCGTTAATCAAAGATGATTAAGTTTCCTAGCCATAGACATGTGTTGTCATTTGATGAACGGGATCACATCACTAGAGAATGATGTGATGTACAAGACCCGTCCGTTAGCTTAGCACTATGATTGTTTAGTTTATTGCTATTGCTTTCTTCACAACTTATACATGTTCCTATGACTATGAGATTATCCAACCCCGGAATACCGGAGGAACACTTAGTGTGCTATCAAACGTCACAACGTAACTGGGTGATTATAAAGATGCTCTACAGGTGTCTCCGATGGTATTTGTTGAGTTGGCATAGATCGAGATTAGGATTTGTCACTCCGATTGTGGGAGAGGTATCTCTGGGCCCTCTCGGTAATGCACATCACTATAAGCCTTGCAAGCAATGTGACTAATGAGTTAGTTGCGGGATGATGCGTCACGGAACGAGTAAAGAGACTTGCCTGTAACGAGATTGAACTAGGTATGATGATACCGACAATCGAATCTCGGACAAGTAACATACCGCGACAAAGGGAACAACGTATGTTGTTATGCGGTTTGACCGATAAAGATCTTCGTAGAATATGTGGGAGCCAATATGAGCATCCAGGTTCCGCTATTGGTTATTGACCTGAGATGAGTCTCGGTCATGTCTACATAGTTCTCGAACCCGTAGGGTCCGCATGCTTAACGTTCGATGACGATCGATATTATGAGTTTATGTGTTTTAATGTACCAAAGGTAGTTCAGAGTCCCGGATGAGATCACGGACATGACGAGGAGTCTCTAAATGGTCGACGCATAAAGATTGATATATTGGACCATGTTGTTCGGACATCAGAAGTGTTCCGAAGAGTTTTGGATAAAACCGAAGTGCCGGAGGATTAGCGGAACCCCCCCCCCCCCCGGGAAGTTAATGGGCCACCATGGGCCTTAGAGGAGAGGGGGCTGGCCAGGCGTTGGCCACGCCCCCAGTCCGAATTGGACAAGGGGTGGGGCGGCGCCTCCTTCTTTCTCTCCCCTTCCTCCTTCCTTCCCCTCCTTGTTGGACTAGGAAAGGGGGGAACCTACTCCTAGTAGGAGCAGGATTCCCCCCCCTTGGGCGCGCCCCTTGAGGCCGGCCGGCCCTCCTCCCCTCCTTTATATACGGGGGAGGGGGCACCCCATAGACACACAAGTTGAAAGGATCGATATAGTTGACTAGAGGGGGGAGGGTGAATAGGCAATTAACAATTTTTAAGCTTTTCTTTACCAATTTAAACTTTGCAACAATAAAGGTTGTCTAGATGTGCAACTAGGTGGACAACCTATATGATGCAAACAACACAAGCACAAAAGCAAGCAAGGATAGGAACACAAATAAGCTTGCACAAGTAAAGGGATAAGATAACCAAGAGTGGAGCCGGTGGAGACGAGGATGTGTTACCAAGTTCCTTCCTTTTGAGGGGAAATACGTCTCCGTTAGAGCGGTGTGGAGGCACAATGCTCCCAAGAAGCCACTAGGGCCACTGTAATCTCCTCACGCCTCGCACAATGCAAGAGCTGTGATTCCACTATTGGTGCCCTTGAAGGCGGCGATCAACCTTTACAAACAAGGTTGGGGCAATCTCCACAACTTAATTGGAGGCTCCCAACAACACCACGAAGCTTCACCACAATGGAATATGGCTCCACGGTGACCTCAACCGCCTAGGATGCTCAAACACCCAAGAGTAACAAGATCCGCAAGGGATAAGCGGGGGAATCAAATATCTTGTGGTGGAAGTGTAGATCGGGCCCTTGTCACCCAATCCCGAGCAAATCAACAAGTTTGATTGGCTAGGGAGAGAGATCGGGCCAAAATGGAGCTTAGAGCAATAATGGAGCTTGGAGAGAGAAGAGGTGAGTCAACTAGAGGTAGAAAACGCCCCTTATATAGTAGTGGGAAAAATCCAACCGTTATCCACACATTCAGCCCGCGACGCGCGGTACTACTGCTCCAGGGTCGCGGTACTACCGCGAGGCAGCGCGGTACTACCGTGGCGCACCAAGATTACCATGCAGCAAAGACAGGCCGGAACTAGCTCGACTAAGGGTGTACTACCGCTATGCTGCATTATCATTTTCCCTTGCGGTACTACCGCAAGGCGTGAGAGTCACGGCACGGGAAGGGCGCGGATGAAATAAATTACATACGTGCCAACTTCCGCTGAAACCGCGGTGGTACAAAAATCGACGCGGTACTACCGCTCCCGAGGAGCGGTACTACTACCGCTATGGGCGCCTACTACCGTGAAACTATGGTACTAGGTAGGAGGGCCACGGTACTACGGCTCCTAGGGAGCAGTACTACCGTGGGCCCCCGCGGTACTACCGCGCTGGACGAGCGGTACTACCGTGGGGGGCGCGGATGTAAAAAATTACATCCGCCCCTACTACCGCACCGGAGCGGCACTAGGCACAGTTCAAGCGATACTACCGCTCCAGAGGAGCGGTACTACCATGACACCCAGCGGTACTACCGCAAGTACAGCAGTAGTCGCCAGATTTCCGCACAACCAAGATAACGAAGGGAAGCTCCAAAAAGCAGGGAAAGGAGGGACAAGTGTACGTGTTGATTCCACCCAAACCTTTCCGACGCGGACCCCCTCTTAATAGTACGACTCTCCTACGACTCAAATCCACCAAAAAGAAACGTAGGACGACGCCGTCTTTAATAGTCTCCGAGGGGCACCGAATCGTCACGTGCCTAGAGATGAACCATCTGAGGAACTCCAAGCACACGATTAGTCCGCAAAAGTATCGTCATCAATCACCAAAACACTTACGGGATAAATATGCCCTTACAATCTCCCCTTTTGGTGGATTGATGACAATACGGATTTGCACAAAGATACAATAATGTACAGCAAGGGCAAACCCTCCTCTCCAAAATATAGACGGCCCCTAGAAGTGTGCACTGGATGAATGCTTTGGACTGCATAGCACACGCATTTAGGATCACCACTCCCCTATATTTTAGAGACAAAGGCCCGAAGAATAACATCTAAGCAACATATAGCACAATATAACACAAGCTTGCTAAGATAAATAGAGTGCATATGTCTTACACCATATGAAGGAAAAGCAACTAAAACGAGGTTCAACCGAGAACGCAATAAACACACCAAACGCGAACACGACACAAGACTTGCAAATCCCTACGCTCTCTCCCCCTTTGGCATCGAGACGCCAAAAAGGCAGAGAGGACACCTACACACAAGCGGTGGCTCAAGCAGGGGGGAACTCGTCCCAACCCTCTCCGTCAGACTCCTCAGCAGCAGGGATGGACTCCTCGACGTCCTCCTCAGAATCAGTCCACTTGTAGCCTTGCTTCTCCATCCACTCGGCCTCTGGAGTGATGTGCTCCTCAGACCCGCCAAACACATCCTCACCATAGAGCTTCAAGATCTTCCTGTCCCGGCGACGACTCCTTAGATGCCACGTGAGTCCCAGACGCCTCTTGGCTTGCATGCAGAAAGAGTCTTCATCTTGTCCTTCAAATTCGTGGCCCATGAAGGCATAGAGGAGCTCTGGGAAGGCCTAGCAGCATGGCCCTCAAGAACATTCTCGGCCACAAGATACTCCTCTCCAACAGCAGCCCTAGCAGCAGACGCCTCGGCACGAGTAGTAGTGTTGGCCCAGTTGGGTTTGACACGCAGACAGATGGGGTCATGGCGAATCCAAATCGAGGCAAGGAACTCCTCACTGTGGAACATCTTCTCCTGTGTCCTCGAGATCAGCAAAAACAGATAGGGCCCGTAGATAGGCACTTTGCGGTTGAACACCAGTAAACCGAAGCTCACACCACATGATGTGTGAGATATCAAGTGGCTGAGTCTCGAGACAAACGAGCCTCCTCGCAGATGAGCATCATATCCACCATATAGGCATGGACCTTGTGCTTGTCACCAATGCGAGGAACAAGGAGTTGCGGAAGATGCGGTACATGATATCCGTAAAGAGTTGAGCACCAACCCTATCTTGCCACTTGAAGCGCCTTCTCAACATAGTACGGTGCAAGCCTGTCCTTGTTGGCGAGTCAGGTTGGCATGGGGACGAACACCCACGGAGAGTCGAGCCCGTCATCGTGAACTTGGAGCAAATCCATGAACTCCTTCCGTGTAGCGATCGACTTACGGCCATTGGTCATCCAGGTCATCCTCCTCTCCTCATAGGGGTGAAAGTAAACTGAAGCAAAGAACTGACCAGTGAGCTCAGGATCATAGTCAAGGTGAAAGGATATCACATGCTCAATGCCAAACTGCTCCACCAAGTCCAGAGCCTCTCCAAAGTAGGCCGGAACTTATCCTTCCTCAAGTGATGCATGTCAATCCACTTCACATCCACATAGGTATTCTGCTTGTTCTTGATGACATCCAGATAGACGTTGGTTTGATGCTTGTTCCAGAACAGCTCACAGCCCCGACAGAGGAACGAGGGGTCACGACGGATCAATTTGCTCGAGACGGACGTAGTCGATTGGGGCATCTCATCCATGCCCTTGGCGGGCTCCTTGAACTTGTCTTGGCAGTTGTCTTGACATGGCGCTTGGGGGCAGAGGAGGAGCCCTCCGGTGCTTCACCGGGTTCTTGCAGACGCTTGGAGCCGGTGTCACGGCTGGGATTGGACCGCGAGAGCCACCACCTGAGACACACACGCAAAACACCAAAGACGCAAAGAAGATCAATGCAAAGGCCACGATAAAGCACAAGAAACACATAGGAGACATATGAGAATGTTGGCATGCGATAGGTGTGAGGCACGGTAGGATCAAGACTGCCTGCGGCACTAAAGCATTAGTACTGCTCCAAACGCGGTAGTACCGTGCGAGGTCACGGTAGTACCATGGTTGGAGCGGAAGTAGAGCTTTAGTGCCGCACAGAGCGTGGTAGTACCGCACCCGAAGGGCGGTAGTACCGTGCAAGCGGTAGTACCGCTCCATACGGGCAGTACTACCGCGTCGCAGCAGATCCAACTACTAATTTGAATCTGAAAAGAACCGCGAAACACCGGCGGTGCTACAGTGATCAGATCTAGCGCATGACAACAATACACATATAAATCCTATGCAATACCACACTCCTTCATCCTATTCTTGCAGAGACGAAGCCTATCAATCTCAAGAACACACAAGCCTCCCCCAAAACCTAGAAACACCAAACACCATCAACACGGAGAGGGAGTTGGGGAAAAACCTGGGTCCATAGAAAGAGCACGTGGTGGGGAACGATCCCACCGGTCGGAATCATGGGAGGGCAGCCGGTGGAGGAGATCCGGCGAAGGACGCCGGCTCCGTTCTTGAGCAAGGGAGAGAAGGAGGCGACGTGGGGAGAAGGCAGCAAATGGGTATGGGGAGTTAGAACTCCCCCTGCCCGTCCTTATCCCCACGCCCCCGAACCGTCGCGGTAGTACCGCGTATCATCGCGGTAGTACCGCTCGGGCGGAAGTTCCGCACCGAGGCGGTAGTACCGCTCAACCGGGCGGCAGTAAAAAATTACTGCCGTGAGGTTGCGGTAGTACCGTGCTCCCGCAAGCGGTAGTACCGTGGTAGGCTGCGGTAGTACCGCAGCTGGCCGCGGTAGTACCGTGAACTCAAATCACCGCAAGTTTCAGAAAAACGAGAAGAGGGCCTTTGCAAAAAAAAAATTCACACACAAGAAACCACAAACTCTTGCACAAACCAGAGGCAAAAGACAACAAGAAACCACCAAACGACAAGGCCTCTCAAGGAGAGAGGGCGGTGGCCGAAGCCACCTATGTTTGAGTGGGATGGTATGGCACCGCGAAGAATTATCCTTGGGCCCATGACCAAAACTCGTCTTTGGAACACAAGTACCATAAAAAATGGCTAATGTGAAAGAGGTGATCGATTTATGCATAATGGGGGGAGGGAGAGTTCATTGAGAGAACAACACTCCCCCTATGTCCATGCCTACACCTAAACTAGACAACAAGTTGAGTGTGGTGGGGAGTGCACGGGCTCAAGTCACATTGCTCAAATCAATGATATTTAGCTCATGCCTTAACTCGCGAAATCTTGCTTCATCTAAGGGCTTCGTGAATATATCTGCAAGGTTATCCTGAGTGTTGACATACTTGAGCTCGATCTCCCCTCGCCTAATGTGATCCTGGATGAAATGATACCGAATCTCGATGTGCTTCGTCTTGAAGTGTTGCACCGGGTTGAGTGAAATCTTGATGGCACTTTCATTATCACACCAAAGAGGCACTTTGTCACAAATGACACCGTACTCCTTTAAAGTTCGCCTCATCCATAGGAGTTGAGCACAACAACTACCGGCCGCCACATATTCCGCTTCAGTGGACGAGAGAGACACACAACTTTGCTTCTTGGAAGACCAACTTATCAAGGAGCAACCAAGAAATTGGCACCCTCCGGAAGTGGACTTCCTATCCACTTTGTCTCCCGCCCAATCGGAATCCGTAAATCCTTCAAGCTTGAAGTTTGCTCCTCTTGGGTACCATAAGCCAAAGTTTGGGGTATGAGCCAAATATCGAAGATTCGCTTGACCGCCACATAGTGACTTTCCTTCGTGCGGCTTGAAACCGTGCACACATTCCCACACTCAACATGATATCCGGTCTAGATGCACAAAGGTAAAGCAAGGAGCCAATCATGGAGCGATATACCTTTTGATCCACCGCTTACCATTGGGATCAATGTCAAGTTGGCACTTGGTGGGCATTGGTGTAGTAGCCGCTTGACATCACTTAGCTTGAATCTTTTGAGCATGTCTTGAGTGTATTTGGCTTGGTTGATGAAGGTTCCTTCTCTTCTTTGTTTGATATCGAAACCAAGGAAGAACTTCAACTCTCCCATCGAAGACATCTTGAACTTGGAGGTCATGAGAGCGGCAAATTCCTCATTGAAAGCTTTGTTAGGAGAACCAAAGATAATATCATCAACATATAGTTGGCATACAAACAACTCCCCATTGACCTTCTTAGTAAAAAGAGTGGGATCGATGTGCCCCACTTCAAATCCACGATCTTGTAACAACTCGGTAAGGTGGTCATACCACGCACGTGGGGCTTGTTTAAGGCCATAGAGTGCCTTATCGAGTTGATACACATGATCCGGGAAGTAGGGGTCCTCGAACCCGGGGGGTTGCTTGACATAGACCAACTCATTAATGGGACCATTAAGAAAATCACTTTTCACATCCATTTGTTGCAACTTAAAGTTGTGATGGGAAGCATAAGCAATCAACAAACGAATGGATTCAAGACGAACAACGGGAGCAAAGGTTTCACCGTAGTCGATACCCTCGACTTGGGAGTAGCCTTGTGCTACCAATCTTGCCTTGTTGCGAATGATGTTCCCATGAGCATCTTGCTTGTTCTTGAAAATTCACTTGGTTCCAATGACGTTGTGGTTCTCCGATGGCCTTGGCACCAATCTCCACACCTTTTTGTACTCGAAGTTATTGAGTTCTTCATGCATGGCATTGAGCCAATCCGAGTCTTCGAGCGCCTCATAGACCTTTTGAGGTTCAACACAAGAGACAAACGTGTGATGTTCACAATAGTTTGCCAATTGTCTACGAAAGTGCTTACCCTTTTCTTAGGCTTCCAACCACATTCTCCATGAGATGGCCTTTGGTGGTGAGTTTGAAGCAATCTTGGCGGCACGACGCTCTAATTCCTCCTCGGAGGTGAGATGAGGAGGGGTCACTTGATCATCTTGTGCGCCGTCTTGAGCATGATCTTCATCTTGAGCATGCTCGGGGGATAGAACTTGACCTTGGGCATCATTTGAAGTGTTATCATCGTCTTGAGCACGATCTTGCCCTTGGTCTTGTTCATGAGGTTGAGGGCCTTCACTTTGTTCTTCGGAAGCGTGTGGGCCTTGGGTTGGTGATGGCTCCACTTGAGTGGAGCATTGTCCTTCTCCTTCGGCCACAAGGGGTTCCTCAATGGGTAGGATAAAACCAACTCCCATTCTTCTTATGGCTTGGGGAGGAATTTCATCACCTACATCACAAGTGCCACTTTCCTCCACTTGGGAGCCGTTATTCTCATCAAACTCCACGTTACATCGCCCTGCTCAATAAGTCCCGTGGATTTATTGAGGACACGGTAAGCATGAGAGTTTGTAGCATAACCAACAAATATGCCCTCATGAGCTCTAGCTTCAAATTTAGACAAACGAACACCTTTCTTGAGAATGAAACACTTACACCCGAACACCCGGAAGTACTTGAGGTTGGGCTTGTTGCGGTGAGTATCTCATAAGGAGTCTTGTTCAAACCTTTGCGGAGATAGAGCCGATTGGATGCATGACATGCGGTGTTGATGGCTTCGGCCCAAAAGTTGTATGGAGACTTGAATTCCGCCATCATGGTCCTTGCCGCATCCATCAACGTTCGGTTATTTCTCTCCGCAACACCATTTTGTTGAGGGGTATAAGGTGCAGAATATTGATGCTTGATTCCCTCATCACTAAGAAACTCATCCAAGGTGTAGTTCTTGAACTTGGTGCCGTTGTCACTTCTTATAGTCAAGATCTTTGCATTATGTTGACGTTGAGCTTCATTTGCAAAGTCGATGACGGTTTGTTGAGTCTCACTCTTCCTCTTGAAGAAATATACCCAAGTGTATCTTGAATAGTCATCCACAATCACCAAGCAATACTTTCTACATCCAAGACTATCAAAAGATGGTGGCCCAAAGAGATCCATGTGAAGGAGCTCCAAGGGTCTCTTTGAGTATATGATGGTCGTGGGAGGGTGAGCCTTCTTATGAAGCTTTCCTTCAATACAAGCAATCGCAAGCACGGTCTTTGGCAAAACTAACATTTGTTAGTCCACGGACATGGTCCCCCTTGAGAAGACTTTGCAAAGATCTCATATTGACATGGGCTAAACGGGCGATGCCAAAGCCATCCCACGTCAACTTTAGCCATTAGGCATGTCGCGGTCTTAGTGGGTCGCTCCGAAAAGTTAATCACATAGAGACCGCTTTTCGACATGCCCAACAAAGGCTACTTTAAGAGTCTTGCTCCACAAGAGGGCCACGGTATCAATGTCAAAGAAGGTAGCAAAACCCATGACCGCAAGTTGACGAACGGAAAGCAAATTGTATGCAAGGGACTCAACAAGCATGACTTTCTCGATCGTAAGATCATGAGAAATGACAACCTTGCCGAGACCCAATACCTTAGAATGTGATGCATCACCCCACTCGACATTGGTGGGCATAGATGGAATCTCTTGCACGTCCACCACCATGTCCTTGCTCCCGGTCATATGATTTGTTGCTCCACTATCGAGCAACCATGATCCCCCACCGGAAGCAAACTCCTTGTTGGTGGCTTTAGCCATGAGGCACCTGGCGGTGATGCTTTCATTGGGTGAACCGAAGAGAGACACCCGAGGAGTCATTGCAATGGCCACGGAGGCCATGGCAACTGATTCACCATCCTCATCATCATCATCATCATCCTCATTGTACTCTTCTTGAACCACCAAGGCTTTGTGAGGAGTCTTCTTTGGGAAGTTGCTCTTGTTGGGGAAAGACTTGGCCTTGTCCTTACGGATGAGCTTGCCACCATTGTCTTCCCTCTTCTCATATGGACACTCCGCAACAAAGTGACTCACATTGCCACAATTGAAACAAGTCCTCACTCGTTGCTTGCCCTTAGTGCCACTTGAGTTGCTCTTGTTGAAGTTGGGCCTTGAGTTCTTCTTACTCCAAAATTGTCTTGAAGCAAGGGCCATGTGTTCATGATGTTGGAAATATGCCCTAGAGGCAATAATAAAAGCATTATTATTATATTTCCTTGTTCGTGATAATTGTCTTTTATTCATGCTATAATTGTATTATCCGGAAATCGTAATACACGTGTGAATACATAGACTACAATACTACCCTAGTGAGCCTCTAGATGACTAGCTCGTTGGTCAACAGATAGTCATGGTTTCCTGACTCTGGACATCTGATGTCGTTGACAACGGGATCACGTCATTAGGAGAATGACGTGATGGACAGACCCAATCCTAAGCATAGCACAAGATCGTGTAGTTCGTTTTGCTAGAGCTTTTGCAATGTCAAGTATCTCTTCCTTAGACCATGAGATCGTGTAACTCCCGGATACCTTAGGAGTGCTTTGGGTGTACCAAACGTCACAACGTAATCGGGTGACTATAAAGGTGCACTACAGGTATCTCCGAAAGTGTCTGGGGTTGACACGGATCGAGATCGATTTGTCACTCCGTATGACGGAGAGGTATCTCTGGGCCCACTCGGTAATGCATCATCATAATGAGCTCAAAGTGACCAAGTGTTTGGTCACGGGATCATGCATTACGGCACGAGTAAAGTGACTTGCCGTAACGAGACCGAACGAGGTATTGGGATACCGACGATCGAAGTCTCGGGCATGTAACGCATCGATTGACAAAGGGAATAGTATACGGGTTGATTGAATCCTCGACATCGTGGTTCATCCGATGACATCATCGAGGAGCATGTGGGAGCCAACATGGGTATCCAGATCCCGCTGTTGGTTATTGACCTGAGCGTCTCGGTCATGTTCAGATGTCTCCCGAACCCGTAGGGTCTACACACTTAAGGTTCGGTGATGCTAGGGTTATTAGGAAGACTTGTATGTGATTATCGAATGTTGTTCGGAGTCCCGTATGAGATCTCGGACGTCACGAGGAGTTCCAGAAGGGTCCGGAGGTAAAGATTTATATATGGGAAGTTGTCAAACGGACACCGGAAAGTTTCAGGGGCGTATCGGTATTGTACCGGGGCCACCGGGAAGGTTCCGGAGGTCCACCGGGAGGGGCCACCTCCCGGGGCCACTTGGGCTGCGTGGGGAAGGAGCCAGCCTGGTGGGCTGGGCGCACTTCTTGGGCCCATGCGCCTAAGGGTTTGGGGGAACCCTAGAAGGGGCGGCCCCTTGCTTGGGGGCAAGCCACCCGTCCCCTCGTCAGCCCCCTCTAGATGCCATCTAGAGGGGCCGCCCCTGCCCTCTCCCCTATAAATAGAGGGGTGAGGGAGGGCTGAGCACCCAAGCCAAGGCGCAGCCCTCCCTCCCCAACACCTCTCCTCCTCCCGTGCGTGCTTGGCGAAGCCCTGCCGAGATCTTCTTTGCACCAACAACACCACGCCGTCGTCTGCCGTTGGAGCTGTCTTCCTCAACCTCTCCTTCCTCCTTGCTGGATCAAGACGGAGGAGACGCCGTCTGCACTGCACGTGTGTTGAACGCGGAGGTGATGTCCGCTCAAGATTTGGTCATCGGTGATCCGAATCACGGCGTAGTACGACTCCATCATCACCATCCCCTTGAACGCTTCCGCACTCGATCTACAAGTGGTATGTAGATGCAAACTCTCTCCCTTGACTCGTTGCTTAGATGAACTCATAGATGGATCTTGGTGAAACCGTAGGAAAATTTTTAATTTTCTGCAACGTTCCCCAACAGTGGCATCATGAGCTAGGTCTATGCGTAGTTCTCTATTGCACGAGTAGAACACAATTTTGTTGTGGGCGTAGATCTTGTCAACTTGCTTGCCGCTACTTGTCTTATCTTGCTTCAGCGGTATTGTGGGATGAAGCGGCCTGGACCAACCTTACACGACGCTTACGTGAGACCGGTTCCACCGGTGACATGCACTAGTTGCATAAGGTGGTGGCGGGTGTCCGCTCTCCCACTTTAGTTGGAGCGGATTCGATGAAAAGGGTCCTTATGAAGGGTAAATAGAAGTTGACAAAAATCACGTTGTGGTTATTCGTAGGTAAGAAAACGTTCTTGCTAGAACCCAATTGCAGCCACGTAAAAGATGCAACAACAATTAGAGGACGTCTAACTTGTCTTTGCAGCAATTGTCATGTGATGTGATATGGCCAGAAGTTGTGATGAATGATGAATGACATATTGTGATGTATGAGATCATGTTCTTGTAATAGGAATCACGACTTGCATGTCGATGAGTATGACAACCGGCAGGAGCCATAGGAGTTGTCTTTATTTTGTATGACCTGCGTGTCATTGAAGAACGCCATGTAAATTACTTTACTTTATTGCTAAACCGTTAGCCATAGAAGTAGAAGTAGTCGTTGGCGTGACAACTTCATGAAGACACGATGATGGAGATCATGATGATGGAGATCATGGTGTCATGCCGGTGACAAGATGATCATGAAGCCCCGAAGATGGAGATCAATGGAGCTATATGATATTGGCCATATCATGTCACTAATATATAACTGCATGTGATGTTTATTATGTTCATACATCTTGTTTACTTAGAACGACGGTAGTAAATAAGATGATCCCTTACAACAATTTCAAGAAGTGTTCTCCCCTAACTGTGCACCGTTGCTAAAGTTAAATGCTTGAAGCACCACGTGATGATCGGGTGTGATAGATCCTTACGCTCACATACAACGGGTGTAAGACAGTTTTACACATGCAAAACACTTAGGGTTAACTTGACGAGCCTAGCATGTACAGACATGGCCTCGGAACACGGAGACCGAAAGGTCGAACACGAGTCGTATGGAAGATACGATCAACATGAGAATGTTCACCGACGATGACTAGTCCGTCTCACGTGATGATCGGACACGGCCTAGTCGACTCGGATCGTGTAACACTTAGATGACTAGAGGATGTCTAATCTGAGTGGGAGTTCATTAAGATAATTTGATTAGATGAACTTAATTATCATGAACTTAGTCTAAAACCTTTGCAAATATGTCTTGTAGATCAAATGGCCAACGCTCATGTCAACCTGAACTTCAACGCGTTCCTAGAGAAAACCAAGCTGAAAGATGATGGCAGCAACTATACGGATCGGTCCGAACCCGAGGATCATCCTCATACCTGCCAGAAACAATATGTCCTAGAAGGACCGCTAGGTGACGCCCCGTCCCGGAGAACCAAGATATTATGAATGCTTGGCAAACTCGTACGATGATTACTCCCTCGTTCAGTGCGGCATGCTATACAACTTAGAACCGGGCTCCAAAAGCGTTTTGAGCATCACGGAGCATATGAGATGTTCGAGGAGCTGAAACTAGTTTTCCAAGCTCACGCCCGGTCGAGAGATATGACGTCTCGACAAGTTCTATAGTTGTAAGATGGAGGAAAATAGTTACACTGGTGAGCACATACTCGTAATGTCCGGGTTGCACAACCGCATGACCCAAATGAATATTAACCTCCCTGATGAGGCGGTCATTGACAGAATCCTTCAGTCGCTCCCACCAAGCTACAAGAGCTTTGTGATGAACTACAATATGCAGGGGATGGTGAAGACCATTCCTGAAGTATTTTCAATGCTGAAGTCAACAGAGGTTGAGATCAAGAAAGAACATCAAGTGTTGATGGTCAATAAGACCACTAAGTTCAAGAAGGGCAAGGGCAAGAAGAACTTCAAGAAGGACGGCAAGGATGTTGCTGCCCGGTAAGCCGCCATCGAAGAAGTCAAAGAATGGACCCAAGCCCGAGACTGAGTGCTTTTATTGCAAGGGAAGGGTCATCGAAGCGGAACTGCCCCAAATACTTAGCGGATAAGAAGGCCAAGAACACCAAAGGTATATTTGATATACATATAACTGATGTGTACCTTACCAAGATTCGTAGTAACTCCCCGGTATTTGATACGGTGCCGTTGCTCATAGTTGTAACTCACAGCAGGAGCTGCGGAATAAGCGGAGACCGCGAAGGACGAGGTGACGGCGCGCTGGGAATGGTTCCAGAGTCGATGTGATCGCCACGGCACGCTACCTCTACATTTACCTACGGGATTAGTTTTGAACCTTAATAATTGTTATTTGGTGCCAAGTTTGAGCATGAACGTTGTATCTGGATCTCGTTTAATGCGAGATGGCTACTCATTTAAATCCGAGAATAATGGTTGTTCTATTTATATGAGAGATATGTTTTATGGTCATGCTCCGATGGTCAATGGTTTATTCTTAATGAATCTCGAGCGTAGTGTTACACATATTCATAGCGTGAATACCAAAAGATGTAAAGTTGATAACGATAGTCCCACATATTTGTGGCACTGCCGACTTGGTCACATTGGTGTCAAGCGCATGAAGAAGCTCCATGCTGATGGACTTTTAGAGTCTCTCGATTATGAATCATTTGACACATGCGAACCATGCCTCATGGGCAAAATGACCAAGACTCCGTTCTCCGGAACAATGGAGCGAGCAACCAACTTGTTGGAAATCATACATACCGATGTGTGCGGTCCAATGAGTGTTGAAGCTCGCGGAGGATATCGTTATGTTCTCACTCTCACTAATGACTTGAGTAGATATGGGTATGTCTACTTAATGAAACACAAGTCTGAGACCTTTGAAAAGTTCAAGGAATTTCAGAATGAGGTAGAGAATCAACGTGACCGAAAAATAAATTTCTTACGATCAGATCGTGGAGGAGAATATTTAAGTCACGAATTTGGTACACACTTAAGAAAATGTGGAATCGTTTCACAACTCACGCCTACCGAACACCTCAACAGAACGGTGTGTCCGAACGTCGTAATCGCACTCTATTGGATATGGTGCGATCTATGATGTCTCTTACCGATTTACCGCTATCATTTTGGGGATACGCTCTAGAGACAGCTACATTCACTTTAAATAGGGCACCGTCTAAATCCGTTGAGACGACACCGTATGAATTGTGGTTTGGGAAGAAACCTAAGCTGTCGTTTCTAAAAGTTTGGGGATGCGATGCTTATGTCAAGAAACTTCAACCTGAAAAGCTCGAACCCAAGTCGGAAAAATGCGTCTTCATAGGATACCCTAAAGAAACCATTGGGTATACCTTCTACTTAAGATCCGAGGGCAAGATCTTTGTTGCCAAGAACGGATCCTTTCTGGAAAAAGAGTTTCTCTCGAAAGAATTAAGTGGGAGGAAAGTAGAACTCGATGAAGTACTACCTCTTGAACAGGAAAGTAGTGCAGCTCAAGAAAATGTTCCTGTGGTGCCTACACCAATTGGAGAGGAAATTAATGATGATGATCAAGGTACTTCGGATCAAGTTGCTACTGAACTCAGAGGGTCCACTAGGACACGCTCCACACCGCAGTGGTACGGCAACCCTGTCTCCGGAAATCATGTTGTTAGACAACGGTGAACCTTCGAACTATGAAGAAGCGATGGCGGGCCCAGATTCCAACAAATGGCTAGAAGCCATGAAATCCAAGATAGAATCCATGTATGAAAACAAAGTATGGACTTTGACTGACTTGCCCGATGATCGGCGAGCGATAGAAAACAAATGGATCTTTAAGAAGAAGACGGACGCGGATGGTAATGTCACCATCTATAAAGCTCGACTTGTCGCTAAGGGTTATCGGCAAGTTCAAGGGATTGACTACGATGAGACTTTCTCTCCCGTAGCGAAGCTTAAGTCCGTCTGAATCATGTTAGCAATTTCCGCATACTATGACTATGAGATATGGCAGATGGACGTCAAAACGGCATTCCTTAACGGGCATCTTAAGGAAGAGCTGTATATGATGCAGCCGGAAGGTTTCGTCGATCCTAAGAATGCTAACAAAGTATGCAAGCTCCAGCGATCCATTTATGGGCTGGTGCAAGCATCTCAGAGTTGGAACATTCGCTTTGATGAGATGATCAAAGCGTTTGGGTTTATGCGGACTTATGGAGAAGCCTGCGTTTACAAGAAAGTGAGTGGGAGCTCAGAGCATTTCTCATATTATATGTAGATGACATACTTTTGATGGGAAATGATATAGAATTCTTGGACAGCATTAAGGCCTACTTGAATAAGTGTTTTTCAATGAAGGACCTTGGAGAAGCTGCTTATATATTGGGCATCAAGATCTATAGAGATAGATCGAGACGCCTCATAGGTCTTTCACAAAGCACATACCTTGATAAGATTTTGAAGAAGTTCAAAATGGATCAGTCCAAGAAAGGGTTCTTGCCTGTGCTGCAAGGTGTGAGATTGAGCTCAGCTCAATGCCCGACCACGGCAAAAGATAAAGAAGAGATGAGAGCCATCCCCTATGCCTCAACCATAGGATCTATTATGTATGCCATGCTGTGTACCAGACCTGATGTAAACCTTGCCGTAAGTTTGGTAGGAAGGTACCAAAGTAATCCCGGCAAGGAACACTGGACAGCGGTCAAGAATATCCTGAAGTACCGAAAAGGACAAAGGACATGTTTCGTTTATGGAGGTGACGAAGAGCTCGTCAGAAGGGTTACGCCGACGCTTAGCTTCGACACAGATCTGGATGAGTCAAAGTCACAAACCGGATACGTGTATATGTTGAATGGTGGAGCAGTAAGCTGGTGCAGCTGCAAGCGGAGCGTTGTAGCGGGATCTACATGTGAAGCGGAGTAAATGGCAGCCTCGGAGGCAGCGCATGAAGCAATTTGGGTGAAGGAGTTCATCACTGACCTAGGAGTCATACCCAATGCGTCGGAGCCGATCAAACTCTTCCGTGATAACACCGAGCTATTGCACTTGCGAAGGAGCCCAGGTTTCACAAGAACACCAGGCACATCAAGCGTCGCTTCAACTCCATCCGTGAAAATGTTCAAGATGGAGACATAGAAATTTGTGAAGTGCATACGGATCTGAATGTCGCAGATCCGTTGACTAAACCTCTTCCGCGGGCAAAACATGATCAACACCAGAACTCTATGGGGGTTCGATTCATCACAATGTAACTAGATTATTGACTCTAGTGCAAGTGGGAGACTGTTGGAAATATGCCCTAGAGGCAATAATAAAAGCATTATTATTATATTTCCTTGTTCGTGATAATTGTCTTTTATTCATGCTATAATTGTATTATCCGGAAATCGTAATACACGTGTGAATACATAGACCACAATACGTCCCTAGTGAGCCTCTAGTTGACTAGCTCGTTGGTCAACAGATAGTCATGGTTTCTCGACTATGGACATCGATGTCGTTGATAACGGGATCACGTCATTAGGAGAATGACGTGATGGATGTGACCCAATCCTAAGCATAGCACAAGATCGTGTAGTTCGCTTTGCTAGAGCTTTTTCAATGTCAAGTATCTCTT